>CANTUZ010000005.1:16660388-17910388 GCA_947846985.1 Fratercula arctica
AAAATTGATTTCCCCATAGGTTTTGATGATGATTCTAACAGTGAAATAATATTTTGAGGCAGGTATGAGAATTTTATGTTATTTGGGGGGGTGTGTGTGTGTGTGGAAGTGACAGGACAGATAATGCAGGGGACAGACACCACCACCACCACCACTTCTATTTAAAGTTGCTTGAGGCAAAGCCCCCTTTATTCCTGTGTTTCAAGGGTCCCCTCCACCAACAGTGAGTCACCAAACCCAAAGATGAGCTGCAGCTCGTCTGCTCCAGCACAGGCTGGCTTAAACTGTCAGTGGTGTCGGCTTAGGTGCCTGCCCAGAGCTGGCAGGGGCTGTAGCTTTAGGATGAGGGCATTGCTCTGTACAACTGTAACTTCTGAACAGAAGACCATGTCACAGTCCCTTCACCTTACCCATATGAGATGAAAACACATGTATCAAGAATAGGAAACAGTGATTTTCCAACTCTTCTTCAGAGAGTAAATCCTTACCCTTTATTGACGGCCAATTTAGTTGAAATCATCAACAGAAGCTTACTTTAGACACCAATTTTGAACAAATGTGTCTCATTATGTTAGCTGTATGACCATTCTGACACAAAATTAAAAAAAAAAGAAAAGCTCTGAATGGAAAGTTATGATTTATTGTCAAAAAAACCAAAAAAGTCACAACCCTCACTCGAAGTTAACCAAGCGTACAAAAATCCCACCGAAGTAAGAAAGTGCTGTGTACACAAAATGCACAGCACAAATAAAGTGGAACCATTACATACAGAAACAAGCCAGGTACGTTCTTGGAAAGCCAGCCAACTTCCTCTAAGGAGGGCAACATAAGTACTCAGCTAAAATTGTACTACATTCACACACTGTATGAAATGGCGTTAGTTAAGCACAACAGCCACTGAGGTAGCAGCATTGCTCATTTGGCAGGTAAGAGAACAGGCACCAACATTATCTGATTTGTGTAACCTCACCACACGCTGCAGGTGCCTGGCTCCTATTCCAAGCCTTACTGTAAGAGCGTGGGGTGTTTCCGATAGAAAGACCTGTGCTGTTTCCAATATCAAAATCTAAACACCAGAAGATTTTTTCTTTTTTAGAAGTAGTTCTGTATTGGCTTTTCCACAAGCAACACAATTAACAAACAAATGCCTGCCACTAATTGTCTCTCTGTAACTTCATTTCCTCTAGTGAAGTAACCAATCTTCCACAATAGTCTTTTATGCAATTGAGATGAAATAGTCAGATTGCACCTCTCAAAAGTCTGAAAGTTGTATTACTAAGTCCTATTTTGATGAAAAAAACCCCCATTATTTTGCAGCACAAGTGCTGCAAGACAACATAAAAAGATGCTTTATAAAGAAATATTTTTCAAGTAATTTCATGACAAAATTTCAAATTTTAATGAAACTTAAGTTCCAATTCATGTATTAAAATTTTGTTTAAATGACATTTGTGAAAATCAAATATTGACCAGATGCCATGGCCTTCTGCTAAAAATGCAAAAGTCTGACAGTGAAGACGGCCAAAACTAGAAGCATAAAAAGAAACTTGTTCAAAAATGTATTAAGTGAAGAAAGAGTACTGGTACAAAGCATAGTTCTGTAAGTGACAAATAAAATCCAAGTGATTTTTTGATTCTTAGTATTCTAGCAGATATTTAAAAAGACTTCCTTCTTGACAGCATCCATCTAAAAATACTTACTTAAACCTTCAGCTTTTTATTAAAACAACACGTGTGGTCCTTTCACTTTCCAAAATGTCAACATTCATTGTGGAATTTAAAGTTTACCTGGACTTTACTAAAGCCTTTGACAGTTAGTTTCCCACAGCATTCTCCTGGAAAAAATGGCTGCTCATGGCTTGGATGGGCATACTTTTCACTCGGTGAAAAACTGTCTGGATGGCCAGGCCCAAAGAGTTGTGGCAAATGGAATTACATCCAGTTGGCAGCCAGTCACAAAGGATGTTCCCCAGGGCTCAGTATTGGGGCCAGTTCTGTTCAATATCTTTATCAATGATCTGGACGAGGGGATCGAGTGCACCCTCAGCAATTTTACAGACGCCAAGTTGGGTGGGAGCGTTGATCTGCTTGAGGGTAGGATGGCTCTACAGAGAGATCTGGACAGGCTGGATCAATGAGCTAAGTGAGGCCAATGGTATGAGGTTAAACAAGGTCAAGTGCTGGGTCTCACACTTGGGTCACAACAAGCCCATGCAGCAGTACAGGCTTGGGGAAGAGTGGCTGGAAAACTGCCTGGTGGAAAAGGACCTGGGGATGTTGGTCGACAACCAGATGAATATGAGACAGCAGTGAGTCCAGGTGGCCAAGGCATCCAACAGCATTGTGGCTTGTATCAGAAATAGTGTGGCCAGCAGGACTAGGGAAGCCTGTACTGGGCACTGGTGAGGCCACACCTCAAAGACCGTGTTTGCTTTTGGGCCCCTGGCTACAAGAAAGATACTGAGGTGCTGGAGTGCATCCAAAGAAGGACAACAAAGCTAGTGAAGGGTCTATCTAGAGCACAAATCTTATGAGGAGCAGCTGAGGGAACTGGGATTGTTTAGCCTGGAGAAGAGGCGGCTGAGGGGAGACCTTATTGCTCTCTACAACTACCTGAAAGGAGGTTATAGCGAGGCTGGTATTGGTCTCTTCTCCCAAGTAAGAGGCGACAGGACAAGAGGGAACAGCCTCAAGTTGCACCAGGGGAGACTTCAATTGGATATTAGGAAAAATTTTTACACTGAAAGGGTTACCAAGCATTGGAGCAGGCTGCCCAGGGAAGTGGTTGAATCACCATCCCTGGAGGTATCTAAAAGACACGTAGATGTGGTGCTTTGGGACATGGTTTAGTGGTGGACGTGGCAGTGTTAGGGTAATGGTTGGACTCGATGATTTTAAGGGTCTTTTCCAACTTAAATGATTCTATGATTCTAGTTCTACTGTCCGGAGATTTGTTGAAATATCACAACTGATGTCTATAGTCATGTTGCACAAATAGATACAAGGAATTTAGAAATGTCACACTTAGAGTTTAACAGTGAGTTCATTTAACAAGTTCTTCTGTTAATCAGCATTCGTAACCATTAATCCACTCGTGAAAAATATTTCCCTCTCATTTTAAGATTTGGCTCAATTAATGCATTTCAAATTGGCAAGACCAGTCCATATAATTTAAGGGGGGGGGTTATCATAAAAAGCCCTTCTACAGTAACTTGAAAAAGTCAATGTCATTTACAGGAAAATTAAATAATTACAGGCTTAGATATTTGCAAGAAATAGCTTCTCATGTTTGCAAACAAACAAAGTTTTATATTCCATAATTTAATACTTAGGGGCTCATATTCTTAACACTTAAGTTATATAGACTAAGAAAATAAATTTAGGAATTTTCTTCTCAGAAATATGTGAGGTTAATTTCAACATAAATACTAGATTGCTTTGATTTAAGTTCTAGAGTTCAAAACTCATATCTCCAAAGGAATACCGAAGAACCATCAATAGTTCCCAGTCAGGTACCTGCGAGATGGAGACTGGCTCAATATAACCGAACTTTTAGACAGGAGTTCATTTCTTTAAGAGTCTGTTGAGTTTAAGAGGCACTTTAATATAAAATCATTACAGTAAAAAACATTCCCAGAGTTTCCCAAGTTGTTTTCTATGCTTGCTGAGACCACAAAAACCGGTCACACCTTTCCAACATGGACTGAATCAGCGCTCTGCAATTAAAGCAAAGGGAGAAAAAAAATAAGTCAAACAGTAAAAAAAGCCAACAACAGAAAGAACAGAGTTTTGGTTTGATTTTAAAGAGAAGCTTGTCAAAAACATGATTGTATTTCAGAAGTAACATCATGACATCACCATGCATGCCTTCTCTGGAAGGGGTAGGCCAGATCAGAGTTCTGTGCAGGACTCTGTAAGACACATGTCTCCTTCAGAGAATCTCCTTCACATACATCTTTAATGTATGATTTCCTGTTTCCTCATTTTTCATTTTAAAATGTCTATATTGCATAATACATAGATCTTAAAAGAACAGAAAAGCTTGCAGCTGAGTTTAAAATCTGAGGTAAAAATGTGAAGTATTTTATCTTCTTCTTAACTGAAAAGAAAGTTTACAGCACTAAGAAGATCCAAAATGAATAGGGAGCATACATGGATCTTCTCGTGTCATCTTACCTTTGCCTTTTCTCAGCAATTCTCAGTATCTCACAGACACCAGTAAATCTTTCAGACAATTCTAGTGTCAACCCACACTCCTGCAAGAGAGGCAAGGCACGATTTGGGCCAAGGGCCTTTGCCAGTAAGAGAGCTACGTTTTCTACAGTGATGCAGTCTGGGCAGCTCGGGCCACCATTGCTGACAGCTTTCCCATTCTGTGGGCCGTGGTGGTGGAAAGTGGTGCTGTGATTTTGTGCAAGACGCAGAAGAAACTTCCATTCTTCTATAGTCTCTGGAATGGAACCTAGATGTAAAATGAGTTTGTTGCATTATTTGTAAAACAAAACAAGGATTATTCTAAGACTACTATTTTAAATATATTTGTACTTAACAGGGAAGCTACCTATTCCATTTTTCTCTATGAAGATTTAAGAAAACCATGTGTTATCAACAAGGAAATTGTGTACAGAAGTGTACTGCCTTGACTGACTCAGTGTAAAGATTCAGTCATGAACTACACACAAAGCTTCACAACAGTTCAGTATTTAAGGATTAAGTCAAGAGACAAAGAATTTTTTGTCCATCTTAGGGCTGCTGGGAATTTTCTTCTAAGTTCTGTCATGTGATACAATGCTTTGCTGATTGTAACTGTGTGCATGTGTAGTGGGGGGGAATTTTGTGCTGTGCAGGGCGGCTAGCTATTCCTCTATCTACAACACCAAGTTTAGCTCTTACTCCCAGCTGATAAACAACTCTACAGCCTTGAAATTTTAAGCATTTTCTAGCACAACTGATTTCACAAAGCACAGTGTGAAGATACAAGAGTGTAACACACATTTATGTCTTTCAAATACACTGCACTACACACAGTTAAGTGCTACCAAAACACTTCAAAAATAAAACTTCAACTCAACTTTGGACAAACTGAACGAGTATATAATCAGGGCAGTTCCTATATTACAGAAGTATGTTTACACAGCTTAAGACTCACTAACCATCTTCTCCATTCAACAGGCTCAAATCATCCAAATGAGCAATATTAGTAAAGGCTTCTATTCTTCTATCCAGCTCCAGACAGAGAAAAAGATATCCAGGCCAGAATCTTGAATAAGAAAGTAAAGATTTCCAGGAATCAAATACTCGGTCTAAACTAAAGTCAACAATAATTAAATGCCTATTTAAATATCAGTGAAGACAGAAGCAACAGAATTTCTTGACTGTCAGAAATCACTGCAGAGTGGGGACACAGGGAATACCCCTTAGCCAAAAGGGGTATTTGGTACATTAAATTGGACAGTCAATATTCATCCTCAAAACAGGAAAGAACCTGTCCAAGTAAGGAGCAGATGGGTGGTTTTCATTTGTGTCTTTTTGGGGTCAGAATATCAACTAACCAAATATCAAGAATTACCAAATTTTCTTCTTACCCATGTACTTTACAGATGTCAGCCATCTTCTCTTTTGTAACAAAATCAGCTGGGAGTTTAATCAAAAGCAGAATGAGCTGGCTGTAGCCCCAAGTAAACAAATGCGATCGTGGCCTAGAAGATGAGACATTCAGTTTTAAAGCATTAATGGTTTTCTTCATAATGTTATGTTCTCTCTACGAGGAAGGCAGGTATATGAAAATAGAAGGAAAAATGAATGAGACACTGTAGTCTCAGTAGAGCAGTCACTCTGAAAAGTGCTTCTGCTGAATTCTGCAATATGAAAAATGCTCAAAGGATTCAGTGACATCCAAACTGTCTTACAAAATCTAAACCAAAAGCCTGCAGACCTGTTAAAGCTTTTTTACTGCACTTAGGACGTCGGGTGAACCCTACTTTACCTGGGATTTCCTTCTGCATCCACAGTATTTGCTCTTTGTGGTGCATCATGAGAAACTGCCAAGCACAACCAATCCAGTCGTACAGATTCGGGCTGCAGAAGAGATCTAAGCAGAGATGACCTAGAAAACAGAACAGGAAAAAAATGACCAGTTTTAAATATACCAGATATGGAGAAGTAGAGATTGTGTGCAGAAAAAGACCTCAAAATATGGATGTAAAATTAAATACAGAAAAGTCTGGAATTATTTATGTTTCTAGAAACTGAGGGGACCACAGAAAACCATCAAGTTCGTAGGTAAGGTTCCCCCAGCTTTTTTTTTTTTTTTTTTTTCTTCCCCCACTTTAAAACCCTGTCTAACCTTGGTATATTGAACTGCAGGCACAGGAACAAAAATAGTCAGCTGCATTGAAAATATTATTTAGAAAAACCCTGTTTAAAGTTAGCATCTAATCTAACAAAAAAATGCCACTGCCTGAGAGACCAACTAAAACTGGCAAAATAAACTGGAATCTAATGCTAAGGAACACTAAGCAGATAGATACAGATACAGAAACTGTAAAAAAAAAAAAAAGCCTCCCCCAAACGAAAACATCCCCACACAGCTACATGATGAAGACAGCAGACAAATTAAAAAGATTCTATCTTCCTTTTACCTTTTATCCTCTGGCTTTGATTTCACCAGACTATCTAAATATGCCAAGAAGTGAGCTGGATCATTCCTGCAAAGCTGTTTGATATCAGAAGGCAAAATAGAGGGGTGGAACTTGATAAAGGGCCGAAGAGCTGTTTCCCCGAATTTTTCATAAAGCCTGGAGAGAGAGGATAAAAACTATTTTCAGTACCAAACAGCAAAATTATAATTTTTCCAAGATCTCTTGCAAGTTCAAGATAGTACTGAAAAGTAAGCTCTAAAAGGTTCCCAGAAAGCTTCATGAAGTGTTAAGTGAACTAATTCCTGCTAGCAAGTTAACAACACCGAAAAAGAGAAAGAACAAACTTGCCTACAAACCTTTGAGCATGCACCAGCAACAGCGGGCTATCATCCCAAGGCCCCAGGTCATGCAGCTGTTTCAGTATTTTCAACATATCTTCATTTTCCATTGCTAAAGCCACTGGGCTATGACAAGTTAGTTCTGAAATAAATCAGCACAAAAGTTACAAGATCTGGGCAAGTTGTTTGTTTTCTTAACACGCACAACTGTTGTTAAGCGTAAGGACAAAAGTTATCACTACTTTCATGAACTCTATAGTCAACAGTAGTAACAACTGAACAGATCCTACTTGTTCATTGCATAGAAGTCAACACCATTAATCCGCACTTGCGGCAAATTACAGTTATAGAAAAATACAATTAAGGCATGGAATAATATCCTTGATGTGTTTTACTCTTCTTTAGATTTCCGATGAGGCAATTTTTCTCTCATGTGAAAAAAGATAGCACACTGCAGGATATATGGAATATGAATATAATGCAGCTCTGCATCAGTTTTCATATATTGCAATTTGCTTTTATGAAAAAATAAAAAAATTTTAAAAATAAAATAAAAAACCAAAATAAAAAACCAAAACAAAATTATAAAAATTATTATAAAAATTATTATAAAAATTATTATAAAAATTATTATAAAAATTATTATAAAAATTATTATAAAAATTATTATAAAAATTATTATAAAAATTATTAACATAAAATTATAGAATAATTAATAAAATAAACTTTCAGCTTGGACACAAACCTTGATCCTGAAGAAATGCGAGTATTAATCTACAGGTAAAAGTGCAGTCCAACTGAGGTCAAACTGGGAATGCATGCATTACTTTCACTTCTAGGGTGCTCAGAATCCAAATAGCGAACAGATTCCCAGAAACCCAAATAACCAGATACCAACTCTCAAAGAAAGATTCTGCTGTTTGACTACTCTCTGTTGGCACCAAATCAATGCTAAGACTCTAATTCACTCTTAAAAGAAATGCATAAAGCAGAAGCTGAATGGAGAGAACAGATGAAGTTCTGTTTTCCAAAATAATCAGGAAGATATTTTGCAATATAATCAGTGAGCTTTGGTTCAATACGGCTAAAGAGGCATCAAAAAGATCAGAAAGGATTTCTGTGCGAAAAGGAAGTCTGATGTGACTACAAGCCATTCATCTGCATGGAACCATCTATTCCGTTCAGTTTGGTTTCACTTTAACCACATTTCTACACAAGTTGAATCTTCTGTTTCCAGCACAAATACTGAAGCTTTTGCCTTGTTTCTATAGACATATGATTCTAATTAAGATACTTTTGCTCTTTGAAGCACATATATTTGTTTTTAAATAGATCTAGTCTGTCATCACTACAGTGTGATTATAAACCAACAAGCTCCATGTAAATTAAAAAGTTCAGAACTGCAAAGTGGGGAAAGGGAAGGAACAGCCTCTCGAAGGAGCTACCAGTTCTTCATAAGTTAGCCTTTGGGGGAAAAACAACCAACCACAAACCAGAACAAAAACTCCTACACCCCAACCATCCCCCCCCTCCTATACTACACCTGCAGAAGGGAAATTTGCAGACACAAATGGGAATGTCTTCAAACAGTCTTACTTTCAGTTTACTAGTAGTAAAATTTTCATTAGTTACCTTTCAATCCTGCGATGTATGTTTCCCATACATTAGGACTGGTTGCATACATGGTTATAATACACTGCTTTACTCTTTTTAAATCCAAAAGAAAGAAGTAGCTTCGCATAAACCTACAAGCCAAGGTCCATGAAGCTGCTAGTGGCAGGCTTCCATCAGAGCTTTCCTCTGCCTCGCCATTTCCACAAGAAAATACACGCAGCTCAAAGCACAGTGTTGTCAACTCAACAAGATCTTTCTGAACATCCGGTTCTATGATGCATGGAGGAGACACTTGAAAGCAGGAGTCCAAAGGTCCCTTCAAATCAGTACTATTTTCACACATGTTTTTGCTTTCACAGGTGTCATCAGTATTTTCCTTTTCAGACCAGTCTTTCAAGATACTACTCTGTTCTTTGTCTGCTGGGTCTCCATCAGTTGGATCCAGTCGTGGGTTTTCCTCCAGGACTGCCCTCTCTTCTTCAACACATGCAGTCTTGCTTTTCTTAACAGAGGAAGCAGAATGCTCTTTGCTGCCGAACTTTTCTTCTAGATAGGTAAGCCATTCCTGTAAAACCCTTCTCATACACTGTGGTTCTAACAAAACCAGGGGATCCTGCAGTTTGGCTCTGTAGCATAAAAAAGAAGTTTGCTAAGTTGCTTGACAGTTAGATACTACTTCACTCGTGGCATCTTACATGTTTTGTGTAACTCAGTATACTCCTAAACTTGACTTACAGTCAGTTGTTTTGAGTGCAAACACAATTTAGGCTACTTAGGCTGTCTACATTTGATATTAGTACACTCTGAGTGCCTCAAGATTTCTTTCAGAATGGATTTTTGTTTGTTTGGTGGTTTTTGCTTTTTTAAACTATGCTTGTAGTTAGGACAAAAGGATAATGCTAGAGTATCTAAATAAGTTTTTAGTGGGTTTTGCTTCGTTTTAAATATGGGAAATGAATCACTAACCAAATGAGATCCTTTCAGATTATGTTAATAGACGTTTACAGCATTACTCTTACATGTATGTAATGAATTAAAAAAAAAAAAAAATTAAAAAAAAAAATCAACCATTTTGCTACCAAAGCCCAATATATCTATACGCTAAAAAGTTTCCCTGCTTACATAGCTTCTGCTGTGGCAGCATTGAGATCTCTTAGATGGTCCTCCTCTGGAAGCTGGCAGCTCTGTGGTTCTAACCTAGAAAAACACATTAATTTCAGTCTTATGTTAAGTACTATGTGTAATAATTTAAGTGAAGATTTCCTCACAAATTTCCTCAAATTTGTGAGGAAACAATAGCAATTCCTTTATTAAAAAAAAAAAAGCTTTAATTTCTAAAGAAGGAACAGCTCAACAGACATTATGGATTAATTGGGCATGAAAAGCAACCAATAATACTATCATTTGTGGCCTTCTATAATGGCTTCTACTCCAGCTACAGTAGATTTCTGAAGGTACTGATTAAAAATTCAGTATTGTGCCACTACATTAAAGTTAGCCCAAAATGGTGAGTTAGCAAATCATTGGAATATGAAATAACTTAGCTCTGTTATTAATTGGAAAACCCTTAAAGTTCAATGTTTTATAGCTACCATTATTTTAAAAAAAGAAAAAAATCTGTTTAGGGAGATAAAAGTGTTTACTCCCCCCTCAGAAAGGACAGGAAATGAACTGTTGGACTCATGTCCATAACTATAACGAGCATCACAGATCGGCAATTCTCACAGAGTGTATGTAATACACTACATTCTTGCTCTGCAGTTATTACCTCGCTGTGGAGACTGCATGCATCACCACCCAGCAGCGTTTATTGCTTACTCGGCTTCAAGGAAAGGAGTCAGGGAGAACCAGTGAAACCCACCAGAATAATCAAAGCAGCTGGAAAAATCTAACACTGAGCTCACTGTTCTATTTGAAACGGTAATTTTTAATTTAGGTTGCTATCCTCAGAATCCCCAGCAAATGCAATTGCTAGGAAAACGTTATTTTACACTCACTCTTTTTCTTCCTGGGGAGATGCTACCAGATTAACAGTCAGCTCCTGCAGTGGCTCGTCATCCTTTGCTTCTTGCCTCCCTCTAGTATCAGGACTTATATGAAGTGTGCCAATCTTTTCAGTAGTTTTGCGTACAAAGCTGGAAACACTAGGAGTCAGAAGTTCAAAGATTTAGAATTGGAAGTTCAAAACCAAACAAATCAAGAACTTTCTTTCCATTCAAACCATGATTTCTGAAAACTTTATAATCTGAAGAACTCTTGAGAAATGGATGAGAGCAGTGATGACCAACAAGAGCAAAACTCACTTAAGAAGCTGCTCAAAATTCGTACTTCAGTCATGGTTCATACTTCCAGCACAGAATAAAAACCTGAAGTATTTAAGACTTGGGTTTTTTGCTGCTGGAGAAACAGGATCACATGCTAACATTAGCGCTTAGATTTTAGCATATATTTGTACGCAAATAAATGCGGATTGGCTACATTGCATTTTAAAGCTTATAAACAGCAAGCATCATTAGGAAATTATGTCCCTCTTGGTGGTAAGAAACAGTTTTACAAAACTACAAACGAATTCTTCAGATTACAAAGCTCACTAAAAATGTCCTTTTCACATCAACAGTCCCTGTCCCTTCAGATATTTTATTAAAAAGACAGCCCAGTGAACATACCAAAACCCAATTATTTCTACCACTGCCATGAAGAGAACTATGTCATCAAGAGTTGAACAAGAAAATCATCACCTTGCTTTCTGGCCAAGAACTAGTTTAAGAGCATCAAGAAAAAAAGCAACCCTTTTACTTGCTTGCCAGAGAATATGGCATCTTTTACTACACTGAGGTATACCAAAAGTTGAAGGTTGCTGCAGAAGAGAGAAAGGACAATTGGACTTTAACATACAGGAAGATTAAAGGTAAACTTTTAGAAGTCAACTGTAAATATGACAGTATTTTATTTAATTATAAATTGAATATAGTGAATACTTGAAAATTTAGTTGTCATTATTAGGTGAAATGTCCTAAAATGTGCTTACGGTTTAGAAAGAATTCAAAACATTGCATGTACTTCTGAAGGTTTTTCTGAGATCCTCACATGATTGATATCAGCTACAATTTTTTGTTGCAGGGCATAATTCACATACCTAAGTGATCAAGGGAGGGCTACACAATTTTTCAGACCATTATTATGGGCCAGCGATATTTTAGCTAAGACACTAACAAACACTTTCTTTTTCAAATTATTAAGTTATGTATTTAAGACTATCTCCTTTATATTTGTCCTCGTCATCCTCCCCCCCACCCCCGATTTTTAAAAGCAGGTTTCAAAGTAGCAGTTTGATTTCTGCACAAAAGGGACACTACTATATTCACTTGCACCAGGTATAAGGTACATTATTCCATAAACACTTGGGGAATTGATTAGATTCACTGAAAGGTGTGGAGAGGAGATGACAGACCATATGGTATACTTTGCAAGCGTGTTTTAGCAATATCTAACATGCTTTGAATATTTTAATGTTTGTCTCTAAGCAACACAGGAAGCCTTCACTCATTCTTCAGAAATCTAAGTACCAGAAAAGCAAAATCCCCAAACAATATTCAGTAAGTTTGCTTTGAATACAAACCACAGCCACGGTTTACAGGGTAATGTTAAAAATTCTTAGCCATGTAAAAACTGAGGTTGAAATCTTGGCCCCACTGAAGTTAACAGCAGCTCTTCATATCTTCATTAGAGTCAAAATGGAATCTTTAAATTGTTTAGCAAACTTGACTGCATCTCCAGTGTTTCAGTTCAGATGTCACATTTTCGCAGAACAGAGTATGAACTGAACCAGAAAATGCTACAAATTCAGAGGACAGAAAAGGGAAAGATGTAATGGATGAGTGAACCTGCTGCAAGTTTTACCTTTCTTTGACAGCTTGGAGAGAGACGAGAGGAGATGGGGAACGAAATGACAAAGGAATACTGAATGGGAGAAATGTCTCGTTCCGGTCAGCCTCAACCGTCACAGATGCATGAGATACGTTGTCTAACAAATGGAATTGAAATAAAGAGTCATGAAACATTGACCTGGCAAAAATGGAACAGTGAAAAAACTGCAAGTCACTAATTCATTAATGGATAACCTGCATGGGATATTTCCATACTTAATATTCAAGAATGTGGGGAGCCAGAAAAGTGCTATTTGGTTTCAAGGGCCATTTTATTAATGACTTCGAACCTGGCAGGTCTGCTTTCCTAATAGTCTTTTGGCTCTATAACAAGGCCAATGATGATCAGTCTCTTCCAACCATAAGGATTCTGTGATCAACAACTCTATGAAAACTATGTTCTAAATGGAGCCTTACAGTCCATTTAGGGGACAAAATCTTGATTTAATCGACTGACAGTTACTTAAGCATCTAGAATTCAGTATTGTGGCATACATCTATTCACATTGTATGATTTCCTAAAACCTAAATCACATATGAACATACAGAGATGCATAAGCCATGGTTAAGGTACAAATCACCCTTCCATTTGAACTAACTTCAAAATATAATTGAACCCATGGCTCTCTGGCTTTTGATAAGAATCACAGGAAATACAGACTCACTGACTTATTTCCTTTTCACTTTCATATCTCTAACAGTACCTACAATGTGTTTGATTAATCATTTCCAGGTACAAACACACACTGGATCTTTAAGTGATGCAAATAAGAAAAAAGGGATGCTTTTAAGTTAGGATGACACTGCATTTTGCAAGTCAGCACTGTCTACACTGTTGAGAGGAAAAGATGCCATGCTGTTACAGAAATTCTACCATCGGAATCCATAATCTCTCTAGATAGTGCCTAAAGGTCACAACTGATTTTAAGATTGCTTGTAAATAAGGCTGCTTTTGTTCATTAGGCAGATTAGAAACCTAAAAACTTATGACATCTTACGTAAATGTGAGCAGGGAAACATTAAGTCCATTTCTCTTCAATACCACATGAAGTACACATGCTTCAAGAAGCATCTGGAACTTTTCTACTTTGAAATAATTAGAAAATTTGTTATCTCTTGTTGAACCGACCCAACTTTTCTATCTTCTGACATTCAAAAACTCATCCCTTCATTTTAGAGTCTTAATATTGGAAAAGATACACTTCCTTTCAAGTTTTCTCACCTGTTGTTTTTATAGTGATGCAGGTAAAGAGGTAAATGTAAACAAAGTGCTACAAACCACTTGTAGCTTTGTCAGCAGGATAACACTACAGACAAGTAGGGGAGTAAATACTAATTCCCATCCTCTCCCTCCCCATCATGGTTTTCCCTCCAAGAAAGCACCCAAATCCTCTCCATCTTCAACTGGCGCCTACTCTCTGCAAAAGCTAAAGAGCAGCTTTTTTATTGGAAAGCCTCTCTACTATACCTGGAACTAAGCCAGCTCCTCATCATCCCAGGTTTTGCATCCCTTCCCAATCCCAACCAGAGCAAAGAACAAGACCCATTATTGTCTCATTCTAGCTTTCACCCAGTGACAGGTATTTTTTAGGAAATACAAGAAGCTCCCTGGATGGTCTAAATGTTAGCTAATAACAATTCTATCATCCCTGTGCTAATGTATACACATGTAAGAAATTATTCCCTTTACAAACATAACCCTGCAAGAAAGTTAAGAACACTAATCATAAGCCTACTGTTTTCCCTGAAGAAATATAAAACCAGAGCCAAGATTAAGATTAAGATTCTTTCCTGGAACTAATATTACTGGAAGGATAGCGTCAGCAAACAAATCTCATTTGAAGTTCAATTAACACTGGCATAGTTAGCTGAGAGAAACTCAGCATTAATGCTGAACTGCACAGAAATTTGAGAAAAAATGTGTGGAAATTTGAGTGAAGTCCTAGCTTGGTAAAAGCCCTCTAGACTTTTTGTTTTGTTTCTGTGTTGAGTTTGTTTTTAAGCTTGGATTTCTGTGGAGTCAGCCTTTCACCTCAATGTTCAACTGGAAGTTTGACTGGAAGGTGGGGTGACTGTGTTCCCATTGATCAAATTAGCAGATTTATTAATGGATAACTTGATAGTGGAAAATAAGAGCACAGAGCACAACCCAATCAAATTCTTGAAGAATAAATAAAAATTGCATCTGAATAACATATTTTCATTAAGAAATATTACCAAGTTCCACTTGCTCGTCTTCCTGGTGGGCAGGAAATTCTTTAAGTCTCTCATCTTCTGAGAATGTTTGACTGTGGAGAGAACATGAATCTTCATCTGACTGACTGCCTCTTCGACTGATAACACGATATATTCCGGAGTCCAAGACACTGAAGCTTTCCTGTCAGACAGGGGAGAGGAGCTAGACATTGTGCTAGTTGTACTTCCTTGTTAAACTTCCTGCAATGAACTCAACCAACCATACCCACACAAATAACCTGACAGCACTTCATAATTCGCTGTCTGGGAAAGTCCTATATAACAGCATATTTTTGACATATCCAGAATGGAGAAGTAACACACAAACCATCTCTGCTTTAGTCCTGCACCTGAGACTTTCACTTCACCCCTTTGTACCTGTGTACCCAAGAGTCCGTATTCTTTTTGCTGGTTAACCATACCCAGCTATCACAATTATGGACCCTGCAAAATTCTTTAGTTCCAGGACACACTTACACTCTTTTGCTCATGGTACTTTCTTTTCCCATTTGCTAATGAAAAAGAAAAAACAAAGCTTGTCTACCACATCAAGATGGAATTTATATTACTTTGGTTTTTAAACACTGTTGAGAGTGAAAGCAGCAAGTAATATCATATTAACTATGAAATACTTCCCCTTTCTTGAAAAGCTGCTGGGAAGCCAAGACAACGCCAAGCAGTTGTATGGGTAAAAGAGTATGAGAAATATGTCTTTTTTTTTTTTTTTTTTCTTTTTTTTACTTGGAGCTTTCTGCTTAAGCTTCATAGAAGTGAGACAACTTTTTAAATAGGATAGTTCAGTTTTCACCACATAAAACTACAGTTAAAATCAAGATGACCTTTACTGAAACATGCTAAGACACTAAACTCAGCTGTGGAAAAAGACTTCTTTGTATCAATCTTTGCCCACATCTCAACCATTAGCAGTAAAATAATATGGAAAAAAGACAGGTCCAAGAGCTTAAAGAATGCAAGCACTAGTATCTCATACGTCTCTACGCTACGTAATTTTAGAAAGTAGCATTATCAGCTACAGCAGACATGGTAAAAATGAAACCCTTCATCTTCAAAGTGAGCAATGAGGTGATTTTAAGCTGTAACGATAAAATCTGCAGGTAACATTTTTGGCATTACCAATACACTTACATGAGATGAAATACTGCTCCTTCTACTGCTGCATGCAGAATCGAGAGGTTCCAACTTCGAAATTAGTTCTTCCATCTGCGTAATGAGATCTTGTTGGGTTGAGGCATCCAGCTGAGACTTCAAGTGCTCCAGCTTGTCTAGAGGCAAATATTTTCTTGCCTAAAAGTACACGGTGAAACAGAAACATTATTATTTCTAATGCACATATGAAAAGCAAAAGGTACCATATACGCAGGCTAATTTTCATCATAAAAGTATAATGTTTAGAAGACTTTTTAAAATATGAATCTCAGAAATCTATGGAATGTAATGGAAGAGAGGGACAGGAAAGAGAGTGAAGTTGCATTGCACATTTACAAAGAGGTATTTACTTACTCTGCAAGAAATTATTGAATTTTGGAAGAGACAACAGACTCTGGCAGCAAGTGTCCAGAACCCTCTTCTTATCAGACGCTCTATGCAGCGGTCTACCAGCAGAAGGGAGAGGTGCACCACTTTTCCATTTGTATGCAGACAGAACAACTCACTTTTGTAAACTGCAACATCCTGAATATCTGCAAAATCAGATGCACAGAAACATCTAAAGGACTGAAATCATTAGAAAACATTCCTTTCTGTTCCTGAAAGAAGGTGAAAACATATTTCCCATCTGCCTGCAAATGCCTGATACATTGTAGTGCAAGGGGCTTGGGGAAAACAAACATTGAAGAGTGCTATGCTAACATCTAACTTTACTGTGCTTTACAGTTGTATCAAAACTTTCCAGAGCTGCACTCCTAGAAAGCATTCAAAAAGTACACTGAAGTTACTGAAAAGTTTCCTCTTCCTCTGAAGGGGGGGATGAAAAACTGAAGACTGATAAAGATGAGAAATACCTGTCAGCTTTGAAACAGAAGGAAAACATTTGCTAGTAGAAAACCACTTTGACCTTTCAGCAGTTTTCAAATTAAGTAGTTATGCTATATGCAAACACTCCATGACAAAGGCAATGGAAACTTAACACCAAAAGGGGGGTAGAGAAGGGGAAGGAAAAGACTGACTGACAATGACTAACTGTTCTAGGACTATGCCTAAAACCATACACTCAAAACAGTTTATGAGGCCTCTGCCAAATAAGTACATTTCCTGGCTCCAAATTAGACAGGTGTCAGAAAAAACAGCTTTCAGCTGCCAGATTATGCTTCACAGGACACCTGACAATAAATCTGAATAAACAGAAATGAGGAAAAGATACTGCAGGCTTTACCTTACTAATACTGCAGGTTATTACTTCTCACTACTTGATT
This sequence comes from Fratercula arctica, assembly GCA_947846985.1. Taxonomy (NCBI): domain Eukaryota; kingdom Metazoa; phylum Chordata; class Aves; order Charadriiformes; family Alcidae; genus Fratercula; species Fratercula arctica. The sequence goes on from CANTUZ010000005.1 coordinate 16,677,575, forward strand.
ACTGTATTTTAAGATTCACTCTACCCCACATTTTGTTTCTCAAGCAAGTTTTCAGAACTATGGAGGGAGGGGTTGGCTGGAAGAGGTCGGGAGAGGGTTAACATTCACGGATATACCTGACAGATAACAAGGAAAACCAGTTTTCTGATCAACGTTCTGCAGTCCAGCTGCAGAAATTAAGCTTGAAAAGGCTCCACGTTTGCCAAGGACTTCAAGAGTGACAAACATAACAGACAACATTACAAAGCGAGGATTCTTAGTTTACCTTTTACTTCACTCCAGAGCAAGACTTGAACACTTTGGGGTAGAAAAATATAAATGCCTCTTTCTGTCCAGGTCATCACACAGTGCTCACTGCAAGCAAAGCAGACATTAACGGTGCAACAGTTAATTGTGGTTGCCACTGTAAAATATGCAGGAACGGCATTGGCTTAAGTACAGCAAGTGAGAAGTTACTTGTTTAGCATGATACTTGGGAAATTTTTATGCAAAAATATGAAGTTGATAATATAAATTCGGAGGATATACAACTTTTTTATTTTTAAGTCTACTTTATCGACAGGAAGTTATGCTGACAAATACTCACGCCAAATACAGTAGCTTGGGGAAAGATAAAGATTGTGGAGAGCAGCTGGAACTAGTATAATGAGGATCCAGCCTGTAAAGTAAAATTAGTATCCATTACAACTACAACAGTATCACTTCCTTAATATAATATTCTTAACCCTGAAAGTACAAGGCTGGCTTACATAAACACAGTTTAATGACAGCAGCATTCATTGCAGTAGTCACACAGACATACCTGCAGAATCAAGGCTTTGGCATTTTTGATAACTCAGATACCAGTTTCCATTATTACAGGAGAACATATTAAGATGACAGCTAGGATTAATGCTTAACTGCACTAGAGGGTTATTTAATCTTCTCAGTATTAAGGCAGTTCTTTTCAGTTAGTCTAGAAGCCCCAAGCAAGTTCATCACCGATAGCACTCATGCTTCTACCTGAGAGTAACAACAGGGAGAGGCGGTGATGAGAGCAGCTGCTTGAACTGATGTGTGCTTTGTACTTCCCCATCAAAGTTCACCTCCCACATCCTTGAGCCAGGTCGAGCACAATATATTAATGGCTGCTGATTCCCACTGTTTTTTCCAACAGGGAAGAAACATGCTCCAAATTCTCCATCTCTCTCTTTGTTACCAATTTTCCAGAACTTCTCTCTAATGGAAAAAACGTACTTGTTAAGGCAGCATTAATAAAGGTTCTAATTAATTTTACGTTGTTCTTGAAAAATAAAAATACTAAATCCTAGTTGTTGAATTGGTTTTGGTGCTTAAAAAAAAAAGTCTATTACTGATAATATAAAGCCTGCATAAAGTTTACAAAAGACAGGGTGCAGAAATATTTATTAGTTTAAATAAATGCTCAGATCATGAAGCGTTTTTCTTCCAGCAGAACCAGTTTGTCAACCTGGTGATAGGAAGGTGATGGTGCAAATGATCCCAGAAATCATTTCCAACCACATGAAAGCTAAGATGGTGATTATGAATAGTCAGCATGGATTTATGAAGGGGAAATCAAGTTTATAGCCCTCTACAATAGAATGACTGGCTTGATAGAGGACAGGAGAGCAGTGAATGTTGTTTATCTTGCTTCAGTAAGGCTTTAGACACTGCCCCTCCTAACATCTTCACAGACAAACTGAGGAAGCGTGGACTACATAAACAGACATGGAGAAATGCCAAGTCCTGCACTGGGGGAAGAATAACCCCAGGCACCAGGACAGGGCAACCGGCTGGAAAGAAGCTTTGTAGAGAAGGGACTCGGGGTCCTGGTGAACAAGCTCACCATAAGCCAGCAATGTGCCCTTTTGGCAAAGAAGGCCAAAAGCCTCCTGGGCTGCATTAGGAATAGTGTTGCCAGCAGGTCAAGGGAGGTGATCCTTCCCCTCTTCTCAGCACTGGTGAGACATCTGGAGTGCTGGGTCTGGTTCCAGGCTCCCCAGTACAAGAGATACAGACATACTGGAGCAAGTCCAGTGATAGGCCACAAAGATGATAAAAGGATTGCAGCATCTGTCTTATAAGAGGCTGAAAGAGTTGGGCTGGTCAGCCTGGAACAGAGAAGGCTCAGGGGTGGAACTCATCTGATCTGACAGGTATAAATACCTGATGAGGGAGTAAAGACAGAGCCAGACTACTCTCAGTGGTGCCCAGTGAAAGCACAAAAGGCAATGGACACAAATGGAAATATAGGAAATTCCATTTCAACATAAGAAAAAGCTCCGTTATTGCAAAGGTGGTGAACCACTGGAAAAGGTCGCCCAGAGAGCCTGCGGAGTCTCCATCCTTGGAGATGCTCAAAACCTAACTGGACACAGTCCCACACAATCTACTCTACCCGACTGCTTTGAGCAGGAAAATAGGACTAGATGATCTCCAGAAGTCGTTTCAGAAACTGTGTGACTTCATAAAGTACAATATTTTACAAATAAAACATAACTTGCCTCTCAGTATCACACAAATAAGTGCGTGTAAGTGAAGATATGAGCAATCTTCCATCCAAATAATCAAGCTGAACAACCCGAGAATCTACGGTAGTTATAATCTGAACAGGAAACATCACAAAAGTAGCAGCAGCCTACAGTTAAAAAGAAAAGAAGAAAGAAAACATACAGGGCCTCAGTTCAAAGTAAGGACTACTTCATTAAGTTAAAATCATAAAATTCAGAAGAGACTCATGTATGCTACAAATACATGGCATAAGAAAGCAGTTCCTTTCTTCTCACTCACAAAACAAGGCTTCAACGCTCAGAGGCATAAAAATCTAAATCCTCCTTTTCCCAAAACCATTACTGAAGGTTTTAGGGAAAAAAAAATTATATGCCTCTAGCATCCTGCCTTTTTTTTTTTTATAAAGAGTGTGCTTTTGTAACATTTAGAGGGGTTTTTTTATTCTTCTTGTTGTAAGTTTTGTGCTTTTGTCAGTTCTCTCCCTTGGGTACTTTCAGTCACCACAGTTTTATGGAGACTGACCTGAGGGATTACTTGATACTAAAAAAATCTTCTATCGAATTTAGGTGGTTTACATAAACTCACTTTCTTGATCATCCTCCAGACCACTACCCAAATACTATTTATTGTACAAGTGTCTCCATTTGCACTGGTGGCAAAACAAAGTCATAGACAAACTTCTTACTCATAAGAAACTACTGGGAACTACAGTTAAATTTTCTAGCAGATGGTCACCACTTTTGACAGCTTAAACATGTTTTTCTTTGCTAGGAACATCTCAATTCCCTACTTCAACAAAGTGCATTACGTGAGAAATTCAAAGATTAATGAGCAGACATATTCCATGGGCCTTGCCCTTCTCTCCTCTCCTTCTCCCTCTCTTTCCACTGTTGAATTTTTTGCTCTTTCTTTAAAGGCAATAGTCTTGCTAGTTTTAAGTCAATTTTCCATCAAAACCTTTCGAGGGGGCTAGAAAGGACCTGGAGGAACACACCTATTTCCAGGCTGTGCTCCTTCTTACAGATTAAAAGGAGAAAGAAAGGCTCTAGTAATGGTAAAATGTAAAGAACACCCAAGGGCTAGAAATCAGGCTGGTATCATTAATTTTTGTGCCCTTTGCACAAAATGTAATGTATGTAAGCTTCACATCCACCTACCATTTATTTTAACTAATCCACATCTTTTAAGATTAAGACTATCCAGACAGAGCCAAGCAAAGTCCAGGATTGCCCTTCCTCAGAACAACAGCTGACCTGAGGACTAAAACACAGAGCTGAACCTGTAGCTGGAGTCTAAGGAATCTAGCAGGCTCAGAAACAGCAAGACTCTGGGCTTGAATACTTGTAATTTCCAAGAGGAATAAGCTTGGCCAGTTTTTAATTCTGTACATTTGAAAGCATTTTTATGTTGCATTACTAAAATAGCTAAAAGAGGGTGTGGGGGAACTTCATGAGTTACAATTTCTACTGTTGTCTCAAGAGACTGGTTCTTCATCCCAACAGTCAAAGCTGCCTGAATTTCATCAGCTGGTAAGTTTCCTCTGTTCTACCTTACTAAAATAAGAAAAAGATTCCACACACCCCTGTGAACCTCTTCATCTCAAACAAAGCATGCATCATTTTACCTTCCCTTGTTTCGATGTGTTAATCTTGATGGCTGATACTTTTCCCACATGATCTCCCACAAAAACACGAAGGGCAGCTGTATCCCAACATAGAGCTGTCACTTTTCTGCCCTTATGCTCTGAAGAAACATAAATCCGTTCTGGCTTCCCACGACGTTCCTGATTTAGCTCCCAGACTACTACAAGACCTTGGCTACAACAATTAAAAAAGAAAATACAATTTAAGAATAAGTCTTTTAATGTTTTTATCATTGATAAAGGTGCATTATTCCAAAGAAACAGAAAATCTAAGCAAAGTAGCACATCTCAGAACTGGCTGTGCTTGAGGTTGCACGTTTTCAAGAAGCATCACATTCTTAATTCTGAAGAAGACTAAGTGTCCTTCCTTGCACTACAATGTATCATCAGCTTTGGAAGACTACTCTCACATTTACTGGAATTGCCAGTGAGGATACGGAAAAATAAACATTTAAATGGATTTTACACAATGTAAGTGGTATTAACTACCAATCTTACTCTACCAAGTTAATGAAGATAGTTCTTTTGATGCTGAAAGGTTTCAGGGAGACGTTTGTCATCATAACTTCACATGCATTAGCTCTCCCACAGATGTTCTGCTACAGAAATAATACTTACTCTGGAACAATTATTCCAGAAAAAAAAGTTAAGCAAACTGTCTGTGCAGGCAGTTATTCTGCAGGGGCCTCTATCAGCTAATTCCCTGCCTCCCTCGAAATTGTCAGTAGATGTCCAAGTCTGACACTTAAAAGCTACTTAAAAATATTTATCTAGGATTCAGGTTTGTAAGTACATTACTCACCTGGTGGCGACAGCAACGTAGTCTTCATCATGTAAACAACAGGCAACCCGGGAAATGGCACCTTCCTGAAAGCAAGTATAGGAGTAAGCATAGATAAGGTGAAAGATGAAAATGCCTGCTGACTTAATAAAAATTTACTTGAAACAATGTCTCTTCCCCGGTCCCATTTGCCCTGGAAATTTTTGTATATAATTCTTTACCCTTACCTTATGAGCGAGAAAGAGTCTTTGCTTCCAACCATCCTTCTGTATAAGGTTTAGTCCTCCTCCTGAACTGCCTAGAGCTAGCCATCTCTTCGACACAGCTATACATGTGCACTGAAGGAATAAAAATCACAATACACAACATGGCTGCGGTACATACTAATAACAGTATCTATTTCCTGCATTAATGTTATTTCTTAAAGGTTTCATTGTCTGCAAGCTGTATATACCACTCCTGAAACACTGGCAGCACAGTTGCCAAAGATATTAAAATAACAGTAGAAGACAGTAACTGTCTAAGGATGTATTATTTACCCCACAGCTGCATTAAGAAAACACACATACAGATTAACAGGATCCTTTGTCTTCACTACTTCTTCCCCAATAAACTAGCATGCACACACTCAAAGTAGAAAGACAAAACAAGAAGAATCCTATGGGTTAATCAGATAATAAACCAAATAAGATCACTATTTGAATAAAAAAAAAAAGGAAAAACACCACCAAACACCACAAACTCACCTTCAGACGGCTAGAATCCAGCCTAAGCGCAGAAAGCAACGGATCCAAACATTCAAACTCTGCCAACACATGGTTGTAAGAGTCTGGAATTATTGGCACAGAGGCCATTGATGTACAAGACTAGCACTACTCATTCATAGGTGTATTACAGCTTGAGCTTTTAGCTGCACCTGCCAAAAATACAGAAAGTTCTTGATTAGTTCACCTTTTTAGTATTACATCTGTTTTTCTGTGTTTAAAGAAACATAGAACATCTTCCTGTTCAAAGAGCATCAGGTTTCAGTTTGCCAAAAAGGCACAAGGGCTCCAAAATTAGACCCTTCATTTATGAGAAGTTTTTGTTGAAGTTCATTTCAGAAAACTTAACCTATCAGATATCAAACTTGGAAATATTTAAATTGTAGCTCTAAGATATATTTACATCCACCTGTGAAACAAGTTCTGTCTACCTATGGAAAAAGCCTTGGTTTATGGTAAAATGCACTTCCCTCCACAACAGGCACCCTTAATTTTAAACTAATTTACACAAAGAAAGCATTTAGCATTGGCATCTTATACCTACATCATCTTCTTCCCCCAAACTAAATTTAAGGAGTATTAATCTCAACTGACACCAAATTTAGAATTACCTGCATTTGTGCATTTTTAATACAACTATACGTAACCCCGTATAAACTATCCTATACCACAGTACCTCTTCTGCAGCATGCAAGATAGACAACACTGAGTGAAAACCAAGAATTAAACAGTTATTGAAGCTGTAACCTCATATGGTTTTCCTAAAGAGCACATACTTTAAAAGAATCTCTTGTTGAGGAATTTTCAAAGTTTAGACCTCTATGTTGCTTAAAAAAAAACTTGTTACGCTTCATACTCAAGCCTTTGAATTGCTAAATAATGTTTAGTATGTAATCCCATAAATTAAACAACCCTCTCCCAGAAATACTATCATGTGAAACCTTACATTTCCTCATAAGAAAAGGGAACATTTACTCTCACCAGGCACTGGGAAAAGGGAAGATACACATTTAGCCAGAGACACTGAAAATTGTTTCTTCAAAAATTCTCAAAAACATCTTAAAAGTCTTAATTTTCGGGATTTGAGAATGGCTCCACTCCATCGACAAAAAGCACAACATGACTAAGAAAGGACTGCTTTGTTCCGGATTATTCAGTCCAGAAAGATACCCTAATGCACGCTTTACACACTCTGTCTGACCTAAGAAATCTGCCAGCCTGAAATCTTAAATCCTGCCTTGGGACTCTGCTCGGGAACCGGCAACCGCCCCAGCGTCTGACCGACTCGGAACACCTGCCGCCCTCCTGCCAGTCCCCAGCTGGAGGGAAGCACCACGAGCCCATCTCGCTTCCTCTCGGATAGGTACGCTGAGTAAAGCCAAGTGTCCCAAAAGCTCTGAAGAACGTCACAGCTCCTCCATAAACAGCTGTCAGCGGAACGCGCGCGGGCAGTGGCCGCCGCCAGCCCAGCCGCGCCCCTCAGACCAAGCCCCCGACGGCCGCCGCCGCCTGGGCGGAGCAAGGCCGGCACCAGGGGACGAAGGGCTCCTACTGGCCTCACACCGGCTCTCACAGCCCGGCACCAGTACTGCGAGACCAGCGGCTGCAAGAGCAAAAGCTGCCGCCGGCCGGGAACCAGAACACGGGACGGCGGCAACTACCCGGGACCGAGCCGGCCTCGCCTCCCCTCCCCTCCCGCAGGCACCCACCACCGGCAGGCATCGGACGCCGCGCCTGTAGGTCGCAGGGCAGTCCCCGACCAGCGGAGAAGGCAGCACCCCACCTCGGAGCGACGTACAAACAAGAATCACCGCTCCCTCCCGGCGGTGCGGTCCGGTCCGGTCCGGTCCGGTCCGGTCCCGTCCCCCTCACCCGCAGTCCCCAGTGCCCAGTCCCGGCTCCCTCACACCAACCGGCGCCGCGGCCCCGCCCCGCCCCGCAACAGCACAAGCACATGACCCGCGCGCGGGGCGGGGCCGTGCGGCCGCACCGTGCTGCGTCACGCCGGGCGCGTCCGCGCGGGAGGAAGCTGCGTCACGCGCGCCCGCCCGCCTGCCCCTGGGCACGTGACACTGACGCACGGCGCCCCCTCCCGCCGCGGGCCGTTGCCGAGGGGAGGAGGCCCCTCCCCCGCAGCGCGGTGGCGGCGGCGCCGCCGCCGACCTGGGAGCGAAGCAGCCGGGGCCGATGGCGGGGGACGAGCGGGGCCTACGTCCCGCGGGGCCGGGTGACGGCGGGGGACGGGGAGGGCCGGGCGCGGCGGGACGGGGGCGGGGGGGGGGGGGGCGGCGGCGGCGGCGCTGCTGTTTACCGCCCCGTCACTCCCCCCTCCGCCCGGTACTGTCATGGCGACGGGGGAGGGGCTGTCACGTGAGCGGGGAGGGGGGGCGGGAAGGGGGAAGCCGGCCCGCCCCACGTGACCGCAGGGGACGCGCGGCGGCGGCGGCCCGTTCCCCTGTCACGTGAGGCGGGCGCCTTCCCCCCTCCCCCGCCCTCCCCGCGGCTTGTTCCGGTCACGTGTCCGCCCCCTGCCCGCCCCATGGCCCCGGCGGCGGCCCGACCCCCGTAGTGCCCGCTCCCGCCCCGGGCCCCTCCCGCCGGCAGCAGCCAGCGCGCCGGCCCGGAGCAGGTCCTCACCGCCGCCCGCACGGTAAGGATCCCGCCGGCGCGGGGGACGGGGAGGCGGTGGCGGCGGCCGCTCTGGCTGTGTGTGAGGGGTAGCGGGGCCCGATCCGCCGCCCGACCCCGGCGGTTCCCTCCCGGAGGTGGCAGGGGAGCGCTGCGGCGGGCCGGGCGCGTTGCGGTGGTGCCGCGGCGGCCTTTGGCCTCCTGCTCTTCCTCCCTACCCGCTCCCAGCCGCCGAGCCGTTTAACGGCGGCGGCCTGGCGGGGCCAGGGGTGCCGTGCGGGAAGGCACCGAGAGGCGCGGCGGCAGCCCCCCGGGGAAGGGGGGTGGCGGGAAGATGGAAGCACTGTGCCGGCGGGACCGTGGCTTGGGGGCACTGGGCTTCACCCGAGCGCTCGGCCGCGGATGCGGGCCCTAGACAAAGAGGTGCCGTCGCAGCGCCTTCCCGGGTCGCCGCCAGTGCCCTGCTGGGGCTGTCCCCGGGCCCGTTTCGCCCCCGGCAGAAGCGCTCCAGGGAGCGCAGGTGATCCGGAGGAAGGGAGGCCGGGGTGACCCCTCGGGGGTGCCAGCTGGGTTCTTTCATCCCGCTGGTGTCCGAGGCAGGCGGCACTGCTGGCACCTCCCCGTTCTGCTGAGCTGTGTTCCGCCCCCAGCTCTGCCGCTGCCCCTCGGGGTGCTGCTCTCACGGCTCTCGGACCCTCCAGGAGTCCCCGAGCTGTGCGGGCAAACCGTCGGGGCCCGGCTGCATACCTGTGCCTCTGGGGTTTGGTCTGGGCCATTAGCGTAGATATTCTGCTGTTCCCTGTGGGGAGCGGAAACCTAGCAGCAAGGCCTGCATCAAACCTGTCAGAGCTCGCCTGGCAGCCCATGCCTGATAATAATCCTGATTATTAAACTGTGTAAAGGTTTCCTCTATTTCTGATTAGAACTTGACAAAACCACATGGAAAGAGATGAGTGAAATGCTGGTAATGGAGAGTGTTGAGAACAGGTGGTGTAAGGAACACAGGTACCTGGTTTTAAAAGTGGATAGAAAGAGTCACTATGTTAGAGGAAGGATAGCTGTTGGAATTTGACAGTATTTCCAGAAGCTGCATTTGCTCCCATAGAGCTAGGAGGGGAGAGGTTATAGGTGAATAAGCAAACAGCACCTTTTTTTTTGGTTTTATGCCAGCACTGAAGCTTCCTGATAGACCTTGACAGTTGTAAACTGCAGCTGAAATTAACATTCTCAAGACAGGCTTGATGACAAGTCATACCCCATGGATTAGGGCTACTGATTGATCCAAGTGCTTTTCAGACTGTTAACCATCACTTCAAAAGCTCTACTGCTGGAGAATTTAGAATAAACTGTGTCTGACCTTCGTATTCTCGAAGATACTTAAACCAGAGAAGGGTCTGTCTTCCAGAATTTGCAACTGAAGAACTGTAATGATCCTTCATTTAGCAGCAGATTAAAATTGCCATGTAAAGCTGTAAAATAACAGAATTTCTCCGTATATGTGTTGCAGTTCTTGCCCCTTGGAGCAGCAGTGTCATCATCTGCAGTACTGATTCCTGGAAACTTCAGTTGTTAAATATAGAGGTTATGAGATTTGGGCAGGCGTAAATAGATCATTGATGGCTCTCGCCCTTCTGCATAGCAAGCCTTAGGTGTCCAAAAAGAAAAGAAAATGACTGGTGTACCGTGTATGCTGAGTGAGGACGTAGCCTTCCCCTCTGCAGTCGGTAGGAGACCATACTCACGCTTTTCTAGCAGCTAGGCGAGATTTCTATTTTAGAATTTTTTCTGTACTACTTGTAACAAGAAGCCATCTTGTTTTCATTAGTGAAAGACAGCAACTTTCCTAAATCCTCATTATTAGTATGTTTTTTATTCTTTTTGATGTACTGTTTAAAAGACAGCTCCAGGTTTTCTCCATTCTGGGTAATGCTTACTGTGCTTGTGAATTGTATCATCCTACTGCCACCATAAATTACTGCATGAAAAAGGGAGCACGGCAATGATATAAATAAGAACAGCAGTGAGGTAGTGTGTTCACTCTCTCAGAAGGTAGAATGAGCCACTTGTGGGATAGTTGTGCATTCACAGATTGCGCACTGCAAGATAGTGTGCTAGAAGCGCCGCGGTTGTAAAGGAGAAGTTGCTAGTTGCTGATCGTTTTCTTCCCTAGTTGAAAGATTGGTTGTGGGTGGGTGAAATAGCATGGTAGAAAAGCAAATCAACTTGCATCAGAATGAGCCTGACTATGGAAATGCTTTCCTTTTTCTTTCTGTTCAGTACAGGTTTAATTCCTTTGCATTCTGTGGCTTTGTGTCTACTGTGTTGGATAATAATGACCTTAAAGGACTGTAAAGTAACAAAGGGAGAAAAATGCCCAAATCGTTAGTCTTGCATATGTTGAGGTTTCTAGTCTATTAGGGTCTGTGGCCAGCTGCCTTTTTCGGGTAAGGATAAGGTGCTGATGAGAGACTACAGACCTGCAACAGGAAACTACATAAAATGGTAGTGCAAATACCACTGAAAGAGAATAATGCTGCTGGGGAGACTGTAATGGATTATGCTAGGAAACAGCCCTGAAATCGTGCCATGCAGTTTTCTTTGAGAGAGAAGTATTAGCAGGGCTGATCTGAATGTGGCACAGCGTGTTCTAGTGACTGCTGCAGTGATGCTGATGTGAAACCCCATGTTCAGCTCAGCGTCACTGAAGTCTTTGGCAAAGCTTTGGCTGACTGAAATGATGAAAGAGCAAAGCTTAAGTGCAGAGCCCTTTTGCCATTAAGTTTTCCCATTTAGTATTTTACTTAACTCGTTTCGGAAATGGGCTTGTAAGATTTCTGCTGAACAGAATGCTATGCTGCTTGCTAGATCTTCAGAGTAAAATATCCCATCTTGCTGCTGTTTCTTTAAAGAAAAAAAAAAAAGTATGTGAATTTAAGTGCTTAGAATTATCATTTTGTGACACTAGTAGTGCGATAGCTGATGCAGGTTACTGTTTGAAGTTTGATGCAGGGCCCAGCAAATATTACAGGTATTCTAAACCACATGGAACATGCATATCAACATTTGAAAATACTATTTTATATATCAATAGTAAAGTCGGACAGACTATACATTTACAGCAACCATACCAAAGATGTGATTTTTTGATAGGTGTACGACAGTATGTTAATAGAATGTAGTCATACTTGCGGCATCCTTAATCTCTTGAGAAATTTAAGGCTGTAGGGTGAACCTGTACAGAGGAGTGATAGTGAGTGCTGGGGAGAAGAATGCAGCAAGTATCAAAAGGCTTGTTGATGTGAGACTGGTGACAAAATTATCGTGGTGTTGAAGCAGGTATAACATTAGTCCCTCGGACTTTGGGGGAGAGGGATAGGAAACTGTCCAGCTGCAATCAAGCGTACAAAGCGTTGTTCGAGCCTTGGGCAAAAACCACCACAATAAGATCAGGAGTGTAACAGGGCTACCTTATCTTTAGCACAGAGAACTGAAAATCCATGATTTTTTACATACCTAGTATCCTTTCCCTTTCTGAAATGACTTAACATCTGCCATTCACGCTGAAGAAGGGAATTGCTGCCAAATGCCAGAGGAGATTTGGAATTTATGTCATTGCTTAGCTTCAGTATTCTTCTGAACTTGAAAAACCACTGAAGGAACGTTAAAACAGGAAAATTTGGTTATCAGTTTAAGTGTAAGATTTGGCTGTCTTTTATTGGAGCAAAAGCAGTATCAACAATATCATTAGATGAATTGTTTAGGTAGCTAGCGATATTTTGTTTAAATAAATTTGCAGATTGCACTGACAGAGGGGAGCATGTTTATCTGGAATGCCTCAAAAATGATGTAGGCATTAACGAGTAAACGTGGGGTTTAATGCTTTGATGTAGAAAGGAGTAGTGAAAGAGTTACAGCAAAAATAATTATACTAATCAGCTCAACTGTATGTTTTTAATAGCTCCTTATAGCCACAATGGCAACGTCATCTGAAGAAGTGTTACTGATTGTAAAGAAGGTACGTCAGAAGAAGCAGGATGGAGCTCTCTACCTTATGGCTGAAAGGATAGCATGGGCACCTGAAGGCAAAGACCGATTCACAGTCAGCCATATGTATGCAGACATAAAATGTAAGTGAACGCTTTTCCTATTCCAGCTTAGTAAAAAGTATTTTGATAAATGTTTCAATGCAACCCAAAGCTTCTTTGCTGTAAAACACCAGTAGGTAAGTTAGGAAGGTTGCAAGTATCTGGAGCTTTGACTAGGTTGTTCTGTGTAGCAGCAGAGATCAGGACCATGGTGAAGTATCACCAGTTTATTAAGGATGCTACTGCAGAACTTCTGTAGTCTTCAGATGTTTAAGTTACACTGCATTTAATAGTAATTTTTGATAAACTTCTGCAATAAATTGAACAAAAAAATAATCTGTGCCATATGCTTGTGGATGGAAGGGTGGGAGGAGGGTTGAGGAAGCGTATAGGATTTTCAGGGTCTAACACAGAAACTATCTGGCATGTCATCTGTTAAACTATGCAGCTAAAGCTGTTTCAATTTTCATATAAAATGAACCTTGCTGTTTTATTTTCATCCAACAGACCACAGCTTCAGAAGTGCTAGATCTGTAGTTTGGCCTAACTGGTAGCATTCCGAATAAGTGTTTGCTGTTGCAATAGCAGAGTACTTGCAAGTCAAAACTGAACAGTAAACGTCTATAGCACGCTGCCTTTCTGGCTCCAGTTAGCGCTCATATTCTGTGTGCTGTAATGCCAAAGAAGGAATAAAAAGAAAGTTGTATGTGTCACTTTGTAAAAGTTTATTGCTGTTTAAAGTCATATACAAGTATCGCAGCATGATCAAAAGTGTATGTGATGAATCAGAACTAATACACTGTTCTTAAATACAAATGTGATAACAAATTTAAAAGCTCAGTTCATCTGTAATAGTCAACTTTGTGAAGGTTTTATTTAGCTATTTACTTAAGTTTAAGCAGCTTATATTTTAAATATTTACATGTATAGTCATTGAAGTCTTTTTAACTTAGATGAAAGATGTTCTTTTTTTTCATCTAAAATTGAAAAAAGGCAGGGTGAGTATTTGTGCATTTGTAATAGAGACAATGATTTAGTGGTGACATCTAGTTCTGGTTCTCCCACTTGCACTGAAGAAAGGGGTAGAATCCAAAGTTAGTTTAGTGCCATTTGCAGTGCTACGCTGAAGTCCATGTAACACAACAGTCCATAAACGTAGTTGTTCTAGCCTCTGCTCCCTCTGGTTACGAGAAAGGAAGCAGGAGTTAGGTTTTTCGTATGAGTCACAAGGGTGTAATAGCACCTTGGAGGCATTGGGGATCGACCTTGGGAGTACTAATGGCTGAATGTACTTACCACGCCACTTGAAACCAGCTGTCAACAGAGGTGCTGTTACCCCACCCTGCATCTGCTTTTTTACCACTTTTGTGTGGGAACTGGTCCAGCTGGAAAAACAAAAGGGAGTTACTTTTCAGTGGATCGGTTCCTTGGTTTGGCTTGCTGCACGAACGCTAACACTCGTACAGGAAAGGCAGCAGGAAGAAGTGCAAAGGGGGAATGAGGTTGTCACCTTTCAGCAGCACCTGGATTGGTACCAGGTTAAAGTGTCCAAGTGATGACAATCTAATTTGTAGCAGTTCTCTAATGGAGAATGCAAAGATGAATTAGGGCTCCTGAACAGCAGCTGAAGGATACTGAGCAATGGGCTACTGGTGTCTGTGTCTTGTGTTTTAGAGACAAGGTGCAGGGTTCAAACTAATTTAAGGGGAAGACTGACTGTTCCACTTTCATGGCTGGAATTCACACACAGGATAATGGTATTTAATTGGATGACTGCTTATAAGCAAACATTCTAGAGAAGAGAGTTTCTTGTATAAGCTTAGTGTCTGTTGCTAATTAATACTTTCTGTGTAATCTAGGCCAGAAAATCAGTCCAGAAGGTAAAGCTAAAATTCAGCTTCAGCTAGTATTGCACGCAGGGGACACAACCAACTTTCACTTCTCCAATGAAAGCACAGCAGTGAAGGAGCGAGACGCGGTAAAGGATCTTCTTCAACAACTGTTGCCCAAGTTCAAAAGGAAAGCTAATAAAGAACTTGAGGAAAAGAACAGGTAAAGGGAAAGGAGCCTTAAAGTTTTTTGGGGCCTATCTATTTGTTACCTATCTATAGTGTATTTCTGGTGACAGTTGTTATTGCCACATTGTTACTGCTGTGACATTTGTTTCCCTAGTAAAAATCTGCTTTCAGTTTAGAGGCAGTTCCTTGAGGCTTACATAACTGTAACATGTTGAGACTATACTTTTGTTCTCAGTGACATGTTCTTGAGGTGTAAAGGCAGCCAGCCTGGTTGCCACCCCATCTTTGTTATCCATAGTTATGAGATGAAAGCTCCCAACTGGCAGTCTGTCTCTTTAGTCTTCTTAAATATATATGTATCAGTTAGAAAAGCTGCTTGAAAGACTTTTTTTTTTTTTCTTTTCCAGAAGTTATCACCGTCCTTGATTTGTGATTTTTTTTTTTTTTTCTTCCTGTATAACCTCTTCCCCCTCAAATCTTCTTTCCTGGTGTTTTTTTTATACTCTACTGAATTGCTAGGTATTTTCATGCATCTGACTTGAGATGCAGTAGTTTGTTATTTGGCATACAGGATGTTTATTCTAAAATATGTTTTGAGAAGATGTTTAGGACCTAAGTCCTTTTCCCAAAAGGGCTTTTAGGATACCCTTCTGTTCCTTTAAAATGTTCGTGTTAAACCAGTCCATGTGGCCACAGAGCACCCTTCTCTGCATCTCCCCAGATGAGTTTCGCTTCATTATAGCATCTGCTGTGAATCCTGTATCTGCTAGCTTCTGTTTCCAAAGACTGGTCTAGCTTTGAACTTAGGTAAGTTAAAGCTAGAATTTCAAAACATAGGAGATTTCCCAGCAGAAGGGTGAGAACCCTTGAACATCTAGGATTAACTGGTTCCAGTACTTCAGTGACAACTAGGGTCTACAGCAGTGCAGACTGCTTTGGCACTATTAGCATACTAGTTTCTTTATGCTATGGGTCTTATTTCTAACAGTGTTAATACTGAGTACATGAGCAGTCTTAGCTCTGAATCTTTGTGTCCTTAAATGCAGTTTTACAGTATTATGCCATGTGCCATTAAGAGCTTTTCTAGTTACAGAAGAGCCATGATCTCTGCACATACTCAGGCATAGTCTGTTCTTTTGATAATTAGAAGTCCAGGTCTAGTGATGGGGCTTCATTAGCTTAATTTGCAACAAATGGGGCAAAAAAGTTTCCACCTGTTTTAGAAGGGTACTTCATCCAGAATCCCTGGGGCACTGCCTCCATTTATTGATATGTGGGGGTCAGGTATGTACCAAAATTCCAAGTTTTAATGAAATAGGATAACAGACTGCTTCCTGCTGCACTAATGAGTAAGAATTGCCACTAATCTGTATTTGTACCAACAAGAAAAACTGGAAAAACCTCAGTGGTTAAGACATAATAGGGATGTTCTGCCACAAAGTTTTCACTTCCACTTCATCCTTAGAGCAGCTATAGACTTTCATTCAGTCCAGAATGCACTTTATCCATGTTCCTCCCTAGACCACGTACCATGTATTCATAAGATGTCTTTTTTTGTTTGTTTGTTTGCAAATGATCCCAACCCTGAGGTACATGCTAAAGAGTGTTTAGGTTATTAGCTGATGTGAACACACATGCATGTTTCCCTGAAAATACCCTAGTGGGTTTCAAATTAGGTATACAACTGTATGAAAAGCTTCTTAAACTTGAATTAACTGAAGTTTCAGGTGCATACATTCTTTGCATTTTGGATAGCAAGGTTGATACTGAATGTTTCTGTAGCACTTGTGCTACATGTGATAGTTAAGAAACCAACAGAAACATAAATGAACAAACAACTCAGGATAACGTGTGTTTTAAGGTATCTTATCCCATGCATGTTTTGCAATCTGTACTCTTGCACTAGAATAGAGACCTGTAGCTACTGAATTTTAAGATCTTAAACAAGAATTGCATAGTGCTGAAATTTCTTCGCCCCCCGCCAAGAGCTTTGTTATGGAAGTTCAAGAAAATTCATTGTGCTTGTGCATTTCAGGAGACTTCAGTCCTGGATGTGCAAAGACACAAGAGCACCACAGAACATTTTAGGACAAGATGTTAATCCCACATTAACTTTTTCCTAGTTGTTCCTGTTTCCTAGCATTTAATGCTATTCCTTAATTTTTTTTTTTTTTTAGTTCTTTCTTATAAGTCTTTTGAAACAAATATAGCTATTGAGGCTGGTTGTTTACACGGTCTTGTTAAGAAATGCACAGCATTTTGAAATAAAAGTTGGTTTCTGTTCCTTTTGTGAACTCATGTTAGTTATGGAAATCCTAGTGATTTATTCTGCAGCGTTTCAATTCTATTCAATACATTCTTTTACCAGAATGCTGCAAGAAGATCCTGTTTTGTTTCAGCTCTATAAAGACCTTGTTGTGAGCCAAGTAATCAGTGCTGAAGAATTCTGGGCCAACCGTTTAAGCCTGAATGCAGGGGATAATTCTGCAGCACCTAGTAAGCAGGATGTGGGCATCTCTGCAGCATTTCTGGTACGTTGAACCTCTAGTTTTAAGGATTTTAGAGCAAACAAATTGAGGAAAGTGAGAGTTCTGCTCATATACTTTCTTCCCATATACTTTAATGTTGTTATTTCCTGGTTCCTCAACATCTCTCTGCATGTTTGTTAGACTATTCCAAGTGTAAAGGAGGGGAAAAAAAAAAGTTATACACAAATCTGCAACCTTAAAACTTTGTCAATTTAAGATGCTCAATTTGACCTTTAAATTGACAACCAGCAGATATTGTTTATACTGCTGCTGTGCCTTCCATAAAACAGGAATAATGGTGAACCTTCAGTCACTAGATTACAGTGTATTAACTCTATAAATTAAAAAAAAAGTATCTATTGCAGCATTGGTATGCACACATGAAGCTGCCAAGACTTTCTGCACAAAAAGTTTTATGCCCTCCCCAATTTCTTTAAACCAGTACATGCTTTCAGCTACTTGAAGAACAATGGGTGTATATGAAAGCCCGTTTCATCTCTTTCCCCACCTATCAGTTATGTTCCCCGTTTGTAGAAACCATTCTTCAGTAATCTCAGTGCAGTCTAAAAGTAATCTAGGTACAATCTTCAGATTCGTCCCACAGAGACACATTTCTACTTCGGCAACAAAATTCATACAGATTATGACTCTTTAGCTGGAATCCCATTTCCACCTTTGTAATGACTGTGCACACGTCAAGGGTTTGGGAAGGAAAGACGAGGTGGGAGTTGTTTTCTGACTTAACTGCTGTACAAAGACTTGTTTTTTCCCCCTAGAAATACCTCAGTCAGTTACCAAATGAACCTGATGGCTCTGATTTCCTGTCTCTCGTTATTCTTACGCATTAACATTAAAAAAACCCCAACCAAACCCGAACCTTCAAAACTGAATCTTTCTTAAAATAACTGGTTGTGTTTGTGTACTCTGCATTTGTGAAGAAAACTTCAGATATTTGTGTGTCCTAGTTCAAGTTAAAATAACTATCTGGCTCTGTTCAGAATGAGTGTTTCCCTGGGAAGAAGGTGGTACAAAAACTAGAATTTAGGTATACAGGAAAAGGAAGAAAAGGAAGGAGCATATGCAATCATGTACTTTTTCCGGTTACTGAGAATTGCGCTGAGCTTGCTTGCTCCAGAGCTTCCTAAAGAGATCACTGAGATCTAACTTGCAAGTTCTAACTAAGGCTTACCCTCAATTTTTAAATTTGGTGTTATTTATCAATTATACTGAGATGCTTTTAGTGTATAAGGAAATAAGATCTAAGAGCCATAAATCCTTTTTTGTCACTTCATTATTATCACTGATGATTCACTAGAAGAATTGTTGAATAAACAACAAAAGATTAGGCATACACAGTAAGCCTGCGTATTTTTACTTTGAAACAAGGGTACATTAAACTAAATGTACCTTATTTTGACTGATAGGAGTGGTCTTTGCTTTTCGTCTTCTAAAGCTTACAGTCCATTTGTTGAATCATCCCTTAAGTGGCAAGTATAATAAAGTAATTAATGCATGCTCTTTCATTTCTCATTCTAAAAATACCTATTTATGATCAAATATGCTATGGATTTTTGGAGGAGGAAGATTATTTTATCTGCAGCAGAATTTGATTGCAAGATGCCAGTTTTTTTTTTCCTTCTCAAGTTACAGAAGGCATTCAGATATGACTGATATGCTTTTTTCTTAGGCTGATGTACGGCCTCAAACAGATGGCTGCAATGGTCTGAGGTATAATTTGACTTCGGATATCATTGAATCCATATTTCGAACATATCCTGCAGGTAAGAATAGTGCTTCACATAACAAATACATTCATTTAATGTTTGTTTTTCACTATCTTACTGTGGGAAGACTAGGATGTTAGTCTGAACCTGGAAGTATAAGGGACCGTATCTTCAGTCTTCTGGATGATTTTCCCTGCCTTGTCTGAGGGATGGAAAAAAGCATGTGTTTAAACATTCTTTTGAAATGAAAACTTGATTTCGTTAAATGAAAACATTTTAACTTGTTGTGTTGACTTTTTTTTTTTTTTTTTTTAAATTGTGAGTAGTTTCTTGACTCCCGTGATACTCTCCTACTCAGCATTTCAATTAATTGTTATTTTTCATTAAATCACCTTTGGGAGGAAAAGATTGCCATCGTTCCCCAGCACTATTATTGAACACTAACACCAGGTCATTTTAGCCCCAGGTTGAAAAGACTAGATCCATTCTGAGAATAACTAGAACTCTGGCAAATCGGACTTCTTGTGTGTGTGCAATTCAAATCAGAGTATTCAGACTACTGTTACGTGCATTTCTTTTCAAAGCATTAGCTAGCATTGCAGGGCATAAGAGAGTACCTATTTGCTCATGCTTAACTACTGCATTCCCTTACATGCAATTGGCATAAATGAAGGCAGCATTAGACATAAGGAAGCAAGCAAGGAAATTTTAACATAAAATACCATATTAAGATTTGCGGAACAGTGTGTAATTATTATTGGTTTTGTTCACAGTAAAAATGAAATATGCAGAAAATGTTCCACATAACATGACCGAGAGGGAATTCTGGACACGATTTTTTCAGTCTCATTATTTCCATCGGGACAGGCTCAATACAGGCTCAAAAGACCTCTTTGCGGAATGTGCCAAACTGGATGAAAAAGGTAAGCTTTTTGACTTTGTTTCTGCAGTAGGCTGCTACAGTCTTAGGTATATCATAGAGCACAACACTCAAGGTATATCTAGTAAACCTAGCACAGCTGAAGTAATAAGTTTCTTTATGTCTATTTACTGGACATCTTGTTTGTTGAACTGTAAAATGAAAGCTCCAGATTGTCACTGAAAGTTAGCTATCACTTTGCTGTTCTTAGCATGTTTGATAGCGAGTGTATTTCTTGAAACAAATTAGCCTTTGGAATCATAGAATGGTTTGGTTTGGAAGGGGCCCTAAATATCATCTAGTTCCAACCCCCCTGCCATGGGCAGGGACACCTCTCACTAGACCGGGTTACTCAAAGCCCCATCCAGCCTTGAGCACTTCCAGGGATGGGGCATCCACAACTTCTCTGGGCAACCTGTTCCAGTGCCTCACCACCCTCACACTAAAGAATTTCTTCCTAATATCCAATCTAAATCTACCCTCTTTCAGTTTAAAATAGTTACCCCTCGTCCTATCACTACGCTCCCTGATGAAGAGTCCCACCCCACCTTTCCTGCAGGCCCCTTTTAGGTACTGGAAGGCTGCTATAGGGTCTGCCTGGAGCCTTCTCTTCTCCAGGCTGAACAACCCCAACTCTCTCAGCCTGTCTTCGCAGGTTCATGTGCCCCTTATATTGGGGGCTCCAGAGCTGGACGCAATATTCCAGGTGGGGTCTCACAATAGTGGAGTAGAGAGGGAGAATAACCTCCCTCGACCTGCTGGCCAAGCATATGGTTGGTTTTCTGGGCTGCAAGTGCACATTGCCAGCTCATGTTGAGCTTCTCATCAACCAACACCCCCAAGTCCTTCTTGTCAAGGCTGCTCTCAATCCATTCTTCACCCAGCCTGTATCTGTGCCTGGGATTGCCCTGCCCTGACCCACGTGCATGACCTTGCACTTGGTCTTCTTGAACTTCATGAGGTTCACATAGGCCCACCTCTCAAGCCTGTCCACCTGTCCAGCTCCCTCTGGATGGCATCCCTTCCCTCCAGCGTGTTGACCACACCACACAGCTTGGTGTCGTCGGCAAATTTGCTGAGGCTGTGCTCAATCCCACTCTCCATGTTGCCAACAAATATGTTAAACAGCACCGCTCCTGATACCGACGCCCGAGGAGCACCACTCATCACTGGTCTCCACTTGGACATTGATCTGTTGACCACAACTCTTTGTGTGTGGCTATCCAGCCAATTCCTTATCCACGGAGTAGTCCATCCATCAAATCTGTGTCTCTCCAATTTAGAGACAAGGATGTAATGTGGCACAGTGTCAAATGCTTTGCATAGGTCCAGATAGATGATGTTCTTCCCATATCTGTCAATGCTGTAACCCCATCATAGAAGGCCACCAAATTTGTCACATGATTTGCCTTTAGTGAAGCCATGCTGGCTGTCACCAATCACCTCCCTATTTTCCATGTGCCTTAGCATACTTTCCAGGAGTACCTGCTCCATGATCTTGCCAGGCACAAGGTGAGACTGACTGGCCTGTAGTTCCCTGGATCTTCCTTTTTAAAAATGGAGGCTATGTTTCCCCTTTTCCAGTCAGTGGGAGCTTCACTGGACTGCCACAAAGTCTCAAATATGATGGATAGTGGTTTAGCAACTTCATCCACCAGTTCCCTCAGGACCTGCAGATGCATCTCATCAGGCCCCATGGATTTGTGCACCTTCTGGTTCCTTAGGTGGTCTTGAACCTGATCTTCTCCTACAGTGGGCGATTCTTCATTGTCCCAGTCCCTGCCTTTGCCTTCTGTGACCTGGGTGGTGTGGCTAGGCACTTGCTGGTAAAGGCTTAGGCAAAAAAGTTATTGAGTACCTCAGCCTTCTCCATGTCCCGAGTAACCAGGTCTCCTGTTTCCTTCTGGAGAGGGACCTTCCTTTTATTACTGGCATACCTGTAGAAGCTTTTCTTGTTGCCCTTGACATCCCTGGCTAGATTTAATTCTATCAGGGCTTTAGCTTTCCTAACCTGATCCCTGGCTGCTCAGACAATTTCTCTGCATTCCACCCAGGCCGCCTGTCCTTGCTTACACCCTCAGTAAGGCTTCCTTGTTGCATTTGAGGTTCTTGAGCTCCTCTGTTCATCCATGCAGGCCTCAAAAGTGGAAAGCACTAGAAATGCTTTTTATCACAACTCATTCAACAGTAAATCTGTAATAAATTCCATAACATACTACCATGCTAGATTGATTATGCTCTGCCATCAGTTAATATGGAATAATTTTGTTCACATAAAGCATTGTTTTGTGGTATGTGCACAAATTACAGCAGGTATAACTTTTGTTATAGATCAGTTTTTAGTAACAGACAAATAGGGATCCTGTTTAAAATTTTTCAGAGGAGTTGCCATCCCTGTTCTCTGTCAGCCATTTTAATGTGAAATCTTAGAATATTATCTGACTTAAGTTTTTATTGAACTTCTGAGGTAGGTTTGTGATGATACAGAAGTGTGGGGAGTTGAGATGACTTAACACCATTCTTAATACATATTCTGACTAACGAAAGCATTCTATTAGGAATCCACAGCCCTTCACAAGTAAAAGCTATCGCCGGATATAAATTACCATTCTACCCAAGACAGGTCAGCAAAACAGCGCTGAAATTAGAAGAAACGCACAATTAAGGCTTCCCAGTTACCAATAACACAACTAATATTACTGTATCTTCAATTATTTATTTTTTTTACTAAACAGTATTCAGTGATGTGTAGAAGTTGATGAAAGCTGCACTAATTACTAGAATGATCTTTTACAATTATTGTAAACTTGCCAAGTTTATTGTTTATTTTAAATAGAACTTTGAAAGAGGCTGAAAGTTGTAGTCACAGTGATACTTGGGCATCTGCAGAACCTTTGTCTTCTCCTTTTAAAGGTTAATTATAATCTAATAATCCCATAATTATTCCTATTTGTTTAGATACAGTTTTTCATGTTTTTTTCTTGGTTTCATACAGGGTTAAAAGCAATGGTGTCTCAAGGAGTGAAAAACCCTCTGATAGATTTAACAGCTTTGGAAGATAAAACATTAGATGAAGTAAGTACTTGGCAAACACCCACCCTCCCACCCACCCTTACTTTCATTGAAGGAGAAAATGGGTCCATCTCCTGGTAAAATAATTACAAACGCTAATTCTAAACCACATCACTTACTAGGCTGCTACAATGGTTGGGTAGTCAAAATTTACACACTTGTATGTGTGTAAAGAAATTGAAATTGGGCCGATGGACCTGTATATGCCTCAGATGTCTGCCTTAGTGTACTGTGTATAAAAGCAAGACTTCCTTTATTTAAAGAAGTATTGCTCCACTTGGATGGCTTTTTTGTCTGAAGTGAACTTTCTGGTTTCTTCCTAACTTTTAGAAGCTGTGACAATGTACAGAAGAGTAGCACAAAACAGGAAAAAGTCTTTGCACTTGTTCTCACTTTGAACGTTGCTATTTGATTCAGCTTAATTTTACAAAGTTTTATTTGTTTAGCTTTAAATACCATGTTTTGCTAAAAATAAGACTAACTTGAACTATTACCTGCCTCCAAGTACAAATTAAAACATTTGTTATAAATGGTGTACCATAATGTGAAATAACTTATAGATGGACTTTTCTGCATTTGATTTAACTTAAACTTCCGAGTTGTAATTAATAATGATGCTGCACGTCTAAGTTGTTTGGGTTTTTTTCTGGTAAGAGTTGTACAAAGCTAAGTCTGAAACTGGACTAGGAGTTTAGGATAGGTATGTTTGAAGTGCTGTGCAAACTGCCCTAGTTTGCTTTTGAGACTGGTTAACTGCAAGCATGAAACTCAGCATGGGGTAAAGTGAGTTGCCTTCAGCCACCTGGTAACTGAGGAACGCTGCCAACATTAAGGCTTGAGGTTTTTTGAATTCCTAGTGGTATCACATCCTCCTGACAGGTGTCGTTTAGCCTGTGGGCTGCTGGTGTCCCACAAGATGTTAAAAAGAGGTCAGTAAAACAATTGCTGGGTCTTATTTGCCATCAATGCCTGTCTGTTTTGTACAGCTGATCCTTAAATTTTTTTTTAAGCCATTCTGGTTTTACTTATAACAGATCATGGCCTTATAAAACTATATGTTTAAGAATATTTTTCTTTTCTCCGACACCTCTAAACTGCCCAGTGCTAGCAGAATAGTCTGTGGAGTTTCTTCAAAGTACATAAGGTAATGGTGGGGGGAGGTAGGAAAATACTGCTTCAGATGATGATGCAGTAACACTCAGTAAAGTTCAGAGGAGGTGGCACGTGGGCTTCTTGACTCAATGAAAAACAGAATCATCTTTCTAGTTTTGGGGCAGGAGGTAGCTAATGTTGTTTTCTTCGTAGGGCTATGGTGTTGCTTCTGTGGCCTCTACATCAAATGCCTCAAAATCCGCTAGAGAAAGTAGCAATGCTGCCATTATAAAACGCTTTAATCATCATAGTGCCATGGTCCTTGCAGCTGGTCTCAGGAAACAGTAAGTTCCAACGTTGTGTAAAAGCTTTTTTGTAACAAATTTTAAGGAATTTCCAAAAGGAAAATATATCTTCAATTACTCATCCAACCTTTTCTTTTAATTCTTAAGAATTAAGTATTTTTCTCTAGAAATGAAAATACCTTTAGGTTCCATTTGACTTTATAAAAGTTCTTCAGAGCTGTCTGAGATGACAAATGCTATTTTTAGGTGAGGAATTATCGTACAAAGCAGATCCAAAAAGGAAAGGATGTTTCTGCCTTAGTTTTGTGGCCCTGGTGAAGGCTGCAGAGGTAGTATTCTATTTGCTGTGTGCAGGGAGTTCCTATTGCCTGCCTTCCAGGAGCAGGTCTGCTGGGGCTTCCTGTAGTGGCCGTGCATGGACGTAAGTAAATGAGGAAGCAAAAGAACAGCGTAGTGTGGGTGTATCAGATGAAAGATTCCTCCAGTGCAGTACCCTGCCGCAACCAAAAAAATGTATCAGCTAGTTACGTATATTTACAGTAACCTTCCAAAATGAAACTTCTTAAAAGCGGCATGAAATGTGTTTGATGTGAAGTCTACTTTACAACTGGTTTATAAACAACCACCAAAGGATTACTACTCCCAAATCCTACAGAGCTTACCTGCGTGAGATCTTAATGAAATACTTGTGTGTAGCTGTGCTCCCTCATGTTACTCTTCTGTCTTGCACAAATTGGAACAGTGGACCTCAAACAATCTCTTCTGGGTAATGTGTTTGTGTTTCTTAGTTCAGAAAGAGACAAAACAGTAGCTTTCATTCTGAAACAGTAGTATCTCAGGGCTCCTGTGGTTCTTCTAATACCTGGTTGTCATAAGTGTGTATGCAAAATGTTTCTAATTTAGTCGTGATTTTGCTGTGTCCCCCTTGCATTGTTGGCATGCTACTATTTCTGAAGAGAGGGAGAAGCACCCTCCCCTGCTGTTGAATTTCCCCCTTGACAAACAGGGTTATTTGAAGATCTATCTAGATCAACTTTTACAAATGAAGACATAAGGGGAAAAAAATTGATATACAGTATGTGAACATGTATATAAGTTTTTTGAAACAGATGTATTTACTTTGTCTCTAGCTTATATCTTAAGTTGCCTGTGAGGTGAATTCTTCTTAATGCTGTTTCTCTATTTTAAGAGAAGCACAAAATGACCATTACAGTGAGACCAGCAGTACGGATGGAAACTCCAGGGATTCAGATTTCTTTCAGCCACCAATGAAAAAGGTATAAAGTTAGCTGACGTAATTCCAATTGAATGGAACTGGAAGCTCTGTCTCAAAGGATTGCTGAAAGTTCCTTATTTGTTTTATGATGCATCTAAAGTGATACTTATTTAGTTCTGCTTACAAGTATATAGAATAAGAACCTGAGGGCCTGTAAGAAGCTTTGTACCTCTGTTAGTAGACACAAATAAATTACACCTTGAAGTATTGTTCTGTTTATCTCTTCAGTAGCGCTCAAAGAAAGTAAAAAATTTCCAACATGCTTCTGATTGGACCCAGAAATCCGGTTCTTTCCATTCAGTGCAGTTCTATTTTTGCCTCCCTCCCCCTTTTTTTTTCCCCAAATACCTGAAAACTTCTAGAGAAGTTTTCTGAAAGAAATAGTGGTGTCTTCTGAAGAAATAATGGTGGTCTTCTGAAAGAGATAATGGTGTTCAAGCACCAATATTAACCTATGAAGTGTATTGTTTGCAGAGGGGATGATTAAACTGGCACACGGCAACCTTCATCTTAAGGTCAGAAGCTGAAGTGAGCTTAAACGAAGTGATGCCCAGTGCACTGAAATACAGGGCAACAGCCTGTTTTAGACTAACCATAGCAGCTAACGAAGTAGAAGAGAGTACTGTAATTGCTACAAAACTGAATTTGAATACTCTTGTTAGAGTTGACAGCCTAAATAGAAAATGCCAAGAGGACTCAAAACCCCCGTATATTGTGAGAAAAGGTTGTAGAATACACATGTTGTTAAATGTTGAGGTAGTCAACAGCTTTGGCTTTCCTGAAAGCTACGGTTTTTACTGGGGAGTAAGCGATATACCAGGACTAGAATAAATGTGTTGAAAAGATAAGTGAAAGCGTAGCATGAGAATAGGAGACTTCAAAAGTAGTTTTCTGACTGTATAAATCTGATATCACTGCGCCTCTCACCACTAATGCTCTAGCTCTGCTGTCACCAAATCGCTCAGGTAACTATTATGGTTTTAGCCCTACGCTCTTATACGCCAGCTATTAAATCATTACTATTTCTGCTAATGCGGAGATAGAGGGACATAAATAGAGAGCACAAAGAATGAGCTATGTATAGCAGAGCACTTTTTGGAAGTGGCAGGGACTGCAAGTTTTGGCCAGAATCTGCAGAAAAGGTGGTAGTGCCAAGACTTCCAAATTGCAGACTTCAAAGAATATTGGGCACTGCTCCCTCTGGAGGGTAGACATGAACTATTCCACACTTTCATTTTCTTTAAGGTTTTAGTAACCCTTCTGTTCAAACTCAGTGAACTGGAAAAAAAAAAGCACTAGATGCACCGAATTATGTCCTCATCAGTAATATGCATAATTATTTGGCTTATTTTAGGTGAAACTGCAGGAGTCCATTGAATATGAAGATTTATCAAAGAATAATAGCATTAAAACTATTGCACTAAATTTAAAGAAGTCTGATAGGTAAGTTAACAAAATATGCACAGCTATTTCAGCATATTCAATCTAGCAGGTCTCATCACAGCCTACACAGAATCATATGATTTAGTCTCTACTGTGCCACACTCCAGTGTTTTTAGACTAAGTTTAAAAACCTAATATGAACTCCTGCATAAACCAACTTCCAAGTAATTACCATTTAAATTTGTATTTTGATTTCATCTTGCTTTTCAGCAAGTTTTAAGTCTTTGTAAGCCCACTTGAAGGGCTTTGACATGTAACTTCTGTGAAAGTCTGACAGACCTATATTCATGGTTCAGCACTTTGTGTCAGCTTACAGTGGGAAAAATGCATGTGTTACATGTGAAAATACATACAATTCCAAGGAAAATCCACTCCTAGGCAAAAAAAGCACAGTTGGGATAGTTTGGACTGCTCACTGCTCTAGTGTTTTTGTAGTAATAGTCCTCTTGTTTTCTAGACTGTTGAGTCTGAGAACCGTAGATGTAACTTCAGAAAAGGAGTGAAACCACAGGAAAGAGAGCAGTTCCAAATGTCCACCAAACTTCATGTACTTAGTTTCAATTGAAAGTCCTATGAATTCCTGCATTCTAATGATATTCCTGGAACTAGGTGGCACAGATAGCACTTCTCTTACTTTGCTGCGGTATCATCCCTAACCCAGTCTTTTCCCATGTGGCAATGTATTTTACTTTGTCAATACATAAGACTTAGATACTAGTGTCAACAGTTGCAAAGCATCTAAAATTGGCAACATTTGAAGAACTGTCTACTGAGTTTGGCCTCTGTTTTACCAACACTCCTATTAATACACTTTTCTCCCCTTTTCTCACCTCACAGGTATTATCATGGTCCAACTCCAATTCAGTCACAGCAATATGCAACCAGTCAGGATATAATTAATTCTTTTCATAGTATTAGGCAAGAAATGGAAGCATATGTACCCAAACTAACTCAGGTATGTAAGAATACTCAAAAAAATTCCCTTCTTGATATTACCATCTTGCTTTCTATATAATCTTGTGTCTCATGTCTACTGGAATTTTAATTTTTCAGGGTAAACTTTATTGTCTCCAATAGTTTCATGTTTATTGTAGAACTTCTGGCAATACCTTCTGAGCTATTGTGTTTAAAATCTAAACAATAGGAAACGGAGTCACTGCTGATATTCAGAGTTATATTCTACTGTTACCATATTCTTTTGAGGAAATGGTAAAAGTAGTAAAGCAGGACAGTCATGCACCATGAAGCGCAGGCTGGTATCACTGATCCCACCTTGTGAAATTTAGGATGTAATCGTCTTAGGAGGTCATAGTAAGCAAGCTTGTAACTGAACGGGTCTTTCACTCCCAAATACACGTAGATAGGATGTTAGATCTCACTGTGGGCTGCACAGAAGCTCTGTCCTGGCAACTGGAGGGCAGCATAGCCATGTAGCCAATCTCCCCAGCCAGTATCTCAGCTTCCTCTGTTAATCAACCTAGACTTGGCCCTAAGTAAAGCAGCCACAACTGTGAACGTGTCACATTTCAATATAGTAATTCTCTGTCTCATTTCAAAGTAGCTGCACAGCCAGTTCACATACTAGCTAAAGAAAAGGTTTGTTTGCCTGTAATTAATTGGAGAGCTTTCACTGAAAACATGAGCTGTAGCACTTAAAGGTACTATGTCTAATTCTGGAGAAGAGCAGACTCTTCATCAGAGCTTCCATTGGATCTTCTCAAGTGTATCTTTGCCATTGGAGTTCAAATACAACTTATTTTAAAAAGATTTTGTTAGAAAAAGCGATCTGAAATATTTGTTCCCTCCCTCCCTTCAGGTTCTTTCAAGTGGTGATGCTACTAGCACTATTGCAGTCCTGTCACCTGGAGGAGCACTTATGCAGGGTGGAACACAGCAAGCCATAAACCGTAAGGCTTTAGGATGTATAATACTTTAATTGTGTCTTATTGCACTATACAGCAGTACCTGGCTTGCTGTTTCATCTCCCTCTTAGAATATGTTACAATGATAAAGGAAATTATGGAAACATGTAGCTGGAATAATACTGGGTTACAGCAGCAAAAGAAAAGCAACCACCCAGCTGCACCATGAGGGTGGTTACTGGCTACACCAGTGCTGAAGCAAGTGAATAAGAAAATTTTACAGACCAAGTGATGAAGGATGCACTTGATACTAAGTCCTCCTACAGATAATGGGTTTTGCTTGTTCAGCATTTCTCTTTTCTGATATTTTTTTTTTTTTCCTGTATTTTGGAAAATAAAGGCATACCGTGGGAAAGCTCTGAGGTGGTGAGGTCTAGATAATTGTCTGGAACTAGGTTTTTTTGCAGCCTGCGTTTAAGATCCCCAGCTTGCTGTGAAAAAGGACAACTTTATTCTAGACTGCAAGGGCAAACCAGACAGCCCCTCCTTCTCACATCTCCTTTCCCTGTTGCCACATTCCTGCCAGTTTGAGTTCCTTTCTCTTTAGTCTCACAGCAGATGAATCCCTGTTGTCACAAGCAGGGTTTATAACAGTTTTCCAGTTTAACTTCTGTAACTTGGTCTGAAGAGCAGCAGAAACTAATTCAGACAGCTGAAAAAGCAAGTATGAGTTCTTTATGGCACTGAAAGGAGTCAGCAATCAGGAGTGAGGCTTTTTTTACCGATCCCAGTTGACATACTGGATGCTACACTCCACTTTGAGCCTGATCACCTTTTTTTTTTTTTAATTTATTTTAAAACAGCCTCATTCTAGAGTTCACTATGCTCCTGTCATCCTCAATGACTACTTGTGTTTTTGCCTTTGGTTTTTACAGTTGTGGTTTCTTCCCTGTTCTTGAACCCTGTCGCCCTTTCTTCTTTTAGATGATCTTGGATACAGTTCCTTGTTTCTGCCTGGATCTTTCATCTTCCACATGCTGTGACCATATTCTTATTGGCAACATAAGAGAGAGAAAATCTTGCAGTATCCACCACACAGTATTTAGTACCATGCTGTGAGGAGAACAGGGTGCTGGTCCCAGAAGCAGTACTGCCACACTGTTAGAACAATACAAATATACTGCTTCTAATCCTGGATTAAGTTTGATGCCCATTCTTTGTCTGACATAAATCTCCCTTTTTTAATGTATAAGCTTCCAAGTATATAGCCATAAATAGCAGATGACCTGATCTAATACTGCTGATGGTCCTCCTTCAGGTGTGAGGCACCTCAGTGTTCCCTCCCAGCCAACCTTTCTGTGATTCTAGTAGAAATGTATATTAATGAGCTCCTTCATTAGCCTTGCATTCTCATTTTTCATGTGACAGTTTTGAGTGACGTGACAAAATCTTTTTCCTGTTGCAGAGATGGTGCCAAATGACGTTCAGTCTGAACTAAAACACTTGTACGTGGCAGTAGGGGAACTGCTACGACACTTCTGGTCCTGCTTTCCTGTTAACACGCCATTCCTAGAAGAAAAGGTAAGGCAGAGCTTTCTAGCGTGGCCCTGGTTATGATGTGGCCAGATCTTGGCATGACTGTCATTAACTTAAAGTATAAAACTCGTACATACGCATTAAACCAGTGCAGCACTTCCTCATCCCTAAAGCTGAAGGTCACAAAACAGTGTAAAATGTTACTTTTTTTCAGCAATTCTGCTGGTGCTGTTGGTTAAAATCAGCCTTGTTGCTGCATGCCTGTTAGCCCCCTCCAGGAGCAGTTGCTGTAAGATAGTTTCAAACAGAATGGTCAGCTATATTCCAGCTGCAGATTTTTCATCGCCAGTTTAAACCACACAAATTAAAGCCTCCCTTCCCCAACTCTTAAGACGTAACCTCCACAGTGACAGTAATAAGAAAGTTTTCCTTATTCTATCCATTGCAAAAATCACTCAGACATAGCTTCAAAAGAGGCACTGCTTTTTAGAACAAAGTTACCTTCAAGAAGAGGTGTCTGTCTACAACCAGGCATATGATTGTAACTATTTTTCTGTTGCTATTCGTTCTTTTCACCTCATATGCATTACAAAGATAAAAATTTGCATTCGGATATGTTGGATTTTCTGCTGCAAAATGTGGCCTGAAAATCCATGGTACAGTCTTTGCTTGGAGCAAAAAAAGACGGTTCTGTGAATCTTATTTAATGCCATATTTAATGCCAAACTAATAACGATAGCAGTGGCACACTGCACTTTCAGTCATATTGCAATAAATGCGCACTCAAGGATTGTTAGAGACTGATATTTTAACAACTTTTCTTCCTCAAACTATACATATAGTAGCCCCCAGAATTAGTTACAAGGTGTTTTGTTGGAGAACAATTTGTTAAAGGAAATTAAACTTCTGTACAAGTGATTATAATACTGGTTTCTGTCTCTCTCAGGTTGTGAAAATGAGGAGCAACTTGGAAAGATTTCAGGTTACAAAGCTCTGCCCATTCCAAGAAAAGATTCGGAGACAGTATTTAAGCACAAATGTAAGGGGAAAATACTCTTTAATTACATAGGTGATTATTACTAATTTGAATCATAATTATCAGAGGATAGTAGCTTTGTTACCTCTTATCCTAGGGCATTTTAAGTTTTTTGTTAACTAGGAAATGGGCAGAGGGAAATTGGGTACACAGTTAAGCATGTTTTCTCTCCCTGTATAACTTGCCGAGTAATTCCAAAAACTGTCAAGAACTATAATTTGAAGTTACTCAAGTGAGACAATATAAAGGGGAAGTCGTGTTTTGTTTTTTCACTTCCACCATGAAGTGGAACTTTAGCAACTTCAAAACCGTATCCCACCATGTCAGACGTGGTCACAGACTACATACTAGAACAGACAGCACAATCAAGTGTCACTTCCCTGTCACCTGCTCAGCTTAGTAGCCCTCTGAACTGCTCCCTCTACAGATACTTTGCAGTAGAGCCTCGAGGTCCTTTCTCTCTTTATCTGGCATACCTCTTTGATTTTAGTGAGGTTACTCTTAGTGAATAAAAGGAAGAATCCAACTGAGTATCTGATCAAAGGGAGGGGAGGGGATCTGCTTTCCAGTAGCTGGGACATTTTTTTTTCCCTCTTAATGTTTCAGTTGGTAAGTCATATAGAAGAGATGCTGCAGACGGCCTACAATAAGTTCCATACATGGCAGTCCCGGCGTATGCTGAAGAAGACGTGAAAATGCATGCTGTACAGGTTTGAGAGAAAAATCTGCAATAGGTATAGGAGTACAACCTAGCGTATGTGCAGATCTTATAGTTGTTGCAGGAAGACCTGCAAGCTGTGGACTTCTGGAAACGATGCTAACTGAACTTGCACATTTTTGAAAAAGAACTGAGATTAAACTTGAAAACTAGGGAGAAAAACAAGGAAGAACCAAAACAGAAGAGCTGAGGCGCAAAAATATTTAAAAAGACACTGTTTACTGCAGTTACTCAGGAACTGCTTTTGATTTGCGTAAAGAGCTGCTTTCAGAAATAAAAAATTTAAAGAGGGTGTATTAATAAAATCTGTTTTTCTGTCTAATTTTTTTTTATTAAGATGCGTATGGCACAGGGTAGAACTCAAACGTTTTTCTTCACTGGATTCTGACATTTTATTGAATTTTGTTTGTACTTTCTGCAACAGTTTAACAATGATATTTTAAAATACAGCTGAGACTGTTTTTGCTTCAAACATCTGGGAGAGTGTAGCTGTCAGAAGACAAGCTTCTGCCATATTTCCCCACCAATTGGAAGCAAGAGACATTGCACTGAAAGCTGTTGATGGTCTGGGGTCCCTAAAGGCACATGGGGGCAAACTTTTGCCTGAAGTCTTGGATTTTTATGCAGAATTTTTTCAGCCATCGGTTTTGCATGTTTTCCTTTGAGTGCAAGTGTGTGCTACTGCAGTGGTTTTTTGTTTTTTGTGTTGGTTTTTTTTTTTTTTAAACGGAGGCATTTGTTCTGAGGAGAGAATGCATTTTTAAAAATGAAGTTAAATAAAGTTTCTTACAAAAGAAGTCATTTATTTTCAATTCTTAGACATTTTTTATTTCTTCTCCTAAATGTGTTTTCCTTCACTCTTCCCTTTTGACTGTTACACTATTTTTGGCGAATTGATAATCATTGCAGAGAGAAAAATTGTGTTATTTACACAATGTCCATAGGTATTGGGAATCTGTGCCATACTTTGTTCCAAATAGAATGAGTTCACAGTTTCAGACCAACTTGTCTTGTATTAAACGTGACTTAAATGCAAAGTAAACCTGTTTTCTATAATATATGCAGTTTAATGACATCCTGGTATTTTGTTGTCATCTTGACTGTACTAAAGCCCAGTATGGGCTACTGAACTTTTTTTACTTCTGACAAAACATGACTGTTAGAGTATAAGATGCATTTACTACAAGGACAAATCAGAGTGACAATACATATTCAAAGCAAGCACAGCAGCGTTCAGTACGGCAGAATAAATTCCCGTTAGCCTGCATGATGGCATAATACTAGATTTTGCCACCATTGGTATGATGCTAAAACATGCTAGTAATGGTGTTGGGTGGAGAATCCATGCAAATTCCTACAGAAGAAGAGATGCATTTGTATAGCCAAGTCTGTGCTTGTTCTGTGCTGCTGCTGCATTTATGCAAGAGGAGTTTCTTCTTTAACTGATGTGTGGAAGTCAGCAGCTTCTTTTTACCCAGTGTTTTTGGATTTTTGTATTATGCTAATATTTTGGTAAAAGCTGAGTTTCAGTTAAATGTCACTGTCTGCACCAGAATTCTGTTTGGAAATGTATGCATATTGTTAAGCCTAGTTTTGTTGTCTGCTTTTGCAGACAGATGCATGATACCTGCTCTGTGATGTTAATGTGGTTCTGCTACAAGAAGTGACTGGACACAACAAGAGAGATGCCCATTATTTTTGACAGGTGAAAATGTCACTAGGAATAAACCAGATGTACATACAGCACCTGGGGGATGAGGTGCACCTCTTGTCAAGAGTTACCTCTTGTGATAAATAAACTCTCTAAAATTTAGGCTTAGGGTATGGCTTTATTAAGCCTAATGCTCTTGTAAGTGCAGGCAGCTCCCAGAAAGAAAGGGTAGTTTTGTTCTCCCCCATTCCAGAGCATTTGATCTAGCAATTCTGTGGCCAAATTTCAACTGTTTAGTGAAAGCTATAACACCTTTCATCATATCAGAGGGCTAGATTCAACAAAACGTGTCTGATGTATATTCTAACTGCGCCTGAAGCTATGAACAACGCATTTGAGTATTAGACTGCACTGAGACTTCATGAAAAAAAAAACCAAAAAAACAAATCACAGGGGAGTTTTGAATATGGAACTAATCCACCTTTGATTTGAATCAGTATTTAGTGTTCCTGGAAACGCTGGGCAAAATGGTTAGCATGGTGGAAAAGTTTCAGTGCATCACAAGAGCATTTTACAGTTCAAAGGACTATTGTTTATAATCGTTACGGGGGATGTTGTTGCAATAGCTTTAAGTTATTATAGCGATATCAGGCTATCAAAATGTACCTTAATGAACAGAACTGGGGGGAAGAGGACTATGATGCTAAATTCAACAGTTTTGCCTAGAGACTGTACAGGCAAGGCTGCTATGCACTTCATATTGCTTTTTCAGGTATTGTGGCAATAAGGCACAGGCCCCTCCTAAAGTAAGGGAGGTAAACTAAATATTCTTTCTTCTACATTGTGTTCCCCTTTTCTGTAGCATGGTCCAAAACCCAGATTCATTCCTTAAGTTTTGAAACTGAATCATCATGCATTATATTACTATTGGAATCTTTATACTGACTTGTATTTTTAATGAGAATTCATAAAACTTGTATCATTGGCATTGATCTAAGATTTGTAGAATAAACCCTACTGAATTCTAAAGTCAAGTCTTCTCTAATGCTTAGGCTGTGTTTTCTGATGTTCAATTAAATCGCAAACAGGCTCCATTCAGGTCTAAATTGAGAGCGCTGTGTATAGCGTTAGCTCAGCTGTCCCTTCATGCTGGTAGAAGAGGTCAGGAGCAAAAGGGTTACAATACAGTTACTGTCAAATTTATTTCATTTTTAGGGGCTGAAAATTTTTTCTGCCACACAGGGAATCTACACCATTACTAGTGCTACTGTCCCTCTGTTTAAGTCTCCAAGGATTAGTACTCCGTTTGTTCCATCTATTGATCCAACAGCCATTGATTCAGGCTCTGTCAGCCATTCAAATCCAAGCTTTGCTAGTAATGGAGAAAGGATAACTTAAAGCAGATAGTAACACAAGTCTGGCTTAGCTCATTTGTAGCCTGTGAATTTCAGCAGATGAAAATACTTAGATGCACCACAAAAAAGCCTGGCTTATTTCTCTCAACAAGAGCTGTACCCCAGTCAAAGACAGGAAGCGACATCTTTCCACTGGAGCCATTCTTACAAGTAGTATCTTTCTTGCACGCTCACAGAGTAGCTCTCTAAACTGTTGTCTTCAGCTTCCTAATGCAACCAAGGCCTTGGGCTTTCCCAGATGGGTGATTTTCCCCACCACCCCTTTAAGACGCTTTTTTTTTTTTTTTTACAGCTACAACTATTTTCCATTATTTATACTGTAACTACATCCTTACAACTTCTCTCATCAGCTATTGTTAATAGCTAGAAAGCTTACCTTATCTTTGCCAAAACTCGTATCAAACATCTGCTTTGTCCAGAAAGTCACTTGTGTAAGCAGAGGTGACGACGACAAGAAAGCTTAAGATCCACTTTTCCATTATCCATCCTGTCTCCCTTTCTTAAGGGAAGGGTCTACTCAAGCATCCCTGCCATCTGGAGGTAGTGCATTAAGAGGCTTTAGAGCCTTTGTATTTTAGACAGTTTCAGTGTGTGAGCTGCAATATCCAAACCTGTTTCCAAGCTCTCCTTTACCTTTCAGCAAGAGCTGGAGCTCAATCCAAAGAGAACTCAGCAACTTCAGTTTTAATAACGATCAGACATCACTGGTGGTCTAAAGTTGATCCTCCAGAAACCCTGATAACTAATGGCAGATGTGCTCCTGCAGTAGAGTTTAAAGCCTGGGGAACCATTAAAATACCTAGCCCAATCTCCTGATCTTTTTCAGGACACTGCACTTCCCCTCAGCTACCTCTGACCACATCATCTCCCCAGAAGTTATCCAAGTCCTTCCCTGTAACACTGAGCGCAAAAGAATTCATTGCTCTCCTTGATAACATCCTATAGATAGAGGATAAAATATTAAGGCTCTTTTGGGCTGTCTGTCGTGGAAGACAAGACCCAAAGGTGCGAGATGCAGTCAGAGTGGTTGACGAGACTGAAGGAGCAGTTTGGCCAGAGAGTGCAGTGCCCACTAGAGGGTACAGACCAGAGCCCAGATGCCTCCATGTGTCCAGCCCCAGGCAGCAAGCACCCCGTGGCAGCCCCAGCTTGCTCACTGAGGGAGGTCAGTATGTTTGCACCCCTGCCTCCCACCGGGCCACGCAGTGCCAGTCCACCTTTATTCTGCCCTCCAGGCAGGTTTAGGATCACAGCCGGGTGGCAGGGTGCCACAACAGTGATGTGAAAAGATGCCTGAAGAATGCAGCCAAGGCTGGGGCTCTGTGCTGGCATTTTGTCAGCCCACGTGCCCTCAGCTGCTGTGTTTCCCACACAATGAATGTCCCCATCCCCTCCAAAACCTGACAGTCCTCTGGTCTTCCTACCCCGACAAAGTCCACACACCTTTCATCCTGGTAAAGCCAAACTACTCCAGTAGTTCAGGTATCAGCACATCCCCAATGTAAAAGTGTCCCGGACTTAACACAGACCGTGTCCTCCCCGCCTGCTAAGATCCCCTTTAACGAGGCTGCTTTGTTATTATCTCACCCACAGCCCTCACAAACCACAAATTACATACAAAGCTTTGAAGGGCAGTCCCGTCCTGTCCCACCCCCCTCAACCCCCCCACCCAACACCAGCCAAAACTGGACACAGTTTTGCTCTCTAGAGCATCAGCATCTGCACAGCCCCACTCCATCCCCTTCTAACCCGAGTTCATTCACAGGCAAAACATGACAAACCATCACTTTGTTACGATTACTGCACCCAGCAGAGGCATCCTCAAGCACTGCTGACATCCCCCACTTCCATGCACAACCCTCCTTGAGCAAGCTCTTGCCCTTTGTGCTCACCCATGAGCTCCCACCTTTTTGGCACAACACTCTTCACCACATTTTGACACCATGCCCAAGCACCTTGTAGCCTGGGAATCCCAGATCCCTTCCGTATAACCTCCCCAGGACTCAGCTGCCAACACAATTTATGTGCACCCGTAGCTGTGCATTTCATCCCCTAAACCATACGGGAAAGTGTTGTCCTGCTCTTAGCAACACTTACATCCTCCCTTTACTACCCTACAACTACTAGTCTGCATCACCTCAACAGGACCCCAATTCCAAGTTGCAGAGAAAAGAGGGAAGGATTTGAGCATACTCAAGCTTAAGCTTCTGTTAAAAAGACAAGACTCAAACACTTTGGGAATTGGCCAGAGATGACCAGACTTCCTGGGGCAGGAGCTGCCTCTTTCTAGGTACTGCACAAGGACTGTTGTCCTCAGGTGGGACTTCCAGCCTGTCGCATGAATCACAACAGCACGTTCACTTCCTCCTTGAGCTAACCTGCCACCTCTCCACCTACATCTGGCTGATCCAGATAAAGTTATTATCAGCGCTCTTTTTTTTTTTTTTTTTTGACACATGGCGTGTCCCATGATCACAATTGACAGCTCAGATGCAACAGCCCCACGGTAGCCACTTCCCTCTAAGCATTCCCCCCATTTCTACCTTTGCCCTGCTTCTGCAGATAGTATGTTAAGGAAATAAGCGCTGAGTTGTGAAGCCACGTGCTTCCTAACTGACAACCCCTGAGCCTGGGCATGTCTCCCCTGCCTGCTACCTGCGTAGGCACCATGCTCCCCTCCCCTTCCGGCCACGAGCCGATCATCAGGTGAAATAGCAGCAGCGGGACAAGGAGGGATGCTGGCACCAGGCTGGTTGGTTTTGCTGGGCGTGCACTCAGCAGGGGCAAAGGTTGCACAGCCAGAATCAGACACCAGATATCCCAGATGGTAAGCACCAAGCATCCTGTTCTGCAGGATTAGGCCACACAAAGCACATTGCTATGAAAAATGCTTTACAGCAGCGCGTCACGGGCACCTGGGTGCCCTCAACTTGCTCTGTATGGAGACGTTATGTCACCAAAAGCAGAATGCTTCCTTTTGCCCTGCAGTCCTGCTGAGCTCAGGAAATTACATCTTCAAAGGCTTTCTGCCTTCCTAACCCTTCAGGCAACTGAATAGCTCCATAAAACCTGGCTTGTGCGCATCCCCTGCAACGATTCCAAACAACAAGAATTTCAAGAGTGTGGTTGTTGGCACTGTTAGGTTGAGCATGGTACCAAACACACCAAGTATTGTAACTGGAATACAAGGAGCTGGCTGACTAGTTGAAAATGGTGGAATTAAGATGACAGAGATCTTATTAGTAATTTAAGGAGTCACAGCAAAGGTCAACTACCAAACTAGAAGACTGGCTGATAAAGACTACCCATAAGGAATGAGCTCACTCAGACTCCCAAGGCTTGCCTGTCTCACTAGCGCCTCATCTATCTAAGAAGAAAAGGGGATCTCTAGGTTTTACATGCTGAGTGGCTGACTATGGCACTGTTCTGCATGGGACAGATGTGGACAGCAAGGGGACAATTATGGGGAAAGAGAGCACTCCCTCAAAAAAGGACAAGAAAGAGCTCAGTTGGACTCAAAATGCACTTCAAGTAGGAGTCCTGCCATAATTTAGAAATTACATTGATCAAAAGCACACCAGGAGCTACCAAAAATGTAGGAGAGATCAGGTATTCTCCTCTCCAGCCCTCTGGCTAACTCCAATTCACCAAAATGCAGCTTCCCCTATGTCAAATTCTGTCACTAGCTCCCAAACTGGCTGTTTGCAGCAGACAGTGAAGTGCTTCTTTAGGGACCTCAGTCTTGGACGGGGATCCTGGGTGCTGCAGAAATGAAATAGTCTTTCCTCGTGGCTTGCCACTCCCTTGGACACAGCTCCTCCACTTATCTTAACCAAAGCAAACATATACAACAGTCCAAAGATGAACACAGGAGTTGTTACTACTAGATTTTGTGATAATTGTTCTTTCTTCATGGCTTGACACTCCCTTGGACAGGTACCGTGACACTCATCTAGGTAGCAATATCCAGTTCTTACTCTGCTCTACCAGCAGACAAAGGGAAACAGCTGCTCTGTCACCTCTCTGCTCCCCCAACCTTCCTGCAGAAGGCATTGCCTTTTGCGGGACTGGGATGGGAACATGGCCTTGGGGCTACCAGTCCTGGGGGAACTGTGAGGCCAGACAAGTGCCTCAGGAGCGTGGTTGGCAGACCCTGGCCTTAATCCCTAATCCCCACCCCTGTCGAGTGTGGGCAGCCTGGTTTCCCAGGCCATTCTCCTGCACAGCCTTGCGCACAAGCTCCCCATCATGCCAAAGCTGGATGAGAGCCGGGACAAAGCATTGCCAACTGCCAGACTCCATATCTTGGGCTCTTTGTCTCAATATGCAAAGTCTGGGAGGAGGCACAGAAGAGGCAGCTAGTTTCTCTGCTGCCTGGGATGGAAGCAGAGGTGACCTAAAGGCACAGTCCAGTCTCCATGGGGGTTGGTAACTGTTTGACTATGCTTTGAGACCAGACAGAAAAAACCCTCTCACTGCACAGAGCTACTTCTCAGGAAATTCACCACACCACACCATTTGAGTGCAAACCCAGGCACTGCCACCCTGCAGCTGTTTGCTGTACTCAAGCAAAGAATGACACAGGCTTATGAAGCACTGGCCTACATTCAAAAATAACGTATCCCTAGGGAGGCAGGCACGCAAGCAGGAAGGGTGAGCGATGCTGACCTGATGCGCAGTCCCCTGGCTGCATCTCGGCAGGCACTGCAGGGTGCAGTCGGAGCTCTGCGGCACGGGCACTCACGTATGCAGCCCCCGCTCCTGGGGGATCTGCAGCATGTGTGGGCAGCGAGACACCAGTGCAGCACGTAACAGTGCCTTTTGGCAGCCTGTTATTGATTTGGCTCTGGCAAGGGCAGCTTTGGAGGCTTGGTGCTCTCCTCAAGACGCAGGCTGCAGCTGGCATCAGGCAGCCAGAACCAGGTCCCTGCCAGCAGGTGTGAGGGCTCCACCTTGTCTTGTTGCTTAAAGAAGCCTTTCTCCACAGAAGCGTTGCATGTGGTGGTCTCAATAGCAATGTACCTGACTGTTACCAGGAAATTTTCCACAAGAAGAAGTATCAGATAGAGAAGCTGCATGTTAAAATACAGTGGCTGATTTCCTGTCTACTTGGTTCAATCCACACTTAAACTGCGGCTCATGGGATGGGAGGAGCATCATGCTTCATGTCTCCAAATAGGTCTACTCGATACTTTTTCTACCACAGGAAAACTCACAAAAATGAGGGGAAAAAAGCTCACAAAAATCAGCAGAAGCAGCAATCAGTTTTGTTTCTCTCCTAGTCAGACTTCTATTTAATCCTACAGGACACAGCACAGCCATGCCCAGAAACTCTACGTTCAAGTGTTGACATTTTGTTCTCTGCCCCTGCAAGAACGCTTCTCCCCTCCAGCCCTGACTCACAGCCATCTCTTCTCTTTATGCAACACTTCCTGCACAGCCGGCGATCGCCTGGCGCCAGCAAGAAATGCTGCCACTTCAGAGCACAGGCTAGAGAGACACTCCATTAGTATGATAGCTTCACTTCTTCTGCACTCACACTACTGCCTAAGTTGAAGTTAGATTATTTCATTATTACTCTCCCCTAAACATACCTCCCTTTTAAATAATAACTATCGAGCTGTCTGAAATCAGAATCTAATGCTATAATTAGACACCCCTAAAGTACACATTGCTGTGTTACACAACACAGCTTAGAGCTCCTGGGTACCAGATGAAGCTATAGTAGCATTTTATTCACATCACAAACAAATTCTTAAAGCAAAATCTCCCAAGTGTTCTTGGTTATTGAGCCTTGGTTCCGATGACGAAGCAGTCTCAGAGCACGCAAACAGATTTCCCTGGTCTGAAACTAAACCAGAGATGAACTCCAATCACTAGTGTGTGGCAGTCCACAGGACTAAACTAGAGTTAGCCAGAAGTAAAACCTCCAGCACATATACAGAGCGCATGTCATGTCCTTCGCATCAACCGTTTGCTCAATATCTGGCTTCATTTACTACATACAGCTTGTTAACGCAAACACAGATGGTCAGTCCTGTGCAAATCTCAATGCCAAGCACTACTGCCAGACCAAGAAATAGCTTTAATTCATTTAAAGGATGAATTCAAAACAAAATCCAAGCTCCAAACTCCAAGGCTTCACTGCTCAGCCTCATTTCTGCTTTCTCTTCCCAACAGCAATGGGGCAAGATCCTGCTTGAACTTGTTCCTACAGCAGCACCAGAAAGCATTGGACTAGTTGCAGTAACTCCCATTAATAAACTGGACAAATATTTCACATTACTCTTTTTCAGGTCACCAACACAATGATAGCTCTGTCCTTTTTAAAGCACTAGGTGTAAGGAAATGCCATGCTGCAGCAGCACATGCTTTGCAGGAAGCCTCTAGATACTGGTGGCAGCGAGAGTCATATGGCACATCAAGACAGCAGCACTGTGAGCTAGAGCCACTAGCTCTGTATGCAGCTCCCCCACATATCTGTTATGGTTTATAACCAAGTATTTGCACATCTAACTCCCAGTGGATGCAGCAGGATTAAAATATTTACTGGTTCTTTTAAAATCCAACCCTGGGGCCACCCTGCCTCTCGACTTTGCTTAGCAAGAGCCTAACTGGGTAGCACACGGCCCAAACTGTGCCAGCTGCACAGCCAACCTGTACAGCTGTTTTGGAGTCTGCATCTGCCAAACAGCAGCATGAGGAAAAAAAAAAAAAACAAAGAGCCAACATTTTAGATGTGTCATTTCCCAAGATTGCCATCAACTGTTAAGAACGTTTATGTAATCAAAACCATCAAAGTCTTTGACCAGCGGTCAAAGACAACCCTTCAGGGTCTTGTCCCTAGGCAGCATCAAACTTTCTAAAGAAAAGAGAGGATTACCAAATTCAACCTAAAATTGAGTGCATTCTCCCAAACACAAGTTTTCTGCATTATCTGTAATATGTGATCTAAATAATTCAAAACTTCACTGGGTCTATGTCACCGACAGAGGTTTGTTTTTCAGCAAGATGTCCTAGAGAGAGTGGCTAATTATTTTTTTTTAAATTGCTGCTGACTTCCAACATCATACTTAAGGACACCCAATAGCAGATGGAGTTGATGAGAAGTAGGTAGGATACTGGCAAAGGCTAACCAGCTTGTCGAAGCTGGGCTCCTTCTCACTCTCATGGAAGATAAAACCATGGCTGCAGAGGAGTCATATCTGTGACTGCTGAAGGTCCACAGGTTAATTTTAAGAGACATGCAAGAAGTCTCAGTTAAAGCAAGCTTATCTTCCATTTGCAGTGCAAGGATCCACACACACATCCTAAGGGTCTTCAAAATCACAGTGTTTGAAAACCCATCCAAGGATAACAGAGACCAGTTTCAGCTCTTCTAGAGGACAAATCCATGGAATGACTTCCCTCGGTTGATCATGGAAGAAGCCCTAGTCTAAGTGCCACAGCTACATGGATGGTAACCTTTCTGAGCATCTCCCAGAATAGCCCTCAGGCTCATTAGGTGTATACAATTCATAGAAGAATTGCGAAGGCAAGTATTTTTTAACCCTAAAATATTTTTTGCACATTTGCAGCCACTACATCAAGCAGTCCAGAGTACAGTGGTTGACCTTACTTTTGGGTTATGCTGTTTTTACCTCCCCTTTATTTAGTTGCATGTAATAATAGCAAGTCACATAGAATCAGGAAATGGAGTCAGCACAAAGTTCAAACTAATTTCCCTATTAATGGCCTTGAGCAACCATTTTTACAGCAGGTCTTTAACAACATACTTAGTCCGGTGACAAGGCTGAGATGGCAGGCATTTTCAGGTAACTTGGGCAGGTCACCAATACTTTCTGGAAAACAAATTTTCTTTTTCCATTTATTTATCAAAGGAGATAGCAGTGATTATGCTCATTCCAGAGAAACTAGAAGGTGCTATATCCTCAAAAGGACACAAATCGTATGAAAAACAACGATTTGTCTCCATTTGGCACATAAATAATTTCTCAAAGCCGCTTTATCACAAGCAAGCCACTTGCATCCTAAAAATACAACAAACTATTTAATGTATTAGCCAACATTAAGCATCTACCAACTTTATCACACACCTACATCCAAGATTCCATATGAAATAAACAGCTTATTGCTCTGCTCAAGGTTTCGAGACAGATTAAGTCAATCCGGGGACAATAAGCTTCAAAGAAACACTGTGCAACAGTTTAAAAATGCCACGTTTAGAGGAAGTATTAGATGTTCAGACATGAAGTACCCAACCTCCAGGAAGCTGATCTCTGTAGGATACCTCAAACTGCACATAGAACTGAGATGTTACTGAGATGTAATATATGTTACATTTTAGAATCTTAACATTTTATTCCTCACTTCCCAAATCCCATGTTATATGTTCTTCAGAAAAGCATGGGAAAGGATGAGAGATTTTAGATTAGAATTATCCTGCTTCTGTTAGTCAAGGAGCTCCAACCCTATGGATCTCATGCAGAGCTACGTGGGCCAAATTCATCCCATGCTGTCATATCAACATTTCTAAAGATTTTTTTTTTTTTTTTTTTTTTTTTTAGTGCTCTGACTTTAATGGATGTTTTGTAACAGCACTTTCTGCAGAATCAGACTTTCAACGCACTGGATGCCTAATGTCTTAAATGCTTAAAAACTTAACTGTTTGGGAGCAAAAGTCAGTATAGCCCCCGCCCCTATCAAAATCATTATCAGCAAATAAAACTGAGACAGATATTCTCAATATTCTTCACCTCTAAACTTCCTATTTCTTTCTCATATAAAATGAGATCATGGAAGAAGAGTTCTGAACTTTAGAGTGTTGATTTTTTTTTTTTTTAGTTACTTAACAACCTATACTGCTTGCACGCCTCTCCCACTGGTCCAGTAATTACCTTGTGATTTGATTGCTGTGCAAACCATGAGCCATGTCTTTGTAATATGCAACTCCCGGGGACACGCGGCCATATCCACCAGCTACAGCAAAAGTCAAACAATGGAGCCACTGTTTCAGCCTTGCCTCCTGGCCGGCCTTCTTGGCTAAGGTTTTTGCCTCTCAGCTTCCTTTCAGTGCTGCTAGATCTGAGCAACTGCAATGGGTGTCCTTAAAGCTCCACTTTCTCACGTCCTGTGACTTTGTTAACAAACAATCTAGTTCCTGGTTTATAAAAAAAAAAAAAAAAAAAAAAAAAAGAAGCTTGAAAACAGGAATTAAGGTTTTGGAAGACAGAAAGACAATTAGAAGTACACCAGATGGTAAATTCAAAATTGTTAAGCCAATCACATAACTCTGTGAGCCTAAGTCTAGTCTGGGGGAGACTGGGGAAGAGATTTGTGTACATATTTGTGCAACCGACAGCTATTTACCTGGCAGCATCAGAGAGGCATAGAAAAAGCCTCCTGTTAAGCTGCAAACAATTTGAGATCTGCTCCTTGGATCATGCTGTTGCTCAGACGTCAAGTCAGACATAGACACCTCTCTGTTTGGGTGAGCCTCTAGGCTGCTACATCGCACACCGTTCTCCTCCTCCAAAAGGCAGGATGCCCTCCTCCCTGCACAAAACTGGCGGCTGCCCACGAGCTGGCTAACCCTGCAGCAACGGGGCTGCGAGCCATCTGCTCCGACAGCACTCCCACGCACAGGCTGGCAGACTCCTACCTACTACAGATTTGAACCAAAGCCACTCCTCGCACAGCTCGGCTCTCTCCCCTCGCTTCCTCACACACAATCGAG
The DNA here is from genome assembly GCA_947846985.1 of Fratercula arctica. Classification (NCBI taxonomy): domain Eukaryota; kingdom Metazoa; phylum Chordata; class Aves; order Charadriiformes; family Alcidae; genus Fratercula; species Fratercula arctica. The sequence goes on from CANTUZ010000005.1 coordinate 16,722,317, forward strand.
AGCTTCTCTTGTGGTGCAGGGGGATGCTGTGACCAGCCCCTCCCGCCTACTGCAGTTAAACCAAACAGCAGCTCTGTGGAGCAACTCAGCCTTCCTGCTCTTCAGTGCTGCAAAGAAGGATTGCACAGAAGAGGCCCCAGCATGACAAAGCTGCCTTTGGTGGGTTGGACTAGGTGATCTCCAGAGGTCCCTTCCAACCCCTATCATTCTGTGATCATTCTGTAACATACAGTGCTGGCCAGCATCTCTCAGCGATGAGCAACCAGGCCACAGCAGCACACTATGTTGGGGCATCAGCAAGTTCTGGACACGTGCCACCAGACCTCCTTGCCAGCAAGTGCTGTGCGGTGGGAACAAGGCATCCAGGATCTCCACATGGCTTGTAGGCATCTGCAAGGCCTGGGTCTGCAACAGCCCAGGGCTTGCTACACCTTGCTTTTTCCACAGCTCTCTCCTGCCAAGGAATGGGTTCTGGTGGTTCGTTTCCTGCCTGTCTTCATTCTTGCGGGAATGTGAGTCTGCGGCCATCCAGTTAGCTCTGCTCTGTGCTGGGGAACATGTGAAGTCATGTCACGGCTTCAGGATTTACTTGCTCAGGTCTGCATTTGCCAATGCTTATGCTTTTGGAAGAACATTTTAGCATTCGCCTGGCTTTGAGCTACAAAAAAAGTGTTTCTGATCCATGCTGTTAACAGAGGGGTGTTAAAAATCTCTTCTAATACACGTGTCTCCAAGGAACAAAGCACCATGATCCAAGCAAAGAAGCCGTCACACAAGAGTGATTTAGGCAATGCTTGTGTGGCTTGGCACTTCCTGGCAAAACTGAAACACAAGCATAGCCTGATATTCAATTGATCCCAAGCTGGGTCAGAGCATTAGAGACAGGGTTACATATAAACTCCATGAAGCTTCATGGTTTGGTCTAGAAAGTTTTGGTTTTGAGCTTTTGGATAAATTCAACCCCAAAACACAGAATGCAGGTGCAGATCTACATTCTTCTGCATTATTTGCCACTCCCAAAATCACCCAAGTCACTGCACTTAATTTTCCTAAGCCTGCCCAGACCCAGACCTCAGGACAAGCAATTTTTCCACATTTCAGGAATGGCTTCAGCTGCCAGCTTTGGATTTAGACACTGGTCACAAAAGAGCATTGGGTTTCGGTCTCCCAGGCTGGTATTGCCCATTATAATTAGAGATAAGAGCATTTCCAAGGCATGCACCCATATGAAGGACCCCCCCAAATCTCAGCACACTCAGATCTAAATTCCAGGATCACCATACTTAAAGGAAACTTAGATTCACCAGCACATAGGTCAGTGGTGCTGTCTGTGTGTGTGCTGGCTCCCTGCTTCTCATAGCTGCATTTTACTTTGGCAGGTCCATCTGTGCTATTTTTCTGTGCCTTGCAGCCACATGTCCCAGAGGATGAGTGCAGGAAGAATTAAAGGCTGTATGACTGCACAAAAGCATGCAGCACATACAGCTCTGTGTGTATGTGCGTGCACACGTGTACTGCCCCCCACAGAATTAACCAGTGCATTTCAGGGAAACGTCAGGCAGAGTGTGTTCCCCCAGGGACATCAGTTACCCCCTCCTAGGGGCTCTTAGCTGAAACAGGCTGTTGAGTGGGTGTGTGGGGAGGGAGCTGTTGGCTGCAGAAACCACCGATGCCTCCAACACTGAGCGCAGACAGGCAAGTTCCCTTCACTGTCCTTTGGCACATGGCCTGGGATGCGAGATTACTCATGTCAGCAAGTGTGGCAGGTCACAGAGACATACCACAGCCCGAAGGCATCCTGCTGTGATCTCGGGAATCCTGCCAAAGTGAAGCTTTCATTTCTGGAGCATCCTCAGCCCACTCTTGCTTTCAGCGTGCCCTTCTCCTCCTTCCCATCCTCCATTTCTAGCAACACTGCATTCTGCTTGCTCCCTGAGAGAAATAGGGCAAACATAACCTGATTAACAAAGGGGATTTGGGCAGGAAGGTGCGGGGGTGTGGAGTGAGGGGATTAAAAGGCAGAGAAATACAGAGCCTTTCCCTCTCACATTAGCTCTTGCCTATTCAATAATTAAAGTGTTCTGCAGTGGCTCTGACTTTGGGATTTGATATAAAAGCTTCTTGTAAACTGTGTCTCAGCATGCAGATATCAAAAGGAAAAGAACATTTGGTCTGACAAACTGAAATTTCTTTCAGACTCCGGGGTCATTCAGAAGCTTAAAATCACTTGGATGCAAGCCTATGGCTCCATTTTAAAACATAAGGATCCCTCTTGCTGTTATTCATCTATTGACAGTTTGAATCCAGCCTTTATTTGGCTAGGCTGTCTTTGAGGCATGGTTTAGAAGTTAACGCAGGCTTTCTCTGTTTCATGCATGGAAAAATCTCCAAGGCTGGCAGCAGTTTGTACAGACTCATATGAATAAGGAACATGTTACACAGGCTCTGGCTGCTCTCCAAGTCCATTTTGGTATTCTATTTCCTTTCCATCCATTCTTGCTTGCTTGCTTACCATAAGACCTACAGATGCTTCAGGTCAGAAATGCAAAGCTATCCACACGCAGAAAAGATGCCTTCCCTGACCTTCCAAGGAGCTATTTTTGACTGCTCTTATACGCCTAAGAACTCTTACAGAGGTCATGTACTAAACTAACTGGCACTCAGTAACCTTTGCCTAAGAGATATGAAATGTTACAGAGATTATTTTTTTCTTTATTATGATTTTAATTCTCTCCAAAACCTAACATCCTGTTGACTCCGAATCTCCAGATTTGCTGTTGCAATGGAGCACATTTTAAAAGGGGATGCAAGACGGAGATTATTGCTGAAGAAACACGTGTTCAACATTACAGCTAAACATAAACAAACATGAAAAATAATAAGGACATATCCTTAATCCAGAACTTTCCAAAATTTATTGGGTACCCTCAGCCTTCAACTGCCTTCACTTCTCAAGGTCAAATCTGGAGATAGAAATACTTAGCTCCAGAAGTTTCAAAGTGAAATGGATTTCTTTTCCTTATTGTGCCACTATGGGGCCAGAAACAGCTGATGCAATTAAAATGAAGGAACACTGGGTTAGCAGCCAAACACACACATAGAATGACGCTCCATAAAGAAAGCAACGACTTACCTCCTTCTGTCTGAACACATAAATACACCACATCGCATCCTCGCAGTCAGAGACCTGGGCTCTGGTCTGTCCAGTGTCTCACAGATTCTAATATTGACATTCTTCTACCAAACTGCAACTGCTCTGTCTGCAAACATTCCAGTCCAGAGGCCGAGAATGAAGCGATGGGCAAGCCCCACTGCCCCAGCAGCCAGTCTTGTCGTGTGGGAAGGAGTTAATGCACACCAAGGGGATTGCGTATCCCTGTTGCAACTCCAAAAATTGGTCACCCTCACACAGTGAGCAAAAGATAAAGCATGCTGGTATCTTTTCCCTTCTGACCTCACAGCATTAAATATCAAAGATCTTCCCCAAACACACAATGAATCTTACATAGACTATAGAAGGTATAAAGTAGAAATGATGTACAACTAGCAAAAAGGATATGGCAAGGATATTGGAGGTGAAGTGTTCAGGAGACCCAGCCTCCAGAAATCCGTCTCACACACACACACAATCCATGACACTATCTCCCAGCACCTCACATTTTCATCACATCGTCACATTTTAAAAGGGTACCTTCATTGAGATATTGCTTCTTAGGGCCAGAGCCGCACAGCATCTAGGGATACAACTGAATCTGAATAAAGTTATGAGGAAAACAACACAAGGTTGCAGATGGCCAGTGAGAAATAGTGTACCTTCCATTTACCACCCAGGACACAGACATGCTGTTCTTCTTATTATAAGGCCCAAGATAGAGAGACAACAGATTCTGGGAGTTTCAGGATTCCCCCCACAGGAGCTAAAAGCTGGGTGCTTGTTCCCTTTGCTAACATCCACCTCCTTTTACAAGACTCATCATAGTTTGCAAAGCAACAAGGCCATGCCCTGCAAATGTTTGCTAAACATTTGTGTGATTTCATCCAAATACAGGAACAGAGGGTCCACAAGTCAGAAACCCCACACTTAGCATAGCACTGTGAAAATGATTCATTGGCAGTCTATAGGCAAGAAAACAACCTTTCATTTTCTATTTAAAATTTGAGTGTAAATAAGAAAACTGAATCAATTGATAGAGATAAGGGTCAGTATTTTATAACGTTCTTGAACACCACAGCATATTAAGACAAGCACCATATTTGGCAATCATTCTGCCTTATTCTGCTTCCACTTTCACTTCCCTGTTTTGTTCTGCCTCTTGATGAGCTCTTTGCTGAGGAGAACTGCTGTGTGTCTGTACAATGCCTGCGCTATGAAATTGTGCTCTCGACAGATGTTCAACTTGGTACCTGCTTGAAGTGTATTCATGATTTTACTACGGCTGCATAATGAAGCTGAGTCAAAAGAGTCTCACATGTTAGCAATGCAGGCTACACCTCTATCCACTTTTATTTTCCTTTGGAATCACTGCCACAATGTAGACCTTTGGTACTGAGCAATGGCGCAGCATATTATGTTTCAATCAGGAAACATGGGCACTTAAAATTAAAAAAAGGAATGGAAGAAAATTAAGACCACAAAAAAATTCTTTCTTGAAAAGGATTAGAAATCACATCCCCCTTCCTGCCAAGCCACATTTTGAACTTACATGTGACTCAGGGCTCACATCTAGCTTTGCTGCGAGTAGGATGAGATCTCCAGACAGCATCAACCGCAAACCTGGGGAAAGTGCAGGCCACTTAACGCCTACAGTAGCCAACTAACATACAACTACAGCACATCTAGATGGCAGTGTAAATTCCTGACAGTACAAGCTAGGAAAACTTGGTCATTAAGGAAATTGTGTCTTTCTTTCGTTTGACTACCTTCTGCTTATAAAATAAAACAAAACAGAACAAAATTAAAAAGCCCAGGGAGCATAACTTTCAAAGAGATAAGGCAATAGCTATCTCCTGGGGGACAGCTCCATATTCACTCTAGCAATATATTCTGCTGACAGTATAACATAAACAGTATTTAAAAACTCTGCCTCATAACCTCTCAGGACAGTACCCGCTTTCCACAGTTGTGTCATTTCCCCTCCAGGGTTCTGTGTTCACACACAGAGCTGCCAACAACCACCACCACAGAAACAAAAATCTAAAAGAGTACCTTGTGCAGAAACAGGTTACTTCTGCAGTCAGGTTACTTCTCCCATCCGAGAACAGCAGAAGAGTTCAACTCTGTAACACAAGCCACAGTCACCCCTCAGGACTGCTATCTTAGGGCTAAGCCAGCCCAGCTGCAGCACTCTTAAAAAGCCTCAGGTGTGGTCTAAGTGCAGGGACTGAAAAGAAGGCAGCTGGTTGCCTACTTTCATTCTATTGCTAAGTTTGTTGAACTGCAAGTTAAACTTCATCTTCCTTCTCCAAAGGACGGATAATCATTTATTACATCATCAAGTGTAGGCACATGCATTTTCCATATTCACTGAGCATTATCTGAGAACACCAACATGTGGGACAGACTGTGAGGCTGTTGTGGCATCCAGGCTCTAAAAGGAGACTGCAAAATCAGAATGCGATTATCTCCTGATCTCTGGCCTTCCCACTCTACTCCAGGCACACAACTGTAAAAGTCATGCTTTATAGCACTGATGTCTTCAGTGAAAGCTTTGAAGAGAGGTATCCTGCTGAAGCATGTCCTTCATGAAAACACAGACCAAACTATTTTGAATGTCTACGACTTCCCTGATCCTTAACTTTATGCTGCTAAAGTGAGAGCTTCCTTTTGTAGAGTCCCAACTGTGACGCTCCCATCTCCTAAATGGATGAAAGAGATAAAGGGGTGAGTTCACATCGTGCTTGTGAATTGTTTCTGTAGAGTAGGCAGGGCAAGAAGTTCCTCCACCAAGTCTGTGTGTCTGTGATGTTGAGATGAACTCTCAGCTTTCTACAGTGGTTGTGCGGCCCAGTAACTTCTCAACCACAGGATGCTGAGTTTTCAGCAATGTAACTTGGAAATTAGATTCACAGAAATGAAAGTTTGGCCACAGTGATTTTTGGGTGGGAGAGAATACATAACCTGCTGTCATTTTGAATACATAGAGGGTTGACCAAATATATGCATGGTCTGAAATGCTAGAAAAGTATCTCTCTCTGTAGGGGAGGTAATACTGTGTTGTTAAATGTACTGTCCCCCAAATGTCCTGAATCAGTAAAAACTTGTCTTTGCAGGACTCTAGCTCTTTACCCTGAGCTAACCAGCTTGTTGGCATGTGATGTACTGAGAAGGGATCCTGGGGAAATCAAAACTGACAGCTGCAGAATGAATATTAAAATAAGGGCAAGGGGGTCTCTGCTCTGGATGGAGAGCAGGGACATGCCTCTGACCTTTTGCTGCTGAACCTGCCTGCCCTCTTGAATTGGCAAGTAGCAGTGGCAGCAGCAGTCCGCAGCCTTCCTCTTATATCCCTCCAGCTCTTTACCGTAATTTATAGAAAGTCTCCACTTACTGCAACCTGCCAGGCACTCAAGAACAAGTCAAATAACGGTAATAGTTTTGCTGTTGCCAGTTTAGAAAGCAGCAGCAAGGATGATTGCACTCCTCTTGACGGTCATCAGGAGGCAGGTGCTGAACTGGCTGAGATATCTTTGCAACGTGGCTAGGCAAAAACTGAATAGCAGCCCCTGTCCACAGGAGTGCCTTTCCATCTCTCTCTGACCATGTGGTTTAGCTGAGCATACCGTTTCCTGCAGTTCCTGAGTAAATGAGTAAGTATTCCGTGTTGCATCAAGGGAATGGGTTTGGCTTGGAGAATCCTGTGCAGTGACTCATGCTTCCATGAGTAAATTCATTTCCTTAGTGAAGCAAGTCAAAATCATGTGTTCTGCTTAGCCCAGCTACCTAGAGCGATGATTTAGGAAGCTATTGCAAGAAATACAGTTTTCTTTAGCTTTATATTGAGAAAATCATTGCAAGAAATACATTTTTATCTAGATTTATACTGAATGCATAATCCATTGCTGTTGTACTTGCAAATATAACCAACCTTTTAAGGGGAAAAGAAAAACTGGTGTAACTTGGAAGTTCTGCATATTGAAACATGTCATCTAGAAAACAGTTTGCAATCAAAAACATACATCTGACAAAAGGGCATTGTGGAAGTTTGGGATCTTCAAAAATTGCCAATTATTTACATGGGTCTCCATATATATTACCATAGTGCACATTTAAAAATAGGTTGTAGAAATAGATATGTATAAATACCCAGACATGAGAATTGCATCAGCTAGCCCCTCCCCCTCTCCCCACAATGACAGTGCAAAGAAAAAAGAGGGTGTGAAGCAGGAAAAGCAATGGATCTTTGTAATACCAGCATCCTTACCATAATAGGCATGCATGGAAAAAGCCAAGGAGACAGATCCGGAGGTGGATGTACCATGGATACTCGGTTATGTGCAGAGATACCTGTTAGTGCAAGCCAAGGTGAAACTCATCTTTTAGCTTTTAGTTTTCTTAGGAGAACAGTTCAAATGGTTTGATGTGGCTATACTGTCCAAATTTGAAAAACACAATATACGGATTTTTATGGAGTATGAACCAACTTTCTGTATCTTATCCTGATAAGGATTTTGAAATTCCAAGAATTCTGGCTCCAGGAGCTTTATTGATGTTGACAATTTAGCACAGTATACCAAACTTTTCGTGCCAAGCTACTCCATTTTGGGGTCCAGGCCTCTCTGGTTTAGGCAAAGAACCTCCATCATTTTCATTTTGCTTTACAAAGCTGAAGTGTTTCATGATTAACTAATCCCTACAGTACCACCATCAGGTTGGTAGATAAAGACCCTTCCTATTTTACAAACAAGAAATGAAGCCGTTAAAGCTGGAGGAAGTTGTTTGGGCCTCAGAATAAATCAATGGGAAAGACAGGACTGGAACATGATGGAGTTATGTCTAGTGCCAGGTCTTTCCCTCACACACTGACATCATATGAAAGCAAAGCCCTTGATAATGTTAGAACAAAAGCAGGACTGATCATGCTGGGAATATGATTTTTTAGGGGCAAATTAGACCTCAGATCTCAGGTGGAGCAGAGAGATTCCACTGACTTTTCCAGGGCCAGTCAGCATCAACGGTGATGTTGGGTTACTGCTAACCTCCTAGCTGAGCTGTAGCTCATACAGCAAATAAGTCCAGGTCATGGTTTGGTGCCATTATTCACCCCAGCAGCACCATCAGATTTGACTTAGTTTGTCAGGAGCCAGGACCTGAGCAAATGGCAAGTGTAGAAATTAAATACCACCACGTAAAACCTCTTGTATATTAGCAAAATGGAGAGAAAACTACTAACACTTTGTGTTTCATTGAAAATAGTGAGATGCACACATTGAACTCACCTTGTATAACTGTCTCTGGACTTTATTTTTGTGATAAAGGTTTAATGGGTACGAATGTGACATCATTTCCTTCTCTTATCGACCAAAGAGACCAAATGCCACCTGAGACCAGTGGAAAGCCTCTGCTTGTAACTCCTAGAATAAAAATATAAATGTTTCCACATTCAGCAATTTCTATTGTGTTATTTTTCAGGTTTAATCTGTGAAAGCTAATATAGAAAAGAGGGCAAGCAGGCCAAGGAAGAGCCAAGCTCCTCTGGAGAGAGACACCCTGTCACATTTCAAACATTCCTATCACTCTATCAACATCAACCTCCCGCTACTGCAATGAAAGGCAGCAGCAGAAAAAGAACAGGAAGAAGAAAACTCCTTATGTATACAAGGGAGGAAAGTCGGTTCCATGCCTACAATTGAAGTCAATTACTTAAAAGAAATCAAAACAGATCTGGCCTCCATCTTCCAAGTGCGGAAAAAATGCCCTCAATTTGCTCACCCCGCTGTGTTTGTGCTGTTATGAGCCTTCTCTGATTGAAGCTCTCTGAGGCAGAAAATCAATGTCAATCATGCCAGATGACTGTTTTCCTCCTGAGTATCTACTGTGCTACTGAGATCAGAAGGGACACATAAAAGGAAAAATGCAGCAGTCACAGCCACCTTCTCAGTTTTGTAACCCAGGTGAATTAACACTGGCATATTAAAAGCTGACACTAATTTTTAACAAAACAAGGCTTCTGATCTGCTTGTCATTGTTGAGGACATGTTGGGACCAGGGTGGTTTTGAAACATCCTAGTTAGCTTGCTTTGGCCTACTCTACTAAAGGTAGGACCTCTGGTATCTGAATAGGCACTGGGCAGCTAAGGACAACTTGATGCCTTATGTTATTTATAACAGAGATCTGGTCTTGGTTCTTTTCTCAGTAACAAGCAACACAAACACAAGTGAAGACTTTATTGGAACTTATATCCTGCAAACCATGTCCAATTTTATATTGTCTGAGCCACAGAATAAGAACAACCTTATAATACCAACATTCTTCTCTTAGGAGCCTTGGTCTCACTGTGACAGTAGTATAATACCACTCGCTCTACATTAGTTACATATTTTTAAAATACCCATTAATCTACCCAGCCAGTATTGTCTTAGAAGCCTCTTATCTTACATTTAAACTCTTCAGAAGTAAAAATTTTTATAGGGAGAAAATACTTCTTCTTGATTTTCAATCCTGACAAATGCTCAAACTTTTCTGTCCTGTCAGATGTCTGGAACCCAAATTCTGGATGAGATGTTTAGCCTCATGCATATAAAGCCACTGTAAATACAGATTCCTGGGATGCAGAACTAAACTTCCTAATCCATCCTTGAGTCTTTTGATAGAACAAGGTGCTCAGCGAACCCAGCATAATGCAGGATGACAGAACTACATTGTACGGTTTCCTTTTATTCTTCATTCATGTGGCATTAGGCCTACTCAGCATCTATCCACACTTTCCCTTCCTTATCTACCAGTCCCCTCTGACATGCCATATCTCACAAGCCTCACTCATTGCTCAAGCAGCTGCAAGGAACAAAGCACATCTAGTTTTGATATTTAACCTCCTTTGGTAGAAATGCCAGTCTTTATAATAAGAACCAAAACTTCCTATTTTTCTGGCTTGTTTCATGTAAATCTCCTTATTCTATGTTTCAAGCATCTTTAGATGTTTTCTCACCTGTGTTTTTTGTTTCTTTTGTTTTGCCAATGGACTGTCAAAGAAATTGGGAGGCTTTGCGCTACCATTCCTGTCAGAAGGGAATTGTTTCTGGGATGGTCCATGAGAAGGCGTTAGCGTGCCTTGAACAGCAGCAGGAAATTCCTTCAGTTGTAAAGCAGAGTTTGGTAGATGAGTACAAACCTTAGGTCTGATGAGATATATCCATCTTCACACCATCTGCTCTGGTCTAGCATGACCAAGGGCCATGTTTTAAGCTCACATGCACTGTGAGTGGGATGAGGTCGTGAACAGATCAAGACCTCCATGAAAACCTCCCATTTGTAAATTGGCTAACTCTACTGACTAAGAGATAAACTATATAAAGTGACTTTAGAAGAGAGAAAAGACATCCCAGACAAAACAGAGATGGAAATGTTGGTATGGGTAGAGGAAGAGAAAGGGGTAAATTAGTAAGAAAGGCCTTCTGCCATAGCAAGATAAGCACCTCAAAAAGGAAGACAAGTACATCTCAGAAGCTGCCAAAAATCAGGTAGAGCTAGAATCCCAAAAGGAAATCAAGACAAACATCACAAAGGTACTGCAGCTACAAAAAATTTAAAAAAAAAAAAAAAAGGAAGAAAAAAGTATCACTGTAAAACAAGAATGGGAAAATAAAGGTAACCCAGCTACTGACACAAGATTAAATGAATGCTTCCCTCATTTTTCATTAAGGATCAACATGTTAATCCATGGCATAAAGATTGGATATCTAAAAGGGGTAGAAGGGAGACCTGGATACAAGATAATAAATGAACACAGCCAGCTGGCAAGCAAAACTCACAAGAGTCTACTGCGTTCCGACTAGAGGAACCAGACAGTCTTGAACACAGAATCCTGATGCACAGTAAACCACAAATCCAGGTGCAAAGATTTTAAGTAAATTTACTGACTTGGAGGCATTACCGCAGGCCCAGAGAACAGAATATTTAATAAGTGAGCCATGGCGGACGCGGCCTCCGCCTGTGCTTTTGATGTCTGTGCAGTTCTTCAAGAAAATTTGCAAAGGAAAGTTTAACTACAAACATGAACAAAGGGGTAAAAGGTGGTATGGGTTCACTAAAAGCCAGTTTTGTGGGACAACCCTGTAGCGCAGCATGAAATCGAAACTTCAGGCATCCGGGATGTAATTAAAACTTTTTTTTTTTTTTTTTTCCCTCTTTGTTTCCTAGCAAGAAATAAGTGAAGGACTTGGCTTTGCAAACCAACCACAGGGTGACGGGGAAGCCAGCCGCGTGGCGTGACTGCGAAAACAGACCATCGTGTGTCCTGTCGTGGTATTTCCAGTCATGGCAGGAAAACATGAGCATTCCCGCTTGAGGCACGGCGGCGAGATCGTCCAAAACCCTCCGCACGGGAGCCTCTCCCCAAAGAAAAGCGTTCCAGCGGCAAGCTTCCCTCACGGCGCCGACCGTTAGCGGCCGGCCGTTACGGGCCAACCGTTATAACCGTCCAGCCTCGCCTCAACTTGTCGTCCTTTCCCCCCCCCCCCCCCCAAGCCTCTCCTCACCCTCCACCCCGACGTGTCGGCGGGCACGTCTCCACAGCGCGCGGCCCGCCCGCCTCACGTCAGCCGCCCGGCCCACTACTTAAGGCGGCCGCCGCACTCCTCGCCCCGCCCTTGCAGCAGCCGCCGCCGCGCTCGGTTGAGGACCCTGGGTAGGTGCCATCGCCTCGGCGGGTTGCTGTGGGGAGGAAGAGGGGGGGATGTGGGCGCCGCTGGCCGACAGCCCTCCGGGGGTGGGGGGGAATCGCTCGAGCAGGCGGCGCCGAGCGGACGAAGGTCCGCTCGGCGCCGCCTGCTCGAGCGATTCCCCCCCACCCCCGGCCGAGGAGCTCCGGGGTAGAAGCCCTGGACTTCATCCCGCTTTGGGTGGGGTGTGGAACAGGCACCGCGCCCCTGCTCGCCGGACTTGTGCAACCGGCGTGATTTCTTCATCCCTTTCCCCTGCCTTGAGGCTGCTGGGCGCCGCGTTGCCCCGCCATCTTCCCCCCCCCCAATTAACTCGCTTTCCCTAATGAATGCGGGGGGACCCTGCCTCTTGGGGGAGGGTGCTGGGAGTGACCCTGCAAAGGGCTGTGGGGATGGGCGCAGGGCTGCGTTTGGAATAGAGCATTAATACACCGCCTACTGCTGGCTCTTCCCTAACATGCTGCTTTCAGTTTGCACTCTTAACAACAACAACAAAAAAAAGAGTATTAAATGTAGCTGAGAAATGCTTAAGTGGGTGCTTCTCACCAGCCTCAGGCATTAAAGCGCTTATAGTGCAAAGGGAGGACTTGGCACATGGAGAGAGTGTGCGCTATACTGGGCCACGCTTCAGGAGGCTTCTGAAAATGAAGACTGACAGATCTTGGTTAACTTCCCCTAAATATGGGTACTGATGGCTTCCTGCCCCCCCCCCTCCCCTCCCCCGCCCCAAACTCACAGTCCTTACCTGCTATGCCAATGCTGACTGGCCTTTCCTGCTCAGAACGAGTTGCCGCCTGTTCAGCACCAACTTTAGAATCGTGTTGTGTCTATACTTGCATCCATCCATCCGTGAGGCTGCCCTTGCCTCGGGCTTTTCAGGCAAATCAGAAGCTGTGCTGCTTGGGAAAGCCTGGTATCTGCTTCTGCAGGGACCCTGGCATGAAAGCACAATACTCCATCGTCATCGTGGCATTTCAGTACACCTGTGGCTGTCGGATTAGAAACCGTATAACTGGGTTGCTGTGCAGCTGGTAGCTAAAAAAATTGAGGGTGGGAGAGACAGTAACACTGGACTAGACATCTTAATTCAAAACTAGGCAGTTTCACTTCAAAAGAAATCCATAAAGCTGACTTTGAGGATCACATTGTGCTTAAGAAAGGCTTGCATAATTGTTGTACAACTTCAGCTCCAGAAAGGCTTCGGGGCACAGAGTACCAGTTTTTCAGGGCGGTAGACTGGAGATTGCCAGACCATGTGGTGCTTAGAAGTACTAAAATGGCTTCCTGTACCTAAATGTAATATGGATGATCATTTAGAACGTTCTACTAATGCTGCTGGAGTGCCACCCAGCTATATAATGGCTCTCGGGCTGTATTTGAGGGAAAGCTATATCAAGCTTAGACAGTGCATTGTCATCAGTAATTCTTTTTTTACATAATTTTGCTGCATACAGGCAGTACTGCCAAATGTTGCAGGCATGAGATTTGTACCCATTTTCTTGGCATCCTGGAATAAAATCAGTTGTGCTTGATACTAATATCTGGCATTGGTAAAGGCTACAAAGACTGGAGAAATAATCTGCTGCTTTCCTTTCAGCCGTGCACCATGTCTCTCAAGGATCAGCTCATCCACAATGTCCACAAAGAGGATCAGAGTCATGCCCACAATAAGATCAGTGTGGTTGGTGTGGGTGCCGTTGGAATGGCCTGTGCTATCAGTATCCTGATGAAGGTAAGTGTGAAGCTTGGGGTGAAACATCACAGTTGTGACTACCTGCGATCTAAAAGCGAGGCAAAAAGTAGTCTCCCTTATTAGACTAATTGGGCTAGCATACAAGATGAACTTTTGTTTGTACATTCCTTTGTTTGGGCCTGAAGTGAAGCAGTGATCTACAAGCTATTGACAGAGAACAAATAACTGTAGTTCTTGTAAACCAAGTTTACCCTAGTATCAGACAGAACATGCTCTATGTATCATTTTGACTTAAAAGCTGCATTTACCATTGAATGACTTCCAGACTCTGTTCTAAGTAGGAGTCCTTTAACACTCCAAGCGTACAAAAAGGCTAAGAACTGAGGAGTCATTTTGTCTGAAGCAGAGTGTGCAATGGCGTAACACTTTGCAGTGTGGACTAGAAAAAAATGGTCCTAGCCACTCTGAATGACTTGTCTTCTTCATTGCATCATTGTATCAAAATGCAAGAAAAGTGTTACAGATGAGCAAAATTGCTTAGGTAGATCACTGCTTTTAAATAATTGTAACTTCACAGTTTACAAACTGTGTACTTTGCTCAAAGAGGCAATAAACTTACTATTTAATCTTGGTCTCTTTTAGGACTTAGCTGATGAACTTGCCCTTGTTGATGTTGTGGAGGACAAGCTCAGAGGAGAGATGCTAGATCTCCAGCATGGCAGCCTCTTCCTTAAAACACCAAAGATTGTCTCTGGCAAAGGCAAGTATTGTCTTTAATGTGCTCATTATTTCCAAATGGAGATAGCCACTTCAGATCTCAAACTGGTCATCCAAGTCTAGCAGTTAGCCTGTCATCCTCATTGTTAGCAGGAAAGCTCATTTAACTTTCCTACAGAAATATTACTCAGCTGACACTGTTTCATATACCTTGTTAAGGCCAGTCCAACTAGGAATCCTCTTCCAGAGTTCACCACTCAGTACAGGAAGATGAATTTCTTAAGTACTCCTGCACCTTTGAGAATTTTATTTCACAGCCAGTTAGCCCCTGAATGCATTACTACTTGCTTCTTGGCTATAAAGGTCTGATAGCCTAGGTCAGCTAGCAACCTGACTAGGCCAAATGATAGCCATTTTCATATCTTAGTTAATGTGCAGCTCCAGAGGGCACAGGTAGTAGGTTACGAGGGCAGAGCCTTTTTCCTCTTCTACACAGCACTTGCACCAGATACTATCCTGACAGCTTCCCCTAAATCCATCTGTGCCCGAGAAGTATGGAATACCACTACCCACATTCTACACTGTAAGATTTTTATATGCCCTTAAGGTTGCCACTTGGTGGCAATGATCCACAGCCTTAAAAGAAAACTTAACTTTCTATAGAAGCAAAGTCTAGGGTAACAATTACCAGGAGAATTTCTGCACCCTCAAACTTGAGCATTTTGGATATCAATACTAAAAGGAACTGAACTCCCGTTCTGAACCACGTGTAGAAAGAGGTCATGTTTGACACAGCCTTTTGTCTGCAGATTACAGTGTGACTGCACACTCCAAGCTGGTCATTGTCACTGCTGGTGCCCGTCAGCAAGAAGGAGAGAGCCGCCTTAACTTGGTCCAGCGCAACGTGAATATCTTCAAATTCATCATTCCCAATGTTGTTAAATACAGTCCTGACTGCAAGCTGCTTATTGTCTCAAACCCAGGTTGGTCTTGCATTGCCTTAATATGAGGATTAGGGTTAGAGAATACCGTTTTCTTCAGTAAGGCAGCATTAGTATATTAATATGACCAAGCATAGCTTTTAGAAAATACTTATGCCACATAATCATATAGCAACAAGTGTTATCTTCCCTCTCCAAACTCAGCAAGCTGATCCTCTGAGAAATAAACCAAGTTGCTTCCAACTTGAGTCTTCAATTGCCTTTTAAGTGATCTTTAGCAGAGGACACAGTAAGGGGCACTGATAATTGCATGCATAGCATAAACAGCCTCTCAATTCTGCCTTGAAAACAGTCATTATGTTAGCCCACTACAGGGCCTGGTGACAGGCATTGCTTGATGCTCTATTCCACGTTACTACCATGCACATAAAGTCTTTGCAGATGAATGGAAGATACTATCCTAGTTATCCAAACTTATGATCCTCCCTGTTCTACTTGCAGTGGATATTTTGACCTATGTGGCCTGGAAGATCAGTGGATTTCCTAAACACCGAGTTATCGGCAGTGGCTGCAATTTGGACTCTGCCCGTTTCCGCCACCTCATGGGAGAAAGACTGGGCATCCATCCTCTGAGCTGCCATGGATGGATTGTTGGAGAGCACGGAGATTCCAGTGGTAAGGGTGAAATCCGGCTGTTACGCAGAACTTTTTCTGATACTTTGCAAGAAGCAACTCCAAAAGCTACAGTAAAACCTTTGCACTGCAGTACCCTTAAGAATGGAAGTCCTGCTTTAAATCTGCTGCTGCACAGAGTAACCCTAGATGATCTATATTTGACCCGAGTTACTCTGTTCGGAAAAGGTCATTACTGTAATCAGAGGAGGCTGAAAATTTCTAGGCTAAGTTGTTCCCGTAAGTCTCCAAAAAAACAAACTGAAGCAGCAAGAGGGTAGAGTTCTCTGCAAGGGACTCCCAAAGATCTCCATTAGATCTCCTGGTAGTCACTTAGCGTCTTTACTGGCGTCTCTTGATTACTTCAACAACTATATATAGGAACTGAAGTGCAGAGGCAAGTCTAGAGGACAGGAGAAAGTGTAACTTTCTCCTCATTTAACCTGTATTTTTTCTAGCTGCACCAAAGCAGTAGTGTCTGCTTCCTGACAATCAGCAGGATGCATTTAGAAAAAATTCTTATTTTGAGAAACATTTGCAAAATACAGAGTTACTGTCATTTTCGTTCATGTTGCTTAGGGGTTTCACTTTATTAAAGGTAAATTCAAACCTTGTGACATCATGTATGAAGAAAGATGTTCATATGCTCCTAGGTTCTTAGCCCACAAATTAGATTGGCCTCGTATGTCATTCTATATTTAAAGTCATATCTAAATCATAGTGATGTGTGTCGCAGGTTAATCCAACTAGATCCTATGTTAACTGTTAATCTGAGGGGGACAAAGCTAAGTTTTCTTGTGATTGGGGAGATTCTTCATCTTGTGAGATAACTAATATCTGTGCAACTCTCAGTACCCGTCTGGAGTGGAGTGAATGTTGCGGGTGTCTCCCTGAAGGCTCTTCACCCAGACTTGGGAACTGATGCAGACAAGGAACACTGGAAGGAGGTCCATAAGCAGGTGGTGGACAGGTAAATACTGATTTTATTTTCTTTTCAACATGAGAACAAATGATGAAGAGCAATAGCAGCTCTGAACTGCAGTATCCATATCTGGTTTCGTAAATACCATAGTAGCCCAAACCAAATGTCAAGATGCAGACATAACAACTTGCAGTAATATTTTAAGGAGTAATGTAGATTTGGCAGAGCTAATTTTTCATGGTTAGTCAACTTCAAATTAGGGAAGTACTTCAGCTTCCAAGTTTCCAGTGTAACTGTGGGGAGCAGTGTAAAAAGCAAATAGAATTCTTCACTGCTGAGTTCATTTCAGTCCTGACAGCAAATCAGTCAAGCTTCTGATGTCTCCAAATTAAGGCACCTCCAAAAGCCCTTCTTACAAACTTTTAAATATTTCAGTTGATGGTACTTGTTTTTTTAATGAGTAACTTTGTCTCTGCAGTGCCTATGAGGTTATCAAACTGAAGGGGTACACATCATGGGCTATTGGCCTTTCTGTGGCAGATCTAGCTGAAACTATTATGAAGAATTTGAGAAGAGTGCACCCGATCTCTACAATTGTTAAGGTGAGCGGCCCCTTTTTGTTAACTCTTGTCTTACTGAGAACTAAAAACCTTGTGATAACTTTCTAGTTTAATTTGAACTAAACTTAACTGAGTTTTCTTGATAGGATATTAGACATGCACAAATTGTATCCTAACTATCTTTACCTACTTTTCAGGGCATGCATGGAATAAAAGAAGATGTCTTCCTAAGTGTTCCTTGTGTACTGGGCAATAGTGGCATCACTGATGTAGTGAAGATGATCCTAAAACCTGAGGAAGAGGACAAATTAAGGAAGAGTGCAGATACACTCTGGGGAATCCAGAAGGAACTACAGTTTTAAATCTGCCCAAGCAGTTCACTCTTTGCAGTTTAATGGGCTTAGTGGTTTGTCTTACGTTGCACTTTCCAAGTAGGTCAAATCTTTCAACGTATGTATGTATCTCAACTAGAACACACAAAAAGCTCAAATCTGAACAAATGAGTTTCCTGAAGATAGCATTAGGCAACCACTCTAGGGTTTTCCCTGCTCAGACGCCCATGTTCTGAGCCAGAGCTAGATAACCTAGTCAGTCGTGTACAGTGACGTGGTGTGGCAGAAATCCAGCATTCAAATCGGCACTGCCTAGAAAACCCTCTGCCTTTTCCTCATCTTGTTTAATGTTGATTCAGAACAGTAACTAATTATTACACAATGTGAAACCAAAGACTATTGTCCTGCAGTTAAAGGATTGTCAAGCCCCTTGACCAACTTTCTCTGCCAGCTGAATAGCTTAAATATGTCACTGTGGGTAGGTCCAAATGTATTTTCCTAACACTGCTTTGGAATTTTTGTGTGTAATTTTTTTAGAGAACCTTTTTTTTTGTGTACTATATCAGCCTAGATTTAAGTTCGTCTCCTGAGCACGTCTAAAAAAAATAATTAAGGTTTTGGTATGCAACAAGACAGTGACTGTCCAACTGTAGTACCAGCTCCAATACCAAATAAACCACAAACTGATATTTCTGTCTCCTTGTTTTTCTTTACAGGGCTTTGTCGCCAAAACACAGCTCCACTTGCACGCATCTAAAAGAAACAATTCTACTTCTCAAACCTCACCTGTGTAATAATGTTACTCTTGTAGGCTCCAGATACTTACTAGTGAACTTTGCATGGGTCTTAAAAAAACAGTAACAGAAGTATTTAAGTATTTCTGTATAGGAACATAGGAAGAAATCTTTCCATATCAAGAATGTGACACTCATAAAAAGTCAAGTTGCTGCCAAGTAGAGAAAAGCTTCTCCTCTAGAATAGTAGCCACACATAGAAACAATGACCAACGTTCCTCCTCAAAGTCCGCAGTAAGTTAGATAAGGAAGAATTAACCATCTTCTGTAATTAATATTTTAAAATATTAATTATATATTATATTAATATTAAAATATATTTTAAAAAGGGGAAAGGCCTTATTCTTATCTTTTTCTAACATTAGGACACAACATGTAGCTTAAGAATGGAAATAAACCACCTGGTTAAGTCCAGAGTAGCTTTTTAATATGCACTGCAGCCAGTGATACTTCTCAGAAGAAAGTACTTTAGAATAAGCTGAAAGTGCTCATGAAGCAACTTCAGTAACAAAAGAAAGGTGTAACTAGTGAACTGATTTCTTTTATATCCACATGACCAAAATAGCACCTGGAAAGAGAGCACATAGCAATAGTGTTTTATGCAGATGATAGAAAGATGGTACGAAGCCCTTTTCAAAGCTTTCAGAAGATCCACAGGATGGACTTACAATTTTTACGACAAGTCTGACCCAGCTTTTTAATATGAACTCCACTGTCTTCAGATCCAATGGCAACATGAAAAGCCTTAAGACAAACGCTCAGTTTTGAGCCAACACCAATTACTGCTCTGAGACCAAGAAACTGGGTTTCAAGCTAGCTTTTCTGAGGCAGCCTGCAAAAACAAATGGAGGAGGATGACAGCATGCTGCTATGAGGCAACAAGAGCAGCACTGTGAATCCCTACAGCCCTCCAAGTTGGGAGATGCTCTGTACAATGTACCCTCTTTTGTAGACAATGCAGCCTTTAACCACCTGTCTTGTCACTAAACGCTTGGTCGCAGCTAACACAGCCAGAACCCGTGCTTCCTGTGACATTCGGATGTGTAGCATTTTCTGCCTGGCAGGTAGTACAACACCAAATGTATCAGCCTTTCTTTTTCCTGGCATTTTCTGGTGGGAAAATGCAATGTACATCAAGGCTGCTTAAGGCACTGTAAGGCATACTCCACTATGACCATGATCTGATGGTAGAACAGGCAAGTCAATATAACAGTTACTAAGCTCACTTCAAAAAACAGTCCTTGGATGTCAAACAGCAGGGCCTTGAAATTTTGAGTTTCCAGCTTTCATTTGTCATAACAAAGGTTAGTTAAACTGAAACGTGAATTTTTCCCAGTTCAGTACACTAAAATGTCTTCCAAATCTCAGAATTAAAGTGAAAGTACGGTTAAGCTGACACTGCATAAGCCAGGCCTGTTTGTAAAGAAAGCGCATCGTACAACAGCTCTGTAGAGGAAGAAAATATGCAACAAGTTTTATTCAGCGTTAAGTCCACCAGCACAAAGATTACAGGAGATAGAAAGTGCATTAATAAAAGCTAGTCTTTACCAAAAAGAAAATATATTATTGATTCAAAATATCTTACACTTGAATGATGTAATAACTTATTCTGGGCACCTACTGATTAAGAGAAATACCAAGTGAATGGCTGCTTCATGAGGAAATCTAACTTCCTGGTTAAAGTCTGAGGATTTAGTAGAGATCACTGAGTCCAGCAGTCTTCCTTGCTTTCTGCATTAATGCCCTCAGCTGGAACTGCTTGCGAGACAGAAGACGTACATGCTGCAGAAAGAAAGAATAAGAACAGCTGGCTACTGGGAAAGTTTTGATATAATCTTAATTATATTGCAATATGCATTTTCAAAGCATGACATTCCATGACCCAAACAGGATGTTAGTATTTTGGAAACACTAAATGCCTTAGTTTACTAAATGGCATGACTTGCAGATGGCTACCAAATGCAACTCCATAGTATATTTTTTGTGAAAGAAAGAAATAACATGTCTCTACATAGTACATTGTACACTGGATGTTAAAAGCAAAGCTTAAATGGTAACCTGGGGGGAACCTCAGCTGTTAGAAAAAGGAAGGACTGGTAACTCTTGTTACCCAGGGGCCCCCGAACAGACTATTAACACTTCTGCACACTAATCTTTCCACATCCAATGGCAACATTAAGTACTCCGACACACACATTTTGTGTAGTTTTATTCCACATTAAAAAGTGGTTTTAATCTTTTCAAAACAACAACATATCTGTTTTTATTTCATGTGCCATCACCATGCACATAAGTTCAAAATAAAGGAAGGTTATTCGATCAGACATTATGAAAACTTTCAGCATGAAGGACAGCAAAGAAAGGGAACACGTTGTCTAAGAAGATCGCTGCTAGAGATGCAAACTAGCTGGCCTTTTTTTTTTTTTCTTCTATGATTCTAAAACTGCACTGGCTGCCTCAGCAGAAGCATCCACAGACTGCAAGTGAAAAGCTGTCTGGAGCGTCCTTCGTTTCTCCAGCATTAGGATGCCACCCCAACAGAAAGCTTATGTTGACACTGCTGCACCCATCTAACGATAAATGACTTCGGATTTATAATGCTTTTAAAATTGGATCTTTTATCTTAATTCTGAAATTCCTCTTTTAAAACTTAACTTTCAACATATAAGTATTCATGTTCTCACAGGATCCTCTTCAGTGAAGAAATCACCAACATAAGCTGAACAAGAGAGTTTAAAGTATTTAAAGACATTTAAAATACACATCTTAAAAACATCCCAAGAAACCTACCTTTAGAAAGACATCTAGGTCTATCACTCCACGTCTCAATGCTTCCCCAAGATAGAAGATGGTGTCTTCAATTGCATTTTCTTCTGCATATAAGTTCAGGATCTGCTTGTAAAGTGGTGCCGTGGGAATAATAACTTCATCTATGTCATTATTTTCTGACTGACTTTCCATTTTCTCTAAGGCAGAACTGAGCTCCTCATCCTTCTTCTTGAGAAGTTCAATGTTCTTGTCAACTTCAGCCTAAAAAACAATTGAGATGTTTGTCTATTTCTTAGGTCTTGAGAGCTGAATGTCTTCTTGTGATACAACTGTCCAGATGAAAGATATTTAGACACGGCAGTTGATTCTTTACTTGCCTACTCATCTCTATTATGATTTTTACCAAAGGAAAGAGCTACCAACCTATAGATTTCGGATTCTTCAATTTTAAAAAAGTAAAGGCTGTTTTAGATAATATCAATCCATTACCAATTTATAACTGTAGAGAAGGCATTCTAACAGTCTTTAAGTATTTTGAAGGTGACACATAAAGAAAAATAACCATTTAAACTAGCTAAAGATAGTAAAAGCAAAGCCAAAACAATTATTTTCTTTGGAAATGTGTCTTTTGGAGTAAGTTCCTATACAAATTTGCTCAGCATCAATGAAACAAACACTTAACCGTATCGACAGAAAACAAAATATGCTAGTGTTACCCACTAACGGGAACTATAATTTAACTGTACCTGTATGAGGTGTACCTCCTTTTGCTACTTTTGAATTTGTCTCCTGGTATTTTTAATGTCCCACAGCTAATACACTGGAAGAGACTATACACCACTGTGGTTTTCCTCATATCACTCAAAGCTGTACAGATCACTATCATATTCCACTCTCTCTGTCCCCACTGTTTGTTTTTTTTCCAGACTGAAGTCCTAGCTTACTTAGTCATGCTTTCTATGGAAACTGTCTGCTATGCTGGATCATCCTTCTTGCCTTTGCATCAAACATCTGCAGGTCTATTATGTCCTTTCTTTCCAAGATAGGAAAGACCAGAATTACACACTACATTTAAAGTGGGCACATTACAGATTTACACAGTGACTAATGGTATCCCCTGTTTTCTAGCCCTTCTTAATAATTTCTAATCATTTTTTTAAAAACCATATCTGAGTGCTGAGCTGGTTCCAGAAGCTGCTCATCAATCCCAAAAATCTTACTCCCGAGCAGTAATGCAAGGAGCACATGGATTAAACAGATGTCAGGCCTTAATGAAAAACTGCAGGAATTTCTGAGCATACTGAGTGGAAGAGACTCTTGTCTTGGACAGGAAAAGCCTGCAGGTTATACAAGGAAGCTGTGACTACAATCAGTGTCTCTGCACTAAGACACTGAAATGCTCTCCAGCGCTGCTGTTACACGTTATTATCCAGAAACTGAGAAACAATTATGAAATAATCTCACACCAGTAACATCTTTCACAGGGAGAATGGGGAAAAATAATACTGTTCCTCTGCTACTGAACAATGACATTTGTAAGATACATAAAGGACACTACTATTTCTGACTTGTTTCAGTCTGAACACATGCACCTCAACTGACAAAGAGAATACATCTTTTAAAAGCAATACACTTGAAGCTTTGATATTTCTTATCATGCTTAATAACGAATTAATTACACGCTTCTGTTCACAACTATCAATACTCAGCTGCATAGCAGTGGTTCATCTCAGCTTACCACTTCTTGATCCAGGCGAGTTACCATCTCTTCCAGTTTCTGGTGTCCTTTCTTCAGGTCCTCTTCTGTTCGTTTCAAGGCATTGAGTTCAGCTTGTGCACGATCCATTTCTTCTTTCATCCGCCATCTCAGTTTATCACTGACTGCTGAAATAAGGGAAGCTCGAATGGTATCCTCACTGATAGTTCCATCTCTACTGGGTCCTGCACAAGAAAATTGCACAAGCATAAAATTAACTCCGTTCTGCACTGGCTTCAGTATAAAGCCAGTTTGGAAAAAAAGTGGCTAACTTGCTGTATGTACTTTAGCAATATCAGAGAGTAAAATAAACTGTTTTCCATAATTCAGAAGCAATGAAGAGACCACAGTGAGATAAAATGCATTAAGATGTGCACAAGTAAATTTAAGAGTACGCATCCATTCATTCACTTTACCATTCCCATATCCACAATCTTCCTTTAACTTAAAAATGGGATGGCCATTTCCCCTGAAGTCTACGAATGTTGTTATCGTCTGACTCCTTAAAAGAAGAGTAAATTTCTGGTAAACTCTATAGGAATTAATGGATACATGTATTCAACCAAAATTAATGTAATGGTTGGCTTGAGACAGTGAAGTTGCCTATAGATACTCTATGTTGAGGCTTGCCAATTACTGGTTTTGTGTTTTGTTGGGTTTGGTTTTTTTTTTTAAGATTAATAAAAATAGATGAACATTAAGGTAACAAAAATAATTTTCAACTAAAAAGATCTTAACTGTTGCCCTTTTATATTTACAAAGATCTAGTAGCAAGGTCTGTTTTAAGTGACAAATTACTGGACAGTATCAAGTGATTAAAAAGCTACAATATGAACTAGTCTTTCCAGTTAGTTTCACAATTATTATTCAGCCATCCTAGGGCAGGTATGGGAGGGCAGTAAACCAATCAGCATTAATAAAGGACATTTGTTATTGAGGTAATCTTACTTTAACAAACAACATTTACAAAAAGATTATAAAGCAGAGAGAGAAATGCTAATTAATCATATTAGCATATGGTTTATAGATATGTTCTAGCAACCAAAATCAGATGGCAGTCTTTTAGGTACATGTTCAGTGTTATGCTGAGCCTACCATTTCTTTTTTTAAACTTCTGCAGGATGGTACTGTAATTGGAGCGGGGTTGGGGGAAGCACGGTTTATAAAAAATTAGGCAATGGTGTTGAGGCATCCATGAAGAACTTATAAAAATTCTCTCTGGATAAAATTCTTCTTTAATGTTAGTTGAATAAAAAGCATTAGTCAAGCATACAGAGATTCTGTGGAATTAGTTCAACAACTTGATTCTAACAAAAACAAGCATACCTATTTTAGGTAAGTGTAAAATATTTTTTTCATTTAGTCCATCCTGCCCAGAAACTCAGGGTAGTAATTTTAGTAGTAGTGAAACAAACTACTAACCAGTATTGTTCTAGTATTATATGACTAGTTTCTATAAATGATTGATGTTACAGTTAAACAACAACAGAGGCTGATATGTAACTGTTTATTAAATCACATTTTGATACAGCAATACTAGAAAATGTAACAGAAGAAAAAAATTTCTAGTATATTTCATTAGTCTCTCTCCCTGTGAAGCACTATAGGGCTTTCACATTTAAGCCTGAATATTACTACTGCTTTTGCAAATCAGCCTTTCAATAAGATTACCTAATTCCAAGAGTCTGTCACTAACACCTTTTTAAATAGAAAGGTAAATCCTTTTGTCTGTCACAGGAAATGTATCTGCAGACCAGGAAACTCAGATTGCTCTCGGGAACTTAAAGTGGCTACTGGTTGCAGAACTGTATCTGTATTTATCACAAATCACTTCAACCATTCTATAAGAAAAACTGGAGTGTCACAGTTTCCCCATGCTTGTGCATCCCTCACACCTTTTAGATCAGTGAAATTGCAATTGGATTGTAACAACTACTAATAAAGCAAGAATTATAGCAGGTTTTGTGCCTACTTTACAACTTTTATGGATGAAGTTTAGAGAGATTTGACGTTCTGTAACTGGAAAGAAAACTTACAAAAAGAAATTTTACCAGAGTTGTCTTTTTATCCAGAGACACAACTATCAAAACCCAAAGTTGTTACGGTATTACATACATCATTTTCCAGTACCCTAGATCTCAAAAAAATTACAAAGTGAAAAAATACACATCAAGGCTTCCATGAATCTTACATAGCTAAAGACAAAATCATTAGCATGTCTTTTGTTTTTCCTTCCCAAAGGTTCAGAAAAGTGTCTCAAGTCAGCTGAAATCCAATCAACCGCTTCACCTTTCTTAATAATCACAGGCCCTCAGAAGAAGAAAAAGCAAACAAGAAACAAACCATACATTAATTTTGCCATTTAAACACAGTAGTTCAAAGATTGGTATTTTTAGAGTAAATTACACTAAAATAAACAGTGATAAAAATATTTTTGAATATGTTATTGATATTACTCAAAACTAAGCTACTATTAGCCAGAAATAAGATTACAGTAATTTTACTACAGTTATTCAGGAAAAGGGTTGGCTGTTAAGTGAAATTTCAGTATTACAGTGTTCTTGGGGTAGGTTGGATATGTTCCTGATAATCAGCAACAATTCAGAACACAGTTTAAAAGTCTAAACTCTGCCTTTAGAAACAAGCATCTGAATAGAAAAATTAACAATTTTCTGTTAGGATCTCATCATAATTAAAAATAAAATAAAGTAAATCTATTTGGAGCGTCTGTTGGTATTGTAATACTAACAAATGCAAACTGTTGCTGATAAGACTGCACGCCTCAGAATCCTTGACACATCCAGAAGATTTTTTGGACTTCTGCTGCTAACAGAACAAGACCGCGTAAATTCATGTCTCTTCCCTATGCCTTTTACTTTATTCATGTCCACAAAACCTACACCAAGCCAGATAACTGGAAAAATAAAGCTATGGAAATGACGTGAGAGGAACTATGGGAAGGTGCACATCATGCTTACTAATACACCAAACTCTTCTAAAATTAAGATGACATCAGATTTTGATGATTACTAACTAAAGTGTGAACACTTTACTTACTTACAAATTGCACCAGAATATGTGTAATTTTTTTTTTTAAAAAAAGCTAATTACTATTGGAAAAAAAGAGATTGAATCAACTGCTGCAAAGGTAGCCTTATGAAAATATAAATGTCCCAACACTTGATCTCATTTACAGTTCTGGCTTAAGCTATTCACCCTGTTGCCAGTCAATAAGGTAATTTTCAGTCTTTGGTTAAGCAGTCAAATGGCACCATACACACAAACCCAGGAATTAATCATTGCTGCTTCTTATGAAAAGGAGAAAAGAACAGTACTTTGTACACTGAAAAGTAAAACTTAAACCAAGTCAGTCAAACTATCTGTGACAGAGTTCATTCACTGTTTAGGACTTCCTGTTTAAGGCAGACATCTGTCAATATACATGCTCCAAATAAAACCAAAAAGATCCGATTTCACTTCAAGAACAGCATTAGCATGATTTTGGTTACTGTTTACTTTACATAATGTATTATTCTCTAACATAAAGAACCAGACACCCGTTCTACATTTTTTTTTCCCCTTGATACCCCTCACTCTGGGAGATTTTACACCAAGCTCACTTTAACAGTAAAGCAGGACAGAGAAAAAAAAAAAAAAATCTCAATACACATAACACAATGAAAGTTCATGTAGAAGTGCCAACAGACAGGAAAAATGTCTTTGAACATATAAAGGATCATTTTAACATAGCTCAATTTGATTTTATGTATCTTCTTAAAGAGCATGAACCCTTAGCATTTTCCGTCACTTCCATAATTAGCCCAGCTTGGGGAAGATTTTATGGCACATAGCCGTTAAATCCACAGAGCACTGAAACCCTTAACCTTTACCAGGCAGCGTCTGGTTTCAGAAGTGACCTTACAGAATCATCAAACTAGTAACTGCATCAGAAAGGTAATTAATGGCAGCTGATCGAACAGAAAGAAAAAGCCCCAAGGACTATTTGAAAAAACCAGCTATTATTAAAAAATTAAGCTGCTCTGAATGAGTATTTGCATTCAATTCAAACTAAGCTCACTACAGGAAATACCCCCCACCACCCCCACAAAACTCTGAAGTTGTAGCACCTGATACACTGTTAAATAAACTATCACAATAAAACTATCTGTTTAAGAAATAAACATTTGCAGTTGAAAGAAAAAACAAGCAACAATACCATATTGTAAAAAACCCCACAGTACTATAAAAACAGTGGATGATTAAAGACACATGTTTGCATTTCATTTGGCACAAGAGATAAACCATGTGTAACAGGTGTATGGCATTAACCTAGCTGCATCAAATGCATCAGTCTAAGGTTAAGTTGCCACTACAAAATCTGGCATTACAACATGGTATCTGACGATCTAACTCAGGATGTGAAGAGCATTCTACGATAGTTGGCAGATATTCTACCTCTGTTCATCTTCCCCAGGGATGCAAATGAGGGAAAGAAATGAAACAGAATGTATCTATATATTGAATTAGCTCTCTACAAGATAAAAGCAAAACTGGATCTGTTTGAGAAAGATGCTGCAGAAAGCCAATGTTCACTAGAAAAGTTCTTATCACCTCCCTACATGACAGCGAGTGGAGACCCATCAATTTTCAAAGACCAAACTATAGCCCCCCAACACCGAGTACTGCTTGAGCTCCTTAAGTGGGTCAGCGGCTTTCTTGCAGTGTGCATGGTAGATACATGTCACATCAGAGAGGAGATAACCGCTGACATGACCAACAACTTTCAGAAAAGACTCTTCTAATTCAGAAGGCTGAAAGAATGTGGACACCAAGGATGGGATCAGGCAAAAGAAGAATACAACATACAACTTATTGTTGTTTCCAAATTCTGCAGCAACAGAACAACTCCTCAAATATTTTAAGAGTAAAGTAGAAGCAGCTATCTTCCTTTGCCAAGCTGTGAACTTGTCTTGTCCCCACTTCTGTGAATGAAAATTTCAAAATACACACAGTTCTGGAGGGAAGAGTGTGTAGACATAACTGGGAGTTCACACATTGAATGAAGAACCTATGGATGCACTTTTTAATTATGATGTAAAAGACTACAAATGGTTGATACTCTGAACAACGTCACAAAAAAGTCTATGTTCTTACCATATAACTGCTCCAAAAGGACTGTCATCCAATTGGAAAGTTACTGCATCAACTCCCTATTTAACTAGATGACCTTTATCACTGGTTCCCAATCCATTACACATACGTTAAAGGTGAGGTGGAGTAGCAGCAGACTGGGAAAAGACAGACATTAATACCCTAGATCTTGCTGTTTAAGGGAAGAAAGTAGTAACAAGTAGGGACCATTAAGAAGTAACAGTGAAAAGGCTGGAGAGGAAACTCAGTAAAAATGAAGTTCATTCCAAACGCATCGGAAACCTCTGCTTTAGATAGCTACTACTTTTGGAGTAAAGAAAGTATAAATAAAAGAGTAAATAAAGTGAGTCTAGTAAATGATTACATGAGGACAAAAGCATTTTTATAAAGCACAACCACAAACAGAGCAACACAGACAATCAAAAGTCACCTACAGTTGAAGAGTGAAGAAAATACTTAAGGTAGTTACACTCAGTGTTCTTTAAAATACTCATAGAGCACACACGTTGCATTGCACAAACCCAGGAATTTATCAAGTTCCTGAATGAATAAAATATAAGGCAAAGGACATAAGATGTATTTTATTCTTCCTTTTACTAACTTTTTTAATTGAAGATCAATACTTTGGAAGGTCAGATTAAGAACAATACATTCCTTTCTCCATTTTCCTTCTTTACGTATCAGTTATAGAGGGAAACTTCACTTCAGATAAATCCTTTCAAAGCTACTCACCAACAGTAGTCACAGGAGGCTGCGAAGGGTAGTACTGAACACTAGTGGTTGCTGGAAATGGAACACCACCCGGATAAGGATAAGAATAGCTGCTTTGACAAAGAAAGATATACTAATGTTATGTAACTATTTGTAAAAAAATCATCCATGTATATTATCTTTATGTCACCATGTTAAACACTTGTTCACATAATAAAATGTTTAAACTGCAGGCCAAGTTATACTTTTTCTGTTTTCCTGATCACATTAACATCTTTCACAATTTATATTTCTGGTATGATTTAAGAAGGTACCATTTTATCTGAAATCCTACCTAGTTATTGCCTGGTCAAGCACTTGGATCATTCCAAATTCTCTTCAATCTCTTAATCTTGCCATGCAATTTCTAACGTGCCATCCAAAATTCAAAATGTATCCCAAAGAAATTATTCTAGCTACAAACTCACAAACAATAATTTCAATTTAATAATTTTTAATATGAGATTGGTTAACAAGATGACTGCTGAACTGCTTTACGTAAACCTAAAAGTGTTGTGCAAAATATAGTTGGAAGATAAAACTCCTCCAGAAGTTCTCAGCCCTGGTCTGAAGGATGAAGAAAAGCAAA
The DNA here is from genome assembly GCA_947846985.1 of Fratercula arctica. Lineage (NCBI taxonomy): Eukaryota > Metazoa > Chordata > Aves > Charadriiformes > Alcidae > Fratercula > Fratercula arctica. The sequence continues at coordinate 16,751,841 of CANTUZ010000005.1, forward strand.
ATTATTCATTTGTTCACTGAAACAATTGTGAGATGACACATAACATGACAGTCTACAATACCTTTCTAAAATACATTTACTATAAAACGAAAGGAGGACTCAAATTATTCAATACTGAACTAACACCTGCATACAGCAGAGTATTATCTATGACTATAAGTAAACAAAATGGTCCAAGAAAACAAGTAAAATATAAAATAAGCATATTCTGTGCCTCTCCAGATAATTGCAAATTTAATAGTTCTTAAAACCTTTCTGTTCATTCATAAATTAGATTACCTTAAGAATAGTTCTTCTAGTATTCATTTCTGTACAAACATTAAGAGCACTTTACATAAACGTATGTAGGAGGAAAAAAAGGTGCCACGAGAACTTATCAAAATCCCCCTTTTTCACTTCTTAAAACATAGCATCCCACCTTCCTAATGTTTACAGGGTTTTAAATGATTATTATTTTTTTTTTTAAATCAAAACATTATACACTACAGCAGCTCCTCATATGCTTCTAAATCAAAATCAGGACATAAGATTATAAGGACATAGTAATAAAAAGGACATAAGGACACAATAATAAAAAGAATTAATTATGATGTAAAAAAAATGTAGGTACACACTAGGAGGCAGCAATTGGCATCTTATCTTACTATTTGCTAAGACAAAATAGCAGGTCTTCTGGAAAAGCTTTATTCCCAACTATTATATAACATACTTAAAGAAAAAGTCTTGTTTTATATTAATAAAAGAGCTTTTAAAATCATTTTGCACCTTTCAAATTCTCTTAGAGTGCTCTGAATTAAGTCCACATTTATGCTGGAGTCAAAGTTTGTTGCGAATTAGCCCAAACAATACTAACAATGCTAATAAAAATTCCCAACTTGTAGTGATACATTTCTTTCTATATCATGTAAAACATATCAACCGTATAAAAAACTGATCTGATATATGAGTGAAACAAGATAACATAAGACAGTTAGGTAATAATTTTTAAAATATATTCACCACCCAAGTATATTGTATTGGAAGCAACACTAAGAAAGCTAAATCTTTCTCAAACTTTCTTTTGGCTATTAACAAGAATTCAGTCCTCACTTTTAAAAAAAACCTGCTAACATGTTAATTATACAACAAATATACGATAAGAAAATGCAACTAAGACTAAACACTATTCAGTGAAACTGTCTATTATGTTTATGATGATGGTTTAAAGGGGTTCTTACCTCGGGTTTGGAGTGCTTCCTGCTGGATAGGGAGATATTCCACCTGGAATGCCCGGCACATAGGAAGCTAAATAAAAATAATGACTTTGTATATTTTTACTTTTCAGAAGTTTAATATATATTAAGATCACACTAGTGAGATGTACTTATGCTGCAGTTAGATGCTTTTCAACATATTATTGAACAATGAATACAGTATAACACAATGAAACAAGAAGAGAAAGAGGTCATTCTGTGGTCAAACCCCCTCAATAAGGTGTACCCTGCGTGCTTTAATACCATCGCCATCAGTTTCCCACAACACTCCCACTCCCAGTTTCCCATGCTGTTCTTGTGCAGCTTGGCAAAAGGGATACATGCAGATTATTTGTTGTGAGCTCGCTCTCTGCCAACTGACCACGGCAGCTGCTTCCCCTCAAAACACGTGAAGTACTAAACTGCAGCAGACCTTCCCTCCGTGTATTCACCAGGTAGAATTTCCTTTTTGTATCCAACTGCATTTTCAGAAAACGCAGGCAAATTTTGCATTTCTGAAGTTTCTACCTCTACCTATCAACTTTTGTTAAAATATTTTCAAGAGTATTTTGTTTGGAGGGAGAGTATGAGAACTGTAATTGAAGTCAGTTACACATTCCTTAGAACAACTGCCTAGAACACCTTTCACTGCATATTTATTTTTTTCTTAATCATTACTTTAACAACTGCATGGATAAAAATGTGTATCAATTTAAAAATCCACAATGAATGGTTGCAGTAAGTAAAATGTGGATACATAAAAAAAAGTATGTGCAGCTAGGAAACTCAAAAAAATGACATGTTATTAAAGATGACACACCTGAAGAGTTGTCTCCATTTTTCATATAATAGCTGAAAAAAGAAAATAACCTTTCCAATGTAGCCATTGTTCTCTACTCACTAAATAATGACTGTATAATTTCAGCACCTTCAGAGTAGCTAGACTTCACAACAGTTGGTTAGCTCTTTAACAATCCAATAATGTTCTTATCCAGTAGATTCTGCCATTTAGAAGCCATACTTTAAATAATTTTTATCAGCACATATAAATGTCTAAGGCTTTAACAGTCCTAGCAATTTCAAGTTTCTTCTTGGAAATCTGACCATTCTATTACAAAAATTATGTTTTGAATATATTTATTCCATACTTCTAGTAAATTTAGGAATATTACATCAAATAGTTTTTTTTTTTTTTACAAGAGCTGAGCTATTTTCATTCTTGAATACTTTTGAATGATTCCATTTTTCAAAAAGGGCTTAATTTCTTCTTAAGCAGTATCTATAACTTAATAAACCCCAAAACCTAGATGTCTGTAAAATAAGGAAAAACTGACCACACCAATAAAAGTAAGTAGCTATTAACAATGTGAAAGTCCTGAAACACATCCACTAAAATTACTTTTGCTATGCTAGCACTGAGTGACTGCAAGAGTAATCAAGTGTGTTTCAACTCATCGTCCTCCCTTAAAGCACAATACAGGTCACAGCCTCTACTGAGACTATACTTGTACTGACACCCACTGTTCTTTGAAAATCAGAACAGTAGAATCATCTAGTGCTCCCATAGGCTAGTGCTGGACAAGCTAAAAAGTCCCAAACACTTACCCTTAGCCAACTATCCCTAACGGTCCCGTTATTTTTGCTACCCCCTTTCTTGCATGTTAAGAATCTAAGACCTTGTTTAAAAATGGTTTAAAAATGGTTTCTGCTGGAAATTGTAATAAATAGTGCTTCAGCTTTTCAGATGTTAACAATATGATCAGATGAAAGCTGTATTTCAACAGAAAACAGACACAGCCTTAAAAATGCAGCAAAAATATATAACACCAAATACAGCTACTCTACTGTTAAATTAATGTAGAACTCTTACAATACCATTCAACAACCTGCAGCTACTCTGCTCCCATTCCCCGCCTCCCCCAGTCTTTGGTTTGGGTCTACTCTCTGCTGGTTTGGGTTTTTTTTTCCCCACCCAATGCAGAGTCTTCTTCAGAAGAATATCTAGGATTTTCTGTTTCCCACTTTCCCTTTTTCCCCCCACCCACCTATCCCCAGTCTTTAAAATAAAATGCCTCTAGAAGTTTAAATAAATCAGAGTTTTTTAAAGTCTTGAGAATTTTTGCAAGAAAATGAGTACTAAGTCAGAGTACCAAATCAACAGAGAAGAATGGAAAATCACAAGGCAGGTTTTTTTCCTATACAGCCAGCAACAAACAAACCAGGAGTGTGGGCACAGAAAAAAAGCAGTATGCTTTTGCTTATTAAATCAATGGTTGCAGGAAACTTAACAGATGGACTTGTATTATCAGAACAAAAAAATTTAAGATACAGTTACCTGAATAATTTCTTTTTAAGGTTATCTCTGAATATTGACAGGTTACTGGTTGTTTTGAGAGGCTTGGGGTGGGGGGGTGTGTGGGGCTGTTTTTGTCTTATTTAAATACAAACTTGATTTTTCCCTCCCTTCCAAAAGCTGAAAAAAATTACACACATTTTCCAACACAGTTCCAAAAGGTCAAGTACAGCAAATTCATTAGCCAGCACTACAGAAAGTCATTCTGGAATAGAATACAACATTTGTTGACAAACTATGCAGAGCAACAAATCGCTTTTTAATATAAGTATTTGTAGAAATTAGTAGCCATGACCACTTACTAGTTGGTGGGCCTGTTGCCTGGTATGGTGGGTAGCTTGACGAAGCAGTAGGCCGAGAAAAGACTGGAGGTTCTTCACCAAACACAACAATCATGACCTGAATCAGTTCGAGCAAGTCTGACTGGGGCTATGAGGGTAAGCAAATCACAAGCTGTTGATTTTGTTAACAGACAGTTTAACTATAACAACAAAATGGTAATGATTCATCAGCTCTCAAAAGCCATCCTTTTATTTGTGGTTTTTAAAAAATATTTATATATATCTAAATATTAAAAAGTCAACAAGATATATAACACTATATCTATATATATAGATATACATCTCACACACACACATACATGTGCATATTTAACTTCCTTTATAGACTTCTTTACAGATTGCAAACCCAGCCAGCTGGTATTCAAAACTGTATAGCAAAATACAGCTGTGGTAGTGCTTACACTCAGAATAAACTGGGTAATACACGGTTTCATATCAACTGCAGGGCAATAAATGACTGTGCAATGATGGATTACAATAATTTTCTAAAACTTAAATCCACTCTCCAACATGAAAGAAGTACAGATCACTAGGTTTTCAGACATTTCAGTTTCATAGATCATATAGCTTTTGCTCAAGTTCAGAATGGTTCAAGAGAAAATATATTCTAACCCACTAAGGAGTGGCACAAACCTCTTTTAAATATAGCTAAACTAGGCATCTCAGTTTATTACTACGGTTAATGTAGGCATGATTTCCTTTCACCAAAATAAGGACAAACATCATGAAGGCAATACCAGATTAAATATCCTATTTCCAAATTTTCTTAGCTCTGTAATCTACTTATTTATTTTTACCAACCTCTCAAACAGAATGAATTCTCTATCACCTGTATCTTAGATGATTCTCTTGCTTGTGGCAAGAACTACATCCTGATCTGGGCAGTCATGCTTAACAAATTTATTCCTGTTAATCACTTTTTACAGAACTACGCATCTTGTATCATTCTTCTGACCTTGACAGTACAGTTTATCTTCTTTACAAGTCCATGCTTTGGTCAAAACATCTATGAGGCCTGCACTGCTCAATGCCTTTATTTATTGGTAAAGCAAATATATCCACATACTTGAAAAGAAGTCCAAGTGCTTATACAAGTCCATTTTAGTCACAGAGATTAATTTTAGCCCACAGATGTTTCACAGAATTTGTAATTTCCCTTCTGTAAGCATTCTTATCACACAGATCATCACAACAGCGTCTTGCCAGGGAAGAATGCCTATGCTGCACTGTTTCATCAGACAAACTGTAACTAAACGATGCAATTAACGAGGCAACAGAATGCAGCATCCTGAACTTTAAGAATTACAAATAACAAGCAATTGTTTTCATTTAAAAGAATGGTTTAAGATCTCAAATAAAGAGGATTATGGTTTTTGTTAAAGATGATACAACTATCCCTAAAGGTATTCACAACTGAGAAATTTGAGCATTTCGAGTTCCATATACTTACGTATTTCCATTCATGCAGATAAGGAAGGTATATCTTTCCATTTGCATCAACATGCTTCCCAGTTTTTATTGTCATAGAGCTAGTGGGTTTAACAAAACAAATTGGGGGGTTGAAAGGGTAGGTGTCCAGCAGCCACAAGCAAATTGGGATATTGTATGTATTACCTAGAAAAGATATTTTGAAAGATTTTAAAAGTTACTCCAACTCTAACTGTCCTATCCAGATTTATAATAAACTCTTTAACCCAGTAAATTCAACTGCGCAGCATGAGAAGCTAAAGCTGAAATCTACTAATAACATTCAACAAAGAGATCACAATATGGCTATGAACTCAACATTTTTCAGAATAATTTAATTTTGATTTACATTATCATTTACTACTAATGTATTATGTCATTTGTTCTACAATGCATAATTTTTAGACTCTAATCTGAATTATCGTTAGCTGCAGCAATAAATGGCTTGCAACACTCATCCAATTGAGAAGCTTGAAAAGTATTGAAAGAAAAGAGATGTTAGAGCACTGTACAAGAGTGAAGAAACAATGCTCAACGTTAACATTTTATTCCACAGCAAAAATAGGGAACAACTTCTTTAAAACATTATACTTTGGACAAGTAAAGGATTTCTAGAAAATAATGATCACCGAAATAGTGACGTTGAACCATGACATATCTAAATAGTTTTTCATGTAATTTGGGAAAACAACGGTGGTGGTGATAATGATAAATGCATACCTCTGTAAGGCACAGGAATGGTTCCACTGAGACTCATCAACTCCCTAGATGAGCCATCATTAAAAACTGAAAGGGAACAAACAGTATTTTTAAAACAAACATATCTAATACATTAATCTCTGTTCAGGTTATACCCCATCTATTTATTAACATAAGTTTTCAGATGTTACACATATATAAACTCAGCTTGAAAGGTTCTGCTCTTGCACATTTATGAACTAGCAAATGACTGTCTATGGTCAGGTAACTTCTTACGAATAACATATTTCTGAGAAATGAATGACTAATTATTGTCAAACTACCTTCATTGCAAATAAAATTGTTTCCTCATTCAGAGACCAAGTAAAACATGTTGGAACTACACAAACTGCAAATCATACAAATTGCTGCAAAGATAATCTGAACTCAAACTTAATCTAAAAATCAAACCATCATTTTAGGATTACAAAGAATTCCTTATGCTTTCTCCAAACAAACAGTTCAGCAAGAATACTGAAAACTACTGTGCCTTAGGCATTTATTACATAATCAGTACAGGTAATTTAACCAAACAACACTACACTGAAGAGGAAGAAATGCGTAGCACTTGACTCACTGCCACATCTTAGTCTTAGTTCACCGACTGCACAGGAACCCTGATCTCAATTTACTGAGTTGCTGTATTTAGTTTTCCCATCCTTTCAATCCAATAGATTATTCTTGGCTGAACAGATCAACTTCTGGTAATAAAGCTTTTATTTTCCTAATTTCACCTGAAAGTCTCTAGTCATACTTCAAATGTAGCTTATCGTGTACAGTTGGTTTGGTGCTTATGTTCTGCAAAGGCAGGTAGAACATGCTGGGACTTAAATGGGGGTATATCTTTCATTATTAATATAAACGTGAAAATTATCTCAACAGCAACATAACCATTTTCTTGTTGCTCATTTCACTGCTCCAAATTGTAACAATTTTCTGTAAGTGGTTCTGTGCTCAGCCTTTCTCAAGCAGCTCAGAAACAGTTAAGTAATGCAAATAGACTTGCAACAACTCAAAGCTGTCTGGAATTCTGACCACTATCGTTGTGCAAACCTGCAATGCCAACCACAGTCCTTTCACTATTGTTTTTGATTCTCCAGTCACCGCACGAACTTTTGTTTCTGTGACAGCTGCTGGCTTGCAGCTATTCAAGTAAAAACTAATTTATGTTTTACCCATCCATGTCCTTTTTTAATACTTCTCAATACAGATTTAGAACTTAGAAAGCAGACGACTATAAAATCTCTGATGATGTATTAGTAATATAAATTAGCTCACAGAGGAATCCCACAGGTAACAGTTAAAAAATGGTGATCAGAAGGAGGATGACCTCAGCAGCTATGCTGGCTCGTCATATCTTGTGAAACCGTGCCCTCAGATTCTGGAGCTGTCCTTAGATATCATCTTCATTTAACGCACTCGAATTTAGTTAAAGCCTTTAAAATAGCTAACAGTGATTGTCATTGTTAACTTACATTGCAAAACCCCTCATACCAATTTTCTATATACCTAACCATGTTTTGTTCATACTCTTAAGGACTGCCACAATTACTTTTAATGAAGTTTTGTTCATCGATTTATAGTTCTTTATAAATAGAACTCTAAAAACATCCTTATATGACAGCAAAGCTGAATTTATAAGATACCAGCAATCTCAGGACACAAACTGATATGACATCGCTGAGCGATTAACTAAAAGTTAAGCTGTGAAAAATGCAACACTTCTTGGCAGATTAGACAAACTCAGTAATATAGAAAGCTTATTTTAGAAAATAACTGTATTTCTAAGAAAGTATTGATGTCAAAGATCAAGAACTCAAATTATGTCTTCTAGTTTTAATCTTCTTTTTCCCCACAAAAACTACCAAATATATCTAAACCATCACCAGTTCAATAACAAACATTTTCTCATGCACAGACTAACCATATGAATCCATGACAGGTTTGAGGTCCTTGTACTGAGTAATAACACTGGTCGTCTCCTGTATAGTTAGGTCTCTATACTTATACTGGAAAACAAAAGAGAAAGAATGACTTTAGAGACTAAATTTTCAGTGTAATTTAATTTGGTTTTGTTTTACCCAATAGACTGCATTTATGAGAGTTTACATTGATATATGGACATTCTTATCCACTCTTATTTTGGAATAAGAATTTATTTCTCCATATTACTTAACTGAACACTGCCTATATAACTCATCAAACTTTAACAAGGTGTTAAGATGTTTTTAAGTCTTAAATAAGGGTCCATATATCAAGTGATTTGGGGAAAGCCACTGCATTTTCCTCCAAGTTCTACCATAACCAACAGTATCTGAGAGACGTACGTGGATCTGAAAAAAACAAATATAGTGATGTTTTGAACCTCACAGATATCTTTCATAGCACTTGACCAGTACTTTCAAGTATTTTATCAACTAGAAAGCAGACGTTTCAAGGCACGATATTTTATCAGTAATAATACTGGGTTTACCCTCTTCCTTTTATCAGGAGCAGGGAGTAACTCACAACACAGATCTGTAAAACACATATACACTACTACAGAATTTCACAGTCTCAGAACTATAATCCACAGACAATAAAGGAGATGCTCCTGGGCAACAGAGAGCTCGTTCACTGAGTGGCACAGCTCTTTAACCTTGTAGCCATTCCTCCTGATAACTAAAGAAAAAGAAAGCTAATAAGTGTCCCTTGACAATGCTTTCATTGTAATAAAATTAAAAAATAAATTAGAGTCTTCAAGGGCCTTAAGGAACATAAGCAGACAGCATCCCTTCATTCAACCACGGTCAGAAGTCAAAGGGCTTAACATAATGAAATGTTCGATACCCAAAGCACGCAGATGTTAACAACATCTGAACAAATTAATTCAGATATTATCCAAGAGCAAAGTATGGTGCCACAGCTAAAAGTCACCTTTGCTCCGACAAACACTCATGAGTTGTGAAGCTTAGAAACTAACTCTTCTTCCTATCGTCCACATAGATTGACAAGGATGCTACTCCTGGGCATGGTAACTTTCATTTAACGAGCAGAGATGAACACACCATGCCGCCTCCCATGATGCCACCTTAGTCTACAAAAAGCATCTGCGCTTTGGGAGACACTGCAACTTACCTTCCTGAAATGACCAAGGCCAAAACAACCATATGGTCAGTCTGCAAAACACTGATCTGTGAGAAAGAAAGCAACCCCTCCAGTAGGGATTACTATTATTCTAGTAGGGATCCCTGCATGTGCAGGGAGGCACCACCATAGACGTCAATCAGCCCAGAGAGTCAGGGCAGCCCCTGGATGCTGTTTTGATGGGAGGGCTGCAGCAAAGCATCTCAGCCTCCTCTGGAAAGTGGGTGCAGGATTGGGATTGTGCAGGAAGAGCTTGACAAGGGAGAGACAACTTTCCTAGCATTTGAGTACATTCCTCCCTCCTTCCCCAACACCTAGTGGAAGTGAGAAATAGATAACAGGCGTTGCTAGAACATGGAGACAGAGGTCTGTGAAATTTCAGCTAGACCAGCCAGAGACTGGCAGAACATACCCGCATGACTGAACGCGTTACTACAACACGAATGGGAGCATCTCACCAGCTACTTTAAAAAGAAGGGGTCTTTTTATAGGAATGTAGCTTATGGTGCAGGATATAGGCTCAAGAAGATTGGCATAATCGCTATTAAAAAAAGAATTGGCTTCCACTAACAGAAGCTCCTAACAAGCACAAGGAATCAGAGTCAGGATTTAACGCCGCTTTTGGCACAGAAGTCTTTAGTTGGTTTAGTCAAGAAATAGATAAAACAATGCCTGCCTGCTCAGCAGACATACTGGGATTCTGGTACACAGTGGTTGATAGGGCTGATAAAAACTAGCTTTGGTCATCTGGGGTGCTTTTAAAAATTAGGCCCAACACCTGAAAATTAAAAAACATTTTCATATGTCTCTTAAAACTAAGAAAAAGAATATTGCTGCAAATAATTTTTACACTGAGTGATGAATAATTACTTAGTAGAGATATGCTTGTAAGATTCCAGCTACTGCCACAAGCGAAAATGGTACATCAGCTATTAATTTCAGCACTTAGATCCAGATAACTGCAGAAGATCTAAGTTCTGTATATTAAAATGACAAATGAATAAGTTTCCCTAATGAGAATGATAGCTTTTCTAGAATTTTTTATTATTTAAAACACAAAGTATACTCTCTTATCCTTATTTATCTTTTCCATTGTAAGGTGTCCTAGAATATTAGAAGACAATCTTTTCCTGTGTCCATACAGTAAGTAGCTGAGCATTTCCCATAAATGTAAAAATCTCATTGGAAAATATAAGATCCTAGTGATTTCTACAAAGGTAACTAAAATTCATTAATTTGAATTCTTTCTAAACTTTTTTTTTCCTCCTCCATTCTCAGATGACAAATGCATCATCCTCATTTTACATACCAGGAAACAGATAACAGAGAGATGAACCTTTTCAAGATCAGACAGCAGGTAAATACCTGAAGTCAAATTAAGTGTTTATGTTCAGCCAAACTAGGGCTTAAGTCTTTTGTTTTCTCACACACTGAACCATTAAATATGGGAAATATCACTAAGCTTCACTCTACAGAACATAAAGTGTAACTATTTTTGAAAAATAAAGTAGTAAAATAGTAACTTCCATTTTTCATCAGCTATTAAGTACATTGCACTTTGAACTTAACTTCAGAAAGTAAAATGGGGATATAAAATGGGCAAGTGTTGGGGAAAGAGGACACAGGACTACCTTAAATTCTGTTTCTTCTGTGCCATGGCAATAATTCATTGAGGGAAGATAGATGTATACAAATACATACATGATCTCATTTGCTGACACTGAGTTAGTATTCAGTACTTATCTTCAAGCTGATTAAAAAAAAATTGCTTATGATTCTATGCAGTTGAAAGACCCTTTAATGAGATTTCTTCAGTTCTGATCAGATCCTCACCTATCGTATTTCATTTTAAAATCAAGAAAATATAACGATTAAACGTTGTTACAAAAATCCCCCCAAACAAAACCATAGCTGGCCCTAAGCATTCAGCCTTAGGGGTTTTCATTTCAAGCTGCTGGACAAAGCGCAGTTTTCACCGGAAGAGTAGCACAACGACAGATGGATCTGTGTGATTCAGTGATTAATGATTTACCTTCCAAGAGATTTTCTTTTTGTCTTAAACAAGGCTGATAAAACCCCCACCCTTACCCTCGTCAGTGAAGTTGAACTTGCCTCCCACCCTCATTTAACCGGTGCACGCAAATGACGCTATACAACCCAACAACCCCCCACCGCAGCTCTGCTCCACCTCGATGCACAGCAGACTCAGCCAGGCAAGCGGTTTCTATTCAGCTTTTACCAGCAATACCCGAACTCAGAACTAAAGTTTCGTAGCACTACAAATAACAACATATTTTAGGGTTTCGGTGCACCACACTTCCCTTTACAAACTAACTCAATTTACACTCTCCACACACCACCTCTCCACTGCTGCTTCGCCCGCCCGTCGACACCACGATCCCCGCAGCTCCCCGCTACCCCGGCACAAAGCCGCAGGCTGGCGAGTGACCGCCCCTGAGGAGGAAAACGGGAAGGGGGAGCCGGCCGCTGCCGGGGGCCAGCGCCGAGGCTGAAGGGGACACGGGGCCCCCGCTGAACCCCGCCGCCCAGCCCCTCGCCACGGGCGCCGCAGAGGCTGGCCCGCCCGGCGCACCGGAGCGGGGAGAAGGGGCTCTCGGTGCCCCCGAGCGCGCCGTTACCTTGGTGAGCATTTTCTTGAGCTGGCTCTCAGAGACCGCCATGGCGGCTGGACCCTCCTCCGCCCCCGGTGCCGCCGCCGCCACGCACCGGCCCGGCCCGGCCCAGCCGCCCCTACATACAAACAGGAAGCGGCCTCGCACGCCCGCTTCCGGCAGCAACACCCACTTCCGCGAAAGGCGTGCGGGTAGTGACGACACTTCCGGCCGCTCCCCAGGCTGCCCGGAGACGCCCCTGGGGGGCGCTGCGCTCTGGCGGTAGTTTGTGTGTTAAAAAGACTTCACAGAACATACGAAAAATCATTCGTAGTGCGGTTTATTGCTAAAAAATATTAATTTCCCATGAGAATGTGAAGTGCCATGTCCGTGCCAGTTATTTTTCAAGAAATACGACACAAAACACCAGAGCAAGGAGCCAAGACTAGTTATTTTATAACATAAGCATCAACTTAAAAGACATCCCTGGAAGGGTTTGCAGCATTTAATAAATTTGCAGCTATTAATTAAAAAAAAAAAAACCAAAAAAAACCAAAAAAACCCAAACAAAACACCTGGACTAGTAACAGGAGAATAAATGCTCAACAGATTAAACACAAGACCATGAAGAACCGACATAAAACCATAATTTGATGCTGTTTTTTTCCAAAGTAAGAGAAAAAAACACCAACAAGCCCCGAGGTCCAGCAATTGTTTTGGGTGTTGTTTTTTTTTTTAATATAGCAGCAAAGTTGGTCACCTGCAGCCAACACTAATTTTGTCCTATCACTCACCACCATTTCATGAAAAAAAAAAAAAAAAATCTGATTTAATGAAGGTTTTTTTCTTTCTATTTTTATCTTAATTCTGAGATGAATATAAACCCAGAATTGCTTGTATGCCTGACTCCTGGTGAGATATGGAAGACACAAAGGAATAGGTCCTTCGCTCTGACACAGACCGACTTTTTCTTGGAAACCTTCAATATTTAACCAGTCACTCCTCTAAACATGGAAGGATGTTCCTAAGCTGCACGCAGCAGGAGCGGAGCCCACATGTTTACCAGTGCAGTGAATCAAGAAGTTAGAAAACCCCCCCCAAAACCTTTTTCACCACATCCTCGGCCTCCCCCGAGGAGGGTTATGGGTTCCATTGCCTTCTCAAGCTGATGTATCCCCCTCAGGCGGATGGAAAGCTTTCTGACATCAGCCTGGCTTTGGATCAGGGCCTAAGCTCGCAGATACTTCTGCAATACTTAACTGCCAGATTTTGTTCTTTATTTGAAGCCCACCCCCTGCTCCTCCCTGTCCGGAAGAGCATCTCTCCCAGTGCGGCACAGGATGAGTCTGCGTGTATGTACCGGGAAATGCAGATGCTTAACGCTTTGAATGTCCTTACAGAGTAAGAGCAAACAAGTCATCACCAGAAAGCCTCAGATGTCATTAAACATAGAGCAGAAATGCATATCCAATACTTCAGGTTTGAAGGGCACTGCTAACGTCATGCTTTTAGCTTTTTTTCCCCTTAGTAACAAGCAGGAGTCCATTGACATAAGAGCATCTGTGATAGGCATGAAAGAGCGATCTACCGAAGTGCATCCCCTGGTGCCCCGGAGAGCTGCAGCATGGATGTTTCCTAGACGAGCCCCTGATGCCGCAGTGAAAAACCTGGAGGCAGAGTTCTAGCGGGCTCTGCACACTGGAGTTTCCGCAGAGCTGGGTAAAGCCACTCTCCCAGACTGTGTCCTAATGAGGTGCAAAGAGCTAAGAATAACCCAAGAATCGGGCTATAATTAGCAACAAAAAAACACAGGCAAAAGTCAGCTGAATGTAGGTAAAACATTCTTGCGCGTTACCCTCCTCATTTTGGCTTCCAAAAGTGCACTTTTCAAATAAGAAATTATTGTGCAGCACATTATTAAATAACTTGAACCAAAACTGAGAAAGCACTTTTCGGAAGTAAAGTAAACAAACCTCCTTGTTTTATATATAGAAATCCATATGTACCAAGCAAGCCTTTTTGCCTAGCGAATCTCCAGATTTTGTGAGCAGACACCATGGCTTCCCTTGCGCTTGCTTACAGTTTCAGTTGCTGCTGAAGGTCATGAATTGACCCTGCACCGCTTTGCAGTTTCTCTTGCACTAGTGGATCTTCTTCTAGTTTGACCATTTCAATCACGCCGTTGGTTCCAAGAACACAGGGTAGACTTAAAAACACTTCACTGTTTATATTGCAACACCCCTGAAACAACACACAAAGAACACAGTCACACAGTTACTTGTTTCTGCTCTGTCTGAAGCATGGAACTAAAAAAAAATAACTTGATTATTTTAGTTAGGCAAGGATATTCCATCATATGGCATGTTTTGTATAGGTCAAATTCCAGTTATTTTAGATCCTGTGCAATGGGTTACTGTACAGAAACTGTAAAATATTACCATACATATAAAATAAATAATCTTGAACCATGCCACACTTGGAGGAGCTTCCAAATATAGATATATCAGAACACTATAATGCAGGCAAAGTTTATACAACAAAACACTGTTTATTCAGTTTCTTAGGTAGAATAAGCAGGGACAGTTGATAGTACAGTCCCATTAGTTCTTTTAGGACAGAACAAAAGAAATTTAAAAATGAAGTCAAAGAGAGCTATCTGGGGAGTATTTTCCATGTATTGATCCCATATTCTGTGAGAGGCTTCACTAAACTTAGATCTCTATAATTCAAATTTACACTATAGATTTGGTTTACTTATAGGATCCGTATGGGAAATTTCACATCCTGTAGTTACTCTGCAGATTAAGAGACTTGTCACTCCTCTATATCTGCATTTAGTTCATAAATGATTAAAAATATAATTTTGAAATTAGGTATATGTCTGTACTTGAAGAATAAACAGCTGCTCAATTCCCCTGCACTGGAACATGCAAATAAATCATCCTTCTCAAGTCTGTAAATACAAGTGACGAGTAAATATTTCTACATGGTTTTTTGCCTCACATGAAATGACTTAATGCTTTAAACAAGGTTCAGTCTACAATTTTAAGTTAAATATAGCTTCGTAATCTTCTCAATGTAAAGTATCAGGGAGTAAAAAAGCAGCCGTTTCAAAGCTGGTCAAATAAAATATTGGCAGAAAATGCATTTTATACTTTCATAAAAGATACCAAACTCTTTTGGCCCCTGGAAAAATCTACATTCAATACCGAGCACTTGGAAACTGCGACACACACATTTCTCTTCATTTGCCAAATCCAGGTATTCCGGGGGAGCTGGTCAGCAACCTTGAACATATATTCCCTCTGGACTCTTGTATTTTTGGGAGAATAATTCACTTTTAATATTGGTTTCAGATTAACACAATAATTGATTTTTGCTCATTTTTGCATTAGAATTGAAAGCTGTTGTTGGAAGAAAGTAACAGAAGCGGTGATACTTCAGAACAGTTACTTTAAGTGAGATGTCTGCGCTGATAAAATTAATGGTCATATCCAGTATTAATAATATAATTACAGTGCCAACTAAAATATATTAATCACACATTTACCTTTGCCAGAGTGGATACAGAATGAACCTTTCTTTTGTCTTTCAGTATGCTGTCAGTCAAATCAGCAACTGAGAGCCCAACAGACCAAGATCTCTGACCTTTTCCCTTTAGAACTTCCATAGCTCTATAAACCAGAAAAAGGAGAAAAACATGATGTTTAGATTTTAATTATTCCTATTTTGGCTTATATGTAAAACTCAAAAGATAAATTAAGTGTACCATGTCAGGTAAGGTGTGCTATAAAAACATTATTCTCTGTTTTGGAAAACGACAGAAGGTAATTAAGAATTGCTTTCAGAAATTTCTTTACCCAACACTAGTAACAATTCTGTTTTCTGTCAAGAAGTGTAACTGATAAGTGGATAATTAAATCAGGTAATCTGATCCAAACTTGTGCTTCTACACGTGCTCTGACAAAAGTGTCCCGGAAAGCTCATCTACTGTTTTTTTGTTTGTTTTTTAAAAAACACATTATCAAACTGGCAGCTCTAATATTCTAGTGTACATTCTACTAAGCTTGTCTTGTCCTTAGATCATCACAGGCACAACATTATTAAGAACTTCAGAAAAACAGTGGGCATCCACACATACATAAAAGTGAATGACACCCAGATCTACAATTTACTACAAACTCAATGTGTCAACATTTTAGAGCAAAATTCCTCCTCTTCATAAATAGCTGAAGGAAAAAACTCTGCAAACATCAAGTGCCTAAACAGGAAGGAAAAAAAAATTAAGATTATAATGGCTTTACCTGTTAGCCACCTTTTCCCTTGAGTTACGAGCAGCCATTGCTTCCATTTGATTTGCAGCTAAATTACAACTGGTCCAGGACAGTACTAAATAGAAACAACCAACATTTAAATGTACATCTAAACAGTGACTAAAATAGGTAGCAGATAAGATAAGGAGAATAAAAAAAAAAAAATATAAAAATTCAAGCTTTCCTTCCCCCACAACAACCCAAGTGTAGTTGATGACCTTCTAAGGTTCCCTGGACTACTGAAATAAACAACAGTAGCACCTGGCCAGAGACACTTGCTTAAAAATGAAGTAATATGTAACAATTCTTACATTAGCAGTAACCTACCATATATTATAACACATTTCATTCCTCTTTCAGTACTTTTAACTTATACTGTTATACCAAGTAAAAAGCACTTGAGGTTGTATTTTCTATATTTTTTTTTTCCTACTGTGACAAATGTCGAATACTTTTGCTACCACTCCAGGTCTACAGTCTTGGGCAAACACCAAAATTTAGAACCATTATTATGAAAATCTACGCTTCTGCTTATGACTACCTTAACTACTTTTCTCAATTATTCTTTCATTACTCAATTACTTAAGCACTGCCAGGACATTATATACTCATAGACATAATAAAGTATCACTTTACCTTTGTCTTCTCCTTGTTCACCAACAATCCAAGCATCTTTTGCCAGCACCTCTGCTTTCAAAAGGTTTGTCAGTATATACTGAAATCTCTCAGTATCTAGGTTGGCACCTACTCCAATAACTCTACTTTTGGGAAATGCACTGAGCTTCCATGACACATATGTCATTACTTCCACTATATGTGAAAGAAAAATATGCTGACAATGAAGGACCGCTCAAAATTCAACACAATGAATCAATGAATTCAAACTATGAATCACGATTACCAACCACAGGACCAAGTTGTTTAGTTTAGAAGAGGTATATAAGCATGTAAAAACGTATCAGTAATTTATTTCAACTTAGAACACCAAGTCAGGTGGGGAGAAGGTGAAGAAAATTCACAGCCCAAGTAAAGTTTTAAGAGAAGTCAAGTGAAACTTCAGAATGAGTCACCATGCTTCCCTCTACCAAAAATATCACATGCTTCTAAATTTAATTCAGTCAGTGCTTAATTTCTTCTCATTTGGCAAGCACTCTCTTCTCCATCTCCACAGCTCCAAATGATAGGAAAGGTAATGTCCAATTCTGATTGGCCAATCCGGCCAAAACCACGACAGGTAAGAAGCACTTGAGAAATAGAAAAGGGCTGTCTTCAGTGTGTTTACAGGACAGAGAGGCTCACACTTACTTCTTTCCCTTTTAAGTAGTTTTTGCTTTGTCTAAGTTCACAGTACCACTGACCCAACACATTTAAACTTTCCACCAAAACATAGCTGCAATATTTACTACCAACAGTATATTATGTATATTAGTAGTCTGTGAGTGGGATCACATGGCACATAACACACATGCATCTATCCTTACTTGCACAGGAGAAACGTATACATAAAACTCACAACAGACAAGACAACAGCCAATGGATGCTAATCTTGTAGATACAGTAACGTTGAAAATATGTACAGAAATACATACCTTTTATACAAAACGTATCTTATAAAAGGTAAGAGTAAAGAAAAAAACCTCAAAAACAGTGTCCTGCTCAAAGCTGAAAAGGAAAACATCTTTCAGAGTAGCAAGCGGGTATATTTGGCAGTAAGGTATTTTTAAAACAGGCCAAAGAGAAAGCCAGCTGCCAGACAGAGCATTAGGCAGAGTACCAACATACCTGGATGAGAAGCAACAAGGAGAACAGTGTTCTGACTGTAGTGTGATATTGCTGGGATAATTCCTCTGAACAAGTCCACATTACTTTGTATGACATCAAGATAAGTCTGAGCATTTCCCAGAGAATTAACTGTAAGTACCACAACTTTTGAATCAGCTGAAGCAGAAAAATCTGAAAATGTAAAGAAAATGTTTTTAAAATTTATGTCATTCTATTGAGTTTTGGATGCAAACCAAAGAGCTGTCCTAAAGGCAGAACTGCAGCATCCAGCTAAGGGAGGGATTCTTCCCTTCCTGTTTCCCCCCGCTGTGGAATTTGGGGCAATTCCACAGCACCTGTAAAACACAGCTCTCCCACAGAACTACTTTTCTGTTTCGTAGTTGGCAAACACAGAAGGCAGACTGCAATTTGTCCAATGGTATAGAGCAGAGACCACAAAACATCTAGATGGAGTTGACAGGTAAGCTTTTCCAAGTTTTCTTGGCAAGAGAGAAAAAAAAAAAAAATACATCCATGAAAAGGCTCCTTCATTTTTATTCCAATTTTTAAAGAAGGGGAAAGACTTTTACTCCTTTATTTGAGACTTCCATAATTTTTAATCTCATAGCTCAATTAAGAACATGTAGACAACCATACAAAGTGTTTCAACAGTCTATTTAACAACTCAAGTAAAAGAAATCTATTTATTAGCCCAAGAAAACACACAACTATATTTACTGCAGAAATTTGTAAGTCAAAGCTGCCTTGAGTGGTTAACTGAATATCCGAGTACCATAGAGGTGATCAGCTTGAACACAGAAACAAGGTAATTTGACTGTCACACCACACATGGAACCAGCTGAAGCCAAAGTAGAGGCCTAATGCACTGACAAACTGGAAGCATACTAAGGAGAATATAATTAATAGCAGCTTGCCCCAAACCTAGATATAAGCATACTAAAATAACAGGTGACAGCGTATAAGCATTTTGTAATACTGTAACACTATTAATAGCATAGCCAGCAACAACATACAAGCTTTTTGTACCACAGCTAAATGTAAATATGTAATAGGTAACCACAAAGGCACAAACAAGAGATTTGTGGTACAGTTGCACAACCATGGTTCAGGAAAAAGTGTGCTACCAGTAAAACCTGCAAGATAAGATCAAAGGATGTAGAGCAGGCAATGTCAGGTGCAGAATAAGCAGATAAGATGCCTGGTGGAACGAGAAAAAGTCCCTGTCCCTGAAATAAGATAAATTACATCAGAAGCTCAAGAAATCCCCCCATTGCATCTTGCAGAGGGTGCAAGAGACACAAAACCACCACAGACAAGCAAGGAAGAATGGGGAAGTTGCTCAATTCAGTTCCAGTTTCCCTGTGGAAGAGCTTTCAAGCCATATCACCTCAACCTCTGTGACTAAGACCATCAAAGACTGCAGCCATCACCACTAATTTTGGAGACACAGTATCAATTCTGTTGAATTATACAATTACAGTTAATCGAGGACAAGACTGTTAAGAACTATTTGTTTGAATATGCAGTGATAATGTTTAAGAACTATTGCTGATATGCACGTTTAATGAACATCAATCTAGGAAAGCAGTACTTTGAAACTTACCTTTATTTATCAGCCTTTTTAACACTGCTCTCACAGCTATCTCTAATTCCCTAACATACATATATTTTTTCACCCCCCTTCCTTCCCTCTCTCCACCTATGACACGAGTCCGATTTCGGCATTAGCCTATTACCCTGGAAGTACAGATTCACATACCTCTACCTCTATAAACAGAATGAAAAAAGCCTAAAATAAAAGTGATGCAAGCTTTGCTGAACCTTCCCTTCCCAATTTTGCCCTGAAAAGATGGTAGAAAAGAAAGACTCTATGAAAAGATAACAACATCTTTTTAAAAAGATGGGCTATATGCCAGAGCCTCTGTATCTCCCCGGGTGTCCTGCTCTCATTAAAACGAGCACAAGCACACACAGTACAGTACTCACTCCCATTCCAGCAACAACATTTAATACCTTTGCTGATCTCCACATTTGGCAGACCAAAGATCTCCAAGTCCATGGTCCCTCCTTTTGCTGCACCTTCAGAAAGATCCAAAAGAACCACCTTATCTGCAGCACCCTGTACAAATAAAAATAATGCAGATCAACAACAGAACATACCAAAAGGTGTTCTTGTGGTGGTGAGGAATAAAACCCAATATTCTTCCAATTCCAGTGTTTGCTGTACTGTGTATAAGACAATTACTAACCAAAATTACTGTCAAATCACAAGACAAAGAATTTATCTTATTGAGTTTAATTGGAAAATGACTCCTTACGAAACAAACAACTAAAAAACTCACAAAGCCATCTCTGTGAAGTTATAAATGTTAATGTTACTGAGCATATAGCCGTAATGAAGTACAGACCATCTACAGGCTATGCCTTTCCAGTGGACCAGGAGATCCCAGTTGTAAAAAGCCACCACTTAGGCAAGAATCCTTTAACTA
Organism: Fratercula arctica; assembly: GCA_947846985.1. Lineage (NCBI taxonomy): Eukaryota > Metazoa > Chordata > Aves > Charadriiformes > Alcidae > Fratercula > Fratercula arctica. The sequence continues at coordinate 16,772,294 of CANTUZ010000005.1, forward strand.
AGGATATTCAAAATAAGTGAATTCAATATTCAACCCTTTGTATTTAAAAATCTGACTGAGAAAACAAGGCAGAAACTAACACGTCCGTGTGTCCATAAGTTAACTGAAGAGGGAAATGACATAATCAGTGACATGGCTATTAAAACTGATGACTTATTTCTATGCGTCAGACACTAAGAACTAGGTTGGAAGCCTCTCTATAAATCAGGTCTGTTGCTATTTATAATAATTACACACCTTTGCTGCAACTGCTAACACACACGCAATGCCAAGATCTCCAGCTCCAACAACAGTAATTTTATTAAAACATCCTTCGTTTTTGCCTCCACCAAGTTTAGTCTTTGGTTTCATGTCAGTCTCTCCTACAATTAAAAGAAAACCACAAACTTAAGTGCTGGTCCACACTGTATCAATACAAGTACTGCTGCTTCATAAAGGATCACGGTTGCGCCAGAGCTAAACCAAATTACATAAACTTTTTTCAAAATAGTGGTCAAGCCTGAACACAGAAAATTCATTGCCACTTGCAAAGTGTGAAACACAAATATTCCTCTCTGGATAGGAATGTTTTCTCACTAAGTAGAGAATATGAGCATAACAACATCAAGAAGCTAGGACCATACAAACAATACTCCTGTTGCTACTGTTGCAGGTGTGAATATATACCATGATCATAAAGTTTCTTTATTTCTTATTTTGGAGACATGCAAAATGAAATTTGATTAAAATACAGTGATTTGGGGTTGTTTAGCAAATGCTACTTGTAACACAATGATTCTCATTCTGAATATAATGCAGAGAGACTTGCAACAGAAACGTTAAGATTGATTTCCTATAATCACACACCCGTGTGTGCTCACAAGCATGTACGTGCACACAGTTACCAGAAGAAACAGCAGGAAAGGGCTAAAGGGAAAGGTCTGCACTAGTTGCCACAGATCACCATCCGTGATTTCACTAGAAGGAGGAAGAAAAGACTGACCTGAAGAAAATGTGTCAGGATGAAGAACAACAGGACTGGAACCATAAAATACGTAAAATAAGGAAAACATGAGAACTGTGAAATTCAGGAATTTTGCTCAAGACTTACAATGGGTGAGATAAAGTAATGAGGTAAATATGCCAAATAGCATCCACTCCCAAAGGGTGTAAAAGACAAGTCCGAAATCAGCTTGTCACCACTAAACAAGAAGAACCCAAGAAACATGATATAGGTTCAAGAGCCAGCACTCCTTGTCCTCAGTGTTGCACATCAGTGATTGTGGTCAGACGGGTCTCAGGGCTTGCGACTGTGGATGTGAGAGTGTGAGTGAATGAGATTGGAAAGAATGAATGACGGTGATTGGGTAAAATGTAAAATCAACTTATAAAATAATCACATTTCCCTTCCACAAGATTTCACATGGAGTTTTGCTGCAGTAATTTCCAACAAATTAGTAATACCAAGTCTACAGCATTTTTCAGTAGGCTTAAATGCAAACATCCAAAATGAGCTGCTTATTGAAATAAAGAGCATCTGAGCTCTCGGTTCAAATAGAGGCACTTTTGATTATACAGAGAAAATACCAAATGCTGCGGACATGCAAACACTAAAAATTCAGATACTAAAATTGTGTAGGCATCTTAGTCATATCAAGTAATAACAATAAATAAAATAGATATCGTGTAGTAATGTTACAAACAAATATATGAAAACATCCACACCTGCAGTAATCTTTGCAATGTAGGAAAGAAGTTCTGATTGCCTGGCTGCTTCAGAAGATGACAGTGAATACAAAGGGAGCTCTTCCTCAAATTTTGCAATCATTTCCTTGATTAATCCAATGACAGTTGATTTAGGCTGAAACACAGCAATACAGAAGACCAAACAGTTGACTAGCTATTTCATATAGTGCTATTAGCTGTAATCTGCAGTATTTCATAAAGAACCATAGCTATACAAAATTTAATAAAATTGTAAATATTGACACCCTTAACACTTACATAAACACTTAAGGTAAAGAAAAGCCTGGGAATTTCTATATCAATAATGGTAGATATATCCCATCTGTTTCAGAAAACTAGCATTTATTACATAATTTTTACTGTCCTGGCAGTCATATTTATGTAAGTTATTTAATACAGTGAGTAAAATCATTTTGCAACAGCATTGGCTTTTGAATCTCTATGCTAATGTTTCAGAGCTATGCCGAGACACATCCATAAGGTAGAAACTTCCATTGAACTTTCCTGAAGGATATGCAATTGGTCTATTATTATTATTCATTATTTACAGCAACAAAGAAAAAAGTATCAAAGGTCCACACGAGGCTTATACTGCTTTATAATGAAGTCAGTCCCATTTTTCTTCAGCTTAAAATAATTTTCCTTACAAGCACTTACAACTTCCTCTACAATTGCTTCAGACAGTCTGAAAACTGTAATTTCAAGAAGACATTCTGCTTCTCTTTGCATAATCATCACATATTTAAGATTAACAAAAAACAAAGAAAGCAAAAAGCCCCAAACCCTATCCACTTCTCTCCACTGATCTCCACATGATACCATGTTTTATGCCCAATTACTTTCCTCCCCTGTCAGCCCCTCCACCTCTTACATGGCTCCAGTTTTGCAGGTAGGGCAAATAAATCCTGCCATGAGCATCCACATGCTTTCCCACTGAAATGGCCATGTTCACAGTCGGCTTCAAGAAGCAAATGGGGGGAGCAAAGGGATGAGAATCCAGAATCCACAGATGAATAGGTATGTTATAGAAATCACCTGTTCAACACAAAACAAAAGCCATTGCTAATTTCTGCATTGAGAAGAGGCACTAAAAACCAGGCGTGTGTGTCTGTAATTCATGTAATAACAAAGAAAAAAGCCCAACAGATCACTTTGTAGATTCACACTGGCAAGTATTTATGCTACTTAAGCTAGTTAATTAAAAGAGACTTGTCTGCATCAACTTCAAGTGCTATAGATTGTGTCTGTCTTAATATAAAGTTTTGTTGTTGTTTTGTTTCTCAGGATATTCTATCAACCCTTTTCCAGGCAAAGAAATCTCTTGTAGCTACCCATTTCATACTTATTTTAGGACTCAAAAATTGATGTAAAGACACATCCATTAAGAGCTTTACCTCAGACCTCAAAGGCTTTAAGTTAAAAATAAAAAATTACCTACTAATTGTTTTTTGGACACTGCCTATACAAGCATAGGGCTTATAAAGTTCATGCAACCTCCATTAGAACCAAAGAGTTTGCCTTACACAGTCTCAAACTACATGATTTTTTAAAATAGTTAATTTAACACCACCTTATTTCAGCATCTATGAGTGCATGAAGGCATTTGTTTATGCAGTAGAAGTGGCTTCTGTCAATTCATGCAAAATGCTTTATAGCCACATTTAAAGAAGCTGCACAGTATATTGTTAAGAGGCAGTACCCAACACATTTTACAATTAAATGCATAACTAGTAAGGAAATCATATTTGATTTATCTTACCATATTTCACTGGAACAGTACCACTAAAATTCAGGAGGTCCTTCTGGGATCCATCCTTGAAGGCTGAAATTAAAAATGTGATTTTAAAAAATAATAATAATAAATTCTTTCAAATCTGGCATGGCAATCCCATCCACAACTACCAATATACAATGTTCCTGAAAGAGCCAAGGCTAAAATGTTACTAAGGTCGCCCCTTCCGCTTTGAGATAATTTCTTAATGGAATCTTAATGAAAATTGTATTGGTACAACTGAGCACATCATTAGCCTGAAAACCCCGTGTCCTGCGTAATGCTGGTGTTGTAGAAACTTTCAGCCAGGCTGAGGGATTCTGGAAGTTACACTTGACAAGCTAAAGAAATAAAAATGTTTTCAATCCAGTAATGAGATATGGGAAAAATGCTGTTACGCATAAAAAATTTAGAAGAACATAAATCTTCTATAATTATTGACAAGTTAAAATAAAATGAAGTTTAGTGAAATAGTTGCCTAGGTTTTTATATGTATGCATTCTTCAAAGAGCTTTCAAAAATAGTCACATGGCATGAGAAATTTTACTGCAAGTCAAAGACAGGAACACAACTGAAAGATATTGACACTATTTAGATTCTACTATACACAGTTTGAATCTACAGCAAATAAAAATCACAATTAGTTCAAAGTAATTGTATCAGTTCTTACTGTATGTGTTCATGGAGAACGTGAAGTTTGGGTAGGTCTTGCTAACATTCTTTAGTTCTTCTATGGTCAGGTCTCTGAATTTATACTGGGAAGAGAGGAGAAAAAAAAAATCAGAAAAAAATGTTTTATTTCACAGGCTGCTTCTTTCATTTCCTGATATAGGCAAAAGGAACCAAGAGAAAGTAGAAAGACAAGAAGGGAAAGGTAATAATTACTCACAGTATTATAAATAGTTTTGGTATGAAATGCATTCTCAAAACGTTTGATATAAAAAAAAAAGCTTTAAAGGTATCACAAGTTTGCTGTTGATACATTATAACTCAAATTCTGAACATCATTCCTCATATATCACTTTTCCCTTTACAGTTGTGTGAGCAGTGACTTAATAAAATTTACTCTCCTCTGCACACCATCACTAAAACCAATATAAAAATATAAATTTCATAGTAATGAGGGTTTTTTTCTGACACAGTTACTACTGAAGACTCAGATCTACCTGCACGCATTTTAGAAGAGTTTCCACACAATGTCTATTTCCACAAACATATTAAATGTGTAAGTAATTAGCCTTTGGGAATTTTTTTCCACGTTTAAGCTGTCCTTGAGAGCTGAGAAAATTCAAGCAAAATAATACATCCCTCTTTCCCACCTGCAGAAAACCTGCCTACAGATTTAACACAGGTACTGACACTTGAAACGTGATCTGAAAGTAATTATCAGCAAGGATGAACCACTGCTAATTCATTTCGACTGTCCCCAGCCAGTCTGATACCTGGACTTCCAAGAGATTTGCATCCTCCCACATCTAAAAGTTATGAACAATATTAGAGCATCTGCTTCTCATTTTAGGAAGTCTGGAAGTCTGTCCTGGAACCCTCTCCTAAGCAAACACAACTGCGGCCTGATTGGCTTAAAGAGCTGCTCCCTGCAGTAGAATACTCGTCACAAAGTAGTAGCTAAAATCTACAATCTCTTCAGTACGGCACCCACCAGAAACAGCAGCAATACTACAGCTATGTGGATGGTACGACTGTTTTCCCCTTTGTAAAAGAAAACACAAAACCTGCTGAAAAGAAACACTTTTTAGCCTGCTTCTCCACATTCAATCTTACAGGATACCGCAAAGTCAAGCAGTTAAAAAAAAAAAAAAAAAAAAAAATCAAAGGTGCTCAAATTAGGAATGTCTACACAATTTAACACGTTTTCGGAAGTATTGATACAGCTGGTTGTGAAATAAAACCCATCCTTCCCCAGCTGACCACCACCTTATTTGCAATGCATAATGAGGCATTCCTATTAAACATTTTGTTCTTTTCTAAAGATCGGATGATTTATGAGGCGAGTCGGGTATAGACCTTTCTTATTTTGCACCTACAATTATTTGGCACGCCCGAAATTTAAAGGCTCATACCTCAGTTTCTCGTATGGGAACTAAAACGCCTCTACCTCAGAGGGATGCTATAAATCTGGGCTTCTAAAGCGCGGAGATAGTAATGCAGGGATCGTCACAAAAAATCCCCAAGGAAATTTAACTCTCCATAGCGAGTAAGGTTTAAATTGCTTTCAGCACATCCCACGCGTTGCTGTGTCCCGAACCACGGGGATAAAACCACGCGTGGCGCAACTTTAAACTCCGCTGCGGTAAAGCAATGTAAACCCCGCACCCCGAAGGGGTCAGAAGCCCCTCAGAAGCCACGATGGCGGAACGGGAGGCGGCTGAACGGCGCAACTCCCTCAGCTGCCCCCTTCCCCTCACAGCTCCTCGTTCTCCCACCCGAGGAACTTCTGCCCGCCGGGTGCCGCCTCTCTCTCTCCCCTCCTGCTTCAAGGGAGCCGCTCCGTTCCCTCCAACCCGCCTAAAAAGTCGACATTTTGCACAGCCCTTACTCCTCCGCCGCCGCCTCAGCCGCGCGGCAGGGCCCGCGCGCCCCCTGCCCACCCGAGCGCGCGCACCTTGCCCAGCCGCTTCCTCAGCGCCTCCTCCGAGAGCTCCATGGCGGCGGGGCCGGCGCCGGGACCGGCCGGGCCGGGCGGTGCCGCCTCCCGGCAGCCCTTGCGCGGGGTCCCCTCAGCCCGCTGGCCTCCCTCGGGACGCCGGCCTGGGAGAGGGGACTGAAATAAAAAAAGTGTTTTGTTTTTTTTTTTAATTTTATTTTCTGGATCTGCAAGCGGGAGGTCAAGTAAACGTGCGTTACGGCGGCAGGTGACATAGAGCTCTTGGCTGGGTGCCATTTCCGCCCATCTTGGTACACCAGCCTGCCAGCAGCCTGTAAAAAAGGCTGAAATATGTGGGGGGAAAAAACAGCGCACCCCTCCGGTGAGACCCCACCTGGAGTACTGCGTCCAGCCCTGGAGTCCTCAGCAGAAGAAGAGCACGGACCTGTTGGAGCGAGTCCAGAGGAGGGCCACAAAGATGATCAGGGGGATGGAGCACCTCTCCTGCGAGGACAGGCTGAGAGAGCTGGGGTTGTTCAGCCTGGAGAAGAGAAGGCCCTGGTGAGACCTCACAGCAGCCTTCCAGTATCTGAATGGGGCCTACAAGAAAGGTGGGAAGGGACTTTTTATAAGGGCATGTAGCGATAGGACCAGGGGTAATGGCTTTAAACTGGAAGAAGGTAGATTTAGATTAGCTATCAGGAAGACATTTTTCACTATGAGGGTGGTGAGACACTGAAACAGGTTGCCCAGAGAAGCTGTGGATGCCCCATCTCTGGAGGTGTTCAAGGCCAGGTTGGATGGGCCTTTGAGCAACCTGGACTAGTGGGAGGTGTCCCTGCCCATGGCAGAGGGGTTGGAACTAGATGATCTTTAACATCCCTTCCAACTCTAACCATTCTGTGATTCTCTGATTCTATCTGGGAGCCTGCTTAGGCATGTTCTTCAAGATGACAGGCAAGGGTATGCCATACATGCAGTCATAGCCGGAGAGCAGAGGTCTTGCAGCATCCCCACGCACTGCTCCAGGGGCACCCGCTTGGCAGGTGCATATCCTGCAGTATGCCTGCTGTTTTCTGTGCTGGAAAAAAGAAATCTGCAGAAAAACGTTACTGAGCCCATGTGGGAGATGAACAAATGCTCCTCTAGCAGATCACTTCTGATGCGTGACAGTGCCAGACAGTTCTCAGATACTGTCCTCCTTTCCTTTCTATTTCTTCCCCCACTAAACTAACGTGAATTTTGAATGTAATCTGTGTGCAATAACAGAGAAGTAATCTCTGCTGTAAAACCATACATAGATATTATAGGGATTGAGGATTTCTTCCCTCCGTGTTGACAGTGTCACAACTGATTTGCAACCTTATGGACTTACAAGTATGTAAATACAAATCTGGAATTAAATTATTTCCCTACATTAATCTACCTCTTATTTTTTAAGCCTTCCTACCACACAGTAAAGACACCAGAAAACTGCCTTTTGGAAAGCAGGCGGTGCAAGTCTTGATGACCAATTCAGCAGAAAACAGTGGGTTCAGCTAGGCTTAAAAGGAGACAAATGCCAGTGCTATCCGCATAGCCACTAGAAAACTGAGCTTTCTCAGTGAATCAGTAGCTGATTATTTTAAAATATTGCTTATTAAGACATGATGTTCTCCGTAGCACAGGCTGATGTATAACACAGAGCAGATACTCTAGTTTCCAGCTGTCCACGTTCAATGCAACTGAGTTTCAGGAAGGAGATACTAAGAGACAACTCCGCTTTTCTGCAATAGGATGCTAGGACCATTACATACCGGTCTTTCTTGCGCTTGTGAATCCCAGCTGGGTCGATTCACAACAGCGTCTTGTATCCAGGGTTGTGAAAGCCCATCCAGAAGCAGAAACCGTAGCTTGGCATTTCGGAGGACAGTGCTACATGGCTGCAGCAGCAGCAGGAGTGGTGGAAGTAGCCAGGCTGGCGCTCAGTGGGGCAGTGGGGTTTTGTGAACCCCAGTGCAAGGGGGAAAGGGTTATGGAGCCTCTTGAATGGGTGAGACATAGGGTAGGATGCCAACCTCACCACAGACTAGCTCTCTGTAAGGAGGAGATATGGTGAGGACCACCTTTCCTCCTTCCTGGTGGTCTCACATTGCTTGGGCCTACCCTTCCTCCAGGCCCATATTTGTGCAGAAGCTCCTGACCTCCAGGAGAGTGTTTGCAGGGCAGGATGTGGGAAACAGCAGCAGAGACCAGGCACTTCACCTCCAAGCCCCTGGCCCTACTCTGCACCCTACAGGCGAGGCTGGCAGCATCCTAGGTGCTGTGTCCCTAATGCCATCAGCCCAGAGAAGCCCCTGCCGTGAAGAGGGAGTTTGTCTCAGGGACTCTCACCAAGTATAACCTTGCACATTGTGTTCTCTGTGACAGCAAGTGCTGCGGTAGATACCCTCTGTAAACAGGGGGAAGTATTCTGGGCAACCTGGGTTTTGTGGTAGGAAGAACAGGAGATTAAAGCTTTACTGGGACCCTGAGAACTCTGGTCTGGGACACACGCAACAGCAGCTACCTTCACTGCAGCTTCCTACAGATTCTGTGGCTACATGCTTTTCTGGAGGGTGGAAACATAGCAGAACCTGTCATGAGCTGTTACAGAATGATCTCCATGAACATTTGTCTAAACACTTTTAAGAGACAATTTGAAAATCATTTTGTTTCACAAAGGCCCTACCACAGACTAATGTTTGAGAATAGCGTGCGCTCTTTAAATATTTAGTATCAAACATTTAAATTTTTAATTTCTCCTTATTTCACAGTAAAAACAACTAGGAAAGTCTGATACTTACAGTTATTAGTAGGGTTAGGTGTTTGGAAACACTTTTAAAAATCTTTATGTGCATACATAACCAAAATAATAGAAACCAGAGCAGTAACAACATACCCTTGGTAGTTACACATCACTATATCGTCTCAAGAATAGGAGTGGTAATGCCATTTCTGTGTGAGGCTCAGGGGTCACCCTTCACTAAGCCTGCACCTGAACTTACAGATCCAAATTTCTAAGTACTCTCTGTTCAAACTCTCCTTTAAATTCAGAGCCGCACCTGTACCCTCTGAATCAAAATATGCTCTAAATGTCATTTGCAATGAATAACTCCATATTAAATGAACAGATCCTAACGCCAACTGATCTCTAGGTAATTAAATATCTTGCTAGCAGGCTAATGTTCTGCCCACACAGAGCACAGCCTTGCTACCCCAGCGATCACCCTGTACTAGCCCTCTAGTAGCTTCTCGCCCACCATCACTTCATCTCTACCTTTTGTTACTAAAGTTCCCTTATATTTCAGTTTTTGAAGCTGGCTCTTGACTTCCCTAGCCCAGCACCTCCCAAGTGTTAAGCAAGAAGGAAGCCAGCAATACAATTGTAATTTGTGAAGATATTTTCTGCCGGTTATTTACTTCATCTGCGTATGCTCACACGCACGCTTCCATCAGCCAAAGTAGTACGAGGCAGGCCAGAAGCACTGAGGGCAGAGCTGAATTTGAACATGGCCAGATGCAGAGATACTGGTAGCTCCACGAGCAATGCGGGTGTTGTCTTAAACGCAGTCTTGAAGATAAACACACCTTGCCATACACTGTCCGTGGGTGGTTGCAAGACAGTAATGAGGTGTTTTTTACTGGACATACTAAATTTTAATCTGCTACTAAAGTGTTCATTCTTTTACTCTATTTGATTTTCTGTTGATCAGAGTTCAGAGTTTTGACTAACATCTCTCTGATTTGACATCAATTCTAAGTTTGTATGATTTCTAGAGGTAAAAATATGAAACAGCTTTCAGGATTAAATAATATACTATCTCTGCTCTAGAAAAGCTTTCAAATGCAGCTTTTATCTGTCTCTGCTCTAGAAAAACTTTCAAATGCATGTCAACTTACAACACAAAGAATCTGGTAAAGCCAGTGAGACTGGTAACACTGTGCTCTTCTGAATGAGGCCATGGCATTTTGCTTATGTTCTTACCAAACAAGCTACAGAAAATTCCCCAAACTGGCATTTATTGAGCAATACATCCAGCTCTTATTTTATTACAACTCCTTCCTCCATAGAAGCACACCCTATGTGTTCAAAAACATTGCATTTTGCCAGCAGTATGGGTCCTCTTACTGACTTTGAGACTTGATAGAAAAGATGGTTAATCATACAGAAAGTAGGCTGCAGTTTCTCAGATGCTAAGGGAGAGGGCGAACATAAAATGACAGTCTCATGGAGCGTGGAGCTCCTTCTACAGCATGTGGCTTTTGAATTTTACTCAGCTCCACACAAGAGGAAAATGGCATAATTTTTACTGTTGTAAACTTTCATACTCTAGTCTCGTTCTTCTGCTTACCTGTGGGCATCCTGTATGTCTAGGTATGCCAGCTTACAGCAAAGCCAAGGGAATGGGTTCTCAATAACGCACATCTACAATTCAGGAAACGTTTCAAAGTATTTTCTTTGGTGGAGAAAATCATGCAATACTGTGAGTTGTCCGAATTAAGTTGAGAGTAATGGAATGAAAATTACAAGTTGAACTTATTAATATTAAATACTATGGGAAAAATTTGCAATTCTGAAATATGCTTGAGTGACCATCCCAGATAATGAAGTTTGGGGAATGAATGAAAATCAACTGCAACAAGCGGCAGGAGCAAGTTTCCTCACAAACCCCAAACTGGCTTCAGCTCTGGAAACATCACAAGCAAGAGTGTTATCTAGCTCAGTGTTCACCTTTGCTCTGAGCAGCCAGCAAGTCACCTGTGTGAGATCTATGCTGTGACCATTTTATACATCATAGCTATCAGTTTAAAAGCACCATCCAACCAAGGCTAGATTTAAACCAGCAGTTTCGAGGTAGATCAGACCTCGTTGCCAACTGCATATGGCAGCAAATAGTCTTCCACAAAATAGTTAATTTTTCCTGCAAGTTTCAGCATCTTTCACACTGCTCATAAACAGGGCACGCCGTAGCCCTGGGCCACATCACACACTATATGCTGCCATCACCGCATTCCCTTTGTACATGCAGCCAGCAAACAGAAGCTGGGTTAATAAAGGGTTTGCTGGTTCACTCATTTTGGCTGGGGGAAGAAGGCTGCTAACGACAGCGTGTCCCTCTGCATGAACTCTGAAGATTCACCTTATGTGACCGGGCTGCTTGCCTGTGCATCATTTGCGGTCACATTTGACGCCGCTGTAGAAGTCTCAAAACCAGGCTTCCTGCACAGTCTATAGAAGTTAAGAACCAGATAGAGCAGATGGACTCACCTTAGTGCCCCTCCTGTGCAAAAATAATGATAAGCAAGAGTTCTTTCTCAATCTCAGAGCAGCAGGTGTAGTGCTCTAACATACACACCACTTCTTTGTCTGGACAAATCTCATGACACACTGCATGTGCTGAGGGACCACAAAGTACTCATGCAATGCCAAGAGCTAGAGGAATCCAGCAGGGAGGGGAATTACTATGATGGGGAGTTGAGGACAGACACATAACAAACATCATATATCGATAGTTGTATCATTCAAGGAAGACAGTTACCTCTCATGAACAAGTCCACAAAAGAGATTAAGTACCTTGAGAAATACATGCAAGGCACTCAAAAAAATCCTTTTGCACTCAGTCTGTGCAGAAGTATGCTCTCATAGTTATTCTGAGTGCACTATCAAATCTGGAACACTACACTCAAGTGTTTTTCAAGTCATTCCTTTACCAAGAAAAAAAAAAAACACACCACTAAAGCTCTTGATTCTCTTTAAATTGTCAATTGCTATAAACTGTCACACACACAGTATGAGATGGCATCAGATACTTGCCTTTCCTCAGCTGAGGAATGTTGAGAAACTGGGCAGAAGTTGCATCCAACACAAAAAAATTTATGAATTTACCAGTGCAGGGAAATGGATATAGGTAAAAACCAAGACCCCCATGAAGAACTGAACAGAGAAAATCCCCAAAGCAACTTAAGCACCAGGTGGTTTGAAAAAACAAAACCATTCATCAGTTGTGGCCAGAGAAGTTACGACTAAACTGGTGACATATTTCATTACTTCAGGAACCTCTTCTATCTTTAATTTCATCCCACAAAGCCTGTTAAGCATGAGATGTCAAAGGCTTTTTGGATCCCTAGGCTCACAGAAAAAGAAATAAATGTTTCTGTATGTATTTCAAGTGGTAAGAAAAGGTTATCAATGGGATGACTAAACTGCAGTTCTGTCTTGTTGAACTAAAATGTTATTTCAAATAAATTACAACTGAGGGAAATGTAATTTTTTTTTAAAAACCTGAGTAAAATAATAAAAAAAAATACTTTTTTTAGCAGCATGAGAGTGTGCAAGTGTTGCTCTTTCAAAGGAAAGGCAGATGGTCTCACTTTGATGCATATTCATTTACCTCTTTGGAAGTGGGCCAGAGGACTGGCTGATGAGAAGAGTCCCTGGTATTTACCTCCACCTGTCGAAGCAGTAAACCTTTCCACAGGAGACAGCAATCAAGGACCTTCAGATTCTTTACATGGGGGGAAAAAGAGAATCCAAGAAAGATGCTGCTTATGAAACTGCAGGATGAAACACCACAGTCCAAATGGAAGAGATTAAAGGCAACCGGCACAGTTGCATATGTCATCATTCTGATAAATGTATCTCCAAATACATATTATGTTACAAGGCTAACCTGCAGCAGACATCGATGATTTTCAGATCTTTTCTGAATGCTTAAGTGACTCCATTAATTTTTCCATACATTCTTGCTGGCTGCATGAGAACAGGAAAACAATTCTTGGAGAACATTCAGCCTAATGCTATTGTGTGTGACAGCTCAGAGGAAACCAGCAGAAAAAAATTCTGAAAAATCTTCTGTAAAGTAAACCAATGAGAAATAGCAGTAAAATGTTTAATGCTTGAAATTTATTGTATACATACTCTGCAAAACTTATATGCATTTGGTGTCTGCAAAAGTATACACTTTCTTGACAGCACCAGAAAACAGTTAAGCTATGTATGGGTTTAACCTGATTTGTCACATTGTGTAAAAAGACATTGTGCACAAATGATATCCCCAAAGAAAAAAAAAAAATCATTGACTAAAACTAGAAGCACCCTTATTTACACACTAACACTTTAATATTGCATCACACCCACTCACCAAAATAAATAGAAGTACATTCATCACAATTTAAACACCAGTCTCTCCATATATTTATTTTCTTTCTGACATGTTTTGGTCTCCAGAAATATGCTATATCTAGAAATATGCATCAGCTACTAGATTATGTTACAAAATGCAAAAAAAATAGAAAATTCGTTTTCCTGGACAATATTTTGGGCTTTACACAAAAATAAATCCAGATTTCCATAGAGATCTCATATACTTCTTGAAAGATTTTTATTTTAAAGCACAGCACAGAGTTGCACACTAAGGCTTCCTGTGATATGCAAAACCCTGGCCTCCAAAAGACATTGCTGTAAAGTGAAATACAGCTCAAGTGTAAATACAAGACATTTTCAAAAAGTAGTCATCAATAGAAAGTGCCCTTCATTTGATTTAGCATTAGCAGTAAAGAAGTAGCTACTGTAATTGTGCAATCAAAGCCAGACCTGGAAGGGTTTTATGAAAAGTACGTCATTTCACACTATCAAGTTTAAGGATATAGAATCTGAGATAGCAGAAACTGACCAACCTTTTTATACTCCTACATTCATCATTTTTTTGACACAATTTAGTAAAAAAGGCACATTGTCAAACAGTGAATTAAAAATCTAAAAACCAAACCAGAATTTCATTAAATACAATTAAATCATTAGCTTAACATCAGATCCTCATAAACCAATATACGCATTCTTCCAGTTTTTCTTAACCTCACACTCAGATGCACTTTGGACAAGTACTTCAGTACTCTTGTTAAATTAATACTATTCATCTGGCAAACAGTAAGCATGTTTTTGGATACAAGGTCAGGAATTAAAACCCAAAAATTTCGTTCCTTCCTAGCCGGTTTACAAATATGCAGCAAATCCAAACACATTAAAACCCAAACATTTGTACAAAATTTGAAAGCCATTAGCATCCCATGCCAATTATGAGAAAGTACTTCTTGACTGTAAAATTACAAATGTGTCCTTGAATAATTTTTCATATGAAATAGAAAAAATTTAAGCAGTGATCACTGTGTGAAGAAACAATTATAGAGTGTCTTAGGGAGGCTAGCAGAGTACATTCCAGTCACCATCTAAATGACAAATGACAAAGTGCTTTACAGACTATGAAATTTAACTGATCTTGCATGGTTAGATAACCAGAAAGTGATGAAATAATCAGGTTTTATTTAACCTATATTTATCTGAAATGCAGATTTAATTCCCAACTGAACCAATTCTGAATTGATATATTTCTTTTGCTTCATAAGAGACTTTTTTTTCCCTCAACCAGACAGGAAGTTGCTCACTGTCAGGTTGACAGACCTAGAGTCTTTCGCCAGCTAAAAAAAAAGGTAAAATTACAGTGAAAAAATCCAGTAACTTGATCATGGTCCCAGCATTCGTTGTCTCGAATGGATAATTCTAGGAACTACAACAGAAAATTTTAGGTGGTCCCAATGAAGCACGGTGATTACAACATACTTCTAGACAAGCAGTGAGGTTACACTATCTTGCATGGTCTCAAGTGCATGCACTGAGAAACAGGTTTTGTTAGTTAATACAGAAAGTTAAAAATACAGAGGAGCAACAATGGTATCTTCATCTGGGCTCCCTGTCAGCTAATACTGAATTAGGTTACAGAATCTATCCCAATAGCTTACTCATGTCAGTGTTTTACTGAGGCAGTGAAATGCTACACCATTAACAGAAAACATCTTGAAAAGGCAAATCTGTTTTTTCTTACATTAAGAGTCAGATGTATAAAATTCAGCAGCTTCCAAGATTGTTCCTTACAGGTTGCTGTCGGAACTGCTTCCTAGAAGCAGCACTGTTAAGAATAGCCCCCTGACAGGAAAGGTTCCTTTGTTGTTTTTCTACAAGGTAATTTTTCCTTTTTATTCCTTTACTTCTGGCCCCTGCCCCAACAAACACCCAAAGCCCTTTTTGTACTTTTCCAAGTACTTCTAGCATTAAAACATAACAGCCTCAGCAGCTGAAGCCAGAGGTACTATCAATGGAGTCCTGGAGCTCGAGGCAAAGCTGAGTAGTGCGATACTGGTGAGCTTTGAAGGACAACCCAGGGAAATCAAAGTAGATGCAACACCAGATTTGAGCTTCAGACTCTCAGTAAAACTCATTTAGACTTACATTGACCTGTGCTGATTGTAAACAAATTCAGTTACTGAAAGAAACAGTCTTTAAGTGCATAGTTAGAAATAGTGTGCAAATATGGGCATTAAGGTAAGTAACTGAACTAACTCTCCTACTATGTGTAACATTCTAGATTTTTGGTTTGATGAAATTAATCACAAGTATTAACTAGTTCACATGAGGCTGTTAATATTGAACAGCTGCAAATACATTCTAATAAAACTTAATTCTGATGTGCTTTCTAAATAGTAAGCCTAATTGGATAAATGACTGCTTCACGTTTTAAATCATTTAACACATCAGATGTTTAATGCAAGAAAAAACATGTGCACCATACACAATTTGTAAAAGCAGCAGAAGCTGTTAAACAAATGTGAAGATTTACAGGGCAGGAAAAGAATTCCCAAGTATACACTTGAGCCCAAAAGCACAAGTTACATACAAACACTAGAAATTCCTGGTTTTGGGGTGCTTATTTATCATACTGAATTAGATTGGCATTGGAATTCCAGACACAGCAAAAGCCAACCTAACCTTTTGGTCGTATCCATAACTGTACAGCTGGTGAATGACATGCACTTTCTGTTTAGAAATTAAGAGGTTCAAGTTATTTTTATGGGTCCTCAATTCTGAAAATATACAGTACTTTATTGCTGCAAACATCTGTGGCAATGGCTGAGTTTACACCCAAACTGCTTCTGTACAGAAGATAACATTTGAATACTTTGAGGCTCAAGTTGGGAGACAGTAGGATATAAAGCTTTTTTTTTTTTAGTCTCAAGAAATATCAGGGAACAAGAATGCTATTCCTTTCTTTCAAGTGAATGCAAAATTGGTTTACTGGTATACGGGCCCACACAGTTCCGAGTCAGTGCATAGCTAGTCAATATTTCTGCTGGCATCTTGAACTGGTTAAATCAATGGAAACATTAATTTTATTCCACTTAATATGCATTAGTGCATTAATTTCTTCATAAAAAACCAACCCTGGCAAGTATTAAAAATAAATATCTTATTTAGGACAAACTAAAGCCTTGCTTTTCAGTACCTTAATCCCTTTAAATATTCTTTTGCCCTCTAACAAGCAAATGGAAACTTAAGTAGAATAAGAGATGTATGGAGGCAGAGGGTAGCAGAAACATGAACAAAGTCAACACCAGAAGTAACTTAACGTGTCCTCAGCTTCTTAGACTGTCTCTTGCGTTTTAATTCTTCTTCTTCCCGTCTCAGTTCTTCTAAGTCCTCCTGAACACCAAGTCTCAAGCTGCCAAATAAAATGAAATCCTTTACATACTGCTACTCAAGAAACATGACATTTGACTTCTACCCCTCTCCCCAATAAAAGCAATCTTAAAATTATAGCCAATGTGAGCAAAATTTTTAGATCAGTTCAACAACCATAAATTTTCTTCAACTATAGCAAGAATACAGCTTTAAAAGAAATCAAGATTTTATCATTAGAATAAAAAGTTGAGTGAAAAATTATTAAAAACATGTTAAACAAATCAAGATTTTGAAGACAGCTGATTTTAGTAGGAAAGGTCATTTTTTCCCCAAAAAGATGCTGCTGAAAACACATCCATCAATTCCTGCCAATGTAACTCTTGCATACAAGTCATAGAAGGACTGACTCTCCTCAACTTTTGAGAGCCACCTAAACCTTTTACATTGGCAAGGGAGAGAATGGATATGTCAGACACTAGAGAAGCAAAAAAATTTGTTCCAACGGCCTGGCTTGAGGCACGATTCAGGTAGCTACAAGCACAACATTGCTCCACCCTCAGTCCATCTAGTTGCCGTGACACTGGTGAACAGGCCCATGGAAGAGACTCTACTAACATAGCATGCTTCTAGTTACGGCCCTGCATACATAATTTCTTCAGCTTCCTAGAAGTCAGGATGTTGAAAGTGGTACTTAAAACAGTATCTGCAGCCACCGATCTCCTCTTCAATAAATAAGGGCTGGGTAACTGCCCTACATACATAGAAATATACACACAAACACATGTATGTAGATAAATAAGTCTCCTTCTAGTCCTCACACTAGCAGAATATTGTAATGTTTAGGACAAATTGAAGGATTTAGCATTTCAACTGAAATTTAAAGTATTTAAAAATATTTTTCACCATAAGTTGGGTTTTTGTTTGCTTTTTTTATTTATATAACTTTTTTTTAACAAGCAAAGTTTGCAATCTATGAGAATGAATATACAAGATTTATTTACTGTACCCACCACTGGCTGGCTGAGTTTCATCTTCACCTATGCTTTCTTACCAGAAATGGTAAGGCTTATTTACCTCTACCATAAAAAGCAGCAAATATCCACTCTAACTTAGTCTCATGACTTGGGCAATAAACAAACTTCCCACTTTCTATCCAAGTTTAAATCGTGCATACCTCCTAGCTTCTTCTTTCTGTTGCTCTCTCCAGCTGCTCTCCATGTAACGTAAGGCATAATCACTTTCATCTTTGTATCTGGAAATTAAATATTAGTTTTTAGCACACTAAAAAGAACCATGCCAATGTGTGGTTGAGTTATGAATTCACAACCCTTCTTAGAAAGAAGAATTTCCTTGCCATGCACAGAGTTTAATGTTTTGAAAAAAAAATCTAAGCTACAAGCCTTTAAAACGCTTGCTTTCTTATACCTTATTGTCAGACAAGAAGGAAGTATTTAAATAAGCCAAATAAGAGCCTTCATTTTCCAGCAGTTCCTAGTCATACCAAGTCAGATCCTCTTACAGAGCAGCTAACGCTACTGCATTTAACAGTTCATATTCAGGCAGCTACATTTGATGAATTCTAAAATACTGCAGACTGCTATAGAAAGCATTTTAAAATCCAATAATAGGTAAGAGTTGCTATGAATTATGCAGGTGAGACATTGAAGAAGCTGTGTTGTTTTCCAACTGTGTCCTATTGCATCAAATTTTATTGCTCCCCAGAAAAGCATGGCAGGCAGTGTGAAAATTCAAGGTCCCTTCGAAGCAGCTTTAATGCTTGTTAAATTTCTGCAATGCAAAACCATATTTGGATTACAGGATGGTTTAGGTTGGAAGGGACCTTAAAGATCACCTAGTTCCAACCCCTCTGCTGTGGGCAGGGACACCTCCCACTAGACCAGGTTGCCCAAAGCCCCATCCAGCCTGGCCTTGAACACTTCCAGGGATGGGGCATCCACAACTTCCCTGGCCAACCTGTTCCAGTGCCTCACCACCCTCATACTAAAAAATTTCTTCCTAATATCCAATCTAAATCCACCTTCTTCCAGTTTAAAACAGTTACCCCTCATCCTGTCCCTGATAAAGAGTCTCTCCCCACCTTTCCTGTAGACCCTCTTTAAGTACTGGAAGGCTGCTATAAGGTCTCCCTGGAGCCTTCTCTTTTCCAGGCTCAACAACCCCGACTCTCTCAGCCTGTCCTCATAGCAGAGGTGTTCCAGCCCTCTGATCATCTTCTGTGGCCCTCCTCTGGACCCACTCCAACAGGTCCATGTCCTTCTTATGTTGGGGGCTCCAATGCTGGACACAGTATACTGCGCAGCATCCTATGCAGGATACCAGCACTTCCCCTATTTCTAAAACATTTATTTATTGAACTATATTAATTTCTGTTGTTCTGTTGCTTGTTCTGCAATACCTTAAAACTGACATTTTTCTTACCTTTTCCGGTCATAGCCAAATATTTCCCGAATATGTTTTGATATTTCTTCTTGGGGTTCCCCTTCATCTTCAATGAAGTCATCCATTTCAGAGTCATATTCATCATCATCATCATCTTCTATTTGTCTCTTGTAACTAATAGGTGGTCTTCCAAGACCTAAATGATAGGGGAGTAAAAAAACCCACTAATTAGTAACATTGATATAATAGTACTTCTCCTTGCTATACCTTGGCCTCAGCCATTTTATAGCTCTGGGCTTCCAGGTGGCAAATTTCTGCCTCAAGTTAACTAGCAATTCTCAGAAACTCAGTAAAAGGAAATACTTCCTGTAAGTTGTGCTATAGAAGATTACATATCAGTGTCACCAACTGCATCCTGAGGAAACTACCAGATAGCAGTCTATGTTCTTGTTCAGGGTTTTCTAGGCACTTATTTGCTGAAGTCCATGCTGATTGTTTCTTTTCAGAAATAATTCTTTAGAACTGCTTGCTTAGTGATAATCTGAATTTGCCAAAGATGTCAGTCACAGGTTTGCTGTGTGGTTTTAATTTTCATGTACCACTTTAAGCATCTGTTATTTAAGATATTATGAATTTTTAAAGACTAAGCATAATTAACCAATACAGGAAGAGAATCCTTCAATTCTTTTCCTTCTAACAGCATTCATATACCAACATCCATCACAGGCTGCTTAGGTTTCTTTCATGTAGTTCTTCACACCCCAGACCTGTATTTCAAGGAATATGAGCATAGGTAAAAATAAACAAAAATTTGCAAAGCAGAAAGCCAGCATTCCACCATTAAATGCACTCTTTAAAAGGCAAATATGGTATTTTGTCCAAGTCTTCCTAATTGCATCTATAATTGTCAAAGACCATCACTGACCTCAACTCAGAGATACATTAAAAATACAAAACAAATAACTAAGTGAAAAAGTTATTTGCTCTAGAACTTTATACCTTGTGGATGAAACACAGGTCTATGCCCTTGAAAAGATCTCATTCCATTTATCTGTCCATTGCTGGGTCTTGTGACTAGGTTTTTAGATGAAATAGTTTCAGATACAACAGTACACTTCGGTTTTACAGTTGTACCCGAGCCATTGCCTGGTCGCCCAGGTCCTGCGCTTGGGCTGATGCCTGGCCTTCCTGGTCCTGTTCCCAAGCTGCTGCCTGGTCGCTTGGCTCCTGCGCTTGGACTGATTCCTGGCCTTCCTGGTCCTGTTCCCAAGCTGCTGCCTGGTCGCCCAGGTCCAGCGCTTGGCCTAACTCCTGGCCTTCCTGGTCCCGTACCCATGCTGATGCCTGGTCGCCCAGGTCCTGCATTTGTGCTGATGCCCGGCCTTCCTGGTCCAGTGCCCAAGCTGCTGCCTGGTCGCCCAGGCCCCATGCTTGAGCTGCTACCTGGTCGCCCAGGTCCTGTGCTTGAGCTGCCAGCTGGCCTTCCAGGTCCCATGCCTGAGCCACCACCCAGTTGCCCAGGTCCTGTGCTTGAGCCGCCAGCTGGCCTTCCAGGTCCTGCGGCTGAACCACTGCCCAGTCGCCCAGGTCCTGGGCTTAAACCATTTCCTGGCCTTCCAGGTCCCACGCCAGAATTGCTGCTTGATCGCCCAGGTCCTGCACTTGAACCCCCACCCGGATGTCCAGGTCCTCCTTTTCCTAAGCTGCTTCCTGATCGTTTTGCATTGGAGTTGATTCCATGCTGAAGGGCTGCAGCATTTCCTGATTTTGCATGGGCAGACTTTTTTAGGCTGGATTCTTTAGCAGATGATAGCCTCTGAGCCCCATTGGCCGCTGGTTTTGAGGGTGGCACATGAGAGCTTGAGCCAGACTTTCCAGTACCGTTGACAGGTAATTTACTATGACTGCTACCAGTAGAGCTTTTTAAGGAGCCATTTTGTGATTTTTTTTCCTTTTGATCAAACCCGGAGGAAGATAACCGTGAGTGTTTTTCAGTCAATGCTGGTGCTTTGGATGTCTTATCCCTACCACTCATAGAAGATGACAGACCGCTTTTTGTTGTGGAATGTTTATCTACTGAGCTTTTTTTAAGTTTTGCATTTACTGATTCTTTCTGAGAAGTCACTTTTTTTGAAGAACTGGATATCCCTGGATTCTTAATCTCCTTCTCACTTTTCTTATGCATTTCTACTCTCTTGTTTTTTCGTCCCAAATACTCCATTTCTCTCAATTCTTCTGCTGTTCTGGGTCTCTCTTCTACCTTTTTCACTGCTTTTATTTCCACTGGTTCATATTGTTTTTTCTCAGCAAGCCTTAAGAGTTCTGCGAAGTTCAGAGGTGCTGGTGCAGTTTTGGGAGGTGCCTTTGGTTTCACTGCAACTTTGGATGGTTTCTCTTCATATTCTTCTTGCTCATGCTCAGATTCAGTCTGACTGTATTCAAGTTGCTCAGTTTCATCTTCTGTTGCATACTCAGCCTCTGGGGCTTGAGCAACATTCTCACAAGCCTTCCTCTTTTTAGGCTTCTCTTCAACAGGAATGCCATTATAGCCATAAAAATTATCCTTTGTTCGTGAGGCCATAGCTCTTGCCTTTCTGTCATGTTTTAGTTCAATACGTCTAGCCAAGAGTTCTTCTTTCTTTCTTCTTTCTTCCAG
This sequence comes from Fratercula arctica, assembly GCA_947846985.1. Lineage (NCBI taxonomy): Eukaryota > Metazoa > Chordata > Aves > Charadriiformes > Alcidae > Fratercula > Fratercula arctica. The sequence continues at coordinate 16,793,982 of CANTUZ010000005.1, forward strand.
TGCTGTAAAAGAAAACAAGGAGAAAGTTATGCAAAAGCACTACTTTTTTTCCTCTTCCCCAAAATCTTCCAAACTGATAAACCATTTAGGACAGTATTTTAAAGATATCTGGCTAACAGCTATTCAAAATAGATCAGAAAGTGATCAGAGTTCTGCCAACAGGGCAAGCTAACCCACTTGAATCAGCTACTCCAACAAAGGCAAACAGTTAAGTGAAATGCTGCTTACCCAGCCATTTCTGGGTAATGAAAGGAGTTCTGAGACTGAGCAAGAGAATTTTGAGACTCTACAGAATTTACTGTTAGATGTTTATGGGAAGATGAGGAAAGGGAAGGAATTAAAGCATATTGGGGGCAATAATAATTGGAAAACAGGCTGAGTGTACGTGTAGTGGGGTGTAGGGTAGAGACAGAAGCAGTCAGACACAGATGAGCAAGCTGCTGGTCACCACATCTGTCTGGTAGAGCTCATGGCCCTATCTCCACAGTCTGTCCTATATTCTTATTAACTGGTTTTAGCTATTTTCTGCATAAGTATGCTCTCTATCTTGAATATGTGTGATCTGCTGGCAAAATTCAGGCTGAACTAGCTGGTGAATAGGATGAGATTTGAATGTCAGATACTGGAGAGGCCAAAGGAGTAGGGGCCAAATACCAGAAAGACTCAGGAAAAGCATCAGTTCCTAGAAAATGGATTAGGCTACTCATGCTTTGGGTGCCTGTAAAGGTACCATCCCCTGCCTATGTTATTCTGTTGTCAAGGACCATAACTGTATAGAGAGTGAATGCATGCCTATTTGGAATTCATGTTGTCTTGCTTCTGGCTGGACCTGGCAGCAGGGATAAGGAGTAGGCTCATGACTGGCCCAGAAGAGGAATACCCTGGGCCATCCAGTCCATCAGATTTGGTTACCTTTAACAAAACATTAACATTAGAAGCAATGCAGTATTAGTTTATTCTATAGACTATTTAAAGGAAATATAATACAGTAGAAAAACTGTGGCTCAAACAAAGCCTCTGCCACACAAATTTAAAATTCAGACTGCATTGATACACTAGATTAAGACACAACAGGAACTCTTACCATTTTTCTTCCCACAGATAAAGCTTTTCAAAGTTAATTTACCAGAAGTCCAGATGAATTCTTGCAATATCTCTTCACCTAAACTACTTCTCAAACAGTAAATGCTAGTGTAGCTGATTCATATTTGGCTCTTTAAGAAAGCATGCAAACATCCCTAGTCCTTACTTAGTTCTGGCTTTCCCTCAGCATCAATTCCAGAAACTGTATTTGCAAGAGCTTTGAATAAGGTGACAAAATCTCAAAGAGTCAATAAAGTCTCCCATAGGAAATATTTTTTACTGTTACCTTTTTTTCTTTTTTCTTCTTCTTGCCGTCTGAGAAATGCTTGCACTGCTGCAGACTCTACACCTTTGACTTTTGGAACCTTTTTGGGAGGACCAACAGCCAAACTGTACCTTTTCTGCAAAGAACAAACAAATATGTCAGAAAACTTAAAGAATGTAAAAATCTTAATGTTTTTAAAACTGTGGAGTTTCATAACAGTTAAAATCATAGAATTGTCTAGGTTGGAAGGGACCTTTCAGATAGAGTCCAACCATCAACCTAACACTGACAAAAACCATCACTAAACATATTACTAAGCACTACGTCTACCCATCTTTTAAATACTTCCAGGGACGATGATTCCACATTTCCCTGGGCAGCCTGTTCCAATGCTTGATAACTCTTTAAGTGTATAAAATTTTTTCCTAGTACCTAATCTAAGCCTCCGCTGGTGCAACATGAGGCCATTTCCTCTTGTCCTATCACCTGTTACTTGGGAGAAGAGACTGACTCCCCACCTTGCTACAACCTCCTTTCAGGTAGTTGCAGAGAGCAATAAGGTCTCCCCTCAGTCTCCTTTTCTCCAGGCTAAACAACCACAGTTCCCTTGGCCGCTCCTCATAAGACCTGTTCTCCAGATCCCTCACCAGCTTTGTTGCCCTTCTCTGGACATGCTCCAGCACCTCAGTATCTTTTTTGTAGTGATGGACCCAGAACTGGACACAGTACTCGAGGTGCTGCTTCACCACTGCCAAATACAGGGAGATCACTTCCCTAGCCCTGCTGGCCACACTGTTCCCGATACAGGCCAGGATGCTGTTGGCCTTCTTGGCCACCTGGGCACACTGCTGGCTCATATTCAGCTGGCTGTTGACCAACACACCCAGGTCCTCTTCCTCCAGGCATCTTTTCAGCCATTCTTCCTGAAACCTGTAATGCTGCATGGGGTTGTTGTGACCCAAGTGCAGGACCCAGCACTTGGCCTTGTTGAACCTCATACCATTGGCCTGAGACCATCAATCCAGCTTGTCCAGGTCCCTCTGCAAAGCCTTTCTACCCTCAAGCAGGTCAACACTCCCACCTAACTTGGTGTCATTTGCAAACTTACAGAGGGTGCACTCAATCCCCTTGTCCAGATCATTGAAATAGATATTAAAAGAGAACTGTTCCCATTACCAAGCCCTGGGGAACACCACTTGCACTTGTGACTGTCCGCCAACTCCAGTCATGTAATTGACTTTAAGCACAGAATAAAGAAACAATGAATTCTGACTGAAGCTGCGAGTTGTGACAGATACACTTGACTCCTAGCCATACTTTGATTCAGGCTGACTAAGGAACAACAGGCCTCACATCTTTGGAGTGAACTTGAGAGACAGATAGACCCTGGTTCATGTACAAGGGAGTGAAGGTATCTCGAAAAACATTTTGAAAGGTGCATTCAAAACCCAAAAGTGGAAGATAACTAAAGTACAGAACAAGATACCAGAGCTAAAATGAAGACATCTATCTTGTCTATACCATTGACCAACAGCCTATCTATTGACTTCACCCTTTAATATTACCATCAGCATGGGCCAAAATTGAGCTCTCCCCGAACTGCATCTGGACTGCATGCCAGCTGACTTTCCCCTTGAGCCCAGACATTTCTCGAGGTTAGAGATTCTTTACCTGAGACTAAGAGATCCTTCCTTACCCAAGGTGGAGAGATCCCTTATCCATGACAGATCCTTGGCAAGTGACTGATAGCATGCTGAATTAATATTATTACTAATCCATGTAGCTACTCATTATTATAAACATTGTATGGATAATTCCATTAGACATAAACTGTTGATCAAGTCCAAGACTAAGATTGGATTCAGCCGCACCTAGGCTCCAAAAGAAGTTTAGAAAGCAAGGGGGTCCACTCCGAATCTCATGACTCAATGGGAGGGTCCTCCTCGCTCTTTGCGCCTCCAGTCTCTGTGTGAATCATTCTAACTCGATTTTCCTTCATATGTCTCTTCCATGCAGTAATTAGTAAAGTGAACTTTGCCATCACACTTACTGAACCTTGTCAAACCACTGGTAAAACTTTGTTAAATTCCAAACTTAGTGAACTCTGAAATTATTATTTTACTTCAGTAAAATATATTGCTGCTTCTCTCTTTTGAGTGAGGTACATTCCACTCATCCATGACAAGAGCGCACTTAGCTTTCCAAAGGAATGAACAGGAAACCAGAAGACAGGTAGGGAAACCAACAGAAATGAGTAAAATGCAGTAGACTGAGAAGGAATGCAACAGATATATCAGTAATGGAATAAAAATATTTCAGTTCAGCCTTAACCTTCCACCAAGCACGAAACAAAAGCAGACTACAGCACAAGCTGCCAGAGTCTGTTCAATCCCAGACTGCATGTTTACAGGTCCATTAGGGCTTTCAGCATTTTTTGTGGACACCTATTTCAGTTTCAGGTTATTTTATCCAGTGAAAATAAATAAATTGACTCAAAAAATGGAATTACTCCAAAAGTAAGTTGGAACTGACTTCACCAGCATAATTACTAGGTTGATCTAAAACCAGTGATATTTATTTTAGTTCCTGCTGCAGTGGTCTTAAACAGAAAACTATTGCACATCAATGAGTTAGTGATCCGCATAGCAGTTAACCTGATTAGGCGCAGGTCTACACTCTACTATATATATCACTTGAGACCACTGGATGAACTCAGCAGACTAATTGGGACAGAAAATGCGACCCCCACTTGGCACCTGGCAGTCACACTACTTGCATGTGGTGTAACTTGCCTGGAGAAGAGAAGGCTTCAGGGACACCTTATTGCAGCCTTTCAATACTTAAAGGGGGCTTGTAAGAAAAATGGGGACAGATTTTTTTGAGTAGGGCCTGTGGCAACAGGACAAGGAAAGCTGGACTAGATGACCTTTCAAGGTTCCCTCCAACCCAAAGCATTCCAGGATTCCATGTCTCATTATATCTTGAGGTTAAGCATCAGGTTTTCATATAACCTTTTGCTTCGCAGTGGAAATGATACATAGACCTGTTTACTTCCAAGAACATCCTATAGAAGCTCTAAAGACTACAATGCTGGTGATCCTCACTACAGACAGGATCTGCACAGCTTGCCATGCCTAGATGTCTGTCCAGTGCTGTACAACTTGGGGGTCCAGCAGTTGAACAGATGTAAAGTTATCTATGCTATCCCCTTTTTGCCTTCCCCTGTTATCTCCAATAAATGTTATTTTAACCAGTATGTTAAAAGTCTGAGTGCCTTTCTTACTGGGATCTATAATGAACACTTGCACTAGTGTGCTACACCTGTTCAAACATTACCTTTCATAAGTGTACCAATTATCAGATTGGGCTTTAGGATGATACAATGGAAAGAAACAAAGACTTTTTTGATCTTCCAACAAACAGACTAGAGAAGATAAAGCAATGAGAAGAACAGAGACACTTGCAAAGATAAATACAATAGAAGCCAGTTAAATCCAGAAACGGATGGAAAGCAGAAGAATACATTTAGGAAAAAAACCAAACCAACTCTATTTGTTGTTTAAGGGTCTTTTTGGATTTCAGTAGCAAGCCATTATATTATAACCTAAACGAAGATCTTCCACATGGAACGTAAAGATCCTCATCAAATGAAACAGCTGTGAAATACAGCTCCAAATAAAACCAATATCACTAATTAAAAAACCCACACGACAGTATTCCCATAATTATCTTCCTATCCCCATACAGCCTTATGAAACTTAACTAAAAAGTAAATTAAAATATCTGGTAAAGACACCTACATCCAAATGTTTTAGAAGGAATAATCAGGCACAACTCCCTACAGATTTCAATATCATCCAGTGGGAGCCTTTGTTCTAATTTCTAATTCATTGAAACAGCAGCATATGAATAAATCCTTAGATTACTTTAATTTCCAATATGCAAACCCATACATTACCTTGTATATATATGCATTAAGAAGCTAGGTTCAGAGACTTATTTTTAAAATGCAGCCAAAACTGGCTTCAAGAAAGGCAGCTACAATAACAGCTATTTGTAGTTGCCTCTAGTAATTTCTAAAATGAGTAAAACAAAATTATAAAGATACACCATGCACATACATTGCAGTAGTAAAACCTGACATGTTGCCTCATCACATTAAAGACCTACTACAGTCAAGCTCATTTACCAAGATTCACCTCTGCACAAGAGTTCAGCACAATCTGAGAACTGATTTTATAAATCCTTATCACTTGGAGAAGCTCCCAACACTGAAAAATTTTTGGTACTTACAATTGAAATCATTAGAATTGATCATCATAGCCAGGACTATTTAAAGTATAAGAAGATAGCTGGAGATGGGCTTCTCTCTTCTGAAAAACTGAGTTCCTTCCCTCCCCAACTTGTGTTGTTTACACCAGAAGTATTCCAAGACCTAACTGTTCAGGAAACCTGAACCATGATGCAGTACTGCCTCTCAACTTTTGCTCAATTTTTGCTTTGGACCATGACTCAGTGGCCCAAAGTAATCTGGCATGCTCCATCTACATCAGAAGAGATGGAGAAGCAAAGCAAGTATCTTAGGAACAACTTGAGGTACCCTGTAGATTAGTAAAATGTGTATATAAGTTATCTTACAAAGTTAAACATGTCATGTTTTGCCATTAGTAACCCAATTTGGCAAAACTTGGTTTAATTATTCAATTTCTACACAGTTTTTAAAAACAGACAACGCAGAGCATTTTCAAAACAGAGGATACCACTGGACTCAATCTTAAGGGTCTTTTCCAACCTAGATGATTCTATGATTCTGTAAGTTTTAGGTCTAAGGAGCATCTTTCAAAAACTGCTAAATAGCAGGGAGAAATGTAGACTGATCTATCCTGTTAGGAAGCCTTATAAAGAATTAAAGTGATAGGAAAGCAGTTTTCAGGCTTTGTTTTTCTGCACTACAACCAACAGTCCTATCCAGGATCAGGTTTTTAGAGCAGCTTGACAGACATGCTGTTTTCTCATTGCCACTATTGTGGCAAATTGTGCAAAATTCAAGAGATAAGTCTTCCTATGTGTAACATTTCTTGATATTGACTAACAACTGAAAACAGCTAAACAATTCATAAATGAATACCCATCTTCTGTACTATGAATCACTACTGTTGTTGATAAAAGTTTTGTTCACCTTCATTTAGAAATAGCATAAAATAACCAGCTTACATTTAGTCTTTTTAAAAGCACTGAACCATGCACATGTTCCAAACACACTGATAAAGTGTTTTACTTACAATGCAAATGAGCATGCATCAGATTCCAAGTAAACTAGACAAAATAAGCTGGGCCATGTCACTACTTTATCATCCAAGCAGCAGCTGTGCTATTCTGACTTTTTATAGCTATTACCAAGTTGGTTAAATCAACAGAGAAACAGGAATGTTTAACCATTAGGAGAGAGCAGGTCAAGCTGTTCCCAAAACACTGCACTACTCAAGTTGTAAACACTGATTACCTCTCTGGGTAGAACCTGGTGACAGCTCTAACTGAATATTGCTGACATACATAGTGGGCACTGCTTCACCCAAAGGAAAAAGTAAAGGCCATGGGAGTGCCTTCCTTCAACTATGTACCCTCAAGAAATAACAAGTCTTTTCCTACCAGTGAGCAGTATTTCTCCTGAGGTTTTTCTTTTTTTTTTTTTTTTTTTTTTTTTTTTAACTTCATCTCTGCAAACCTTGCCAAAACTACCTACCCAAATGACTGGCTCTCCCTGAATCTGACCAGCAGTACTTTGAGAGTATGGTGGAAAGAAAGTCCATTACAGGGCAAAATCTTGTTTTCCACTTATAGTCAAGACTAAACTGTTTCAGTGGGTTACAAAGCTACATGACTGACAAAGCAGCAGATTTTTCTCTGAAAACTATACCTCAAAACAAAAACATTACTTAAAGATTGGTATTAATATGTCAAAACAAGCCACCAGGCTGTATGTGTCTATACATTCACACACATGCACACTGACTTGTGAGATATATATCACCTATAGTTTGTGTATGTGTATATATATATAAAAAAAATATAAAAATATAAATAAAAGACAAACACTCTTTAAGTGCAGAGTGACAGTGTCTAGTGGCCAGCAGGCAAGCTCCAGGTCACAAGTTTAACTGTGCAATCTGCAACCAAGTTTTTGCTCTTATATTACTGACTTTAAAATGTGGCACGTGATCCTGATACAGTTGCAGCTGTTTTGACATCAGCAGTCAATCGCCAAATCTTGTGACTGTAAAATAGATTTTTGTTGCAGGCTTTGTGGCATCCAAATGGAGCCCCAAAAGGCCTAGACCAAATACTGGACCCAGACACAAGTAACAGAGGTAGTATTGCCTTTAACAACAATCAGTATTTACACAGGTAGAAATGCAAGATATGAGCAATCAGTTCCGCCAGACCTGATTCTCAAGTGGAGCACCCGTGCAACTAATAGTTTTGCTATAAGCTTGCACACACAACACAAAGACAATTCCACTTGTGCTATCTGGTATGAGCACCTTGCAGAGGTTCTCACGGTTTGTTTGCTTGTTTTTCATGAGCAAGTTGTGACTCCTGTACAGTGTTACAACACTTTTCCTGTCCTTCCTTACCATTCACCAAGACATTTAGCCTTCTCTAACGGGAAGTCCCCGTTTTCCCCTAAATATTCTTCAGGGTATAACTTTCTGATAACATCACTAATGGTTCGTTCACCCAGTTAAGCCACACATACATCCTTATTTGTGTCACTCCTCTCACAATGTCCTAATACTAGTGATAATACTAATGCCCTAATACTAACAAAAAGCAGCTTTCCAAATTGATAAGTGCTCATCTGCGTTATCAGCCCAGAGGCCTCTGCTCTCATCCTGAGCTTGTACTCCAAGGCCTCTGCTATAGTCTCAGTACTGTCCACTCTGCAGACACCATGCTGGGGTTACCAGCACCTCACACTGCACCTAGACTTTCTTAGAATATGTACATGTAATGCTTTCTCAACTACTGTTATTAATATCTAATTATGACAAAGTAAGTGTTAGTTACCAAGCACGCTTAAATTTATTTGATTCTCTTCGGGTTCTAACAACCCCTACCAAGAGAAAAGCTTTACTGATGAGTATTTTAACTATCAGCTCATACTGTTCTCATCTCCCAAAACCAATTTATTAGGGTCATACATTTTACTCCTAAAATTTTCTTAAGATTTTGCAATTGCTGTAACAACACCCAAGCTGAACAATTAGCTGAAAAAAAAAAAATGCAGAAATTTCTTATGTTAAATCTTGCTTCACACAGTAAAAAAAAAAACCAAACAAAACACACAACACAAAACCAACAAACAAAAACATCAAAAAACCCCACACCAAAACATGGAACAAAACTAAAAAGCATACTTTATACTTTCCTTTATGCAGGGGTATTGTGGTCCCCATTTTCATCTGCTTATGCAAAATGAGAGACCAGGAATAGGAAAAGCTGGAAGTTTTACACATTTTAGTCAGTGTTTACAAGCGCCTGGAACTTAACTTTCAAGTTCAGTCAAGCTGAGAGTAAAAGTCCTCCTCACCCCTTGCCAACTTCTTATACTGTGTATCTTGCAGCTCACTGCATGTGAATGCCAAAAGCTGTTTTGAGACGAGTTTTAACCGCATAATAAATGAATGCACACCAATCAAATAAGGAGTTTGATTCTATGACAGCACTCTACTTCACAGCCATTCTCCATATTTCTCTTGCAGGTCTTCTCTTCCCTACGGGCAATCGTTCAGTAGTTCACAATTACAACTTCACAGCCAGGCTCTGTGACACACAGGGTCCCCTGAACAAACTCCGTGATTCGCTACTGTTTTACTTCACAAATACTTAATTCCTGGTAGCTACATGTATCTGTCAGCTTTGCTGAAGGCTATTTTGTAATGATTCATACTCACTATGTATCACTCTGACTTAAAATGAGACTTCAGCAAGTGCTGACGTCGATGATACGCTGTTTCAGTTTTGGGTCACCTCTCTGTGGTTAAATGCTATTCTGTATCAGTTTTTTTTTTTTTATTTTTGTACACCGAAAATTCGTCCTCCGTTAAAAGGAGAAGGGAGTTATGCGAGACCATTTCTAATAAATTATTAATGACAATAGAAACAAGGTGAATGAAAAGAATGACTTTGTTCCAACTATGCTCAGTATTTTTAAAATAACCTGCAATATAATTTCATAATTTTAAGAATATCTTCCATACAAACATCTGGAAGTGCTTCACCCCATCCATTATGTCATGTAAAACTTGCAGCATAAGAGTATACAAATTTCACCAAAAAGCGAAGAAAGTATTTAAGTCTTACCAAAATCAGCATTAAATCTCATTAACTGGTACCATGTCTAATCAAAACAAGACCACATGGGAAATCTAATGAACTGCTAATATGAAAACATGTAACAAGATATATACACGCAATGCTGAAGCCCCTATGGAACACCATGTGAGAAAAACTGGGGCTCTATTCAGCAACTGCTATAAAGATTATTAGCAACACACCATTAATAGCTTATACGCTAGTTCATATATGCACTGTTTTATTTAGAAACAAAACCTGATGCAATTAGTAGGGCACTGAAAGGCTGATTTCAGCAGCATTCCTTTTGAATGTAGATTTCCATAGGGAGATGAACAAGCAGATCTGTTTTTACAGGGACATGATGCAATATCCGTTTTACACAGGTCCCTCTTTTATGATACAAGACCATATTATTCCTTAAATAGATTTTTTTTTCCTATAGTTTCTCCTTTTGAGATACATATACTACTTGTGCATATTACTCTATTTTTCACTACAATAGGTGTGGAATATTTAGCTTAGTGCACTGTAAAGTTTATTTTAAACTTTTCAAAGGGAAATTCAGGCAATATGCCGGTTAACGCAGGAACTAACATTTCTGGAAAGCTGTTAACTTTACATTCCAGTAAGTTTTGTAATTAGTCTGTATGGTATTTTTAACAAAAATATTTAAGATTAATTATATTCTTCTTGTATGAACACATTTTATGTACTAGTGTTAATCTAGTGGAGTTACTTTGATGTCCATTGATCAGAAAACTTCCACAGGCCCTCTTTTGAAGTCCAACAGCTGCAGATAACCTCAAGCAGTGCCAAGTGAAGCTCCACTTTTGCTCAGAGACTAAGATCAGCTTTACAGTTAAAAGCTGCACCACTAACGTGGCTAGAACAGCAGGAAACCAAACTGCTTCAGCTATGGATTGAATTGCACTCTCACTCCATGAGTTAAATCAGATAAGCAAATCCTAATCCTGCCTTTTCTAAAAGGACTAACAAAACCCTCATCCACTGCACAACAAGTAGGATTGCCTCCTTTCACCACCACACCTGCAATAGAGAACATGGCAGATGTTTCACCAATTCATCACCATGGCTTATAACTATTTGTGACAAAAAATAGTGATACAGTACATTAAAGGTGCATGAGAAAACTAAGAAGGTAAAAAGATGTTTTAACCGTCTAAAGTAAGAACTACAACAACCCAATGACAATTTAGTGGAACAGATTGTTTTAAGAGTCATAAAACAAGCATTTAAATATCTTAAAGTATTTATATATTTGATATTTTCACATTTATGTTACAAACCATATTTCTATGTAGAGTCAGAGACTAACTAAATCATGCTAAATGTTAAAGAGTACATTTTTGTAAGATTTTTAAAACACGATGGAATCTGACGAATTATGCATGTCTACCATATGGTTGGTCTATATTATCAACTGGTCACAATGTTAGTGAACATTACCAAAGTTTTACTAGTGATACTGAGAGACTGAGATACTCTAAATTCTTGAGTATCTTCATTTCATCAGCATCAGATCTAAAGATTACACTTTTTCTCTTTTTCCTATAGTTTATGCTAAAAACAACTACCCTCTCATTTACATGGGTTTAAGCAACCTAAGCGTAGAAACAGAACTCTGGCACCTGGTTAAAGAGCAAACAAGAGAAGCGTTTCCCTAACTGGTGTCTACCAAAGAGAAAATATTTTTTTATCTAAATAAGCACATATGACTTATAATTTGGGTCCTGCCAAAGGAATGAAACCAGGTACACTAATGTACCGAAAGGCCACAGGCTCTTCCTACTGCCAGACTTCATTCAGCCGATGAAGTGGGTTATTTCATACTGAATCAACATAAAACTGATAGCTTGAGTTAAAATACAAACTGCTGAAGTCCAGACTCCAGAATAAATTCATAATAAACCAAACTCCTTTCACCAGTCATCCCCATGCTGTTGTTACAGGCTATTACTTCGCAATAGATACAAAGCATTGGACAATGCACCACATTCATCCAAAACTTGTCATTCTTTGTCTCCGATCCGCATTTGAGACGTGGCAGACTTCTGTTTCCAGAGCAAACAAAAGGACTTATCCGACTTTTAACCACAACCACTGTCTTCCCCTGCAACACTGCTTTTGCTCTCAGAAGCCCGGTGTTTTCGGCGACCAGAAGCCGCAAACCCCGGCTGCCCTTTCCCAGCTCCGAGCGGGCCGAGACCTGTTGACAGGAGGAGCCTCGATTCGCCCTGCCCTCCCCGCCCCGCACACAGACGCTCCTCCAGCCCCCCAAAATAACTTATCTCCGGACGGCGAGGCCAAAGGCCCGGCCTGGGGCCGGCCGGGCAGGCTCCGCGAGTGCCGGGCAGGCCCGCAAACCGGCCTCCTCGGGCGGGGGCCGAGGCAAGAGGCCGAAGCGAGACCCTCAACGCTCCGTGAGGGGAGCGCGGGGACCCTGCACGACCCGGTCCCTTCCCGGGGGGGGTCTCAACGGCTGTAACGGCCCCGACCTCGCGCTTACCCACCCCCCCTCCTCCCCAACAGTCCCAGCCCCCCCGGGCTCACCGGCACCGAGTTCAGCCCTTGCTGCTCCGAGGCCATGACGAGAATATTGTGGAAATCCATGGCTGCCTCGGGGCCGGGGGAAGGTGAGGCGGCCGCCCTGCTCCTCCCCGCTCCCCTCCGCGCCCGGCAGAGGCGACGCCGCCCGCCCGCCCCTCCGCTCCGCACCGCGCCGCTGGGCTCCGCTCGCTTCCGGCCGCCGCCGCCTACCCTTTATATCACCTCGCCTCGCGCCGGCGTCACACCGTCCGCGCGTCACTTCCCCTGTGACGAGCGCGTCGCGGCCACTGGGGAAGGCCGGGGGCGGAGGAGGGGGGGGGGTGGTGGTGGTGGTGGCGCCTCCTCCTGTCTGTCAGCCCCCGGGGAGCCACGGGCGACGCCGGCGCCCTAATAAAGGGTGGCCGGGGCTGCCCTCGCCCTGCCTGCAGCTGTGGGGCCCGGTTGTGTCACCTGGGGCTCCCCCGGCCGCAGCCTGGCGCGCCTCAGCGTCACCCGGAGAAACACAAGGCCCTGGCCTTGACATAGAGTCGCGTCAACAAATAAAATCAAATAGCTATTTATTATTATTTTTTTTTTAAGAGCAGCTGGTGCTGTTTTGATGGCGGTGAGGGGACATCTGCCCCCGTCCCTCGCCTTCCCGAGGTCAGGTCCATCCGCCAGCAATCCTGTAGCAAGGGAGGAGCGCGTATCGGATCCAGTTTCTGGAGCCATCTCTCTTGCCTTATCAAGGCTTGAAAAGCGGTGCTTGGCTTCTAGGGTTGTCACAGGTGTCCCAGCAGCAATCCTGACTTTCAGAGTGGCCAAATAAAACACTCTGTGTGTGTATTTGTGTGTGTGTGAGTGTGTGTGTGTTCAAATATTTTTCCAAGTCTCTGACAATCCGGAAAATTGTGCAAGAACACCAGCTGGCTGAAGACTCTTCCCTTGCTTCACTTGTCATCTCTTTTCCTGTTAACTGTTAGCCAAGATCCATCTGACAAAAAATCCTCAGCTCCACATTCCTTCCTTCCTTCCTTCCTTCCTTCCTTCCTTCCTTCCTTCCTTCCTTCCTTCCTTCCTTCCTTCCTTCCTTCCTTCCTTCCTTCCTTCCTTCCTCTCTTTCTCTCTCTCCCTTCCTTCCTTCCTTCCTTCCTTCCTTCCTTCCTTCCTTCCTTCCTTCCTTCCTTCCTTCCTTCCTGTCTTTCTCTCTTTCTCTCTTTCTTCTCTCTCTCTTTCTCTCTCTCTCTCTCTCTTCCTTCCTTCCTTCCCTCCTTCCCTCCTTCCCTCCTTCCCTCCTTCCCTCCTTCCCTCCTTCCTTCCTTTCTTTCTTCCTTTCTTCCTTTCTTCCTTCCTTCCTTCCTTCCTTCCTTCCTTCCTTCCTTCCTTCCTTCCTTCCTTTCTTTCTTTCTTTCTTTCTTTCTTTCTTTCTTTCTTTCTTTCTTTCTTTCTTTCTTTCTTTCTTTCTTTCTTTCTTTCTTTCTTTCTTTCTTTCTTTCTTTCTTTCTTTCTTTCTTTCTTTCTTTCTTTCTTTCTTTCTTTCCTCCCTCCTTTTACATAAAGTATTCTTTAACATTGTTGTTACCTGATAACTCTTCACTTTCAGTTCCTCCAGGTTCCTGCCTTTTCCGGTCTCCCTTTGCCTCTTTGCTGCCCTTGCTTTATTTTTTCTGTATCTGAAATTCCTTTCTGGATGTAGCTATAAGCCACATTGCAGCCTTGTGTAAAGATGCCCGGTGTGGCCCTAACTGAGGGGAGGAACAGGACAGTTCGAGTGAGGCACTGCACCAGTTCACTCACAGGGCTTTTGTAGTTCTTGAACTACAGGAGATACAAAGCTGTTTCCACGCTGCTTGCTCTAGTATTTCTTCCTGGTTCTGTGCAGAGGAGTCACTCCTGATCTCCCACTGCTTTCTCCTGGGCCACGGTCCTGATTTAATCCCTTGTCCTGTAAGAACTTAATCTTTCTCTCTCATCTCCTTTTAATTCTCATCTCCATAAGACACTGCACTGACTTTTTACTTCTGACTCAGACCTACATCACTTCTTCTGGTTTCCGCCCTCATTTTATTATTACTTTCTTTAAATTTTCAGTTCAAGTATTTTTTTTTTAATTTTAAGACTTTCTAGTCAGTCTCTCTTCACAGGCAGTGTGGTTCACCATTTTTTCTCCTGTTTTTGACATTCTGTTACCCCCCGGTGGTACTGCTAAGAAGGGTATGATGTCACTTTCTGGTAGTCTTATCTGTCACCCCATCGGTGCTGTGGTGCTTCTTTAGTCAGAATTTCCCTGCTCCGTCCTGTATTTCTTGTACCTCTACTGCTCTCTTCCTTGAGAAGCCTTTTAGTATGACTCAGATTCCTGTATAACAACAGTATTGACAGAGCGATGATTGTTGCTCTTTGGCTTTTATGTTTGCTTACTTTGGTCCGTGTTAGAGTTGGCAGGAATACTTGGCTAAATGCAGTCTTTATTCTGCTGACTGATCCTGAAGATGAATGGAGAAAATCTCTCCCTGCATCTAAAGGAGGAGTTATGACCAGGCCAGAGGATGGCATTGTAGTTTGTTGTGTGACGCTTTTTGGAAACCTTTAACCACAGTTGTTACCTTTTCCTGTATGTGACAATACTGTGATATCGCATGTCTTTCAGCAGAGGGGATTTATGTCTGTGTTGATGCCAATGGGAGAAATAATAGCAGTGTGTAAATGTATGCTGCAGGCATTTTATAGGGCAGTAGCAAGCGACACTGAGCTGTGTCAGGATTCCCAGATTGCACCCATGGCACTTAAACCCAGATCTAATATACGTTACACGCCAGCACAGTGCCTCGTGCTCCAGTCTCTTCTTCCGGCAGTTGTGCAACAACAAATGGGAACCTCCGTGATGTGTATGCCTACAGCTCTGTCCTCCCTGTATCTTAAATCACTTCCCAAATTGTGTTCACGCTTCATAATATTTTCATATGTTTACAATGTGATGAACTGATCCAGACTAAGCTTGCCAGGATTCCCAAGGACAGCTAGTCTGTCAGCGGCAAGAGAAGAAGCAACTTTTGTGCCTTTAGGCCAGACTGATATTTCTGTTAAATAAAAAACAAGGTAGAAAATGTTTCTTCCTCTTTTTGTAACTGTTGAGAGATACTAGTTGTTTAGCTTAAATAAGTAAGTTTTAATTAGAATTACTTAGAGCTACAATATGGTGTGATTTATGCTGTTTGCTTAGCCTTACTTAGCATGAGTAGCTAGATTTGCTGAAGCCTTTATGCTGCAATAGAGTTAATTTTCTTATTAATTTTCCTTGCAGCTAGTACAGTGCTGTGTTTAGTCTTTTAATATAAGAAGAATGTTGATAATACACTGATGTTTTGGTAGTGTTTTCCCTAAGTCTGGACTTTTCAGTTTCCCATGTTTTGCCAGCGAGTGCAGGTGTGCAAGAAGTGTAGACCAGAAGATAAGGAGGCTACAACTGCCAGCGGAGCCTGCAAATCAACAAGACAAGTGCAGTCAATGGTCTGCCTGCCTGGACCCGGAAAAAGAATCCAATAAGGTGTTAGAAGACCCCAGACCAAAAATCGCCGTTGGACTAGAAGATGTGTGAACAGCACGCAAGTGGCAGCTGTATAGATTGCAAGGGTATAATTGCCCAGGGAGTTCTTTATTTGAGGTACCTCCCTTTTCGGAGGCACCCAGCCTGGGCTGACCTTGCTGCTGTACCTTTCAATTAAAGCAAATTAAATTAAATTAAATTAAATTAAATTAAATTAAATTAAATTATAAAATCGGATGCCTGAGACTCTGCTGCAGGAAAACTAAGGTCAAGCCTGAAGAAGAAGGGAGCACACCTGAGAGTAAGTGTGTGTGCGTGTGTGTGTGAGCAGTCGAAAGGGGCAACCTGTCGGCCCACTGGGGTTGCCCATTATGAAGGGACCCTGGTCCGAGCAGTTAAAGACTGGTGTGGGGTGTGTGTGACACCTTGAACGGTGTGTGAATGTTCGGGCAGCAGCTTCTCCTTTAACAGTAACTCTCTGATCTGTGTGGTTCTGCGCATGTTTAATCTCAAATTTGCTTTGACAGAATTGTGAAAGTCAGTGAATTTAAACCTACATCTTCCAGAAAACCAAAATAAGTCCTCTCAAATCTCCCAAGAACCTGTAATTTTTTCCACTGAAAATGTTCAGATCAATTTATTCTTTTTGTATACACCTTTTTAAGCAAAAACTTGGTTAAGTTTTATTTTTACTGAATATCTTCACATTAGGAAATTACTTGGGACTAGAATTCTTTAGAAAAGACTTAGAAAATAAAAGAAAATATTCCACCAGAAAATGACTTTGTTGCAAGTTTTTAGTCGGCTGTACTCAACAACAGTTTTTTGCTCCAGCCATGCACACTTCAGACATGTGACTAATCCTATTAACTTTAAGTTAAGTGTGTTTGAGTGTTTAAAGGATTAGAGTCTTAATTATAAGCCATCTGCAGAGGTCAAATATCAAAGGCTGTTCAGAGACCAAGTTTTAGCATTTTCTGGATGAGTAATATTTGTGTGAGTTTTCCTTTCCCCTTTTCATCCAGCATCCCTTCTGCAGTAAGTTACACGGATGTTCCAATATGGTCTCTATTAAATGAACTGGATCATCCTGATGTCCAACAGGTCTCCAGATCATATGCTGTTTAGACCTTAGCAGACCTGGCAGCATGTGCTCAAAAGAAGCTTAGGACTTGGAAAATACAGGTTTGAACAAATCAAGTTTGCATAGTGTGGTGCCAGCCTACTTTATAGGAGCTTCTGATGTGAATTATTAACCACTAAGATTTTTTTCCTAATGCTATATTAAACAGAAAGGGAAAGCAAGAGTCTCGGGATGATTAAATTGACACAGCTGGTATTGACAATGTATAATTTAGACATCTAATTTGGGTGCCTAAATTATGACCTTTGACTCCAAACAGGAATATTAGAAGAAAAGGAATGGGAATTGTCTCCTTCCTCCCACCCAAAAAGCAGGATCAATTATATTTAGGTAATTTCTGATAAATACTTGTCCAGTCTGCACCTGAAAACTCAAAAACCAAGACTGTCATACCCCATAGTAATCTCTCTTGCTGTTTTTTAATCTGCACCATAAGAAAGCTATTTGTACCATCTAACCCAGTTGCCCACAGAGCCTTTTCAGCTGATGAATTTCTTGCCCTCTCCCTTAGAAACATAGTGCACATATTCAGGGCCCCCTGCTGGGTCTCTACTTTCTGTAGGACAAACCACTCCAATTCCTCCAGTGTTTCCTCATCAAACCCCTAATTCTCTATGCTAGTCAAAGCAGAATACAATACTCCAACTGAAGGTTTACTAGCCCTAAGCATAACAGAAGAATAGCTTCATTTGCCTGGCAAACAGTCTTCGTTTTTATATAGCCCCTGGTGCTATTTGCTTTTTCTGTAGTGGTGTGGCTGACTCCTGTTTGGTTTGTGATCCGTGCTAACCACCACATCTGTTTATACAGTGATGCTATCAAACCAGTAATTCCACAACCTGCATTTGTGATGTGGGTAATTCTGCAGAGAGTGAAAGCATGTCCTTTGAATCGCTTTCTTTCCCCCAACTGTAATTTGCCAAGTTCATTGAGATCCTAACCCTATCCTCCAACAGTTCCTGCCCCCTCCCAGCCAGTGGGTTTGCTAAGGAAGTTGTCTGTTTTGCCATCCAAATTATTTAACGAAAATATCAAATTTGTGCTATGGAGATACTCCTGCAGGATTCTTCTTGGTGCATCAACCCAAGTCTTTCTAAAACCAAGATACCTGGCATCTGTGGCTTTTCTCCTATACATGAGAGCAGTTACCTAATCAGAGCTGGAAATGAGCTTGTTTGACGTGATTTATTCCAGACAAAGTAATCTCACTGATTCTAATTTCTTTTCTGGGTACTTAAATGTGTCAATGGATGGAGAGGTTTAACTCAAGCAGCTCATTGTTTAATGGCTCAGCTGGTCATGGAAGGGATACAGCTTCCTAAAACAGGAATGTGAACTGGACAAACTAAATTCAGAGAATGTGAATTCCTCTGTACATGATCTAAAATTATCAGTCATCTAAAATGCATATATTTCAAATCCAGACCAATCACAGGATATCACTTTTACATTCCTGTACACTGGGAACAGAAACAAACTTAAGACACTGAGAAATAAACTTCTCTAGTCTTTAAAAGTGATGTCAGGTAACTGCCTTGGGTTTTTCAGGACAATTTTCAGCTTCACGTTTTAAACAAAGGCTATGAAACTTTCTGTTCCAGAGATAATTGCAAATACGTTTGCACCCCACCAAGCAGTTGGCCGTGCAACACTGTTACTGCCTTGTGAGGATTCAGTGCACCCTGAAGTCAGTGGGTGAACTGTATTAGAAGGGTGAAGACCTGGGCCCTTTGGGTCACCTATCAGGTGATGAAAATATGAACACCTTCATAAGAAAAAAAACCCACCACAACCTGAGCAAAAAGTATCTCTGCCAGAAAGTGAGGATAATGATACTGAATAACACCAGCTGGTGGAATAGCCGTATTTGCAAAGTGTTCTCTTAACCAGAGAAGAAAGAAGATTAAGAATGGGAAAAAAAGGAGAAAACCTATATTTAATTTAGCTGTTTAGCTTAGTCAATAATTTAGTTAGCTAAAGTATCTTGAAAGTGCCTGTTGCTTAAACACATCAAAAATCCAAAAAGGTAAGTATATGGGAAATAGGGAAAAAAAAGCCCTCTATAATACATGATATAAGAATATATAGACAATAGGTTGAACTATTTAAGCAAGCAATATATAAATAAGAGTTATGAAAATAAGATACAAAGAAAGGATTGTTTTATTAGAATAACCTCCTTTCCAATGTTGCTGCAAAGAAGGCAATGAAAAACAAAACCCGCCATCACAGTAAGTGTGAAAAAGCAGTATTTAAACATTGAACAGCAGCCATAGTGCCCAGATATTATAGAAATTAAACAACACGAGTAAGACAGACTGCAAAGCAATAAGGGCTTTCCTCCATGGCGGGATTAGTCTGATTTGGATTGCTGGAGAAACATGAGCCTCTGGGGAGAGCAACCCGGCTAAGAAAACCTGGACTGAGAGACAACTGCCCCAGTTCAGTGAGCCGTTTCCAGCAGATCCATCATTCGGTGCTGGCAAGTGCAACTACTCTGAACCAAACGCCCCATCTGAACTTCATCCGAGCTCCCAACTAAGAGACCAAGTATTTGCATGGAATATAAACTCTGAGAAAATGGTATTTCAGGTTTATAGAACGCAATAGTTAGCACTATTGAGCAGCTGTGAGCGTACACATGTACATATAGAGAGATACATGCGTATGTGCTGGCTGTACAGTCACTTTGACTAGGAGTCCGTCCCCATCTCACATGGTGGGTGGCATCCCCAGAAAGATGTAGCGCAGCGTCACTGCTGGCTGCTGATCCGCACGCCGGCTCATATAACCAGTAACAGGAGTTTGCTTTTTCTACCTGGGAGCAAAGAAATACATAAGCTATAAGAAATGAGAGCAACGCTAGAAACGACAAAGTTGAAGCTGAGAACTGCAGGCGCCAGCCCATGGGAGTCGCCGGTGGGCAGGGGCAGATGGCGCCTCCTACGGGACTTCTGCTCATTGTTATTTGCGTTTAACGACAGCAGATGGCAGTCGTGTCTTTAGTACCGCAGCAGCTGGCGCCTACACTGGGTGGAAATAAGGCGCAACAGCATGTTCAGACAAGCATCTGTGACCCTTTCCTGGTGCCAGCCGTTGTTCATGTTGGCTGCTTCTCGGGCACTTTTGTACACAGCGTCTTCTGCGTTGAAAGGCTCAGCAGAGCTCCCCCCACCCCCCCACCTCCCCCTGAGCCTTCCGGGAGGAGATCTTGCCACAGAATGCTGCTGAGAGATAAGTAAACAACAAAAAGAGCATACCAAAGGTTTATCTATTTTACTGAAAGCATTCAAAGCTCTTCATAATGATATGTGCCTGTGAAGCTGAGAAACGTGTGTTTGCCACATGCAGTTGCAGATGGTTGTGGCATCTGAAGCAGGTCAAATCGATTGTACATTTTCTCATACCACTCTGGAGCCAAAGCATCTTCTTTTCAAATGCTTTGAGAAATATTTGGATTTACTTCCCAAACAGTGCTGAGAGCCTGATTTGAAGATCTACTTCATCTTGGGGGGCATTTCTGAAAGTTAGGCTCACTGCTGCTGTTACAGATCTCTACCATATTACACATGAAAATAAAAACAATATAATAGGCTGCCAAATGAAAGCAACCTAGAACAGTTTCTTGAAAGTCTGCTCCTCCACCTATTGCACCTCTTCATCTCATCCTGTCCCTGCCTTGAAGAGACTCATGCCCAGGTTATCAAGTGCCCCACCCCCCCACCCCCCACCCTCCCCCCGCCAAGATCAACAAACCCAATCTCTTTTGCATATTATCAGGGAACAAGCTCCAGAATCAAGGGCACAACAAAACCTGCACCTCTTTATTAGATCAGAGTTACCTTGAATGTTTCCTTTGCTTAAGTTTGGCTAATGTAGTTCAATGTTTGTTCAATGCAAAACCACATAGAAGGGGAAGTTTATTTTATTTTAAACTGATTTAATGCATACTTTCTCTCACTACTTTCTTGTGTATGAGGATGGAGATGCATGTGGCCATGTAGCCTCGACAGGACTTTCTATGGTATAAGCCAGGAGCCAAGGGTTACCCAGCACAGGCAGTGCCTTTACTGACTGGGTGCTGGCCCTAAACATGGCACGCAGACCTGGATACTGATAACAGGGTCCATCAACAGTCCCAAACAAGGCAAAGTTCATGAATCAGGTCCAGAGGTCACCTAGGAGCAGCAGGAGATGGGACCAGAGGCAGGGCTTGAACCAAGGCTGCAGCATAAGTCCAAGGTCCATCCAGGAGATGGGGCTGAAGACAAAGCTACAGCACAGGTCCAAGGTCTACCTAGGAGGTGTGGCTGGAGACGAGCTACCGCCATTATAGATCTGAGGCTCATCTAGGAATCAGAGATGGAGAAAAACTACCTCCAACATGTCTGAGATCAACCCAGAAGGCAGCCCTTGGTTTTCTAGACCCAGGTGCCTTCAGATTCTGCACATAGCATTCCTTTGCCCCTTCCTGTTGTTTCTTGATGCTTTGACTCTTGTACATTGTCATTTATACCTCACCCATATCAACCTTAATCTATCTATGTCAAATTCCTATAGGTGCACCATCACGTTAGAGGAGAAGTCTTTCCTGGTGGCCAGGTTGTAAACAATTCAGTGCAAACCAACACTTCAGTCATCATCAGGAAACTAATTAAAAGCTATTGCAGGCTGAAGACAGCAGCATAAGATGTTACCTATGTGAAACAGAATGTAGCAAACAGGCTGCTACCTCCTACATGAGCTCCGTCTTTTGGTTGCAGCCCACATATTGAGCACTTCACAGTAGTGTAATCTCACACACAATTTTCTCAGCATGGTTCTCTGCAGTGATAAGCTGTATTTACCATGCAGTTAGCATAGGCAAAAATTGAGAGTACTATATTTAAAACTAATAAAATAAATTCTTGATTATCATCTTCTGGTAAGTCTGGCTTTGTGCAGTGTGCCGAGCCTCAGTGCAGGGATTGTGGACTTAGAAATAAAGAACATAAGGTCATTTGGAGCAATGTAGTTAATGTAGTTTCAGTTAAGCAAATGTAAGGGTACATTCATTCCAATACACTCTCAGCAAATCATTTGGCTTCATATGTTTAAGCTTTTATGCAATTACTTGTTAGCTAAACTCATGTCAACCTCCATTCTGCAGATTTATCTCAGATTTCTTAGGAGGAGGCTGTAATTTGTTGAGCATATTGTACTCATTTGGTGTAACTTTACAAAATAAAAAATGTGCGGCATTGTAATGAATGGTATTATAATTTCTGACTTTTCTTCTACAAAACCATCTTATTAACAGTTCTACACTGAAATAGACCACCATTTTATCCCTGGCACAAAAATTTAAGGGTAAAGCAATCCATTTTGTCAGAACATACCTTGGTAAATCTAATTCCATTCCAACAAATGAGCAGTGCAAAGAGGATTGGAGCTTACCATGAAATACTGAAATAAAGGTCAGATTTGTAGCAAGCACAAATCAACATTCTTGCATGGCTTAAGTGGATTTATGCCCATTTATACTAGGCAAGAATCTAGCTTATTACCACTGGATGAACTACAAATAGAACGCCAAGCAGGAGTTTGAGTTTTAACACTTATTTCCTTAACGTGTTAGCTTAAATCAGATTCTAAATATTTTGAAGACTTTTTGTTCACCATAACTGAGGAGGAAGTTGCTCTGGAAGTTGGCTTTTCAATCAGGGTCTGTGCAGCATTATTAAACAGCTTGAGCAGAATGAATTGTTGTCAGCTTTTCCAATCCATACATTTGAGGTTTTGAAATGTAGCCTTTAGGGCAACATAAATAACACAAAATCAGCTGATCGATTATCCAAGGTTGCGGTGATTTGGTGGTGCTCAGCAGGAGATGATTTGGTGTTATAGACTTGTTCCCCTTTGAAGTGCTCTCCTCCAGATAGTGCCGTGTGGGTATTTAAAAAGCATGCAGCACACAGAAGCTGAGCAAAGTGCAGTACAGGGAGGAGCAAACCCATGCTAGGATCTGTGCAGAATTGCAGGAGAGTCTGAATAACCATCTCACAGGGTTTTACATTTGACCAGGTTGCATCAAGCTTTTCTTGGAGCAAGCATCCCACAAGCCTTTGCAGATGGCCTACACCAGCGCAGCTGCTGAGAGAAGAAACCTCTGCTCTGCCTGCACCGCTGGCTTTTCCATCGCCCCCTTATTTGTGCTGGCATCAGGATTTGTACAATTGCACAATGAAGCTGACCGGGAACCATTCGGCTGGAAGCAAACCTAACAACAACAACAAGTTAGTTCCCCTAAGGCCATGGCTTTCAGCAGTGCAGCCAGACTGTTTTTCATTGAACTCTGCTCTCCCAGCAGGCTGGAGAAGAAGGTTAAGGTCACTGCTCTGCAGAAGGACGGCTACTTGCCATTTTCCCAGTTAAATGGGCTCAAGTGCCGCTGGGACAATGGATTCCAGTCCTGAAACACGATTCCTTGGCCCTCAGCAGAGCTGGAGATCATGGAGGGGAGGGGACATGTGGGAGAGAAACCTGGGCCATGGGGAATGTCCTAATTGGGCAAAAACTGTGGACCTCATAGATCAAGCATTTCACCTACAGGATCTCCACCTTGAGACCAGCCAGAGTCCGGCAAAGTCAGATTTGGTTTGTGAAACCCAAAAACTGCTCATATTTTTTTTTCCCCTGGGTATCAACTGGTGAATAATGAATGCTTTTATGCTGTGCCATTCTCTCCATTTCCTCTCCTGTTACTAAAGTTGTCTGACTTAGGTTTTCTCCTCTCAGCTTGGTGTCTGTAGCCAGATCCGACAGCAAAGTCAAAACCCTGAGTATCATTCACTAGCACAGAAAGTGAAAAATCCCACTGTTTACTGCATATGGCTAAGACGAGTGAAAAAAACCTCTGAAAAAACACCATTATTTGAACAGAAAGATCACTTTTAACTAGCAAATTTGTCCAAAAGTATTTTTACTGAAGCATTTGAAAAAACATGCATATTTAGGAGCAGAATAGCTTAGTTGCGGAATTGTGTTATTATACCTCAGAAACTTCAAGGCAGGTCTGTGGCTGGAAGGGAAACTGTGCAGAGAAGCAGCAAACACTGCAAGAAGCCGTGTTGATGAGCAAGCAGGTACACCCTCCCGGGAATCTATTGTCCAATCTGTCTTTTAGATGAATCACAAAGCAGAGGGCACTTCCACTTACAGATTTGAAATATCTCTTAGTATTTCCCACGATCACTGGAGTTTTAGCCTTCATGTCTGTCTTAGCTAAATGCTGTTCTTAGTAATTCTGTCTCCCTTGGCAGTTTTCAGTCCAGTTAGTTAAATAAACCATCATTTCCTGCCTCAAATGTCAACTATTGTGGCCCAGGGTTCCCTAAGGGTCTCGCTGCCTTTAGATCAGCTGCTTCACAATCTGAGCACATTCTCCTGCTTCTTTAAAGCGTTTTCTCTGTTTTTTCACATGAGGACTTCCCCTGTACAGGAAATCCAGGCTTTAACAGTAAAGATAATAGGCAAGTCATTTTCTTTAGCATCAGAGGGACTGCGGGAAGCAGTGCAGCTACAGCACTGAATTGTTGATTCAGCAAGATTCAGTTCATGTCACTCAAAGGAGACATCCTTTGGTTGGGGTGTCAAATGGTTGATGGGCATCGCAAAGTTATGAGTCGAGACCTGTACTCTTTTATTGGTAGTCAGGGGCCTCCACCATGTTACATCTTCTTTGGCCTGTGTTCTCAGGATGCCTCCCTGTGTGGGTTTCTGCGCTTCTGCTTTTTGGTAAACAACCCTGAAAACTTCTGAAGATATCTTCGGACTTTCCTCTACAGGTGAGGAGGTCAGGGGTCCTTTAGCAGGCAAACTGCTGACCCAACAGCAAGGTGCAAATAGCTGCAGATTTTAAGGCTGCAGGTACAATTTTAACTCTTTCCTGAGAATTAATACTGGGGGTAACCATCTCATATGCATTGCTAATGCTACTTAGCATTCGCTTAATAAATGCCACTTCCTCCTGAACGTGTTGCTGCATTTGAGCAGTGGAACGATGGATACTGATCCTCATTGGGTCCAGTGCTAGAGAAATGCAGTGCCTGACATAGACTTTTCACTCTCAAGAAACCTCCTGATTTACTTGTTCAGTAGTGGATGGTTTAGCTGGCCTGCAGGTCTCTACCTCCAGCCAGTCTCCCCTTTTCCATTCAGATCCACAAAACACTTCTGCTGGGAGCAAAGGCCACAGGTTTGTTTGCATGTTTTGAAACGTGATATAAGCAGGCAGCATTAGTTAGAACACTGACGGTGACTCTTATCTAATGCAATGGTAACACTGCACTCCAGAAGCAGGAATATCTCTATTTTAAACAGGGGAATGCTTGACTCTTGAACATTTTTCTAAATGCACAGATATATGAAGGTCCCAGGCAAAGGCTCCCATATGGAGGGACCTGCAGAGCATTTAGGGCCCTGGCTATAAAGCTGGGCAGCTCTCCACCTTTGTGGTAAAGTTAGGTAAGGTAAGGTAAGGTAAGGTAAGGTAAGGTAAGGTAAGGTAAGGTAAGGTAAGGTAAGGTAAGGTAAGGTAAGGTAAGGTAAGGTAAGGTAAGGAGTTCTCTTTCTCTCAGAGAAATCACCAGGCTTGGGTATTATAAGAATGGCCTCTGCCTGCTACTTATCTCCAGGTCCTTTATATGCGAATGGCTTTTGTGACAAGTGCAGTGCAGACAAATTGTGATGACTTGTTTATACAGTCACACATTCAAAATTAAAGGTCAAATCCCAAGGTCCTTAGTGCGGCAAAACTCTTGGCCAAGTCCGTGTTTCACAACATAGGCCACATTGGGTAACCAGTTTGTCGGTGGAAGATCTCACTGATTTCTCTAGAGTTATCTGAATAGTACCTGGCTTAAAACTTATCATTGTCGAGGCCCCTGTCAAGTGCAAAAATGACGACCTTCCTGTTATCTGCTCAGTATAAACTCTTGTCACAAAATTTTCTCAAAGCCTACACAAAAGAGCAAGCCACTGGGTCTTCTAATTTATGTGTTTTGTACCCAAAGCAGCAAGAACCTCCTGATGCACGGAGCAGAGGAATTAACAGGGCCAGGGAGCTCTCTGGTGCTGGTCATGCCCTCTCCCACCCTGCTCAGCAGCGCTAGTGGGGAAGGGAGCTGTTGTTTCTTTGCTGATCTCTAGAAGAATTTGGTTTTCTCTACCTCACCCTAGCTGTCTTCAATTTTATGTCACCTCTTGGCAGTTGTCATATAATACACGAGCTGCTGTGATAGTAAAGAAAATAAAACCCAGTAGTGGCAGCGTCTTTCTTTCCAAGTTTGAGTGTTTACAGAAAGCTTGTTGCTTCTTGAATCTTCCATGTCAAAAAAAACCACCAAACCCCACTTAGAAGCCCTATCACTTTTGCAGTGTAGGGGAAAATATTTGAGGCAAACGTCTATGTAAATGCTGACAGTGCTGTATAAATGAACATTATCAAATCAAAACTTGGTACCGGCATTAAAGTTCAAATCTGTGTAGTTTGGGAGCCTCTGCTTGAGAAGTACCTGGAAATACTTAGGGAAATGATTTATCTTTATTTGGAATAAAAGGAAAAGTTTACAACCTGGCTTTATGGCACAGAAATCTGGTTCTGGAGCTACAACTGGGGTGTGGAATTACTATTGACAATTCTTTTCATTCATCTAGTTACCTGAAATTTGGGGGAGAAAATCTCTTTCAACTAAGCTGGACCATGTCCGAGCCTTTGCTGATAACACCTGGGGAAAATTCATGACTCTGACATTTGATGAGCACAACTGGTGGCTCTGAGGAGTTTGACTAGCTGCCAAATTGATATGTCTGTGGATCCCATCAGTGACTGTTATATCTCATTTGGATTTTTTTTTTCTGATCTCTGTTAAATTGATTTTTTGCCAGTTTGTTTGGCAATCTTGCTGAAGCACTGCAAAGTGGACACGAGATAGGAACAATGCTAAGCAACCGGATGTAAAAAGGCTGGAGCAATAAGAAAGTGTGTTTGGTTTTCGCTGTTTAAACACAATTTACCAGCTGGGAAACTGTCTTGCAGGTTATGCTGCAGTTCCATTAAACTAATCCAGAGCACAAACACATCACACAATGTGTTCTTACAAACACACCTCGTGCAAATATCCCCTGCATGCAGGAAGTGATAGGGCAGGAATGGCTTAGCCGACAGTCGCTGGACACACAGACAGGAACGAAGGGCTGTCTGGGACAAATGGGACATTATGTCAGATATGCCATATCTAGGTAAGGCTACATTTTCCCCTATGTGAGGGATTTCCATCCACCTATCAGCAGCTGCTCTGAGATCCTGTGGGATCACTGGAGCACTGGCAGAGCCAGGACCACAGCCAGGATGAAGAGAGAGATGGGAAAAGTGCCAGGAAAGCAGGAACGAAGAAAGGACATCAACCTGTAGTATTGCATGAATGCCAAATTTGTGTCATAAACACAAAATTAAAGACCCTAAATAAAAAATTAAGACCCTAAATATAGGTAGTTAGAAAAATAAAGCCCTGCCGTGCTGGATCATGACAGACACTGCATTGCTCACTTCTTGAGTTGCAGAGCCTGCCCCTTCTTGTGATATTCGCCCTGCCATAAGCGGCAGGCTGCCAGACACTGTTGTCCCCCTGGGCTCCCCTCCCTCAGCCAAGAAATTTCTGACTCTCCCGCTGTGATGAGGAGGATGGTGACTGTCAAAGAGGAAGGAAACACAGGCTACCTGCTGCACTGCCATTGATTTTACCAATGAAGTTACTTGGAAAATTAACTTCAGGTAAGCACCACTTGAAAAAACTGAGAGAAGACCATTAATGGCAGAAATCTCTGCTGCATCCCCTCCCTACTGGCTGGCATCCTTCCAGCTTGTAAATATTGCCTTTTCTTGCACAGCCTCAAACCCTTTATGCTTTTCCTATGAAAGCCTCTTCTCCTGATCTGTGAAAGCAACCACGCCAAGCAGAACAGTATAAATTGCGTCATTAGGTGGGATAATGTCACCTTTGCTTGCCAGTCATGAAACTGCTCCTAGTTGCAATATCAGAAAGTAGCTTCTGAGGCAGTGGGTCCCATTAATTGGGCCTCCTTTGGCCTCTCCCACATCTACTTTGACAAATGTGCAAGATTAAACACCTCCACTCCCACAATTTGAGCCCTTTCCTGACTTCCTCCAGCCTTATCCTCACCTCTTGTAGCTGTCCTGTCCCTCTTGGCCCAGCACCCCAGCTTAGTGGCTGCTCCCCCCAGCCAGGCCACCTCTTCATCTCAGTTACCCAGAGGAGAGTGGCAGGGAGTGGGCAAAACATTGTCCCTGCCACTGCCAGGCGAGTGGGAGATGTCGCAGGCCGCTCGCTGGGCGGCTCCCGGGGCAGTGATGCACTGCCCTCTGCTCAGGGCGCCCATGCAGACCTCACCGGGATCTCCCCTCACCCACCAAGGTGGGCCAAACCCTGTATAACAGTGGCCATCATTGAGTGAATAGCTCTTCTTCAGAGATGTTTTATACTTGATGGTCTGAAAATTTTAAGGATAAAAACATCCACAGCCCGCTATTGGAAAGGAGACTATTTTTACTTTGCTGTGTAAGATTTATTTCTAGGCTTGTGACTTTGCAAATCAAAGTCACATCATTCTGGTTCCCGTCACACCCTTTTCTTTCTTTTCTGTCTTGTTTTAGAGACTGTTGTTTTAATAACTGTTTGCAGTTGAAATCAATGCCATGCAACACTGAAAAGGCTGAAATCCCAGCTTTCCCAAGGGAAAACATTCCCCCACCCATCCCTACGGGACAGGGCAGCATTCAGCCATGTGTCTGTTCAGCAGCTCTGGATGCCTCTTTGATATGCTGTTTACATCTTGTCTCCTTCCCCGTGTTACTCTGGACATGGCAATTCACAGCCGCAGCAGGTTTACGTACCTCCAAATGCACTAATCTGCCTACGTATAGGGGCTTCAAAGAGCTGAGGTACAGGGGAATGTGGCGGTCAAACACTGGTGTATGTATTATGTTATTGCGGTCTATTTTTAGCAGCTGTGGTCACTGCGTATTGCAACCTTAAGTCACTTCTGAACTTATTGTCACAAAAATGAAACTGAAAAACAAATTAATTGGATCTGCAGACTGGGCAAAAAGGAATCCTGTCTCAATATTTATAGAACAAATAAACATAAACAACTGTAAAAATGTCTTTATTTTTTTCTCTTTGGTTAAACATAGACCTCCTCTGCTGCTGATCTTTTGGCTGTATAGTAAATGTCCCAGTGTTCGTGCTGTGAATAATTGTCACAGGAACTTTGTGGTTTTTTTAGGTCAGTGCCACAAAAATATTATGGCTATTATGAAGTGCAAGGGCAGACTGCCAGGTTTTGCACCTATTCTTTTGGGCCTGAACCTTTTTCTCACTTAAATAATTTTTACATTAGTGTACCTGTGCTGAAATGAGTTGCTTGAGCACAGTAGCTCCTGATTTGCATCAGTGAAAGTCAGAACAGCATCAGTCCACTCACACCCTCCTTTCTTGGACAGTTCGAAAGAGAGTCAACCCAAATCAACATATTTCTCTGGCTGGTGGAGCGGTACGGTTTCTCATTTCACACAGGTTGATTTGTTAGCTTTGTTCTCCCCTGTCTGTGCACGCAGAGGGGCTTTTTCACACGTTTGCTATTTGATTTTATGTTTTCTCATGCCCAATCTGTCTGATTGCCTTTGCTTTTCTGTTACTGTTTCTCAAAATGGCTCCAACAACCCTCTTTTGCCATCTCAGAGGAAAGGCACAATTGCATTATTGTACTGAGTGAATGCATTTTCTCATACATGTAGCTGAATGGGAGATTATTTAAGTATTTTAAACACTTTCCCAATTGGAATAATGACATGCTAGGAATGGTAGTGTGAGGAGAATTTATATTCAGACTCCCAAATTTCAGTGAATGAGTGATCAATACTCCATCACTTCCTATAAGGTTAAACAATTTTTTAAGCAAATGGTTACTGTAAAAACAACATTTGACTGCATTAAAACAAACAAACGGAAACCCAAGAATAGGTTTTTCTGGTGATCTTTAGATCACGTGAAAGCTTTGTGGACCCCTTAGCAAAGGAGAAGCTGACGTGAAATGCTGACGGCTGGCGGGCGCCGCAGGGCTCCCCACCAGCCCCTGCCCCATGCCCATCACAACCATCCTGTCTCTCCTCACCTTGTGCTATCCTGGTGCTGGCGTCAACACCAGCACTCAAAAAACCATGCTCCGAGCCAGATCAGGGGGGTGATTTGGGTTAAAAAATAACCCAGCAAAATATGTTTGCTTGTCTCTGTGTGTGCATGTTTGAAAGCAGGCTCGGTTTCCACGTGTGATTCATGGAAAGGCTGTACCAAGGTCTGTGTTGGCACGAGGGCAGGCAGGAACACGGCGGGAAGTGAAGCAACCCCAGGAGCTGGGAAGGAAAATATCGCTAACTGATATTGCTGCCAAATATTGTATCTTCTGAAGCCACTGCCTTAGACCAGGGCAGTCGAATTAGTGCCTGTAGCCTGTACTTTAGCAAGGCTCTCCCATCTTTAAATCTTTGCTTACAGCCTTATTCTTATCAACAGGTTGGCCATTCTCTAGGTTAGTTTATTGCTATAAAGTCAATTATATGCAGTTATTAAAAAGTCAGTGTGTAGCAGTCTAATCTAATCTAATCTATTCTAATAATTCTTCTATAGAAAAATCTCATTTTCCTGTCATCATATTCACAATAAATACATCAACACTTTTGATCATTTAACTAAAAAAGCCTTTAAGTAGTTCTGAGCGATTAAGCTTTGTTGCCACTATTCTCTCTTGCATCCTCCAGCACTATGGGGTTTTTTTTAATTGTTTCTTTTCTGCAAATTGTTTCTGTAATTAATTTCATTGGGCTTGATCTGAAGCTCATGGAGGTGAATGCACAGACTTTCATTAACTTGAATAGCATGCAGATCAGACCTCCTGTAAATGCTTTAGTAGGCACGGGTCAAGGACTTGAAAGGAAGAACACCTGTTTTACTCTGTGTTTCTATTATTATTTCAGCTAGCTTCATCAGACTAATGATATTGATGCAGAAATGCAAACTCTTGTAGGCACAACACCAGAAAGTAAAAGTCTGTACTACATTTTTTTACAGCAGTACTTAGAAATGCCAACCATAGCACAGGTTGCACTGTGCCTCACTCATGCACCCAGCAAGAGACGGATGGTGAGAGACAAACAGGCAGTTTGTGGCAGAACTGAGATTAAATCCAGATGATGTAACTGCAAGTTTAGTGTCTGTCCCCCTCCCTGCCCCCAGCTATGCCTCTCAGTCTGCTGAGGTGCCACAGCACATGCGCCTGTACAAATGCAATATTATCTAGTAATTTCCTTGTCTGATAATGTCACAGGAGGGAGAACATTAATCCAAAAGGAAGGGCTGACCCTTGGGTGTTTCTACCAACCCCAGTGCTGTTTGCTTGCACAGCAGCAATTATGGACTCCATCACTGACAGCACTGAATAAGTCTTTCCAGTGTTTCCCTGATAAGAAGACTCTTTGCAAGAGATCATGCGTACTTGGCTCACAGGGCTCAAGGTTTCCAAATCCTTTTGCCATTCCATTTTTTACCACTATCAGATGCACTGCAGCATCCAGACTTGGAGGAGAGGCTTGAGCTGAAGGGACTTTTGCTGCCACATTTATATGGTCCTGCTAGAAAGCAGCCATCCATGACTGAGTGTAGTAAAAACATAAAAATTCCAGCTCAGGTTGAAGCAAATCTTTTTTCCCATTAATTACTCAAAACAAAACATTGGTGTTAGTGCACTGTCCCTGCTGGACAGTATATCATACTCTCATGTAACTACAAAGTTAGCCTTAACTGATAAAAGAGCTGTACTTTTTCACGGCAGCAGCATGAACACACGTGAGTTATCATGAGATGAAAAGCAGGCACTTTTAGTAGTGTAACCTGAAGTCAGCAGTTCTGGACAGACATATGAGCTGATCTCAGCACGTTTACTTCACAGCAAAACCACACTGTTGCCTTCTGACTGTTTCCACCTCAGGAAAACAAATGAATGTTAACTATCCAGAAGTTTCAAAAACTAAAAAAGCTTTAAAAAAACTTTAACACCTATTTTTAGCAATGAAGATAAGTTTCAAATCTCTTTAAGCTTCCCAAGCATTTATAATTCGCCTCTTGATCTAAATCCAGATTCAGTCATCTATTCTGGATTTATTGTCTGTTGCGCTTTGGCCACTTGCTGCCTCTGTCTCGGAGTCTACGTGAACTCTGGTGACAAACAGAGCTTCCTATGTGCCAAACAGGAAAAATTTAAAACTATTTATCTGATATGACAATACTGATAATAGTGCAGAGAAGCACTTTGGACTTCTAAAGGGTACACTGATCTTCATTATCGTCTGTTTGCATTTCTTTTGCCCTATGGAAGAAAGATTAGGAGAAAGACAACTTAGCTCTGTGCTTAGCAGAAATATTGAAGATGATAACTGCAAGGACACATTATTTGCTTGATCAATAAGAGTGACTTTGGAGTGCAGTTTAACATGCTTTCTGAATAATTGTCTTAGCATTCAGTTCTTTAGCTAAAAATCTTCAATAGCGTAAATAAAAATTCTTGCACAAGGTGAGGCACAGGACAAACAAAAGGGCAACTGAGATCACACAAATTGGCTGTGGTCATGTGAGCAAGGTACAACCGTTGTATTCTTTCCTAAAATTAAAAGTACTTGTTAAAAAGCAATCTTCTGGTAAGGCAGTCAGATTCAGGCACCCCAAGAAGGGAACCACCAGTAACGAGGTTTTTAAGTTTCTCAGGGCCCGAAATTATTTTCCAAAGACATCAGTTAACATCAGCTTTGCCTACTTCAGATCTTATTTCCAATGTTCCTCTGTATTTCACTCACGGGCAAATGTCTGAAGCTTGGACACTTTTTTAAGGTATACCTGTGGAGGAGCTGAAGAAAGTCCCAGATGAGCTTAAAATATTTCCATACTTGCAAGAACAAAAAATAATGATTCAATTA
Organism: Fratercula arctica; assembly: GCA_947846985.1. Classification (NCBI taxonomy): domain Eukaryota; kingdom Metazoa; phylum Chordata; class Aves; order Charadriiformes; family Alcidae; genus Fratercula; species Fratercula arctica. Next base: position 16,827,010 of record CANTUZ010000005.1, read on the forward strand.
CCTCACATCCCCAAGTTCCCGAGACAAAGCCTTTACAGAGGCAACACGAGCTTGCTGTCTTTCCTCTGCCTGGTGCCCCAGGAGTGTGAGGTGGGTCGGGAGGCAGTCTAGCCAGGCTGGTGCTACCGCACTGCTGCTTAACCTAAAATCTCCTCTTGCCTTCACTCTCTGCTCTTGGCAGCTGTGGTAAAGGCTCAGTGCACCAGGTGGAAAGGACTGGCACCAGCAGCAGCATCTCCCCTTCCTATCAGGAGACTCATGCCCTCTATTTGCAGCATTTGTCCTCCCTGTGCAGATGTGGGAACCACAAACACTAAAGTACTTTGAAGTCTAATGACTCATTAGCATACTGAAATGTTAAAAAAACCCCACTGAGGATGGCAGGGGAAAATCATTGTCTTTGAGGCTGCTATCACAGATATTTATGGTAAAGAAATGCTGGTCCAAATTCAAGGCTATACCTTCCAGCTTATCCACCTAAAACAGGGGCAACTGTGGCTGAAAAAGGAGCTCCACAAGAGTTTGTGTACTGCAGCCTCCAGGACACCCATAGACAAAAAAGTGCTATTCCAGGTAAGAGGGCTGGTAACTACCCGAAGCTACTCTCCAGTCTCTCCTTTCCTGATATTTTGGCACGCTGATAGTTTCTGAGAGGATCTGGACATGGATCCTGCCTCTCTTCTCTTTTCCGAACCTGCTTCTGATGAGAATGAGCATCTCTGTGGATGGCTGCGTGGGTGAATTTGCTCGTTGAAAACTGTCACTGTGCAGTTCTGTTTGGAGGAGACTGGAGCAACGATGCTGGGAGCAGAAGTTCCCAGGCTAGGGCATGGCATGACCAGCAATGCTGAACTGCACTGCTGGCAAAGCGCCCAGGGCCTGACAGCACGACCAGGAAAAGAGAGAACCCTAAGGGAGAGAAAGCAAAACAGACCAAAAATAAATGTGAGTGGAAGGGGCCTGCAAAGGCTCCCTTACATGGTCCGGTAGCTGCTACCTCATGCCTTTGGTCCAGGGGTTCCTGGGAGCACCTGGGGCTCAGAAAGCCCTTTCCACCATGGACTTTTTCCTCTCTGGCAGTCCTGCCTGCTCTGGAGATAGTGCATTGGCCTTGGACAAGGGGCAGCCTCTGACATTTGGGCTGGGAATTGCCCCTGTGCTCTGGAACAGGGTCTGCACCGTAATTCTGCATGTGAGCAGGTGCGTCGTTGCAGTGGCACCTTCCCATATGGACTTGCTTATGGTTCTCCCTGGGCTTCTTGCAGGTTCTTTCCAGATCTGTGGGCTCTGTGGCAAGACGCTGACACAGCAAGCAGGATGGGATGGTGAAAAGGCTTGAGAGGTTCAAGAAATCCAGAATGGTCACATGATAATGGAGCACTAAGTTTGTTGGAAAAAGCAAGCCCAGCTGCCTACTTCTGCTATTTTTACTGGGTCAGTACTGTATTTCTTTATCCTAAACATGAATTTATTGTTTCAGGACGTGATGAGGGAGTTGGGTTTGGGTGCTGAAATTTCAGACAGAGAAGGAAACACTGTGCCTTGTCTTTTCAGCTCTTTATAATTATTTGGCTTTCTGGATCTTCCCTGGGGGAGTCTTCACTTCCTTCTGCCAATTGTATACGGAAATTAATTACCCTGATTCACATCCTGGATCCTGGCACCTGCTAATTAGGTGTCTGCAAGGGCTGCAAGTGCCTTACGTAGGGCTTCCTGAACTCATCACAGAAAGGTAGTTAAGGATTTCCTCTAGTGACAAAGTTCACTCAAAAACCTCCCTGCCTCCTTTCTTCACCTCAGGTTGCCCATTTCCCCCCTCCTGGACTTCTGCAGCACTCAGTTTTTTCTTTTCAATTCAGCAGAGCCCCACAAAGAGTTACATGGGCACAATGATGAAATCAGGAAAGGGGCAGGAATAGCGGGGAGAGAAGTGCCTGTCCTCACTGAGGCTCTCCAAAGGGCTTTTAGGTTTCAGTGATGCCTCTAGGGCTGACAATACAGGTTGCAAATGCTTTATGATTCTCAGGTGGCAGAGTTAGTGTCAAGATTCAGGTGTGATTCTCTAATGCTGGGTAGTAATGCATAAATACTTACCATTAAAATGAGGACTGTGCCACCAGGTCTAGTCTGGAACCAGCACCCACGTGCAGGTCTCTTGTGTGACTTTTGCAGTGAGAGGCCTAAAATGCTGGGTTTTTTCCCTCATGGCTGGCTCACTGGAGCCAAGCATGACCTATTCAGAGTGTGATGAACACGGTTAAGTCCAAACCGTAGGCTCCAAGACAAAGCCATTTTCAATAAGGACCTTTTTATAGCCCACACATGGGAAAAGAAATTACTTTTTGGTTACCCTCATCTCTGCTGGGTTTGAATTAGACTGTGAAAGGCCTGGCAGTCAGGAATGCTGAGCACATAGACAGGGGAAAGCCCCACCATTCTGTTGTCCTATTTCTTCAATAACCACACAGAAGCATTTGCTCCCATACCTAAGCTTGGGCAAGACTGTAGAGAACGAAGTAATTTTAAGAAGCGTCTCCTGAATTTCTTTAGCACTCTCAGATGAACTTGTCTGAGCTGTACAGAAATTTATTGCATACCGTGCAGCTGTCCCCGGTGGGCCACATAATGTCAGGAGGGAGAGACCACACGGTGTTACTTTGGCACAGATTTTGGTTCCTCTTGAGCTATTTTTTGGGTCTTTCCTGCTGTCTTAAACACTTTTGTGGTTTCTGACCATATCTGTGGAAAAATCAGCTGCTGATTCAGCTGTGGCTCTCTCATGAAGGGGAACCTGAGTTTGGGTTTTGAGGAGGCCAGGCCAGCCTCCAGGAGCCTTTCCCTGTTCCCAGGGGAACCCCAGAGCCAAGGATGAAGACAAAGTACAAGTTTTGGTTTCAATTCACTTTTTTAAACTAGTGCCTTTTCAGAAACCAGTTTCCATAGTGACAGGAAACTGTGGCACCATTGTGAAGGTCCAAAAAGCCCAGGGCGGGTGTTAGCCAGAAATTCAGCAGTGCAGCCAGCTCCAGAGCCGCCTGCCCCCAACCTCTGCTGTATTCACAGTGGGACTTTGCTTCAAACGCTTTTCCTGTCCACCAGCCACAATTTTAGCTGCCTGTGGGCTGTACTACCCCTGAACACTACGGCTTCACTTAATCACAGGTAAAATGATGTATTTCCAAAAAAGGGATATGCTCTCTGGCTTGTGCTTTTTGGTTTCATTTTAGCTATATTCAAGCTTACTTTGCTATAAAGGGAAAAGCCAGATTTGAAGACAGATTTCAACCATTGTTTCCTGATGCAGACTGGTATAAAAAACCAAAAAGTGCTCATGATCATCCAGTGAGTCAGTAGAGGAGCCCGGCTAAAAGCCCAGGTCCTGTTTAATTCTTACTTTCTAGAACGCGCTGCCTCCCTTCTTCCTTTTTGCTATTCATCGTATGGAGTACTTTTACCCATGCCTATAATCCAGACCTCCTAAAAGGACCTAGGGAATCTCACACAATCATATTTCTCTTCTGGTCCTTGCTGTAACACATAAGAAGTGTGACAGAGTGGCTCAGAACATCCGCCAGGTACGGCTCAATGCCAGGCAGTGGAGGTTTGCAAGTGATGGGTGCTGCCACTTATTCAAAGTGCTCATTTGCCCTCATCCTTCATTATCTGCTGGATTATGTTGCAGTCTGGAGTATGCAAAGAATTACAGTCACAGCACTCTTACAGGTCAAGTCTCGGCTAAAATTACAGATACTTGTCAAGTGCTTATGTTACTTGTAGCTTTTAGGTAATGTGCATTACCTAGAGGTAGAGAAAAATGGGGTTGTGCTATTTGTACAAATCTCAGGAACCCTTTCAGTAGGTCTGGCACTTACATCTTTCCTCAGGAGTATCCGAGGCCACGGATGTCAATGAGGGTCTCTGTGGCCTGTGGAGCCATTCTGTGTGTGCCCTGCTTTTCAGCAGACCCAGCCAACCGGATGAGGACAATGATGCCTGTCCAAGGGGCACAAGGATGTAATGGCCCCAACAGGTACAGCTGTGCGCACAGTGATTTCGAAACAGAAAGGAGCTGTGGCATGGAGCTGGCCAAGGCTTGACTCAAGGTGTACACCAGCTACCTCCTCCAGGCCCAAACCAAGCACTCTCCCTTTCAATTTTATGATAAACTAGCATTTTTCTTAAATATTTTACAATCACTATTCCCTTCCTACTCCTATATTTGTCCACATTTCCGTGTGACACTTTTGGAGCTGAGTGCACACACAAGAAAACAGCGTGAGATTGTTAAAAAATATAGGTTTTGTCAGAGAAGAATATTTTGCATGTTATTTCCTGTTAAGCCACTGGAAATGCTATACCCAAACAAAAAATTGTCCTCTGGTGCCAGATTTTAACTCAAATGAAAAAGGCCACATTCTATAGGAAAGAAAGAAGAAAGAGAGGCATGTTTAGACCAGTTCTGATAACAATATTTCTAATGTAAGGGTAGATGTAGTGCACCAGACTAAGGGCTCGTCTGCCCTAAGCCTGACAGCAGCTAACTGCTGTGGAGCCCCAGAAGAGGCCAAGAGGCTACACACATTTCCTTTGTATATTCCCAGCTTCCAGCAACCAGCAGGTCAGGGATTTAATAAGACAGAGGTGAAACTATGTACATATTGCCGGAACAAGCTGAATAAAATAAGAACTGTCTTGAATAAGAATGTATATTTTGAAAATTAATCATTAGGATTCACCAAAACTCAAGAAGTGTACCACTCTCTTATGATTGTGAGTGAAGGCACTGTCTCAGGGAGGTATTTCCTGCAAGAGACAAAATTTTCCCATGCTTCCTCGAGACCTTCGAACGACCCTACTGAATTGTTAAAATTCCATTAGAAAGTGGCTGCTGGGAACATGTGCAATAAATAGCTGCTAAGATCAATGGCAGTCTTGCTGATTTAAAATCGATGTATTGCTTGCTGACGGTGCTGGCAGTGTTTTCCTCCGGGAAATGTAACAGTGATTGGCTTTAAATAAACATAGTGGTAAAAAACTTTATCTGAACTCATTAGTGACTCAGATGGATTTTAGAGAAACTCAGAAAATGCCCACAGACAAGACTTTGAGGTGATCAGTGACTTTGGATACTGCAATTTATGGTGGGCCACTGGAAAATATCACAGAATGGAGAAGAACTTCTGAAAATGCTCTCTGAAAAATAGGTACTTAAGGTACCTAGACCATCCATCGAAAGCCACTGGTCACTTTTGAAAACCTGAGATGAACAATAACAGGTTACTACAGCTCTAGTGACCACCATGCACCTTTTCCAGGCCGATTCCTTGCTCCCATCCCAGCTTCTGGCTGGCCCTTGTCCCATGTGCATTCATGATGGGTATAAGCCCATCAAAATCTAAAATGCCACCAAAAGTTGGTCTCATCCACCAGCCACCAGCAGTTAGCTTTGGGTTGGGCTGGGATCCTCTCCCTCTTCATCCTTAAAGGTTCTCCCTCATCATGAGTATAATTCTTCTGACAGATGCTCAGCTAGCTTGCTTTAATGAAATGCCTTACCTATATTCTGTTTTGTAATCTAACCACGTAATTGCATCATATTATTTCCCTACAAATCATCCAATTATGTTTCCCAGGACAAGCCTTCGCCTCTTTTGTGCATGTTGTAACACTCCAGTTGTTACCATCTCCTAGTTGTAAAGAAGTATATCACTAAATCATTAGTGAATTGATCACTAGATAAATCAGAGCTCTTTTTGGTGGGTTTCTAACCTGGGAAATGGGGCACCTGAGTGAGGAACAGAAATTGTAACTGCATCAGAATTTTTATTTGAGGTAGGCTGTTCCGATTTTTTTAGTTCATTTAAGAGCTCCTGTTCAACTCTTCTCATTTTCATTTAACTTGTTACATGTTACATGCAAGAGGTTTAAAGGGTAGTACAGAGATATAAAACTAACTACTTGGGGAAACAAACAGGAGGAGCTGGAAGCCACTTTGCAGCTAGAAAGCTACAATGTAATGGCTATCACTGAAACACGGTGGGACCAATCACACAACTGGAGCTCTGCAGTTGGTGGCCATAAACTGTTCAGAAGGGATAGGCAAGGACGGAGGGGCAGGGGGATTGCCCTCCATGTAAAAAACATGGATTGACTGCACAGAACTGTCTTTGAAAAAGTGATGAACAGGTTGAGAACTTATGAGTAAAAATTAGGGGGCAAGCCAACAAAGGGAACCTCGTGGTTGGAGTTTACTGTAGGGCACCTGAGCAAGGGGAGCCTGCTGACGAAGCGTTCTTACTTCGACTACAGGAAACATTGTGCTTGCATGTTCTGATCCTGCTGGGGCACTCCAGTCACCCTGGTATCTCCTGGAAAAGTGGCACAGCAAGCTGAAGCAATCCAGGAGACTCCTAGAGTGCATCGAGGATAATTTCTTAATCCAGGTGACAGACAGCCTGACCAGAGGAGAAGCATTACTAGACCTGTTGCTTACTAACAAGGATGAACTAATTAGAGATGACAAGATTGGTGGCAGCCTGGGCTGCAGTGACCATACCCTGGTGGAATTCACAGTCTTGAGGGATATCTGCCAAATTAAGGGTTGAGTCAGGACCCTGAATTTTAGGAGAGTAAACTTCAATTTGTTTAAGGAATTACTGGATGGGACCCCCTGGGAAACAGCCCTCAGGGATGAAGGAGCTGAACAGAGCTTGCAGCTCTTTAAGGACATTTTTCTTAAAGCACAAGGGCTCTTGATTCCCACGTGTAAGAAATCAGGAAAGGAAGGCAGGAGACCAGCACGGCAGAGTAAGGACCTCCTGGTGTAAGCAGGCAAAGCACAGGCAGTGGAACCAGGAACATGTATTCAGGGAAGAATACAAGGATGCTGCCTGGATGTATAAGGACGGAATCATGAAAGCTAAAGCTTAATTGGAGATGAATTTGGCAATGGATGTGAAAAATACTAAAACGGGCTTCTACAGGTACAACGCGAAGATTAAAGAAAACGTACCACCAGCACACAGTAAATAAGACAGGAGAAGTAGTGACAACTGACATGGAGAAGGCGGAGGAAGAGGAGGTGGCTTCAGAAAGAGGACACCATCAGCCACACGTACCATGTGGCTGATGGTGTGGAACCCTTGGAGGTGGAGCCACCCAAAGAACAGGAGGAACCGATGGAAGTGGATCTACGTCCACTGGCACCACTACACCATGCAAGGGCTCCCCTCCCTGGCACCATGGCAGTGGTGTCACAGGAGTGCCCAGCGTTGCAGGAGCGCCCAGCGTCACTGGAGCACCTGCCATTAGCTGGGAGGGCCAGCCTCCGCACCTGGCTGTCCTGCGGGCTCACCCATGCCATCTCCCAGCATCAACAATTATTATGTTGATTGCCACGGGTGGAGTGAGCCCTTCTTTCCCATCCCCCATCTCCTCCCCCTATTAAAAAAAGGCAGACCACCAATAAACCAAGAAAACAACAGTAAAAATGCTTTCCTCCTCTTTTGTTTGGTACTTTGGCAACTGCATCTGGACTCCTCTGTCCCCTCCTGGTCTCCCCAGTCCAGGAAAGACACTGATGAGTGGGGTGTGAGCCCAGCCCAGGACCTTCGAGTTGGCATGGGGACAGGCCACATGGCACACAAAGGCAGGCTGAGGGAACTGCCTCTGGTCATGAGGGGAGTGAGACACTGGAGCAGGTTGCCCAGAGAAGTTGTGGCTGCCCCATCCCTGGAAGTGTTCAAGGTGAGTCTGGCTTGGCCTTTGAGCAACATGATCTAGTGAAAGATACCTGTCAGCCTCACCTCTGTGCCTGGGAAGGTCATGGAACAGATTGTCCTAAAAGCTATGGCACATGGAGGACAGTGAGATGATTTGAGACAGCCACCATGGCTTCGCCAAGGGCAAGTCTTGCCTGACCAACCTAGTGGCCTTCTATGATGGAGTGACTGCATCAGTGAACAAGGGAAGAGCTATGCATGTCATTTATCTGGACTTCTGTAAGGCCTTTGACAAGACCCCCCACAACTTCCCTCTTTCTAAATTAGACAGATGTGGATTTGATGGATGGACTATTTAGTGGATGAGGAATTGGCTGGATGGTCGTATCCAGAGAGTAGTGGTTAATGGTTCAGTGTCTGGATGGAGATCAGTGACAAGTGGTGTCCCTCAGGGGTCCATATCAGGACCAGTACTGTTTAATATCTTCATCAACAGCATAGACAGTGGGATCGAGTGCACCCTCAGAAAATTTGCAGATGACTCCAAGCTGAGTGGTGAGGTTGACACACTTGAGGGATGGGATGCCATACAGAGGGGCCTGGACAAGGGTGAGAAGTGGGCCCAGGTGAACCTCAGGAGGTTCAACAAGGGCCAAATGCAGGCTCCTGCACCTGGGTCAGGGTAACCCCTGGTATCAAGACAGGCTGGGGGATGAAGACATTGAGAAAAGAAAAGCTGGACACAAGCTCGCAATGTGCGCTTGCAGCCCAGGAAGCCAACTGTATGCTGGGTGGCATCAAAAGAAACGTGGCCAGCAGGCCGAGGGAGGTGATTCTGCCCCCTACTCCACTCTGGTGAGACCCCACCTGGAGTACTGGGTCCAGCTCTGGGGTTCTCAGTACAAGACAGACACGGACCTGTTGGAGCAGGTCCAAAGGAGGGCCACAAAGATGTTCTGAGGGCTGGAACACCTCTCCTGTGAAGAAAGGCTGAGACAGTTGGAGTTGTTTAGCCTGGAGAAGAGAAGGCTCTGGGGAGACCTTATTGCTGCCCTTTAGTATATAGGAAAGATGGAGAGAGACTTTTTACAGAGGCCTGTAGTTATAGGATAAGGGGTAATGTTTTTAAACCGAAAGAAGGTAGACTTAGATTGGTTACAAGAAAGAAATTGGTTTTTATGATGAGGTTGGTTATGTATAGGTTGTCCAGAGAAGCTGAGGATTCCTCACGATCAGAAGTGTTGAAAGTCAGGACGGACGGGGCTTTGAGCAACCTGATATAGTGGAAGCTGTCCCTGCCCATTGCAAGGGGGATTGGACTAGGTGATCTTTAAACTTCCCTTCCAATACAAACCATTCTATGATTCTATAAACATTTTAGATTTTATGATTTACTTCCATGCTGTAGAATGGAGAATTTTAAAAAATGAGCAATATTGCTCCTTCCCTATTAATCTTTTAGTAAGATTTTAATGTGCTAGTTTTGATGTCTATTAGGATATAAACCAATCACAAACAAGCAAAGTCCCATAATGGACTTGCATTCTGGATCCTGCAGCTATATAGATGCTCATCTCTACAAATACTAACTTTTCCATATACGTGCACACGCACACGTACACACAGCATTTATTAAGCCCAAACAGCAAATTGATTTTATGCCTTTGAAGAAAACTTTCAAATACAAAGCCTATAAATAGATGATGTGTTGCCTTTCTGGCTCAGTAAATAGCCTGAAAAAGTGCTCTCAGGAGGGGTGAATTTGCACTGTCCCCCCTTTATTTCACTTAGACATTAATACTGCAGTCTAAATTTAATACTTTATGTTTATTACTGTTATGGCAATTGCCATCATGTGGGAAGGCAAGACACTTTCTGAATTTGTCTAGTCATCAGGAAATAAATCTGTATAGAGAGGAAACAGCCCAGTGTGTCCTCATGTGCAGGGGCGAAACATCAGTTTACTTGATGTGAAAAGTAGCAGAAACTACTGCAATGACCAGTATGCAAACAACAAATGGGCCTAAATAGAGTTGAATATGACAAAATAGAGAGCCACATTGGATGTATCCTGCAGCAGCTGATATGAACATGGCCGTCCCAGGATCTGGGTGGACAGGGCTCGGAGCAGTCAGCAAAGAGATGACTTGGAGCTATCGCACACATGGTGCCACGGGGCTATGTGCAGTAGATTGAACAACGTGGGATCCTTCAGAAAAAAACTGGCTGTGTGGCAACCTTGCTAAAGGTGGGACTTCTCTTGCTTGCTTTTTTTTTTCCCCCCACACCACAAACATGGCCCAGCAGAATCATTCTCAAGCACAAGTATGTACAGAAGTACTTAATGCTCTGTTTTGCTATTTCCAGCCCCCATAAATTTATGCTCATGTAATTACTGCTCTCTGGTTGGCTACTGATAGCAAGTTAAAAATACCACACACACCCCAAATTAGAACTATTTTCTATTTTTTGTTAAATCCCTGCAGTTGACAGAGAACAAAATGTTGCGATGAGCCACGTGAGATCTCTTTTGCCTGCACTGGTCAGGACAGGAGACTGCAACACCAACAAAAAAAAAAAAAACCCACCAGCAAAAAAAACCCCACCAAAAGTGTGGCATGCACAGACCAAGACAAATTTGACTGTGTTATGAAGCCATCAATCCTGTATTCCCTTTGCTTGCTTCATCTGTTGATTGGTGTTTCTACAGTGGGAATGGATTTTTGCCAAGACCTATTCTATCAGAGCTTGCATTTAGATAAAATGTAAAATATTTCTGCTCTATCGAAATTCCTAATTTATACTCCAAGGTGCCCCTAACTAAGATTAAATGTAAAATATTTTTGTTATTTAGATAAAATGTAGATAAAATGTAATTCAGATAAAATGTAATTTAGATAGAATGTAAAATGAAATGTAAAACATTTCTGTTCTATCCAACTTCCTAATTTATACTCCAAGGTGTCCCTTACTTACAAGGAATTACTTATCATTAATGTAGCATTTATTTTGATAGTGGAAAAATGGATATCATCCCCTGGATAATCTCGTGAGTCACATGAAATTAATCTAGTATTAAATAAACAACAAGAACAAAAAATGTTCACCTTATATTCAAGTTGGAAAATCGTTGTCACAGGAGCCACATCTTTATTACATACAAATACCACATTTGCCACTAGGACTTCTGAATCGTTATTTTTAAAAGGTTTGTGGAAGGAACTCTCTGGAAATCACAAAAGGTCAACCCCCTCCCAAGCAAAACTAATGAGACTGAGTTTCCCAGTGCCTGTTTGAGATGGGAAGGTCAGGACATGCACACGGTTTCCCCTTCACTTCTGATAAGTTTCTTTGAGCTAATAACATAGCAAGGAAACCCAATCCCAAGTGTTAATGTGTTTTGAATGTCTGCATCAAAGACACAGAGAAATACCTCATTTATGAGACCAGGTGAAGTTTCAGCTGCTAACCAGTGAAGACAGATACTGCATTAGAAAAAAAGAATGAATGCAAAACTGCATCCATCCTAATATCATCTCCCACTTTTGAAGCAGCAGAGACAATACCCGAACAAGCCGCTACCCATTGCGCTGCCGGGCTCATCACTTAAATAAGGCCAGGATAAGCAGATGAAGAGTTTGGCTAAGGACCAAGGAGCAGATTATTTTTTTTTTTTTTAGGTATTTAAATGCCAAGACATAATCAAGCTCCCAGAAGGATTTTCAAAAGCAATTAGGAACCCAAGTTCTGAGAGTCCATTGGTCCTTCTGAAAATCCCGTACGGTATCAAATTATATGCAGCCTTTGACATCTAAATACCTCTGTATCCTTGTGCTGCTTCCACTAGGGACTGTCCCCCTTGATTTCAGCAGGGCAAAGCCTTCATTGGGAAAAGCTGTGAAATTTCTTCCCATTCTCTAGTTCATCTAGTTTCTCCGAAAAATGGGAAAACTTATCCTTCTCTTCTTGCCTCGTGAAAATGTTACTGCCCTATGAACTATGCTACCTGAAATTGTAAGAACAGCATTCAATCCCCTGGCCATGACCGTGCGGGTCTTTGCTCTACAAAGAACAGTTTGCTTTGATCTGATTGTGGTTTACTTGCCACAGATTTTACTGCAATGCCTCTCTGATCTCATAGTGCAGATTTGCAGTTTCTTTTTTTCAAGTAAAAATCCCTCTTAGATCGGTAAATGACGCAAAGGCTGCAGCATCCATCCCAGTCCCATCGGATGATGATGGGCCAAACGCTGCCCTCTCTCATGTGTCTCTGTCGATATAAATCAGGTTGCCTGTGTGGGATCTCAGGTTGCCTGTGTGGGATCTTGGGACTGCTGCTCGTATACATTTCGTCCTCAGAAACATGATACCAATCTATTGCACAAAGACTGCAAAAGAATTGCAGAGATTTTTTTTTACTTTATAGAAGAAAATGTTCCCTTGGTGTGATAAATACTGGACATGACTTTTGCTCAGGCTGCAAATAGCAGATTACTTAATCATCTACTATTTAAGTACCTGTTTGTTTTGTTATGAAGCGAAACTTTTGAGCAAGATCATATTACACATCAAGTGGCTTCCTGCATCCTTAAATATTAATCCTCAAGTGAAAACAGATTGAAGGTAGTCCCAGGGTCACTTTAATAAGCCTGAGCTGCGGTGTCCCACTCTCTAGTATCCCACATTACATGTTCCCCATCCTTTTTGCCAACACTAACATTTTTGCAGCCTCTGGATGACCTTGGCAGGAGGATGGGGATGGGGAGGTGAGCTGGGAGGGACCCGCTCCTTGGGGTATATAGGGGCCATCACCAGCCGCTGGGAGCAGGAACAGGGCTGGAAAACACAGGGCAGCCCTGCAGGGAGAAGGTCTGCCAAATGCCTTCAGGTCTTAAGATGGAGGTGATGGAAAGCATTAAGGGGGCAGCTGTGAAAAGAGAGAAGCCCCTTGGAAAGGGAAAAATGGGGAAATGGGAGGTGGTGAGGAGTCAAAGTGGAGCAGAAAAGGTGGAAGGCCATAGGGGTCTATGCAAGAAATAGGGATGTGAAAGAAAAGGGCAGGAAGAGGAGAGTGGCAGGCAGGACGAGAAGGGAGGAGAGGCCGGGGCTGCGGGTGTGCGGGTGCAGGCAGGCGACCAGGCGTGCGGGAGGGAGACGCGGAGACGGGAGGGACCTGAGACAGGGATATGGGGTGTGCTGCCCCTCGCCCCGTGCCTGGTACCGTCGGCACCGGCAGCTCTGGGCGGTGCTGGGGCGAAGGACGCGGCCCTGCCCTGCCCGAGGATGCCCTCGACCCTCCGAGGCGCTGCCGTTGCGGGGCGTTTACCGACGGGCGGGCGGCGCACCCGGCCGCTGGCACCCCTGGGCGGGCACCCTCGTTTTGCCGAGCGGGACGACGCTTTTCTCAGCCAAGAGCCCTCCTCGGTAGAGCTGCAGCGGAGAGGGCACCGCGCCCTGCTCCGGCACGGGGTACTGGGGAGCCCGTTTTCGGAAGGGAGCCCCTGCGTCTCCCCCAGGGCCCGGCAACGGGGGCTCGCAAGGATCGGCGCACCCCGCCGCCTCCCCCCGGGGACCCCGCCGGCCGCGTCGCCGCTGCGGCCGCCCCCGGGGAGGGGACGCGGCGCAGGACCCGGCCGCTGCCGGCTGCCCGGCCGCCGCCTCGCCAGGAGGGGAATGGTGCCGCTGCCGCCGCCGCCGCCGGGGGCCGAGCGAACGGCGCCGGGGCCCGAGCCGCGCCTGCCCGCGCTGCCGGCCCGGCCCGGCCCTGCCCTGCCGGCCCCGGGGGCGGGGCCGGCGCTGCTCCCCCCCCCCCCGCCCTCCGCAGCGCATTCGCCGTGGGGGCCCCCTCTTCTGTGACGTCACCGCTGTCTAAAAAGGCGCCCCGGCGGGCGGGCGGGCGACAGGGCGGGCAGCAGCCGCAGCCGGAGCAGGACGTGCCCCGCCGCCGACATGGTGTCCCCTGTCACCGTGGTGAGTGCGGGCCGCGCGGCGGGCGGGCGGGGGGCAGCGGGACACGCGATCCCTCCCACGGCCGCCCGCCCCGAACCGTACCCCGCCCCCCCCCCCGCCCCCCTTCGCCTGTCGCCGGTGATCCACAGCCGGTCCCCGAGGTGCTGCCCCCGAGGCGGTGGGTGCTCCCAGCGTTGGCGGAGACCCTCCATCCCCCGTGTACCTGGTGCTCACCCCGGCCCTGCGCCGGTGCCGGCCCCGGCAGCTGTTGCTCCAGCGGTGGCTCTGCATCTCTTCCTCCTCTTGTCGTTTATATTTTTAAGGGAGTCTGTCATCCGCCGGCTTTAGGCAGAAGACACCCGCTCGGGGCGTCTCTGCTCCAGCTGCCCTGGGCTTGTGCCGTGGCAGCGCCCCGGAGCATCTTCCTGCCCCCGCGGCCTCTCTGCCCTCGCAGGCACCTCCGCCCGACCACCCGGAGGTGGCTTTGCCGGCCAGGTGATGGCTTGGGCCGGCCACCGCGCCGGGCAGACCGTGCCATAGGCTGGGCGACCTCCCACCGAGACCTAGTCGCCCCTGACAAGCCAGTCTGGCACTTTTGCCATGAAATGGGGACGGTGTCACCTGCCTGTCTCATGGGGGAGTCATGATGCTTAATTAACATTCCCAGGAATAAGGTAGCGACTGGCCACTGTCCTGTCAATAGGTGACATGTGTGGCAAGACAGGTGGATTGTCCAAGCAAAACTGGTAACTGAAGCAGCTGTGGCTGACGGCAGGCTGGACCAGCAGTACCAGGTCCTGGCCCTGCAGGTGAAGGGGGGTGTTTGGATGCTGGAAGAAGACAAACTGCTTCCAGCCAGAACAGCAGAGAAGGCACGCTGCTAGACACGCTGCTTTGCATGTTCCTCTTTCTAGAAAGCGAGGGATTTGTCTGAATACGTGTGCTAGAAGAATAGCTAACTGTTGGTGGGAAAGTTGCCTGGCGCTTCGCTGCGGCACTGAACACCTATTGCTGGTATCCTGGTTCCCTGCGGATCCGTTGTCATCCTGTTTTGAAATATTGTGGTTAATGGCCAGTTCATTGCATTCTCTCTCGCAGGTAGAAATCCTGTCCCTTCCCAGTTCTTAACTCACAAAGCCAGGGTTCAAAACTTTTAAATTGCTTTGCCAGTTCTGCACCGCAGCCTGTATTGTCTGATACTTCAGATGAATTTTCCCCCAGTTATTAACATGTACCTGGTAAGTTCATCAGCAGCCTAGGGGTGATTTTTATCTTTAGAGACAGAGGGAAGTAGCTTGTAAATGATACCATTGTAGTGCCAAAGTATTTTTTTTTCTTTTTAATGCTTTTCAAAAATAGCTAAAAAGGTTTGGTATCTTTGTGCTTCTGTGCTGTAAGCTAAAGTCATCTTCAAGTAATGCTTTTTGTTACAGTGAATTGTGTACGTGTACCTCGGAAATAAAATCTTGTGCTGGGACAATACCAGAATGGCTCAAAACCTGGCAGAATTTGTTTCATAATCCACAGGAGGCAGCACTTGGCTTTTTAAGGCTAGTGAATCAGGGTGGTCTTGCAGAGTATATTTCAACTGAGCTTTGAGTGGAGGCAAATGACTAAAGCACGAGTATGTGTTGGGAAGGGTGTGCATAGGTTTTACCTGTACCAGATATTACGCTTTAGGAAGGTAACTTGGGAGGGAAAATGGAAAAAAAACCCAAACAACTGCTTTCTTCACTTGCCCTTTTGACATGTAACAAAGCATGTTTCTGCTCTGGCTTCATCCCTGACATACCGACTCTTTGCTTCACCAAAGGCAACTAACGCAGGTGTGAAGGTGCAGAGAGTTGGAGGTATGATGAGACCAGGAGCCGCGAACAGAGCTGCAGCTGTTTACCATGGCTGTACAGGTGGGAGGGCGTCTCATCCTCCAAAGAGCTCATAAAAAACGAGCTGCAAGCCTTCAGTCTGTTAAGGAGCAGTTCTTTGCATATCACCTTCAGTGGGTTTTCACGTCGCTGTTCCTCCGAAGGAGCACATCGGCCATACTGTGGTCTGTGAAGGGCAGGCTGGAACGGTGTCGTGCAGCAGCGTGTCCTGCCTGGGAGCATGGTGCGGCCCCTGCACAGCTGCTGGCTGGAGCCACAGAGGGAGTGAGAAGCAGGGTGGCTGCACAGCTGGTGGGCTCCTGCCGGGAAGTCACTTGCTGAGGGGAACAGCAGTGGGCAATTGGTTTGGCCACAGCTAGGTGCTGCTCTTTGGGCCCAGGCCTTATCTCAGTAGTGCACTGCCTTTTGCTGCATACATAGACCAGGGGTTGACACGTGATGGGGATGCTCTCTGTGGGGGCAGCACCTGAAGCAGAATCAAATTAGCCAGAGGAATTGATTTGTCTACAGCGTATGTCCTCTCCCAATGCACTGCATCGGCCTCGATGGGGAGGACACTAGAAGAGCACAGCTGAGAGTGACGTGATTTTGCTTCCCATTTTCAAAGCGATGGCCTTTGTACATAACTGCAGCAGATGGCCCTCACTCCTCACACACAACCTGGTCTCCTGCGTCTCCCCCTCTTTCCTTCTTTAGGCTGCTCTTGTAACAGGAGTCAGAAACCCTGAGCTCCAGGTCTGCTGTACAACTGACACTGGAAGAAATCAGGCAAGGAGGCATGGTCCATGGAGAGGGAGCTAGGGAGAGATGGTGGCTAGGACTGCTTGTTTGCGTGGGCTGCCAGGTGTGCACTGTGGCCTGGGGGGTTTGGCACGTCCACCCCATGTGCAAGGAGAGACTGTGGCATCGTGCAGAGCTAGCCAAGCTGTTGTCTCTGTTGCTGCAGAATTCAGATGTGCTGAGTGGGGAGCATGCCCACAAATAAATGAATCTGGGGCCAAAATACGTTTTAACATATTGTGCCAGGTCCTCAGCTGGGATAAAGCTCTGGTGTCCCGCTGAGCCAGAGTCTAGACTTGCATGGTGCTGGGTTGGGGCAGAGAAGATCTATTTGTCTGCCGGTCCTGCTCCAGCTGGTGAGCAATGCTCGCTCTGGTTGGAAGTCACCTTGGAGGGAAGCTTTCAGTGCTTACTCCGCTAGACAAGCAGGAGCATCCTGCTTAAAAATTATTCTTCTTGACACTGCTCTGATTAAGAGCTGCTTTTCCTGCATAAAGCCATGTGAGCTCAGAGCCTGCGATTGGAGAGCAGTATGAATATATGGTGCATTTACTTCATGGATATGTGAGGTTTAATTCCCTTCTTGTTCAGTCATTACTGGTCCCATTTAATAAAAGTCCTTTCTAGGACTGCCTCGTTAGTGATTTTTGTCCTTTTTTTTGTTTGTTTGTTTGGTTTTTTTTCACTATTGGTTAAGCAGTTTTTAGCGTAAGCTTGTGGGAGATAGCCCTTGCCCTAAGGACCTCTCTGCCCAGCAGGCACCATGATTGCAAGGGGCTGCAAATGTGCAGGAGATGGGCCTGGAGCCATGCAGTCATTCTGGCATTTACGTAATGCTCCTTGCTCAAAGGGACCTTATTTTTCCCCTAAAGTTAGGGCTAAACTTAGTATAGGGCTTCACACCACCTTGAGGAAAACAGGGCATGGGAAATATAATGACATTAATTGGCTGAGCATAGGTCTCTTTTCGGGGGCAGTTATAGATGATACTGGTGTGTATTTTGGAGCAAGATAAACTATAGGCTCTCATCCCTACAGTACCCGCTCCGTACCTGACTTTTACATGGCCTAGCACAGTCCTATGTGTGGGAAGGAGATGAAACTCCCTCTTTGGGACAGATTTTTGCCCAGAAGCCATATGTTAACAATCTCCATCCCTTCCCTTTTGTCCTCTGATGTATTGGCATCTTTAAATGGAGATAGCTGAGTTAGGGAAGAATATGTTGTTTTGGCTGCGTCAACCAAGGCGAGCCCTCAGCTCTTTCCCCCTAGGTGGGAAGCAGCCAGCAACCCCCCCAGGAACAGCCCCTGTCCACCCTCTGGGTAGATGCAGGATGTCGCTGTGGGGGACTGTGAAGGTCACTTACAAAAAAAAAGCAAAAAACCTGAAAGATATGATCTGAAAAGGTAATAAAGAGTAACGAATATTTAATAGGGTTGGAGAACTGGGTGGGTATCATTTGAATTCCTGAGGAGGGGCCAAATCACACGGATCCAGATGAGTATATAAACCTGATGTAAATACGTTGCTTAGAGACTCTGTGCTATGGGCAATTGTAGCAGTAGTAGGTCTAAGCATAGTTTTAAACGTTTATTATTAGAAAGTGTGCTCCATAATCCTCAAACTGCTGTTGAAAACAAGAAAGACAGATCACACTTTGAACTGTTTCAGCCTTTGCTTCTTAAATAGAGGATATATTATTTCTGCATTAATGAATAAAGTATTAGCAACCATCTAAGTCAGAAGTAACTCTTACAGTAGAGAAGTTAATTTTACGTGTTCTCTTTGTTTATACCCAACATTGTTGCTTTCATTGTAATTTCCCCCATTACCTAAATACATAATAAATTGGGATTTTATTACGCAGGAGGCTTGTAAACATGCACATTTATATACCACATAGACAATTATGGAAACATGGCATTTGTATAAAAACCAAACCAATTTAAATGAATTATAGAAAAGCTTTCTAAACATCTGAACTCAATGAAGTAAGGAAGGGAATCATCACCTTAGGTAAGCTTAGCAGGATCTTAGTAACATTTATGTCAGTCACACCTTCTGGGGGAAGGCTAAAAGCTTTGCTCCTCCTGAGCAAAAAGCTGTGCTGATTTATGCCAGCTAGAGCCCAGGCATGGTGTTACATGCCACGATTTATTTTTTCAGACTGAACTTGCACATTCTTCCTATGACATTGACATTCTCTGCTGTAGCTGTTGCTATGAGAGGGTGGGTTTAGATATGGGTAACTGAAGTTGGAGGCTAGAAAGTGCGGGCTTCTCTCACGTTCTTCCCATTCCCAGTGTGGCTGCATTAAGCAGTTAGTGCCAATCACTGCTGCAGGCAGTGCTGTAGATTAAAGGCTTCATTAACTCAAGTATATCACTCAAGTCACACGCGTCTGTTGTTCAAAGTGTGCTTTGTGCATTAAGATTCTGGGTCCAGTTCAGAAGCCTGTACTTACACATAATTCCTCTGAATGGTCAGAGATTCATTTCGTCTGTTCTCTTTTCCTGTTCAAGTATCTATATCCAAAATACACTAAGTGTGATAGAAGAGTCAAAGTTATCTTTCTCTGTGGGTAACTGCATAATACTAAGGAAATAATAACACCAGTGAAATTAGACTCTTAGAAAAAGATGGCATCTGGAACCTGACTTCTGCTAGCATGTGGAAACTCTGGAACAGCAAAAAGATTATTAGTTATATAACTTCCTTCCCTCCCGGAGGTCGAAGTGGCTATTATATTAGCACCTAATTTTCCTCCTGCCCTTCATGTCACACAATGCCCAGTAGATTTGTCATTACAATAGAGATGTTTTGCTTACTGCAGCATGCCCAAAATAAAGGTGATGGTTATTGCTTCTTCTAGACCACTTGTGCCCTTCCTATATCCATATCTTATACTGCCAAAATCTAAATAGCATTTTAAACTAATGGCAGGTTTCTATACGACAAGCGTGTCAGTCTGGAGCATCCCTTCGTGTAAAGCTGAGCGTGAGCATGTATCCAGGTGACATGGAGCAGAAAACTGTGTCTAGGAGATGATTACACACCACCAGAGCTGAAAGGTGGTAGGCAGGCTGGGCAAGAGCTTTTCTGGAAGATTTCAAAATGTGCTGGGGTGGGAAGGCTTTCAGGTACCTGCGGAGAGCCTGAGGGCTCACACTGCAGACTCTGACCCAGAATTGCACAGGGTGCAGTTCCTCTCTAGGTGCAACTTGTGTCTTGTGTTAATTTAACATTTCAGGCTGCCTCTTCTATTGCAAATCTGACTGTTGATGAGGATGGTGGTTGTTTTGATTCACCTTGCTGTGAGCTTATGGAAATGCCTTGTTTCTACCAGCAGGCTACATTTTCTCCCAAAACCTAATTTGTATAGATTACTCTAAGTCATACACTTTCCAAAACTGAGGGGAGATGAGACAAGTCATGTTACTGAATTTGCCTTGGGACTTTTGTCAAGTTTGAATGGTGAGGTTCCATCTTTTGCCCCTTATCAGACACCAGCTTTGGAGACAGATATGGTACCAGCTGGCATCAGGCATTAAATTTCCAATTATGTATTAAAATGAGTGCATTTCTGCTAGTGGCAGGTAGCCTCTGATTGAATCATTGCTTGACATTAAGGGTAAGTTTGAAGTTAAGGAAGCTGCACATTTTTCAGCACATACGAGATGCATGGGGCAGATCCTCAGCCTTATATGAGTTATTTTGTCTCCCATGGCTTTGTCTCCAGCAGAACTGGGTTTGTGTCGGCTGCACAGCTTGGCTGCCGTATCCCTATTTGCTTGTGTCTTTTGGTTCTGTTATGGCATAAATCAGAGCCAGCCAGGGTTGTTTGGATAGCAGTGCTGACTTGTGCTCCACTGCAAGAGAAACTAAGCAAGTTGCATGGCTTTTCCCTGCAACCATGATATAAAAGGTATGTGATGACAAGTTTATCACTTAATTGATGTTTGTGAAGTTTCCACTTGGCTAATGTCCCCGAGCATGGTCCGCATTTGTATATGCAGCCCAATTACAGCAGGGGTTTTGCAAGTGAAACCCTTGATATATTACTGTAAATCCTGGGATTGCGTGGGTTAGTGTTTGCACAGGTTAATGTTTGCACCTGCCCACCCCACATCTGTTGAGATTGGCTGGTAAAGTCCAGTTTATCTTCATGCAATTTGTGTCTGATGCCGACTTGCCCAGGTCACGACATCTTGGCACAAGAATAGATATTGGAAATAAAATCTGTGACTCCACTGTCATACTTTGACCTTACCTCCTCCTATCTCTTAAAGCATATTGGTTCCATGATAACATGAGGAGGGTTGCTGCTTTTTTTTACAAGGTACCAGAGTGACACCTCTCTAAATACGTATCTTTATTGGAGTACTTTGCTATTTTCCCTTCTAAATTTCTTTAACATCAGCGTTTCATGAGCTTTCAGCCTGCAGGACATGATACGCAGGTAGAACATTTAATTCAGCTTTCCATTAGGCACAAGACAAGCTGAGCTGTCCCTCCTGGGTTTCCCAGCACAGCCCTGCTTGCTTTTGCCAGATTTTGGTGATCTTATTGCAGCCCCTTGCGAGGATTTGTACAGCGAAAGTCTCTTGCATAGAGCTGCCAGCTTTCCCAGACACTGGAAGCTGCCTTCTCCTCCTCTCTCTGTTCTGTCTTCCTGTTGCCTTTGCAAAAACCTCGCCTGCCAGGTGTATATGAATCTGGTGTGTGGCCAGAAAGGTGAGCCACAAAGGTGCTTTTTGGGTGCTGGAGGCGGTTTCACCCTTGGCAGATCTTTGGGAATGGCTGGTAGGGCTAGTACAGCCTGGCATGTGCCATCTGCCTTCTCTGTTACTCTAATGGCTCTTTAGCTGTTATTGTAAGGGGCTGTGACAGCACCAATGCCTGCAATGCGCTTCATTTAGACCTGCACAGGCCCACAGATTGTAGGTAAAATGAGGTCGTCTCTACTGAAGAAATTGCTTTTGGATGGAAGGCCTCCGTTTCCTCCCAAATACCAGTCCCTACTGGCAAAGCAGCATGTGGCAGGGAAGAGCTTTGCTAAGTGCCTGTTTCCCCTGAGTGCCCAATCTTCCAGCAACGAGGTGGCTGTGGCCCTCCAACAAGTACATAAATGTTGAGGTGGGTTGTGGGGTGCAAATAAGCTGGAAATGGAGAGTGAAGGCTAAAGATGGATTTCAGCTCTAGGGACAAATTACTCAGTGTGCAGACCCCTCACCGCTGTTACGTAGAGGCTTAGCCTGCCCTTGGTGCTTACAAGGAAAGAACTGACAATTCTCCCTGGGGCATTTTATTTTGGGTCTGCATCCATCTCAGAGGGACAGGAGAGAGGCCCCAGTCTTGCCACACAGCTTGTGGGGCAGATGTCAGTGTGAGGCACTTGTCTGCAGCAATGAGCCTTGCAAGGAGGTGCTGCTTTCTGCTGTGGCCATGCCCACCACAGCCAGCACGCTGGGCTTACCCAGCCCCTCCAAGGTAATGCTTAGAGCAACATAAAAACTGACACTACTTTTTCCTGGGTAAAAGGAATCTGCATTCTCTTTCACAGAAGAATGTGATATAAATAATGACAAGTCTCCTGAGAACGTGTGCTTGTAGCCTGGAAACCATCCCCTGGATGAGTTGTAGAGACTTTTCCATAAGCAGTAGACATTTTTTATCTGGATTTTGGTGTGACAAGCCAAATAACTGCCCCTTCCCATGCTGAGAAGAATTGCCTGGGACAGCCACTGACTGCGTGTCCCAGGGTGTTGGCTGGCTCCTGAAGCTCCCTGTGGCTTCACAGCATCCCCCTGAGGTCCTGGGCAGCACGAGGGGATGCAGCCCCACCTGACCTCCCTCACCGAGGAAGGGTACATGCCCTTGCGGTGGCAGCACGGCAGCTCTGATAAGCAAAGTGAAAAGACACATCTATTGTGGTACAGGTTTTTAAACATCTCCAAGGGGTTCTTTTGTGAGTGTTACAGCAAAGGAAATGTTCAGAGAGGTTTGCTTTCTGCTACACAAAAAGGAAGATCGTGAATCCCAGGAGGGAAAAGCAATCTTTGCTCTGAGATAAGATGCTGGCAGGCAAATGCCATTTTTTTGCTTTCATTTCTGAGAGACAGTGGACTACCCTGAAAGCTTTAGTCTGTGACAGCTCCTTCGGCCCTGCAGAGGCATTTGAATTCTTGACTGGTTTAACGTTGTTGGTCATTGGCAATGGTACGTTGCCCACTGCACTCAGAAGGCAATCTCCGAAACTGCTGACAGCTATAGGATTGCTACAATGTGGAGTCCATTATTACCACTGCAGGTTCAAAAAAGGTTTTTAAGATAGCCCTGCTTGTGGTCCTGTGCCAGTCTGGTAAACAGGACAGATGAAAAAAGCAAACCCTACCCAACCCCAAAAAACCCTGGCAAAACAACATACATCCAAGCAGAGTCTTCAGTTCAGGGTGAAAATTGTTTGTCTGTAATTTGATTTTTACAAGTTAACACCTGCTGAAGAAAGGCTTTGCCCTGTTGAAGGCTTCCCTGAGGTCCTAGGAAGCTAAGGGCAGACACTCGAGTGATTTTCTAAAGTATTGGCTACTGTAGCAGTATCTCACTTTGTCTGGTATCAGGGTTCCCTGCTGATAACAATAGGTCCTGCATAGCGGAGGCAGGTCCTGGACATGCTGTGGCACAGCCTGTTGACCACAGTTAGCCAAGCTAACCCGATTTCTTCTATTCAGTAGAGGAGATACCTTTATGGATGCTATAACTTCCTTAATTACTAGAGAGACCACTGTGGTCCAGTGTCTCAAGGTAGCTTTGGACAATGTCATGGTTAAAAAGGCAAGGATCAGGAGTGGGCTTCTGATGCAACACAGGGCACAGGCAGTGCCCTGATGCGGTGGGCATTATTTCCTTGGCTCCAGAACTACCTGCCTCTACTTTAGGCTGTAATGGGACCATTCCCTCACATTTCTAAGGCCTCCTACAGGCATCTGCTGAAGGCAAGACTCCAGTTTCCTATTTGTGGCTTTCCCCCACACTATTTTACATTCCAGGTGTTTGCAGATGCTTTTTTAAACTTGTGGGTATAGCAGCAGAGAGCTGCAATGTTCAAGGGCTCCCAGGTTACATTGGTGGCTGAGCCAAACTGGCCTTGTCAGCAGATCTGTGAGCATGGTCAGTGTAACACTCAACACCTAGTGTTTTTTAATTTCTTCATTAAGCAAGACAAGACAGGACTGTTGTTGTATTCATATTGCAGTTTTGCTAATACAGGCTTTGCTACATCTATGTGAGTGGCAGCTGGGGTCCTCCTGCCTTAACTTGGGAAGGGGCAGAAGCGAAGGCTGCCTGCCACCTTTGTTACTGCTCGTCTTCCTCCCTGACCACTGCATAAGAATTAATGGTTGCAGCTATTTTGTTGCCCTCTGTAGAAGGCCACAAACCTTGTCTAATGCCTATGTCTTTTACCTTCTTGAGCCATTTATTTAAATATCCTTCATACAGTGTGTGTTCAGTGCAGTTTTCTCCTAAAAACTATCCTAGAAAATCCCCTGCAGAAATTTACTCCCATACAACAGTTGATAGGTGGTTTTGGTGGTAGATCACAGCATGGCTAACCTAAAGCACTGGGTAGCACAGACTTCTCTTGAGCAGTGTCTTCACCTCGGGACAGACAGCAGTCTGTGGTGGAGAAATCGCACTCCAGAGAGCAAACATCAGGAAAGAGACCTTTGCAACAGCCGCGTCTGCAATCTGGCATGGCTGGCACTCCCACCACACGATGAGCCTTGCTCACGTGCTCTCCAGCTGGCTCGGTACAAAACGTCCCGTTCTCGACGCTTGCCTTCTGCTGCTCAGCTGGGTGGCCATGCCGTGTCCCCCCTGTGCCGAGGCGTGCTGCCGCGCTGCAGGAATTTGAGCTGTGGCTTTCTCTGGGAGAGGCTGGTGCAGGCAAACGTTGCCCTGCTGCCAGGTGGCTGCGGGGAAACTGCTGCTCCAAATTTCCTCCCTTCTTTCCACATCTTGTGGGGAAGACACTCATCTGGAAGATTTTAACCTCAGTGCTGACAGGTTTTCATCCCTCCCGTGGTTAATCCAGAGATTAGGTGACTGCAAGTCGGGCAGAATTTTGGCGTGGAAATGAAACTTTTTGTTGTGGTTCCCATTTCTGCATGCAGCTGTGTGTGAAGCAGCCCAGCCCTGCACAGGGGCCCTTGTTAGATGCCAGTTTGATTAATCCTCACCCACTGCCTACTCCCCCTTGCTTCCACCAAAGGGCGATTTTTCTGATGCCAAGAACTTGTGCAGCAATATATCTGAGTTCACCACTCAAGGACTGTGAGGGCCTGTGCCAAATTTTTAATTGTATTTTTCTGGCAAAGAGCCATAGCTTGGTCTTAAGAAAAAGAAGTATTTCTAGCTCTCAATTCTGTGTCAGTCCATTGCGGAGCAAAGCTGTGAAGTGCATCTGGAGCTTACTTTGCTTAACTGGAGAGAGGAAGAGAGTACGCAGGCTGCTGGGGTAGAGGGAAGGATGAAAGAAGCCAACAAACCAGCCCTATTTTGCAGGAAGAGTTGAAGAACCTGGGGGGTGAATAGCTGCCTTGACCCACTGCTGCTGCCACATGTGGCTGAGCTGGGAGGATGGTGCTTTTGCAGGTGGGAAGCATTCAGGCTGAGCTCTGTTACTTCTGGCTTGCACTGAATGATGTAGGCTGTCCTGTCAGACAAAACCACAATTTTTTGACCACTCAGGAACAGGTCTGGCTGGACAGCCGATCATGAGCTGAGTTTCACTGCATTACTCTTGCTGGAGAAACGGAGGCCCTGAGTTGTGCTGGGGAGTGCCAGTAGCTGCAATAAAGCACCACAAGGCCTGGTGAAACTCATTGCATGGCATAAGCATAATGGAGACAGGATTATCAGCACACACATTCTCCCAAAGGCAAATCACGTATCGTCTTCTGGGTGATTTATTAGCTATTTTACAAGCTCATTTTAGATTGAGCCTCTATGGTCTTGTCTCCACTTGAGGAGAGGAGGGTTTATCAATCACCCTGAATTTCCTGCAGCATGTGGAGCCTGTTTGGAGCCATCTGCCTTGGATGTCTGGCCCATGGCACCTCCAACACAAACATAAACCCTCTTATTAATTGCACAAATATGTTGCACCAACACTGTATTTCAGGCAGGTTGATTGGCTGGTTCAGTAACTCTTCACCACTCTCTGTAAACAAGCACTTTTTCTCAGAATTTTATTTGTGAACAACTTGGGGCATGTATGAGCCAGTGCCTTCCTTGACAAAAGGCAATTGGTTCTCCCCCAGGAGCATGTTTGCTTCTGCAGGAGAGCAGAGTTGGAGGTGAAGTGCTTTGGACTCACCTACGCTCAGCAGAGCATACCAGTTAGGGCTGTCCCAGCCAGCCCTAATATTTCAGCAACGCTGTGGAGTGAAAAGTGCCAACTGGATGGCCCCTTTACATCTCATCTGTCTCCTCCTCTCTCACCTCTGCAAGCCACCCAGGAGAGATGCAGAGCTGTGTGGCCAAAGTGGCTGCTGGGGCCTTTGCTCTGTGCCCAGGCGAGGCCCCATGCCAGGGCTGGTTGTGATGGCCTCTGTGTCCACCCAGGACAGGGAAGATGTAAATGGTGAATTTGAGTACCGAACAGCTGAATCCTCCATGTTATACACACATCTTCCCCCCTGACTAAAAATTCCCTCTGTTATATTAGTTTCAGTGAGTACACATTCAGAAGGCTTGATGGTACACCATCTGAGCAAAGGTGGAAAATTGCAAGCAAGCCCCCAGTAGGATGGCAGCTTTGCAGTCAGCTCATGCAGGTTCATGGCCAGGAATTGCCCAGAACTGCTGCGTTCCTCCTTGGTTCAGCAAGAGATGATGGATTGTTGAATCTGTGGGAAAACTGGCTGCCTCTGGATAGGATCTGTGCACACACAGCCTTCTCCTTAACCATTTTGGTTAAGCACAAAGATGGGTTTTCCATAGGCTCAGCCTGATGGGGAATTGTGTTGGTTCCCTGCTGCTCTGTAGATGAGAGCCTGTTGCACATACGCATACTTTGCCCTAACTTTGGTCCACTCCCAGGCTGAAGCAGCTCTCCCTCTGGGACTCAGACCACACAGAGGATCATCAGTGCCTTGCAAAGAGCCACATATTCTGGGGAATGAGAAACATGAGCCATGGGCTTGCAGTGGCAGCATAATACATGGCAACAAAAGCCACATAAATATTTATTGGCGCACAACTGGGGGTAAGAGCTATTGTCACAGTAGGGCAAAACCAAGGCAGGATCCACAATGCAGGATGCCAAAAGCCAGGAGAAACAGCTCAGCCATGGATACACAAAATGGTACTTGGCCAGCCAAAGCCACCAGGAGGGATGGGTGGAGGACAACAGCCCAGTTTTTTTTGGCCAGTGCGCACAGTCAAGCTCAAGTGTTGCTCAGTGGAATAGCTGGGGTATTATTTTTAAACACTTTTCCTGGAAAGCAGCATTTTACAGCCCAATGGGCGTGTGCCATATCCCCACAGCAGGTTGGCACACAGCTGGTGTCTGGAAGAGGCTACATACTGATTTTCTGTGCAGGCTGATTTTGAGGACTTGTGGAGAGAAGAGCATTATTTGATACTCCACGTTGTTTCCTGGGACCAGTGCAAGGCTGAGGAACTTTGTCCAACCTTATCATTTCAAAGCAACAAGCTTCTGACATTCTTCTATACCTCAGGAGCAAGATGTCTCCCTCACGGTGGCAGCTGGATTTTCTTCATTCCACTTGTAATGTAGATACAGACAACTGACTCCAAAATGCTAAAGAAAATCAGGGCACTGTCTTACAAATGTAGCTGTTTCACTGTGGACGCAGCTTATTCTGGCATAGAGGAACTAGCTGCACATTTTTTGTCTCAGTTATGTGCCTGCAGCAGTCAGAATGGGCTGTCTGTGCTGCTGAGGAGCAGCACAGGTGTTCTCCAGGTCATACCCTGTGGTGAATATTGGTTTATACAGACATGAATCATGAGCATCTGCTAGTGCTGCATAGCCGCAAGGTGCAAGAAGAGATCATCCAGCAGGGACCCCCAGGCTCTTGGGGAGTAACCAATAACTAATTTGCAGATATAGCTTAGGAACTGGTGTATGAAGCTTTTGGTCATCTTTGTGTGCTACATCTTGTGTTTTGCACATTGGGAACTTTTTGTCAGTCCTTATTACCCAGAGTTACTTCTTCAGGTCTGTCACTTCTCCTGTGTTTCTTCATTGGCTAGCCTAAGCTCTCAAGGCATCTTACACCAATACCAAATCACAGCGTGGTTAGAATACTTGTGTGATAGTGTCATCTGTTCACTGTTGAACAACAGCAACAAGGAAATGAGCAATATGGAGCAGAATGAGAACAGACAAAACAAGGAGAGATACTGTAAACCTATAAATGTGTAGCAGGGAGGTGGACATTCAGGCCCTGAGCCTCCAGAGCACTGCACATGCCAATACCATGTTCTGTTTGAAGATCACAGAATCACATAATAGTTGAGGTTGAAAGGGACCTCTGGAGATATGGTCCAAAATCTCCTGGTGAGAGCCAGGACACAACTTGCTCCTAGTCTGCCTGAGTCTTGGAGGGTTTCATTGGATTTTGTTGGGTACAGATAATTTAATAAATAATACTTTCACTGTAATTCCACAATTACAGAGATAGTGGCTTTACAGCAATTTGATTTAATTTTTAAAGACTCTAAGTGACTTAGTAGTCATAGCAGTTGAGAAAATGTCCTAACATTTAGAAAAATGTGTCTAAAGTATAGAGAAAATGTCTTCGGTTTAGAAATTCAAAACGTGGAAATACCGCCTTCACAGAATCACAGAATCGTAGGGTTGGAAGGGACCTCTGGAGATCATCTAGTCCAACCCCCCTGCCAGAGCAGGGTCACCTAGAGCAGGTTGCACAGGAATGTGTCCAGGCGGGTTTTCAATGTCGCCAGAGACGGAGACTCCACCACCTCTCTGGGCAGCCTGTTCCAGTGCTCTGCCACCCTCAAAGTAAAGAAGTTCCTCCTCATGTTTAGGTGGAACTTCCTGTGCTCAAGTTTGTGCCTGTTACCTCTTGTCCTATCACTGGGCACCACTGAAAAGAGCCTGGCCCCATCCTCCTGACAGCCAGCCTTTAAGTATTTATAAGTCTTGTCTTTGTATTCAAGATGTTTTCTGTATTGCATTTCAGCATAGAGTAAATTAGCAATGGAAGAAGAAATGGGAAGAAATATGCGATAGAATTTGTAACAAAATGGCAAAACCCATCTAAAAGCCACGACAATCACATACATTAGCAAAAAAGATCTTGCTACCTGCATCAAGTGCTTCCTTTTCCAACATCATGGCACAGTCCCATCTCACATTCCATCTCTGAGACACAGGTGCAAAGGAGATGGGTGGTTTGATGCAATTTTTCCGTGCAGCCAAGAAATAATGTTCCCTTCCCTGAGGTACAGGCAAGTCCAGTCATGGATTATATGCTTGGCTTTCCTCAAGCCACAGCCTCCACTCGTGTTAGTACATGGTTTCCCAATACCAGCCTTGACTTGTTTTCCAGATGGCAAGTTGCCCCATCACCTCTTCCCAAGCCTCAACCACATGTCCAGACAGAGGGCAATCCCACAGCCTCACCCTCTGGTCACCTCAGTTTTTCTTGGGAGTCTTCTCCCAAGTATTTCCAATGCCACACCATCCCAGCAGGATGTGCTGCCCAACACTCAGCTGCACAGGTACCTCTGTCTTAGCAAGTGGTGTCCCTCATGGGGCACTCATTTTGGTCAGAGCCATAACAGGGCTGCACTGAGCTGCAGCATTCAGTAATGGGCAAGGGCATGCTTGGAAAGAACTCATTTGAAGTATACTTGTAGAAAAAGCATAAAGGAATAAAGCGTTAATGATGAGAAGCCTCTGCCCCTTCTAGACATACGAGGTTATTCTTATATGAGGACTCTGTAACACTGTAAATTCCTGACTTATGTGTGAGTAACTGAGACTGGAATTTGACCCCTTGTCTTAAAAATTCCTTAATTATTATTAGGATGGAAATAATACAAACCATTATTTTAAAATAATGTTGGCTGGGCTTGGAAAATTCACATTCAAATAGTAAGAAACAGTAATTTTAAGTTTACCAAGCAAACATAATCTTTCTGCACAAATCTTATATTCAGTAAGGCAAGGTTCCTGGGGAAAATGACAAGTGTAATTAAAACCTGTCTCATCATGCATGCACACAGGGGAGGGCAAGCTGTGACTGTAATGGTAACTGCTCCTAGCAGGTGTTTTTCTTTTAATATGAAGTATTAAATAAAACTTCCTGTGTTTATTAACCCAAATACTCTCATGTATGCTTCTAACAGTGCCTCTGTGATGTGTTGCAAGCAAGGCCGAACTTGAACTATATCTTTTAGCATAAACTTTTGTCTTCAGAGATACAAAACTACCTACCTTAGCTGAGACTGCTACAGGGAACTGGAGCACTGCTGATGCTGCAAATTCTTCTGCACTTTGTAGCTCTGGAGATTGTTAGTTTTCCGTGCTAAAGATCTTGTGCTCGTTACAGCGTGGTGGGGATCCTCCACAACTGGTGGGGAAGAGCAGGAAACCCTGCCAGAAGTGCTGCCATCTGTTGCCTGCAACTGTGAGAGGGATGATTGTGATCAACTAAATTTTTAATAAAAAAGAGTCAGAAAGGGAGGAGGCAGAGCTGGAGCCGGACAGTGGCTTTGGATAGTCTGAGCCTGGTGTGTCACTTCAGAAGGGCAAGGTGCTGGGTCTGAAGGAGGGGGAAGCTTGATTCCACTCTTCCCCCTATGATACTTGATAGTTTCCAGGCTCCCCTACTGCTGTGAGACTATGTGGGCTTTTATGAATTTTATTTCAAGTTCATTTGTTATTGGCTGCCAGAATTCTCCCAAGGAATATAGACAAGAAGTGGTAAATGGTGATTAATTTAGACAACCTAAGTAGAAGACACACGAGGGCTCCCCATGTAATACAAGAGAGTTAACGGCTTGCTGATGTCCTTTTGTGAGTGAATTGTGTAGCCTGGTTGTTTAATGGAGTGTTTAAAAATTGTGTTGGCAATAGCCTATGAATAATGTATACAGGAATAATGAAATACCTTACTGCTAAGAAACTGCTGATATGCTGGGGAAATTTCCATCAGATGTGAGAACAATTTTGAAAGCACTGTCTTCTTGGGGTGCCCTTTATTTATGGTCTTGCTGCTTCAGAGACTGCATTCCCTTTTTAGATACTGCACGTGAAGATGCCCTCCACTGCCTCTGCCTCTGTCTTCCAGCTTCACCTGACTCCCTTTGCTTGTGTCTGTAAAAGCTCCGGACTTTTGATGAGTTTAGGCTTTATTAACTGAGCAGCGTAAGCATGGAGATATTTCTGCGCAGTCTTCAGCCATTCTAGGTACCTGCGCCAAGGCAAATTGCATCAAAGGAAGACAGACACCAGTTTTGTGTTGTGGCAATGATGTCCCATGATGCAGGAAGCAAAAATAGGGCCCAGTGATTTGGAAAAAAAGACCAATGTTTCTTTTGCAGTTTTTGGAGCATGGTCTCCTTGCATGAGATAAGCCAGTCCACAATGTCATACATGGATGTTCAGATTTTGATGGACTTTGCAGCGTGAACGCAGCTCCGATACCTCTAAATTTTCCCCTATGTCCTCCTCCAGTGCATAAGGCCTCTGTGTGCTTTGGCCACGAGTAGGTGGGAAGTTGTTGTGATACTAAGCAACTGTATCTTGCTTGACCAAAGAAATGAGAAGATTGAGAGTGAACCCCTGCTTGCAGAGGAGCTCTGGAGGTTGCATTACTTCAGCTGCAGGAGGAAACAGACCTCCTAAAAAACCCCACGACAAAGCTCAGGCAAGCACATGAGGCAATCACAGTCTCTTCCTTTGCTGCTTCTTTTGACCATCAGCTGTACTCCAGGAGACGATAAAATCATAGCTTTGTTTCTCATGTGGGGTTTTGCCCACTTGCACTAAAATGCAGAAGTATCACAGGAGGGCAGGTGAACACAATATGTATCTTCTTACTGTCCAGAGTGGTCTCGGCTAAGTGTATATTAAGAGGAGACCCAGCTTGTGGAGTCTAGCTCTGCACCCTGCCTCTGCTGTGGCTTTGTTATGAGTAACCTAGTGCTCACGCTGCATTTTTGTGTCTGGATTTACACAGTAAAGGCCTGAGTCAAAACGTTTCCTGCAATATGGGAAGTATATTATTAATGTAATGCTAGAACAAAGCAACATGTGACTGATGTTGATATTAGTCAGCTGAGGAAGAGACGTCCTCACCTGCAAGGTTGATGTGATGGGTTTTGAAGTCATGTGGTGATGCCAACAGCAAGCTCCAGGCATAAGGCTACTGGGCAGGAGAAAGAATGGGTTAGAAGAGAGGTTGTATCCTCAGGGTGATCTGTAACTGGCTAAGCAAGAGGATTCACCAAAATGGGAGGGAAGATTTGCACTTTTATTGGTTTGTTTGCTGCTGGGGTGTCCCTGGGGAGTGCAGTATTTTCGCAGCTACAGGAAAGGAGGTGTATAAAAGGGGTTAGTCTAAACACAAGACAGGTGGCAAGAACCACAGAACAGTTTGACTGATGGCCTAAATGTTTTCAGTAGAACAAATAAAGAGAAAAGGTATCTAAAACTTCCTCCACCTCCACCACTCAAAATCCCTCCTGCCAGCCAAGAAGGGTTTTCAGCAAAGACGGTCACAAAGGTCTAGGCTGAGGATCACGGTCAAGTTCAACCAGCCTTTCTCAGGGTAGAAATGCTGCTAGCTGATAGTAGGTATGAAAGAACAGCTTTCAAAAGGAAGGAGACAGTGCTGTTATGCAGTTTATTCCACTGATGCTTCTGATGATCCTATTTTTTTTTTTTTATGTTTGTTTCTTTTAGGTGAAGAGTGAAGGCCCCAAGCTGGTGCCCTTCTTTAAAGCCACTTGTGTCTATTTTGTCCTCTGGCTGCCAACTTCCAGCCCCTCCTGGTTCAGTGCCCTCATCAAATGTCTGCCCATCTTCTGCCTGTGGGTTTTCCTTCTGGCTCATGGAATTAACTTCTTAGTGTCACACCGGAGCGCCAGCCGCATCCTAGCGGGACTCATATTCTCGGCAGTGGGAGACGCCTTTCTCATCTGGCAGGAGCAGGGCTACTTCATTCATGGTGAGTGCAGCGTCAGTCCTAAAGGGATGCCACAGTGTCCAGCTGTTACCCTCTTTAGTAATGAGTTGCTGGGCCACATGTTTTGTTTATTCATGTACAGCTTAAGCCCCTGGGCAGTGGGAAACACTCATCCCTTGACTAAAATCCATCATGGTTAGAATAGTCACAACATGGATGAGTCTTTCTCTTGAGCTTCTCTTGAGGTTTGAGAGGTTGGGACAGGTTTGGTTTCCCGGCATGTAGTCACAGCAATTCAGCTGGTTGGAGCTCAGAAGGTGGCATGGGCAGAATCCCTGGGGAAGAGAAGGATATGCTCATGGCACTTGGCAGCTCCCATGAAGCTACAGGAAGTATCTACCTCCTATCTCTCTGTAGGGAGATCTTTTAGCCTTTTGCTACAAGGATCAGAAACAGGACACAAGGTGCAAAGGGAGAGGACCCTTATGTTTTGATAGACAAGCCTGTAGCCTGGGGGAGGTGTTTAAGTGGATTCTAGAAACCAAAGCATCATAAATCTTGTCCTAATTGCAGGTTCATCAGTATGAATCATGCAGCGTGTTGTACAAGACATGTCTCTTTTGCAAGACATGTAAATTACGGGGAATCAAGGACAAACTTTACCACAATGGCCTGTTTTCTCTACAGTAAGATCCACATCTCTCAGAGCAAAACAAGCTTGTGAATTCGCAGACTAGAACATAATGATTTAGATTAATCACTTAAAGCCACGTTGAACCTGCCTGCAGCAGCACTCCCCCGGCCTTGAACTGTCACAAGAAATCAGCAGCAGTTGAGTCCTTCACTGAACTGACTGGTGGGGTTTCTGAAGTTAATTTAGCCAGCACAGGGATCTCATTTGACACCCACCATTAACTGGCTGCTGTGACTGTCCCACTGGAAAATGGGATGAGACGAGGGAACTTTTCTGACTTGTGCTGTTGTCAGCTCTGAAAGTCAAAGGCTTATTTTTTCCCCCTCTCATAAGGTCAATATTTAGTTTTATTCTGTGATTCCTACAAGCTCTTTCCTTATGAGAGGGAAGTGTGTGCAATGCCAGATATGAAAGGCCGAATGCTCTGAATCTGGTTTTAATCCTGCTTTACAAGGGCTTATCCCAATCTCATTAAAAGTTCATGTAAAAATTTTTACTGATTTTGGTGGGGTTTAGATTAGGCCCCAAGGATTGGACCTATCTGGCTGAACCGTGGGCGTGTTTCTGAGGAGCTCCAGCCTTCTCTTGGGGTGCCATCCCCTCTGTGCTGAGTGTTGGCATTCCCACTGATGGGCCTCCTCCTAACAGGAGTACCCAGCTCAGTGCAGGTCACCTCAGCCCCACTGCTTGTGCTTCTGTTTTGCTTCCTGGAGTTGCTCCTTAAGCTGTGGCTTGGAAAACATTCAAGGCCTGATTCTCACCACGACTGTTTTTGTACATGGACTGTTCCGAGCTTC
Source organism: Fratercula arctica (assembly GCA_947846985.1). NCBI lineage: Eukaryota > Metazoa > Chordata > Aves > Charadriiformes > Alcidae > Fratercula > Fratercula arctica. The sequence continues at coordinate 16,861,028 of CANTUZ010000005.1, forward strand.
TCCATTCCCACGTAGCTGGGATATCTCTGAGTTCCCTCTCCAATTTAGTGCTAGAGGAAGGTCAACCAGTCACAGCGACTCAGTATCTATCTGGTTAATGTGTTTTAATCTGCAAGTAAGTTGGATTTTTGACCTTAGTCTCACAACTGAGAAGTGTTTCTTTGTGGGTTTAGACTTATTTTCCTTCTTAAGGAAAAGAAAAGCTCTCTTGGAGCATTTTGAAAATCTCAGCCTTCATCCTGGCTATCTCCTGCCTGGCTCAGCCCATACTCATCTGAGCTACCATCTTCCGGAGTGAAGCGTTAACATTTGCGTTTCACCTGTTAGCAAATAAAGCGCACCACCCCACCTCATCCTTCACCTCTTCTGCAAAATGTATTTTCTCCTGTTTAAAACTCGCCAGGCTGCTGTTGCTGACAACTGACAATAGTCAAGCTTTTGACATCATCGTTTGTGGGAATTTGAAATTTCAGGAGAATAAGAGGAAATACTAGATAAAAATGTACTTTCTGTTCAATTTCTACATCTTTCAGGCTGAAAAAAAAAAGGTTGGGAACTGAGATGATTTGAATAGCTTTTGAGACAATGAGTTTATAAAAGGACATTTGGTTCATTACTTTATAGGGAAGTGAGAGCCTGGGAACCTACTCCTGGTACAATTGACTTTTTTTCATTTTTGCTGTTTTGGTCCACTAATAACATGCTATTTTCTGACTAGTGTCTTACTGCATGTAGAAGACACTCTACAGTGTGAATATCCACCTCCTTTGATAGCAGGCACTTAGAAACAATTTATGCATTTGGTGAAGAAGACAGGGACTAAGAAAAGGACTATTGTCAGCCTGAGGGGAAACTCCACGGCCAGGGAGGGGGAAGGAAGCGGACAGAGAAGAAAAGGGCTGATCTGCCTGATGTGGTTGGGAGGGCCAAGCCAAAGGCTGAGAAATGCAACAGAAATGCACCCCCCTCCCTGTGCAGCCATCCCAGGTTTCCCCAATTCCTGGCTTGATTTGTGGGCATTGAATCAGCAAACCTGGGAGCTGACTCTCTTGTTTGTGACCAGCCTCACCACATATCACAAAACTCCTCCTGCCTTTCTGGGCTTCTGCTTGGATGACACATCCTGACACATCCTGACCTCCTCTCCTCCTCCTCCTCGTTTCCAACTGCCTGCATGAAGGACAACACATACTTCAGTTTCCCATCCCAGAACTCTCCCTATAATGCCGTTGAAGGAAAAACCACTTCTCACTGCTAGGGTGAAGTAACCTCCTTCTCCTTATGGCCCCCAAGGGCTCTAACCTTGCCTGCACTATAATGCTATGAACAGCTCTTGTCCTAAATCCCTCCTCAGTTTCCTTAGTGCTGTGCCCAATAACTCTGTGAAACATCAACTTCTCATTGCCTTTCTTTGTGTGTCTCTTTCTTCCCCTTCACACTGTCCATTTTCTCCAGCCTCACCTTGCAGACCAGATCCCCACTAGCCCCCTCCCTCTTGCAGGTTCCTCTCTTATCCCACCATGGCTGAGCTTTCAGTGGATGTCCAGTCTGGTCCTCCTCAAAGGCAGGGAGACACTTTGCCTTCTTTGAGCTGCCTCAACACAAGAGTATTAGTATGAAGAAATATCTGCCAGCAGCAGGTTTTAGTGGCTGCCCTTTACACCACAGCATCATGCTTTAAATGTAAACAAGTGTCCTGCTGGGGGACTCAGCTTCCCAGATCCTTTTCTCCATTTCATGCTTTAGAGCTGCATGAAAACTTCCAGCTACTCTAATAACCCTGCCAGGATAAAGTGGGACAGCCTGCAGCTGCACCATGTGTGGATCTGGAAACCGGAGGACCAGAGGAGCTGGACTCAGTTTGGGGCCCATTATCTACAATTGGCATGACAGTTAGTAGTCAGCAGCTGTATCAACACATTGTGACATTTTTTGTCAAATGGGTTAGTGGCAAGTGAATTACATATAGGCAGTACCTTCCAACACTCACATCTGGCATTTCTCAGGGGTGTTGCACTTCAAAGGGAAGCCGACATTTTATTTTCACTGATGGATTCCAGCTAAGGTTCATCTGAATCCTGCAAATAATAGCCATAAAATTGTTGGCACATCACATTGGTGCAGGCCCTGAAATATGCCAGCTGCTTCTTTCCAGCTTAGGTTTCTCCTAGCTATGGGCAGAGATGGAGTAGAAGCCAGATTTAGTCCCTGAGTGCCTTTGGGTTTCTGGCTAAATATGGTCAGGCTTTGTGGCTGGGTTTGGAAGAATCGGTATCTTCTTTTGCATTTTCCTACACTGCTCTGATTCCAGCCTTCCTGTTCCACACGTGACCTATGAGCAAAACACTTTGGATAGTTAGAGGGGATGATCTTTGGTCTGCCTTGCCCCCACCCTTCCGTCCAAAGCAGGGGAGGAGGAACCAGTTGAAAAACAAGCTTTGTTCCTTCTGCAGCAACTTAGTTCACCTGCCCTCTCAGCAAAAAGGCTTGCATCACAACAGAGTTGTACTTGGCTGCCGTTGTAGATGCGCTGGGGCTTTGACTTAGGGCAGGAGCTTGGTGCTAAGGCTGATCTCCTATGCAGAAGTTTCTATATTAAAATGGTCCCAAGTGATCAGTATGGTTCCCACTGAAACTCTTAAGGGTTGTAACACTGCAAGGACACCTAAGCCTGTGCTTGTTGTGGTATATAGCCAAATGTTTTCTTCTGTTACCAACTGCCAGTCACTGAAGAAAGGTCACACTTGCTATGTCAATGCCTCTCTACAGGTCTGCTGATGTTCGCCATCACACACATCCTGTACTCTTCAGCCTTCGGCATGAAGCCTTTGGACCTCAAAGCTGGCTTGTTGATGGGCCTTGTTTCCAGCTCCTGTTATGCCTTCCTGTACTCCTACCTCTCAGGCCCATTCACGTACCTGGTAGCTGTCTACATCGCCTTGATTGGCTTCATGGGCTGGCGAGCGGTCGCCGGTGTGCAGCTGTGCAACGACCTCTGGACATGGACCAAGCTCTCGGCCTGCATCGGCGCGATGCTGTTCATGGTGTCAGATCTGACCATTGCACTTAACGAGTTCTGCTTTCCTGTGCCCTACTCACGCTTCATCATCATGGCTACCTACTATGCAGCCCAAATGCTTATTGCACTGTCAGCTGTAGAGAGCAGAGATGAAGAGGACTTCAGAAAGAGAAGCTAGGTGGAGTGCCAATAGTCTGTGAACAATGTGGGTTATATCTCAGGTGCTGTAGCTGCATTCACCCCTGAGAGAGATCTCCATTTCTCTAGGCACATTGGTGATGTTGATTTTGCTTCTTTGAAGCGTTACCTTTGGGGCTTTTTTTCAATGGCTTTCTCTGAATACAGCTTACTTCAGTGTGGAGTCCACATCAGAAAGCTTAGACTGTCCCTGCAGTAGCTACTCATTCAACTTTTCCTCCTTGGAAGTGCGGTACTACTGCATTTTACTTGTTAGTCTTGAAACTGATGCTGAATGTCTGGGAAGAAGAGGGCTGATGGAAAGGAGGTTTGGCCATGCGCTGTGCTAGAAGACTTGCTTTCAATAGTAGGCAGACAGGCACAGATATCTGCTAAAGTCATAGGTAAAAATGATTTTAACCCATGTTTGTCTTTTTTTGTGCATTACAAACTTAGTACACAAACTGGAGCTATTGCCTCTGCTGAAAGGAAGCCTGGAGGTAGGTAGAGTAAAAACAGCAATCCAGATGAGGTCTGAGCTTTGGAGTCAGCGACAGCATGGGGGGCAGCCCCCAGCAGAACCAGAATGAAAGCAAAATGCCAAGCAGAGAGCACAGAGCAAGAGGTGCACTGACATGCAGTGCTGTGTGCTTTGATCACGGCTAATCACTGCTCCAGGGTAGGTCTGTAAGTGCCTGTCAGCGTTGCCACGTGTGGCAGAACTAGGAGTTTGGTGGGATTTCGGGGACATCTAAGTAGCCAGGCCAGTGCATTCTCCCCTGCCATGTGTGTGCAGTTGCACAGTGCCTGCAGCCACCAGTGACAGCTGACATGAAATGGGCATGTGAGGAACTTTGGGTTTTATATGTGTCTTACTAATGTACGTCCTAATTGTCCTTAGTAAGGCAGACAGGAATCTAACCTTTATGCCTTTCTTCCTCAGTATCCTAACAAATAATATTCCATATACTCATTAAGCATTGCAGTTCTGCTGTTTGCAGTATCTCTTAAATCTCTGTGTGAGCATTTCCTGTGGTCAAGGCCCTGATTTTAGATGTAGATTGTTGTTGTGTTTTGCCAGTTGGTGGTAAACGATCGTCTTTGCACCACTTGTTTTTAGAAAGCCCCTTTTCAGCAGAGCTTCCTGAAAAGCACTGTCCTGTGTGTTCAAAATGCCTGCTGCTTCCTTCTCAAACTCACACGGATGCAGCGAAAGTGTGAGAGCCATCAGGACTGGGAAAGCCTGTTTAATTCTGATCCACATTCTTTGGTTGGTTTGTCTGCCCATCTGCTGAAGCAAGGTTACTTCTGACTTCAGACTCTTAAAAAGAATAGGAAGAGGTTGCCCTGATTTTTGTCCAAGTTCACTTGTGATCGTATGTATATTTTTTTCCTCTTATTTAGGATATCTAATAGCAAGCTCTGTTTCTGTTTGAAACTATATCTTGAATGTGCTTCTTCCTTCTGTCTGTCCTACTGCTGCTCCCATGAGCTGAGATACTTCCCCAATAGCTTGTTTTAAGACACGAGTGCACTCAGCTGTGCAAAGGAAGCTTGCTGAGGGTTTCTGCACCTCTTCAAACCTACAACCAAAAAAGACTGCATGACTCAAATCCATGCATGCCCCAACAGCCCCTTGCACACACTCACAGTAGGGGCAGCCCTCCAGACCAGTCTCATGGGCTGAAAATCACCGCAGTCTCCATACCTAGCGTGCCCAGACCATTCCAGGCGAAAGCCTGGCAACAAATCCCTGGCACAGTCGGCAGAGAAGGAGTTCCTCTTTGCGAGGAGTGCAGCAGGGTCAGGGGGCAGCTGAGGCTACCAACCGGCTAGCTTTTCCCTTGGCGTTGAGAAGTGGTAAAGTGGCTCTCCTGCTCCTCCCCAGCCTCGTGTGGTGGGACTGAGCGTGGAATAGGCATTACCTCCCCATGACTTCTGCATTAGTGCATATGCAGCCAGTATTACGAAAATCTAGGTTAACCATCCTGACCCCATGGAGTCATCTGCTGCTTTTCAGGCAGAGATCAGAGAGGTCAGCTGCATTATTGAGAGGGAAAGCATTGTAAATAGCACAGCCCCATGTAATCTCTTCCCTTTAATGCTGTTGTGTAATATTGTCAGCATTCATTCACTGGCACACTGGGGCCTATCTGGAGTAAACTACTAAGGGAATTTAGAGCCATAAACCATCTTCATTCATCCGCATTGCTTATCTCCTGGCCAGAGCTTGAACCCTGTAGTGTAGCTCTCTGCGGATGTCACCTGCTGTTACTCAGCTTGATTGTTTGCAAATCTCTTCCTGCAACAGACTGACCCAGCTAAAAGGAAATCTAAGCATTTGGGGCAAACCCCACTATCCTCCCAGCATGTCAGCAAACAGCACATTTCAGTCTGATTTACAGTTCCTTGTCATGGGTCACTCCAGCACACTCAGTCCTTAGTTGGCAGCTCTTCAGAGGAGCCCCCTGCAGCCTGAGCTTCCCTTTGCTTTGAGGAAAATGCATGTGTGATAAAGTAACCTTTATTTAAAAGTTAGAATTTATATTATCTCTTTCTTCCCCTCTAGAAATGTGTAGCCTTCACCGTCCTGAAGATGGCTGATTTGCTTTTCTGTGTGCTTTTTCATTGTGGCTAGCTTTGTTATCCTGCTCCATCAGCCACTGGATGTTTGCAGAAAAGGATCTTTTAAGTGTTATTAGGAGGTGCAGTTTCTAGTGGCAGAAGTCTCTGGATGATGGTAGCTGGGACAGCAGAAACATGTGCAGCCCAAGTGGGCTGTTGTTCCCTTGCTGTCCCCTCACCTGGAGCGGACTAGAACGCGTCTTGGCCAGCCACGCTGGCTCCATCCCAGTGCTGCAATGGCTTCAGCTTTTCCCAGGAACACGAGGCAGAACCCTCAGCATACAAAGTCAGGGAGAGTTCTGGCTAGCTCAGTGGTATGCCAGTGAAGGCTCTCAATCTTCAAAATCTCTCTCCTGCTCTACATTCCTCCTTTTAATCCATATTACTTGAATAAGACCATTTTCCTGGAGGCTCTTTCCTGCTGGGAAGAAACCAGCTGCTGCAGACACTGATTTGACACAATTCTTAGTTTCATGAACCCTGAGAAACACTAAGCAGTTGCTGATAGTCTGTTAAATATCTTTTCCTGGGATTAAAACTGTTCTCTCAACCCCAGTGAGGGCAATCTTCACTTTGGAAGGGAGCAAACCTTCCCCAAGAAGTGGGAATTACATGACTGTCTGTGGCACTGCCTTTGCAGACCTTCTTGTTGTCCCTTTGCACTGTAAAACTGCAAGGTTTGATCCATTCTTCTCCTTTTCAGAGGTACAGTCTTTGAGAAGCACCCAGTCTTTGGCCCAGGGACATTACAGAGGGAATGAAGCACCCCAGTGATGTAGTGTGCCTGGCCCCAGCAGTATCAGCTCCTTTGCTTGCTAAGTACAGAAGCTTTCTTTTCACACTGCTGTATTCAAACACCACTCCACAATTTCCATCTATGGTCACTTGAGGTTACACACATGGTCTGATTACTTTTGCTGTCTTTCCTTTCCGTAGTTATCACCTTCTTGGAGATCCTTTGGCTCCTTATTTGGACATATAAACCATCTAGCACATTTATTTCTTGTATTCCTTTCTGTAGATAGATCCTCCTTACACAGAACTCCCAATGAAGTCAAAGAAGCAATACTAATTGCAACTGGTTTTTAAATGCTAGCAAAGCTTCTGGGCTGTGCCAGTCACACTGATGTCATCAGGGTGAAGCTGGTGTAGAAATGGTGGAAGAACAAAGCCAGAGGATTTTAACAGCTTTACTCCTACTCTACCAAGAAAACTGTATTCATGCTTAATACCTGACTTCTTATTTCTCCATACTGAGGCAACTGGTTTAAGAATTACTCTAACATGGCTAGATTCTAGATTGCTGAAGGTTTCATGTTGTAATCAGTGGAGGTAATTGACATATTTTTACACAAGTATATAAAATTCCTAGGACAAACTTTGCAGAATTTTGTAGTGGCTCTTCAATGTTTTCCAGTCCCGTAGTTTGACACTAACACCTGTTTGTTTTCAGCTTGCTATAACGGTAATTTTTGGAGCTGTTCTGGAAAAAGCAGATCAAAGCAAACAGCAACTGTAAAGCTCAGTGGCAGGTGCCTCTTTCTCTTTGCTTCATTTCTGGATGCAGACAGGGGCTCTTTTAAGCAGAGGCATCATAACCGTGTTCTTGGAAGAGGATGGGAAGTTGCTGACTTCTCATGACAGAAGTCTTTCTGGGTACTTCTCCTGCCTTTTATCCATGGTTGCTCCTTTTGTGGCCTTGGGTAAGTCACTTAAATTTTCTGGGGCCAGGTCCTCATCTGATGTAAAACGGCACAAGTGTCTGAGGGCCAGTGCTATGCCAAGTTACAACAGCAGGGGACCAGGCCCTCACTCCATTTCTAAAAGAGGATATTAGCACTTACCTACCTCACAAGGATGCTGTGAGGACTAATGCTCATACAGCACTTCAAAAATGTAAAGTGATACATAATTCCCAAGTATTATCCTACCTTAGTGTTAAAAATGCTTTTAGGGATCTGTAGGACTTCTCTTAAAGCATGTGAATGTGTGACTGCCTTTTCAATTTGCATCAGATGGAAAGCAAATGCAAAATATTTACTCATACGGGTTAACAGGATGGGCTCAGCTGCACCCGAGCTCTGAGGAGGATTTAGTTTAAAAGTCTGAACTCTAATTTCAGCTTTGCAAATGGTTTTTAGTTCTTCTAAAAGCCTAAACCAAATTCTTAGATTTGAACCTTGCAGCCTGACTGTTAGCTAGAATAAATCTAATCCAGCCAAAACACAGTGCTGTCACAGTCCGCTATGGATGTTGAAAAGACTGGAACAGAAAATGAAGGCATTCTGTTCAACCTTCATTCTGCAGAAGGTCAGCTAGGTTTCATGGGACAACTTGCAAAGGGATGTTTAATTTTTGTGATTGTGAGTTTTACTGGCTTTAAAATCAGCAGAGAGGGAAGGCCTTGATGGAATCAATAAGGTTGGCACATACTTATTGAATTGCTTCCTTTCCACTTGAATCAAAGAAACAGCAGGTTCTGTAGCAATGGAAGTGCTTGTACCACCAGTCCTAGTGCCCAGAACAAAAGCTGATCAAGAAATACAGCTCTAAACCATCACCATGTTCTCAACTCGTATAAAACTGTCCCTGTTCACTGATTTCAAATCCGGACCACAGCTAGAAACTACTTAGTTCTGGTAGCACTAGCTGTTGTACAAACACAAATGAAGGCAAGGAATTCCTCACACTAAGGAATGTGAGCTGTGCACATGTGAAATGGACCATGATTTTGAAGCAGCTGCAGTAAAATCTTATCTTAATATGAACTCAAAAGCAAACACAATGCAAATTTTTGTGGTTTCTTTAATATGTTTGATGGGTTTTAGTTTTCTTAGTTTGGAGGAAATTTTCTTAATGTTATTTTATTTTTGCTCTTATTATAAAGAATAAAAATATACAACTCTACAAAGACTACAAATGAAAAAAGGTGGCCAGTTGGCAGGAATGCCAAAACTTCTGTGGCTTGTATTGTTTCTGTGGTGACACTACGCTGCTGTAGGATGAGCCGCTGGAGTGGTGTGATGGCTCAACAGCAAGGCTAAAGCACAAGGCCAGTCTCATATAAGAGGGATACAGGGGTTGAGCCACTGAGACTGCAGTGGGAGCATGACTAGGCCAATTCAGATCAGTCAAAAGTCAGAGAGAGCGCCTGGAAGTAAAAGAAACCTTTTCCTGACAGATAAAAAGCGAAAAACCAAAGCCAGCCCGTTGGGTGATGGTGCTGAGTCAGTACAAACACACAGATCTACACCTTGCTCGTGCAGGCTCCTGCTGGACCAAGCCTTGCTCCCAATTCACCTGGGGAGGCTTGCTCCAGGTGTGGTGCTAGCAGGGTCAGGCCAGCAGAACCTGACACTTTATTAAATAAAACTCCAAAAACTAGAAAACAAACAAAAAAAAACAGGAAGGAAAAAGCAATGCTATTGGGTAAGTGGTAGTTCTGCCTGGCTGAGGCTGCAGACTGGCTGGTCTGTCCTGAACACTAATCTCCACATTTTATACCCATGCAAGCCTCTTGCTCCAGCCCCTCTCCCACGCATTCCAGGCAGAGTGCACTGAAAGATGTGACTGAAGCAGCTGCTCTCCCTTGGGGAGTCAAGCATTTTGCCACATCTGAAAGTCTCTAGCACTTACTTCCTTTACCGTGATTGTAAAGGTCACCACATGCAGTACAGCCACTTGATCTGGGATCTTTTCTTAACACATTTTTATGCTGATTTTACTATTTTAATTCTTTGTTTGGAATGTATTTTTTTTTCTCATTTCTTCTGTGTGTAACAGCAATTAAAAATATTAATTTACTGGGTATTTCTACTGTGCAGATACAATGTCTCCTTGCTCATTTTCTGTTTCTGTGACAGTTTCAGCATGGAGTATGTAGCCAAATGAACCTCTGTGGTGGGCAGTTTTCTGCCACTGTTAGGCCCATTGGTCGTGTGGCTCTGCCCTGGAGCTACCCAGCACCTCACTAAAGCAAACTGACACTGTCACAGCCAGCTACAGTGTTCCTGCCTGAGGAACCCTGAAACACAGCCACATGCACCCCACAGTACACAGCCAGCACAAATCAACCGGACACCACTGCGAGGATGGCACCTGGCTTGTGTTATAATATGTCCCAGGTGCCCTGGGATGCGGAGCCCTGAAGCATGCCCGCCCCTTGCTGCTACAGCCCGTCCTGCATACAAGGGCCATTTGTCCATACTTCCAGGGAGAAGGCAGCTTGCTGCAAAGGATTGCTCTGGGAAGGCTGCTCGCTGCCCAGAAATCCCAGACAAACGGCCAAGTCTCTCTTCCCCTCAGTCCCAGCAAAATTTCCAGGAGGAAAAAGTAGGGTAGTATGGACATTTTTCTCTGGTTGGGGATTTGATGCCAGTTTCTTCAGCTGTTTCAGCAGTGGCACAGATATTTGGTTTCATTAATCCTGAACCAGGCCATCTGTCACCAGTGGAACAGGTTTCAAGGATTTATAGCATAGAAACACAGAGTGTGTAACTGTGCCAGTCCATTAAATGGATCTGCCCACAGGCTTAACAGACACTCCTTCATACTCCCCTTCTGAAGTGGAGTGGTTCCTGAGAATGAATCAGTACCAGGGAGAAATACTACCAAATTCTTTTCAAAGCAGCCTAAAAGGGTTAACGACAGGGTGCTTCTTTCCTCTTTCTTTAATTTGGCCTTTTACAATTCCTTTCAAAAACTTAGAGGCCTGCTGGGAGGAGCATCCTGTTTCCTCACTCCTCCTTCCTAGCTCCAGACCGAACAAAGGTAGCAAAATATTCTCAGACTGAGCATGTGTCTGGCTGGCCACTGCTATGGTTTTATTCCACAGCTGGCTCATGGAAATATTTACTCTAAATTAAAAGAACCAGCACCAATATTTGTATATGCGTATTTATCTATCTGTCAATCTGTTGATCCTTCAGTGGTTCAGATATTCTGTAATTCCTTATCTAGTCTTGGCCACCAGCAGTGAAGTTCCTGGACCCTTCCAGATGTCAAGTTTTACCTTCTATGGCCAGCTCTTTTACAAAGTGGCTCCCTCATTTGCAAAGCTGCAGACTGTATTTACTTTCTTGGTATTGCAAGGATGTAAGTACTTCAGATTTATGGCTTACTCTGTGTTTGTACACAATCTGACTTAATGAAGCCTAGATCATCATGGATGTCCTGCTGGGCTATCTGGGGACGTGGAGACAGAACCCAGGTCTCCTCTTGAACTCAGAAATAGGATTCTCTTTGACCAGTGTCATAGAAGCGAGAACCGCAATCTTTGGCTCCTTTTATTACCATTATGACACATTAGTAGATGGTATTAGAAATACCACCTTCAACATGCACCCTGCTGTCTGAAACCACTTAGAGGGAGGGAAGACGAAAACATTAGAAGCATCCCTGCTAAGCAGAAGCCCCACTCTACCACCTGGTTTAACCAAGCATTACAAAAGCGAAGGGCAGTTGCATTTTGAGCCACACAAAGTACGCAGCAACAGCAATGCTGTTCTGCATGCTGGACCAGGCAGAGCTAGTTCCACTAATCACCTCCTGTGTTTTGACTTCTGCAAACTTTCTGTCACTGTGTCCAGGAGGTTTGTATCACCTTTTTCTTAAGAAATAAAAAAATTAAAAAAGGAGTAAGTGCCATAATTGCTGCAACAAACCCTATGTTTTAAGTGCAAGTCTCACATAAAGTTCTGGCTAAAAAGCTTTATAAAGCTTTCTGCTGTATAAAGGAAAGAGTTGTCTGGTCACAGTTTTCATAGGAAGTGAACAGTTCAAAGTTAGAGAGTTCTCATTTTCATTCTCATTTCCCCTTGTTCAGTTCATCTCTGTTCCAAATAATTCCCTTTGGGTCTAACAGGCTTTGTGTTCTTTGCAACCTGCCACCTCCCAGCCTAATGAAAATGATATTCACCCCTTCTGAGCTACAACAGCAGGGAAGATGATGCTGTGTGTCACAGAGGTGGAGCAATGCCCTACTTGTTTTTGCAAATATTAAGAAAAAGGCTAAAACTGAAAACATGGCTAAGCAGAAGAATGCAAGCATCCTTCCTTAAAGTAGAGAGGCAGAAGAGCATACATTAAGAGGAGTGGAGACAGGCATGTGAGAAACGGAGGTTTAGCTCCCTTGCAATCAGCATAGAAATCAGCAACTGAGACTCCTGCACAACTATTTGAATCAGTGAATTTGCTCATCACTCCTGAGTCCTTTACCCTTCGACAGCCTGTCACCAGGTAAAGACCACTGAAAGTCTCTGACAAAAATATCCCTAAACAAAGTGTTTCAAGCCCTGGTCTGAAGGAGCTCCCAGCCTAACAAAGAGGGCTTTCACAGGAGGTATGATGTTATCCAGCCTACAGCACCTGACTCCAGGCAGTAACTACCCCTCTTCCAAAACTAAAATCAGCAAGAATATAGTTCCCAAGATCTAAAATAAATCTGCAGTTAAGCTCAATTTGAAGTGAAGTCCTTATCTCCAAAAGTCCATTTTACAGCCTCTCATTCTGACTTCTGCTTTCCCACCTCACTCAACTGCAAATAGGCCCAGCAGCAGAGAGACCCTCTCAAGAGACTGCCCAGGTCAAGGTAAGGAAAAGCCTGAGGAAGCCTCAGAAATAGGCTCCCATTAAGGAATCTGAATATAAATTAGTACCTCACCCACAGAGTGCTTTTGCAAGCCTTGTTCCTTAGCACACTCTGCTTGTAAACAGGTTGCTTTGAATACCTTTGAAGAGGTATGTTGTTGTCCTTACCTCAACAAGCTCTGTGTGGGAAGGCAGAAGGTAAGTCTTACCCAGCAATCAGATCTCTGAGGGGATAGAAAGCTGTTCTTGTGCCCCTCAGGCCTGCCTGCCCTCCCCGAACCTGGGTGAGCCGTGCTGCCAGGGCTCCTCTTGCATCAGCCTGGCTGGCAGTGATGCCAGGCCAGGGAAACCTCCCTCTGATTTTAGGGACTAGGAAAGTGTCCTCCAGCTGTGGCTTGGAACTGTGGCTTCAGGGAGGGGTGTTATCAGGGCGTGCGGGAAGTGGGAGACCCAAGAACACCAGGAATGGTTTCAGTCTTTTAGGTGGGCAGTGGCTGGCTTCAGTGAAAAACGTGTTGCAGGTATCCTACACGCAAAGACAGAAGAGTTTGCTTGAAAATCAGAGCAGGAAACCAGCGTGTTACATCCTTTCCCTTCACTGATCCACACTGAGCTACTTCCACATTAGCAGAGAGAACCAAACCCTGGGGGCAGCTCAGCAGTTGTCAGCAGGCTGTCCAGAAGCAATGATCACAGACAAAAATAACCTTAAAAGATCTTTCCAAATATAGTCCCTCATTATTGGTGCTGTATCAGTTTCATTTCAAGTTGTGCCTGGCAGTGTCTCTCTCTTGTTCCCTTTAAGCGAACACCAACAGGTCCTGAGGCACCAGGGCCTTTCTCTAGAAAGGGAGAATGGGGGAAATGTACTTCAGTGTCATGACAGACAAAAGGATGGAGAATTCTTCCTGTCATATGTTTAACCTTGAAGGCTCCCTAGTTAATCAGTCATAAGCAGGGTGAGCTTACCAGGGGCTGATGAAACTCACAGGACACAGCTGTTTCAAAGCACTGCTGTACATATAAGACCACTCTGCAAGCTCTAAGTTTGGGCATGGTGACATGGGGAAATGATGTGTGGGTTGTGGGTTACTGTTAGTAAAACCTCACTCCATGCACCTGGAAGCGTTCAGTCTCACAGGACCAATTTGAGCCATCTGGAACCAAGCTGTGTATAACAACCTGATTTAAAACTTCACTGGGTGCTTCCAGCATCAAAAAAAAAAAAACAGAGAAGGGAGAGGGGAATATGAAATGTCTGATTTTCTTCCTTTTTGTGTCTTGGAAATTTTTACCAGCTTTCATACAATGTTGGCAAAATCCTGCTATTTCATAAAGGAAGAGAACAGATTTACCCAGTGCAGTGCCTGTAGTATTTGCAAAAAAAGCATGAAACTGTTGTCAGAATGCATCAGCTTACTGTTTGGAGGTGCGAGGTATGTGATAGGTGCAGGGCAAGCCTGGTTAGGGACTGAAAAATGGCCACATTTGCTTTTGAGCCAGCTAGGGAATTCATGAGACCTGCTAACCAAAATATGCCATTTTAAGGGACTCAGTACTGCCTTCAAGCAACTGAAGACAAATCTCAGCGACTTCAGAGAAAGACAAAGTCAGAGTTAGGCTGCTTGAATAAGAAGGTAAGTTCTTACAATGTGGCGCTTGCAGCTCCAGTTGCAGTAACTACAGACCGAGCAATCTCTTCTTCTGTGGGACAAGGATTAGAACCAAACTGTCCCAGAGAAGTGTGAACCACAGTGACAGTCCCAGTAAGTGCACTTGCCCTGGAAAATAGCAGGGTGTAAACCATACTCAGAGACATTAAATCTATGATTATTCAACCTGGAGGGAATCACCCCCAACAAATCACAGTGGCTGCAAATCTGACTTACCACAGATGATCAGCTTGCAGCTGCAAGTTGTAGGGATCATAAGCACACAGATGCTACTTGTTGAGTTGAACCACAACTTGGATTTGGTGCTAATATTGCCCTTGTACAGGGTCCCTGTTGGGTGGGGGTTGAGGGTGAAAGCACAGCTCAAGGCACAGTCATTGCCATGACTCATACTGTGGTTCTTCAGTGGGGCGATGAAACGGGAAGCACAGTCCTTCCTGGGATACTCCATCTTGAAGTCAAAACACTGCTGATGACAAAGTCACTATGGGCTGCTTCACGCTGCGCTCTCTGTTGCGCATGCAAACATGCAAACACAGAGCCAGCACCAAGACAGGGCCTTCTCTTGCACGAGCACAAATCCAAAGAGCTTGGGTATGACATTGCATGACCTGCGCCTTCTTTCCCACCAGAGAAAACTCAGGGAGGAGGGAGAATGAACAATATGCCATGTTACCTGCATCATCTGACCAGCGTACCTATCTCACATGTAAACAAATACAAACTGAAAAGCAAGAGAGGAAGGAATTAGAAATCTCATTTTCCCAATAGTCTTCTATGCAACTGTAAGCAAGCAATTAATTTCTTTGTTTCTTGATCTGTAGATAAGGTGTCAGGTTTTTGCTCCATAGGGATATATCGATGCCTTCTCTCACTAATGCCATTAAACTGTAAAGTGCTTTTGGATATTTGGCTCCCAAGGCATGTTAGAAATGCATGATTAAATTACACCCAATTATAAACCAAAGCAGGTGATCTTGTAAAGAAAGGCTTATTGCTTTGCTGGCATTGATCTGAGACATTAATAGTCTACAGAATGCTCTGGGGAATCAAGGGGAACTGCATGTGCAATTTAATTTCCATTGTCCACTGCAAATCTTCCATTTTCAGTCTGTATTTAAACACATTTCTTGAAGTCGTCTTTTTTCATTGGCATGGGGTCCCATCAGGTAAGTCCACAGGATCCTAGAGGTAGCACTATACGGCAAAATTCTCTTATGAGACCACCTTCTCAGAAAACAGCTGTATCTCATCCTTCAGAGTTTTTCTACCATCTCTCAGTTTTGTGCAAATAAACCTTGTGACTTGCCATTTATAATGAAGACTAGGAAAACAATTCACATCTGCTTGTGCCCTGCTGTCCTGCCTGAAGGACAAGGCAATGTACTGCAAGGCACAACCAACCTAGCTTTTCCTCCATTTACTACTCTTTTATACTCACCTACACACACAGAAGTTACTGTAGTTATTTTACATTCTGTAAGATCCAGGCCTAGAGTACTTCCATACAGGAACACGACTGCAGCAACATAACTGCAAGCGCTCTTTCTCAGCTGCACATGTAACTGAAGTAATATACCTATGGTCTAGTTACGTCGATCAAGGAAGGCTGATTGTTAAATACAAATATGCAGTGTGACACTTGATTACTCATTTTAGTGTATTATTCTGTTGTTTTAATGTATTGCCCATTACTCTTAATGGGATTAGAAAACTTGTAGCAGCATGTGGATAGGCTTCGAAGAAATATATGCATATTCTGCTAATATATATTAATACAGAGTATGTTTTATATTACGATATTGTTTATTACAACAGGCATAGGCCAAGCAAAAAAAAAAAGAATGGCTTGTATCTCACTAGAGTAACTGCATTCTGCTTTGCCCCAGACTGGGCAGAAGGATCACTTACCATTTTGATTTGATAAACTGGGGCATGTTCAGTTTTGTTTGGGAGGAACTGCTAATGAGACACCCTTATCACTGATTAGGTCTGAACAGGGAGCAACTGAACAAAGGAGAAGGCATTTACCTAACGGGATGACTTCTGAGTGTTCAATTCAATGTGTTTTTTAGGGACAACTTATAGCTCCTGGCCCAGAAAGGCTGTCACACAGTCTCCTACATGTGACAGATTTATTTGCTTTTCCTTTAGGAAACAAATCCCAGTCAGACTGGAAATATGCTACAAGACAAACTACTTGTAACACCAATCTTTTGTTATGGTAATATCACCCTCTCTGCACATGGATGGCCCCTACTGTCTTGAGTTTGAATTTAAAAAGCATCTCTATGAACTGCTATGTAATGCACTACACATATATGTAGTAAAAGGAAGCCTGGTGCTGAAGAGATTGTCATCAAAGGGATGGGATAGGACAGAAGGTATTTTTGTATCTATTCCCCAGGTGGGGACCTGAGGTGCTGAATAGGTTAGTGATATACCCAAGGCCACAAAGGCAGCCTGAGCTTAGCCCCCAGTCTTGCATACAAGAGCACCCATCTTCCTCCGGCACTGTCATGAGTTTTTATCCTTACCTGTGTCTTTGGAGGTGTACCGCTGCTCCTGTGAATCCAGAGGGTCAGTGTCCTCAGTGTCATTGCGGGGAATGACTCAGAAGTATTTCCTTCCTGGGAGCAGACTTGTGACAGTGTACTTATTGCTGTAGACCATTTCTGAGGCTGTGAACCACATGGGGTACTGACATCACATTTCAGGATACCATAATCAGTCTGCTAGTAGCCTTCTACTTTTGAGCTGTGATTGAGGGTCACAGTGTTTGGGACTTCTTCAACCAGCTGCAGATTAGCGTGTGGTCAGGGGAAATCTAAGAATTAATGAGCATATTTTAGTATTGTTTGGGACCCTCCCTCTGCCCTTTTCTGAGGCAAAATTTTTCACTTCAGCTCCTCCCTTCCAAAGTCCTTGTGTGTCTGGGAGTACTTTCCTTGATTTTCCTACCCTAAGGAACCTGAAGACCAATTTGCCATGTGCGTGTAATTCCCTTCTGATGAAAAAATAAGGCTGTTTGGTAGTTTTAAACAGCACTCTCTGAAAAGATGACAAATGCAAAATATACTGCAAAGGTCCCTAAGCCCCAGCAGGTCATTATAGTAATAGGAATCTCTCTAAGGAGCAAGCCAGCCTGCGTCCACTTGGCTGTCATAGACCCACTTGCAATGGAAATGATGTCACTAGACTGCTGAGGGGACACTGTGTTAGTGCTGTTATGGGGATTTGCCTGATCAAATAATGGCATGAAAAACAAGGCAGCATTTGGGGATGTCTGGAGCAATAACTGCTTCACCCTTTCCCTCCACATTGGACAGAGTGAGAAAAGCCCCAGCAGTACCTTCCTTATCCCTCAGCTCTGAACCATGCTGGTTCCCCTGCTTGGCTCGGCTAACTGCCTCTGAGCTAGCGCAAAGGTGGGACTTGGGAAACAAGTGACAAGAGGTAAGAAAATCCTTTCTGACCAGGGAATCTTTTGCCCCTTGAGTGGAACTGCAACATTTTGGATCACTCCTGTGGCATTTTTTGGATAAGAGGTGTGTGTGATTGGGAGTGTTTCTTTTTTTTTTTTTTTTTCCAAGAAAAAAACAACCTTCCCAACTCTAGTATTGATGCAGAAATTGTGTGACATTTCCATCAGTAGAGGAATACCTCCTGTCGATACCCAGAGGTGACTGAGATGCTCAAGTTTGCTCTATGCTGTTCCTGCAACTTGCATTTGAATGTTGTAAAGGGCTTCTCTGTAACTATTTTTGAGGATGATCTGGTACAGGTCAGAAATAAATCGCTCGGTGCTGTGGATAAGAACTGGGAATGGTTCTTGCCCTCCCTCTTCTTGATATGCCTTCTTTTTGCCACATGATTGGTGAGCCCTGGCCAAGACAAATGTGCAGCTATAACATTCTGCTTCCTGACTTGGGTGGCAACAGAAACAAACCACATCTTTGAGCACAGAAGGGATATCTGTGTCTACAGGAACAACTTGTACATGATCAGCCTCATAGAAAAATATTTTAAGAACAGCAATCCCAGAGATCTCTTCAAACTGTAAAGGCAACGGCAGGCTTTGCCCCCAGCAAAGTGCATAGAACTGGCTTGGCTTGGAAGATGCCACATAAACCTTATGTTACAGTTCATTAGTTTGATCATCTTGAAAGCTGAGGGAAAACAGCTGGTGTGATACAGATAAACTTGTACAATAGACTGAAAGATACATTCTTACACTGGGGCTGATTCTGCATGGTACTGTTGACCCTCAGCTTGTGCAGAAGTCTAGGCTGAAAAAAAAGGAAAGCACAGAAATTGCCCTTAGCCTCTACAGAAATGAGCTCAACATCCATCTTAATAGAAATTGTACCTCAGAAAGGACAGTGTTGGGACCTCAAGTGTTGTCTTTACAACCTGATCACTCCCCTAGGTCACTCAAGGTTTAATCAAGAATGATTTCACTTCAGTTAGCATGAACTGTAGTTCCATGCTTGAAAAATTCTGCTTCTTGTGATGAATCAGAGAGCTTCCCCCATGTTTTACGGTTTGCTGAACACTGTTGCTCCAGCTGCAGAAGGCTGGATTGTGCAGCTGACAAACTTGGCGTGTGCAGAAGTTCCTCTACCCTAACCACCACAGAGAGGCTTATAAAAAGACTAGCCATAAAAATAGGGAGCAGTTCGGCACGACTTCATAAACCTAAAGCACTGTGTAAGTTTTCTCCAATAGTCAACTTATTTTAAACCAAAGTGACAGCTCATGTGATAAAGGCCAAAGGACGACTGTAGCCTCCATAGCCCTGCAACTGTATTTCACCAGATGTCCACGAAAACTCTAACTGCAGGATTTCTCCTCTGACAGGGAAAGTTGTATGAATGTATGGTGCTGTCCCAGCACGAACCACCATGTGGCTCTTCAGCCTCACAGTCAGATCAAATCTATGGGGGGGATAAAAGAAAAACAGAGAGAGAAAAATTTAAAAATTAAGAGAGTGAGAGATTCCACAGAAAAGTAAAGCCATTCTTCAGTCTTTTGAGTTGTGTCTGGAGAAGTGAATGACTGAGACTGGAAACCTCCAAACCGTTTTAGCAGAAGACAATGTACGGGTTGCAATGTTGCCAGCTCCAGAAAAGAAACTGCCTCAGCATTCAACAGCTTAGTGATGAGCATCTATTCAGGACAATTTCAGGTGAGGAAGGTGGAAGAGGAACATTTAAAAATAGTTCACGTAAAATGTGAATGAGAACAAAGAAAAAGAAGAGGCAGCTTAATGCCTCATTAGATGATTTTACTGTTCACCTTCTGCCATGAACAATTTTGTATAATGTCTATTTCTTATAGGACTTCTCATACTCCTCAGTACAGTACTGCAGGTTGACATTTGACACCAGAGAAGTTTATTTGGGTTTCTCTATTTGGAGATGTGGTCACAAAGCTGTGCTGCATAAACTGGTTGTGTAGTTCCAAAGTGGAGACTGAGAAGAGAACCATTTTTTATATTGGTCACCTGGATGTTGTCTTCGAGACTTCCTCAGTCAAGCCTGAATGCCCCTCTACTCTACAGGAATCAGAACTACATAACATGACTCATGAATCATGCATGTTTCCTTGCTGGCATTACTGCTACTGAGGGCAGCCAGCACCACGCTTTGTTACCTGGGAGTACCCTAGACATAAAAAGTCTGAATTTCCTAATTAATAATTGAGGAATCGTAAGTCCTAAACAATAAAGATTTAAATACTTTGCTACCTCAAACTGTAAGCTATCTAGAGATTTCATGGCAGGTCATGATACTTTCATTATCAAAACATAATTAGTGTCTCTGAAGCATAACCTCTGATAATATTATTTCAGCTTCAGCATGCTGGCACCTGACAGTTCATCCCATTCAAACCAAGTGTCTGAAAGAATTATAATCCTGTCTCAGTACCACCACATTTACAACAAATGGGTATTTCAAACATGATGGTTTATTTGCTGTAGTACCTACCCTCCTAACCCATATTCATACTACAGTATCCACAACAGGAATCAGAGAATCTTCCAACAGTAACCTCTGTAATTACATGTGAGATTTGTGAGAGGTCAGATGGTAGAAGAAAAAACTGCCATTATACCTGACATACTCATTCAGGGGACAGTTCAGCAAGAAGGATGGCAGAATGATTTTAATTTGGGTCAAGGACTGCACAGCTTGTGTTGTTCTCCATCTCCTCTCAGCACCTCCGAAAACTCAGCAGAAAGAAGAGGAGCTGTGATGTTAAATGTGCGAGATGAATTTAATAACCCTTTACAAAATGAGGTATATTTTAAAACAAAATAAAGTAACAGCTGATAGATGGGAGTTTCAGCTGGACAGATACTGCAGGTCTTACCTGAAGGTGGCATTGCTAGAATTCCTTCCTGTAACTAACTCCACTGCTTCTCCCATACCAGCTTCATTCACAACTCTGCTTCAGAAGTAGTATTTGTCTCTCCTGCAAGCCTCCCACAGTGTAAGTGGTACTAGAGATAGGGATCTTGGTGCATTTTGTCCATTTCTTGGTGTCCTCAGCTCACACCTCTAGTATGTATCCTGACAGCACATCTTCCTGACCTGGCTGCTGCCAAGCTAAGAAAATGCTGGAGCTGGAAAATCCACCACCTTCAGCAGTCCTGGAGGCTCTGTGACAGCAGCAGAGCTGTGACACGCTACTGTACCTGCAGGTCTATGCTTGCATATATGAATACAGAGCTGCTTCTATTTCAAGATTCCAAACCTGCAAGATTTTAGGATAAAAGGCACCTTAATAAACAAAACAAATCCAATTCCTAAAAACAATGCAGTTCTTAAAATGGCACATACATATAGACCCTGTTCTAAGGTTGACCATTTAAGAAAAATCCTCACAACATTTGACATGATACCATCTGAATTCAGCTTGGAAAGGGCACCTTCTACGAACACTGACCACCACTAATTCTCCATGTGTGTTTGGGAGAGGTGTCTAGCATTAAAGGTTTGCTTCTGTCTCTTCCTAGCTGACTGGTGAGCTCTGCAATACGTTTCCTATAATTGGTTTGGTATGGCTTTGAGTGCCTGGTGTCTTTTCTTGTTTAATAAATCCCTCTTACAGTCCTGCGTAAAGTGGACAGGTGCTAGCTGGACTGCCTGGATTAGTGAATTTGCTTACTGGCTTGCAAGATCCTGATAATGTTCTTCAAGTTCATTTGCCAAAGGTTACAGTACCTCTAATGAATAGTCATTTTTGAAAATACAGATCTTGCTTTTTGCTCTTTAGTCCACCTTGCAGCAGTGTAGTTAGATCTCCATAATATGTAAGAAGAGCAAAAGATGGGACATTAAAACATACCCATATGTTTTTAAGCAAATTAACAGAGTTGCATATCCAAATCCACATTCTGCTCTGGAAGTCTCAACTAAAATGCAATGACCTCCCCCTGCCCTCCGAAACCCAAAAAAGTCAACCAGTGCAGCATGCCATGACAAACTTAATACTAATGGCTTTTATACAGAGCATTCATATGAGCACACAGGGTCATAAGAAATATAGCGCATATGGACAGTACATATTCTCCTAGGCCTAATGTGAAATAATGCAAGTCTTCAAATAGGAGAAGAATCAGCTTCAGGCTTTAAATTGTTTTTGTGTTGTCTTCTGATGTAAAGGAATCTGAATGCTTTCCCATCTGAGTAACTATTTAACCTCAAGGCTCTTGTCTACTACATGGAATTCTCTCATTTTTTAGCTATACCCGCTTCCACACTTGGCCAGGTTTTTTTCTAAATTACGTGCACCTCCTAAGGCCCACTCCTGTATCTATGACAAGATTCCATCAATAGTTTTAAGTTATTTATTGATGGCCTCTGACAGACTTCTGTTTTTAAAATACTTTGGTTATATGGTCATACAGAGTAAGAATTCTCTATAACTGTCACAAAATAAAATCTGTCCATTTCAGCATTTCTGAGGCTACTGTAATCCTCTGGAGTTTGTCTGTGATTTTGATCAGTCCAGAATTAGGCACAGATTCTTTACTACTAAAAATAGAGTATTAAAATAAAAGAATGTAAGCAACTTCCATGAATTCCACAAGAGTTTTCTCTTATTTTAAAAGGGTTGATGGAGGACTGATGAAAGGAGCATAGTAACATGTATGAGAAATTATTTTCTTTGTTATACATAAGGGCCTTTGGCAACATATACATGAACATTAAGCACTGAAGGTGCCTTAGAGCACCTTTATCATGTTGATCCCTTCTGTTTGCATATACTCAATTCCCCCCAGGTGGAAATTTCTTACTCTGTCCTTATCTTAATAGTTACACATTTTAAGTGAATAATATCACACATTCAGGCACTTACAATATAATTACATTTGCAGTCAACAGTATTAAGGCCTTCCTTAATCTTTAGTTAAGCTGTAAACAAAATGAGCCAGGCTGGAATTTGCCACAGTCCCTCAGACTTCAGTCATAAATGCATAGATCTGATCATCACATACGTGTTTAGGAAAACTAGACATTAAGCAGTGAAAGAAACATACTGATGGGATCCTTTCAAACGAGAGGTTGAGGGCATACTGAGAAGTCCAGGGCCTGCACAGTTCACAGCTATCACACGGAACTCATTCTGTATCCTCCAGAAAACCATCCACTTTGGATCTGGTACCTAGAGACACACATGTTGCAATTACACAACTCTCACCCATAAAAGTGTTCCCAAGTACTCACTATTTTTTTTAAATTGCTTTTGGGTTGAGATAAATGAAGAAGAAATTTCAGCTCACAGACTGCTGGAAAACAATATAAATTTCAGCGGTTCAGGGAGCCCCTTAACTAGGTCTAACCTTCACTTCTCCAGTGGTCTGTTCCACTTTCATATCTCTCTCCCTAAGGAGGAGATGGAATTTTGATGCATATAATAAGAGGAAAAATGCATAATTTGCTTTCCACTAGATTATGGTCTATAGCCTGGTATAATCACACATGCTGGGGAAAAATATCGTCATGTCTTGCTCCGCTGACTTCAGTGGGATTGACCATGAGGTAACGACCTTTCACAACCTAGCCTTCAAGCAAGGTTAAACCTCCATTCAATTTTGAAAAAAAAAAACGCCGCAGTAATTGAGTAATTTGCCTTAAAAAGTGTTTCCATTATTTACCATGAGTAATAATGGTGCTTTAAGGAGGATATTTTTGGATAGTGTGATTGGTTGTAACTTAATTAATATGAAAGTCCAAGATTTTGAATGAGACAGAGGAAAGAATCCAAGAAAGAACCAAAATATTAACAGAAAAGGAAAAGCAAAAGTCTCGTTAGTCAGATGCTGCTGTTGACAGGAACACTCCCATGTGTTATACAAGCTGTGCTAAGCATAGATCATATGGTTGCTATCTGATGGATACAACAAAATCAGCCACTTGTTTAATTGAATTCTGGTCTAAGTCAGGGAAAAGCAGTCAAATGTAGGTAGGAAGAAATGTAAAATATAGGTATTTGAAATTAGGCACCCAAATCCGTAGGTGTTACTTTCAGAGGTTCTGCCCTCTCATCGTTGCTGGTGGGTATCAATCCATTTCTATTTGAGGGCTGAAAATCTCACTCTGAACAGCATGATGTTCAAAGATGCCATGCTAGATGCCATGATGACATTTTCCTTGATCAATCAATACTCAGCTTTGCTTTCAAAACTTACCTAACTTTCCTTCTGCCTACATAAAACAGATAATAATCTTGTTCTGACCTTGGACTGGCTCCTTGGTGGCTGGAACACAAAGATTGCTGCCTTTCTTCCTTTTTTTTTGTGGTGTAACCTTGCACTGGGGAGCTGCCATCCTGGGCTGGGAAGTTCCAGGTGATGGTGACATCTTCTTTCTTGACATCTACAACTTGAGGCTGAGACACGTGTCTCGGAGGCTCTACACAGAAGAAAATCAAATTAGCACAGTACAGTCAGAATTCATTGACTCCAAGTTGTGTGTATGTGCTACGTATGTGTGTATAAATATATATGCATGTATGTAGAGCAAGAAATCAAGGAGGGCAACTTGTATGTTAAGGTTTATTCATGGCCACAACCATTTTCTAAAGATTCTTTCTTTGCCGTCTACTTCCTTTTTGTCATTTTAACTATTGAAACATTTCAATTCTTGCACTTATTCCAAAAATGAGCTCTTTCTGCAATGCATTACAGAGCAGTTCAGCAATGCCTTCTCTAATCCAAGTTCAGACAAAAATGCAAAGTTTTAGGTGAGAACTGATATATTTACGTCAATTTGGTAATTTTCTTTCTGAAATGTTTCAATAGGCCAGGCTTGCTGTTTGCACTGTATCTTTTGTGATACACTCTGGCCTTGGGGAAAGGGGATTGTAAATCCCTTTTCACTGGGGATCTCAGTCCATAAAGGAAAAATGGGAACAAGAGGTACCTGAACTATAACTCTCAGAAGATAGTTCAGCAGTGTTTTCTAACCAAGTTAGGTTTTGGCTGACATATTTGCTTTTTTGGCTGCAAAACAAAATGTTTTTAAGTATTCCCTTTTAAATTATCTTCCCTCCTCCCCCACAATATTTTCCAGAGAAAGCCACTTTTCATTTCTGCTCTATCCCACCAAGCTTACGTAACTGACACTAGAACAGTGTGTCAGTCAGTCCTCTCTTGTGGCCAGTCCATGCCGAGGGGTTTCTCAGTCCACAAACACTTGCAGTGAAAGGACCTGGGTATTTGTTTGATCCTGGCTATCAGCCTAAGCACAAAGCAGCTTCTAAGCTCTGTCCTTGGAATTTGTCCCCTGAAGCACAGGAGACACTGTTCTTTTGGGGACTGGCAAGGAGGAAGAGGACAAACACGATGGGAAGTGGGACTGTGAAACCACATTAAAAACAGTTGGCTAATAGGTTCTCCGGCAAAAATCTCTTCTGTTTCCAGAGGCTTCATGAGACCTTCAGAGTTGATGGCACGTATTCTGAATTAGTAGGCTTTTCCTTCCTCCACCTTCCCTGTAGCAAATGTGATGTAGTTGCTCTCCACCACGCATACATTGATACACTATTTTTTCCCTATCCATCCTCCTCTTGATGACAAAGTGAGTCACCTGCTTTCCTCCATTGCCTTTGGGTGCTTTCCATCTCATTTTACGTTTTCCCCATGTGTTACAGGAACTCTGCTTTCCCCTGTGGGGGTTTTAGTTTGTCCGCAGTGTGAGCAGCTGACCAGAGTGACATGGAGGGCTATTATTTAGGGGGTCATATTCTGTCATGGTGCAAATCAGTGTAGATTACAGCAAAACTAAACTGTCTTGAATCACTTGATTTGATAACTCAGAGTCTGCTCCACTGCAAGATTTTTTAAAAGACAGTATGAATTACAGTGTCTGTAACCCAACATATCTACCACTGATTGTCCTGTCCTGTCCTCTCCTGTCCATAAAATGATTAATTTAGGGCCTACTAACAAAGTTGAGGTAAGGATTGCCAGAAGCCAAGCCACAGTCATTTTTCAGATTCAGCATAATGGCTCCACTGTCTTCTCTCATGCAGATTTTGATTGTGAATAACACAGTCAATGGCTTTCTCCATCACCACTTTCTTTTCCTTTGTCGCCTCAATACCATCTTTGAACCATGTGACTTTAGGCATTGGCTTTGCCTTGAAAGGCACCTTGATGTTTGCTGTATGCTTAGTCTTCACAGTAATGCTGTGTGCAGAAAAAAGCTTGAGGACAGATTCTTCAGTAACAGAAGAATCTGGAAAGAACAGAGACATCTGAAAGCTGCAGCTGCAAATGCAGCTTGACATCTTCCCTGTGTCTGCGAGTTCCCAGAAAAGGTGGTCCAAAGCCGGGCCCTTCACACACTCCTTCATGTTTTTAATGTAGGAATCCTACATTTTGTGAGTCTTTGGGGATGCTCAAAATCTTCAGTGTGCTTTGATTCAGTTAATTTAGTTCTGTTTCTTGTACAGGGAGTTGGCTGGCCTCCTTTAGTTGTTCAGCTCAGCAGAAAAAGAGGGACCTCTGGGAAACAGCAAGCCCCAAAGGTCCTCACTTCCCTAGGGCCTGGAGATTTGATTCCAGGCAGTTTCTAAGTTTTTCATGGCACAAGAAGCATCCCTTTGTGCTGTTCTTCCCTAAGGCCACACTGGGATATCTATGATCATTATAAAGGTAGTAGAATCAAAGTTAGGTACTGCTTGTAAAGAAAATGATCCCTCATTTGTTATAGAGTAATATGGGAAAATGATAAGGATGTCTTGCACACAAGAAAGAAAAATAACCAGGTTCCTAAACAT
The DNA here is from genome assembly GCA_947846985.1 of Fratercula arctica. Lineage (NCBI taxonomy): Eukaryota > Metazoa > Chordata > Aves > Charadriiformes > Alcidae > Fratercula > Fratercula arctica. The sequence continues at coordinate 16,887,404 of CANTUZ010000005.1, forward strand.
ATTTGTTGTTTTTCCCTTTTATTTTTGTCAAACAATGTATGGGTTTAGAAATTACAATCTTCTGCTAAAAGTCATACAAAGGCGTTAAAATTTTTTTTTGAATGCAGGAGAACCAACCCCCCCTATACCAAAGCTTTGCTGTGGATGAGTTTTTACTGCAACACAGGTATGATAAATAATCTGTGCTGCAGCCACAGCACCCTTACAGCTGTGTCTGTCCCGCTCTTCATGCAGCGGTATCTATCCACTTTGCCTTGATTCAGCAGACAGAAAGAGGCTTATTGCCACACTGCAGACGAGTCTGAAAGTCCATCTGGCGCCATCTGGCTGCCAAGAGCTGAGTAATACGCATATTTATATTTTTCTATATATAATTTCAGAAAAGGTGTTTTTCTTGTTGCTCATGACAACAGTGTTTGAAGTAAAGGCTCAGGCCAAAATTCTTGATCACTGATTTATAAACATAGAAACTATTCTTAGCCACTTAAAATCAACCAGTATGACTGTTCAATTTTCTCCCCTCAGGGAACAAAGAAGCAGAAAGAAAAGGTTTTGCTCATGCACATAGATAAGCCTGTAAAATGGTACAGGTGCAGGCAAGGACACCTGGTGAAGCACTGATTCTGCAAGTGTTTGTGTATGCCTGATAAAGAGCAGTAAGGAGATGGGGTGGCTTCCTCCAACGGCAACTCTTGCTCCACTCTCCGCCTCCCTGTCTCTGAACAGCTACCTCCCTTCACCCTCCTCTTCCATTCTGTCAATGATGAGTTTGTGCATGGCTCCCTGCTTCACTATCCAGATCCTTTTCATGTCTGTCGTCTGTCAAGAAGATTGAGGCAGGAAACAACCCATATTGCAACAAACATTATCTCCAGCTCTCTCCCTGAATCCTCTGATCAGAGTTTCCTGCTCTAAGATGACTAAGTGGTCGCGATTTCTAGCTCCTAGACATGGACAAAATGAATTCAGTGTTATACGGACAGAGTGATCTGTGCATCTGCATAGATGAGCCACATGGCATGTAAAGAATGGTGTGCATTAGCATGCAAAGGATATATTTGCTGATTACTCTGAAAATCAGAGCCTGGAAGAGGGAGAAGGGTGGGTGGTGAGAAGCCAACCTTGTAGGAAAGAATGCAAGTCTACAGGCTGAGAAAATGGGTTAGAAAATGTAAAAGCATCTTTATAGGAGACTGGGAAGGAAAATTTTGAAAAAGCCAAGATTCAAAGCCAAAACTTAGTAAGACTGGGGCTGCAGTAGACTGGGAAAGATTAGATTCTTTCTTGTCTGATCTGTCCATCTGTTTGGCCTTAGTCAAAAGCCCCTTATCACAACCAGGCCAAGTCCCACAGTAGCTATTTGGAGAAAACTTCTCATTAGGGTTTTGCAGCCTTTCATGATACTGACAATACCATGGGCATTTCACCTACTTGCCTTCATTAAGCCATATTCCTTCTACCTTCACATCATTCAGGACAACAAAGATTTTATCAGGATACCCAATTAGAGCATGACGATCACATACATGCTCTTCATGGTTGCAGATATCTCTAGAAGAAATCCCGGTGGAAGTATGTGAACAGAAAAACTGTGCAGAATGATTGTTGACTGAGCACTTCAAACAACAAGGAGGTATTTAATGTCAGGGAGACCTCGTAACAAAATGGACAGGCCCTCAGGACGAAAGTGGTTGGTTTAGTGAATTGGACATCGTGGGAAGAAAGGGGGATGGAGAAAAGCTGTTCCTAAGTAGTTTTTGCCCTTTTTTATGGGTATTCGCTGGAGGGAATGTAGCTATAAGAACCCCAAAGCCGAAGCAGAACTCAGCCTCTTGGCACTGCTCCAGAACCTTAGCTGGTCCAGAGGAGCTGTCAAAGCAGCCAAACACCTCCTCTACTGCCTACATAATATTTGTATCTGAACATGAACTCTGCATGGGGAAAGATGAATCTGTAACTAAGGCACTAGCCTGCAATTCCAGTGTGCACAGGAGTCAGAGGCAGCTCAGCCATGGCTTTCCAGGTTACCTGTGCAACAGAAGTGGTTTCTCTGCCTGAGGAGTTGTCGGAGAAGGCCCCTGCCCCATACTGTCTCTTCAGACCAACCTGGCCATGGCCCGCAGAGGGCACTCACATACCAGGCCTGGTACCCATCCTCCAGGAGCCAGGTCTTCCCTCCCCACTGCCAGCCACACTCAACCCTGGCCACCTAATCCTTGCCAGGCTGCACATCTGGAAAGCCCAGAGCTGGGGATGCCATTGGGAAACTGCTCCCTTCTGCCCTGTTTTGGAAAAACAAAATGAGAAATACATGGCCAAAACGCAACTAATGGAGTAACTTCAACCCAAGCCCATACACCAGAACAGGGTTTGTGGGGCATCACCTGACACAGAAAATGCAGGACTATTAGGAAGAGACCAGCCTCACAGAGACATCTGTCAGGGCAGATGAATCTTCCATGTGAGAAAATCTGCTTGACCTCACAGGTGAGCTTGTTTTGGCCCCTGAAGTTTCCTTCATACCATCCTAACCAGCCAAATATTCAGTTGTTACTGAACCTGTGAAGGATACACTACTATAATTTTATCCTCCTTCCATGCAGTTAATTTTAAAATGCGTTTTCAAATGCTGCATTTTTTATGGAAGGCACCTGGGCATAGTTCAAAGATGGTCCACTTATAACAGAAGTCACCTCAAATACTAACAGCCTCTAAAATCCACACCCTAACTTTGAAATTCTCATCCAGCCTATGCTGACAGCATAAAGCTAAGCTTTCCAACTTTTTTACCTGCTCTTAACAGCCTTGTGTCTTTCTCTAAAGATCATAGACTTAAGTTTACAGCATCACTAATGCTACTGCAAAATTAATTCACAAAATAAAAGTGATATTAAATATTTACCAGCCTCATGTTGTGCTGCTGGTCCTCAGAAGACTGCAGTGAAACGTCTCATGGGTGGTTTTAAAGAAGCAGGATAAGAATTCATTAGGACAACCCTGATTAAAATAAAAAAACATAGTACACTTTACTAGGCTGGTTTAGGTGATGTGTAAAGACTTAAATGGAATATTTACCACTTTATGCTTCTCTGACTATATACAGCAAAGGGAAGTCCTTAATTATTATCTGCATGCTACCAAGAGGGGGCACAGACTAATGGCTTATTCCATGTTAAACAATAAATAGACTGCAGAGCAATGTTATCTCACATCAGTTTCCTAGCTGTTATAGCAAAGCAGTACCGCTCCTCTGCAGAGTTCACTGAAGAACAGTGTAAAGACTACTTTTCCTCCTCCTCTTACTCTCTAGTGTGAAGAGCCATTCACACTTACCTTCCACAGTTACACTGGCACGGCTGTACTGCTCATTAGGGTCACTGTCTTGCATAGTCTGTGATCTCTGTGCAACATCCTGAGTCACTCGGCTCAGCAGCATTAACAATAAGCTCTGCTCTCTTCCCTTCATGCTTCATGATGTACTGAGATCTCTCAATCACTTGTCCGTTCTAAATCCCCTTCAGGGTGACATCTTCAGAAGTCAGCACACGCTCCAGGAAGACTTTTCCCTTCTTTTTTACTTGGATGTCCTTGAGATTGCTGACAAACTGGACTGGAACCCCTGGGAAAGGGTCTGGCAAGAAAAAATGGCACATACCAGCGGGCACCTTATAAATAAAAACAAGTAGCTTTGCATTTGCAGGATATAACAGGAGGAGTGCAGGAATCTCCTGTGCAGGAGAGATTCCAGGCTTGGGACTTAACTTCCAGTGTGAAAATGAGGTCTTGATGTTCCTCTGCTTGCCTGTCCGCAAACTAGCTTTATGAGACTGCAGCTTCCAATTTTTTCAGATCAAGCTCTGGGGCTTTGTGTTTCAACTTTCTGGATTTTGCAGCTCAAACCCTGCTGTCTTGCATTTGATGCACTCACTGCTCAAAGACGCTTACTTTACATTACTTCTGATCAATGAATAGTGGAGTGTTCTGCTCTGCACTATATCTCCAGCCTCAACGCTGAGTTCTTTAAAGTCACTGGAGAGAACACCTTTAATTTTCATAGTGTGGGCCAATCCATCATCAGATGTGATGATTTCATACTTATCATCCCACTTCAACTCTTTCTCATTGAACTTCTAGGTGAAATTTTGCACTTTCTGTGGCTGGTAGATTTCAAACACTTCTGTCTGTCACTTTCAGTGGTTTCAGTTCTGTCAGGAGTTAGGGGCTTACCTATTTAAATACCAAAAAGACAAATATTTGTTCTGTTATGCTTAGTTCCTGATCTCAGATTTCCCACACTAAATTGCTTGAGTTCAGTGAAGTTATTTTGATTTCTTTCTTGAGTGGTAGCAGAAAGATCAATTAATTCCTTCAGCTTCAGTGGGAATTAAGCTAACTACAGTTCACAATATTCAGTAAAAATTGCATGTAATCCTACAAAGCTGATTACCAACAGACACACTGCTTTTCTGTTCAGTTCTTCTGTCTTAGCTCTGCTTTCTTTTCCTCTCCTTTACTGCAGGTCATTGCAAAGTAAATGGCTTCAGGCAACTGCAGATGACATCTAAAAGCATACTTCGAACCATTTGGCAAGCTGAAGGAGGTCTGACATCTTCCTACATTATCTGTCAAGAGTGCTGCAGTGCCTGGCACAGGATCACTATTTGGCTTACGTAAGGTAATCTATCACATTACCGAATAGCCTGTGCCCAAGCCCTGCTAAGGGCTTTATCAAAAAGTTAAGTATTATACTTAGAGAATGGTACTTATGGCAAAGATTATCCTTAAGAGATGGTCCCACTGCAATAAAAAGTAAGGCAGGTGGGCAGCATCACTTTTACTTAGCATTGATTTAAAGCAAAGTTTGCTGTATATAATCTGGTTGGTTTTCTTTCAAACAGCAGGCACATTTGGCTGGTTGTGGGAAGCATATGCAGATGTAAAAAGATCTTTGTCATTATGCCCAGGCGCATCCACTGACTCCCAAGTCCTGTAACGCTATTTGAGGAACGTTCACTTCCACTAAAAGGAGAGTGCCAAGGTGCAATTTGTCATTCCCGTCTTTTCCACTAAGACTGCTCCAAATTCAGTAGTGACTCACACCCCTGCCACACTGACGGTCAGTGGATAATTTGGCTTATTATGGTTAATAACTAGGCTTCAAACTGAAACCTGCTGTCTAATGAAAGGTGTTTTCACATGGGCTCTCTAGTAGTTGTGGGTTGGTTTATGATTTGTGCAATGTTAGATTTCTGTTTGAGCCTAAAAAAGACCAGCGAATCATGAATGTTGCAAAGACATATGAGAAAAGAAAGTAGGACACAGTTTGGCACACCAATTTTGACCCTCAAATTTTTTTCTGCAGATGTTGACATTGTACACAGAACCTCACGTATCCAAGAACAAAGATTACCTATCACTCTCAGCATAACAGAGAGCTGCTTTTCAGCCACAAGCAGACCGTAGGTACCTAGGTCTTTCCCATTCACATTGGTGATGCACAGCATACATTTCATACCCATATGCATCATATCATTTTTTTCTCCAGGAATACAGGGAACACAAAGGCTCTTCCCCATAATAAGCACAATGCTTGCACCTTTGAAAACATGTTCTTTTTGTGCAGTGGACACAGAGGGCAAGACACACAGTGCTCAGTTTAAAGTCAGCTGGGGATAGATTATTTCACCCTCCTTCATCCCACTCTACTTGCAGTAAATCTGCCCTGCAAAGGCTCTCCATTTTGTCTAACTTAAAAATTTTTGCAAGACTAGTTGTTAGTAACTGGTCTAGTCACTTAACAAGCCAGACCTGTAGAGCTCACCTTTAGTCGTGATCAAGGATACTGTGTAGATGGCATCAGCGTGGGTATCGGACACTACACACTTGTAGTTATCTGTATCATCTCAGGAGAAGCATCCAGATTGTGAAGAAAAAACACATAGAGAAGGCAATAAGCAAAAGCTCCATATAAGTTGGGGTGGTGGGAAGCAAATATGGCAAATGTATTAGTGAATTCCTCTTTTCATTTGTGTTTAAATCAGTATTTTTCAATCATTAACAGAATTGACCTGTTGAAAATCCAGAATATCTGAAGGCAGAAATTTTGAGGCCAAATCAAATGCTCCCTCCTCCCTAAAAATCCCTCACAGCATTCCCAAAGTCCCAAAGACAGACAGAAATCTTCCCACTGACAGTGATGTATTTTGGATCAGGTCCATTCTTGGCCTAAGGCAGCAAAATGAAGCCACATTTCTCCTTAGAGACATCCTTTTATTCTGGTGCTCTGGATTGAAAGTGAATGTCACCCCTGAACTGCATAAGCAATACAGAGACCAGAGGAGGGTGAATGGAAGCTGCTGGACTCTAGAGTACTGTAGGAAAAGGAAAAGAGTTTGACCTGCCCTGGCTGGCAGACTTGTAAACAAAGGAATGCCCGTGAGAAGAGGTGAATTAGAGTGAACCAAGAATTAAGGAGAGAGAAGAGAAAGGAACGGAGCAAGGAAAGTAAGGAAAAGAACAGAAGGACAGAATTTTTGCAGCCATGGGACATCACAAATTAAACATGTCTGAACTGGGACAAATCTTGAATATTATGAATTATTAAGATTTAGTGTTGGTTTTGCATGAATGGCACACAAGAGGCATTAGGGCCTCACTATGCTAAACACAAAACCAAGTAACAAAAATAATGGCCCTGCCCTGATGCTTTTTTTCTGCTGATTGGAGACACTGCCTTATAAACACAAACCAGTATTTTAAAGTAGCAGTATGGCAATAGGCTGACTGCAAACCGGGGCATTTTTATTGCTGCTGAGGAATACTATAGTGCTTAAGTTTTTCTTTTTTACAGTTTTTACTGTGGAAATAATAATAAAAAAATAAGCTAATGGAGGATAAAAAAAAAGGTGTGTTACCTTAGCACGTATTTCTTAAAAATACTGTCAAAAACATTCTGGATCCTTCTTCTATTGGTACCCATTCTCTCTTTTCCATGTTGCATTAGGGATTGGTTTACTTTTAACTTCAGCACAAAATATTGCTTTGTCTCCTAAAACTCAAGAAGAAACACTGGCGTTAATGAATGAATGAGTGAAATGGAACAGGGGCCTGTTACCTAGTTTCTCTTTTTGGGTTTATGTTAAATGCACATTTTATTTTCCTGTCTGCTTTATGGAGGAGATTAGATTAATCTTGCTTTACTTACTGTGCTTATCACAACTTTACATCCATCACAGATTCTAGTCTGGGAATGAAATTTGTTCAGTAGCAGTGCTCTGCACACTGACAGGAATGATTTGTGATTTTTTTGTGATATATAATAAAGACTCATATGATCTTTCTGTCACTTTGGACAGTCACAGATCTATCATATGGGAAAGATTATACATGATGGAAAGACTTACTTACTTATGCATTAAAGGTCACATTCTTCCAGCCCCAGCCAAATCATTTGATCATGAGTTTTGCATAAACAAGAACTGCTGAATTTAAATCAGTAAGGACCGGTTTCCAGCAGCTAAAATGAATAGCAGCTTTCCCTCTGATTATGACTGATCCACAACAAATCTCTAAAAACGTGAGGATAGGCAACTGCAGTTTGCACCTGTTTTTGTCTACCACTCTTCCAGTTGTAGATGATGACGGACTATATTTACTTGCATGAAAGGAGGTGAATATACCTAAGAGGACCTCAAAATGCAGTTAGTTGTTGGCATGTGCTACGTAAAGAACTGTCACCAGAAATTGCTGTTACTCACCCTTGGGTGTTGCCAGTCGACAAGGTTTTTCCACAAATTCAGGACTGCTTTCTCCAGCAAGGATCTCAAAGGAGCATGTCACCATGCTAAAAGACTCCAATAAGGCAGAAGACTTCCTAGAAACAACTTCTTCTGTTGGGGAAAAAATATGTTAATCAAGCAGAACAGAGAGGTACACTTTGAAGGATTTATTTGCTGGGAATGGGGAAGAATGGACACAACAAGAAACCCTGAAACATAAAGTTACGCAGAGAATTGCCCCAGTCAGTTAAAACTCTTTGGAGAGGAAGGTTTGTGCAGCAGGAAGAGTGCTAGCTGTCCATAGGAGACTGCTGATCAATTCCTTAGTCCTTTCCAGTAATTCTGCAGGACTCTGGGCAAGTAATTTGCTTGCTCTGTACCTGTCTTGTCATCTACACAATAGGAAAATTGGGCTGCCTTGCTGCACGGGGCTGCTGCAAGGTGCTTTGATGTTAGATGTCATTCAAGAAAGGTATCAAAACTGGATGCACCAAAAGGCCCATTGGGACTTACCAAGCTCCTGAGTGCTGCTCATTCCCTGTCTTTAGACAAATGCCCATAGTTTAAGACATATCCTCCCCCTTTAAGCTGTTCATTTCAGGAGGCTCCAAAGAGCTGTATTTTTCTATCAGAATGAACCTATTTAGTTTGTTTTTATAAGAACTAGTTCTTCAGTTCAGGCAAAATTGTGTTTATTTTTTTTTCCAGTCAGACTGACCAGTAAGGAGCTGGCCCTGAATACTCATTTCTGATAGCTCCATACAAATGCCTCACTGGAACTGAGATATTTTTCTCTGGTTAATAGCAAAAGGTCTCAGTCTTACACCAGGAAAATCAACAGAAACTCCTCTACCAGCTTGAATCATTCTGGCTTATTCATTTAGACTATTTCATTGCACTTTTCCTTAATCAAGGACCTCCTCAGCTCTCCTAAACGTATCATATACAGTGGGATATGTGAATGATACAAGGGTTTGTACACACCCTGCTCTCGATGGATGTGGTTGGGAACGGCGTCATTGTCCTCGCTGCAGTGTTGAGACAGAACCAGTAAGGAGGTTGCTTTAAGCCAAGGTAATCAAAGCAAGACAAAATGTTTCTAACCAAAGGCAATGGCTGATGCAGGGGCAATACCTGTTGACTTGCACTAACAGGTAGACAATGTGCTGGCCTTTGAGAAGAACAAAAACACTCAGCAGAAGCCACCACCCCCCCCCTCCCCCCAAGATGTAGCCCACCTTTGTCAGCATCACCTAGGGAGGCCATGTGACCATAATATGGGAAAAAAATCTGTCACCATATAGCTTGTTTCCAGTGGCTACTCTGTTGCCTATAGCTATGCCAAGACTGGTCCCAGTATGGAAGGAAGTTTGGAGAAAAGGGTCAACTATTCGCTTCTAGTCCTTGAGTACCAGTCATCTAGAAATTGTAGCTCCCTGTCTGGCAAGACAGATAAAGTAAGGAATGGTAGTCTCTGACATAGTTGTGTGCTGCTGTAGGATCTTGGGGCAGAAAGGAAATCAACCCAAAATACAAGCCTTTCCAAGATTTGGGGGCACAAATTATAAAGTTACAATTATTCACTGCAACCTAGAAGATACAGTCCACAGGGGAGACAAGATTAAGACCATTTGACCTTGAGACTTTGCTTTGTTGCCAGCAGAAATTATAGCTATGCCAAAAGTGCTCTGTTTTGGGCATCTTCCCAAGGAGATCCTTTTCCTTATCAGAATATATATACCCTGGTCTCCTTGCTGAGCTGGCCTTTGTCTCCAGCCTGCCTGTACAAGAGACAAATGTTCTCTGAGTCCTTATGTACAGAAGATAAGTGAAGATTCTCTATCCTAGACTATGTATCTCTGTATACCCTTTAAAATTATTCAGGGATATCATGCATCTCTAGACCCTGTTATGTCTTTCCTCTTCTGCTCGGAATTTTTCTGAGACACAATTTTTAAAATCTTCCCTACAAACCAAGACAGCAAGAGAAAGAGATCACTTTTGCTCTTGCCTAGTCTGCCCAAATGTGTTCCCCTCTGTTCCCTTACAACCCTTTCTCACTGTTCTGCTCTCACCCTATCATTCTTGTATACCAATGGTCATTGGTGTTGGTGACAGCAATGACTGGGGTTGGTTAGGAAGAGACAAGATGTTATTCTATAATCCCAAATGCCCTAGAAAAGAGCATATTTTACCCTCAGTCATTACGGGGCAAATCCCCACCAGTAGCACCAAGTGCTAAAATGAGAAGGCATACAGCATGCTGCTTTACTCACCTGCTCCACTGCACAACTCTCTGCATAACTGCAGATTTATTTGGATTTTTCAAATCCTAAAAAGCTCACAGTGACACGGTTTAAAAGCCAACCCACCATTTTAAGAGTTCCTCCTTTCACCTTAAAAATGGAATTCCCTTTACTTATATTTTATTTACCTGATCAAAATTTTCATCCTTGGCCACAGATTTTCCGAACATGAAAATGTTACAGGTTAATATCCAGCAGTTTATGCCAGCTAATGAGTAGAAATGGCTGGTAAGAAACAGTTTTTTTCTAAACTCCTGGGCTATTACCTTTTATTATCTTTCAGTCAGGAAAGTAAGCACGCCGTTAGAAAAAATTGGCCTTAATAGTAAGTGATGAGCTTTTGGAAGCCTCGTCAGATTACAAGATTTCCTGGTTCTTGATGAGACTGGAACCGACTTCCAGAGCCCAAAAGGTTGCACTTGAATCATAGAATTGTTAGGGTTGGAAGGGACCTTAAAGATCATCTAGTTCCAACCCCCCTGCCATGGGCAGGGACACCTCCCACTAGACCAGGTTGCTCAGAGCCCCACCCAGCCTGGCCTTAAAAACTTCCAAGGATGGGGCTTCCACCACTTCTCTGGGCAACCTGTTCCAGTGTCTCACCACCCTCATGGTGAAGAACTTCCTAATGTCCAATCTGAATTGACCCATCTCTAGTTTTAATCCATTCCCTCTAGTCCTACCATTACCCAACATCCTAAAAAGTCCCTCACCAGCTTTCTTGTAGGCCCCCTTAAAATACTGGTAGGCCACTTGTAAGGGATGGACTGTAAATTCCGTGATGAGAGGCAGAAGGCCCTCCAAGCCTTCAATGGAATGCCTCAAACACTAGCAAGGAAATAAATAATGCAGGCCTGGCCTTCAAAGAACTGATAAGGCTAACACTTCTGACACCTGAAAGTGTGGGAGAACTGTCTTGTGAAGACAGGATAGTTCTGCCACTCGTGTGGTGAGCTTGCTAGTTCTCAGTTCTCAAGGCCATTGTGTCCGATGAGTGACCTTTGCTTCATTATCTGCGAAATGCATATGAAAGTGCACGCCCCTGCATATGCTAATGAAGATTATAGAGATCATGCTAAACATGTATGACTATGGCACTAGTATCTCCACCCAAATCATGCTACACATCACCTGGGAGAAGGGAGAAACCTGAGACAAGGCTGTCCTTAGCAAGGGGGGTGAACCATGCTAATTCAGCAAACATAAAAGGGAAAAATAATTGTCCCTAGGGGGGAACAAAGAAGAAACAAATGAAGAAGTGCCTGGGAAGATTCTTCCCAAGAAAGAAGATTGTGCCTGGGAAGATTCTTCCCAAGAAAGAAGACTGTACCTGGGAAGATTTTTCCAAGAAAGAAGATTATGCCTGGGAAGATTCCCTGAAAAAGACGCTGGAATCAGGACCGGTGACCTCTTTATCTCTGTCTTTTTTCTCTGTCTCTTCCTTTCTCTATCCCTCAGTTTCTCTTTTCTCTTAGAATTGTTAAGTAACGACCGTAAGTACCACTTGCCATAAGTTGTCATATAACTGTTGTTAACTAACAGTATGTATACCCCACCACTCGCCATAATTTGTTATATACCTAACCAATTATTGTGGACTTGTTAAGACCTATACTAACCATTTTGGTAAGCTAATAAATTTTTCTATATGGACCTTGAGATTTATCTCATCTTAGTCCGCACCATTGAGAATTTACAATTCTGAAGTCACTTACCCCTCCCTCTTTACTGAGAGCGGGATGTGACACCACTATAAGGTCTCCTCAGAGCCTTCTTTTCTCCAGACTGAACAACCCCAACTCTCTCAGTCTGTCCTCATAGAAGAGGTGCTCCAGCCCTCAGATCATCCTTGTGGCCCTTCTCTGGACACGTTCCAGCACGTCCATATCTTTCTTGTAGGGGCTGCAGAATTGGACGCAGTACTCCAGGTGGGGTCTCACGAGAGTGGAGTAGAGGGGGAGAATCACCTCCCTTGACCTGAAGGATGTGACATTGTCTGTTACTGCCCATCACCACGACTCTATTTACTCATACCTTGACTGTGGGCAAGAAAGAAAATAAAATGGTAATACAGACAACCCTCTGTGCTTAGGAACACAGGTACACCATGAATCAACCCACAGGTACTCTGCAGAGAGATTAACTTTACTCATCGCATATAGCATGGCTATCACATTGCATTTACTATGGCTGCTATTAACAGAATCAGTGCACATTTACAAGGCAAACCAGATCTCCAGGAAAGACTTGTCAGTACCACTGAAGTACACACAACAAAGACTTGGTACAAGTGAATGGTAATTTTAGTTTCAGTTACAGAAGACAGAGTTGGACAAGTTTGACTAATTCTTTTGTAGGTAATTGAGTCTTCCCTACACCATATTTTTTGCAGCTCTTCTTCTGCAAGTAGCTCTGGAGCCATACTTCAGAGTGGTGCTTCACAAGGTTCCTTTCTTGGAAAGGGAAGGAAAGGAAAAGCAAAGCAGATATGAGACTAAAGCTATTGATCTCACACAGTCAATTTCCACCTTGCCTGCCCACAGCCACAGAACACAAAGTATTAGGACATTCTTGAGAATATATATTTATGTATATTTTACCTTTTTTTTTTCCTGACAGGAAACTTTCAAGATCATTATTTCTGTGTTCCTCAGCTCACATGAAGTCCTGTAGATTGCTGCATTCCTAAGAAGATGCCTGGGTCCATTTTCGCTGGACAAATACGGCTTTGAGTAGTTCAAAGTTGAAATACTTATTGGCCTCTTGTGGGCTATGTTGTCACATCATTTAAATTGGCTTCAGCGGTTTCTCGTTCTTGGAATAATAGGATGACAAAACTTGAAGTATGAGGCTAAAAGGAGTAAGCCTTCTATAGGCCAAAAGGACACCTTTTTATTTAAAAATAAACATTACCTCCCCAATCCCAGGTCTTCTTACGATTGATTGTTACACCATTTCAAAACTTTGATCAAAGGCAGACTATTAAACAATTTACAAGTTTTTTTTTTCCTGTTAAGAACAAAATACGTGGGTCCAGGTTTCCAACAGGTAAACATTCAACAAATCCTGCTTTGGTGTTTAAGTCAGCCCCCAGTGCTCCTTTCACATGCCAGTGAATCAGCCAGCCTTTGGCTTTGTTTATTTTTAAGTGATACAGGCAGCAGTTTCCACCATTTCCAAGTCCAGACAGTTCATTCAGTTACTCAAATGAGGACTAGGCTCTTTAGAAAATCAGTTCACAACTTTAGATTACAGAGGTCATTCTTTATACAATTGTCTTCTACTCCTTAATAAGTCTGAGATTCTGTCACCCTTCTTCATATGGAGGACTTCATAGGACTTCATTCCCAGCGAGTAAGGTACTTCTCAAGAAGAGGATGAGTTACATATCTCTTTTAATTTACTAGTGTTAACAGCAGCAGTCCTGAAATAGTGCAGGTACAAGAGGCCATTTTACATGTATATGGGTCTATCCATTCTGAACGACACAAATGCTCTATCTTGCTTGCAACGAAGTTTGAACTAGTAGCAATAAACTGCTTCACTTAACTGACCATATTTGATTTCTGTTTGTAACAGATTGCTGTTATTTATTCTGTATCTATGTTAAATTCAAATGAAAAGGGAGTCTAGTGCAAGAGGCACCTGTGCTATACTTTGTAAATACAGGAACTTAGAAAACCAAAAAACTCTAGTCAGCTTCCAGAGGCTGACAGGAATAATTCTAGGGGTAAACTCTCAAAAAAGCAATGGCAGTTACCTAGCCCCCAGAAATATACCACATTTCCTGATGATTTTAAGATGATTTCTGCTAGTCTAGGAAAGAAAGAGGAAGGTAAAAAAATAAATAAAAATAATGAAAAAAATATGCAGAGGTTGAAACATTGTCAGCTTTTCCAGTGAGCAAAAAATACCATACACAAACAGAAAAAATAAACACATGCTGTAGTCCACAGGCTAAAGAAGGACTCCAGCACGACAAAGGCTCTGTGCTCCCTTCTCTAGAAGTTAGTGTTCTTATTAACACAGGTGCATTTATCAGATCAGAAGTGTGTGGAAATGGGATCAGTCATGCTGTAAAGCGGATAAGGTATTATTTATTGCTTGTCTAATAAATCTATCAAGGAACCAACCTTCACTTACCTCTTCAATATTGTAATTCAAGAACAAGAGCCTAACTTAGATACAGAGAAATCTGGTATCTGGGCTGGAAGTCACATTTCCCCAAACAAAAAATAAAAACACTTCCAACCCAATCCAATTCCTCCCACCTATCCAAACTGACTCAAAAACTAGGCAGTCCCTTTCCATGTTCATTTCACAGTGCTCATGAATCCTCCCTCATGCTTCTGTTCTTACACCAGCTACTGTGGCACGTTGAGTGGGCACGTGCGTATACACACACACTGCTGTGGGGGAAAACCAATGCGTTTAACAGAGAAGATCTTTCAGTTTGGATCATTAAGTCTGGCCACACAGACCTCAAAAAAGGGAAGAGTGACTCTGAATGATCTCTTCATTACCCTGACCTTTGTGATGCTTGAGTGTTTGCTTTCCATATTCCTCACAGCAGCCTAACGACCAATATGACGACAGCAGATGTAGTGAAACCAATCACATCTGGTTTTCCTTCTTTTGAGACAAAAGGAGTCAAAGGTAATTTTCAAGAGGAGGTTTCTGTTGTGCTGTATTAGTTTTGACTTAATTCCTGACAGTCTTCCTGTGTCCACTTCAGAGGCAAAAAAACTAAGCACGCAAAGGAGAAAGAGCAAAAGGATCTGTGCAGGATTTTTTCCCTCTGATCTCTAGAGAGAAATGTTGCCTTTGCCTTTTCAGAGGAAAGCAGACACCTTGCAGCTGCTACTGGTACTAGGGGAGTTAAGGTCAGATGTGCCTTGGACCACAAAGCAAGAACTGGGGGTGCTAAGACCCTCTCACTGTAAGAGAAGATCAGGCTCATGACCACCTGAGGAACCTGAACCCATAAGTCTATAGGACCTGACAAGATGCATCCCAGAGTCCTGAGGGAATTGGCTGATGTAGTTGCCAAGCCACTCTCCATATTGCCATGGCAGTTAGATGAAGTCCCTGGTGAGTGGAAAAGGGGAAACATTGCACTCATTTTCAAAAAGGGTAGAAAGGAGGACCCTGGGAACTACCAACCTGTCAGCCTCACCTCTGTGCCTGGGAAGGTCATGGAACAAGTTGTCCTAGAAGCTATAATAAGGCACATGGAGCAGAAGGAGGTGATTTGAGACAGCCAACACAGCTTCACCAAGGGCAAGTTCTGCCCAACCAACCTAGTGACCTTCTATGATGGAGTGACTGCATCAGTGGACGTGGGAAGAGCTACGGATGTCATCTATCCAGACTTCTGTGAGGCCTTTGACACGGTCCCTCACAACATCCTTCTCTCTAAATTGGAGAGATGTGGATTTGATGGATAGACTATTCAGTGGATGAGGAACTGGTTGCAGGTTGCATCCAGAGGGTAGTGGTCAATGGCTCAATGTCCAGATGGAGATGAGTGATGAGTGGTGTCCCTCAGGTGTCCATACTGGGACTGCTTGATACCTTCATCAACAACGTAGGGGGATCAAGCACACCCTCAGCAAGTTCATGGATGACACCAAGCTGAGTGGTGAGGTTAACACCCCTGAGGGATGAGATAGCATCCAGAGGGATCTGGACAAGCCTGAGAAGTAGCCCATGAGAACCTTATGAGGTTGAACAAGGTCAAGTGCAGGATCCTGTACCTGCATCAGGGTAACCCCCAGTATCAATACAGAGGGATGAAGGGACTGAGAGCAGCCCTGCTGAGAAGGACCTGGGGGTACTGGCGGATGAAAAACTGGACATGAGCTGGCAGTGTGCACTTGCAGCCCAGAAAGCCAACTGTATGCTGGGCTGCATGAACAGAAGCCTGGACAGCGGGTTGAGGGAGGTCGTTCTGCCCCTCTACTCTGCTCTGCTGAGACCCCACATGGAGTACTGCATCCAGCTCTGTAGCCCTCAGTACAGGAAAGACACAGACCTGTTGCAGCGAGTCCAGAAGAGGGCCACAAAAATCATCAGAGGGCTGGAACACCTCTCCTATGAGGACAGGCTGAGAGAGTTGGGGTTGTTCATCCTGGAGAAGAGAAGGCTCCAGGGAGACCTTATAGCAGCCTTCCAGTACTTAAAGGGAGCCTTATAAGAAAGATGGGGACAGACTTTTTAGTAGGGTCTATAGTGATAGGACAGGGGTAATGGTTTTAAACTAAGAGAGGGTAGATTCAGCCTAGATATAAGGAAGAAATGTTTTACGGTGAGGGTGGTGAAACACTGGCACAGGTTGCCCAGAGAGGTGGTAGATGCCCTGGTCCCTGGAAACACTCAAGATCAGGCTGGACAGGGTTGTAAGCAACTTGCTCTAGTTGAAGATGTCCCTGCTCATTGCATGGGTGTTGGACTAGGTGACCTTTAAAGGTCCCTTTCAACACAAACTATTCTGTGATTCTATGACAATAAGAAAACTGACTTGGGCAAAGACTACCATTTCCCAAAGGAGAAATACCTTTAGTATTGTGCACAGTACTACAGACTTCTCTGCCCCCAAAATTCTGAGATGTATTGAGATCAAAAGGTAGGCAGAAGAGCCCTCTGAAGAGTGGCTGGCATGACAGGCTCTCTCCAAGGGAAGAAATGATCCCTCGAAAACACTGGCTATCAACATAATGGATTAAAACTAGTGCAATACAGTGACTTATTTAACTCTACTTTAAGCCTAAGAAGCAACAGGCAGACAAGAGATAAAGACGCAACAGGGAACACAGGAGTTGAGTAACATGGCCCAGTGGAGAGAAAGGGCCAGGAGTGGCAATATCCGAGTCCTTTGACAGACTGTTTAAGCTTTGTCTTCTTAAATGCTCTGAGCCATATTGCCAGCTCTGGCACCAACATAGCTTTACATTCTGAATAAATAATTTAGCCTTTCTCTGCATTCAGTTTTGCTATCAAGTGAATAAACCAGACACTGAGGCCCTGCTGGGGATTACATGGTGCACAGGCTTGGGCAGGTCTTCTGCATCGCAGTTATTTAATCATACCCCATTCTGCCGTTCTGTGACTTCCACACCACGCCATGAGAATGTGGCATCTGTTGCATTTGGGTGCTGAAGCCTGATCTGTATCAGTACTCAGGAGAGTGGACTGTTCTCTTCCCTTGCGTGTAATAGAATGAATTCACCTCTTTGTGAATATGTGAAATTCGCTTTTAGACGTTAGAAATCAATGCTTGTGTTGTCTAAAGCATGCAGTTCTTTGACTGCCTGTCCCTTACACACAAAGCTGCAAATGCTGCTTTTATTCACCTGTTTCTTCTGTGCTTTTGAACGGAGTAATTTTTTTCTTGCAGGACTCTTGAGCTGCCCTACGTTATCCTAAGTTGCTAGTCACTCTCACAGACATCAGCAAATATACATCTACAGACTTGACAGAAGAAACAAGGTTATACCCAATGTATCTCAGAAAAAGTGTTTTGTTTTTTCTCCCTAGCAAATGTATAAAGTGTGTTTCATGTCAAAATAGAGAAAGACATAGGTATGATTAACAAATTGTGAATTTACCATTTCCCTTTGTTTAAAACGGTTTCCAGGGAAAGAATACATCAAAAATAATAGTGCAGGTCCACTTCTAAAACCTGCCAACTCACCAATCAACAGACATACACTTTCTAAGACCACCTGTGTGCAAGGTGCATGTTCCTCCACTGCAGAGACAGCTGGAAGTGACAGTGATATCTTCAGTCTCAAGCTCTTCTGCAACTCCAAATTCACAGGTTAAGGATAAGAGTTTCCAAACTTAACTGCAGAGGAAGTGCCTAGAATTGTTAACTGCTTTTTAAAGTCCTGCAAGTAAATGTGACACTCTGCCATACTTGACTGCTAGGTAGTTGACGTTTCAGAATAATTTGACCAAGTCATCTTTATCTTGATCCTTCAGAGAGTCAGACATGTACTTTACCTGGGGACAGCTCTTGTTCTCAAGTGCAATCTTAGTTTTTGTTTTTGTATAACCCTGTTTATCTGCTGATCTCAGAGTACCTACAAAAGGAAAGAGTGTCATTAGTCTGTTACCATAACAAAAACATAAACAGGATAATACTGCTTAAGTATGATGGCCAATGACCAAATGACCAGCGAACAAGCGAGGCACTGAGCTAGGCTCTGCCCTGTTCACAAAGTGTGAAAAAGCTCATGAAACAGAAGACATCGCAGTTGGTTCTAAATAAAATCATCTCAAGTTTGTTATATGCTAACCGACCTAGAAAGAGGAATTCAGTCCTCTGGGAAACAGCTATGTTGTAGGCATTAATGCTGTAGTCTCTGGTACAAAAAGGCCTGGGCAGTGAGCTGGAGAGAGTGGATGAAGTGTGCTAGGAATTTTCTTTTAATACAAAAGAGTATCCAGTAAAAAGAGAAATCTACTAAGACACATAGCTTAGCTTAGTTCCTATTGTAAGCTCAGTTTCAAACCTGATTACAGAAGCAGAAGCCCCACTCATCTCAAGTGCCTCTGCGTGGCCAGAGCTCTTTCTGCTAATCCTAAGCACTTAAGACTACCTCTGCTGTCAGAAGAGATCAGAACAGCTGATATAATGTCCTTCAGACCTCAAATTCTATTAAAAAAAAGGAGAGAGAGAGAGAGAGAGAGAGAGAAAGAAATATGTTAATTTCAGTAAGGCCAAAGAATAAATAGGAGGATTAGCTCCAAATCTGTTAGACAAAATAATACTTAAGAGGCATTTGAATATTTTTATCCTGACCAAGTGGCATGCTCTTGCCTGGTATGAGATGACAGCAGTGCTGCCCTCACAACCAGACTGTGCAACTAGATTGACATTTGCTTTGTACTAGTGAACTGATGCAAAGCAACCTGATTTTAACAGTCGCCACTCTCTCAGGACATTCCACATATGTAGAATGGGAGTGGACAGCAGGCTATATTTCCTTCATTAGTATAAATCATTCAGTTCTACTCAAGTCAGTGAAGCACTGTCAACTAGTATCTGCTGAGGATCTGTGCAAGGACCTCAAAGTCAGTATCTTAGAGCCCTTTATACCTTGTTTGTCATAAAGCAATTCTCCTCTAGAAAGTCTCCTTGTACAGGAGGCAACTGATACATTGAACTTCGCTCCTGTATGCACACTCCTGTCAATCATAAACAAATATTCTTTAGCAGATGCACAGGAAGCTGATGACGGAACAAGTAATTTTATTCACTAAGTCAGTTTTGACACTGAAGGGCACGGAACAGTTGAAAACATCATTTATAGGGAGTTCCACTTACAATGTTATTCAGAACATCAGTGGTGCTTTTGTTATCTCTAAGGAGCGCTTAGATGGAATAGTGTTACCCCTTTGAAAGAATCGGTAGCAATGGGGAGAACATAGCTAGCAAGGTTTACATAAAACTAACAGTCATGTTATGTTCAAAAGCTTAAGTTTATTGCTCTATTTAATGACTACCACCAGTATTTTTAGAAAGAATGCCAGTTCTTCCTGCTAGCTTCTCACTGAAGGAAATTTTTTAAATACAGCAATAAAATCAAGTGGTTTAAAGATAACACATTTTGCCACACATTCATGCAAACCCTGCTGACAGGATTTTTACAGGTTCATGGATACAGAATAAACACAAAGGATGTGTACTGAAATACTGGGAAACTTTCCCCACAGTGATGAAGTTGTAGGCATAACATTTCAGGCCCTACACCCTGCACCTACTGACGTCAATGGCAAAACCTCAGTGGGAACAGGATCAGCCCTTATTGTTCTGAGAGCTGCTTTACCTTCTCCTGATTAGGAAGTGCAGTAAATTCTCAGAATCTCCCGCACTAATAGAAGTGGTGGGTTTTGGTTATTGTTACAAATAAAGAGAAGCAAAAATATTTTTAGTATTACAGCTTCTATTCACAAAACGCTCATCTTTCATGTTAATGGTCCTGTGTACCTCCATTTTTCTCTGCTCAATAAAGCACTTAAACATGTGCTTACCTCTAAGCATTAAACACCAACTACAGTCTTCACAGCCTGACTGAGGTTTAAAAAGAAAAGCATGGGCAGCAGTCTGTATTACTGAAAAGGAAACACTGCTGCCCAGACTAGTGATTAGAATAGAGTAACGATTGTCTAAATTTGGTTTGAGGGCAAATTTATCAAGAAGCAGCCAACACATTCATACTGATTTTTTAAAAAGCTGCCTATAGGATTTGCATTAATTTTAATGAGCACTGGGCACCTGGTGATCCTCAAAGCTTTGAAACAAATTTAAATTCATAGAATACAAGTGATTTTACTATTACATTTTTAATAAAGATGAACTCAACTCACAAAATTCCTCACCTGATTTCAAACTTTAAATTTCAGGGGAAATTGTATTCAGATTGCAGTTTGATTACGTCAAAAGAGAAACTTTGCAAAAATAAAATCTGGCTGCAGACTGAGATGCCAAAATATTGACACAGAAAAGGCAAAGCGTGAAGAATTTATGTTTAGATTAACTTCTATTATTCACCTCAGATTCACCTGGCTGTCGTAATACTGGAGTACCTTGCTGGTAAGAATTGGAGGTAAGAATTTGACTCAAATCATTGCAATATTTTTTCCCCTTAGTTCTGATAACACTGGTGGTGGACTGCTTTAGAAAAAATAACAAGCAAACATGATGTGCAAAACATCATTTCAATATGAATCTACTTGAATCTTTCAATGTAGAGGCTCAGAAGGTTTACGATATACACAGTATTCGGTAATTTTATATGTAAAAACAATCAGAAAGAGGCAAAAAGTTACTTTCAAGCTTAGTCAACATACAGCACATTTCAGCATGACAATTCAAAAAGTTTCACACTGTATTTGGATATATTAGCAATGATTTTTTAAAAATACCAAACTGAAGACAGTGGATTTTTTTCTCATTTTTTTCTTGCTTTTGTAACAAATGAAGCTACTATTCTTATTTACAGTATAAATAAGCCTTTTTTGGTGAAGATTATGTCCTGTCACATATGTTTAAGACAAGGCCTACCTCAGCTCTTAAATGTCAATGCAAACAAGAGCATAAAAGCAATATCAAAGATTTAAAATAATATCTTTCTTTCCAGCTAAGACAACCAGGTTACCATGTGTCTCTTATCAGATCTGAAATATATAGAATGCAGTCAAAGTTCTCTTGGTTTTAGCCTTTAGGAATATCATGAACACTTATTCTTCTGCTGCTCTAGAAAGCTGCTTTCCGTACAAGCTCATGACATGATGGACAAATTGATATTGTTCACAAGTCTGGATCATTCCTCCCCTGAAAAGGAAAGAAAAAAAGGGGAGGGGAAACAGTAGCCTTAGTACACGCAACTAATATATGAGGAAATGGCTTAGCTAACATGAAGCTGGTGTTACACACAAAAGGTACATTCCAAAGCTTCCCAAAATGAGTGAGAAGTGCCTGTTGATCGCAACGAGCTCACAGTCTGACCTTGAGCTCCATTTTGAAAGTCTCTGCTAACCTTCAGCTTCATTTTTTTCTGGGGCAAAGGTCCTCATCCAGTAAGGCAACACCATCGTCATTTATATTCAGACTACCCGAGCACCTATACTCCAAGCACCATTTTAAACACCATGAAAAGCAACCCCTACCCGAAGCTCTAGACAGACAGATGGGAGCAGGGGGAATAAAGAGAGGAGGTAGCTTAGCCAAGACTTCACAGCTGCACTAGGGACTGAATTCAGAACCACAGAGGGCCAGGCCAGGCCAGCACGGACAACTGATGTAGCACACAACTTCCCCATTCTGCAATGAGGGTTCTTTCCTCTGTGCCACCCCACCCCATGCTGTGCTTTTGGCAAGTTCACCAGGGAACTAGGGGATGGCTGGCAGGATTTTGGAACAGACAATGGAACTTTAACAACAGACAACTCTGAATTGACTGCCATGTACGCCTTGATCAATAAGACTCCCAGCACAGAAATCTGTTTTGGTTCAGCTTTTATTTCAGCTTTTGCTGTTCTCTTTAAAACTGCAAACTTGAAAGGAAATGCAAACAGGAGAAGAAACAGTTTGCTCTTCCATGTACCATTAGCCTGTGTATTTCTGCAAGTAACATATTAATCAACACATGAGTACTACAGCGGGAGACAGAAATGAACAAGGATAAAGCTGCCCATTTTAAGCAGATTTTACTAACACTTAAAATTCAACTAAGAGTACTTCAACAACAGTGATATGATCTCTTGATAATCCATTATGAAAATAATTAAACCCCATGGCTCAACTTCACAGAAGGTGTATGCAGAATTGTGCCAGCATTGGTGCTGGTGTATGGATCCTGGGAACCCAGAGCCAAAAGGAGGCTGAAATGACAGCGGCTTTGAGGAACATGGGAACCCATGGGTAGCCAATGCCAACGTAACTGTGTCGGTCTGAGGAAGAGCATGTACGGTGCATTCCCTCAGAAACGTTCACATGAGGAAATTAAGGAAAAGTGCTTCCTCTGAGCCAAACAGATAGCAGACTGCTAGCACCCTCCTTTGGAGCCTACCCTCTTCAATGGGGTCTAGCTTAACAATTGTGGGTCACACAGTAGCCATATCAGTAAGGGGTAGGTGAGTGGCCAAGACAACCTCCTTGTTCAGGCTCTTACAGTTATTTTGTTAAGTGGCTGTTTGAAATTACACTTAATGAGCAGGGAAGGGCAGGAACCCATGCTTAAATCTGTCATCAATAAGCAAAGGTGAGAAACACACAGTGCATTTCTAAAAAACCTATTTCCTAGCTGAGCATCTCATCCCCATCTGCTCTACTTAATACAGGCTTATAGATCTGTTTCTGAGCCCTTCTGTGCTGCACCCAGCATTGAAATATATTTATGTCAGTTCATGACACACAAGGAACATTAGTCATATCTGGCAATTACTCCCCATGCAATTCCATTAACAGTGAGATTGCACCCTGAAGTTGTAGCAACAGAAGCACTAGGGTGGCCATCAAGTTTCAGACCACAGAAAGTTGTTTTCCTTTTTATCTGGTTCCCTGCTATGTGGTGGCTTCCTCTCCTTCCCACACTCATGCATACCATGACATGTGCTTGCTGTCCAGGCTTTAGCACAGAATAGAGAAATTATGTTTTCACCCCTATTTCCCACAGAAACCTTTCAAATCTGAGTTGGATAGTGGGAAAGGACAGCAAATGTCTCTCAGGACTGTGGAAAGGATGCAGGAATGATCACTTCCTCTCCTTAGTCATACTAGGTTGTTTTAGGACCAACTGTTGGCCACTGGTGCAAAGCCCAGTGCACAAGATTTTTCAAAGGGATCTGTAATGGAACAAAGGGAAAGAAACATTTGTCCCCTTCACCCCCACAGCAACCTCAAAGGCGGTTCTCAGGGCTAACGTCAATCTCTCTACTGCTGTGAAGCAGTGAGGTGCATTCGTTTACATGTCTGCTCTGGCCTGCATCCAACCCTCTTTCCCTAAGTCCCTGGTGACTCCTTCCCACCCACCCTATTTTCTCTACCCAGTAACCACCAGATAGGAGGAGGAGACAGAAAGGGTCTTCCTTCCTATTACCTGCTTGGACACTGTGTCATCCTCTCATGTTGGTTTTTGAAGTCACATGGACCTTTTGTGAGTGTTTAATGATAATAATAGTGGATGGCAGCATCACTTCCAAAAGATCACGAGCCCCATTTTTACTCCTTGAAGAAACCATATTCTTCTTGTAGCAAAGATGGTGATTTGACTGCTTTTTGTCTTGAGTATTTTCTCCCATGTCATTTAAATGTTCTTTTCCTATCCCATCGCATCCCTGAGAGGTACATGGCAGCTACAGAGGTCCTTGTAGGCTTTCTTTTTCTCCATGGCATCCTTTAGGTGTGATCTCCCTTCCCCAGCCTCTGCAAATGACTGCCAGTTCCCCTCTCCCTGCAAAGCTAGTATTTTTAATTGGCCTGTATCAAGCACATTTGTAAGCAGGTGTTTTCGACCTTCATTTGTATGGCTATTTTCCTGTGAAACATTAGTCACAGAGACAAGATATTTCAGATCCAGCCAGATATTTCACTGGGCCATAGATAATCCACACTCACTACTCATATTCTGGTTTTCTTTTTCTCAAGAAGCCTTTCCTTGTCCAGCTGGAAATCCACTGAAATAGCCAAACCTCCAAGCTCCTGCAGGTCCCTGTCTATCACAGCCTCAGCAGGGCAGCAAGCATTTCATTTTCTACCTCCCACTGAGCATAATTTCTCCTCTGAAATAAAGTTCAGCGTGGGGTTGAGGTTCTTTTTTTTCCTCAGAAATATCTTTGGTATGTTTTTCGTGACATCTCTTCCCCCAACTACATTTATCATTATCATTAGAGAGAGCACTGAGACATGTTTTGATGGCACTTGAAACCAGTGGGAGAGGAAAAATAACATCTCTGGTGCAAAATTCAAGTCTGTTTACTTCATAATCAAACTCAAGGTGGTGTGTTAAGAAATGCTTAACTGGAAACCATTGAATTTCTGGAGATTTTCACAGCTCCTCTCATATGTCTGCGAACACTCCAGACTGCATATTCTCCCTCTCCCCACAAAGTCCCAAGCAGCCCCAACAGTGCTCACAGCTCCAACTATGCAAGGCCAGTTTTCTTTACTCCTCCTGAGAGCAAAGTGCTGATCTGTGGCTCTGAACTTTAGCATGGCAAACCTTTGAGGCTTCACTTCTGTAAGAACATGGGGCCAACTCCTCAGCTGGTGAAAGGTCATCCCTTGCTGCACTGAGCTGTGCAGCTGCACAGCTGTGCAGATTTTGGTGCCAGCTGTGAATCTAGCTCAGTTATAGGGCTGTTCATTAAGGTTTACGGCTCATCAAAAAAGATTACAAGTCAAAACTGCTTACAAGACAACTTCCTTCCAGGAATGTTCTCTCTTGGCCTCCATTTGGCTTTGTTCCTCCCCTGTTCCCATTTGTTTCTCCTTAAGTAAAGGGAAAAATTACCATTACTTTTTTTTTTTTTTTTCTGGAAAGGAAACCGGCTTTCTTACCTGTCTAACCGCAACTGGCAGGCTGTTCGCAATATGTCAACTATGCCCTCGCTCTTCAGCTGTTTACAACAGACACTAGTTGCAATAAAGCAGCCAGTCCTCCCAATGCCTGCACTAAGGGATGGAAAAGCAGAGAGAGGCAGTGAAAATGTTAGAATGGCTTGGGAACCATTAAACCAGCAATCAAACCCCATTATCCCTTTCTTCCCTCCAACCTTTGCCAGGTGGGTACTTGTGAATATAAAGTTGTAACTAGGAAAAGATACTAACTTCAATGGGTGAACATAATTAAGTGTGAGCCATTCGCAGTAAAAGGATGGTCATGGCATATACAATACTAAAAATGGACTGTAGGGTATAGTTTGATCAGATATGTCATTGAACCATTGAAAATAAGCAGTTAAACAATATTTCTTAGTTAGACTTGCTTTGAAGGCAACTTTGTTTTGAGATTCTTAATCCTAATAGCTTCTTTGAAAGCTATTTTCATTCACAGGTACAGAAAAAAAAACCAATAAAACCAAACCCCTTGCTTAATTAGAGCTAACAGCAATGTTGTAAGTGTAATGCCACTTGCCGATCAGATCCGCAATATAGTAATTCTCTGAACTAGTGCAAGGTACAACAAACTCACTAGTAAAGACATTTCTTTTTCTTTCCCGAAGACCTTTGTACCTTATTCAGTCCTTGCTTAATGACCAGAATTGATTTTATTCTCAAAGGCACAGTGCTATCAAAGCTGTGAATTCTTCTTATCACCTAATAAAAAGCTAGCAGCCAAAGCTGACAGCCCTTCTTATGCATTAAATAATTAAGTGAGCATCCTCAGGAATAATTACTTGACACAACTGCAAGAAATCCTGCTTCCATTTAAATGATGCTAAAGTCATAATACAAAAACACTGGCAACAAATGTACATGCAACAATAGAGTTTGCAGTTAGCTGCTGCTTGCAAATTCCTGTTTCTTTGACTGTATAGACAGGTTTTGCACTCTGCATTTATGCTTGTTAGGGAAACAGCTACATTGGAATTGTTTTAACTTCCACTACAGAATGATAAGGCAACTCAATGGAAGTTTTGGGAAGTTTTTCCTCACTAAGAACTCATCTCAGTCTTCAAAAAATTGTGATGGAGGTACCTAACTGACTTAAAATTTTTGTCCCTGAAACTCTTTGTACCTCATGCCCTGACTTCTGTTTTCTTTACTATATCTAGTTTGTTCATCAATACTTCAAATATTTCAGGGTTTCAGAGGACTCTCTGCTGCATATAGATGTA
Organism: Fratercula arctica; assembly: GCA_947846985.1. Lineage (NCBI taxonomy): Eukaryota > Metazoa > Chordata > Aves > Charadriiformes > Alcidae > Fratercula > Fratercula arctica. The sequence continues at coordinate 16,913,835 of CANTUZ010000005.1, forward strand.
CATCAGTGATTAAAAAAAAACCAAACAAACACCAAAAAAGCCTTTCGTCTTCCAATTTACGCCATAACCAAAAAGGCCACAGTATGCGGCTCTTGTATACTGTTTCCCATCCACAGACCTCAGAGTGTTTTGCAAGGGAGTGAACGACATCCATTTTTAGATAAAGCAAACAGCAATGAGACAGCAGTTGTCCCAGGACAAGCTGCAGGTCTCTCATTGGCTGAGAGAAAGTCATAATCCTTCCAAGGCTGTCCAAGAGTGATGCATTATCCACAGGACCTTAACAAGACTGCTAGCCTGCCTTGAACATGAAGCTGCTTTTAAGAACAGGGCCAGAAAAATGCTCAGAGGGATGGAACACCTCTCCTATGAGGACAGGCTGAGAGAGTTGGGGGTGGTTCAGCCTGGAGAAGAGAAGGCTCCGAGGAGACCTTATTGCAGCCTTTCAATACTTAAAGGGGACCTTATAAGAAAGATGGGGACAGACTTTTTAGTAGCGTCTGTAGCGACAGGACAGTGAGTAATGGTTTTAAACTGAAAGAGGATAGATTCAGACTAGATATAAGGAAACAGTCAAAGTCAGGTTGGACGAGGCTTTGAGCAACCTGATCTATTTGAAGATGTCCCTGCTCACTGCAGGGGTAGTTGGATTAGATGACCTTTAAAGGTCTCTTCCAACCCAAACTATTCTATAGTTCTATGATTCTAATAGCTTCATTATTAGGTTTGTATCTATTTTTTCTTAAAGGTGCATTATTTTACATCACTGAAGGCCAAAACAGCAGTGATTATTTTCTATTGAAGAACTCCCACAAAAGCCAAAGGAGCTACAGTACTCAGTGTTATACAGGCCTTGACTTATGTTGTGTTGTATATACCACTTTCAAATAGAGGCAATGTATTAAATCCCTTCTTCAGATAAAATGACTGCAACCGAGAATAATCTGAAAGGGCTCTGGTCCACAGTTATCACACAAAATTCTTCATAATCCTATCACCACATCTCTGAGTAGTTGTTTCACATAAAAATACCCCATTCCCCGCCCCACCCCCCCCCCGATTATTACTGTGTCATGGGTATGACACCATACAAGAGGACAAAACAAGTATGCAAAGCAAGAGTGACATGGTGACCAGAATCTTTACCTGCAGCAAATACCATAATAATTCAAGGAGCACTGAGAGAATCACAGATTTCCAAGGGTAAAGGGAACCTTCTTAAAAAGCATTTGTTATTTTTCTCTGAACTCTCCCCAATTTGTCAAAATCTGTTTTAAAACACAGGCAGAAAAACTGGACATGTAGCATCACATGAACATTTTACTAGTGATTACTCCCTGTTAGCTTATAGGTGGATCTTTGATGACACCAGGCTACCCACCATTCATGCCAAGAGTCTCTTTAAAAACATTCCCATTATATGACAATACGCCATTTACTATGGCTTCTGGATAGCAACCATCTGCCATTTCCTAGAAAATGTTATGCAAAACCAGGTAAAATTCTAACAAAAATCCCAAAGATCAATTTGGCAAATTGTATTTTATTGAAACTATGCAAGATTACCCTGGTAAGATTACTGCATCACTTATAAGGCTTTCTGCTATTTACCTGGAATAATTGTTTTGAAAACTGACTTGTAGTTTTCAAGTAATCACATTTAACCTTTCTAAACAGTGGCAAAACGGGATTTGTTTTTAGACCTCTGGAACTTCTTAAATTTTCCAAGAACTAGAACTCAGCTATACTAAACTTTAATGACTTAGAGCCTGTGGACCAATTTTTTTAAAAACTCTTGGGTGAAAATTAACACATTCCCTAGTTAGCAGCGCAAAAGAATGTACTTCATCACAACTACAAGTGATGAGTACATCATCCTACTTCTTTCTGAAGACAGAAGAGAAGTATCTACCTTAATCTATTTTTTCTGCTCTGTGACTGATAATTACCATTTTCTCATCAGGCTTCAAAACACCGTAAAGATTTTGCTTCTTCCACATAAGAAGTTTTCATCTTTGCCAGGGGCTTTTCACAGGTATTTCGGTTTTATTATCAATTGCATACATTTCCTGTCTGTTGATTAGTACTTGCTCAATCAGCTTTGCCACTGTTTCATTTGTTTTATGTATTACACTTAAATTATTGTCTTTGGCATAATGAGGATTTTTTTAAATCAAAGAAGAAATCTACAAAGCAGGGGGTTTCGAGGCTTAAAGTTGAATGTTCAAATTTTTCTGCTTGCATGTGTCTTCCTTGTCCATTTCTCCCACAGTAGGTTAATCTTTGGCAACGTGGCCCCTTTCAGGTCATTAAAGGCATATATTACTGGTAAGGCAAATAAAATGAGACTGTTCTTACTTGTAACTGAGCCACCACCAGCTTCTGTGTTCAGCCCAGTCTGTATCTGAATGCAACACTTGGTAATAGAAAATTACTGTCATTAAATTTTAGAAGTTCCAAGAATATTTCAGAAGCAGTTGGGCAAGATTTCCCCCATGTCCGACTGATGGCCAATATGACAGTATCTGCACTATCCACTGTATGTGAAGAAACCCTTAGACTTCAGACACAACATTTATTTACCTGCAGTGAACAATCACTGGAGCATTCTTCTCTTCTGCACTCTGCATTGCCTCTTCCACTTCCAGTACTAGTTGTAACAGAGGCGGGGCTTGATCTGGTGTCTTCTGGTCTGGCCAAGATGTGTACCAGTAATGTTTCAGGTTTCTGACTTCTTCTCCTTTCTGCAATCCAGTGAAGATAAACACCACAAAGTTTTAAAAGATCTTCTGGTTGCAAATTGATACTGAAACCTGGCCTTCCCTTTAAGGATGAGTAAATCAATGCTAAATGGAACAGGAGATGCAAATGGCAAGCCACACAACACAGAAATCTGGATTTCAAATATCACGTCTGCACTTCAGTAAACTGCCTTAAAAAAAAAAGTATGCTGCTCTTTTAGTGCCAAGAGCTGTGTGCAAAACACTCCAGGCAGTCTGCTCCCTCTTGACAGATTCATTCAGCAAAGCCAGAGCTGTGCTTGTGACATAATTGCTTTCATAATGTATTTGACAGACAGAGAGCCAGGAGCCTTATCTCTGTCTCTGATAGCTAGATAGATAGATGAGGGAGAGAGATGGGAGCTTATTTTTCTATCTTTTCTGACAGACAGATTCATATCAGTTTCCTGTCAATTCTACTCTTCTCTTAGACACAGCAAGAATTTCAGAGACACTATGGAAGGTGGGAATTGTATCCAGCTGCAGTCCAGTGCTTTTTGAGAGACACAAATTCCAGTTCTCTCTGTGTCTCAGCATGGCTATGAATATAGCAAATCTCCTGTTACCTTTTCTGAGTGCCAAGTAGCATTACATGCTTCTGATTTTGTGTGTTCAAAGTGACATCCTTCTACCTGATTTCTAAAGGTGCCAAATAGTAACACAGAGCTCAGGAAACCTTTCAGCCATTACATAAGACAGCTGGCATAGGGCGAAGCAAATATCTTCAAAAGGTCCGGGAACAGAAGTGTTAGCTTCCACAACCTTCCCTTATAAACACATGGCTTGCTGAGTTTAAGAGGGGAGGAAAAAGAGAACAAATGTGCCTCTTTCTAAAGAACCAGGCACAAAAATCTGGAAACAGTTTCTGTCATCTACACTCCTAAGTCCCTATGACTGTCAGTCACTGGATGTTAAAAGTGCTCTATGGTTGTGCCACTTTCCATCCTTCTCTTTGGTTGACAAAGCTCTTGCATAGCTTCACAGTGAACTAGATTGGAGATATGATCTAGTTATATCTTTTTTCTTTCTCATAGTGGATTAATTTTCAGATGGATTGATCAGTTTCCCCCTTTGGTTTACCACAGAGTCACATAAACACTTGTGTGGGCACATGAGAGATGGCACAAGGGTAGGAAAAAGAGAGCTGGACAAGGGGAGGCTGGGCTTCATTTAGTTGCTGTTGCAGCTTACACAGGCTTTAAAGTGCTCATTGAAGCACAGCCATAGGAACCTTAAGGGTATGTTTAGCTCAGTTTACGAAAAGAGAGTCTTACTATTGTACCACAGAGCCTGGCTTTAGGTTATTTACCCTGACAAGAAGATACTCAGGTTAAGAGAGCATAATTAGTTGTCATGAATAGTACCTGAGCTCACTACAGTAAATCCAATCAAATTTCAACACTGCTCTGAAACATGAACGTACACAGTTGCTTTTGAATGTGTGACTATGTGCGAGCAACAGAAGTTATGAACACTGGATTCTTAAGTGGGTTGTGAAAAATTAAAGAATGTTGTCAGTAATACTGAGAGAAAAGTGAAAGATAAAAGTCATCTGAAGAAAAACACAAATCACTATATAAAGTCACTCATTTGACAGAAACAGAAAAGAGCCGAAGTACTAATGATGAACTCTGGATGTCTTTAGTTTTGTCTACGCCATTACCAGTTTTACACTTCTGTTTAGAGAACCCTGACTTCTGTGGTTCTGTACACTTCTGCTTTGACTTTAACAAAATATTCCCTACTGGTGCTTCCTTGAGACTGAGAAGACTTGGGAACAAATAGGAAGAAGCAAGATTTAATTGATGGTTTGAAGTCTACCATCATGTATGCTGTAGCTGAGATCATGATCAGTGGCTAGACACTGGCAGGTTCCTTTGAGAAATGAAAACAAGCCTTGCCCTATTGCCTGAGCATTTTCTAAATTCCTAAAGTTTGCCAATTCCAGTCCCCTATTCTGAGTCCACCCTGTAGCACATGCAGTAATCATATATTGCTGCATCATGTATCATGTGCGCGGTGGTATCATGTATTTTCGGCCACTCCTGTCTAAGGGAAAACAGGAGTCAAGTTTTCACTTCACTTCTCTAGTTTTCACTACCAAGTGATTTAACTTACGTATAGTCTGGAGCTGCTACTCCACTATTGCTGCTAAATGACAAATGTACAGCTCTAGGCAATGGTAACCTGACAAATGGAAACTTTATTTCAGCTCTAGAACTCAGCAGTTCACCTCCTGACATTTGGAGGTGGGAGGAAAAAAACACTGCCCCACTAGTACTGAAAACAAAAGCATTGTTTAACTGAAAAACAAACTGGGATGAGCTCAAGCCCATCATTTCTTTAAAGAAAATAATAAAAATGATCAAATCCTTTGAGTGGGGAAGGAACTACATCCTTGGAGGTATGTATGTGCAATAAAGGCTTTTGTATCGTTTGTTACAGAAAAGCACTTGTCTTTCTTGGCTATGATTATGTGTGGTATTCTATACTTCTTTCCTTATCACTTTGCTGTACTCTGCTACCTTAGCCATTCTTTTTCCTTTCTGTTAGTGCCTGAACGTACTGGATATGCCAGCCCTGACAAATAATCTGGCTTTCAGCTTGTTGGTTATTGGGGTTTTTTTCCCCTGTGGGATCCACAGTTATATATACAGAAAAGATATAGTCATATCTGACTCTAAATTCTGAAGCTTCTTCTCTAACATGAAGAACTTCACCTAAGGAAGAACTCAGCAGGGACAAGAGCATTTGGGAAAACACTGAGAGGTTGCTATTGGAAGAAAACATTCTGCAGGGATGAGCATTAGCTTGAAAGATACTTGGGAGATGGGAGTATGGCTTATTACACTTGAATTGTTGTATATAAGCTCTTCAGGACTGTTTCTTTGTTTTGCGCAACACCAGTTAAAGGGAGATTGGTTTTTGGATATGCTACTGCAATATTGATATTAAAAGCCACTCCCTTGCAATTCCCATCTGAAAATGGAACTGGCTATTACCTTCCTGAGAAGAATTTGAATGATCCTTCCCCAGGGAGAGAATAAAATTTCCTTCCAGAAATATAGGGGGAAGTGTTGTTTGGGTTTTTTGGGGGGTAAGGGGGTGTGAGGAAGAACATTTCAACCTAAATCTCTGAAGTTAATGCCAAGCTGAAAAAAAAAGATTTGCAATACTCACTAAGATTAAAATGCTGTTTTGAACAATTTAAAACAAGTATGAAAAACTCTTCTGGCAGACAGTGTAGTTCTTTATTAAGGATATTTTGTTTTGTCACCATAACTAAAAAGTGACCGATTCTATTAGATATCGGTATTCCATCAGAATTAAGCTATGTATTATTCTTGCTGCTGCATTGTGGTGTTTTGTATAAATTGTATTTAAGACCTCTGTGAGTCTGCAACATACTTGTAAATATTCTTTACTTCCCACTCATCAGGGAGCGTGATTTTCTCCTTGCTGCCTTTGCCAAAAGCATGAGTGACAGACTTTCCACACTCTCAATCCAGACATGGGATTTCATATGCTGTCTTTCTGCCCGTTAGCATACGGCTGAAGAGACTTGAAACTAGTTGGATAAAAGTTTTTTCAGCTTGGAAAGAAATTGTTGTGTTATACTGAGGTCAGAGGTAGATCTGGTAGATGAAAGAAGTATGTAAATAGACTGTTCTTATTAAAACACATAGCTTGAGATTCTAGAACCTAGCAATGAAAACAGTTGTAAAACAGGACTCTGGTATTTTTAAGTACCACCTAAGTACTTAAAAAATTAAACCTGTGTTTAAACTCTCCATCCGCAAGATGATAGAATGGTTACTGGTACATAAAACTACACACACAGTTAGTTGGAAAGATACTGATTTTAAAAATGTAAGCATGGAGAATGCTGTGGTGAAAGTGTTTTTAAAGGTCATCAACAGTTTTAGTGTCTTGGAGTGGAATGATCCCTTAAAGCATTCTCCAAGTCAGGTCAGCCAAATCGCTCAAAGAATAAATTAGAATGGTACCTATTAAAAGGAGTTCAGCCATGGTGAACAGAAGTGGTGCTACCACACCATTGACAAGTGCCAAGTAGACAAGTACTCCCACCGCTGAGAGAAACTGAAAACGGGTACGCAATATTAAAAAGCTTTTTGCTCAGTTCTCAACTCCCCCACTTTTTGTTAGCAGCACCAGTCATCTTAGGTATAAACAGCTGGTGAGTATCCAGTAGTCTGACAGCATCCTAACAAAGATCATAAAAAGACAAGAAGCACAACCTAAACCTTTCTTAGGGGTCCTCCCATACCACAAAATATGTAAGATGCCATGCAGGTAAAAGTTCCCTGTTAGTAATCAGTAACCCTTTGTGTAAGTCCATGGCTGAAAGAATAAACAAGCCTTTGAATTCTACAGAACATCATCACAGAGTTTAGTGGGTTATGCCATCAGCGCTGTCTGTCAGACTTGCAAAGGCTGGTAAGAAGCTACCTATGCACTAACATGTCCCTCGAAATGACCAGTCAACACAGAATACACTGGCACAGAATGAGTCACTGGTTTCTTCCACTGAGTGGACGCCATACTACTACAATTGGCCTGTTAGCTTTCAGATTGCACATAAGCAGTCTAAATCTCTGACTGCTTGTTTTACTTTTTATATGTTTTCGTATGTTGATGAACTGAGCCAAGCTATTATGACTTTAGTAACGAAAAGTGATATTTATACAGCAGTAGACTGTGCCCAAGATTTCTACACAACTCTCCATGAACATCTCCATTTAAGGGTTAAGACAGCTAAATTACTGTAAGTACATTGGAATGATTTACCTTTAGGGTGATGAGCCTTAAACGGTAATCGTCTGCTTGTATGACTTGGTTAACCGTGATTTCTATTCCTTCATAGGTGACCTGTTCCTCTGGCCAATATTCTGTGCATTTCTGTGTGCAATATAAAATGGATCTAGTTAAGCAGATATGAACAGAGGTTCGCTTTTACTCCTCTGAAATTGGATATAGCACATGCATAGATGAATATGAATGAATGTTGTTTCTATAATAAGGACAAGTTTCATTTTCTAAATAGGGACAACACTTCAGGTGATTTTTGCTGCATTCATAATAGCCTGACTGCATGATTAAAAACGCATAAATCAAGTAATGACTAACCAATGCTTTTAAATACACATCCTTATTTATCTTTATGCAACTGATCCACATTTTGAAGGCTCATTAGAAAGGCCAGTGGCCATGTGCCTGTTTTTAGATTAATCCTTTTCTTAAGACAATAATGATTAGTATAATATAACTAGTGTTAGTTACCAATATTTCTGTGGCGTGTACACTGATATGGAAACACAAAATACATATTTTCTATTTTTTATAATCAGAGAGCACTCACCCTTTATAAGATGATCATTCACATAGGTTTTTGTACAAAAGAACATGACTGGGATGTTTTGGGAATTAGATTACATACCAAAATCCACTTTAAATGGACACTGAGAATCTTTCAACGCTAAGGAACTAAAAGGAAGCAATAACTGTGAGAGCTATTACAGTACTACATTTGATTTTGCCAAAAAATAGTCAAAGATGCAACCAGCACAACCTGACAATTAGAGAAGGAGAAACTATAGTCCATTTGCAAATCTGCCTTTTGTACTACTGATACACTAGTAGGTGAGAATTTGTAAGCATTCATATCCTGGAAGGAGGACTGAAAAAGACTGTGGCTTTTGCTATGCAGTTTCTCTTTGAACTAATCAATATGCAAAGGAAGAGACAAGCATGGTGCATGAACTAGTTCATGGACAAGGAATGACATGAACAAGGCAGGGTCTCAGAAAAAGGCTCCCTTGTGATAATGGAAGAAGGAATTTTATTATCACATGAAAATAAGAATATGCTATTGGACAAAACCCAGTTTAAGATTATACTTGTAAACGTTCTCTTTTACATAGCTGTACACAATTTTGAAGGAAGCAAGTTAAATCGTTTTGCTCTCATCCACCAAAAATAATTTCACTTCAGGTGAAAGACTAACAACAGAAAAGTATCTTGCAAAGTTACTGAGTCAAAATTTTTGTGTGGGAGAATCAGTGTTGTTCCATCTGTATAGTGCATCAGTTAATAACCCACTGGGAATGTGGCCCACTGTGTCTCTGTAAAATTATTTACGCAGATTGCATTTTGTTCTGTCTCTTCTCTTAAACTGCAGAATCCATTGTAAAAATTGTCAAGAGTGCTAGCAGCTATCAATAGCACAGACGTTGCTCTGCTTAAAGGAGTGAGTAAGATTGCCCACTCATTTCTGTGGGCTGTCTGTCAGTTCCGATTAGATGCGACAGAGGGCTGAGATACAGAGCTTTTAATACTCACATTAGCAAAGTCATTGCACTGAGGAGGAACACAAAGCCTCTGTAACTAGCATCATTGCTGAACAAAAGTTTTGGTTTTGAATCTATGTACTTCTGAGTCCTGTTATTCATATATTAATATATGTGTTATGGAAGAAAGGGAATGAATAATGGTAGACATTTATGTGAAAGGACTTACCCTATATTTATGACTGAGATTCCTGACACCATTTAATTTTTGACACAAAAGGCATCAGAAAAGACTCAGCAGCTCTGTTACGATATATAGGCTGTAGCAAGCTCTGGTTATGTAGTGCATCAGCACTACAGTGCACTGCTTCCCAAGACTGATACGATAGGTGAAATACTTGGTCAGTGTGGATAAGAGGAAATTCAGATATAAAGGTTATTTTACATTCCTGTTATACACTCTTGCTATGAAAACTGTAGTGGAAGGACTTATCATCAGATATGTCATTCAGGATCAGTATTTCCTCTGCATTATCTTCTTTAAACCTCAAAGTCCTTAAATGATTCTGGTACACTATGTCATGACATTTTAGTATCTTATTTGCCATAAACTGGCAACTCTGATCAACAAGCAAGTTATTACTTCAGTGCTGCCTCTCAGACAGAGGGAGATGTGAGTTTAAAATGTTAGTGCAAACAAAACATTTAGATCAGCAACATTGCTTTGCATCACCAATGCCTTGACAATATACGTCCAAGCAGCCGGCTATAATAACTAACCATTTTTAACTTGCAAAGCATGATAATTCTATGACTGTCTTCTTTATGTCTTTTTCACTAAAATACAAGGCAAAATTTATTTACTTCACAGCCGGGGAAAGCTAAAGGTTTGTGCACGTGCATAATTATGGGCACTAAGCTTCCAGCTAGCAGTTAAACCGTTATAACGCTGTGTGTATGACCAAAGTATGCCCATACTCTTGGGCTTCTAAGTGTCTATAAAGCCTCTTCTCAAAGGAAACTCTCTCACCTAAATTACTAATGGGTTCTCAGGGACAAGCCTTGACAAATACTGCTGCTGCAGCTTAAGAAACACCATTTGGATATTTGAATCCCTACAACACACCTTGCTGCCAGTGGTAAGAGGGGAATGCAGAGCCCAATGCATGCCCAGACCATTTTCCCATATCTTGCACTGCCAATAAAGGCAGACGTAAGCTCAGCTACCTGTCCGTGAACTGAAGCCCAGGCACGTGGTTCTTCCAATTCTGCTATGGGGCAAATATTTCAGCGTGTAAATAATGAGGGCAGCAGTATTTTAAACTGCAAACACAAATCACATTAGGTGGATTAGCAGAAACACCATGACAATTTAATTTCCGGTAGTAGGGTGTGAATAGAAAATTTCAGCATCTTAATTTCAATATTTCAAAAGCATTCAGGAAAAGGTCCTCCATATCCAAGTCAGCTCTAGTTGTTGATTATTGTAACTAGCATCTTTCATAATTCAGGGACAGCCTCAATGAACTGTGGATATAGACACTGATTCAAAATAAATGCAAGATAAAGCAGCACCAACTCCGTTGATTAAAGATATCCAACCTTAGTAGTTACGGGGTACTATTGTTTTTTAATTCCTTTAGACAGAACTTGAAAGACTGTCTCCAAACAGAGCTGGGTTTGGAGACGTTTCAGGTCAGCTAGGAGAGGAAAAATGGCAAAACCAGCAGTAGGCTAAGTCAGATAGCAAAACAAGACTTACAGTAAACTGAACTGAAAGAGAAGCCAACATCTTCTCTGACCCTGCAGAATTTAATGCTGGCTCTGATTGCTCAGGCCACTGAACCAACTTCTGTTCGCTGGCTTAGCATCTGTGCCGAAAATATCTGCTCGAGTACATATAAAAATACAGACTATATGTAACACCATTACCTCATTCATCTCTTCTATATTGGTAATCATGACAATGATGGGAGAACGCTCCTGCCACACCATTCTCCAGAAATCACTGACAGTATTAACTATCGGTCCCTGAGTAGCAATATATACCTTTTCCTCTCCTCCATAGCCCTGCCAACAAAACAACAAGAGATCAATTTTAACAGGGGTGACCACCACAGCCTTGAAGGTTCAGTCTTTAAAACAGAGCACTACACTATTTGTAATGGTGACTCAATGGCATCAGTTCTTCCCCTCTCTATCTCTCTCCTGCACATGTGTACGTGGAGCAAAGGCACAATATGGACTCACGTAATTCCAGCAATGAGTGTCCAACAGCCTTGAGGTGACTCTGGCTAGGTCAAGAGCCTTATTCAGGTTTATTATCCAGTGCCTTGGTCAGGCCAGCTGACAAGCAATTTGCATCAACAAGTGCAGAAGTGTCTTTTTGTCTGGTCTCAAACTGTACAGTTGCACTTTGAAATTTAGTTTTCAGTTAATATAAGCAGGAGAGAAAAGCAATCAGTTCAGCTAGAATGCCTTCAAAAGCCAGTGGATGTTGCAATTCTGTTTACTTTAACAGTGGCTGATAGAGGCTACACAGACATATTGGACTATTGAGCTCTTACCCTGATGTAGTTAGCATTGATGTAAGAGCTAAGGGGGTCGTCCTGATCAGCTGAGGTAAGGCACACTCTGCTGTGAGGATCTGAAAGGTGTAAAGAGGTAAGTAATAGTTTATCAGTTGCTCAGAGGAGAGAAAGAGAGACACAAGATTATTTTGTACAGCGAGACATTTACATGCATTCACGGCCATCACAACAGATGTGAGCGGCCTTGGAGCGCTCCCATGTTAAAATGTTACCATAAAAAAGGGAAAGGGTGGTTGGGGTAATTTGGCTTCCTCTGATAGTTTTATCCACTCTCTGAAGCCTGGTTAATTGTTCCTGTTGCAGACTCAGCGTCCCAGAGTGACTCTGGAACAGCGGTTTTCTGCTCCAGAAAATTGTTTCTCAGTTTGTTAGGTCAACAGACTCATTCTGGCTTGTAAGACATTAGGATATTGTTTGTGAAATGACAGCAAACAGCTTTTCTCCCAAACCATAAACACACATTCCTTGCACACAGGCAAGCCAGATGACAATAACTCTTGCCTTGTTTTGTCTTACAGTGAACTAAACTCCAAGATGTGCTATTAACAAATATAATGGTTAAAGAGAAATTAAAGAATATTAACACTCTTGTACTTTGCATAAGCCTCTTCAGTACTCGAGTCTCCCTCATTGGACCTGTTTATGAAGCATTACTCTTGTTTTAATAAAAGGACAAATGAAAACATTATTCCACCTGAGACGTTCAGTCCAGTTCCCACTGAAGTCAATGGGAGCTGCTCCACTGATTTTAATGCGAGCTGACACAGGCCCATGTTCATCCACTTTCACCAGTACTACACAGTTTGTTATCACTGACAGGAAACGTTCTCCTGACAGAGGCCTCAGCAAAGAGCAACACCATATATCACCAGGAGAATATTAAAAACAAACCACAGATGACCTCTTCATAAAAAAATCCAGCCTGCTTAGAAACCAGAACAAAACAAAAAAATATGCAAAAATAGTGTGATATTGGGCAAAGCACAAAGGACTAAGCACACTGTACTTTCTACAGTACTACAAACACAGTCTCAGCATGAAACGGTGTCCTCGGAACACATTCATGTTACCTATTGTGATAATATAATCACAATCCGCAAAGTAAAGATATTAACAAAGATACTGTATTACAGCACAGAAGTACTGAAACCAGCGAGTTCCTCTCTAATACAGTTCCCTCCTGCTCAACTTTGCTCACATTTCTAGTGCTGGGGAGATAGTGGGACAAGAGATAAAATCTGCTTTTTAATCAGTAATTCTGATAGCCTTCAACATGTCATACCGTTAGAAAGGTGACATCGGTTGGCACATGTTTATTCAAATGTCACCGGACTGGGAAGTTAGACCCCTTGCCTGAAGTCCCTTTGCGTGGGTTTTATGGAGTCATCCATGGAGTCTGCTGAAGTCTGAGTAACGATTACATGATTTTTCCCTACTAATAATAGCAACAATACTATATTGACCATCTCATGATGGATCTTTAGGGAGAAATAAAATGGATCTGAAAAACTCTATCAACAGGTGCCACAGAGTTCTAAGCACTTTTAGTATTCTTCAACAGCCGTAGAATTCTAGTTACCTTTCACTGTAGACTTTGTTATTGCTGTATCCACAAATATTAAAATATTATTCAGAATATGCTTTTACTTTGAATTATAACACTTGGCTTGTGATTTTTCTAATGTTAATGTAGTATTTACATTTGTTAAGGTAGTATGTTAGCCAACAGTTTCAACTTATTTCATTTAAGAAAGGCCTATTAATGCATTGTTAATACAAGAATGCGCACTGTTTTGCAGAAAGCATAACCGAAGCTGAATTGCATCTCTTAGAAATATATAAACAGGAATAACTTGTCTTTTAAACAAAACAACAACATAACAAGACTTTAATACAAGAACTTGCAGCATGAATTTGAAATTTTCAATAGAGAGGCATTTAAGCAAAACCAAATCCTACTCTTAATGAAAATATTTCTCCCAGGACAAAACCAGTGCACAGGCCAGGTTCAAGAAGACACCATGCCTTTAAAAAAGCAGTAGTAGTCTGTATCTCTAAGAAACGAAATGATGTGTCAGGTATTTTTTCTAGCATGTCTTTTATGGCCATTTTTTGTTAATACTATGTCTGACATTTTAGAGGAGCTCGCTAAACTTAACTGAAATGTTTTGCATAACTTAAAATGGTGTAAAAGCAATAGAACTATGTAGAAATTTAACAAGTCTGTCCAGACATTACTCTTGAGAAAAGGATTCAATGAGATTGATATACAATGTGTTCCAATAAGTTCTTGCCATCTCTGGCACTCTATAACAAAAACATCCTTTTCTGTATATTCAGTAACTGCCTCCAAACATCTTAGACAAAAGTTATAATTTTACAGGAAATGCCATAGGACTCATCCCCAGAAGAGGACTGTCTGCAAACAAACAAATTCATAGTTATGAAATATCCAAATCAACATCCTTAGCTTGGCATCTTTCCCAAAACACCCTTCTGCCATCAAAAAGCCACCTTCTAAGCCATATTACTACCAACCACAAAATTGGAGAATCTGCAAAAAGAATTTACTACAAAAGAAATATAAATGAGATGAATTACAGACTATTATCCTGTCTCTCACTTACTACAATCAACTCTAGGGTTGCAAGTAACTGATCATTATGTTAAGTGACTGCTTACCTTTTAATAACTGCCTAGATTGCTTCTGGCAATGCAGCTGGTAAGGGAATTTTAGTTACTTTTTAAATTCAGATTTTGGGTTTGACTCTAGTTTGGTAATTAAGCATTTGCTGTTCCCTATGATAATCATTTGTCTGACTCTGCTCTACCACAGCTTGTTCAGAAGTTCTTGCCATTGCTGCTTTCTGCAGCTAGAACTTGGAGGAACGCAAGGTAGATACTCAAGGCAGCATTGGCTACATTTGGTCAGCTCAGAAATGAGAAAGTCAGTGGATGGTCAAAGCCTGAAAAGCACTGGACTCTCCCTCATCTTGCCTCCGGTTTCCTCTGCTACTTTGTGCGTGGATAGTTTACTGGGATTCTCAGCTTTGAAGCATAAAGGGGATGTTTAGCTTTCCCTGCCAGCCTCTTTACTGCCAGCACCTAGCCCTTCAACACAGAAGTGAACAGTCAGCCCTCTTCTCTCCTCAGCAACATCACGCCATCCTTAGACCACAGCCAGGGACCAAGTGGCACAGAGGTTACTAGTTCTAGAATTAATTCAGAAAAAACATCCAGATCACAATGAGCTCGTCAGTTCTTGGAGGCACAGAATCATTTAGGTTGGAAAAGATCCTTAAGACCAAGTCCAACTGTAAACCTAAAACTGCCAAGTCCACCAGTAAACCATGTCCCTCAGCACTACGTCTACATGTCTTTTAAATGCGTCCAGGGATGGTGACTCGATCACTTCCCTGGGCGGCCTGTGCCAATGCTTGAGAAGCCTTTCAGTGAAGAAACTTTTCCTTATATCCAATCTAAACCTCCCCTGGTGCAACTTGAGGCTGTTTCCTGTTGTCCTATTGCTTGTTACTTGGGAGAAGAGACCAACCCCCACCTCTCTACAACCTCCTTTCAGGTAGTTGTAGAGAGCGATAAGGTCTCCCCTCGGCCTCCTTTTCTCCAGGCTAAACAATCCCAGTTGCCTCAGCCACTCCTCAAAGGACTCATGCTCTAGACCCTGCAACAGCTTTGTTGCTCTTCTTTGGACACGCTCCAGCACCTCAATGTCTTTCTTGTAGCCAGGGGCCCAAAACTGAACACAGTATTCAAGGTGTGGCCTCATCAGTGCTGAGTACAGGGGGACGATCACTTCCCTAGTCCTGCTGGCACACTATGTCTGATATAAGCCAGGATGCTATTGGTCTTCTTGGCCACCTGGGCAAACAGCCAGCTCATATCCAGCTGGCTATTGACCAACACTCCCAGGTCCTTTTCCTCCAGGCATCTTTCCAGCCACTCTTCCCCAAGCCTGTAGCATTGCATAGGGTTGTTGTGACCCAAGTGCAGGACTTGGCACTTGGCCTTGTTGAATCTCATACAATTGTCCTTGGCCCATTGATTCAGCCTGTCCAGATCCCTCTATAGAACCTTCCTACCCCCAAGCAGATCAACACTCCCACCCAACTTGGTGTCGTCTGCATGGTAGGGTAGAAACTAGTTATCTTATCTGAAGAGGTCAAAGTGACAACAATGGCTGCTGCAGATATCAATATGGCTGAGATGAAGTTTGCAGCAAATAATTAACCCATTGAGTGACCATTCTTAAAAATATACGGTAGTGGGCCAATTGGCACCCATTTACAACTCTGGAACAGGGTGTTCAACATGGCAGCATGTATTGAGTTTGCACAGCAAGGTTTTGGTAGTGGGGGACCTACAGCAGTGGCTTCTGTGAGAAGCTGCTAGAAGCTTCCTCTATGTCTGATAGGGCCAATGCCAGCTAGCTCCAAGATGAACTCACTGCTGGCCAAGGTTGAGCCAATCAGCAACAGTGATAGTACCTCTGTGATAACATATTTAAGGGTGAAAAAAACCCAACTGCGCAATTGCAGCCAGGAGAGAGGACTGAGAGAAACAACTATGTAGAAACCAAGGTCAGTGAAGAAAGGGAAAGAAAGTGCTCCAGGTGCCTGAGCAGAGATTGCCCTGCAGTCCATGGTGAAGACCATGGTGAGACAGGCTGTCCCTCTACAAACGTGGAGGGTAATGGTGGAGCAGAGATCTACCTGCAGCCTGTGGAGAAACCCCTGTTGGAGCAGGTGGATGCGCCTGAAGGAGGTTGTGACCCTGTGGGAAGTCCACATTGGAGCAGACTCCTGGCAGAACCTGTGGCCCCGTGGAGAGAGAAGCCCACGCTGGAGCAGGTTTGCTGGCAGGAGCAGTCTGTTCCTGAAGGACTGCACTCTGTGGAAGGGACCCGTGCTGGAGCAGTTTGTCAGAACTGTAGGCCTGGGGGAAGGACTGACATTGGAGAAGTTCGTGGAGAACTGTCTCCTGTGGGAGGGCCCCCACGCTGGAGCAGGGGAAGAGTGTGAGGAGTCCTCCCTGTGAGGAAGAAGGAGCAGTAGAAACAACATGTGATGAACTGACCACAACCTCAATTTGCCATCCCCCTGCACCACTTGGAGGCGAAGAGATAGAGAAATCGGGAGTGTAGTTGAGGCCAAGAAGAAGGCAGGGGTGGAGGGAAGGCATTTTAAAAATTTGGTTTTTATTTCTCATTACCTTGCTCTAATTGGCAATAAATAAAATTAATTTCCCCGAGTCAAGTCTGTTTTGCCCATGACGATAATTTACTGAATGATCAATCTCTCCCTTCCTCATCTCAATCCATGAGCCTTTTGTTCTATTTTCTCTCCCCCATCCAGTTGATG
The DNA here is from genome assembly GCA_947846985.1 of Fratercula arctica. Taxonomy (NCBI): domain Eukaryota; kingdom Metazoa; phylum Chordata; class Aves; order Charadriiformes; family Alcidae; genus Fratercula; species Fratercula arctica. The sequence continues at coordinate 16,930,892 of CANTUZ010000005.1, forward strand.
AGGGGGAGGGATAGAGAGGCTTTAACGGGCACCTGGCATCCAGCCTGATTCAACCCGCCACACAGCAATTCTGATGTTTCAGTTAAAACATCCAATGTGAGATATTTAAAACGGATCCAGTTCTCAAAGTACACATTAGATACCAAATTCAGAAAATACAGATCACTTTAAAATCTAGAAGTCTGGGCATCTGAAATCACTACTTATCAGTACTTACGCAATCTTCTCTTTACAGCAAAAACAGTGAATTAATACTTGAATGATTCACCTCAGTCATTAGCACAGAAATTGTGAAACATGGCTGAACGTTTTTACACTTCTGGTCTAAGGTGGAGTACAAAGTCATCAGAAGGGTTGGGCACATTGGATCATTGGCTACAGCTGCTGGAGTGGTAAGTCTAGATAAAAAAATCTCTTCTGGAATCACTTCCAATCCAGGTTCATTGACTAAAATGGTAGGCATAGCTGAGGACATTTTGGACTTCTCTACACTCATCTTTGCTAAACTGACACTGAACCTTTGGGGTTTTGCAAACAGAGCTACTGTGGCCAGTGATAGCATTTTCCAATGATGGCTTAGAGCAAAAGAGACATGACATCTAATTGTATCACTTTTCAAAGTAACTTTAAGTACAACACAGGGCAAAATGATGATGCTTGGGAAAACTTGTACCAAAATGTTTCTCAAAACTCCTACTCCTGGCTACAAATAAAAATTGTGTAATAGAGAAGAAAAAGATTTTGATTTTCTGTACCATCTTAATGCCATCAGGCCAGCTCCAATATTCTCAGTTTACATTTGAGCCATGACTCTGAGAAAAACATCAGTTGGGAAAATAACATTGCTAGAATTTAGTCCTTCTAAAGTGTTTAATCAAAGAAACCACTAAGTAACATCTAAATAAACACATCAAGTTCTCGGGTAGAATTTTTAATCAGCACCAAAAGATGCAATTCTAATGACTAAAAATCTAAGTGCTGCTCATGTTCAGTGAATCTTAAGTCCCTCATGCTCTCTACCTCTTTTGAAATTTGATTTATGCTTTGAAGTCATGTTGATGCTTCCTAAATATGGCCTGTGGACAATACATGGTAGTAACAGCACATTTGACGCATTCTGGAAAGGAAAGTGCAAAGCCCTTCAAGCACATGGAATAAACCACCCTGCCTCAGTGACTTAAAAAGCAGGAAACTTACTTGGGAGAATTGTTTTGTAGCGATTCTTACGCACTAAGCCTGGAATATCATATTCCTTTGGATCCACAAAGTTCATTGGAATTTCCTGTTTAAAAAAAAAAAAAAAACAACACAAAACACAGTAGGTAGTATTATTAGATTCACAAGAGGAATAAAAAACCCAAGCCCATTACGTCCTGCTTGTGAGGGAGGCAAAGTGATGAAGTCAACTGAGACATATGGTAGAGTACTTCCAGCAATTTACCACCAAAATATGATTGATGTTTCCTTTTACTGTAACTGGCTTTCTTTTCTGAAATCCTTAATATGAAAATGCTCATAGTGACTAATTCATTGAGTAATGTGCGATGGCATTATGTTAGCTCCTAATATTATTAGAACTGAATTGAAAGTGTAGGCACAAAACTAAGCAAAAGGTGGTACGTAAGATACTCTGCTCCCAAAGCGATGGACCTCAGACACCATCCTTTCTGACTCACACTCCTCCTTCCTGTCTGAGGGTGGAAGGAAATAATTTGCCAGTGACTCTCGCCAGCAACAAATTATGACCTACATGATGACAGGCTGGCATATTGATCTGGCTCTATGGAGCTGGGGGAGTGTCACTTTTTGCTCACCACACTTTAAAGCTCCATGGGCAAGGACAGCAAAGACATGTTCAGGGATTACCTGCTCTCTACACTACTGACCCAAAGAACACACAAAGATGAAGGACCTTCTTATACCCCATTACTCATCTCCTGCAAGTAAGTGGCCAATGCCAGACAGGAACAAATGGGAACCTTCCACCACCTGGAGTCAGTAGGTATGTGATGAGACAGGATGTGACAACCAGGCTCAGCAGAGAAAGGGCTCATGGGAGCTGGGGAGCAGAACTCGTAATCCCAGCTGCTGCACACTGGATTTGAGAGGCCAGTACTGGACAGACCGGTAACAGTAATCAGGGTTGAGTAAGACAAGCCTCACTCTGGGAAGAAATTAAGATGAGCAGAGCTACGGACTATGTTAAATTCTGGAGCTTTAGAATACTATCTGTATTCTGTCTCTTACACAGCACTGAGCTTAACCACAGACAATTAATGATAAAAACATTTTGTTGAAGTAGCTTCCTATCAATTTGAGGAACTGCATGGGAATGAAACCTTCACGTTTTCCTCAATTGTTACTTGGTATTTAGTCACCCCCAACTCTCAAGCCAAGCTCCATGGTCTGTCCTTGGGACTTAGTCATTCACTGCTCAAGCAAAGTCTTGGTGAAATCAACAGGACTTCTGCCTGAGTAAAAACTCTAAATCTTGTCAGAATTCAGGACTTAGCCCTGCAAGTGACATCCCCTCTGACTTTTCTTCCAAAATGAAACACAGCTGCTTCCTTCATCGTGGATCTGGACTTTGAAAAGCAAGTAAGTTGGACAGACTGAAAATACGTGATGCAGAGCGAGCTGGTGATAACTGTTTCATGAAAAAAACCAAACTAGATTACAATTTTTAATTACAGAAATGACATTTTGATTACACAGCATTTTTATCTACAATTCTTCAGTTTTCATTAAAGAATGAAAATGACTTGGGATAGTTTGGCTGTTGAATGATTTTTCTGAACACCAGGAAAACTAATTCAAAATCTCTCAGAGAAATCAAGCATATTTTTCCTACTTCTAACATTATTTTCTTTGCTTGAATGCTACAGTGCACCTCAGAGACTGATGAAACTGTATGTGGACTTGTTCAGAAGTCAATTCAGACACTCATTAAATTAACATTTCCTCCTTAGAACAGCAATAGATGCTTTACTTTAAAAGAATCAGGGCTTGCCTACACAAAAGCTGCTTTTCTTCAACTTGTACAGCACTAAGTGAATTAAGGACCACAAATATCTGGTGGTCTGTTTTAAAACAGAAGCCCAGACTATTTCATCTCCCCCTGTACTTGTAAAGTAGAAAAAAAACCCCAACCCTCCTGAAACTGCACAAGGAGGGAAGACAGCAAGTGATACTCAAAGTATTAATGTGCCATTTCAGACCCTTGCAGGTCATAAAGAGGACAGACTGAAAGGGTTGTTGTGTTGCAAAACGTCATCTTCCTCCTGCTCTGCTGAGATTCCACGCTTAAGAGAATATTTGACTTGGCAGCATTAACTTCAGCAGCTCTTGATCACGTGCTCTGAAATACCCCAACATGCAAAGACTGTGCTCTGGTTACCTCCCATCTTGTGCAGGAATTTACAACCCTGCCTAGTAGACATAATACTCATAGCCACTGCAGCATTGTACCTATTTTTTTTGCCAGGTATAATAAACATGACAATACCTATCACAAGGACACTCCAGCAGTTAGGGAAGAGACCCATAGAATGCAAAGATCTAAAAAGCCAGTGTACTCACTACACTGAAATTTATCTGGCCTTTATCCTAAACTACTTAGAAATCAAATTTTCAACTTCTTGCGTCATCTGTGTATGTGTATTTTTTCCCCAAATGAGGCAAAGAATTCTTTCTCCCAAAGCAACAGTGGATACAGTGAGCCAAGGAAACATATTTCAGAATCCTAAAAGCAACTGATAGAGCAGCTTACAACTAGTAAATAATTTTTGTGCAGAAAAAAAATCCAGTAAAACATACTTTCTATGGCTCCTGCCGAGTGACATATACGTCCTGTGCTTCAGTTATCTGGAGAACATTCAGGCTTGGAAAGTAGATCCATGCCAAATATTCAACAGCAAAGAGCATGTACTTGGACAAATTTCATCCCTAGGGCAACTCCAGACACATTTCAAGACGTTATGCCTACATCAAACTTGGCTTTTCTTCTGTACTCTAGTGAAAAAGTTTGATTTTTTTTTTGTTTAAGTAGCATGCTGACACACACACACAAAAAGACTTGTGAAAACAGAGCTTTTTTTTGTTGCCAGAACCAATTCTCTGGGTTTTAAGTGACAATATCACTGAAAGCTTTCAGATACTGTCATTTCAAGGGATGACGAATTTCAGAATTGCATTAAATGTTTCACTGATGGAAGTGGAGTTTGTATGTACTAACTTAAGACTTGCAGAAAATAATAGCAGGGTTTATAGAAGAGAGACAACATCCCGTTTTTCTGATGCTTCTAAAAGAGGTCAGATACTCACAAAGAACTCTGCCTGGAGTATGAAAGGATCCAGTGCTTTCTTGTGCAGTTCCTCTTCAGTAAGGATGTTTGATGCCGTCTGGAGGTATTCTCTGGCTGACTGTTCCCGTGGTGACATGACATAGCCAAACCCTTGCTCAGAACAGCCTGGGGTACACATATCCAGTGTGAGTGAAACATTTGAACCTCTCCTGCAAAACAGAGCGATCAAAGTTTGCTTACAGCAGAACAGAGCGACCCATTGTATGATCATTGTCAGCAACGGATACAGTCCCAATGACAGATAAACAGCAATTTAGAAAAGCACCCAGCTGGTTCTGTTGTGTACATTATGGTCACTGACTGTGAAAAATGGGTGATGCTTCTTGTGTAGACAAGACCAGAAGATGATTTTGAACACTGGAATATGAAGGCCAACACTTTCAAAGTGCTGTCTGTAGCAAAGCAACTGGATACTTTGTTGCCTAAATAGAAGCAACTTGCTTGTCAAAGGTGCCGAGCAAGCAACCACAGGGAAGTTCTCATACTTGTGTAAATCACACCATATTTTTGCATGTCTGAATATGGACCGACATTTTAGACATGACAGGTGAAAATATTGGTCTTAGTTTTCATTGGGCCAGATCCTACTGAATAACCATTTATTAGTAGGACAGACAACATCAGTACAGTAAGACCTTGGGATAAACATTACCAGTTCAACATTAATAAAGACATGAGATGCACAGCGAATAATTTTTCTGTCTGAAAAACTTTCTTTCCACAACAGTACATCACAAGAAGGGTAAAATGAAGGTCCCAACATTTTAACAGTTACATTAAAAACAGAGATGCTGTTAAGTGTAGAATTTTTAGTGGCTTTTATTTAAGTTAGCCACACAATAAAATGAAAGTCAAAATGGCTGCATTGTTTATTGAATGCAGTTTTAAAGCATTTCTGAGCTTCTGTCAATCTCACATATCACTGACAGAAGCAATATTCAAATGCCATCAGTGAATCTACATTTAATTATCTTCAACATAATAATAAAACCATACAATATGATTATTACTAGATGTAATGTTCTATACAACCACACAGTAAACCTATTTTTGATGTCTCTCAACTGGCGAATTCTAGTTGGGAAGTGTTTGCAGGAGCTATTGAAAAACCATGCAAACGTACAAGCATGACTAGCTCACAAAGAAGACAGTAGAAGTTGTTACTTGGATCACAGCCCTTTTCTGGATTCAGGAGTTTTTCCAAAAGAATGTGCAGCCAGCATCCTGCTATGATTCACGGCCATGGGGAATGGATTGTTGATGAAACATGACCACTACTGGTAGACACTGAATCTTTAGTGACACCTTTCAAAAGATTTTGACCCTACCCTGTGTGCTGTTAAATCACTACTACATTCCTCCCCAGAAATAGATGCATTTGATAACAAATACTTTTGGTTTTTTTAAGGTAGAAGAGGCTACATACATGGAGATATTAATAGTTCTTCAACATGAGGAAATTAGATTGTTTCTTCTTAAGAGTAATATTCAGTGCTGTTTGAATTTAGCTAGTGACTAGCCTTCTAATGGTGTAGGTGGTTAAAGAACAAGAGGGAAATAAGGTGCAGAAGTAGAATGGATGCAAAAGAGGGATAGGTAGATCAATTCAACACACCACCAAACAAAGAAAGAGTGACCAATGCTTGATGTAAATGAAATCTGTCAGAGCACAGCCCAAACCTGAGATGATGTCTGGCTTTCTCAAGCACACGTGTAGGTTGAAAACATGTTTATTTTACATCTTAAGTGCACATGTTCTAACGTGAGCACTTCAAGTAATTGCTTTCTTTTTCCCATCTCTACTTCTTAGACAGTTTTTAAGTTGTAATTCATTACTTGAATCAACTGATACTCCCCAATTGTCTTGAAACAGTGGGTACCTTTCCTCCAGGCTAGCAGTCACCTGAGAAGAAATGTCAGCATCTTTAAAATCAGAGAGATAGAATGAAATCAGGGATGATGATGCATTTCAAGCCCAATCTTGCCCATAATGAAAAAAAATGGCAGAACTCACTGGTAGCAGCAGGTTCAGGGACAAGCCCCAGAGGTTAATGCAATCTCATATTTAAAGTAGGAGAATATAACACTAAAAGGTAGGACATTTTAGGACAAATGTTGTAATCAAGAATAAAGTGAGAAAAAACATTCTAAGCTCACAGTGGAAATTAAAAGCCTCTTCTGTAACATTCCCTTTTACTGTGTCATGTGGTGCTTTGGAAACTCACTTTGAGTTTTAGATATGAGAATTAACTATGGTTAGAACTCCAATTAAGCTTGAAAATCTAGAAATAAAGAAAGGTTATACTTCACTATGTTGGGCCCTTCAATAACTTCATTCATAACATCATCGCCTTGGCAGAATTTCTTAATTGAATTTCTATCCTCAAGATCTTTGTTTTCTTTCACCAAGACAATTAAAAGAACACAAAACAGAAAAAGATGCAACACTATAAACTTAGGCTTCTTGTGGTCCACAGAACAAAGGACAGGAACCTTAAACCAAGCTCAGCCTCAGAGATGAGTATGCTAAGTCTGGCTTGCTTCCTCTCACTCATCCGTTCACTCACACACAAAGACACATTGGCAAAGTGAAATAAAATAATCTTATGGATGGAAGTATAAGGATAGTTCAGTCCAACTGGACACTCAGTAACTCCGGTGAACATTTCCCTGTGCCAGCTCACACATTCTGGAATTCACCCACCGATGGGCCTTCAAAGTTCACACATTATAGATGACCTTTTTGTGAGATGTATGAGTGAAGATGGAGAAATGCAACAAATCAATACAACATCATTCCTATCTTCCTTTTATCTTAAAATGGCTTTTCCCAGCTGTGAATCTCTCCGAGAAGCTCTGTTGCCCTGCTGGTTCGAGGAGTGAACACCAGCTAATCCCAAAGCTTCATTACTGGGTTAATTTGAAAGGAATTAATTTACGTTTGGACTAATCCATTTATAAGCGAATTATTGCAGATTACCATTTGATCTATGGTTTGCTTTTAGAGAAAGGACTAATCCTTCAGCACAAGTGACAGAAAAAATTAACAAGATCCACCTCTTTCAGAGGTAAAAGCTTTCACTGCCCTATAGTGGATTTCATGCTATGCACTTGCCATCTTGGGGAATGGCAAGAGACTGATCAAATACAAATGGATATTTCAAAGGAAAGAAATGATGCTTTTGAGTAACATTTGTTGACAGCCATCTAGAAACTGTATGGTTTTTGGCTAATATGTTTATATTTATGACTGGACTGAAAACAAGACAGGAAATAAAGCAGGTGCTTGGCTTTAAAACCACATTTTAAAGTGACATTCATTAAGGCAATAAAGCTTCCTATTAGGCTCAGTAGTCCTAAATCCACAAAATCTGGACCAGACTTTTCCCTATTAATCACATCTACCCTACCTTTCTTGCAAGCCCATGGATTTAACCGTTAGAGTAGCTGGATCTGTCTCCACTTTAATGTCCATTACGCAGTCAAAGACTGGAGTCTCTGGTACGGGATCCAAATCTAGGAAGTCATCCTCATTTTTATCCTCTGTCCACTCTGAGTACGTGAATGAAGGCTGCCGGCTCACAGATTGGCGTCTGTCCTCTTGTAGTGGAAAGAGGGGCTCTGGACGGGCTCTGAGTAGATGCCAAAACTGGAGGAAACAAACATTTAAAAAAGCTTTCTGCTTGTTGCCACCCCTTCCATACAGCATAGAGGGTGGATCTTTAGGGCAGCATCCCAGCTTGCTATAATGTATTAGAATCGGAGAGAACTGAAGAGGACAGGAATGTTCCATGCAGGAGTAGCTTTGTGGTGCATGTTACAAGGATTCACATCTACCCATTCAAACCTGTTTTCAGACACAGAGGTTTCCACAGAGCTGGCCAGGCTTAACTCGGGGATACAGTGGAAGTGGAATGTGCTTGTGACCATCATATGCAAAACAACGTGACATCACTGTGCTTTTGTTCAGTTTCCTACCATTCCTAAGTTTTTTTACAAAATAAGGATCTACTATACTATTCTACAAATCATACCTCTCCTGACTTAATGGTTTTCCACCTAAAATTTAGTTATAGCTGGATTAAGAAAAGTAAACATAATTTTCCTGAAGTACACATCTTTGATAATCTGTCACTGTAACCTGAATTCACGTATAAATAAAAAATTTTTTCAAGAGGCCTTGATTTTTGACACACATGGTTTTAAGGCTCAGAATGCCCATTTCAGTTTCTGGCCAGTGGCAAAGCCTGTTTTGTAATCTAATTATCTATTTTAAACATGGTATAGACATTAAATAATAGATCTTGTGAAGTTCTAGAACATAAATGCAATATTAAAGTTAATAATATAAACTAATGGAGGGCTTGAAATGGCATGAATCTAAAAGATTACTGTATCATATTGATTTGCATGGATGCTGTGGCAGACTAGATGATTTGGAGATTTTATCAGTAGAGCATTTAAACCTACACACAGACCTCAGTTAAAAATTTCAAGTTCACCTCTGAATTCCAGGATCTGGAACCTTAGGCCAACTTTATCCCTCTAGAATTGAACGAGGACCAGTATCACTCAGTCTAAATGTTATACAAACTATATTGCACGGCATCCTTTTGAGACTAAGAAGAACAGGTCCTAGTTTCAAAAGTAAAGCCTGTTCTGTCCTTTTCTTATATGGATTTTAAATGGGCAGCTGAATTTAGAAAACATGTCATTAAAAAATTGCTCTTCCTAGGCTACTAAAGCATGTTAGCTTGTATAGCATTTTAAACAACTATTTTCTTGTGCCTGTGTGTCTTCACGTACTCTCATTTCTCTGAGAAAGAATGAAAGAAAGTGAAGCAAGTTTTAATTTCTGTCCATAGTCAGCTTTAGCAAATGTTAAGACTCTCACAAAGCAGCAGTATTCATTTGACAGTTACTTCACACGAAACGTTTTTTTGTTTCAGTTAATCAGAGTACACGGTAATAACAAAAGCAAACATAGGAACATGATTACTAGACTTTTTTCACACAAATTTGGGGCCCAACCTAACCCGAGTCTGTCCTGCATGCTTGGCTTGCTGGATGACAAGCAAGAAGGCTGAAGATCTGATTCTATTTTCATTCCCCAAGATGACTTCTGGAACCTGGCAGTCCCACAGTACTAGCCACGGTTCTTTCACATACTGCAAGACTGTAATAGTTGAGCAGTTCAGAGTGTAAAGTGTTTGCTCAACAACTTTGTACTGCTGGAGAGCGCTACTGTTAACTAAAATCAACACTTGTGCTAAGGGCCAAGTTGAAGGTCTAGGTACCAATTACGTATTACAGATTCTAGAGCTGGTATGGTGATACAGGATTGATTTTACTGGTGATTAACACACTGTAAATCCAAAGGAACAAAAAGTTCACCCTACAAACAAAGCATCTTTTCTTTAGATTGAAAGAAGTGTGAGATATATAAGGAGATGCCCAAGACACTGGAAGAAATTAAGTTATACTTAAAAGTGATGGGGTTAAACTAAATAATGGGAAAATAGCCAGCTCTGAAAACCTGTTCAGGAGGACTAGACAGCTCTATGCTGGTTCTCTGCAGCTGCCTGGGTCTTAAAACAGCGCTATATGAGGCAGAAAACAGACAGTATCACTAATTCAAGCCTCAAGCACTCTGTCCAGCCTTTTATTTTCACTATGATTTCTAACCTCCCAACACATTCTGGTACCTGGGTATTCTCAGAAAAGTGCCTCAAAGCTTAGCTGAGGTCTGCTCCCCTGAGAAATTTGCTCTACATGTATTAGAGTCACAAATTCCCTGATACAGGAATGAGCTGGACTTCAGCAAGTGCACAGACCAGACATGGCACCTCTTCTCTTGGTATCACTTCTGAGAATCCACTTGACCACCACTTCTCAACCTCATTAGGTGGCCCAACAATTATTGCTCTACATTAAAGCAACAAAGTACCTGTATAAGAAGGCACATTTTAACCCTTCCCCAGGGAACTACTAAAGCATTACTGTAAGTTACCACAGTTGCTGAATTGAAAAAAAAAATCTGCATAAGCTGCTTTTCACTGGCATGCTATCTAGTATGTACCATCAGTGTGGGACTGATCTATCAGGTCCATCTATAAAGACACAAGGGTAAATTTGGGAAAGAAAGACTTCATCATAAAAGCACTTCTTAACGTAAAAGACACCTTCAAGTTCCCTTCTAGGCAACACATTGCTTAAAATCCATGGTGGGGGCGGGGGGGTGGGGAAGATATCACTCATCTGAGAAAGAGAGAAAATAAAGAAAACCGTCTTCATGCAACTATCTGTTGTCTACCATTCTAGAAACCCTGCTTAGATCCATCACTATATTACTTTCAGTATTCTGCCAAGAACTATTTTACATCTTATCCTCTAAATACTGATAGAAGCAGATGTATTCAAATTGCAAAGCAGCTAGACCTGGGCTGCAAAAAGAAGTGTGTCCAGCAGGTTGAGGGAGGTCGTTCTGCCCCTCTACTCTGCTCTGCTGAGACCCCACATGGAGTACTGCATCCAGCTCTGGAGCCCTCAGTACAGGAAAGACACAGACCTGTTGCAGCGAGTCCAGAAGAGGGCCACAAAAATCATCAGAGGGCTGGAACACCTCTCTTATGAGGACAGGCTGAGAGAGTTGGGGTTGTTCATCCTGGAGAAGAGAAGGCTTCAGGGAGACCTTATAGCAGCCTTCCAATACTTAAAGGGGTCTTCATAAGAAAGATGGGGACAAACTTTTTAGTAGGGTCTATAGTGATAGGACAGGGCGTAATGGTTTTAAACTGAAAGAAGGCAGATTCAGCCTAGATATAAGGAAGAAATGTTTTACGGTGAGGGTAGTGAAACACTGGAAGAGGTTGCCCAGAGATGTTGTAGGCGCCCCACCCTGGCTCATTGCAGGGGGGGTTGGACTAGATGACCGTTAAAGGTCCTTTCCAACCCAAACCATTCCATGATTCTATGACTCTATGTCAGAGACTAAGGTAACAGGTAAGTAGGAAGGGACAAGGCTCATATGCTCTCTCTAAACCGCGTCTCCTTCCTAATGTCACTGTTAGAGAGAAGATACTGGGCAAGATGGACCATTGGTCTGACATTTCATATGTTCTGGTTCTCTGTGACTTGTCCAGAGAACAGGCTGTCACAGAGACATTTGTGCCTCCACTCTAGCTAGAAGACTGTTAGCACAGACCACAGGAATACAAAAGAGAGCAAGCTTGACTACATGGAAACTGTTATAACACTGTTTTCTGTACAAAAGTTTTAACCAACACTTTAAAAAGGGCTAAGTCCACTCTCATCTACACTGGTATAAGTGTTCAATTCCAAGAAGTTACTACATATGCAAAGTAGTTTAAAGTGATATCAGAATTTTTGGCCATAGAGAGCTTTCATTTAAAGTTACTTGCTGTGCTAAGAATGGGTCAGCAATAAAATGTTTCCATCCAGCAACAACTAGGTTTGATATGCAGAGAAATCACACCCCTGCTATTTTGATTTCCAGCTCAGAACGTTTTGCTGCAAAATTACCTAGAATTCACACAGTTTATCACAAGTCCCACAAGTTGTTCTTTAATATCTGCAATTACAAAATCATCCAAAGTTTATTTTTTGAGGACACAAAATGCATCTGGATAAGGAACAGCAGCATCAAAAAAGCAGAAAATTGCATAAGCCCAGCTAACTTCCTTGCCTACATCAATGATCAGAGTCATAGAGGCATTAACAACAATTACTTCACCGTATGAGAAGTTTTAAAAAGCACATTCATCCAACACATTAAACAGAAGATTTTGCCACTATGCTGCCTCTGAGTGAACGTACCCATGGCATGTAATATGACAAACTTCCTACCAGTGAGCGTGGCCAGCAAATCAAAGGAAGTATTATTCCCCTCTCCTTGGCACTGATGCAGCAGCATCTTGAATACTGTGTCCAATTTTAGGCCCTCCAGTTTAATACAGATAGGAAAAACTGGAGTGGGCCCAGTGGAGGGCTACAGAGGAGGTCAGGAGCACGTGATCTTTGAAAAAGGTGGAAGGAATTGGGCTTGTTCAGCCTGGCAAAGACCTGGAGTGACCTAGCAGCGACCTGCAACTACTTGAAGGGCAGCTCCAGAGATGATGCAGACAGACTCTTCTTGGTAGAGGCAGCTGATACCACAAGGAACAATGGCCACAAGCTGCAGAAATTCAGCTTGGACATTCAGCTTTGGTAAATTCAGATCAGACATTAGGAACAAATTCTTCCCTGAGAGCACTGGCAGTCATGGTACAGGTACCCCCAGAGATGACACATCTCCTTCCCTGGAGGGTTTTCAAAACCTGTGTAGAAAAACGCATGTCTGACCTTAACGAGTGTTGGCAACAGCCCTGTTTCAAGCAGGATGTCAGATTAGCAATCTCCACAGGTCCCTTCCCACCAACAGTCCCGTGATTCTACTTCATTATACTGCACATCACTCAAAAGACATGTACATGGTACAGCTTCAGCTTCCTGAGCTGCCTGAAGGCGCACTGCTGCAAGGACAGGAAGTGATGTTCCACCGGCATTTTCGGTAACTGCACTCCCACTCTAACAGAACACTGTACAAAGGGCATTACATTCACAAGTGCTCTGGACCAGCTATTTCTGCTGCTTAAGTCAATGGATGCTCTGCAGGTAATACATAAGGCAGCAATATTAGATAGTCCTGTTACTGGACCACATCCCTTCTACTTAAGTGCAAATAGTTTGCCCATCTGTGGATGGAAAGAATAAAAACCATCAGTGTAATCCCCAATTCATCAAGAAATTGAGTAAGGCTAAGTGTAGTTGTGATTATGTAAAGCAAGGAGATAACTATACAGAAATAGTCCCAGATATGTTGCTTTACAATCAACTTAGGCGTAACATCAACAGCTTCAGGTAAATTAGACATCTTATAAAAACTGACTGAAAAACGGCATGGATATAGTTTTCACAGTATCATAACTTACCAGAGATCCTACAAATAACAGTCCTAGAGAAGCTAAAGACAGCAGGATGTATGACACCACAATGCTCCCAATTCTAGTCAGGTCCTGTGAAACAACAGAATTGGCAATGATCCATAAAGTATTCAGGGACGCTGTATAGTGTCTGCATGCATGTTCTTTGCAAACTGTGCATTCATTCTTGTATTTCCCATGTAGATTTAGTTAGACCATACTCTTGCCCATGAAAAAGCCACCACCAACAATAGAAAAATGCCAGGCTTTGGAGAAGACCGAAATTGAAACCATCTCTAAGCCCCAGCACCTCAGAAGGTCTAAAAACCATATTTCACTGTGAAGGCAAAGAGGAAGTCTGCTTCCTACCCTCATGCATTGCCAAAATTGAGATCTGGATCCATGATTCAATTTTGCAGCCTGAATCCATGTTTCATTGCCACAGTCACGGTAATTTTATATTGTAGCAAAGAGCTCTGAGGAAAATTTAGTACTGTTCTCATGTTTGTGGGTCCTTACATAAAACTCAGCCACAGAGGACTTTTCTACATATTCTGTGAAACACCATCAGATTCGTTCACAGCACTGGCAGTGAAATCTCCCTCTGATGTCTTAGTCATATTTAAATAGTTCAGAGTTCAGCCTATTGTACAAAATACAATTCTAAAGGGCTTCAGCAGGCAAGGAATTTTACTCTGTTTCTGACCCACAAGTACAGCTAAAGAGAAATTCAGAGTTAAAAGTCTTCATTTGTTTATTTTAACATCTGAAGATTTCTTTGCCTTTACTGTTTTCAAGTCTAAATCTGCACTGTAAATAGCACTATAATAAACTGTCCTCAAAGATATGCATGAACATCTGCACAGAATTCTACTTGGGATGTTCTTGAGGTGCATTCTAGGAATAAGTTTCCTCCACACCGAACACTTACTTTAAATCAAAATCCTATAAATCTGGGATTTTCTGTAAGGAACAATTTGTTAATGATTGACCCACTGAAAATAAGATACAAGCAATGCTCTGTGAAGAGCTCTGATTGTGCATAATAAACCCAACTAAGAAAGGGCAAAGAAAAAGTGCTTCTTTCAAATAAACAAAATAGCAGGTGACATGCAGCTCAAACATTGTTAAGCAAACGCAGAAAACAGTCTCCTCTGTACTTCAGCCATAAGAGGCACTGAGTCAGATTTCCTATTTGTACAGCATAGCCTCTGCTACAAAGATTACGTACAATGAATCTAAACATTCTGATAGCAAATATATTTTGCCTGATTTATGAAAGTAGCTGCTCACCATTTAATTAAGGTTCTGTCCACACTAGAGGAATCTGCACTGGATATAATTACCCCAGTAATTTATCAGATGAATCATACTGGTATACATATCATTATGGCACGGTGAGAAGCTATGCAATTTTACTGGGGTAGGTTTGTAGATATAATTTAATCTGTACATTTAGTACACCTGAAATACTTTTACTGCACATAGATATGCTCTAAACACTCAACAGAAATAGATTTGCACCCTTTATGTGGGTTGATCCATTCTTCCAGAATTTAAACTCCTATCCATCCTAATAAATTAAGTCTCTCTTTATGTTGGGCTAAACCTTCATGGGCTGATTTCTTATTGCTTTGTTTCATTTGTAATCATTTGCACATTATGAAAAATTTGCTGTGCTGATCTGATGTCATAGACAAAAATTCAGCCTGTATCTTGAAGATAAAATATGGATCTTTTTCCAAAAAACTCTTTTCACCGTTTCAGGACAGACACACAACACAGCAGTCACCATATTATATGAAGTACACGTGACTTACACTTTTAAACAGGAGAGATATTAGAAGTACCAACCAAAGCTACTGATATTAACTATATAATCAGAGAGAAGTACAGGGACTTACCTCCCCTTGATCTGACAAAAACTGTTTAAATGGGGTAAGCAAGTAAGACAGCAGGTCAAAGGCATTCTGAGCTGCTGGGATGGTCCCATAAGTGCTGTACCACAGCATCATGCAGAGAAGCTGTGTAATCAATCAGAAAATACAAAATGAGCATCTCTCATTACACAAACATTCATTTTCATTTCAAGACCGCATAATTAACTAATATAGTTCTCATTGATTTAATGTTGATCATCATGTTTGCTTTAAAAAGTCAGGTATTTTCTAGGCTGTAGCTTAACAGGAATATAAAGACTGACTGCTAAATGTTCAGCTACCATTAACTAGATGTGTATCACTAAGTTAAGCAAGCTTACTCTGATCTACACTAGCAAAAAGACCGCCCATGGTAGCCTGTACATCAAAAGAGCAACAGATTCCCCTGACTTTTTAATTTGCAGCATTATTATTATTAGATCAAAAGTGGTAATTCAATGAACTTTGTATGATATTAAAAGACAATTAAGGCCTATCTCATGGCTCTCACAAATAGCCACGTTCACACAGGTATCCCTATAAACAGATACACACAAACATACATGTTGAAAGATTTCATTTGAACCACTAAGGTTGCTGCACACACCACAGTTAACGTAAAACTACAAAAGCAATGATACTACATTTAACACCCTCACAGAGAGGTATACCTTCATCCTCGACCATGAAAGGCACACTGCAACTTTTTAAGATGATGATTATCTACCCCCATATGTATCAGCTACAGAAGATGGATTTGTTGGGAGATGAGTCATTTGGCAAAGGAGGTATTTGCAGTGGGGCAGGCAACAGGATGGGAGTCTGGGACATCAAAAGGCAGGGCTGTTTGAAAAGCAAAGCTTTGAGAGTTTGCTGCAGAAATAAAGATGACTGCAGCTATGCCCATTGCTACATCTACAATGAACGAGGAGGAAGCCTCCCAAGCCAACAAAGCTTAAAACAAGGGTCCCAGCATTTCAAAGCGACGACAAGCTGCCTTACCAGGATCTGTGAGAGGACAAACAGATACATGCTGTCTCCAGGCACTAATCCATTCCACCGGGCAGCCCAACCAAGCAGTGCTGTTTTCTTGAAGGTTTTCAGGGACTGCTCCTTCCTGTTCAGCTGTCCTTGTTGTCCTTCAGCTTCATCCATTGACTCCATAACAGCTGGATTAGAAAGACCTTCACGTGAAAATGACATGTGCAGGGAATGAATAGTGTGTAACCCTGTAGCCACCGCGGAGCCTGCAAGGGCTATTGTTTTCCTAGAGATGATGGTTACCTCTCAGTTCTGCATCAGTAAGCGTGGCTCAGGATTGTGAGCGTCACACTCTATTAGTGCAGCTGTATTCACCTGCCTTCGTCAGAAAAAAGTGAGTGTGGGCGGATAAATTATTTTCCCTTTCTTTCCGGAGGTGCAGATTCTGGGCTTTGTTGTTAATAAATTCTCATTTACATCACTGCACCTTTTCGTTTTTACTTTTTAAAAGGAACCATCTGTGCTATTTTCCTAGCTCCACACTTCCTGGCTACATGGTGGCAGAGAACCCATTTTGTCTCTCCCTGCCTCAATTTCTCTATTTCCCTTTATTTGTCTGCTTTCTCTAATTTGATTATAAATTTCTGAGGTAGAGCCTGTTTCATGTTATGTGTCTGAATAGTGCTCAAGGGCTCTGGGTTTTGCCTGAGTGTCCTAAGGCACTAATAAAACAGACTTTATTCTAATAACCTACTTGGATGAATTCATACTCAGGAGCTATTTAATAATGTTGTAATGCTATTCCATTCGGTGGAAATATGCACTGGAGTGGCTAGTTCCTCAGTAACAGTATTTTGAACACAGTCTGTGTAGATATAAATTAATTTACAAGCTAAAAGGAGTGAAAGATCAGACCCGTTTGATGTAAGTACTACTGATTTACATCTTTCTACATGAGAAAAGCCCCAAGGCTGCCCTATGTACAACACTGTAGCCTTAAGTCTAAGCCAGCCACCTGTGCCCCAGGGAAAGGCCACATCATTGTCCCTTCTGTGGTTTGTTGAGGTCAAATTTCTACGAAACATTCCTCTCATTAGACATTTCTCTAAGTGTCTCACAATAGTAACTCTAAGTCAGATAACATCCATAAACTAGCCACAGCTCTAATTAGGCTAATGAAACATATGACCGATGTATCAGCTGAGGGTCTGGCCATTGGTACAGTAAGAATTCATGACAATAGAATCATAGAATCATAGAACCATAGGGTTGGAAGGGACCTCTGGAGATCATCTAGTCCAACCCCCCTGCCAGAGCAGGGTCACCTAGAGCAGGTTACACAGGAACACGTCCAGGCGGGTGTTGAATGTCTCCAGAGATGGAGACTCCACCACCTCTCTGGGCAGCCTGTTCCAGTGCTCTGCCACCCTCAGGGTAAAGAAGTTCCTCCTCATGTTTAGGTGGAACTTCTTGTGCTCAAGTTTGTGCCCATTGCCTCTTGTCCTGTCCCCGGGCACTACTGAAAAGAGCCTGGCCCCATCCTCCTGACACCCACCCTTTAAGTATTTATAAGTGTTGATAAGATCCCCCCTCAGCCGTCTTTTTTCCAGACTGAAGAGACCCAAATCCCTCAGCCTTTCCTCATAAGAGAGGTGTTCCAGTCCCCTAATCATCTTGGTAGCCCTCTGCTGCACCCTTTCCAGCAGTTCCCTGTCCTTCTGGAACCGGGGAGCCCAGAACTGGACACAGTACTCCAGGTGTGGCCTCACCAAGGCAGAGTAGAGGGGGAGGATGACCTCCCTTGACCTGCTGGCCACACTCTTCTTGATGCACCCCAGGATGCCATTGGCCTTCTTGGCCACAAGGGCACATTGTTGGCTCATGGTCATCCTGTTGTCCACCAGGACTCCTAGATCTCTTTCCACAGAGCTGCTCTCCAGCAGGTCAGCCCCCAACCTGTACTGGTGCATGGGGTTGTTCCTCCCCAGGTGCAGCACCCTGCACTTGCCCTTGTTGAATTTCATAAGGTTTCTCTCTGCCCAGATCTCCAACCTGTCCAGGTCTCTCTGTATGGCAGCACAGCCCTCCGGTGTGTCAGCCGCCCCCCCCAGCTTTGTGTCATCAGCAAACTTGCTGAGGGTGCACTCTATCCCCTCATCCAGATCATTGATGAATATATTGAAGAGGACTGGACCCAGTACTGACCCCTGGGGAACACCACTCGTCACTGGTCTCCAACTAGATTCTGTGCCCCTAATGACAACCCTCTGAGCTCTATCTTTCAACCAGTTTTCTATCCACCTTACTGTCCGTTCATCTAACCCACACTTCCTAAGCTTCCCTATGAGGATGCTGTGGGAGACCGTGTCAAATGCTTTGCTTAAGTCAAGATAGACCACATCTACCGCCCTCCCCTCATCTATCCATCCAGTCATGCCATCGTAGAAGGCTATCAGATTAGTCAGACATGATTTCCTCTTGGTGAATCCATGCTGAGTACTTCTGATAGCTTTCTTTTCCTCCACGTGCCTTGAGATGACGCCCAGAACAAACTGTTCCATTATCTTTCCAGGGATGGAGGTGAGGCTGACCGGCCTGTAGTTCTCTGGCTCCTCCTTCTTGCCTTTTTTGAAGACTGGAGTGACATTAGCTTTCCTCCAGTCCTCAGGCACCTCACCTGTTCTCCAGGACCTTTCAAAGATGATGGAGAGCGGCTCAGCAATGACTTCTGCCAGCTCCCTCAGCACTCTCGGGTGCATCCCATCGGGGCCCATGGACTTGTGAATATCTAAATGATCTAATTGATCCCTCACTCGCTCCTCCTCAACCCAAGGGAAGTCTTCTTCTTTCCCTGTTACTTTATTCAATGCCTGGGACTTCTGAGGGCTGGGCCGAGCAGAAAAGACCGAAGCAAAGAAGGCATTCAGTAACTCTGCCTTCTCCGCATCCTCCGTCACCATGACTCCTGTCTCATTCAACAGTGGGCCCACAACTTCTCTGGTCTTCCTTTTGCTTCCAATATACTTGTAGAAGCTCTTTTTGTTGTGCTTGACGTCCCTAGCCAGGTCTAATTCCAAGGCGGCCTTGGCTTTCCTTGTTTCATCCCTGCACGCTCTGGTGGCATTCTTGTAATCCTCCCAAGGGGTCAGTCCCTTCTTCCACTTATTATAAACTTCCTTCTTCCACCTGAGCTTTTTCTGAAGCTCCCTTCTGATTTCTAAAATACAAAAATGTGAGAGTGGACAGGAACATGAAATGCTTATTCGCACTCAGTGGATGTTCTTCCCCCCCTCACTGAAACAGACTTTAGGATATCTACCCCTGCACAAGAAAACAAGGTGTTTGGGAAATGCTGATGGCTTCCTCTACAAGATTCTCCATTTCAACAGCTACCTAGCAAGAAGAGGGTCATCATTGTGTAATGACTGGGGAGACCCAGAGGTAACACAAGAAGGAGCACCTGCAAGGTACCACCAGGTACTTCCCCAGCAGCTCAGGTTACTGGTTTCTCAGGTACTTCCCCAGGAGCTCAGGTTACTGGTTTCTCATTTTCAGAATATCTCCAGCCAGTTTATGACGGGTAGTAGCCTCTGCAGGGTATGCTGGGTGTAACTGGTTATATGTAGCTATTTTCCTTGTCTTTACACAGGTATTTCTCAGGAACCATAGAGAATGTGCATCTAGACAGACATACACCCATGTATGTCATTCCATAGGTACGTGCTGAAGTTAACTGACTATTTGCCAGGAAGGACTCAGTATAGTAGTTTGCATAAACACTGTCAAAATTTCATATTAAATACAGGTCAGTAAAACATGGAAAAACATGGAAACTAAAAAGGTAAAATCAGAAGTGTCAACAATCCCAGCCTGTATTTCTCACAGTGGTAAAACTTCCTTTGCTTTCATCTGTATGTCTTTAACGCAAGAAGAAAACAGCTTGAAAATAGCACTTTTCAAAGAAAAGCAGACGGTTTCTGGAATGTAACTCAAGAGATCATGGGAGCTCTACCTCTCTGTCCTTCAAGCTCCAGCCGGTAATCTGCAGTTCACGGCATTCCCCCCCTCCGAGGAAACACAGAGTCCAGATGCAGTCCTTGGAGTCCAGGAACACTGGCCATACGCTTAACACCTGACTTCTGATTCCATGCTACATAAATCTGAACCCAAAGTTCTCCAAGAGGACAACAGAGTGGCTACATTAAGCAGTCACAGTTAAGCCTGCCTAAATACTTTCACTGCTGACCTTTGGTTTCATTTTCTACAATGTCATAAAACTTATCAGTTAAAGTTGAATATTCTCAAGCATCCAAACTGCTTCAGGTCTCACTGGATATGGACAACAGCTGAGGGGAAAACCCTTGTTAATGTTTTCCCATTTTTTTCTGCTATTTTTGCAGGAAGTTGATGTGTTTTGGAACAGGAATTAGGAATTTAGCAGGCACAGAATCTTGATGTCATAAATTATTTTTGCTACTCACACCAGAAAACACACACCTGTGGCTGAGACATAAATCTTCCAAAAAAAATCTATTTACATATAGTTTATTATATTGCTCCTAAGGTCTCTAACCTTCCATTTTCACTAACCATGTTTTAAGTCCTATTTTTCCTTTATCTGCATTAAATAATGCACCTCTGTTCCTAAGAATGGTTAATGAAGCTATTTACCGTTTTTCCAAATTCTAATGACTTCCTTTCTTAGATATCCCTCCCCAAAGCTCAAAATAAAATACACACACAGCAGAACTAAAACATTTTTGGGAAGACAACCAGAACAAGGAGCCAGGGAATGCAGATTTCAAGCTCAGCTTTCAACTATTTTTTGTGCCATAATACTTCATATTTCAGAAGACCTTTTTTTTGACTGACCAAAAGCTCATTCACCTGCCTTATGCAGCAAGTAAACAGAATTTCTTTGTTTCGTACCTGTAACAGCCTGGGATTTTAAAAGGTCACTTCTGTCTAGGTTGGAAACAGAACCCTGACTGTAATAGGACGATGTGTAGGGCACTTAACAAGACGCCTTCTGGAACAAAGACGTCAAAGTTAGGGGACTGCTGTGTGTCTGTAACCATGGGGATCTATGCCTCTCCACAGCCCAGAAGCCCAGTTCCTGGTATTCCAGTGTTGTCTAGCAACAGCTGTACAATTGTAGAAGTCACATTCTCCTTCTTATGACTGCCCTATATGAAGGACAATAGACTACTTCTTTCAATTATTTTCACTGTATAAGGTAGAGACATGGTCTGCGGACCTAGGAGCCCAGGATTCCAGCTCTGCTGAATTGTTACAGTTCAACCATTATCAACAGGTATTTTCACTAAAACAGTAAAAGACAATACGGGCATCAGGTCAAGAACTAAAGTAATGGAGAACTGTCTGAATTCATATGTATAAATGTATAGATTAAGAAGATTAAGAGTCATATCTTGGGTATGCAAAGCAAGTGCCTTGGGTTAATTAAAGTCCACTCAAAAATTTGCTACTCCAAATCACAAAAGATTAGATTTTAACAAACATCATGATGCCCACCTAGGGCTCTGTATTGATTTAACACGTCAGCTTTAAACAATACTTCAATTACCATTCACATTTCATCTTGCAATCCTATATTCCTGTATTATTTACCCTAATGAGCCCTGGTTTTTCTCAGTCCACAGAATATGTAATAAATGAGTGAGACACAAGTAAAATTTTCTTGTGTCGAGGTCAGTGCACAGCTCATGACAAGGATGACTACATACAGGAGGAATGAATGAAGCCTCTCCTCTGCTAAATGATTTGACTGACAGTGAAAGCTAAGCATCCATGTGATATCCTCCTGAATTTCTGCATCATGGATACTGAGATTCAAGTTCCACAAGTACCTATGCTTTGATGCAGGGCTATGCTTGCTAGAAAAAAAAACCCTTTGGCATAAGAATTAAAAGGCCTCTGACATCTGCAGCAGCCATATAGCTTGTTTAAAGCAATTTGAAATGTCAAACAGCACCATAAATTTAACCTCATCCTTGCTCTTCAGGGAAAGGAACTTTCTGGATCAAACCAGTGATCCATTCGTACTGTATTCTTTCCTTAAACCTAGCCACCAGCACAAGCTGCCAAAAATAAACAGCACAAAACTTTGCTGTGTACTAAACTATACAAGGAAACATCTTTGTCCACTCAGAAGGTAACAGCTGGCTTCTGTAGCTCAGACAATGCCCATTTTAAAACCCCTGTGCCTCCATCTCTTTCTTTTTCTGACTTCATATGCAGGTACATAAAGGGCAGAAGAGTAGAATAAGAATACCTATATACGTTCGCAGGAAAGCATGTGCTTAGAGTATCAGATTTAACTGAAACACTAAAAGACACTGTAGTAATGATAAGTCAACAATGCCTTGCAGTAACAAACATGCCATGATCCAATTGAATGCTGCTGTTGGCAAGGCATCAGCAGCTCTGTAACTCAAATGATTCATATTTAGAGCCTTCAGAGAACAACAAAACAAAAACCAATCCCCCCCGGACCACATATCCTGGCTGTATTTCCTAATGAAGTTAGCACTTTAAAAGGAACTTGTGCCCCCTCTTGTGCATGGGTGCTAATGCTCAAGGAATCGACACAGCTCAGTTGGCAGACTCAATTTAACAATGTACTTTTGGGATGAAAAAAGACTTGTTCTTTACCAAAAGCATTTTTATAATAGAACTAAAATATACATCCCTCCCCCAATGAGAATATAGTGCTCATACAGTTATTAGAATTTTACTTAAATCCATCACCTTGTATCTGTGGGAATTATGCTTCTGGAGGATTGGGTGGTACTGCCTTTTCACTGGGAAATACAAATTTTGTTAATGGTGGCTGCTTCTTCATTCACAGTGGAATCCCTGAGCTCTGTGGAACTACCTGCCAGACACACAAGCTATGAGGGAAAAACGGGTCTCACCTGTTCCGCCAACCCTCAGACTACAGCAGTCAACAAGCCACAGCAGCTCAGCTGCATTGACCCATATTTGTTTTATTTGTGTGGAGATCTATATCCCTCTGAACCTGCCTATATCTTCATTATGGCTGTGCATGGCAAGAACTTACTTTATAGGAAAGGACCACAATGTGGAAGCTTTACAAAGTATGAACATGCCAGCATTACTTCACACCCATCAAGATTACCAACACTTCACACCAGAGTCCTAAATCCATGTATAGCCTCTACATCTTCAGATATCAAAATGCATCTACCTACTAAAATCACTGTGTCTGATTTCCATTTAACTGTTAGCGAGACCTGATATTGATGAGAGAACTGTAGATGAATGTATACTACTGATATATGTCTGCAAATGGAGATCCATATCAGAGAACAAGTCTTATGAAGAGCGGCTGAGGGAGCTGGGATTGTTTAGCATGGAGAAAAGGAGGCTGAAGGGAGACCTTATCGCTCTCTACAACTCCCTGAAAGGAGGTTGTAGAGAGGTGGGGGTCAGTCTTTTCTCCCAAGTAACAGCCAATAGAACAAGAGGAAATGGCTTCAAGCTGCGCCAGGGGAGGTTTAGACTGGATATTAGGAAAAATTTTTACACTGAAAGGGTTATTAAGCATTGGAACAGGTTGCCCAGAGAAGCAGTTGAGGCACCATCCCCAGAGGTATTTAAAAGACAGGTAGACATAATGCTTAGAGCTATGGTTTAGTGATGGGTTTTGTCAGAGTCAGGTTGATGGTTCAGATGATCTGAAATGTCCCTTCCAACCTAGGCAACTCTATGATTCTATTCTACACAAATCAATTGGTTATTTTCACATGCACCTAAATTGCATAAGCAGGACATAGCCCTGGCATCGTACTTCACGAATCTGGTCAAGACTCTGTTAAATCTGCAGATCATAAGACACACTGATTGCAGGGAAGTCCAGATGCTGGCAAGACACATCAAAACTGAATGAGCTGCCTCAGAGTGCACATGAATGAGAAGTATCTTGTGCTGGAGAGTAAAAAGACAGCTCATCTAATCAAGGAGAAAGGTATTTGCTGGGACGACATTCTCTTTATCACTTGCCACTGCAGTATGAGAAGGCTGGAAACAGAATAATACGTTTTTGGACCAAAAAGTCAATCTTTCTTTTGCACTGCAATGGTATGGAAGGAAGTTGGTAAGAGGAAGGGGACATTTCATACTTGCACGGCAAACACAACTTGTGTACTTACATTCCTCTCTCTGCAGGAAACCAACTGGTGGGTCACTATTCTGCAACTCAGAAACTTATACTGAACTTCTTTATAACGAGCCAATCTCAGCTACTAAGGAGCTAAATGTAATGACAGAAGCTGCATCATTACTGTTTACAGATGGATACAATTCACTACCTAGGAAAATCTGGTTTTTTCTTGATGCTCTCTGCACTCCTACCTCATCTGAAAAGTTATGTTAAAAATTACACTCAAGATCTAATGAGCTGTGTTGAAAGCTGGGAATGCTACTTCTAACACTTGCTGTTATCCTAAGAATGCATCTGTTTCTCTCTGGATCCTCCATTATTGGGTTTTTTTTTTTTTTTTTTTGACGTTCCCAGTCATGATATGGTACTGACTACTCCTACTCTACTTGATCCCTGACCTGCTCCGTTTACAAAAGTTTGAAACATGTACCCTTTCCAAATGGCTGAATAAGATATTAATTGGAAGGAGAGCATCTAGTCCCTAAAAGTATGCAGATTAAGAGCTAAAAAGAAAAACATTCCCAAATGCACCCTACAGCTACCTACTCCTGCCTGACTGGACATAGAGGGGATTTACAACAATGTAATTGCCTCAATCCTTCCAATTCCACTCTGGAAAAAGTCCAAGTTTTAGCTGCCAAGAACTCATGGTTGGTAGATCTTGCATTTGTTATGTAAAACCACATAGAGGGCTACTTCAGTAGATACCAGATAGCTTAATTCAAACACTAGCAAGAAGCCAAACAGATCCACATATCCCACTAAGCTTACCACTAAACACTGCAAGGCACCAAAGCAATTCTAAAATCACTTTGGTATCTAACTGGAAGCCAGCTAGATTCATCCAGTGATCCTCTGTAGGACTGCAAACTGTAACTGCAGACTTCATTGTCCTCTCTGTGTAACAGAGCTTAAAGAATAATTAAACCTGACATACCACTAATCCAAGTAAGAGGTCCAAGCAACTGTAAATACCATCTCTGACACATTACAGAGAAGTGGAAAACTCTTCACCAAGACTCAGTCTACATATGAGCAACCTGACTGTCAGCCTCCTATGTTACTTATTCAGAGATGAAATTCAGCTTATGATTTCTAATGCTTTCAGTTTGCAGTAAGTGTATCTACCCTGGACTGTAAGAATTAGCTGGGCCAAGCTACAGGTATTCATAGCTGTGTGGGGAACAACTGAAATTTCTAACATTCAGGGATTGTAGTTGGAAAAGCTGGATGTTTTTGCTAAAATGATCACACTGGAAGTAGCCAAGAATATTGGTATTAAATTCACTCTGATTCCTGGGTTATGTCCATCAAGAAGAATGCAGCTGCTCAAGAGCTCTCAAGTGACACTGTTTCAGGCTCTTTGAAGATCCAAGAAAACATCACCCCACGCATTTCCTTTTTTTTTATTTATTTCTAGGTGGGTGGAAATGGGAGGGGAGTGGTAGATGGTGGGGGGTTTTTTGTACGTTATCTACATCAGCCAGAGAGGACAAAGTTCATCTGAAAGATCAAACTCTGGAATGCAAGTCTGGAAAATTCAGTGACAACGATGCATGCTACAGCTTTAAAACTGAGGTTTTAGTAAGTACAACCACTGATAAAAAGTGTCTACCTGCTGTTGCTTAGTCTAGAGAGAAAAAACAGAAACTGATACTAAAATACCACGACTTTTTGCATCATTACAAAACTACTTCAAAAGACACTGCAATGGCATCTCCCTAATATTGAGTGAGAAAAATGTTAATTTACTCTTGCGTGACAGAGGACAACCCAGCAATACCATCAGTTTTCCTTTGCACATACTTGTCCGTGAGCGTCAGCTAGCATGCTTAAAGCCAGCAGCCTAATTCTGAGAAAGGCAAATGTTCTCTGTGCAGTTCTTGAAACAGTGCAGAAATGGGTGGACCACTCTAAGGACCAATGCAGGGAAATGGGTGTCATCTACTAGCCAGGAAAACCACTGGGGACTTGCACATTTTAAGCTCAGCTGGTAGAATACGGCTGCTGCTTAAGCCAAACTCTGATTACCAAAATGGGAAGATGCATCAAGAGAAAAAGAAAGCAAGGAGGAAAGCCATGCAGAAAATCTGTGAGCAAGCCAGGCAGCAAACTGAGGTTTACGTATTACTAGTCCAATCCTTCTCCTCTGGCAACATTTTTAACAAACTTGGAGACGAAACTTTCCTCGCTGCTTGAAATAAGTTCTACTGAAAAGAATATGCAGCCCCTTATCCCTGCTGGTGGGCTGCACAGCTCCATCCATAAGTGGCCTATTCTCATCTCTCAGGGAACAGGAACCTGATGCCAGAGTGTGTGAGAAGAATAGTTGCCTCTCCACTCAGCAGCTCCCTGCTGAACTGCTGAGTCACACATTTTCTATGCATTCATTTTCACACTGCTCCCACTCAGTCCACCTGCCACTTCATCTGGGATGGGTAGGAGGAGAGAAAAAGAGGTGAAGTTAGAAAAAATGTTCATGTTCACCCAGGACCATTATTATTATACTACAGGGTCGCATATAAAAGGAAGCCTGCAAGCTGCTAGAGAGGGATGGAAAAGAGAAATATCAGATTGCAAGACAAACTACCTCCCCCTCTTCTTCTACAAGAGGAGACTGGTTAGCAAACAAGTTGCAAACCTCATCTGATTCCCAGTAAGTCACTGATGTTATGTGCTTGCTCGTATGTTCTGCAGATTTCAGGCTTCAGACCAGGCCTTGAGGTTTCCCTCTTTTCTGTAACTTAGAAGAGCTTTCAAGCTGCTGTGATTTTTTTCAGCAGTCCAATGGACACGTGTAGTAATTGACTGGCCGCCACAGGGAAGTGCCATAATGATAAGTGCCAATACCATCTGTACAGATCCCGGTTCCTAAGGGAATCTTCAGCTGAGCTGCTGTAGTGAAAATGTCCACCAGCTCCAACTTTCATTGTGCAAGAAGATGAAGAGAAAATCTTAGCCATTTTCTTGCAGGTTGAGTAAAACCCAAGCATAACAGGAGCATAACATCTCCTACTACCTATTAAATTCTTATGTATAAAAGGGACTCCGCTATCAGTGGTGGGATACATGTTTGTCATGGTTATAGAGGGTCTAGATTACTCTTAGGTTGGTCTGTACATATAGAAACACACATGTAATTAAATTATTTAGGTAGTAATTTTTTCCATAATTAGATTTCTGGACAGTACAGATTCTAGATCATGAAAAAACAAAATGCCTAGAAGCTTCCTGGTTTATTAAATCAATGATCTGAAAAAGTGTTTCTGAAACTGACTTTCAAGCTAAACCAGGACAACTTTAATTTTCAGATTAATTATTAACCTACTGCTACTGTTAGTATTCAGTAGAAAAACTGGGGGTTTGTTAGGAACTAAATAAGGATTCTGTTTTATTAAGCATAATTAGTAATTAAAAAACTAAGCCTGTTTTTCCCTGTGAGAAAGAATCTGTTTTTAGGCAATGTTCAGCCTTGGTTCTCAGTAATTCTTCTGGTGCAAGGCTGTTTGCTTGAAAATGTGCTTGCGCTGTACTGGCCTGAAGCGCAAAAGACAAAACCCAGCCTGAGAAGAATTTAATGACATTGCATTAACATGCCATTCTATATCAACTTCCACTCCCCACCTCCTAGCTCATTGTTGTGTTGCTCAAGAAATAGTAAATGAAAAAATATGGTAACTGCAGGGGAAAAGAAATATGGGAAAGAAAAAAGCAAAACTCAAAACATTCTCCAAGTTCCCTGCCTCCTTTTTTTGTTCGAAATAATGAAAAGCACAAGACAGGACTCCGGTCTATGAAGTCATCCTTGAAGAAGAAAGGATGCAGTCTGCCACTAGAGACTTTGTTTCACTGAATGGTGAGGCCGTGAGACTTCGTTCGAGCTGCCATCAAGCTCTTCCTTCCTGGAAGAAATCAGATGCTCAAGACAGTACTCCTCCCAGACCTGGAGGCCTACACAGTGTTATTAGCTGTTTAATATACCTAGCCCATCTAGTAAGAGAGAAAGTAACTTACTTGATCGTCTCACCAAAACTCCAGTCCACAATAATTCATATGAAACAGAGTTTCAAGGTCAAAGCAGCTCACAATACACTTGGCTGATACCACTCTAGATCAGAGTAAGCCTTGCTTACATGGGAGCAAGAAAAAAACAAAATCATCAGGCTCTCTGCTCTAGAAAGACAGGCCTCCCAGTTCAGCAAAGAAGAACCACTAGGAGCCATCAGAGCCAGTAAGGGACTGTCAGATAAAGCAACCATATGGGAAGTATATGATAGCTACTGTACCATCTGCTGGCGTCTGATTCTCCTTCATTACTTGTTATAAACTGCTGTGTCACTACTAATAATGGGGGAGTTACTCTTAATTTCCAATGCAAGATTAGTTATGCCCTTGTTCACATATAAATCGTACTCCCACTATTAAATCAAATACACAAGAGGTTTATTCTTAATGGCTCTACTAATGCTTACAGGTCTTAAACACAAGATGTGTTGTTAAGCACTGTCCTTTTTCCTTGTCTCCTGTGAAATATGTCAAGTTAAAGGATATGCTATTTCTCATTGCAGCTAGGGCCCCTCAAGCAGGGTTTGCTTCAAAACAATTAAAATATTAAATACGGTGTCAAATTACAGCTCTTAAAAAGTGAATGCAGACCCTCAGCAGGCAGACACAGTGAATATTAACTTCTATCACACCCACACATAATTACCATTTGCCATCTTTCAATCAGGGCTCTATTCAAAGCTTCTTTTGTGTGGCGGGTTTTTTTTTTTTGCGCAAGGCTCTTTCCTCCTTTCTTATTAAACCCCTTACAGAAGGTCCATCTGATTACTGCTTAACAATTAAATGCCTTTTTTTTTCTTTTTTTTTTTAATAAAGAATACATTTCTTTGTTATGCTGTTTTCTTCAGTGAAAGTTTTCAAGTGCCTGGTGATAATTTTGGAGGTATCTTGAGCTTTTGTAAACAGAGTGCAAGTTGACTTTCAGTGGAGTTAGTTGTCCCAAATTATTCCCAGCCTGCAAACTTCCTTTAACACTGAAAATGGAAACCCACAAAGCAGCTCTGTAATTCCACAGTTAAAGAACTACGGCTTTTACTGCTCATGAATCAGCCTTGCACATACAACATAGCCAGGGAGAAATGTCAACAGCACAACAACGATGCAGATTGAGATGTACAGGGTGGATTTCTCTTTCTGAAACAGGATAACCAACTCTCCCCTCCCAAACCCAAATTATAATTTTTGTGCCTTTAGCCTTTAACTACAGGATATACTTAAGAGTCCTGAATGCATAACCAAAAAATAGCAGCAGTAATTTACAACTAGTCAAATGGCCTCTGCGATACAAGAATGAATATGACAATTAAAAGAAACAAGCACATTCTGATTTCACGCACTTTTTAAAGTATTTACTAGTTACACTACTATCATCTGAATTGGTGTTTGCACACTTATGTTGCTTGGAAAAGAGCATATTTCTTCTCATAAATTAATGAATTCTACAATTATAATGATAATACCATTGGGTGTTCCTGTTTTCTCTTCAGTGACTTACTAGCCTGGTGTCCTGTAGGTATTAAATCTGCTTTCTGCTCTGATGAATGAGAGGGTTTGGACCTTGAAGCAGATAAGTGATGTGCTGGCTTCCTGCCAGGTTCAAATATGAACATTTTGATGTCATTCATTTGGGTATAGCCTGCTTCACTCAGTGACTAAAATCTTATGCCCTGAAGCCTTCAGCAAAAACATTTAGGAAGGCTGCTATCACATTCAACATTTGTTTCAAAGACATTCTCTTTCCTGAGCAAAGTAAATTATATCAAGACCAGTCTCAACAATCATCTTCAGCCACAAACCTGATACATGCCTCCAGGGTACTATCCCAAGTATATGCATTTCACTTCCTTTTATGCATTTAAAAAGGCTATGCTTGCACTGCTTGGCTTCCTCAGAAAACAATGGTATCATTCAGAGACTGTAACTTAGGCTCCAAAATAAGCACTTGTATAGATAAGGGTGTGGACATCTAGAAACAGTAAGTCCACACTCAATTTTATCTCTGTACTAGAGTGCTATTTCCACCCAGGGTTACTCCATTATGGGCCCAAATCCAAAGCCTGTACAATTAAATATCATTGCGTCCAGTCCAGTGCTCTGCTACCTCTGTAATTGTAGTCCCTTTGTGTTAGGGGCATGCTTAGATTATTAAAATGTGAGAAGTATAACAGTCTCATTAATCTCTCCTCCCTAGCTAACCACATAGCAGCAAAAAAAGTGAACGATGCACACAGAGGAAGGTAACAGTCCACTTTGTTTACTTGTGTCTAATCTATATGGGTTCCTACACTGTGCTCATCAACATGGATACATAGCCTGAAATAATGAACTAAAAAAATACAACAGCTTGCCTTCTCATCCTCTTCTCAGTGAGGAAACACGCACAGAACAATATTTTGTCTAGACAGATAAGCAGACATGCACAAGTTGTTATGGATCTATGTCAGAGAAGGTGAGATGAAAAAAGCACACGCTGATGATGAGCTTTGCAATTATTCTGGGAGGATTCTGCACCACTTGCCTGCAGTCATGAGCTTCACTCTACAAAACAATCCAAAGAAACAAACCTCTCATGGATGTGTGCATCCCAAGGCTACGCTTGATCTATGGTGACTGTACTTCATACCACACTGAGTTACCTTAGCAAGAGCTGACATTAATGAGCAGGTCCGCAAGGTGGTAAGCAAAGTTCTGTGAAGACACCATTTTGGATCCTGCATGAGTGTAGCATTTCTACTTGTAGCCTCAGGGCCAGTTTTGTGTCAGCCAGCCTAGGGATTTTTGTTCTCTACTCCAGCAAACAGTGCGGAAATGCTCCTCAATACCTTAGACCAAGACCATTCTGGAGAGGACTTGAATATGAACTGATGTTACACGGAAGCAGGTGGCAGGTATGCTGCATTTGTGACGGGCAGAACTGCCAAGTAGATGCACTTAAAACCTTCCATTGCTACAGGTATAAAAGGTCTCATAGTATCTCCTATTCTGAGAATGAAAATAGAGCAAGTTATTTCACCACCTCATCTATGCAACACAAATTGGGGCTATTCAAAAACATTGTTTTCTCAGGCCTTGACTAAAGCATTTCTTCCTTTTCAGGAGCTCCTGATTTCATAACATTTATAATTCAGGTCACCACAAAGGCACCAAACATATCCTTCCCATTGTTCTGTCTCAATGTTGAAACAGTGCTGTGTTTATAATGTATTTTGAAATATGGGTAGTCAATTGCCTTCCGTAGCATATTCCTTATTAAGTGTGGGTGACAGTATGTGACAATGGAAAGCAAGATTTCATCCACACAACTATATTCCTGCTATGCTATCCAGAACACTTCAGCTGCATTACCAGAAGATGCCAAACATCTCATATAAAGCCTCTTCCCATACTGAGGTATATGCTTGTTAAACCTGCACTGAGTAATCTTGAAAAATCTCATTCTTAGCTTCCAACGACCAACACAGCGCT
The DNA here is from genome assembly GCA_947846985.1 of Fratercula arctica. Classification (NCBI taxonomy): domain Eukaryota; kingdom Metazoa; phylum Chordata; class Aves; order Charadriiformes; family Alcidae; genus Fratercula; species Fratercula arctica. The sequence continues at coordinate 16,962,873 of CANTUZ010000005.1, forward strand.
TTCTAACCCACCCCACCTCTGTCTTCCTCCACAGGGACCAGATTCTACTAGAAGATTTTTTCCTTGCACCCCTCAATTCCCAGTGACAAGTATGTGCAACAACACACTCTGGTGGTCCTTTTTCCTGAAGATAGCATTAATTATGCTGGTAAGATCATAAGAATGGACAAGAAAGAGCTAGGTTTTATGCATGGCCCAGGTAGAAGCACCGCAATCTATTTCAGGTATGCTGAGCAGAGACACAAAAGAAAAAAGATGTAACAAGGAAGTAACAAGTCCTATTTTGGGGGGATAATTATAACATTATACTCTATCCTTTCATCTCTATAGATCTTGAAATGGTCTTACCGACTGAAAAGACCTAGCATCACCCAATCCATGCATGCATCCAACAGGAATAGCACTGTAGTAGCATGTAGAGAAACCTCAAGAACAAAGGAAGCTTCACCTATGAAAATAGCACAGGTTCTTCAATGCCCTAGCAAAGGACATTCAGAACCTGCTAGTACTAGTGAGTACAGTGAGCACACAGGGTGCTAAAAGGGGCCATTTTGAGAGCCTCTGCATGAACATGACAGAAAGAAAAATGACCTATTCTGAAAAAGCTTTCTGTATTTATCTTTGTCTCCCATAGAAGGCATACAAAATGGAACGCATTTAGTGTCTTTCAGGAGCGCCATCACTCTTCCTGAAAGCCTGCAAAATTGACCAGATGAAACTTTTACCTATTTAAGCAGGAATGTCGCCTGTGCAAGGCACCCACAACTTGCAGCCTAACCACCTCCCATCCTATTTCTGGGCTCAGAAGCAAGAGTCCTTTTTAACATATGCATAGGGAAGACAAAGGCATTCAAACTGCTAAAGACATTGCAAAGCAGCAACTCTGGACTGTCATTTGAAGGTCATTCTCCAACATCTGCCTATTGTCAAACAACTGCTGTAGCAGAAAGGAGTTTTAATAGAATATGTTAGTTAGTTAAATCTGTAACGTTAATAGGTTTTTCATAAAACTGTGGCATTGTATCCATGAAAAGCAATGAAAAACTGGTTCTATTTAAAAGTGGCAATAGCTGTAGTCTTTGAACATATGCTTAATGAATAAATCTGTTAGGAAAAAAGGCCTGTGTGTATTGGAGGGCGGTAGTATGTTTGTTCTCACTTAAAGCGTGCCATGATGGCAATCATCAACAGCCAATGGGCTCTATTGTCAGGACTAAATAAAATTCCATTTGGCCATCTACTTTCAGGTTAAATTGCTTTTTTTCTTTCAAATAACACATTCTTTTAGCTAAACAGCTGAGTTGAAAATAAAGCAATGCCAAATTAATGTTATTAAGGACACCTGATAAGCATTTATGCTCTTTGGTAGGTGTAAAGAACCACAATACAGTAGTATCTAGGCAACTTGCTACCACAGCATGGGGTGAAGCAGACAAGAAGCCAAACAGACTACAGTGAAGAGGCATTCAGATCCCATGGTGAGAACAGTCTAACAACCCAGTGCTAGCACATATCGTAGTGGTGGGTGCAATTTCAGGGATGAAATTATGCAGAATACAGTGCAACACAAAACCTGAACAGAATAGACTATTTAAAGCTTAGATGACAACCAGAAAGCTATGATGGCAAACCACATGAGAACAAACTCAATCTACTGGGTTTCCATTTCCATGAGCAGGTGGATGAATCTAATTAGCTGGTTGATTTGTTTGTGAAATTAAATGGCAATTCCTTATGCTGGGAAGTAAGTATGGAAAATATCCACAGTTAAACCACAGCTGGCTGGGTATTTTTAAAGGAAGCTTGACAGATGTTGCTAAAATGCACCCAAAGACGTCAAACGTGTCAATATTTACTGAATTCTTCTGTCCTCCTAAGAGCTCTTCTCACAGAGTGCCAGAATCTCTCCTTTCTCCACTAAATCCGAGAGCTGAAGCTCCTCAGTTCCACTCTGAATGCTCCTAAAGAAGAGTCATCGAGATAGACTCCCCTTCCTGTTCTTTCCCTCAATAACATGCTTGAATATGTCTCTTTTTTGCAACATAGCCAGATCTTAATTGGAAGGCTCATTTTTTGGTGAAAGGGCTGCTCCCAGGCTGCATCTAACCAGATTTACTAGTGCAACACACTGCAGCTGTAAATCTAACAACCAGGTGAGATGATACTATGATCACCTCTGCTTTGACAAATCTTCTCAGGCAGCATGGTTGGGAGACTGCTCCTCACTGGTTTTTGACAGTTGAGCAGGACTCAACACCTGCTCTCCATCAGCTTTGATAACTTCTCAATCCTTGTAGTCCCTCCTTTTTCCTTTAAGAACTTTTCCTTCTGAACATGCAGAGCAGATCCAGATTAACAAAGATCAGAGGTCATGAGTAGCAGGAAAGAGATAAGATGCACAAAGATAAAGCAAGTCTCAGGTTCACAAGACTTCTTTTCTAAAAGAGAACTGTGATACAATGAAGAAAACATTCCATCATTAAAACCTCTAACTCTTGGGGATGATATTCCCCTCCCACCCTCTTCATAACGCTATCTTTATTGAAATAATTTTCTCATTGAGGTTTCTTGCATTTTCCCCATGGCGACACAGATGTCACCAGCAGGCATAAGGAAAGCATGAAACCTCAATCTGCAAACTGGTAAGGCAGAGGTCTAAAAAGCATGATTTCCAAAAGCAGTAGAGGTTTGAGATACTGTGACAACAGCCATTATACTTCCAAAGGGTGGCTTGCTTCAGTTAAAAAAAAAAAAAAAGAGTTTATAAGACTGTTGCAAACAGAGGCATGTCAGCAAGGTTCTGTTCTCAAAAACGGCTAGCATTTTTCCCAGGCTGATTTTCAGCTTATTTCAGCATGTAGTTATGTGATTAATTAGTCCATTCATCAACCAGTTAGTCCACTACCAGTAACCATGAGGCATATACAAAATGTAGTATGTAACCATGTGCCCAATTCAAAACACTGCACCGTTTTGGATCCCACATCCCTGAAACAGGTCCTTTGGTATTTTTGACCTTTAAAAGGTCTGCTCTATGACATTAAATCAGGTTCTACAAAACCACTACCATCAGATAACATGAAAAATGAAAGTTAAGCTAGACAATGGACTAGCAGCAACAAGCACAGAAAAGAGAAGATAAAATGAAGGTGACAAAAGAAGGTGTGAGTATGTTTGAGAATAATGGAAATGAGAATATCTGATGAGAGAAGAGAGGAAAGAAGGAAAATAAATACAAGGCCATAGAAGAGAAGCCCATGGGAGGAGGAGGAGTGTGAAAGCCTGGCAGAAGGACTGAGTGGAGACTAAAAACAGTGTCTGGCAGTAGCTCAAATCAAACACGGCAGCATATGGAAGAAGTGCAATACACTGAAAACTTCCTTCTTCTTGGGGATTAAGTAACCTCAGAGAGTCTTCCCCCTCTCTCCTCTGGAATACCCTGCTCTGAACTCTGAAGCAGGAAAAAAATCTCGCTAAACCTTTCTCTGATTGTCATTTCCCAATTGCCACTGTGAGCTCTTCATGGAAATTTTCAAAGGCAAAACTGCAGAAATCAGACATTGATTTTGATTTATTTTTGTGGTGGGAAACATGACGATGAGTACCTCCTCCCTAAATGATTTAGGGCATCAAGAGGCCAAATTTTCAAAAAGTCTAGGGAAATTTTCAAAATCCCCAATCCAGCCAGATAGGATCCTAGTTCTGCTGCAACCACTTTAATAATTTTTCAAAAGGTGGGCCTTAGTTCCATTTTCAAAAGTGTCTTAAAAATATGAGTCTATTTCACACTAAAAGACAACGAGACAATACTGCACAGTTGCTTTTGAAACTGAGACTAGCATGCTTTTCAAACTGCTGCCTACCGCATGCTTTTGCTTCCTTTTACTGTGTGTCTGTGAACACAGAACACAAATGTGTGTCTATTTGTCACTCACAATTAAGGAAACACAGGTGCAGTTGTGAGAACATTGAGTACTACAAAATAGGCAGTCTGAGGACAGCCCAACATTCCACGTCTTAAACTGCAGTGATGTTTATGATATTTGCACCTGTCCAAAAGCTGAGAAAGTCCCATATGGGGAAGTACTACAGCACTAGCCAGGGTCTAATACAACCTCATGTCCCACAGAGGTGGAACATGGCCTTACAGGTAGACATGCCAATCCAAGAAATGCCATTTCAGGGAATATCCCACCATATCCCACCTGTTTTTTGTCATGGTGCATGTGCATAGGCTGCTGCATTTAACCGCACAGCAGGAACAAACTACAATTTTGATTCTTCCCTACAACCATCCAGAGCAGGGTTGTAACTGGAGTTTGCTGTTGCTCTCCTGAGGTCCATATGCCCACATTTCCTTCATCAGAAATCAGGAAAAAAGACAGAAAGATGATGTCACCTAGATCTCACTCTAACACAGATAAAGCACATGGTCACAGTGCTGTGATAGTCCCTCCTGTTGAAGATCAAGCTTAAAAGGTGGGAGCTACATACAGACAGGAAAGAGCACATGAGGGGAAGATTGTTCTAATATGAATGGTGAAAGACTAACTGACAGAACAGTCCTGAATAATCGTTGGAGGAGAGTGACAGACCAGAGATACTATTTTGCTGCCTGTATAGTAGTGGAGGAGACACAGTAGAACGTACTTTTACCTTGGATTTAGGACTCCAGTCTCCCTAGGGACTGCCAGAAACTGTCTTAAAAAACAAACTCTGTGATCCACCTTTGAAATACAGCTGCCTACTTCTGCTAGCATTCCTGTGTCATACCATATTAAGTATGCTTCAATGTCCTGTCAAGATGTGCTCACGATTCTTGGTAAGTCTTTAAACTTTTCAAGTGACATTCTTGTATTAAGGTCCAAAGACTGAAACCAAAACAAATAACTGGTGTGGTGAAATGAATATGAGAGCCCAAACTCAGGTGCATTCCACTTCATTTGGTTATTTTTTTATTGCAAGCACAGTACAGCGTTACCAAACAAACAAGAGGAAGCTTCATCTTATAAATTTGGAAAAAAAACCCCAAACCATTCTGTCACTGACACCGGAAACACGGTGTTTACGGGGGAAAGAAAGAGGCAGGGTGGAATGCACTTGGAGGAAAACAGATGTACATCTTGGGGAAACCCAGGAAAAACTCACAGCTGCCACGCAAAAAACATCTTCCAAACAATACCTTCCAAGTCATTGCTTTTCCTTTAAGATCTTGACAAGGAGAAAGTTTTGCTATGAGTATTTACCCATGTTACCCCATATAGCATATAAAACATAGTAAATACACATTACACATTTAATTCATTGGTAAATGCTAAACTTTCCAGCCATGGTTACATTTCTTTTGATTCTGCTTGTTGTTGTAACTGACATTTTCACCACTTTTATCTAGTGTGCTGTGAATGCCACTTCTTCATGATTTGTAATGGAACAGGAAGAAAAACAATCATACAAGAAAACGGGTGGGATTTTTCACGCCAGAGTGGCTTTTTTCATGGTTCTATTTGCATTCCACATGCAAGCATATGGTTAGCCAAACTCTGCTCATGTTTCTATACAAACATTTCACAAGCACAAATCTCTTTCTGAATAAAGCATTCATTAGAAATGCTGAATACTGTTTATAAATACTACAGTGAAATCATGGAACGTCCATGTAATGAAAGCTCAATGTTAAACGAACAGTCTCTCAACTTGTATTTGTCAAACCATTAAGTAAAGAAAATAACCTCTTCTTCCTTCTACTATGTTCCCACAGAAACATTCTTTCCACTAAGAGTATATTGCTATATTTTGTTTCTCAAACAGAAGCAGTATAAACCACACAGAGCCAGACTAAGGCTTCCTTATTCACTTCTTCATGCTTCTTTTTGTAAGAAATCTCCCCGAAGTCATCAGAATTATTTGTGCAACACCATCAAATGAAACAGAGATTACAATGTGGCCGACAAGAAACAATTACTCTCTCATGTATTACAGATAGCCAATACCTTTCTTAAAGTTCCTTGAAAGCAACTGTCTTATATAATCCTGAAAGAAACTGTACTAAAGCAATAAGGACCATATAACTAAAACTGGCACATGATAATTTACCAAGCAGATACTTGTCAAAAAGAATTAGCTGATTTTTAATTTAACTCTTTGTTGAAATCAGGATCCCTGTAGATGCAAATCTGTAGATGCAGTGCACATTGGCACTGCAAATTGCCTCTTTTTCTTCATCCTCCAATTCTTAGATGCTGTTCAGAGACTGACTGAGATTTTCATCAGTTTAATTTTCTACACCGTTGAGTTTTGTATACACTGTGCAGAAAAAACCTGCTTTAATAAAGAATTAACTGAAAGACCTCAACTTCAAACTGTCAACCCAAGTGCACACTCCTTCAAAAATAGCACATTAACTTTGCTCATCCCCGCAGACTCATGTGACCTTTTTTATCTGTATCCTGTCTTCCACCCGCACCACAGCAGCTCACAGTTATGTCTCACAGCTACAGCAAAACTTTTCAAGCCTGTAGGAACACCATCCATTTTTATTTCGCTCTGCAAACTTTTTGCTTCACGCGCTATGTTGGATGTGAGCACATGCAAAATGTAACACGAGACAGTTCTGTGAAATAAATAGCCTTCTAGTTACTTAAAATGACCGCTTTTCAATCTAGTCCATCATTTTATGGTTTCACCATCCCTTTTCATTGTCTGGCACAAACACATTCTAACAGTTTCCCAAGGCATTTTTCAGAATTTGAAAATGAACACTGGTTTAACATTTGCCCTCCAACCTACCCATACCAAGCAATGCGTTAGAAGCCTCTCATTAGCTCACATGCCCTTCAATGTAAATGGCAACATTTTCTTTGTGTTTTATTGATTGCTCAAGCTAGGCACTAAAACTCTGGCCACATTCTACATGACATTTTCTGCACTATTGAAGTTTATTAGTGTCTTCGGGACAGCTGAACAGAATGATAGCCTTTTCTTAGCCATACCTGAAACAAGGGTCAGTCTATGGTTCTATGACAATGCCTAGACAATGACTTTTACTTCAAACATATATTGGAGCATCTTCTGTCAACTTCAAAGACTGGATTTGCATTTCATACCGTTTCCTGAGCCTTCACTCAGATTACTGGCACTGATACTTTCTAATTTTCTTTGCCTCTTCTGATAAAACCAGTCTGTTCAGCCACCTCAGATTGAGGCCTTTTCAGGGTAACCTTTCCAGCAAGCACGTTTGCCAGAGGCAGCCTATTACAAATAGACTTTCTTCCATGGTACTTTACCAATTCTTCCATGCTGACACTATTGCTTTAACATGAACGCAAGTGCGTGACCTTCAGCTCACATTCAGCTGGAAAGTTTTACACAATTTTTTTTTTTGTTAGAACTGTTCCACTTTGATGTCACATGATAAATGATCATCAATCTTTTCTTTCTCCCCTCCCACATCAGGTTTTCCCAGGCTAAGCTTTTCTGCAAGGCAGAACTACCCACGCCTTATTCTGCAATAAAAACAAAACTGTTTGAAAAACTTCCCTTTGTATTGCCCACATAGAAAGAGTAAGCCAGTATCACTGCTGAATTAAAGATCTTTTTGATGAACAACCTGCAGTCTATGTGCATGAACATGTGATATTTTGACCAAGCAGAATTCAATGGACATGAGGAGAAACAAAAAAAGAGGGGAACGCTCCTCTGAGGGCAGTGTCAAAGCTGAAGTGAGAACAAAAGAGGAAGCAATGAAGTCCCATACAAATCAGGAGGAAAGAAAAAAAAAAAAAAAAAGAAAAAAAGCATTCGTCTACCAGAACCATTCACACATTTCCCCCTAAAGCAGCCATATTGGTGGATAGGAAATAAGAAGTTAAATACTTCTTTTACAGATACTTCAGTATCCATAAGAATCATATACTGGATTTATAGCACATAGATATATATTTTTTTTAAACTACCCAGTTAAAAATAGGGAGTGTGTGTGGTTTCTGTGTTGGTGGATGGATCAAATTCACTCATGGTTTAGCTCCATACTTTAAACTACATTTTACTCCAAATTTCAGTGCAGGGATAAATTTGATAAACTCTGCAAAGTGACTTCTAAATTCATTATTTTGTATAACCAGCAGAATTGTGTTTACATCTTCCTTTGAAATTAATATAGTCTATGGCTATAAAGATCAGATAAAATACCATGTTTTTACTTACGCTAAACTATCAAGAGTAAGTGCTTTGAGGCAAAAAGTGCATGTTTGCCATTTACTGCTTGTTTGTACATGTACTAACATAATGAGGCTTCCAATTATTTGTACACCTACACACCACCTCAATATAAAGTAAATAAAACCAATATTTTATGGCCCAGGTTTAACACTGGCCTCAAAGGACCTGGACAAGACCGTATAACAAAAGCCGTAAAGAACACTAGCATGACTCTCAGCTTATAAAAAGGTCCCTTCCAACCTAGGCAATTCTATGATTCTATGAAAGTTCATCCTTTCTTCCATCAAATGAGTTGCAAGCATTGACTATCAGCTGGCCAAAGCTGATGACTTGTATCTAATCTGTAAAGAGAAAGTGAACACCCAGGACAAATATCTGTAGGTTACTTAAGTTTCTCAGGATTCTTATATAAGTAATAAAAGGTCACAGCTCATAAAGGGCTTTTCAGAAGTAAAGCATACAGCTGGTAGAACAAACCCATTCACCCTACAGCTTGTTTGCATACAGAACAGGTTTTTGGCCTCCAAATGCTCCCTAATAAAGGCTTTCAGCATCCTCTTTCATAAGCTGGGCCTCCTTCACAGTGCGGAGTTTGGTTGCAAAGGCACACCTGCATCAGCTGAACTGGCTTCTGTACCGTAAAAACAACCATAGACTGCAACAGTCTGCAAGGCATCTATACCTGCAAGATGGTACGAAAAGCTGGACCAGTGCAGCATTAAGGCATATTTAGGCTACAACCAGAAGGTAAATAGATCAGCTTTCTAATCAATGAAAAGAAAAAAGGTTTATCTACACCAGATGCATGATTGAAAGTCCAAAGTCCAGTAGCTCTAAGAGCCCTCATTGTGCAGATGGAAAACACTTTCTAGTAAGGGACAGAATATGCTTAGAACCAAGTCCAGAATGACTTCAAAACACCCACTTCCTTGATGATTAAACAAAACTAACTTACTGCTTAGCACAAACAAATAAAACCATGTTTGAGACAGCTATGGACTGGATTTAAAAGGAGCTTTTTGGAGACAAAGGCTCAATCCTTTAGGCTTCCTTAGAAATCCTAGTTAAAACAAGATTCGTAGACATCAAGCAGGTAATGGAGGTAAACCAGACTCTTTGCATGATGTGAGAACCACAACTAGATTAAAAGATATAGTCCAATATAATAAGATATAGCACAAGTACCTTCCACGCTAACTGGGCTTTGCAAAATATTTACAACGTGCAATGAATTTTCCCTTCCTTTTTTTTTTTTTTTCTCTTTTGTTCCTTGTTTCTTTCATTCTCCAAGAAGACTAGGACAAATTCTGAAAGAGTGTACAACTGTACTTTTAATCTGTAATAAAGTGACAGTATGATACATCTGATCTTCATTGCCTTACTTACCACCTGACATGCACTCAGTTCTTTCAGTCACATAGTAGCTCAGTTCCAATGTCTGCTCCAGGACAGATGGTCCTCTGGGGTTATCATTTACATTCTTTATGCACTAGAATCCTAAAAAATAAGTGAAAAATCTAAGCTGTAACACTATCAGGTGTCCAAGAATCATTCAGGGCTTTTACACATATTTTTTCTTGAAAAGAAATTCTAAAAGACCATGATGTGATGTTCATCCATAAAGGAAGTATCAAGCCACCGATCTTTGGGGTGGGGGGAAGCATGGAAAGGAGATGAAACATATTCTTATGTTGTTATTGATCCACTTGCTTTTGCTTATTGCCTGCATACAGGAACTAGGATCTAACTGAAGTCTTCCAGATATCCAAAGGGTATGCACCATAAAGTCTTCTAGTATATAAGGAAAAGGGGCAATCCATAAACTAAGCTCCCTTAGGAACCATTTGCTCCATATGGGAAATGGCTTCAGCTAGAATAATTTCATCAGCCAATTTCATTAGAATTTTAGAGAGTGCTTAAAGGTTTGTGAGTACAAGGCAGAGACCCTTACTAATTTGTGAAGGACTGCTGAATGTGTCATACCTACCACAAAGCAGGGCTAACTGAACATATAATTTAGAAACAACAGTTCGTCATAGCCTCAGAGATGGTGCATCCAACATGCCACTCAAAGCCTAACAAAAACATGAGTAAAGAGGGTCATGAAAGCATGTAAAAAGAAATTCGCCTCTAACAAACTGCAAAGATTTTTCCCTTCTTTACAAGTTCTGCTAAGGGAGGGGCCAGAAATGTATCGTTGTCCAGATGATACAATGCTTTGCCTCCAAGGCTTATATGATTTGCCATCTACTTCTAAAGCACCTCGCACTGTAAGCATCAGGTCAGTTCATCCACAGCCTCATCCAAAGCCTACAGAAACCAATACAACTCTTTCTATTAATGCCAACACACTTTGCATCACAAACCCAATCAAGAAGTCTCCTGAAGAACAAGAGGGTAAAGGGCTAAATCCTGAAAGAGCCCTCTCCTACAGAGGTCCTGTTGAAATCAGAGATTTGTTTTACTAGAAGCTGATCTTTCCAGTTTTTAACAGGCTAATAAATCAGAGACCACCTAGATACCCAGACTTCACCTCTGACACTGGGACATAAGGTGTAGATAACTGCAGTAGTAGCTGCATGTAGGTAATAACATCTGCATACTTTTAAGTCACATTCTTAGAAGGCACCAGGATACAACAAGACAGTGTCCAGGTAAAAGCAAGTCAGCAGAGTCATCTGTGAGGCACTCCTCAAAACATAACCTCAACCAATATAGCACATTTTAGCATTAAGCAATCCCCTGCTACCCAGGACAAGTGACTACTAAGTCAAGGGAGGAAACTTTGCTGTAAAGTCCTGGATATACACTGTGTCTTTCACTTGTAATACAAACATAGTATGGAGGAACTATGTAGGTCCAAGAATAAGAAATACTGTCTGTGTACACAGTAGGTGTCAAAACATAATCCAAAAGTTATTCTTAAAACCAGAAAAATCAGGCATAAAGCATACAGATGGTATTTATACTTTTATTGACACTTAGAAACACCTCTCCCTCCCTCGCAGGAAAAAATGACAACCAATTATTTTCAGCTAGATGTTTTTATTAAGTTTTTTTTCTGATGTGTTTTCTTAGGTCTAAACTCAAACAGAGAAAAGATGTCTTGCAGGCAAGTCCCAAGGGGAGTCAACCTTCTTTTACAGAGCAGATGCCATGCAAAACAACTAACAATCACCATAAAAAGACAGTGGGGATAGTTCTGAGGCCACCATCAGCACCCCCGTTGCTCCTCTGAAACTTCTGGCAATGACGTAATCACCAGCTCTTCCTGAGAAACAGGCTTTGCAATGCACTCATTCCACTCCAGCAGCACGTCCGTGAGGTGCAGAAACAAGTAGTAAACGGATTTCAAAAAAACCCACCCCAGAATGCTTGCCACTGGAAAAAAGGAACTGGTGCCTCTTGACTCACTGAGGGCGAAATTATATTCCCAAACTACATCAAGCAGTCTAACAAAAGATGCTATGCCTCTCTAAACAGCTCTCCTTATGTTACCTTGTCTTGACACAGGTTGCCCCAGTATATAAAGTTATTACTTCTGTTAAGTGGAAGTGTAATTGACTCTGCATGCTCTCAATCCAAAGCAAATAGAGGACAACACTGCTAAAATTCAAGTGAAGAAGTGCTTAGTGCTTTTGCCAAACAGACTAAACACACCTACACATAGTTACACTGGTTTGGCTGACACAAGGTAACTTGATCACTCAACTTAGTTTTTAACATAAAGCTGTTCGCAATGACAGCAGCTCCAAATGCTGTTCTTTGATCTTCCTTAGTGCCTGCAGCCCACCACAATATTCAAATGCTGGTATAAAAGTGTTTTCTTTACACACACTGCTGTGCAAGGAACTTGGTATCATGACATTTACGGAGAGACCAAATGAGTAAGAATTAATGCTGAAGCTGGAGGCACAAGGCCTGTATCTCTAGGTCTTTATGGCTTCTAGAAAGAAAGAGTTACCTCTTCTTAAGCGATATGCAACTGTTGTAGTCTGCCTTCAGTACGTGTGCCTTGTCAATCCCTTTCTCTACGCTGCCTCTAAATTGAAGCATTCCTCCTCTGCTTCCTTCTTTCCTCCACCATGTAACTTTGGGGTGTCATTTTAAACTGTTGAAGGAAACAAGCCTGTCTATTGCCTAGCATGCCCCATCTTTCTGTCTCTCCAACAGCATGTGAACGATCAGAAGGAAATACCACTAAAGCAAGGACAGCAGGAACCACTTCTGTCTCTCAAAATGGACACAGCCTTATTCTCAATTGCCTTACATCTTGCAGTTATTACCAATGCAAAACTGACACGAAAACAATATTCAGATTTGGTAGCATTTTACACCTTACTTTACACTGATATAGAAGAAATATGCTGCCATGTGCCCAGGACTATGAGTAAAACCTTGAAGGCAGAGTAGTTTTACAAAAAGCTAGTCACCTTAAATGATACAGGCAATACAACTGTATAACCTTGCTTTTAAAACTCTTGTGTGTCCTTCATTATACTGACATGAGCAATGAAAACTAGTCACAGGAGCACTTACTCATGTGCATAAGTGCCAGCAAAATCAAGCTCTGAGTTACGAGATTTCAGCACTTCATTTTGCTCTGTGTGAAACCTCTAGAGGATGCATCACAGAGGACTGATAAGCAGTTGCAAAACTTCTGGTAGCAAGTACTCAGCAGCACATTCAGACTACTTCATGGAAGAAAGAGTGATTTTATCTTGTGCTCTATATGAGCAAAACCTCATGTTTTTAAGCTACTAGGTCTGCCTAGACACAAGCAAAAATTGTGCTCTGGCACTGACAGAGCAGCAAAGCAGGTTAATGTGCAGGAGCATTATCACAGAACAGCAACACAAATCCAGATGGTAGAATAGAAAAAAATAAAATGGTTTATTGTTACTGTTCACTTTTTCCCTGTTGTGGGAAAGATGTAGAATCTATTCCAAAGAACACATCATTCAGGAAATCTGTAGCGATGTTATGTTGCAAGATGTTCCCTCACTCCATCTACAACCCGAAATTATACAACAGTATTTGCCTCAAAAGAGACTACACAGACCTATATACTCTTCAACCTTTTGTCCTTATATTCCCTTTTCTCCATCTTAAGAATGGACAAACCTTAAGACAGGGCCAAGTCTCCTGGGACAGAGGAACAGAAACATGTTACTAAAATAAAGTCTGTACATAAGTGGTTTCTGTCTTGGGATCTGAAAACTGAGTTTAATTAACCAGCTGAGTGGAAAGCACAATTTATATAATGCAGATTCTTTGTAGACTCTCACCCCAGTCATTCCACACAACCCTTTGCATCTGCTAGTCCACATAATAGCAATTGTTGCTGGTAAATACAAAGTAACTGGGATGAGAGATCTAGATGCCAACTTTCACAGAGATCAAGAAGGAAGAAAAAAGTGTTTAAAACAGATGAAATACAGATTGGTCTGTATTACACAGGCTACTAAATAGTTCTGCACGGGAAATACAGCTTCGTTGCTTCTTGAACTCTTAGAAATTAGTTTGTCATCAGATAGAAAGTTATTCGGTGCTAAAAGGATTTTGACAGTTTCTGCCACTGTCAATGAAGACAATCCAGGAAAGAGTCTGAAGAATTCTGCCTCTCTCTACCTGGTCTGTCCACTGAATACCTGATCATCCGGTTGTCAAGCCTGTAACTTGGTGGTGTGGGATTTTGTCTTTGTTTTCCAGTATCTCCATTTTTTAAGATTCAACTCAAGAGACTGTCTCCCATTCTGTTTTCACAGCTCTTAGCTCAGTGGGTCCTTAACATTTTTTGGGCAATTTAAATGAGACTACCATCCAAACAGCTTCATGTTGCATTTAAGATCATCTAACCTTACACTGCTGCAGAGAGGGGTTTGTTTCACCTGTTCCCTCTCCTCTATTGCACCACATCCATCTATCTTATCTATCTATGCAGGAAGAAGGCTGCTGCTTCAGCTTGCAGAATTGATGGAAAACTAATTAACTTGGGGGGTGGATTAGTCATCATTGGAGGAGTGAAAAGGGGACCATCTTCAGTGGAAGCTCACTACTAGATTAACTGCAAAGTTAACTGCACTGTGCTTACAGGGATTCACAGAACTTCCCCAAGTGTTCAGCTCAGAAGTATCTGCATATATATTTTAAAACTATGGCTAAACAAGTATCAAATGGAATTCAACTCCTTTGTTACAGCATACTAATTTTTGTCAAAACCTCACACCAATTTTATCAAAGAAAGAGAGATCAAACCTCAATCAGAGCAGTTAAATACAATGCTTTCCAACAACATTCCCACTGGAAAAAACAAACAGGTTTTTCCACACGTTAAAAAAAAAGGTAGACTCAGATAATTACATATGATACGCAGGGCTATCCTAGTGAACATCTGTAGCAATTACTTGAAATTCTGATGTCACTTGCAATAGATGTATCAGCTGGTAGTTTTAAAAACTTGATCATATATTAAAAACTATGACCAATATTGTTTTCTGTGCATAGAGATAAACATCCTCCTCAAGGATCTGAACTCCTATTTAAAAACAAAACCAAACATTAGGAATAAAAAGCACTCAGTATGGTTCTGAGACACATATGTGGCTGCATTGCATATTCCCTGCCTACACTGACAGTGTGGGAGCTCTGTTAGTCATCTAATGCGCATATTTGCTTGGCACAATGCCTTTACTTTTATGCAGGCAAGAAAGATGATCACCAGTTTATTGTATTCTTATATCTTCATTGCATGTTCATCAGTCAATATGACCAGGCCTTCCCAATTCAACGTACAAGTGGTTAGGAGACAGGCCAGTTCAAAGTGAAGCCCAAGGACTGTAAGGCTGTTAAGCACATCTGTAAAGACAAGGGTGACATTTTAGATTCATGCTGCTTAGACACATTTTTTGGTGGGACCTAACTAAATGTTTATTTTGAGAACAAGGCCCTTTTATTGAATAGAAGCCTAATTTAGTTTTGCTTTCAACCTTGACACAGATCCTTTTACTATCTTCAAAGGCATTAGAGGTTCTCAGTTGGCTTACTTTAACTGTCCTTCTCTGCCTCCATTGTGGAGGAAGCTGGAGCAGAATCTGAACATAGTTTTCAAGTAAGGCTGTCATAAGACCTCCTTGCCCAGACTACAGCAGGATCACAAGGATCCCATCCTTGTGGAATCCCAATTTCATTTAAACCATACGAAACACATATAAGAAAGGTGTGCCTTTTTAGCATAATGTTGAGGATGAAATCTGAAGAGGAAGGGAAGGGGACAAAACTTCCAGGTGCCTCAGTGTTGTCAGACCTTGAAGAAGTGACTCTGAACATTTCCCCTCCCAATGGCCCTGGATGCTGCAAATTAGTATTTTATCATGAGATACTTCAGGTTACAACCTTCTTTGTACAGCATTAACAAAGCACCAATTCAATTGCTTTCTGACACACAAGGGAAGAAGTACTTTGAGAGGAGGCAGCTCATGCTGTTTCTTAGGTATCTCAGTGATGAACTCACTTAACACTGACTACTGTACTTATGTCAAGGAGAAGACTCATGCTGCCCTGCTCCACTGCAGAAACTGGCATGGCCAGCCTTCAAGGGCAGTCTGGGACTGCCTTGTAGGACCTCTTCTAACCCCTTCCTTATTTTAAGTGCCTTAGGTAACACAGGCTGCCTGTATTGGATTCCTTAGGACTGCAGTGCTTTGGTGTAATGTCTGCTGACTGTGCTCAGTGTGTTAGTATCTAGCTGAAGGGAACAGCTTTTGACAAGCAGTAGTTCAGAATAGGTAAGATCTGGTCTGATCTAGTGGAGCTCAGTCTTTAAATTCTATGATGGTAAGACAGAAGAAATATGTGGGAAGCATCCACAATAATCAACCATCTCAAGTTAATTAGCAATTAATTTAGTGAGCTACTAAAGTCTAGCAAAGATGAATCCTGAGAGATTCTGGTCACAGTTACCCTGATGTAAATCTAGATTTAAACTCCTAGAGAGAACATCAATCTCCATGACAGTTACTTCAGATTTACACCCAGCTACTCTGAATTTGTGCACTTGTTTTCACAGCTGTGTGGGAGATCCGTCTCAACAAAAATCAGCTTTGCTCTCCTGCAGATTCTGCAAGGTACACAAAGTTACATTTCTGTAAAAATCTAACCTCAGTGAAATGGGGAAATTAAATTCTCCGCTCTGATGAAACCTAAGCCTCCCACATAACAAACAAAAACCCTGCGACAGAGCCAGCCACTACAAGTGGTCACAATATCCTCATCAGCTCTCAGTCTTCAGGCAGTAAGGATAATTCTCTCTCACAGCAATTCATGAAGCACAACAGCAAGCATCAAAATTACTACGTTCTTCTGCCTACGACTCTTAGGAGTATTAAGAATACCAGCTCCACAGAGTGCACAGTTTTGATACCAGTCTCACAACCCTACAAAAATCCACGTAAGTCTTTCAAGGTCATCTTTCTAAGATGGAAAAAAAGGGGTAAACACTTTCTGGCTATTAGCACTGCCCCATGTGATATACACTGCAGCTGCATCAAAGAAATTTGATATGAAAAAGGAGTTATTGTCCTTCACTCTTCTACCAACTCTACTCAGCCCTGCATCCCCACCTCTGCACAGTCATCACTTCCCCCTCCCTTTACCCCTTCAGTTAACTGCTGGATTAAAATGATATAATGCCCCTTTCCACCGACACGAATCTCAATCCAAGTACTGCAGCACTGCTCATGAAATTCTAAGTTGATTCAGGTAAGGAAACATTTGTATGTTTCTGGGTGAGCCAGAGTACAGGTCATACGTAACAAAGCAGAAACAGATCACAGGCCACATACAAGTGCTGTAATTCTGAATTCAACATATGTCCAGAGATCTTGTCAAATGGTTTGTGGAAACATTACTGAGAGATATGTAGAGCCACTTCTGCTCTAAGTGCAAGCTCACATTAAGAGATTAAGTTCACATTAAGAACTTGCATCAAACTCATTAATATGGGGATTTTTTTTTAAAGCAAACTATAAATCTCCCCATACCAGCCTAACATTGAAAGAATTGGACACATTCCTACCCCCCTTTTGCTGACAATTGTGTTCACACTGCAGATCCTAACTGCCTCACCTAGTTTTATCCTTTGCAGGAACTGAATACCTGAAGGAACCCAGAATCTGCTTGCTATTCCTTTGTTTCATCCCATTAGTGAGGTTGATAGAGTTACTCAAGATGATCCAGCAGGCTCAGAGCACAGCTTTCATGCGTTCATAAGGATGTTGCAGAGCTCTATTTCATTTTGGAGTATTTTTTTCTGCACATACGCAATATCCCTCTGAAGACTATTTTGCCATTAAATATTAGTGTGGATTCATGATCTCTCAGCATTGAGTCTCCATCAAAACAGTCTGATCAGCTCATGAGCAAGCATCAAACGAGTAAAGCATATGGCATGAGTAAAGGTAGCCAACATTTTTATGATTCCCAGCATTTGTCGAGTTCAAACAGTGTTAAGTCAAGTACATCCAGAAGTTAGTCAACCCACAGAAGAATATATACCATCACTAAATAAGCTTTTGTCTTCAGTAGTATTCTAAAATTTTTTAAAAATAAGCTATTTTCATGGTTAATGCTAGATTGGAGGGGGGGGGGGGCGTATTTTGGATCTATAAAATTGCTTGAAAAAGGACAGTTGTTTTAGAGTGAAGCATTTTAAAGGACACGCTAATTCATTTACTCACTCTCTCTCAAGAAAAAGAAAGATAAACAGCCAGGTTTTTACAAGAAAGATAGAACCAGGACACTAATCTTTCTATCTTTTTTTATCTTTTGCTGATCTTTATAAAAGATGACATTTTAGCTAAGCAATTCTACACCAAAAAGTTTCTTCTACATAGGCCAGTTTGGTTCTTATAGTTAGACCTCCCTCAAATTATTACACTTTTAAGAACTTGCTACAGACACAACTTATGCCGCAGTATAGTAGGATGAATACTTTAAGAATAGCTATTCCAGAATGAATATGTCTGTACATGAAGTTGTTTACAAAGTTATTGCTCAGTGATGTTATGTGAATAACCTGTAAGTAACACAGTGTTGGGGCATCCCAAAACCAAAAACAATTCAACATTTTTCTGAGATGAAGCAAAATAATCTAGCTTCCAAATGTACCAAGAACTAAGTAAATCCCACAGCACCCTATAATGCTTATCTCAACCTCCATAAAATTACACGTCTGAAATAAAGCTAGAATTACACATAAATTTCAGGTGCCTTTTCTGAATTTAACTGAGCTTCACCAACAGGTGAGATAGGAATTCAACTGGTTACTGTGGGCTGGGTATGAATATCCTGCTTCATTTCTAGAAGACTAACTGGACACAAAGCAATCTGGCTTTGTACCGTTTCTTCACGATCTCCCCAGCTGACTTATCCTCTTGCCTAAAGTACAGCAGAAGGGTGAAACAGAGTTTTTTAGCAGAAATGAAAGTAAAACAAAGTAAACCAAAATATCTCACATTATCAGAATCAAAATTACTTTGTATAGTAGCAAGAGATAGAGTAAAACCAAAATTGGATGTCAATTTGCAAACTGCCATTAAATTTCGAGGAAGCTAATCCACCAAGGAGCAAACCGCACCCTAGAGAGTCCTTAATTAATAGTGTCACATTTGCAATAGACTAGTTAAGGTTGTGTCAGCATTTACATTATAAATCCCTAATTATATGGTGGCAATACAATGCTGAAACTTACTGAAGCATGATATACAGGGTTCCAGTCCAGGAAGACAGACTCTGGGAGGAAGGGCAGCTTGGAACCATTTCAAGTTCCAAAAGCAGTGAACATTTCGGCAGGCATTTAAGCTCAAAACCTGGAGGTGGTAAATGCTCTTGATTCTAATCTCAGTGGTATGTATGGGTGGTCAGCATACCCCTAAAGAATAAGGGATTACCAGTGTCTAAATATCAATGGGCATTAAAGCATGTAGCTATTTGTGGGGTCTGGAACACAGTCCATCTGTACTTGCCCTGTTATTCTTTAGAGAGATTGATCCTGCTTCCATCACACGGTTGATGATGTCTACAGTCCAGGATCAGGAAGATAAGCACTATAAACTTCCAAACATGATGAAATATACAGTATCTTTAAGAGCTTTACCCACAGAATGTACTTTGCATTAGATGGAACATTACTTTCCCCTTGATGTTATATGCGGTGTATTTCACAGTATTTCGGCATTCTTTGATTAGAAAATATATAGTATCAAATTTGGAACTCCTACAGCTTCCAACCCCATCAGGTGGAGCAGAGCGCACGTCTCTCACTTCTGATTCTTGGAAATGGACTGCAGCAGTGAGGAGGGGAAGCAGCATTAGACAGTGTTAAGAGAGTGGACAGAGGCACTTCATGTTCATCCAATCTGCAGTAAGTGGTCTCAGTACTAAACTAAGGCCAGTAAGGTTAAAAGTAAGGATGGTAAGGTCAAAGTAAAGCCAGTAAGTGGTTTCAGTACCAAATGGAGGTCCATCTGCTGACTGCTTCCATCCTTCATTGTCCTGAGGTCCAAGCGCTGGTGCACCTAGATGTCCTGTGATACCCCACTCTGTGTCCTTCAATATTTCTGTTACCTTCACAGAGATGCACATGTGCTCAAGAACAGCCTTCAGAGTGCCTCAGGCCTCTGCTGCCAAGGCCTGTCCCACTTGTTAACCCGAGCCAACTGGCAGTGGGGCATGGGAAGATCCCTCTTTATCCTCCCCCATGCATTGTGGCTGAGTGTCCAGGTGGCAACAAAATGTTATCAGGGCCCCAGGGCCATGCCACAGCCTCCTCTGCTTGGGCTCTGCCAGCTTCAGCATTGATTACTACCCCTTTGAAGCACCTATCCATGGAAAAAACAGAATGTTTCTTCTAGAGTCCAGCGCTGTGGCTCAAAAGGCGGTGGCATTCTGTTATGACTTTTCTTAGAGAGGAAGCTGGGTATAACAACTCGGGTCCTGGGTCAGGACTCGGGAGCTTTCTACCCCATCTAATATAAGATTTCCCACATTAAGAGAGCACTGCCTTAATTTTACTTAATTGTATGAAGTATTTAGAAACTACAAGCTACAAAAGGGCCATATATACAGCTATGTGAAACATGACAACCCCTGATGTATCCACGTTTGAAAAGCTTATCCATTCACATTAAGAGTGTGTAAGTCAATGTTGTGGTTTGGGATGGATTGGCCAATGACATGACGACAGATACTCTCCCCCACCTGCCACTCCAAGGAGAAGGAGAATGATAAAGAGATTTGTGAGTTTAGAAAAAACTAAAATACTTTATGAGATAATAATAATAAATAAAAAGGAAATAATGAAATAGATACAATCTATATCTAAAAAAATGTATCATGTTCCCAGGCAGATATCAACAGCAGACACTGGGGATGTTCCAGACTGGACTCAGTGATGGATGGGAACGGGATTCCGGAATAAACTGATTGGGATCAAAGGCAGATGAACAGACAGGGTCCTCCTTGGGCATCAGCCATTGAAGAAAAAGAGCCATTGAAGAACTGTTGAAGAAGAGCTGACCCTTTGATCCCTCAGCTTTTATACTGAGCATGGCAGATAGGATGGAATTGGTCAGTTTGGGTCACCTGACCCGTCCACCCCTCCCCACAGGTGTGACACACACACACACACCCCATGGGGTAAACAACCAAGTCAGCTGACCGTGGTTGCCACGGCAACAAGTACCACCAAGGGCTTCTCTCACTGAAGAGAAAGTTGGCTCTGCTCTACCCCAAACCAGGACAGCCAACAATCAAGACACTCACCCTGACTAGCAATTACTGATTGGAAATCATAGTGTAACTCAAAACCTTGCCTTTCACATACTTTTATCTCCCCAGCATAAACCATGGTGAGCCTGACCTCCTTGCATAGTTTCTCCCTTTCCACAAACAGGCTAAGTTTATTAGCATGGTAAGTCGATCTTAAGAAGGATTCGATCAGAGAGAAGACAATGCAGTAGAAAGAGAACAGAACATTTTTTCTTGTTTCTACCATTGTACCAAATGGCATTTTCCTGTTTGTGAAATCGCCACCTTCTCAGGTTAAATTGCTCCATTGATCTTAGGGTGCCACACGTCACTGAAGGGAGCAGAACTCACCCCAAAAGGATGAATGCAGCACCTCAAACCATCAGTGTATCGCTACTGTATCCATTTAACCTATTGCTGCCACACCCTTAAAAATTAATGAGTTCTCTAGGGAGCATACAGACATAATGCTCAAACAAAGGAAGCTGCTGCCAATACTGCTGTCCTCTCCCTAGACACCACTTTAAGTCAAAACAGAATAGCAGCTTTTGCCACGCAGCAGAGTATCAGGATCCTTTCAGACAGCAAAAATACCAACGCTTGTGTGGACAGGCCTTGAAATTTCACAACCTGCAAGCCATCACCATGTAGTCTGATCTTGTTCCTTCCACCATCTGGGGGATTTCTGCCATCAAGTTCAACACGAAGAGGAATTAAGCTTCATTTTGGGTTACCTAGGTCCAACCTTTGTGAAGATGCTAAACCTTGCTTGGAAATAATGACCTGCATACAACTAAAGGCAGTGCTTAGTTTCTCCAGCTCTAGCACTGACTTGATTTCTCGCTTTGCCTGTTCTGTGTAGCAGTTAACAACACACCCACAGACATGATACGGCATATACACAGAAACACAGGTCAGCAAAGTCATTTACGTAAGGCCCCTTCTTTAAGGAACTATCTCATGCAAAGGAGAACATCAGCAGATGGGGCTCTGCTTCTGCATCATATTGCTCAAATGTGAATGCCTGGCAGGTGCAGAAGGGGATAGAAATAATCACTCTCTCACCCTTTCCAGCCCTCGCTTTTCATGGCATCACTGCACACAAAACACGCAAAAGATAAACAGCTTCTTTTGCCTTCCAATCCCTTTACTTCCCCAAAAACACTCCCCACATCAACCAGTGTCACTGAGAAATAGTCTGCCAGAAAAAGGTTTAGAAATCCTAAAAAAAAATGGGTTAAGCATTCAGAATTATCATCAAGTAACAGCTCCAAAATGATGCAATAAGAGATTAGCACAGCAGAGCAGCTTTAAAACTTACACTGATCTAAGGTCTGAGACCAGTTCTTGAACAACACCAAAAAAAATGCTTCTCTAGGACAAAGGACCAATATCATGCAAACCACTATGACTAGCAAGCAAGGCTTTATCTAGCCTGACATGTTAGCAGGATCTCAGATTTCTGCTCACCTCTAGCTCTGGTAACTTATGAAGCACCAGCTCCTAAAATCATGTAGCAACTGAAGAAGCAAATTGGCAATCACAAGCAGGTAGATGCAATGCTTAGGTTCAGTATTTCAGGAAATGGCCTAGAAGCAGCTGGATGGATTAATGTGGCATTTTCTAGGAACACTACTGGTTTGAAGATGATATTTTCAAATACAGACTGCGTTCTCAGAATCAGAGAGCATGATGTCCGCAGCAATCATTTGCAAAAGAGGAACAAAAACTAGAAGCAAATGATTCTTTTATGTATCCTGTAGTGGTGGCCATCAGCTCATTTCAGCCCATGATAAAGTTCCTTACAAACAAGGCATCACATGTGTGTGTTGCCTCCTATTACCCACAGGGAATACTCAACAGCCAGTCCATTCAGGCTAACAACCTGTAATAAACTTGATCCCAAGGATGCGAAATGTCATGAAAGCAAAGTTAACCACAAACACTCCTCAGAAAGCTTTTTGTTTGAATCTAAATAAGATCTACAAGTTACCTGATCTACTGCTGTTACTGGTATTTAAGTCTCTACAAGACTGTTATCAACATGTGAAAAATTGTCATTAACTCTCTAAACTTACAGGAAATCCTTATCCTTTCCAAATACACTCAACACCTTGCTTAAGGACAAACACACAACACATAACAAAACGACTAAAGAAATCAGAGAACTGCAGTATCATTTCCTAACCTACCTCACAGCATTTCCTCAATTCAAAAGCAATAAAAATATAATAATTTTCCTCCCAAAATTCATGTTAGATGGCATATCAGCTACTGTATTCAAGCAACACTGGTAAACATTAGGAAAAAAAGTACAAAAATATCTGAAGCAGCTTCATGCAGTAATTTCTATATAATCTCCCTAGTTCTGCTACTTATACATCATTTTTAATTATCTAGGGTGTGTTCATCTACAGGTCATCACATATTGAACCCCTTTGATTTGCTTTAGCTGACACAGGTAATTAGCTCTCCAGAGGTTTGGAATTTCCTTCTCATTATTGCTCATATTTTTTGCCTCAGCTACTTGTTTCTGCTGAAGCACTCAGTTGCCACTAATTTTATGCTAAACAGAGACTTCTCCCAGATAAGCTTTCACTGGATTTACAGGCAACCTACTGCATGCTGCGTCGTTGGACATTATGAACGTAAGCTTCCAGGGAAAAGCTGCTTCTTTCATACCTGGACAACATCAAACAGAAGCTGCTAATCTGAGAGGATGTAGCAGACAGAGGGCAGTTTGCACTTCCTTGGTTTGAAGCCTTTGTGGCAAGTTACTCAGCTCTTCATGAGTGAAGACAGAGAAATGCATAGCTAAAGGAGATGACACTTGGGCTGGAGAGGTGACAGGTGCAGATGGAAAGGATGAGTGCCATACACAGAGCAGCAGATTGGTATCAGCTGAAAAAATGAAGGAAGAAAAGCTTGTAGACACAGCTAGGAAACTCTACATTCCAAACCAGAATAAACATCCGGTTTCAAGGACAGTAAATCAGCTTAGAGATCTGCTCTCAATTTCTGCTTCTGTTCAGTATCAACAACAAAGGGAGTAAGTCGGACACCTTAATAAAGCAAATTCCCAAACGACAGCAAACACTATTCCAGCTAGCTTTGGACTGCCTTCTCTTCCCAGTGTAATCGGCAATCTCATAGGCACAGCTTTACAAATCCCAGGCCACCAGATAAATGCCAGTAGGCTGCAACAGAACACAGTAAAGCCAGAGACAGTGCTAGCAGGACCTGACTTTTGAGCAAGCTTGCCAAGCAGAAGAGAATCTTTTTCAAAATCCTGGGTACCAAGGTAATGGTCTCCTCTGTCCAAACAGAGGAAGCAGCACCATGCCTGCATCTTACCACTTGCACAATTTTTTGTGTTAAAAAACCTTTATGTAGCATTAAAGTCATGCCCAGGACTAACACAAAGCAACAGTTCTCAATTTAATCTAATACAAGCTAATGTAATCTAATCCACTTGAGGATAACAGATTGAAAACTGATGTTCTGAGCTGTACAGAATACACTGCAGATAAAAATTATTGTTGCTTAATTGCTAGTTCGCTTGTTATCTAGTATCACTACAAAACTTTAAAGCAATGAGTCTCCATTTGTGATTTTCTGCCCACTGGCAACACGCAGAACTGTGGCAAATAGCCAAAACTATATTCAGGAGCAAGATCTACAGTATTTCTAATCAGAAGTTTGAGGGGTTAGGGTGCCAGAGAGTGCATACGAAATTCAAAGGGACAAAGACAATGTTTTTTCCTAAAAAATTCAGGATATACACTGTTGTACATGATGCTTAAAGCTCAAGAGAGATAAAAGTTAAGAACAACTGCAGCTTACTTCAGGGAAAAAATACATAGTTTAGAAACTAAAGATGTTATAAAATGTACATAGCATGGAGAATGCTACACATGCTTGCAGTAATTTACCACAAAGAACAGAACACTTAAGGGTCTGAAAACATGGTTTAAGACAATAAATAATGGGCTAAAATACACACAGCATTGGGGGACTCAACTCCTTATGTATTTCAGTGCAAGCTAGGCATCATGTAAGTATGTGAGAAGTCCCCCTCTAATTTAAAAGAAAATGTTAACTATTTTAATTATGTGGCCATTCTAAATGGGCTCTGAAGTGCAGAAGCAATCACCAGCAGAATAAAATAGCCATTATATGCTTTTTAGTCATAGGATTTGTTACAATAATTCACAAAGCTCCCAGCAGTTTCATAACAAAGTAGTCACATCTGCAATTTCACAGAAATGATCATGTCTGTGCCAATGTTTCATCTTCTGAGTGTTTGCAGGCTCCGATTTCCATGTTTAGAAGAGGACTGAAACAAGACAATTAGTTAAATTATTCCACCTCTCTGGCTTGCTATTCTCAAACTTAAGGAGCAACACTTCAGTCAGTGTAATGGAATGGTGGCAGTGATCTGTACTGGCAAGGGAGGCTCTGCTCCTAAAGGAGACAGCTACAGACAAGCCCCAGGCTGGTAATATGCACTGTTACTGAGACTGAAAATGAGGGAACAGATGCTCTTGGAGTACCAAATGGAAGATGTTCTGGAAAAGAAAATAAACAAATCTAGCCACGCTCAACAAGTCAAGGTACAGGAAGGAAGCAGAAAAGTCTCTGTTCCTAAAAGTAAAACAGGCCCTGCAGAACCATCAGAAAAAGATTTGCTGCTTGATAAATAAAATGCATTCCCTTTCCCAGAATCTCTGGATGATACTAGGAAAAATATTAAGCATATTTACCTGTATTAAAAAACACACAAATAAACCCCCCAAAAACCAAACAGGCAAGTGTAATTCAGTGAACTGACCGTAAATTCAAGAGTTCAAGTAAATTCACATACCCAAAGGAATGCTTCAAACAACATCTCTGGCAAAGCAAGTACTTTCACAGAGAGGCTGAGTCAAGATGCCTAGCTTGCTTCTAAGTGTCCTGACCTAAACAGCATGACCTAAATCTTGCAAGAGTAGAGAAAAATGAAACCTCAAGCCCATAAGGACTCTCACTGCCATTATCAGGCCTGCAACAGTCTGCCTTCCTTATTATTTTATGGGAGTATATGCTTAAATTTTAAATAGCCCAAATTTTGGTTGAGTCCAAGACAACAGTATGAGACGCGAAATTTCATTACTGATTGAGAAACACAGGGAACACATCCAGGGAGATACAGCTGCCTGCCTTTTGAGTAAGTAGCTACTCAATAGCAGAATTATAAGAATAGGTCTCCAGAGTGGCTGTGTGGAAAAGCTTCTGGTGCTTGTGTGTTGTCACCACAGCTGCACGTGACAACTGTCAACCTACAACCCATGGACTGCATGTGACAACCCAATTTTCGAAGACCAGCTGGGATCAGTGAGCAGGTTCAATGGACTGTTCTGCTCTCCCACACTTTTCTCGACTAAAGAAGAAACTTCTCAGTTCCTCCTCTCCCCATCCCCTTACCATTCACTTACAATCTCATTCCACACATGTGAAGTAAAGCTGTGGTTCTGGCAAGCTGGTGAGAAGCAGGAATGGGGTTACAAAAAACAACTCTTCTTTAACACTAAAATTAGGTAAGTATCTGCCTGCCCCTGCCCTCCCCCCCCCCCAAAAGGCTAGTTACTGTTGGTTTAGCCCACCGCAGCTTTTTGAATACTGCCTTCCAAAAGGATCCAAAGCTTGTTATACTCCAATGGAGCCCTCTCTTTATGTCATATCCGTGAAGTATTCACCTCCACCTAAAAAAGCCTGCAGTGCTGTTGGTTACTAAAAATCTCCTGCCGTTGAAGCAGCAGAACAGAAAGAAGGTAGTAATTGGAATGACCTGCTTTTACAGACTGCAAATCATCTATTATGAAAATAGTTATTATTTATAGCACCTGAGAGATACAGTTCAGAACAAATACCTCCACCATACAAATTCTGAGAGTTTTTCAGTAGTTTTGGTTTTTCAGTGATATCCAAAAAAAGCTCTCTGCATCTTTACAAAATGACAGCATTTATATTTCCTAACAAATTCTAAGATACCATTAGAAGCTCATAGGCTCATATCACTGGTGTTACAAACAGTATCTTCCCCTACTGCAGGGGAGTAGCAACTATCTGCAGGGGAAAAGGAAATGTTTGTGTCTCAGGATAGAAACCACAAGGACTGATACTTTCTGGGGTGTAGAATTAGGGAAAAAATTAGATACAACTTCATTTTGAGAGTGAGTTATACATTTGTCTGCATGAATTCATCTTCTAAATTCACCTAAGCCGCCCCTGCTAAGAGGTGAAATCAGCAAAAAATTAAACTATACCTTAAACGGTAATATAAGTAGTATGCTGTAGTTTCAGTAAGGAAGAAGGTATGCACAAGCTTTATATTAAATACAAATGGTCCTGTAAGCTTTGATTGAGTCTTTAAGGATGTGAAAGTTTCAAGTTTCTGCCTCTAAAAGTCAGAAACAATATAGGTAGGTCATGAAAAAAAAATAACCTGAAAGGAAGTACAGATGAAATAACTGAAAGTAATCAAAACACTCCAAATTACATCTCCTGAATAAAAACATTCTTTTCTAAGAGATTTAAAATTTAAATTTAAGTTCAATCACAGTTTTAGAATGTTTTAACTCACAGGCCAACACTGAATTTGTTGTAATACTTCTTTTGACTCTCGTTTGCAATGATTTCATAGGCTGATATGGTCCTACAGTGCAAATACTCTACTGTCAAATACTTAGGAGCTTGACAGGAAAAACATAACTTACAACTCGCGTATTACAAAGAAAACCTAAAATACTTACTGATTTTTACCAAAATTCCTACAAATAATTTACTTTTTCTTTTTTAAGGACAATTTCCTTCAAGCATCTTCTTTGTCGCTTTGCATGGATCCACAGCCACCACTGTCCCATGTCTGCTGTTTGACATTTATTTCAAACAATTTTATACTTTATTGACTTAAGTTTGGAGATTAGTTCTATTCTTGCACAAATTTTCAACATCTAATTCATAAAGACATATATCGCAAGTTATCTTTACCTGTACCCCTTGCATTTGAGCACAGTATATACATCTCCAGACACACAGAGAACTGACAGGATCTAGGGAGATGGCATTTTCTAGGTATAATTCTGACTTCAGTAAACACACATTTCAAGAAGTAACAAATGTCAGAGTCACTTCTCTGCTGCACTAGTAATACAAGATGCATCATTACCTGAATAAACAGCTACAACTGTAAATAGAAAGTATTCTACTCACTACACAGATACACAACAAACAAGGGAGTGGATATCTAAGAGAACATTTAACCTTAATTTCTTATACTGGGTTTACAGATAAAAATAGGTATCTTTACCAAAGCACGCGTACTTTGAAGATCTTTGTGCTTTTGCTACACTTCAATTAGCACTGCTATTATGCTCCTTTTGTTGCTTTATTCTCCTTTAGGTTTATATTTCACCAACTTCTGCAACAGTCATTTATATGTAAGAGTCTGTGTACACAGCATACCTACCAGAATAGCCATTTTGAATATTTAGGCATATCCATTTCCATGTTCATAGTCTGCTTTGTAAGAGGTGTACATCTGCGGAAAATAAGCTTGATACACTAATGTCATCAAATTTCCATATGTAAATTAGCCTTACATTTCCCAATGAAATACATCCACCTCCTACATCTCTCAGGGTCACATAGAAATGAATGACGGGATTTGATCACGTCCTACTTAGAAACAGAAACATAGTGTGCAAGATTGCTTTCTGCATTACTGTTTCTTACAAGAAATGTGTAATGAAGGTGAAAGGAAATGGAAGCCAGAGATAAGATTCTTTCACTTTTTGAAATGGAAAAAAAAAAATATCTAAGTCCACTGGACTTGTCCACTAAAATATCCACTAATATTGATCCCCTCCCCCCCCAGCAGGAGTTATCAATCTTGTATCTGCCAAGTATAGTGTTATTTTTGTATTTAATATCGGAGTTACAACTGTGTGATGTATTTCAGGCACAATACGCACTGTTAGTGTCCTAGCCTCCTGACCTATTACCTGTTCCCTACTGACAGGACCCTCTACTGCAAAAAGCCTCAGTGATAAAAAAAGACTGCAAGAGTATGGACATTGCTCATATGAAATATTTTGCATATTTAATGACATCAATGATTTCATGACCTCTGTCAACTGCAGGTTCCAACCAGCCTCTGCACATCAACCAACATCTTTGGAACACATGGCTTTCAAAACAGAAACTCCTTTGGAACCAGTAGTTTTAGTCATACTGCAAAGCCTTACACAATCCATTTTCTAGATTTCCTAGCAGTGCCAGTGCTAGAAACAAAGTAGTTCAGAAATGATGGCTGTCAACCTCAGGTTCACCAGAGTAAATCAAATTACTTCCTCTAATGTAGAGGGATTCAATTCACACTCGTCTAGAGAAAACCTAGTTGCTCCATAGTTATGTTAGTGTGACTGAACAGAAACAAACACATTACATAGGTCCTGAAAACAGACTCTAGCCCACTATTAAGTTTCTTCAGTGCAATAACTTCCTGTAAAGTCAAGGACATCTAGTCCTCCTTAAGACTTACAATTTCAGACTAGACTATGGTGCCATCTTATGCTGTCAGTGTCTGCCAGGAACTCTGGAGTTCTATCCGCCATCAGCGTCTTTAAGGAACATTCTTATCTTGCACAAAACTGCTGTCTTCAGAGTCCTGGGTGCTCATCAGCACTTTTAATGAAACATGATCTGTGGACAAATGAGCAGTAAAACAATTCTAGTGATATATGAATGACAACATTTGAAGGATTTAAAAAAGCAGTGTAATTAAGACTAGCAGTGTCATAGCTTATGTAGTTTAATGAAGTGGTGTAGGTATACAGACATCAGCTTGGATAGTGACGTTAGCTGTGTGTGTGCAGTGGGCAAAACTAGTGAGCAGGCTCTGCACGCTGCAGCTATTAGTAACTTTTCATTGAAGCATTCAAAATCCGTCTGAACCTCTGGCACATCCAAAAGTACCAAATTTACACACACAGGAATATAAAGATAGGTATCAAATTTATGCACGCAAAAGATATTACATGCAGTTGTCACTCTTTCTAGCACTCACTGCTATTTGAACCCAGCATCCCTTATTCAGTTCTTTTAGAAAAGATGGTCTAAGTGGCTTTGTTATACTGGAGTGATTGACAAGGCTAGTCTGAAGGTGTTCACCTGATGACATATAAGGGAGATCACAACATCCCTGTAACTTAAGCGAGTTGCTTATAGCTGAAGGGTGAGTTTGTGTCAAAAACAAGAGTTTCTGTTAACAGGTGCAGTTGTATCCACAGGTAAGCATTGATATAAAAATGCAGAATGTTGCAGTATCTAGCTGAATGAAGCAGTAAGAAACTACTTATGACATGGAATCACAAAGAAAACAAGAAACAATTTTGTTTAATGCTAATACTAAATATTTTGGGCAGCTACCCTTGACTTTAAACTGGGGTCAGACTGTTACCTACTACTACACCAGCCTCTTAGAGCTGCAAACAGGGATTTGAGCCCCACTGGAGTAAATTGTGAAAGGCTGCTCCTGCCCCAAACAGGTTACATGCAGCAGGTCACTAAGTAAGGAAGGGCTAAGAGGAAAAAAGGCACAAACAAAGAACATACAGAACCACTTACTGTAATTCTAGCTGGTCACAAATCAGGAGTCTTACAACTCAGAAACTTGAATCTGACTTCTAACATGCAAATTATAACCACACTAGCTCTTAAAAATGTTGCTCAAAATCACAGGTCAATTTGGTTCCATACCATTAAGGGAAGAGTCTGAAAAAAGCCAAAAAATAATTACTGTGCCTGAGCTCCACAGTGAAATAAAAAATCCTGACACTTTTCAGAGACATTAAAGACCCTTGCCTTTCTTGAATACCATGGTTCACTCACTATGCAGTAGCACACATACATATAGCATACACATATTGTGCATCTCTTCTGGCCTTATTCTACTAAGAAGATGCTTTAGTAAAAATCAGCTCTTCAGTTATTAACTTTCACTTGAGTGTTTTATTTGCCAGGAGTCTCAAATATCCTCTAAAGCAGAAACACTTTATATCTGAAAACTAAAAATAAACTCTTTAAAGCATCAGCTTAAACCAAGAACCCGTTCCCTATCATAGGTTGAATCTTGGCTCCCATCAGTCACACTTTGCTGTGGTTTACACAGGATAAGAAGCAAACCAAAAGAGAGCTGCAACAGCAAAATTCTCAGTGCTTTTACTGATGATGGGATTCTGTCATGCACATTTTTAAAAGCTACAATTCAGAAAACCTCTTCTACAAAAGCCTACAGGGCTCTAGTCTCCACTGCCTCTTCTGCCTTTTGACTCAACATCCCACAGGACAGAGTGATCTAGTTAAGCAACTAACAACTAACAAAACATAGGAAAACTCCCTGACTTTTGGTGAGAGTTTGTTTGTGGACAATTGCGAGGTAGAGCCAAGCACTGGAATTCTTTAATGTAGTCTGTTAGGCAAATTTACTCATTTTATTCTGGAAACAGAAATTTCTTAATTTGTATGTTGACTTCACTCCCTTTGTTGAACAAACATAACTTCCCTATCTCATCTATTCTGTTGGTAATCCCAAAAGAGAGCTAAATGGCTGATCCTTTTTAGGCAGAGGTAGAAAGTTAGAACAGAATTTTGTAATTTTTTTTTCCCCTCCCGTGCTGCAAATCAGTGTAATTGCACCCGCTGCAGCAGCATCTGCCTTCCCAGATACTGAGACATAATGGAATTTTGAGATCCAGAAAACAAAATAAATGCTTGTAAATAATTTTTTCTTTCCTCCCCCCACCTTTTTTTTTTTAAAGCATAAACTGCATAACAGAAAACAGTTCTTCCATTTCAAACCAGTTTAGGTACTTAAAAACTGAATGTGTTTATTTGGTTTTCTGCTTTGTACCTTATCAATATTAATATCAAAAGATGCATGCTATAATCATTCACATTTGCATTATTATTGTGTATTCTACCATTTATCACACTAAATTGTTACTAAATTGATGGTCTTGCTATTTAAAGGCTCTTGTTCTACTTTTACATGCATGACATCCAGTTGGCAACTCTCTCTGCAGTGGAGTGACAAATATATTTTAACGCTTAATCCTTAAACCACAATGATAATGTTAAATGAGAAGTACAAAACCAAAAACCACCAATACAATACTACAAAGAATAATGCCTATTTGATTATAACAAAATGAATTATACAAGCGAACATGATGTGCTTACCTTCCTGCACATACCTACTGAAAACTTTGGAACTCATTATACGCAAATGTAAAATAAGAGTTCTGGTGTCCATTTTATTCACATTCAAGTCAATAAACTAATTTTCTCTCACTGGGCGCATATTGAGCCCCTGACCAAGCTTTGGCTTCAGATATACAACCCTAATTCAAATTTATCAATGAAAACATTGCCAAAAGCTCTACATTCTGCTACTCCAATGGAACAAATTAGAAAACAAATGTGGAGCAAGCAGGGAGAAATTTTTTTTACTTCAGATATTCCACAGAGCAAAATTCAGCACTCTACCATGTACCACACAACTTCTGCTGAAATCAATGTGAGCTCTGGGTCTATCCAAGATTTGAACTTGATCCCTTAACTGTATAATTTATACAAGAAAAAAGTTATCTCAAACTGCCTAACAAAACACTGTGATCAAAAAAAATTGCTTCCTCAAGTATACACAACACTCAAAATAAAAAGAGGGCAATGCAGCCACGTTTCTTTTGAATCAGTAATTTATTGCTCTAACACAAGCACAGAATCTATCCTCAGCTGTAAATCTTTGTGAACCACAAGGCAGCCAGCAGAGGTGGATCCAAACATCATCAACTTTGTAAATAACGCTGTAATACGAAGGCTTAACCTGCTAGACTTGTTTTTCCTTTCCAAGCAGAATGTAAGAATCACAGTCTCACTAAAACGGAATTGCATAACAAGATAACCATATGTAAAGTTTGAAAAAATCCTCGTAACTGCAAATAAGCTCACAGGACACATACGAAGCCTCTCTTCTGTTCCACCCGTAACTCCACGAAAATCCAGCTGCACCTCTCTCCAGCTTCCCAACACTTTATTACCTCCAACGCCAACTATCCTGCTCTCAGCACTGCCATCTAGTAGAGAGCGGCGGTGTACCATGGGCTGCCTGTCACATCAGCTGAAAGGCAGCAATATTCCCGGAAAGCACCGCAAAGCTGTTGCTGCTAAAATTTTAACTGCAGTCGGCAGTTAACTACCGACCATACCGGTTCGAAAGGCGCCTCACCCAAATCCCCCAGTCCTTCCCAAGCAAGATCCGCTACGCGAATGCATCAGCGTCTGCTTCGCGTATTCTTCGGCGGGGGAAGAAGGGAAAATTCGCATTTGCGAGCACCCAACCTTGTACACGTCGCCACCACGCCCCGGGCCCAGCGAGCGGCCGGCGGAGGGCAGGGAGGGGAGCGGGCGCCCCGGGCTGCCGGCCGCCCCCGGCACTTCTCGCAAGTCCACGGGCGGCTGCAAGGAGACCGCGGGAGGGGGCACGCACCGCCGGCCGCTCCCCCCTCCCCAGCCCCTCGCCCGGCAGCCCCTCCGCGCATCGGCCGGGCTGATGCCGATTGCCCACCTCCGAGTCCCGTCCTTCCGCGGGGGGGCCGGGCTGCTGCTGTTGCATCTCTCCTCCGCGCAGCGGGACGAGATGGGAAGCGGCTGCAGGAAACGCCAAGCAAGGGACTTGCCCTGCCCGCCGCCTCCGCCGCCGGCCGAAGGCGCAGCCCCCGGCGTGCAGCCGCCCCCCGCAGCCCCGGGAGCGGCCGCCGCAGCGCGGCACTGCCTTACCTCCCCTCCCTGGCTCCGGGGATCCGCCGCCGCCGCTGCCTGCCGCGCCCGCCCCCACCTGCGCCCGCCCTCCCTCCCAGCCCCGCACTCAGGTGCGGAGGGAGCACAAAGGCAGAGCCGCCCGCTGCAGAGCGGCGCGGCGGGGGACGGCGGGCCCTCACACGCCGCGCCTCTCCCCCGCCGAGCCCCCCAAGCCCCGCTGCACCGGCCGACCCCCCGGCTCCCGCCGCCGGTAACGGCCCGCACCCCTCCCCGCTCCCGAGCGCCCTGCCCGCCTCAGCCCGCTCCGCTCCCCGCTCCCGAGCGCCCTGCCCGCCTCAGCCCGCTGCGGGGCGCGCGCGCCAGCCGGCCCGCCCCCCCTCCTCCCGAAAACCGCTACGACCGTTGAAACCGTTACGACTGTTAAAACCGTTACAACTTGCCCCGCACCTCTCCTCAAACCCACCCCCCCTCACACCCTTTCCATCCCGCAGTGGCGCGGTTGGTGCCGGAACTACGAAGCGCCCCTCAACCTTAAGAAGTTCCCCAGCCCCGGGGAGAGCTGAGGGGTCTCCCCCAGCCCCAGGTACCCCCCGCCGCCATTGACACAGACCGGGCTCGCCGCCCGCGGCTGAGCGGCGGTAGCTGGCGGTCCCCCTCCGCCGGTTCGCCTCCCCCGCAGCCCCCATCAGACACGTACAGACAGCCCGCCACACCGCCGGAGGCACCGACCCTCCGCTCGCCGCTCTCGCCAGACAGAGCAGCCGCCGCTGAGTGGGTGGGGGCGGGGGGGGGACAGATACACAGGTGACGAGCGGGCAGGAGAAGAGCCGCCCCCCCCCCCGCGCTTTCTCCCGAAGCGGGAAAGGCCTGCGGTGCAAAACCGCTCCCGCCTTTCCCCCTCGCCGTGTTTCTGCAAGATGCCCCCGGGAAGGGCAGCGAGGCTGACAGCGACAACAGCCGCCCCCTCCCCCGGGAAAACTGTTCTCTCTCCCTCCTTCTCCCTTGCTGCCCGCTTTCCAGTGCGGCCGCTTGACTGACAGGGAGCCTTCCAGCGGCCGCCCACGCTCGCTCTCGTTTCCCCTCAGTCGGAGAGGGAGATGGCGAAGGAGAAAGCATGAATGAAACAGCCAGGTAGCGAGCGGGAGCGCCCGGCGAGAAGCCGGCCACAGCCCCCGGGAGAGCCAGGAGCCGCCACCGCCGCAAGCGAGGCCCCGGGGTGCGGTGGGTCTCCGCCGGCAGGCCCAGGTGGGTAGGACGGCGTGCCGTGGGCAGCTCTGCAGCGGGGCGGCTGTGCCCACAGCCTCTCCTGGGGGCTGCCGCTTCCTGAGTCGGGGGGACTCGGACTGCCAACGGCCCTCCCTCAGCCTTTCTTCTCAGAGGGGATTGAGAGGCCATTTTAAGACTCAGCTACCCCTCCTCGGGGGTTTGTTCCGGCCATTCAGACCCCAAATTCCCAGGGCCCCGTCTGAACGGTGGCTAGAGTGTGTCGGTCCCTGTGGCTTAGTACAAATGCGTTAGCTAGTGCGGCTGACTTCATGCTGAAGCCGATGAAGAGTGTGCCTCTCATCAGCTCAAGAAATTTTTCACTGTGAGGGTAGTGAGGCACTGGAACAAGTTGCCCAGAGAAGCTGTGGATACCCCATCCCTGGAAGTGTTCAGGACCAAGCTGGATGGGGCTTTGAGCAACCTGGTCTAGTGGGAGGTGTCCCTGCCCATGGCAGGGGGGTTGGAACTAGATGATCTTTGAGGTTCCTTCCAACCTAAACCATTCTATGAATCTATGATAAGTTTGTGTGAAAACACTTGGGGCAGAAGATGGAAGGTTGATGCCTTCTCACACCAGAGCCATGACCATGGCCTTAGATGTAGGCAACATGGCTGATTCCTCATATCCTGTAAACCTACCTTGCTCTACCAAAGGCAACCCCTTTTACACTGACAAAAACCCAGTACCTAATACCTGAACTTAGGACTCTTGCCCAGAAGTAATAGGAGGGAGGACAGGATCTCAAAGATTGCTTCAAGTCCACTTGGTTTTTCCAGTCATTACTTGATACTGTGGGGTAGCCTTGTAATCCTTTTGTTCCTCAGATCAGTTGTCCCTAAAAAGGTTGTAACTTGTTAAACACATATTTCACAAGCTCTGGCTGGAGACCAGAGGTTTTCCAGTGCTTTGGCATGAATATCGGTGGGTTTGATTTGTGACGTTACTTTTATTGGCCTAACTTACTGGAGAGTCAAAGGATTACATGTTCAGGTAATGGGGGCCTACTAAGTCAGTGAAATTATCTCAATATTCATTCACTGAAGTCTGTAATTCCTCCAGAAATATTTTATATATTTTCTTAATTTTATTTATTGGAGTCCTTGTTTGGAAAACTCAGTAGTATTTATCTATCTAAATATCTCCTGCAATTTAAATTGAACAGGGCATTTTCCCATTCTGAATATGCATAGCATATTTTGTTATATCCTATTAGATACAACAACGTGCTGCAGTTGAGACATATCTGCATTTGCAGTTACATAATCAATAAACATGGAGTTTTGTCCCGTAAATCTAGAATCAGATTCTGAGCTGTTTTAATTCAGTATGCCTCCACAAATTTAATGCCTGCCAGAAAATTTATATCAGCTAAAATTTTAGCCTCTGAATTTAAAAAGCTGCTTGGGATTCATATGATGAGAAGTGTCTCAGTAACTTTAATTTTTAAATGTTTCATTCCTGAAAATTGAGTGCACAATAAAACATCATCAAGTCTTTTGCTATAGAATAACGAATGAACGATTACAATTAAGGTGGGTCAGTACAATTCTTTATGTATTTGTTTTATAAGGTTCTTATGTTCACGCTAATAGTTCAACATGACTCACCTACAGTACATATCACTGCCACAGCTGTTGTAAACCTTCTTCTGAGTCAGCGAATGACTTTATGACCCAGAATTCTGGCAGTGAGTACTATCCTAGTGATTTTCCCAATTAAGAGAGAATTGCGAGTTGGTATCAGTGCAGGATGAGTCAGAGTTTGATGTAAGAGGCAAAACTGGACTCATCAGTTACTACTGGACTAGCTCAGTATACTCTTCCCTTCCAAAAGTCAGTGTCAAGAAAACCTGGAATAAGCCTGTGATGGGAACTTCTCTTAGAGGTCAGAAAGACTGCAGTGGACCAGGGAATTAGGTCTCCTTGGTCCCAAATGCTCCTTGCTACTGTACCATCCATCTGCCGCTCGTTGCTGTGGGGTGCACAGTAGCTTTTCAGGGGGATGGGGTCAGCAGCAGTAAATAGTTGAGAGGCAGCAAGGCTTCTCTGATTTACTCTGAGAAAAATTTTGCTTTTGGGGGCTTACCAAAGTGCAGGAGGTATGACATTAAAATCACATGTGCTGCTGTGTGTGGTTCTCTGCATTTTTTTTTTTTTGGCTGAAAACCAGCCCAAATCTGTCCTGATTTTGAATAACAAAATTTGGGTACCCTGTACTCTGCCAACTGCTAGCTGCAGAGAACATGTTGGTATCAGTCAACCAGCTACTCTGTTAAAATAAGGGGCCAATATTTAGGGTTGTGTATGTGGCTGGGCTATGAGGGCATGATGCGCTTGAATTTTGGCTGGTTGCAATCTGGCATTAGGGTTTGTTCTGGTGTTTGTCATCCTGCCAGTCAGGATCTAGCAGGGTTAGGGCCTGGCTTGAGTCAGTGGAGGGCAGTGAGAGGGAATCATTACTGGGGAAGGCAGAAACCACTAGCTTGCCACAATTAAGAAGGGTTTAAGTGTGAGAATAGGGCGAGGTTAACATCAGACATGAGGCTGAAGGTGAAAATTAGAGATTCAGTGACCACTCAGCTGGGTTTATTGCCAGCGATGCTAGGGACTTCAGTGTTGACTCTGGCAGCCACTTTCTGCTAGGCAGGCAGAGGTTGATGACTTAGGGTTACAGCTGGGATCAGGGTTGAAGTTTGGGTGAAACACA
Organism: Fratercula arctica; assembly: GCA_947846985.1. Lineage (NCBI taxonomy): Eukaryota > Metazoa > Chordata > Aves > Charadriiformes > Alcidae > Fratercula > Fratercula arctica. Next base: position 17,000,731 of record CANTUZ010000005.1, read on the forward strand.
GCTGATGAGGCATGTTTGAAGTAGTGTTCAGAAAATACTACCTAAATAATTTTGGGGCATCCACCAACATGGTTGTGGAGCAGAGACTATAGCTGAAATTTGGGTTGAAGTTTGATCTTGCTGAGAGTAAAGCGCTTACACTAAGTTGGATCTGAGGCAGCTGTTGGAGCAGATAAGGATCCTGGGTAAGGTTAAGGTAGGAATAGCCAGGAATTTGTAACATTTGAAGCTGATACACTGCCATATTTGTGTCCTTGCTAATGCTCAGGAAGTCATTAAAAAATCTAGTCCAGCTGGTTTCTAAATGACTTTGGTTTTTATTTCCTTTTTGACCTTCCAACTGCTTGCAGCAGAGAGCAGTCAGGCCCTTGCAACATGCTTCTTTCAGTGAAATTCCTGTTAGTGGATAAAGGATGTGGGTTGAGACTGCTCTCTGGGACTGTCTTGGATATATATATTTATTTAAACCTCAGGTTCATAAATGCAAATCTGCCTTCTGGAGGTAAAAAGTTGATGAAGATTTTAGTTTTATGACAAGATAGACACACTGGGGTCAAAATGTTACCTGGGGTGCGCTGTAGAGGTTGCTTCCTTTCCCAGTGTTTCATCTGCAGCAAAACAGCTGACCTGCACTAGCAACCATGACTTAACACCAGCCCAGTTCTCCTTAGACGTAAGTGCAAGCCTTGTGGAATCACAGATATCATTGTGACTAATCTTTGTGGGTTTTTTGAGGATCTGTGGCTGAGACAGTAGGAGCAGCTTTCTACAGCAAAAGCCCTCTCCAAACACCAAGGTGATGCTCTCAGAAGAACGATAAGCTATTCACCTGTAGCTCTCACACACTTCTTGTTGCCACCCATTTGTTGAATGAGGGTCCTGTTGACAACAGCAGATAAACACAGTCCCCAGTGGACTTGCATCATCTTGGGGGAAAGTAGCTGTTAAATGATGCAAGAGCTCTAGGCCTCACTCCCAAATGGCTCAGTTCTTTCAAATTAGCCAAACCTGCTGCATTAATCTGGCCATGTTGATACATATGGGATGCATCCTTTGTTTGTTTTTTTTTTTTCTTCCCCCCCACACTTTGCAGTGTAAGGAAAGGATTAATCCTGCTTCTAGTGGGGAAGAATCCAGTTGCATCTGACAGGCTTTTATATTTCTTTTCGCTTTCTTGGTTACTTCAGCCTATGTCTTCTTTTGAATAGGACAGATCTCATGCAGAGATGGTGGAATAAAAGATCCAGAAGTCTAACTAGAGATGGCAGAGAGAGCTCATGAAGTCCATTGTACACTGATGGGAGAAACATTTCCAGCCCAGCTCAGTAGTTCTGCATCAGGTATGTGAGGTCATACAAAATGAACATACCCATATTTCTGTAACCCTTCTGCAAACCATATTAGAGCAAATTTACATTTGGCCTCAAAGTCAGGTCATATCTCCCCATCTCTTTTCTGTCCCGAGGTATGGCAAGGAAGAAATGATGGAGATGGACTTACTTTGTCCAGGAATTCTTTTCTCAAACTACCAAGAGCAGGTCCTTCAGTAATGGAGGATTAGGGTGGTTTGGGTTTTTTTTCTACAAAAGGTTATTCAAAAAATCCTGAACTATTGCATATATAATTATGTTTATTCTGACTTTGAACTATGCCCTACTGTCTGTTGTATTTTTTGCAAGTTTACCTTTCATATAAAAAATATCTATAAATAAATGTCCATGGGACCAGACAGGATGCATCTAAGGATGCTAAGGGAGTGGTTTATGTCAGTACAAAGCTGCTCTCTCCTGTCTTTGAAAGGTGGTGGCAACTTGGGGTTGAACCTGGTGACCGGAGAAAGGCAAATGCGATGCCCATCTTCAAAAAGGGCAAGGAGGAAGATTTATGTTACTGCAGGCTGGTTGGTCTCACCTCAGTCCCTGGGCAGGTTGTGAAGGAGATTTGCCTGGAAGCAGTTTCTAGGCATGTGAAGGAGAAAATGGCGATTGGGAACATCCACAATGGGCTTACCAAAGGCAAACCATACCTAACCAGTCTAATTGTCTTGTATGATGAAAAGTTTAGTTCAGGGAACAAGAGGGAAGCAGTACATTAGCAAGGCTTTTGACTTAGTCACCTATAGCATCCTTGTAGGGGGATGTCCCCACCCTATGTGAGGTGACAGGCTACACCCTCGTTTCACAGATGAAACCAAATTGGGGATGCAATTCAGAGGTATGTCAAGAAGCTGAGGAATGGGCTGACAGAAACTTCATGACGTTCTGAGGTAAATGTAAAGCTTTGTGCTTTTGTGCAAAGTCTTGTATTTTTATACTGTACTTTTTGTATTGGTGGAGTAATCCTGTGTGACAGTACAAGCTGAGGAACATCTGGCCAGAGAGCAGCTTTGCAGGAAAGGATGTGGGAGTCCTAGAGTATTACAGGTTGAACCTAAATCAGCAGTGCGCCCTTGCAGCAATGAAGGCCAACAGCATACCAGGTTATATTAGCAAAAGCACAGGCAGGAGCTGAGGGAAGCAATTTCTCCTCTCTGTGAGGTATTTGTGAGGCTGCATCTGAAGTCCTGAGTCTCCCTATATGAGAAAGAGATTAACAAACTGGAGAGAGTCTAGTGGAGAGGTTCCTAAGATGATTAGGAGCTGGAGCATGCTGCTGCAAAGAGGGGTTGAGAGTGCTGAGTTGTTTTTTTTTTTTTTAACCTGGATAAGAGAAGGTAAAGGGAGGATCGTAGTGCTGTCTTCACTTACCTAGCAGTGAGTAACAATGACAGAATCACGCTCTGCATAGCAAAAGAACGGGAGGCAAGTGCTCTTAAGTTGTAGCAAGAGCTATATTCTGACCAGATAGAAGGAAATTGTGACTACTTTCACAGTAAGCATCATTAAAAACTGGCACAGGCTGCCCAGAGAGATTGTGGTATCTCCATACTTGTCAGTACTCAGAACTCAGCTGGACAGCACCCTGAGCAACCTCATTTAAGTGCCAGGTTGGTCCCACTTTTAGTAGGAATTGGACCAGATGACCTCCAAAGGTCCCTTCCGACCTGAATTATTCTATGTTTTAGAGGGAATCTTTGCAGTTAGCCTTTGACTATGACTCTGTATCCTGATTTTCCAAGAAGGGAGTGTAAGGTTAAGGCGATGAAACAGGAAGAACCGTGTGAAACACTGGGGTAAAAAAAATCAGGTAGTAGGTACTAAAAAGGGGCTACAATAGAAACTTTATGGCCAGAAGTTTTAGGAAGAGCCTATGCAATGGATTCTGGTTAGAGGAGGAAGGAAATTCTTGTGACCCATCTGCAGGAACTGACTTGGGTTGGTGTGGAAACATTTTGTTAAACAGGTAGAATGCAGGGAGCTTTGTATGAAATGCTGCATGCTTAGTTGGCCCCTTTGTTTTGTAGTACCCTCCGTGTCCTCCCCTCTGACCACTTTTCTTATATCTGTATGCATGATGTAAATCAAGATAGCTTTATTGAAGTGAACAGAGCCACGCCACATTTGTTTTGGTTAAATATGAAATTAAAATTAGAGGGTTGTTTTCATGCAGTAAACTTGGTAGGAGCAAAAGGGAGAAATGCGACTTAAAATAGCATTTGGGAAATATATATAGCAAAATGAACAAACAATATGCAGTGAGTCATGTCCAGTGGTTCTCGCAATAAAAGAAAGAGGAGCTTCTCTGAGGAAACTAACTGTGAATAGCTTTTGCTTATCTGAAGCTGGAGCTACCCTCTGGGTACAGTGTTTTGGTAGTGCCTGTTAGCCATGTAGCAATGGGATGTGCTGGCCCCAGGGGAGGGTAGCACTTGGTGTTCACAGCAGTCAAACTGATGGTAACGGAGAATCTGAAATAATTTCTGAATTGCCAACACTCAGGAGCACTCATAAAGACGAATCATGTGCAACTTGAGTCACAGTGTTGTCTTGAGTCTTGGTGCCTGCTTCAGCACTCTTGCCCTATGACAGGCTGGGTGTGACAGATTTCTGCACTTAGCTTGTACTCCCTGAAGCCAGTGTATCCCTTTGTGGGCACAAAGCACTCTCTGGGCAGAGGTTATTGCAGGACTGGACGACAGATAATCATGCATTGAGAGACGCTGCATAGGTTAGCAAAGAAATCTAACACAGTTAAGTAAACGTGATTTAAAATCTCATCTGTCTCGAAAGCAAAAACCAAGAACAGCGATTTTACACACGTCCAAAGGCTATCCTGGAGTATGTCCTAGGGTCATGACAATTGTCACTGTCTTAGGGGAATCTGCTACAACACAGTTATCCTCTTACCTGGCTGCTATGCAGACTTGTCTTATAAGCTGGTGGCACTGTTGCCCTGAAGCAAAACTAACTGTGCTAAGGCATAATGCAGCAGCGCAGGGCAGCTTTGCTTTTCCATCTTTGAAAGCCAGGTGAAGCAGGATAGAATCAGCCATGCTGGATGGCAGCAGTTTGGCCATCTCTATTAAATATGAAACTCAACAGCACAGCAGAGAGAAGGGGCTCTGATGACACTATTTCAGCTTTGTTCTCATGGTAACCATTATGTCATCAGGATACCATGGTTACTATAATATTCCTTATATTTGAAATGTTAAAAAAGGCAGAAGGAGAAAAAAAAACTTTTCCCAAAGTTGAGAAAGAGATGTGTTTATTCAGAATTAAGTAGTCATAAGGAAGAATTAACCATCAGTTGTTAAATCTTCATGGAAAAACCATTTTGAAGCCATGAAAAACTGTTTTAATTAGTAATTGCTGTTTCTGCTGCTGTCCCTATCACCATATGGTGCATGTCCTGGGGTTTCCCCTCTCTCAGCTTCTGTCACCAGCAGCTATTTTGATAAATGCATACTGCAGAAGGCTAACATGGTCATATTAAAAACTTCAGAAGCATAATTTCTGCTTGAGGTAAAAACCTCAATTTGCATAAAAGTCAGAAAAAAAAATCCAAGTAAGACTGGTACTATGAGATTATCTCACTGTAGAGGTTCAAGAAAAGCAAAAGAAGTCTTGGCTTGGATGCTTTCAAGATGCTGAAGCATATGGCTCAGAGGAAACCAGAATGGCAGCTTGCTATTCTTTGGGGACAAAAAGTATGCTGATGGCAGTGTGCTTTCAGAGGGATCATGCCTGCAGGCCTCTACAGTTACAGCATGAAATGCTGAAGGAGAGACCATGTGCTCTGATACTATGAGAATGTGCAATTTTGAAAGTTGTCTGATAATGAGAAGTGGAAGAGCTTTAGACGTATGTATGAATATGAGAAGGAACAAAAATAAAATAGGCAGTGCATATATTTTCAAATGTAGCTGGGGTTTGTGGGACCTTTGGTATTAGTAACTGCTCAATTTAAGATTGCTTAAGGAAATTGGTGGGCGTTCTGTGCATTGTAAGTACCGGGTCCTGGGAGATAGTTCAAGACAGAATCCACAAATGCAGTGCATTTAAAATTTCAGATTCACTTTTGGGACTCTTGTGAGTTCAGGATTGCTCAGTTGGTGCAGGGCTCATTTTGAAATGGTAGAAAAAAAGATTAACAAAATATTAGGTATTAAAATTTGATGGGGAAAATCTAAAATCAAAGTAATTTTATTAGCTTCTGTAATTGCTTGATCTTACCACCTGTCATGTCCTTCCTCCGTTTTCCCCTGATATTTGTTATTACTGATTGAAGTATCTTTTTCTAAATTGGATAGTAAATTCCTAGGCCAGGATTGTAGTTTCCTACACCAACTCAACAGGGCTCAATCACAACAAAGCAGGTGAGACTCTTACAAAAGCATAAAAATGCACAGGCTGGATTTTAGGTGCTAAAAGACATCTTTTTTTGCAAACAGAAATGCAATCCATTGAGAAGTACAGTATCTCACATACATACATACTCACAGCCCATGAAAATTTGTTGTATTAGCCAACAAGAAAAAGGACTAATGGCAGCTGTGGGAACCTGACATAAAGATAAAGAAATCAACGAGATGTATATACTTGACTCTAAAATATTGCCCGTTAATACATGTCAAGTTTCTCAAAGCATTAAAGCACCCCAGTTATCCCTAGATTCATTTGACCTTTGCAGAATCCCTTCTGTCCACCTCTAGTATCCAAAGCATTGGCTCTGCATGCTTTTTGCATTCTTGCTATTGCATATTTTATGTACAAATAGTCAAATCACAAAAGTTTTGTCAAAAACAACAGCAATCACCAGCCAGATCTCCCTATACAGAAAAATCCATAGTCTAGCTTCAGCTGCTATGATTTCAGGGGGAACGAAGGGGAGCAAAAGCACAAATCTGAAAGGAAAGACTGACACTGTAGAGAATCTTGATGCTTGACTATAAAAATTTCTATGCCAGCAAACAGCTAGAGGTATTTCTAACAAATTCTCTCTCTCTCTAGATTAAACAATCAGATGCCCTTTCTTAATGTTCACTGTAGCTTAGCTGATTTTGTACATCTGTTGTAGTCTTGCAAATATTAGTAAATAAGCATTTCACAGCAAGCATTACTGCTAAGCAGAATTGATCGACCCTTGAGATAGCTGAAGTCTATATAGAATCATAGAATCATAGAATTGTTAGGGTTGGAAGGGACCTTAAAGATCATCTAGTTCCAACCCCCCTGCCGTGGGCAGGGACACCTCCCACTAGACCAGGTTGCTCAGAGCCCTACCCAACCTGGCCTTAAAAACTTCCAGGGATGGGGCTTCCACCACCTCTCTGGGCAACCTGTTCCAGTGTCTCACCACCCTCATGGTGAAGAACTTCTTCCTAAAGTCCAGTCTGAATATATAGCTAGGTATGGCTAAAGATTTTTATGTGTTTACCTCTCCAATTTAATAGTCCTCTTGCTCCAGATTGAAGAAAATTAGTGTCAAAAAATCATCCTTGGGAACAGAAATACAAGCTCCAGTTGCAAGAGACTGCATGTGCATTTGGTCCAAGAGTCCTACAGAAAAATGCTTCACAGAAAGTCTCTTCTGACTTGGAATAGTCCTACTAAGGTCAGACATATTTGAAAACAGGGGATTTCAGATAGCTCATTCAGAAAAGAATCATTTCAGTGATACTTCCTGAGCTTTCCATGTGTCTGGGATAAATAAATATCCTTTGCTACCGAAGTTCATTCATTGCCAATACAAGGACATGTATATGAATGTGTATATGATGTATACTAATAATGGTGGGCCCAAGGGATCACCGTATGGCAAGCCAAAATTCTAAACAGAGTCGTCAAACTGATTAGGGCCTTATGATCAATACCTTGAGCACAGTTAAGTTCTATATTATATTTCTAAGAGATTGCCACTACAGAAAATAACTTTTTTGGTTTTAATAGTATCTTGATGTTGTCAAAAAAGCCTTGAGTATATTGGAAAAAGATGAGATTTTTCTGTGGTTTAATTAGGTTTCAGGGCATATAATCAGCTAAGAATTTTAACTTATATGTCACGGCAGGTAACATAAAAACAAGATCTACATCCCTTTGCTGAAAATAACTTGATTAAGAAACCAAGGACCTGCATATTGTATATAGTCATCAGAAGTTGGCATATGCGCTGCAAGACTGCTTTGTCTGGCACCTGAAGCTGTTTTCAAGCTTTTTCTTTGAATTTTTCTAGTTGGTATTCATTCCCAGTCTCGTTGTCACTTAGCATTACTGAACTGCCAGCAGCAGTAGCGCCCTTTCTTTCCGCATGTTGTGACAAAGCCTAGTTCATCAGACAGTGCTCAAAAGTTACTCCAAGTTCTGATGCATGGGAGCTTATGAATGAAGTTTTCCCCATTTGAAAAATATTAATAATGAAGAATGACAATTAAAAAAACTGAATAGCAATAGCCTATGTCAGATGAAAGTTTTCTAGTGCAACTTTGCCATTTTTCTTGTGAAGCTACTCCTTTTGCAGTAAATGGAACAGGGTGTTTTTCTAGACTGCTATTTACAGACTGTGTGCAGGGACCCTACGATTCTGTGATTCTATGACCCGTTGTTAATGTCATCAGTCTTTTTAATGCATACATGTATCTTTAATTTTTAGCCTGGTTTTGCCATTACACAAACCTTTTCTGCACAAATAAACATAATATAGCCTGACTTACTTTTGGTTGGAAAAAAAATATGGAGAGTATAAATATACAATTTCAGGAATACTTGATTTGAGCCTCCTTTACTAAAACTAATCAGTTGGGAGTAACTGTCTTTGAAAAGCCTTATTGCTATTGCTTAACAGTAGTGTCTGCCATGTAATCTAGTACCTCTCTACATGCAAAATGTGAATGCTGTTAAAGTTTCTATACTGCAAGAAACATAGAATTTTAATTTTCTGTAATAATCATTTGAGAAAGTAATAAGCAATTTCCATTATTCAGTGCTTGAGGAATGTGTGCCAGTTGATATGTATGATACTCACAGTAGGACAAACTGACATAGGATCCATATGGCACTCAAGCATAAAATTCATCAAGAGAAACTGAAAGGTTATCCAGACTTAAACTGGAGGGTGAGCTTCATCTTAAGAAAAAAAATTACTTACCTGTGGCCAACTGTTATATCACTATATATAGTGAAATAACATCCATATCCCTACCCTGCATCTATTCCCTACCCTGTTGCTGTATCTTCTCAAAATTAATCAGGGGGTGGACTGTCACAGGCCTTCAGAGGAGGAGGTAAGAAGTCAACAGGTATTATTAAAGAAAGCAGGTACACTGACTCCAAGCTATACAGTTCTGACAGTTACTGGTGTTCATGTTTCATGATACTGGCTCATGACCAGGTGGGGTCAAGTAAAGAGTTTTCTAAGAAAGTGACTAAAGCCATGGCATTAAAGAGGGTAAGAAGGTGGATTTCCCCCACCCTCCCTTTCTTTCATGTCCTCTTTCTAAGCATTCAGTATAAGCCAGATACAGAGGCAGTATTCAGAGTGAAGTGGACTATTGCTCTGGTGCTGAATGGCAATAGGCACATTTAATCTTTCCATCTATTTCTTATATAAAATAATATAATCAGAACAAAGCAATAAACAAGCTTGAGAACTGTGAGTTGTGGTCATTAGAGCCTATTGCAAAGTGCTACTTTGTCAGGGAAATGGCGCCTGGTTAATTGAAAGTGGGCTGTTAAAAAATGTTTTCGTTTTACCTGGCTTGTTAATGCCTGCCTGGTTGCTTGGTGCTTCAGGAGAAAAGGGAGAGATTCATTTCAGCACTTTACCTCTTAGCTATTACTTGTTGAGAAAAGTCTCCCTTGGACTGGAGTTGTCAAAGGGACAAGCTGCAGATCTAGCAGACTATCTCTGGAGATGTAGCTTCACCTCCCCATAGTGCTAACAAGTCCCTGTGAGGATTTATACAAATAGCAACGGGTACTTAATGACTCGGTGTGCTCTCAGGCTTTACCAGAGAGGGCCCCAGAGAGGGGACCTGACTGGAAACCCCTCTCTCATTCTTCAAGCTTGACTACCTATTTTTTCCCACCACATAAATCAGGTTGTCAGGTAAAGAAGATAGTGGGAAAATAACACCTGCCCAGATTACTCAGCCTGGAGCTGGGAGATTGCCAAAGTTTGCATCTGGAGCACAGAGAGGGGGAACAACCTTGCGCCTTAATCTCTCACCATATCATTCTTTTATCTGTGGAATAGTGATGAAGCTTTACCTCAGAAAATGTGGCATTGATTAGCTGTTGATGTGAGAGGAATCCGGAGGTTGGTGCCCTACAGGAACTGACCAGGAGAGAGGCATTTCCCTGAGTCAATACTTGTGATATGACAGAGTTCAAAGACAGTGTCTGGCAGCATTTGATGCTGTTATGGCTAAACCATAGCTACATTATAAGAATCTTAACTTTCAAAGTAAAAATATTTTTTTCTCTTGGTCTGAGTCTTCAGGAACCAAAAGCCAGAAGGAGAACAAAACGAGTCACAGTTCATGATTTTGAATGTTTAGTGTTTTTTTTCTGCCATTATCTTGTTTGCAGTGACATATGAGACCAAAACTGAAGTATGACAGAAAAATACAACATCAGATGCGACTGTCATTGTATTAGCGTAACTTGGGCTAACTCTTCTTTAATTGAATACTTTCAGTCCTGCTAACTTCAGTAGGCTTCCACAGCTGTAACAAACAGCAGCATTTACCCGCGGATCCTCTAGTCCAGGTAAGGTTTTGCAGCAGAAGCAGCAGGGAGGTATATGAGGTAGTCAAGAGTAAATGGTGGGAATTCAATATCCTGAATCTGAATGTATGTGACTTAAAACAGTACCAAAAGGACAAGGTGACAGCACTTCTTCGGCATTGCAGTATGCTTGCATTGTGTTCTGCAGACGCAGATTGATCCTGCTCTGTCTGAACCTTTACAGATTCTCTTGCTTTTATGTCCCCACAATTCATACTCTCCAGAGCATAGGTCATGCCCTGGACCATCCAAGAGAGCCATTTGGCCTCTCAGCTCTAGTAATGAGGTGGTGAAGGGACTGGACATCTTTTCAACCAAGTTCCAGAGCTTCCATACTTGTTTGGGCAGTGGCCAGGGTGTCACAAATGAAGGAAGGGTGGAGCACAACATCTGAGGAAGCAGAAACTCCACTGCAGGCATTGTGCTGAAGTCCTGGATGAGGAGATTGCAGCTTCCAGCAAGATCAGTTCTCTGTGGAGTGGATGGTATATGAGGGAAGAAAATGTCCTCCCAGCCTAGAGACTCCTGTCTCATTTCTAGTCAGGACAGTCAAGATAGGGCATTGTGTGGCGAGACTGCAGTACTATTTTGTGTATTAGTGTCATTGAAGATTCAAATATTTCAGCAATCCTAGCTGAAAGAATAGGAAAATCCTTTCTAAAACTAAATGATGGGTCAAAACTATTAAGTGGAGTGAGTTTCTTGATTCTTCAGAGCTTACTTTGAACTTTTTAAATTTATTAAGATGGTACGGCTGTGGACAAAGCCTGTCTTACAGCCTCTTTAACCTCCTACCCCCAGGCCCTAACTTCAAAGGTGCTATTCTAAGCTTTTACCTGCATATATGTGACTTAGTATATAAACCAAATATGCTCTAAGGTCACACTTGTCCATAAGTCAGGGCAATTCTTTTTGAAGCTGATGCAAGTTCTGTCTGCTTATATCCAGATCTTAAAAGGCTTAAAGCTTGATTTTTATCTTTACATGTTCTTTGTGTTACTGGCTGGAGCTGTTTCAATTCAAGTAGCTAATGGAACAGTTCAACAACTAGGAAACAAAAGAGTTAGTTTTTGCGTATTTGCTAAGGTATCAATTGAAAGCTCTCTTCCCAGTTTTCATTGTGAAGTGATGGTGGGGGACTTGCCTAAAGCAGTACTGAGGCATGAAGAGATCCATGTTTCAAAGTAATTTCTATCTAAGATCCATTTTGCTTGTTAAATTTACAGCATTTTAATCCGTTCATTTACATGTCAATTCACTGGACATTAACTCTTTTACAACATGGAAGTCCTGTTTATATTTATTGATGCAATGTCCCTGAGAGTGGGACAGCAACAAAAGGGTGACCTTCAGTTTCAATTTAATGCAACCCAGGAATCAAGAAATCTAATATCTATTTTGTTGATTCAGAGTAGTGACACATAACACTAGTATATTGCATGCACACACAAAAGTAATACAAGAGATGCTCTTGCTTGTGTTATTACTCACTTCCTGTTTCTAACTTAAGAAGGTGTTAGTAAGAGTGTTACACAAACTGTTGATACAGTTTTAACAAGAAGAAATGTAGTACAATGCATCGTAGGAGTATGGAGTGATAGAGTTTTCCTGTGTGGGTTGGAGAAAGTATTTTTTCAAGTATTTGGATTACACGGACTATATATGATTAGCCTAGTTGTTGCCAATTACAGGTGTTCTAACACCCACCTTCTCCTGTTATATGGTTTTTATCATGACTGGCATCATCATTTAATCATTACAGCAGTGGACAAAGAGTCAGAATTCCTGGCTCCTAAGAGTAATTTGGGTGATTTACTGGGTTTTTTTTGTCCTTCGATCAGTCAGAGTTCAGTCTCTTTATGCCTCCATCTTTCCATCTGAAAGCAGAAATAATCAGTAGGTTGATATATTTGTGCTTAGGATTTTTTCCCACTCTGCAGTAAAAGAGCAAATAAATGTAAGCATTTTGTCCCACGTGAAATTCTGGTATTTGAAAATTTGTGTTTATGAGGAATTGGGAAAAACATGATAATATTGATATGTTTTCCTTTCTGTGGGTTGAAAAGTTGCAATAAATGATGATTAGGAAATAGAGGCCTCAGATATTTCTGTAGTCCCAAAGTGAATTGGTTGTATTATGTTTCCTGAACAGAAAATGAACATTTTGATTTTAGTTCAGTTTGACTTGTCTCTGTGTCACCTAGATCATTTGGGATTGTCATACCAACCCATTGGCATTCTCTAAATTGCCTAGAGTCAGGTGAGTCCCAGGTCATACTGTGTTAGTTGCCCTACCTTATGCCCATTCGATATCAACTGGAGATCTCAGCTGGGTGCGAGGTGAGGAGAAAATAAGCACAAGGCAGCTGTACTGCAGTTCACATGAGGCACCACAGCAGTGGATGCACATGCGAATTAATATTGATGTGACTTGGAAGAATTACAGTTTGGCTCAACGACCTGAAGTTTATTGGTGAGAAGGAGCAAAAGCCAGGGATTGTGGCATGAGAAGACTGAAGCAGTCCCTTTGTCTACCATGTTCATGTAAACGTTAGTGACGTCAGGGTGGAATCCAACAGAATATGTATCAGAACAAATGTAAGAACATAAAATATGAAAGAAAAGTGCTAACATGAGTTTGGAAACGTGGATGGGGTGAAATGGTTGTGCCTTGTGAGGGACAGAATGGTTACATAAAATTCTAGAAGCCTCCAGTTCTGCCACAAGCTCTGGTACAGAACCATGGCCTAAGAGTTTCATGATGCCTGAAGCTAGTCTATATTCTTACCAGGAGAATGCCTTCCAAAACCTGAATCAGTGACTTTAGTAAACTGTCCCCATCCTCCTAAGGGGGATTGGTCATCAGTTGAGAGATGCTTATATAGGTCTAATAAGGGTAAATTCAGTGAACCTTTATGCTGTCCCAATATTTTCCAACACATCAAATGCAGAGACATTTCAAAAAGCTTGCTTAGAATACACAGAACCTACAGAAACCAATCTGGACCTCCTAGAAAATTAACGTCTATGGGGAATATGGACTAGGACATGATTCTTGAAGAAAATAATAGCATATTTTCTTGCAGTACAAGGTTTAGTCTTTGGCTGCCAACTTAGCTGTATTTGAAAGGATGTATTTGAAAATGGGTTCTCAATTCCTGCGTTGTGTCTGAGGAAGGCTGTAATTCTGCGTCCTGAGGCACTCTGAGCGAGCCCAGCTCTCAGCTACCCCACTAGTGGGATGTTCAGTTAGTTCTGCCTGCACCTAAATGTCACAGCTTCCTCCCCACTAGTGGGATGTTCAGTTAGTTCTGCCTGCACCTAAATGTCACAGCTTCCTCTGAAAGCCACTTAAGGTACTTCAGGAATACTCTCTCAAGACAGCTGTAACCTCCTGGGAGAAAACAACCTCTGGTGAATGGCACTGAATGATTAGAAAAGCCTCAGAAGGAGAGGGAGGGAGGAAAGACATTTGTCAATGACTTTGTGGGTTGTATTTTTTTGGGTTTTGGGGTTTTTTTTTGTTTTTTTTTTTTTTTTCCAGAGCGACATTAAAGTAAATGGTTGCATCCTGTGTTTGAATGCTGTCATACTGGATCAGAACAGAGACTATGTAGTCACTCTGTTGTATCCTGGGTACCGTTAGGAGCAAGAAGAAGGACCAGGAAGGGATTTTTATAAGGAGTTGGCAATACTCATGACCAATCATGTGCAAATTGCTTGAGCTTTCCAGGTCAGAATTTCTGAGCAGCTGTTCAGTGGTCAAGAAAAAATACTTATTTTTTTTATTTCCATAGATAAACCATATTCTGGATGTTCCAGGGACCTGCTCTGTGATGTCATACTGCTTGACCTGGATACTTTTACCCCATCTCTGTGGAGAATTACCCAATCTGTTAAGATTCAGTCTCAAATTAGGAGTTGGCAAATTCTAGGGCTTTTGGAAACATGGTTGTTTTTTAATGTGTGTGGTTGGTTGCTTTTTTTTCACCCTGGAGGTCTGGATATTCTTCTTCTTTCATATTACTCTCTCACTTTTGATGTAGGCTCTAAGCAAAGAATGCTGCTGTGTGTGTCTACTGGTTTTGTCTTTCTGTTACGCTGTGCTTTTAAATAATCATCAAGAGTGCCTAGGGCATAGGATGGGCACCTTTCCCATCTGGTTTTATAAGCATAAATAAATACTTATAGAAAAGACAGCTGTGGAGCTCTCCCTCTTCTCTGATAGATCTCTCTTCAAAGCTGTGGATCAAAAGAGCATTGCAAATATTCAGTGGCAGAGACCATGACTCTGAGGACTGGCACAGAGGAGTTACACGTGAACTTCTAAGTCTGCATAAATAACCTTCCAAAATGCAGGTTGAGAAAATAATAAACACACTTATCTTGCCAGCAGGGAGAGAAAGTGCCTCCTGTCACTCAGAGCAGCTCTCCAAGGCATTGCAGTCATGTATGGAAGCTGAAAGAGGCCTGTCTGAGGCCCACTGCCTTCAAAAATGTGACAGAAATTCAAGTCTGCTTTCACTGAGACGTTAGAAATGACACTGCAGAGACTCAAGAGATCTAAATTAAAATTCTAGCTCTGACACAGACTTTTGGAGTGTATGAGCAAATTACCATGTGCCTCAGTGCCTACTCATGAGAAAAAAAAAAAAGGATTATAATATTTCTTATCTCTGACTTTGTTTTAAATCAGAGCATCAGACTGAAGTAATTTCTCACTAAATAGATGTATTTGACGCCCAGCCCTCCAAGGGCAGCTAAGCGATAAAAATAGAAGTAGAAATAGTAGTAAGTAGGTAAATAAGTGATTTCTAACACCTTGGAGTTAGTGTGGGATGTCCTGTTACTGATTTTATATACTAAATAAGTAAGATTTATCTGTTTATGAAGACAGGTGAGTTTTTATTGAAAGGTATAAAACTTACCGAAGAGACAAGCAAGTAAATAGATTTGACTGTACACAACTGTTTACTTTGTATAAAACCAGTGAGTCAAGAGAGAATTTTATAACTGTGTATGCTCTCCAAACAGCTCATCCACTGTTCTGTCTTTAAGCCTAGTGGAAGTTCAGTAAGGAGTATGATCACAAACTCCCAGATTTTACTACTGTGCTCCAAATTTTGTTCTTTTTCTTTCCATAGCTCATTCCAGCATGACTTTAGATGTCAAAGGTTGATGGCAACAAGAATGCTGCCGTCCTGAAACTACGTCTCTGGTTGGTAAGACAGTCCTTAATGTTAACTTTGTTTCCTTAAACTTGTTTTCTAAAACTGGT
Source organism: Fratercula arctica (assembly GCA_947846985.1). Lineage (NCBI taxonomy): Eukaryota > Metazoa > Chordata > Aves > Charadriiformes > Alcidae > Fratercula > Fratercula arctica. Next base: position 17,016,175 of record CANTUZ010000005.1, read on the forward strand.
ATTTTACAGTAGAGAGTATGTCTCCTTCCCAACAAATACTCGTCGCTGATTTGGACTTAACAAACCTGATTTTTCACTGTCTAGCTATCCCCCTGCAAAGAGCATTTCTTAAAAAACAGTAAACTGGTTAGGCAAGATTTTGCAATGACATAAATAAATGTGTGAGGTAGTACAGGATAGCAAATAACCAGACCAGTGTTTTAAATGTGGAATTCCACACTGAGAAAAGGGTTGTCGTTTCTTAGCCTGAATGACTGAGGAAAGCGAAGGACAAAGGAAACTGCAGTAACTCCGCAGCTCTATAGATGTCACCAGCCTTTCACTCCAGCCTTCCCCAGCCGTTTTCTCGTTGGTACCTATCTCCTTCCAGCCATTTTTTTTTTTTTTTTTTTTTTTTTTTTGTAGCCCCAAAGGGACTGTTGTTTGGATGATGAAATACTGCATAGTACAAATTAAGAGTTGCCAGCAGTGAGCTGTGCATGGACAGGACATACAAGGTGGAAAATGTAAACAGTAACACAGTACTTTCTCAATTACATCTTAAGCAAACACACTTACTTACCAGGAGTCAGAGAACAGTATGAACTTCTTTTTAGATATTGCCAGCTAAATCATTATGGTATTTCCTGAGCTTTGTTTAAAATGATTTATGGAGGTTATTTGCAACATTTCACCTTCTCCTGGAATTCTCACATAAAAATCCAAACCATATAATTTCCGTTCACATAACACCCACAGCAGGCATGCACTGTTCTCTTGGAGCTGGGAACTTGTCTGCAAAATGGGAAGGGCAGTTCCAACAAGAAAAAAAAAAAACAACACACCAGTACAGAAGGAAAATGACCCCCTTACATCCTCCCACAGGCTGACTTAGGTTCTAACTTCGCTTAAGGAGCCAAAGGTGTGAAGATAGGGCAAAGTGGGAGGGGAATGGAGAACAAGGAGATGGGCTTGCTTGTTGAGGTGAGTTTTTTGGAGCATAACACATCATCTTGAGTTACCAACTCAACTTTTTCTACAGCAACACCCCAGAGATTTCAGGTTTGAGTCCCAAGTGGAGCAGCTGCATCTGCACTGGAGAGGATGGCTGTGCATTGGCTGTGCCACTGTCCCACCACATGTACCTCTGTTTGGTGGTACTGGGGGTCTGTTGCCTCCTGTAATCAGACCCTTGCTTAGGACTCAGAGCACAACTGATCTCTGTTACATCAATGGGAAAAAGCTGTACCTGATTGCTGTTGTGTTCATGGGAAGAAGCAGATAGATGGAGGTCAGGTTTGTACTACGGTATTTGGATAGAGCAGTTGCCAGCTGGAAGTGTGGGGAGGAGGGGAGGAAGGCACCCCAATGTAGCACTGCTTTCAGAGAAACTCTGTTAGTCATTGTATGACAAGTATCTGCAAGGGGCTTTGCCAGCATAGCTAGAGCTTGGCCATGACTCCTGGAGGCAAGCCCTGGCCAAACAGACTGTGCTCAGAAAACATACACTCATCAGTCCCAGGAAAGTGTTTCAACACTGCCTTTGTTTGATCCCTACTCGAGACTTATTTTCGAGACTGCCCCAAACAGTGGTACTTTTAAGTTGCAGACAGCACGATGGAGAGACCAGAGACTGACATTAGGAGAGGGGCAGGTAGGCCATGGTGGGGGGGCCGGGCAGTAAGGTCTGACTGCTGGGATCCTCAGGCCAGTGGTTTGTCCATGAGATCACACAGTTGGCTAGCCTGCAGTAGTGCATCTGGGGGGATACAGAGCAGGGCAGTGCTTTTCCCTTGGATTTTGATCAAATTTCTTAGAGTAGCGAGGAGAAGTACTTAAAAATGATGCATGCTTTCTTCAAGATTTCCATTTTTTAAACTCACAGCTTAAAATATGTTTTAAAACTTTGTTAGTAAATGATCCTCAAAAATTTGAAAATACATATTAGCTCAGCTGTTAATGATACTGTAGGCACTCCACTGTTAATAAGTGGTGTTTTTCATACCATGCGTTTCAGCTTTGGGTGGAGGGCCATACCTTAATTTGATATACCAAGGTATATTTCAGTGCAAGCCCGCTAATGTTGGTGCTATTGCTATGGATTTACATTGGTGTAATAGGACATAGAATTTGTCCATAAAAGAGAGGCAGTGAAAACTGAACATATACTGTAATTCCCCGAGTGGTAGATTTTCATATTATCTATGTTCATTCAGGATTTGAATCTTGGAGACTGAATTAATTTCAGATCTTCTACCACCTGACCCAAAACAAAAACCAGACAGCTGTGTTTGTTACTGCTTGATAATATATTTTTCCAGGAAAACACAGCTTAAGCTCAGCTCTACTGAAATAGCTGGTTGTTGTTTGTGCTTTACACAAAGTCCACCACTGGCTAAAAGGAGAACGAGTATCTGCCTACCACAGGGAATTTACCATTTAACTTTGGTTCAGTGCAAGAGCTTGTCAAAAATTGGTTTGAAACAGTGTTTTAAAATCCTGCTCAATGAAAAGGAGATGAAAAACTAGAAGAGTGCAGTGAGGAAGTGCTTAGTTTGGGTTTATGGTTTGACGCAAAACAAAACACACCGTTCAAGAAAAATACAACCACTGAAGAGACTGCAAATGTGTGGGCAGGATTAGAAATTATGAGAACAGAAGGGTCCGGTTTCTGCAGCACTATGTAAAATAGGCACCAAAGAAATAGGCTCATTCACCATATTGACATTATTTAATACATTATTAAATCCCTGAAAGACCTCTATTATGTAGATTTATGTCTGATCTCAAAATCTGAAAAAGCACTAATACTTTGGGACCTAAAGCTGAGGTTTTGGAGGGAGTCAGCTTTACCTGAACACCGGTACTGACAGGCTGGGCCCTGTTGGTGGCAGTGAGGAGCTTTTTGGCCTGCACTGCAGTCAGTCCTTTTGGGATTCAGGCTTTTCTGCCTGGAAGCAGCAAAGAAGCTGTCTTGTATGCTGAACTCTGAAGGTGGAAGGCGACAGAGATACCAAAAAGTTTAGATGGTTTTACACAGAGAGTAGAATGGCATGGTGTCTGAGAATGGAGCTGGCTGATGGGCAGCCACAAACGCTAGTTCCCTGTGTTCTCTTTCATACAGTCCAGTGAGGTCTCTTGGGACTGTTCTGGACTACTGCTTTCTGAACAGGATAGTTCCTTTTTTATGTGCAGTGATGCCTGGAGATGGAGATGGGCACATATACAGGAAATCCGCTAATTATTCATATCCATCTACATATTTAAATGGCAGAAGAAAATAAGCTTTTTCATCTTCTTTATCTCAAGAAGCAGAGTTCTGGTCTATTCTTTTTATGCAACATACTAATGAGCAGACAAAAAAACTTATATACTTCTGTAATGTGTGAAGTATGTGATTGAAAAAGGAAGCATTATTTCAATTACTTACGCCAATTTTGAATTATAACACAGTTTTATTTGAAGTAAAGGGAGATCCACATGAATATCCACTGTGTTAATCAAGATGCATTGCAATGAATACTGAATGAATAATAATGAAACACCAAGAATGAAATGTCACCATTTAGAGATATTATATCTTAGCTCTTCCACATATTAGACTATCAGAATTAATTGAACCAGTACAAAACTTTATGGCTGGTGGCATGTTCATTGTTGCTTAAAAGGAATGAAAGCGTAGGCACAATCTAGCCCATTTATCAAAAGCTGGTTCATCTAGAACTTGTTACAAAACTCAGCTGATGAAGTTTTCTGAATCAGTTTTGCCAGTCGCCAGTTACAGTAGCATAGATCCATCTTTATTGGATAATCTTGTACCACAGTTCATTAGAGATAAATGTGTCTGAGGACACATAGACAAACATTTACAAACTGTATTAGTTGTTTGGAGAGAAATTTATGTCTTTTTGATGGGAATTCATTTTAAACTAGCTCACAGGCTTTGCCATCTGGAAGAGGTTATGTGCAAGTATATCTTTGATATGACTATTATTTATTTTGAACTTCCAAGGTCATACTTTATTGCAGAGAGAAGCAGATTCTACCTGAATGATTTGTGTCCACCTCTTGCAAGTTGGCTGGAATCTTAAGTGTGATTAACTAGCAGAAATGCAATAGTAATACCAAAGTGTTGGGGTCACAGATTTTGCCTGTAAATTAGGCTTAATCTTGGTTATCCAAAATCACAACGCAGAGCAAAGGTACTCATTCCAAAAAGGAAATTAATTCACTTGCATTATAACCAGTTTAGATGAGCTAATGTGAATTTCAAATGGTGTGATTATACCAGCAGATGAGTTACAAAAAAAATGAACTTTGAATCCTGCATTGCAAGTATTTACACCAGAACCTTGGTTCATGCACTCACTTGAGAAACAATGATGCAGGGCCCAATTCTCCCTTCGTTTGCTCTGACTGTTACAGATTAATAAAATTAAGAGCCAGATTGTATAGTATGTTCTCTAATGACAGACCAGAGACTGCTGTCCTTGCAGTGAGCTTTGTGTATCTCACTAAAATGCAGCCTGCACAAAGCAGGCATCCAGTTTGGGCTCAGAAGATGAAGAAACTGCTGCTTCCCCTGCTAGTCTGTTCCAATGGTTAGTCACTTTCCCTATTAAAAATGTGTTACTTATTTCCTATCTGGCATCCAGATATGGGAATGTATGTCAGAATAGCTCCACTGACTTGAATGTGCTACTCCTGATAAGAGGAGAAACAGGCCTGAGGTCTGTTTGCTCCTGATCCTGAATTGGAGAGCCTGTTAGTGCTACAGGTCTGAGCACTTGGTGCCAGCTATTCTGGTCAGCAACCTGGGGTGTTCGTTACTGTCTTATTACTTTCTTCTGTTTGTTCCACTAAGTGAACATTTATTCACTGAGTCAGCCCTTACATGTCTCTTCTACCCACTCCTTTTTTCCCCTTCTCCCCCAGTGGAGAATCGTTGCAAAGTGCAGTGATGCACAGTGTCTGCCATTTCCATGAGCAGGACAGGAGTTCATTCTGCCTGTTCACAAGTTATTCCTACTCTGAAACACACATGCATGTGTACACACAAAAATGTGAGCAAAGCCACCCAGAATCCGTCTCAAAAACTCCTGCTGAAAGCTGTCAATTATCCTGCACTGGAGTAACTTTCCTTTTAGTCTTTTAAAGGTCAAATTTGTCCTGTTACAGAGGATCAGAAAGTCAGTGCGTGTCAGGTCAGGCAGTTGCTAGAGAGTGGTAAAATTTTCATTTTTGATCAATAATGACATATGAAAGTGTCTAAATAATAATTTTAACACTTCTACTACAACATGATTTTGTGGTATCGCTGCTAATCTTGTAATTACATCGCCACCTGGTGCCTGTTAGCATCATATACAAAGCTGCAGAAAATTCAGTGTTTCTATGACGATTTCGGTAGCAAATGCTGTGGTCTTGATGTAAAATATCGGGCTCAAAAGGTTTTCTTTTCAGAGGGGCAGGATGGCACGGTTGATACAAAAATGCTGGAGCCACAGTGTATGATTATTTTGAAATGTGTTGGTTGCCATAGTCCTCACTGCCATTTGTAAACCCAGTATAACCCCATAGTTTACTGCAGTGGTGGGTCTCCTAGGGGGGGACACTGAGGAGATGGCTGCATCCCCTGTTAGCACTGTGCAGTACAACATTAGCTGCAGATTAGTGCATTGGCTGTACCTCTTCACCCTCTTCATCCCGGTGCCCGAGAAAATTCCTGATTTTTCAATACTCTTCAAATGCAAGAGTTCCTTTTTGTTTATTTTGCTTGGTGTTGGAGGGAAATTGAATCACTAATGAAGAGCCAGATTCTGTTTCCCTTAAAGTGAATTTGTTCTTGACCATGAGAGAAGTCCCACAAGATTCCAGAGCTAGGATTTACCCTTTGCAATTCTGCACATACAATGAAGACAGCAGGTAGTAGAGCATTGTCACTCTCTAGATATGCTGGACAGATCACACCTACAGATCTGATTTTATTCTATAATTTGATTTCATGGTTTAGGATCCTCCCTGTAGGCTCAATACAGAGAAGACTCCATTTCCTGCCCTAATATGCTGTAAAGCCTGCATCCACACCAACTTGACTGAAGGGGTCTGTGCTGCTGTGACAAGCAGCTCTGTTCCCTCTGAGTCAAGAGAGTCCTGGAACGGCCTTTTCCTCACATCCTCTCTGCACATTGTCTTGAAGAGAATACTTTCAGACAACACCCGGACACCATCCCATGCTGTGCTGTGCTACGCTACAGACAGTTTCACAACTGCCTTACTGTGCCGAAGGGAACCGGGAATTTGGCCACAACCATTTCCTAAGTTCCTTACACTGTGCTGTGGTTTTCAAGAGCTTTTGTGTCCTGGGCCAAGCAGAGGTGCCATCTCACCCTTCTACCCTAAAATGCATGCTTCAGGCAAGAGAAGTGTTCCCCTGTGTCTTGCTTCCTGATGCCACCACCAGAAGCATCAAGCTATAAGACGTCACAAGAGGGATGAGCAGGGCAATGGGGTGGGTTGGTTGCTAGCAGCAGGGGAAGGTGGAGCAGCTAGGAAGCCTGGAAGAAAAAGGAAGTACTAGAGCCCTGTAACTTTTTCTAGTGGGCTTTCTCCTGCCAGAGAAGAATGAGTCAAATCAAAATGTAGGAGAAGGCTGATCAGAGCACTGGAGGCTGGAGTGGAGGGATTAACTTGGGGCAGAAGGCAAGTTCAGTGTTCAGGGGTCACCTCAGAGAGGATCTGCTCCTGAAAACAGCGCTTGGTTCATCACATCATTCCTCTTTCCCTCCTGGTGTATGCCATGGGGAAGGGGAGTAGCACCATCTACCCCCACCAAGTCCTTTTCAGGATCTCTGTTGCCTGACTGTCATACCAGCCATGGTCTGCCATTGATGCAGGCAGACCTTACTTCCAGATGCTGATTGCCATGTTCACAGAGATTTCTCCTCTCTTCCCGTTCCCCAGCGTACTCCATGTGGAGGAACTGCACTCCTGGGTTTTCCTATGCTGGATCCTGCAGGCACACTCTTACCTACATAGGTGGCCTCCTCCAAATATTAAGCTGAGGATGGGAGTCATCCTTGGACTCACCTCTGATCATTTCTTTATGCTTTATCCTAAGTGGGGGTCAGTGCTCAGCACTTCCTTGTTTCCTGCAGCCTTCGTTCCTCAGCACTCCGCAAGCAACTGTGTCCCACCTCACAGGGGCTGTGTTTAACCTGGAGTACATCTCTAGCCAGTTAGGGCACTAAGTAAGAACCAGTGGCACTATCTGGTCCCCAGACCTGAATTTCATAAGTACTAAGTACTTGCAGATTTGACTTTTGTTTGGAGCTGCTATGGTTCAGGAGTTTGGCCACCAGTCTGCCAATGAATAAACCAGCACATCCAGCCAAACCTGAGCTTGCATTCATCAGCCAAGTGAGGGGAATTAGTCATATTGACACCAGATGAAAATCTGGCCCTAAAATATTGGTAAGGCAAAGAATGGAAAACACAGAAGGCTTTCATAGATATTCTGTTTAATGTTTTGTAAACTTTCCTGCTATGTTGCTAGGGGGATTTTAATACATCAACGCATTTAAAATAGATCTCAGTGAAATGTTTGAAATTGGAGCCAATTCTCCCCCTGCCCTGAACTTCCTTATTGTTCCTGTCACCATTTCAGCTCTCTCCCGTCTGGAAAAGACCCTCTTGCTGACCTGCTTCCTGCCCCTGTAGCCATACTAGGAACTGCACAAGGAATCCTTGTTTTACTACACTTCAGACGCTGACATTGCATTTTGCAGCTAGCCAGGCTTCATCTGGAGAGTATAGTTCTCGCGTTTCCTGATATGAGTCAGTTGTGAGGAAAGTGTTTAACCTTTTTGTCAAAGGTTAAACATATAAAAGGGGAATGTGAAGCCTTGTATTCCTGTTGTTGCCACACTAAAGAGAGCAGCTTTCATGGATGAGATAAATCTAATTTTTCTGAGGAATATTTCTTTCTGTATCCAATTCACAGCTGCAGTTTACTGCACTTGTTAAGGAAAGCGTGTGTTTGAACAGGGCTATATGACAAGGGTCATTTATTGACTGTTTCCATTCTTTTTTTCTTCTTAATTGTCCTCTCTGCTTCTGTCAATGGATTGGAAGAGACTTGGACAGGCATTTGTATTAAGTGAGCCAATTAGAATTTTTAAAAATGGCTCATTTCTATAAAATATAAAGAACTTCAGAGGAAAATGAATAGCAAGATTCTTTTGCTTGAAAACAAGCGAATTTGTCCCTACCTGTTCTTACTGACACCATATTACTTTAATCCATCTTTCTCCACTGCTTGGCCGAGTATACTGTTTTCTTATCTATAATTACCAAGATTGATGACTTAGCTATGTTATGAACAATCACATGCCTCTTCACACTAAATACTTAATGGCATACTCTTGTCATGATCCAGATGACTCTGCCAGAGAGCTCATTCCAGTTTTACTCTGTGTGTTGGCTGCTTCTATCCTTTGTGAAGCATAGGAACACACCTATTTTTGTTTAGAGACAATTCCACAGGTGACCTGCTGGTTGTTCTGCACCAATTGCACCACTGATAATTTGTAGGTGCTTATCTTTATGGCTGGGTCTGAAATAGCCAATTGTAATCAATCAGCAATGGTTATCCAATGAGTCTGTGGGAGAGCCAGGAGCAGTCTACCGTAACCACTAACTGCAGGTTTGCTCTTGAATCTCTGTTGCTTAAGGACTCCATTCTAGCAGATAATTAGTTTGTTCTTGCCTGGTCCGGGTTCTTCTGGAGCTCTCTAAGATTGTGTCATAAGCAGACAGCTCCACACAACAGTTTTGCCAGGCTGGAAAGATATAGTCTTGAAAGGGAAAACAGGACAAACAAAAGATAAAGAAAAATCAGAAATGTCATTCCCGAGGGAGTGTTCCTGACAATCTGTTAACTTTTCATTGGCGTGTTCGTAACCACTTCCAAAAAAATGTCACAAACTCTTAGGAGAGCAGCTTGAACCTCTGCTTATGAATTGAAGGAAATTTGTTCTAAAGAAAATACATCACATGAAGTTAACCCACAATACTGGATCAGCCAAGAACAACACCACGGAACAGGAATTCCTTCAATTTAACAATACCATAATCTCGTTGCAGGCTGAGCAGTAACATTAGAAACTTCACATATAACACCTTCCCTTACAGTTGAAATTTGGCAGTGGTGACTTTAAAAAAAGATATCTTAAAACCAACCTTAATCTTCAGCCTGGATAAATTGTTTGATTAAGAGGATTTATGAGTTAACCACTTACAAAGTCAAATCAATGTAGTGTTAAGATTCCTATGTTTTATTCCAGGCATATAAGTAATGTGTGATTCAAAATACACTGCAGAATAGTTCAAAGCTGACACTGTAAGTGCTTCATTGCATGAACTGTGGAGGAGTGCTGATTTTCCATCGCTCCTATTATGTGCTTCAGTCACGGTAGTTCTGTCTCCTGCAAGGCAAACTCAATCTGCCTGTGCTTTCCTTAATTACATCACTTTCATTGAAAGCACAAAAGTAACCACTGTGACTCATACTGTCAAAAACCTAGGCATCACCTTCCATAGTTCTTCATTTACATTATAATTAAGTGCCTTTTGGTCCAAAACCTAATTCCTTGCAAAGCTAGGGTAAAAGAGCTCTGTGTGAAGACCTCCTGGGCTCAGGAATTGATGGTGATAACATTATTGCTGACATAGCATAGGGCAGCTGCATGGTCATCACTGCAGCTCCTGGCCTGCAGTTGTAGCTTTGACCTCCTCTATGTTCCCGTATGGAGGGACTTTGAGAAACAGACCTGTGTGCAGATCAGTAGGACAAACACAGACCTGTCTCCCTGGGCACACGACAGCTCTTGCTGTTTGCCCCCTACAGAAAGAATCGCTGCACCAATATGTGCAATTCCTGCACATTGCTTCTCTGGACCTTCTGCATCTTCGTGACTCTGAGGCTCCAATATACCAGTAATCCAGGCATACACTTGGACCGAGATTTGTTCTATCTAACTGAATGCCTGAGTTAGGACTGCAGTCACACCAGGGTCTGTAGATTAATAGTTCAAGATGTCATGAAAATCTTCTGCAACATAAATTCTGTAATGCTAGCAGGTCTTTTGGGCAAGGGACCAGCACGGAGCAGGAACAAACTGTTTATTTGAGCAGGCATCTTTTCTCCCTTTCTTCCTCCCTGCTCAGATTTCTCCACTGCCCAACCAGGTCCTGAAATATCAGACAAAAAAAGGCAAACACAAAAACTAAAAAGGAACTAAAAAGGGTTCCAAAGGTATTTTTCTTTTGTAAATCTCAGATTTGTAGAAACATGGCTCAGGCATTTTGAAGGTAGAGGGTTGCTAGAATGACAGTAAATTGGGATTTATATTTGTGAAGGGAGAAAAGGATGGCAAAACCCAAGCCCTTATTTCCTCTAGGACGGGATGCTTCACAGAGAGAGAAGCCCGTGTGAAACAAAGTGATTGCTTTTGCTGCTATCACTCTGAACAGTGCAGGCTGTAGCAGAGCCTCCACCTTCATTCAGCTTAAATAATAATTTAGTCTTTCCATTCACAGCATCTGTACATCCTCCTGTGTTTAGCCACAGACTACTAAAACCCTGTGTACATTAGTCAGTGGTATGGATGTTTTTTCCTTACAGACATAGGACAGTTTCCAATCCGTTTCAGAAAGAAAGATGAATTGGAATTGGGTTTGATATGAGAGAACTTGGGCTCATTTCCTAGCTCTGCCATGTACATCTTGCTGTCTTGGGCAAATCTTAGCTCTGTCTATTCTGAGCTATATTTGGGGCAGGCACTTTCTCATTTGCTATGCATACATGCAGTGCTTAGCACAAAGGGGACTCCAGCCACTCATGAGAAACCAGTGAACAGATGGTAGTAAGTTATCAGTGTGACTAGGTATTCCCACTCTGATAGTTTTAGTAGCAAACTTCATCTTTTAAAAAATCCTGCCAACAGGCCAAAACTGGAGGTATGTAAAAGAAAAATTAAATGAAGGGGTCCATTTACAAAATATCTCTTTCACAGCTCTGAAATACGGAAAGGATTTTCCATTGTAGGAACTGAGACAATTTGGACATACTGTCAAAGTCCTGCTAAAGCCAAATGTCAGTGCTGTGCTTAGTTAAATCCATGGTAGGCTTGTCTTTTTGACTTCCAGAAAAGGAGTAAAGAACTCTTTTGGGCCAGATATTTCCTTAATCTCTCACTTGCATTCACTCAGATGAGCTTTTTACAATTAGGAGTTTCCCTGTTTGGCAATACTTCTGCATTGTCACAGGCAGAGATGACATAATGAACTACTCTTACGCATATTCTTGAGCTCTTCTGGGTAAAAATAGTGACCCTCAGCTTTAATCTTCAGAACTTCGCGTCTCAGTGCAGCTATTCTGATGACAAGGGTGAGCAGATCTGGCTAAGGCAGGAAACAGATGTATCCTCTTATTCTTAACATAAATTGTTGGGGTTTATTTTTTGGTTAGCTGCAGTCCTAATCTCACTTTTGATCGAGTGCAGAGGAAAAGAGTAATTAGTGAAGTATTAGTGTTATTATTATTTCCTGACATTAACTCCCCTGCTACTTGTCCATCCTTTTCTCAGGCCCAGCAAGACAGTGTGTGGGTTTAACAGCCGAAGAGCATTTTTATTGCTGGTCGCTCTCTGCACTCTGAAGTCATACTGTGTTTGCTCTACTGAGACAGTAAAAAGAGAAACAACTCCTACTGAATGTGGCCACAGTTACGTGGGTGGTAAGTGCCTTATAACAATGTAGCTTATGCAGGAAGGGGAATACATTTTATTAGTGTACTCTTTGTAGGTGAAGAACTGCTTTCCAAATGCACTATTTTATCTGCAAAGCAGATACAAATAATAACTAGTAGCTTATAACAACTATATTATTGTATAGCAACATATAATAACTAATGTCTAGTAGTATAACTAATGATTGATTTTTTTAACAATGATACAAAATTGCTATTTGGCTTAAGCCATCACATGGCTATTTGGCTTAAGCCATCACATGGGTGGCCGAGGCATAGAAAGAGATTAGCTGATTCACCAAACATTACAGCCAGGAACTGGCCCCCTGTCTTCTGAGGTGAGACCTACAACTAAGCACAGGAGTTTCTTCCTCCTTATTGCCTTCCATGAGTATGAGTTCCTCAGCATTTCTGACATCTCTTTACTCACCCTATTGCAAGAAGCATAGTCCTTGTGTCATTTGTTGTGCAGCAGGCTGTACAAGCACATCCTTCCCTCCTAACATCTGGTCTGGATAGATACCCCAGGGACCATGAGGAGATGCAGAGTGGTTTTTTTTACCCTCTCCCTCTTTCCCTCTTTTTTTTTCAGCTATTACATAATAGCTGGTTTTTGGCTGCTGTAGTTATCCCTGGTGAAATGTTTTAGCTCCCTAAGCAGTAATGATAATATTTTGGAACATATTGCAAACATTTATGTAATTTCTTTATACAAACCTGCTGTATGTGTACCTTTTTAGTTACTGTGGTCATTGTTCTCAGTATATTATAACTCTACAGCGTAAGGTAGTTACGAAAAGATATCCCTCCTGTATATTTCATTCTCTTAAGAACCAGAAATCCTGGGATATATTTTGAAGGCAGGATTTTCTAAGAAAGATAGGTTTTTATTTAAAGTATCTGTGTATTCAAGCAAAGATTCAAGAGGCAATCTAGTCCATTTCCATAAAACTCTTCTGATCTTTCTTCTTCATATTTAAAATTGTTTTCATTGTGATCAGCTGATTTTAATATATTTTGACACTTAATTCAAAACAGTTACAATTACAGGTTAGAATCATTATGGCCACTGAGGCAAATTCAGTTCTGAGGCAAGTCGGTGGAAATCAATGTAACAGAGTGATCATATGTGCCTGCAACATTTCTGAATTTTTTCCTCCCAGCATCAGGGCCAGATGCAAGTAACTGCTCTACTAACAGGCTGGGGGCTCTAGCCTACATATGTCAAAGCTGGAAGTTCACAGCTGTACTTCTCTGTACAGTGTGCTCTCAGTGTACAGTGCAGCAACTGCCTCCCTGGGAGGCACCGTGACTACCAGCATATTTCTGTCATAGGGTAAGTGGGTACTGCTCTCTCTCAGGCATCTGGGTGAGCAGTGGTGATACATGGAAGCTGAGGAATTGCTGAAAAATAGCTACACACTACCAGGTCACTATAATTTCTTAGACTATTGAACAGGAAGGAAAACCACCCTCTTCTACACTTACACACATTTTGTTATGTTCATTGCTCAGAGAAATATTGCAACTCATAGTTAATCTTTTCAGTCTCTTCTGTCCCCATGGAAACTTTGCATAGCAGAAAATAATGGCACAATATGATACAAGTTGCTATATTTGTTAGTGCTGGCCAGCAGGTTAGTTCTATGCAGCCTCACCATTTTACTTCCTCTTTCTTTTTTTCAGCTGGAATATTGTATATGACAAACAATGCTAATTTCAAACTGAAGCTTTTAAAGGAAGCTTCTGTGCAAATTGGTGTGTTCAAAAACAAATCTAAAACAGTTCTCAACAGAAACTGTTCAACTAATCCAAGTATTTTAGTTTAGATTACTAAACCAAATCAATCTAAACTGATTCAGGGGACCCATCCAGAGGACCCGCCCATTGCTACAGCCATAGTTTTGTAGAGGAACTCTGATCTTTCAGATGAGATACCTCTAAGAGAGGCAGAATTTTGGGGATCAGAATGTGCTGTTGTTTTCTATAAGCTTGTAACATTCAGACCATGCACAGTATTTTGGGGGTTTGATAACAGGGTAATGCAGATTGGAAAGGCCTGATGTTACATCATCTTTGGTGATTGAAAGTAAAAATTCTTTAAATGGGTGGAGAAAGACTTGTTACAGTTCCCTGCCACCCTGATATGATAAATGCTTGAAAAACTCACAGAATGTTATTGAAGGGCCTAAAAAGTAAATATTTATTCTGCACATAAATCTTTTAGGTCTCTCAGTAGCTGAATTTGATTTTTCTTGTGTTGGTTTCTATTATTTGACTGGATGTTTGTAGACAGATGGCCTCTTGTAGTGTTAATAAAAACAACTTATGTAGAATGATTGGGCTGTGTAGTAATTGGGGAAATACTGAAGGATTCGGAAAGAGGATAGCCTGCCAAAACCTAGTTTCTGTTTGTACACATTTAATTCCTTCTTATAGCAAATTAAGCTTTTCTTCCTTGGGCATGTTCAGTTACTCTGCTCAAGTAAGGCTAGAGTTTGGGATACTGAGAAATTGAGGTTTATAGGTCAAACTTGTCTTCCTGTGACTTTTTACTGGTATAACAAAAAAAAGTGTATTTTTGAGTTGATTTTAATTGCTAAACCTCCTATACTTCTGAACATGTGCCAGCAAGTCTTAAAAATGCTGTGAACTCCAGATGATGCAAAAAAAGCTGGGAAGGGACTGAGCTGTGAACAGAGCTGACCAAAAGACCACTGAATATCTGACCCCTGACAATTTTTTTTTCACTATGTATTGTTACTCCAGTCTACCTTTTACTTTGTACTGTAGCATCCATAGAACTTTTGTTTCTTTAAAATCTTAATCACAACTGTCACCTACTCTTATTTAGTAAAAATGTAAATAAGTAAAGTTTAACAAAGATCTAAAACAGTTAAAACTTTGTTTACAAAATCAGCACAAGTATTTGGTGAACTTTACCAAGATGCAATGTTTTAAATTTGTTGAGAATTTATTGTGTGAAAAAAACTCTGCTTTTTCAATAATGCCATCAGTTGTTCCCACTCTTTCTTCTCTTCTCTTGAAGGAAAAAATAAGACCAACCTTATCTGCTTTAGGTTTTTAGGTGACTCTTGAATGAAGATGCAAAATTTAGCCTATAAGTATGAAACGTTTTGAAACACACTTATAGATGAGTGAGTTGCAGCAGGGGGAATAGAGAAGCCTCCTCAAACCTACAGTGTCAAAGACTTTTATTAGCCTAGAACTGGGAGGGAACCAAAAGTCAGGTTCTTCCCTCCTGACCACAGAGATTTGCAATGTGGCTGTCTACATCTGAGCTAATTCTCTGCACAGCCTTAAAAGTCAGCGCAGAGAAAGAGGCACTTTTAGGATGCTGTCTGACCAGCTGCTTGCGTCAGATGAGCTGTATTGTGCCAACCAAGTAGTCTTTTATCTCCACGGACAGTTAAAGGAGTCTGCAGTTACTAGTTTAGATGTAGTTGCCCGGACTGCAGGTACCTCTGTCTTGTCATCTGAATCCCACCCCAGCTGCCTGCTGTTTGATTGTGGTTCTGAATACCACAGCTCACTCCCTGACTGTAATATATTGATACTTGTGCTAAAGCAGATGTAGCTCCCTGGCCTAAGTGGTGTTTCTCCTCTTGGCTCTTGATGCTGAGACAGAATGCATCCTGTGATGAAAGGAAAGCATGTACAATGCAGTTCAAAGTATCAAAACTGTTTGCTGAGCTGGCAGGAAATTTAATTTAGCACATGGGACTTAGCTGCAAAGATTAAATGTTCTTATTCAGATGAGAATGAAAGCCTTGTGATTGCCTTATCAACTGAACCATGTGTAGGACTTCCAGTCACCAGGCCATAAAAGCACTGATTTACTTGTGCACATTACAAAGGTCTTCCTAGTCCTTCCTCTTGCTCTTCTGAAAGTGGTTTAGCTAAGACAGGATGACTGACTGTACCACTGGCATAACCTCACCTAGTTTGCAGTTTACCATATCACTGATGCCAATTTAGCTCAACAGGGTCAAATGAGAGGGGTGCAGACACGGGAATATGAGACCAGGGCAGGCTGGGAAGTTACCTCTTTCTTGCTTTTTAATTTCCTTGTCCATAAAATTCTCCAGGCTTTCATCAAATGATTCTGGTGTTTATGAGTCTGAATTAACTTTTGAAGAAAGAAACATCTGTATTTTGATTCTTGATGAATTGTGTTCTTTCCCACAAAAAGCATCGATGTCAGGGTCTAACCATATAGATGCGCTACAAATTCCTGTACCTTTACCTCCCAGAGCCCTGAGCTGCACATTGTTGGATGCTGGAGAAAACTTGCCATAGGGTCCTTGGGAAAGCATTTCTACATGCTTAGCATGCTGTCATTCTCTTATTTTATTCCATAGGCCTCTGCTATTGGCCATTGTCATTTACAGGATAGTGGGCTGACAGGAGATTTGACATCATCTGTCAGGTCTCACTTCCTGCATAACATGAGCACCTGCCGTGGTAGCAGAGCTGTCACTATTTGCCTGGTTGAGTTCCAATGTGTCTGAACTTCTCAAATCCCAAGCAACACAGCACCGAGGTGGCACAACATGGTGCCTGGGCTAGCAAGGCTAGCTGGCTTGATGCTTAAATGCAGGGAGTCAACTGGTGGACAGTTTACTCAAGCAAGGCCAACACTAGCAACACTCATGAGACTGAAGAGCATCAGGTTTGCCCCTTGGACAGAAACAGAGCTCCAACTCACTGAGGTCCTCTCAGAGTCCTGGACAAATGGTGTGGGTATCTGTGCTCAGGTGCTCAAAATTCTCTACCTGCCACTATCAAAGTGTGCTTATGTAGTAAGGATCTGTATAATGCTACTTCAGCAAAAACTCACAGAAGAAGATAATACAGAATATTCTTAGTGGAATATTAATCAGAGAATATTCATAATATTTATAAGAGTATTAAGGGTAGCCATGGAATTTCCAGTTTTCGTAAGAGCTCCAACCTTTTTCAGAGTGCTTTATAAAGTCAGCCTGTCATAATTTTCCTGGCGGCAAGTTAGAGCAGCTTTTGTAGGCAAAATATAGAAAGTTGAGTGCTCTGCATTATAGTTTAGAAGATCAATAAATCCCTTTGTTTAGGATCCTGATGTTAAAAGAAGAAACCTCTTGTTTATGTGGCGCCTTGGCCTATTAGCCTTGGTTGTTACTAATAAAAGTTCTTTCAGAGCATTCTGAGTGATCAGTCTTGAACAACTTTCCATAACCAGGAAAAGCATTGGATAGGAAAAAATAGACAAGAAAAAAAGCTTCCTAAATTCTGCCTTTCTGCAGGCAGTGTGTCTTTGGATACGAATTTCAGAGTGGGTACAGAACACACTTCTGCTTGGCATGGAAATATATGCTAAATGGAAATTAAAAAAAAAAAGATTCAGGAAATATTCTTAGCTTATCAGTTCTATGGGTGTATTAGCAACTTAGATGATACCAGTTTTCATGATGAAAAGTTAACTGTGCATGCTTCTGAACTGTTATTGCAAAATAAGAGGAAAGGAGGAAGTTTAGTAACTAATGTTTTGGGTTGGGCTTTTTTTCTGTGCTTTTACATATCTTTTAACAGCTGTGGGCAGGGGAGCATGGAGCGGACATGTTTCTGTTCTCAAATGGAAAAAAAAAAAACATTCAGAAATTTTCATTGGACAACATTCAAAAACTAAGAGCATTTCAATTTTTTTCCCAGGCTAAAGAGGCCATTTTATGAAAAGACAAATTGCAGAAACCACACAAACAAACTAAAATTTTCATTAATTTTTTTTCTAGGTTTGTTTTAACATAGTCTTCATTTTCATATCCAACCTATTGGCATAGTTAGAAAGCACTATATGTAAAGCTTTTAGATAATGAGAAAAATCAATTAGTAAAACAATACTTCAGAGGAAGGTCAACAATTTATAAATGTGAATGTCTGAAGTTATGTTAATAAATGTCTAGGTTTAGCCTCCTACAGAGGAATATATTGCTTTTTCTTAAGTTCTGGACATGTGTAAATCCCATTGGAGATGGAGAACAGGTGCTAATTTGAAAGTCAAATTACTTTTCCAGAAACATATATGGGTTCTGAGGTACAGATTTTCTTTCTAGAGTATGCAAAAACAATGCTATCTGAGCTCCTAATGCATTTAGGCCTTCTAAAAATCCCTCCTTATGGACTCAGACCTTTGACATTCAAGTGCGAAGTCTGTTTTGCTCAAGAGTTCACATTGCCGCTATGTCCCCATCAGGGGTGAGGTGGACTGGTGGGAAATTTCTAGCAAAAATCTAGTCTAGGCAATGCCAAAGAGGCCCATTCTTGCATTTTTTAGGAAGTACTTCAAGACAGCACTGTAGTCGAGTGTTTAGTTTGTGTGTTACACTCCATGCCCAGATGTGGTCACATTTTCTTCAATGAACTGCCTAAATGCTGCAAGCTAAGTAGCTGTGAGTACTCTGCCAGAGGCTGACAGGGCAAACAGTCAAACACCCACCAACTGGAGACTTTTTCCTATGCAGTGGGACCCTCTGCCCCAGCTTGGTTTCTTTCTTTACCATCCTGTGTTATACCACCTCTTAAATTCCCAGAGCCCCTACAGAAAGCATCAAACCTCTTTAGTGACTGAATTAGCTATTTGTTTGCCTTGTACGCAGGCATGAAGGACTGTGCAATGGGACAGTGTTGATGTTTCCACAGTTCTCCTGGGAAGCTCTCCTTTGCATTATCTTGGTGCCATATAAGGGTTTTAAATTTTATAAAGGTTACTTTTGGACACTGAATTTCTTGCTAATTCTTGCTAATTTCAGCTGGCTGGGGCTGATGCCAGCTCTCTGCCTTGCTTGACCTCCTGTGAAGAGGAAGCTAGATGATCCTTTATTTTTTTACAACCAGTCTCCAGAGGAGAAATTCATGATTCCATCTGCAGTGCTCTGCAATGCAATTCCCTCATGACACCCTCTTCCCTTCTCTCTTCGCTATAAATTGCGAGGACTTCACAATCTAGCTGCAAGCCTCTCTTGGCTTCTACTCGTACCTGTAGCAGAAAAGCAATATTTTCACATAGCTCCCTCCAGACCTATGAGTTTGGCTGTGGAAACTTTGAATGAGCTGAAGAACTGTGGAGGATGGGTACAGTTGTAAAAATTGCCCAAAGCAAGGAAGTCAGAGGTGCAAGAGAGACCAACAGCAGCACCACAGTGTCAACACTAGTGAGTCATCTCCCTATTGGAACTAAGCACAATGGTGACACTGCCCAGCACTGACCCAGAAGACTACGACACTGCCTTTCTTGCAAATAAGTAATTTATTTTCCACCCTCTGTAAGATAAAGTTCTTAATTTCTTTAAACTAATGAAAACACTCTCTGTTTACTGAGTTCTGTTACATTTAAGCAGTATTATATCACAGACGAGCTCCTTGGCATTTAAGCAGAGAAAAAAATCAGATGAGTAAACTCATGTTTTATCACTAAGCAGATATAGTCTCGGTTTCTCTCTCTCCCACAATTTCTTTCTGCAACCTTGGGCAAGCTACTTAATCATTTACTGTGCCATCTGTAAAAAAACTTCCCTTCTCTGTGGCTCCTATTTTATCCATCACCTCTTTATTACAAATGTTATCCTACAGATTTGTATAGCACTCACCAAGAAAGGAATTTTGCTTCTGGTAATCCCTAGGCATCACTGGAATCAAGAGTAAAGTAGTAATATCTAAGTAATCAAACCATGCCAATCCATTCCATTTCAACCTACAGTCCTTTAACATGTCCTCCGGATGCCTTACAAAAATTCCCAAACTGGAAACTAAAGCACTAATATGAATGTATCTCCTGTCATGTAGTTTGGCTACGGATTCCAGAAATAGGGAACTTTCAATGCTGAAAGACTGAGCACAGATGCTGTGTCAGTGGGGAACAAGGCTGCAAAGGGAGAATTGGAGCCATGAGCTGCCTGGCAGTTACTGCAAAGAGTGAAATTCTATTTATTCACTGTTACATTCTACATCTCTTTTTCTTTCTGCCAGTGTATTGTGCATAGCTGGCAGCACTCAGAAAGCATGCTTTCTTGGCCCCCTACCTGTGTCATGCTCAGAATTATTAGGGGACACTTTTTCCTATTGGATTTGCACCTGAGGCTCTGCCTCCTATAAGAACATCCCCAGGTACAGGCCAAGGAAGGTGAGGGTGAAATACTCCGTAAAGAGTTGTCTGTGGAGCATGGAAGAGGTTACAACACACGAGATACCTCTATACCTGTGTCATCAGTAAGCACATTGCTGTGTAACTAAAACATAGTTCTTCTGAAGTTCAGGCAAATCTGACAGCAGTCATATTAATAGGTTTTGAGAAGAAATAAATGCCGAAGAAGGGAATAAAAGGGAGCAGACATATATATATCTCTCTGTATCTACCAACCTTCCTTCTCAATCAGTTTCAGGCGGGCCCAATTTTGCTACTCTTAGGCAACTGGGTGGAACCAGTCTCTTTTGGCACTACCCAAGGGCTTTGTAAGTGTTTGCATGGCAGCAGCTTCGTATTTGTTTTACTCTTACTTACAAGCCCACAAGGAACATTTCTGTATGAAGACTCAGGAGATTCTTCAGCACTGCAATGTCTCCTGCAGTGTGAAGTAGCTCTCAGACTCTCCTTACAGCAATCTGCTAAGGTATGTGGGATAATTCTGCTTATGAGCTAGCCCAGGGTTTTGTAGAAGAGATGAGAGGATAGCACAATCTTTTCAGAGTCCTGCTCCAGTTGGAGGGAGATTTCTGTGGTCTGTTATGGTAGTGCTGGATGTTTACACTTAGCTTTTCCTGTTGGAAGAAAAAGATCTGGCAAACAGCCAGCAAGCTATTTCTGGAAAACTACTTTCCTAATAATTAAAAGCACCTGAGCAGACTTGCCTTGTCCAAACAGCACTGTCTAGCCAGGCTAGACCTTTAGGGTCAGAGATTCAGATGCTGAATGGCTTTAGCAGCGGCAGGAACGTAGGAATTCAAGGTGCTCCTTCTTTACCTTATGCATCTTGAATGTCCATTTGCAATCTAAGGTAAAGATGACAAAGGACTGAATGAGCTCTGTGACCTCTAAAGTGTCAAAAGCTCCTCAAAAGCCAGACTTTCATTCTGGCTCTGCCAGGTGTTCAGAGGCCCGCCCCCCCCCCCCCTCCCCCCCCACCCCTTGCCCCAACACTGCCTTCTCGGTTATGATCCTTCATGGAGCTCTTGGATCATGTTTCCAGGCTTCCTCCTGCAATCAGGAGGGATCCAGTCATATTTCATTTTAAAGAAAAACTGGGAGTCTTCCCTGCTTGTGATGTAAATACAGGTCATTTTGCAAGGAAAAAACACCACTGTCATGAAGTTGGCAGCCAAACTGTTAAAGGTGGTTGTGCTCTAGTTAAAGTGAAGTGAAATCAGAGAAATTGAGAGGACTGCAATTATTTATAGAAGCAAAATCAGACTTTGCATTGTATGTAGGCAGCTCTCTTTCCTTACTAGGTTTACTAGTCAACAGTGTATCTTAGAAAATACACTGTGTCTACCTGATATTGTCTGGAGATGGAATGGGGACTGGCAGGGCATCCTGAGAGAAAGGTTCTCCTTTGGCTAACAGCTGTCTTCCAGCTTATCCTGCCAGAGCCTAGACGAGGCAGTAAAGCTTGCATGGATAAAGCATGTTCTGAAGCTAGTGGGACACCAGGAAGAAATATAGCCCACACAAATGAGTTATAGAAGTAATAGGCCATGTACAGCAGTCTTCTGTGTCCAGAAAAAGAGGGCTGAGGAACAATGGGAGAGAAATTAGGGAATCTACTTGGCAACTACCCTGTAGAAAGGAATAGCACCACCACTGACTGCTAAATAGATTTCCCACCTCTTCTGTTTTTGTCCTATAGCTATTGCTTTTCTTTTGCCTATCATAGAATGGTTTGGTTTGGAAGGGATCTTAAAGATCACCTAGTTCCAAACCCCCTGCCGTGGCCACGGACACCTTTCATGAGACCACGTTACTCAAAGCCCCATCCAGTCTGGCCTTCAGTACCTCCAGGGATGGGGCATCCACAACCTGTCTGGCCAGCCTGTTCCAGTAACTCACCACCCTCACAGTAAAGAATTTCTTCCTAATATCTAATCTAAGTCTCCCCTCTTTCAGTTTAAAACTGTTACCCCTTGTCCTATTGCTGTTGCCTGATAAAGAGTGCCTCCCCACCTTTCCTGTAGGCCCCCTTTAAGTACTGGAAGGCTGCTAGAAGGTCTCCCCAGAGCCTTCTCTTTTCAAGGCTAAACAACCCCAACTCTCTCAGCCTGTCCTCATAGGAGAGGTGTTCCAGCCCTCTGATCATCTTTGTGTCCTTGCTCTGGACTCAGTTCAACAGGTCCATGTCCTTCTTATGTTAGGGGCTCCAGAGCTGGATGCAGTACTCCAGCTCTGGATTCCAGTACTCATGTGGTCTCACAAGAGTGGAGTAGAGAAAGAGAATCCCCTCCCTCAACCTGCTGGCCATGCTTCTTTTGATGCAGCCCAGGATACAGTTGGCTTTCTGGGCTGCAAGGGCACATTGCTGGGTCACATTGCACTTCTCTTCAACTAACACCCCCAAGTCCTTTTCCTCAGGGCTGCTCTCAATCCATTCTCCACCCAACCTGTATTTGTGCCTGGGATTGCCTTGACCCAGGTGCAGGACCTTGCACGTGGCCTGGCTGAACTTCATGAGGTTTGCACAGCCCACCTTTCAAGCCTGTCAGGGTCGCTCTGGGTGGCATCCCTTCCCTCCAGCGTGTCAACCACTCCATACAGCTTGATGTCGTCAGCAAACCTTAACCCCTACCTTAGCTCATGCTTGTATACAGTGTTCCAAAATCCAGTAAGGCACACCAGAAAAGTCAGTTCCTACAAGAAAGGGAAGAATTATTGCACCAAACGAAGTAGATTATTTACTTTCCTGTCTTAAATCCTGTAAAGAAAAATCTAAATGATCTCTCTTAACTATAAGGCTTGTTTAGGAAATCAAAACTTCTAAGGAGCATGTAGACAGCAATCAACATAAGTCCTTGTGTCTCTCAAGACCTGGAAAAGCTAAAGCCTGAGGACCTCTTCAGAAGGAGAGCAGCAAATAGAAGTTTTGATAGTTAATCAGAATCTCTTGGTTACTGAAATCAACATATTTATGGTTTTAACTTTTGAGTCTTTTACTTTTAGACAAAGAATTGGTGCATCCTGGAGATACATACTTCCTGTAGAATCAGAACTGGCTAATAGATCAAGTAAGATTTACGCTGGGACCTATTGTTTAAAAAAAATACTGGATCATATTTATCTCATCAAACCATATATTAATAGTAAATGCAAGATAGAGTTCTGGTGCAGAAGGAATATGCTTTCTAGAAGAGAAACATAATCAGTTTTATTCCCTAGATTAATTAAGTATGCTAGATATAGGAAATGAATTAATTGTGCAAATGCTCCATTATGATTCCCTCTGATAATTACTAAGAAGCACAAACACATCCTCCGTTATCTCCTGCTTTCCTGAGCTGCAGGGATTAGAAATTCTCAAAAGGACATACCAACTTGAAAATACAAGACACCCACCTGCCTGGGACCCAGGCAAGGCTGGTCAAATCGTTGCTGTAGATAGGCATGGCAAGTATTCTCATGACAATTATTTTTCCCTTGTATCAGTTGTTAAGTGTCCCTATTAGAGTGCATTAAAGCAAAGAAGCCAGCAACTGAGAGTGAAGAGCTTAGTCCTAGCAGAAAGCCTCAGTACTGTCTAGTTTGTGGAAGATGACAGCATAGTCTGACAGAAAAGCCGTGTGTTTATGGCCACTTCTGCAGTGCTTGCAGCCACAGATTGGGTCCTACCTCTACTTAAGCTGATGGTGCAGCAGCAGCAATGCTCCTTCAACAAGAAAAAAACCTAGTTTCAGTGTTTCCCTGCTTTTGACTTGCTGCTTTCATGTTGAGGTTCTGGACAGTTCGATTTGTTCCTTATCAGATGCTTCAGATCTTTCTGTATTTCCTTGCTTTGGTATCACCTGGAGGTATGAGTTTTGTGGAGAAATAAGGCAGTAATTTTCTGTCATGCCCTTGATATCTGTTTCCCCCTACCCTGTTATCTTCCTGTTTCTTCTCTTCCTGGTTGCTTGTTTTCATATCCTGCAAAGCTGCTGCAACAGCATATATCTGTGTAGGTGCACTTTGGGAAGCTCAAGATCTTTAGGAAAATTGAAATTTTCCATTTGATATTTTCCATTTTAAGAGAACGGATTATTCACCCAACCTTTTTAAACAGTCAGCTGTAAATTTAACTTGGACTATTGCTGATGAGTACCTATTGAAGCAGGTTGAATCTAATTCATCAGTTTTTAAAAGGATGTATACCTCCTACAGGGTTTATTGTTAGTTGTTGATGTGGTTTCCTTGCCTTTTGGACCCTTGTTTTCTTGGGGAGCAGAAGTACTGTTTAGAACAGCCTGTTGTTCAACTGAGGAATTGCAGGTGGAAGCATTGCACACACAAACTATTAATCCAAAGAGCAATCTGCTGCTGTATCATTTTTGTTCTTATGCAAGTGCATAGTATTAGAACATGGGGGAACAGCAATAGCAATACTTAATTATTTGATTTATAGCTTATTATTCCACTTATTAGAGTTTAGTGAGCATAAGATCTTTTCCCAGTAGCATCAGGAAGCTGTACAGCACTGACTGTTCAAGTGGTAGATAGCAGGGATTTTTTAAAAATAGATATTGAAAAAATGTTATTGAAAAACAGAACCTGGGATTTTGGAAAAGGATGTAAGCAAGCTAGGCACTCATTGAGAATTGAAAGGCCAGCATAAGAATTTGGCCAGCTAAGCCTCAGCATGCCTTAAAGGATGTTTAGGGCTGTGGTGCCACAGTAAATAGCAGGTTGTTGCCAAAACATCATTTCCAGTCAGACAGGACAAGTAAATGAACAAAGATCAGAGCACATCACCAGGCATTAGAATACCAAGTGCAGGGATGCAAATTGAGAGCCAGGGAGTTCAGCCATGCTAGCTGGGATATGAACTGGTAATTTTTTGATGTCAGCTTTTGTTTTCTTCCCAGGCAGATGTCTTCCTAGCCTTCTTGCCATCTTGCTTTTCAAGCTCGATTTCTAGGTGTTACTGCCAAGATGCTTGAAACCATCCAAATTCAACCATGGTGGTTTGAACATGGTAAATTGGACCTGATAGCCACCAAGAGGAGTCTTAGGATATCTTGCGCATCTTGCTCATCGTAGGATATCGGTGCTGGATACTAACACTCCAGGGATTCAGTCTCACTTCTTTCTTGCTTTTTGCCTTTTTGCTTCCTGATGTTTTTTGCATACCTTTGTAAAAAGGAAGAGATGTTTAGCTTAAAGCAGGCATTTCTGCAGGAGAATACTGGTTGTATGTAAAACAGGCCCGTTGTGCTGCACAAATAACTGCTTCTCCTGCTTTATTACAGTATTGCCAAATGTAGATTGCTATGAAAATAGTCCATGCTTCAGTACCATGTGATTCTGTGTGAAATGGGTACAAGAAGATGTGTCTACATCACTTTTAGGGGCAATTTCTGCAGTGGAGCAAGAGTTAAATCAACTTGAAGACTCTAATTACTTTCCTAGGATGTCCATAAATGGTCCTTTCCTGATATAGTTGATATGCATCACACTTGGAAGACACGTGCAATTTTGCATAATTTCTCCCCTTTATATTTTTTGGGAGGGATAAACAAAAGACATTATAAGAGCCCAGCATTCAAACTGTGCCCACCCCCCAATTCGTAACGTCAGAAGAAAGGGAAAAGGAAGCTCAGCCATTTTGTCAAGGATTTCAACACATTTAATTTTTAACCTTTTAATTTTTTCCTCCTTAATGAATGTCTGTCACTTCGGGATTTGAGCGGTCATCTGTGACTCTAGAGATGACAGTCCTCTGATGTGGAAATCTTGGTGGTGTTAAAGTATCAGTCGTATTGCAAGTGGTGTCACAGAACTATGGTTTTGCTGACAAGTTTCCTAAGGTTTTCAGTTCTTAGAGGTGGTAGGATGTGTTTTAGGAGATCATGGCAGATGGGACTTCTGGACAGCATAAACTGTCTAGCTACTCCCTTTTCTACTGCCCTTGACAGAGGTCCCCAGTCATATACACACTTGCTAGTTTACACTAGTCAGGTGATTTCACTCATTCACTAGAGCAGACTTAGCTATTGTAATGTTTTGTAGTACAAGTTTAGAAATTAGCTTGGTGTTATTCCATTTGAATTATATGATGCCATTTTGGGGACTTAAGTAGTAATTGAAAGTGATTCCACTGAAGTTTTATATGCTGAAAAACATCTATGCATTTTTTTAGTGAGCAGGGAGACAAGAACAAAAAAATTGGCAGGTGGAGAAGCGGAAATCCTTCTGCCAGCTACACAGACTGCCAGCTTCTTCTGGTATTTCCCGTAATCCTGCCAGTCACTGCTTCCTCTTGCTGTATATGCCACCTCAGACCTCTCTCTCCTGCGTGGGGCAGCTGAGCTATGGCTGTGCCCTTTGTTAATCCCTATAGAGACTGCCTATCATGAGCATCGCTTTCCTCCTGCCCTTTCTACAGGTCTGAGTAAAGCTCTGATGTGTATTTATTATGCTAGAGCTCTTTGCAACCCATGACATTACTCCTAGTGATTACATGGGACCTTGCAATTGTGAGACAATCTATAAGACCATGACCTCTTTCCTACTCCCACTGAAACAGAGTCCATTTGTTGCTGTGTAGAAGATGACCTATTTAAAAGGCTGGTTTCTGTTTGAACTTGAGTCACTTACAAATATGGTCTGTTGTATTGAAAGTAGCTCAGGTGCTGCAGATGCTTTGGAGTGTGTTAGTCTGTGGGGTTTTAATGCATATTTTCCCTTCCATTATTAAGTAAAAGGTATCCTCCTGCCCACCTGCCTTCCCACACAGAGGAAACTGGCCACTCAATGAGCATAATAGATTGACTGAAAGTGTTACCCACCTCCAAAAGTCATTTTCAGTTATTGTATTCTGAAGTCTTGTTGAAAGTTGGGTAAAAAGGCCCCAAAAACTTTTTTTCAGTTTGTTCTCTTTGCTAGACCCCACCACAACAACAAAAACTGTCTTTCTCATCCCCTTCAGTCAACATAAAAACCATCCCAGACCTGGCCTAACCACAAGTTGTTACCTTTCCTCTTGCTGTAAGTAGTGACACGTCTTTGAATATCCTGTCCGCTCATGTTTTACCCTCCATCTGAAAGATGGGTCTGCCAGCAGCTCAATATGCCTCTAATTCCTTGTAAGCACATGAGAGAAATAAAAAAGTTAATTAAAAATACTGTTTAATAGTTAAAATACTACACAGCAGTCCCCAGCCAGTACCTCCTGCAGCTATAGGCTGTGGAGAGCTTGTATCAGCAGAAACCAGGTTAGAGCCACATCAACATCTGAGACCTTTCTGCATCAGATCTAATGGTAGGTCCATCTCCAGATGCAGTATTTAGCCACTTCCTGCTTTTTAACCAAAGCTGCTGCTGAGGCTAGCATAGTGTTTGCTGTAAATTCTGCAATTTCTGCCTGCAGATTGACACCTCAGGAAGGTCCTCAACAGTCATGAAGACATTAGTCTCAATAACCTTTCCGTGAGTGTAACATCTTTTCCATGGGCTGCTCTGCTGTCAAGGAAGATTTCTAATTTAATGTCCACTATTTATTGTGTCCCTGGTGAGGTCAGGCAAAGAGACTGAATTGTGTGCTGTGATCTTCCATTTGAACTAAGAACATATGAATGAAAATATATTTGTATCAATTTATATTCTGTTTTGTTACTACTTTCGTGTAATGTTAAAAAAAAAAAAAAGGTATTTTCCTTCTACTATCAAGACCTTAAGTCAATCTTTTTAATTTCAAGGTTATTTTCAAAGTAGTAGAATTGCATTTGTTCCTGGGACAACACTGTACATTGTGTTCATGTACAATTTAGTTTATTCTCCCCTTATTTCTCTGTTGCAATGTAAAAGGGACTGTAGTCCTGCTTTGTGAGTTGCTCCCAAGAGATTCATCTCTGAATCCAGTGGTACATGGAAGCCTGAAGGACCCCTTTTGGGGTCAGAAGTGGTGTAAATAAGAGCCAGAGCAATGTTAACCTGAAAGAGCACTTTGGGCTGACATAGCTTCGGGGCACTGAGCATTGATGGATAGGACAGGAGTCCATTTGTCATTCTGCATGAGTCACATAGGCCTGAATCTGAGGACTTGCAATGGCAAGCAAAAACGCACACCACTTTTTAAACCTCAACCTGAAATCATAACACAGAGTACTTCCTCTCTTATGAATGACAATAGAAACATATACTTTCCTTGCCATTTCACCTGTCTGGCTTACTGAAATAGCAAGCTGATGCTAGCAGACTTGTTTCTTGCTATGTGCTTATACAGTACTTTGTACAGTGAGGCTCTGTTTTGGACACTGCCACTGTAAGCAGCTAAGAAATGCCTACTTGGTCAGACCGGGGATGAATCCATCCAACCCAGTATCCTGTCTCCAGCAGCGGCATTAGGAGATTTTGTTTAGAAGAGCAAACAAACTTGACTGCTATCATCTGAGGTCCGTTCCCAGCATCCACAGTCATCCATTAGGGATGTTATAGATTCATCTCTGCCTTTTCCCTGTTTATGGACACATTGTCCATGAATTTGTCTACGCTCTTTTTGGAACTGGTCATACTGTTTGCCTTTAAAACCTGCTGTGACTACATAGTCCACAAGTTCATTGCCTGCTACGTAAGAAAGCACTTTATTGTATCTGTTAAACCAATTTCTTATTAGTGTTAGTGATCCCTAGTTCTACATGGGATTTAGTGAAAAAGTTTTTCATTCATCTTATCTCCAGGTAGCCTTCTCCTCTCTTAATTGAACAGTCTCAGCTTTTTAAGTCTCCCCTGGTAAGAGAGCTGCACCATCATCCATATCGTTTTAGCTACCCTTCTTGGTACCTTCCCTCAGTCCATTATGTCCCTCTTGCAATGCTGAGAGCAGTGACATGCATTAGTCAGGATGTGGGTGCACCTGGGTTTTACTCATTGGCAAAATGATGGTCTCTGCATTCTTCTCAACACCCTTCCTTATGATGCTCAACAATTTGATGCCTCTTTTGGCTGACACTGCACACTGAGCTGATGAATGAAACTGTGAATAACTAATGAGAATATACTATTGTGATCAAGGCTGGCTGTGGTATGCAGTTAAATATAGCCACACTGATTTTATTGGTTTTTTTTGAAACCATATATAATTGCCAGCCTCAGTGAAAGGCAAATAATATCAGACAGGGCAACTGATCCATATTGGACAGACTTTTGCAGTCTCCCTTTTCTCTCTACCCAGAGCATTAGTAGTATACATTACTGTATAAACTAGAGCACCCATAAGTAATATGCCTGCACATTCTTCCTGAATTTGTGTGCAAGTGCCCAAGGCGACTTTCAAACTTAAGTCTCCTGTTCAAAAACTTGATTATAAGGATGAGGAAACACTTCTCTCTGACGCTTCCTTTTGAAGAGGTTTTATGACTCAGATGCACAAATTAACTTCCAGATGAAAGTATAGTAGAAGCTTTAGCCCAGGAGCAACACCTACCCAGTTTTATAGTCCTGTCACACACACAGCTTTAATAGAAGCCTGTAGAATAAACAAAACTTACCTATAGAAACAATTAGGTGACACCAGCTGTAATTCAGGGAATTTCCAGCAGATTAGTAACAAGCTGTGAAGAGCCTGTGGCCTGAAACGCAACCTTGAGCCTCTAATTCCTAGGAAATTATTTGTGTTGTGATGGTTATTGCTGCTGAACAATTAACACCTGGAAGACTTTAAAAAATTTGGCTTTTAATTTCTCTTTTCCATTTTCAGCATGTGAAGTCTCTCGTTCTGGCATGAATCACAGCTCTTTGCCATCCAGCTCTTCCCTGAGGTCTGCATGGCTAGCAGTCAACCAGAACATGCTATAAAGAGCAGAGGCATTGATCCAAGGAAGCAATCAGGTACGTGTGTGATTCTTTCTCCACAGAGCTCTCAAAATCTAATCAGGAAAGCTTTTTTGGAACATTCATCCCAGAATTTTAAACAATCTGGGGAAGACAAACATTTCATCAGAATCTGTATGTACAAAAAAAAGTTTGATTGCTACCAGTTTTATTTTTTCAATGAATTAAATGGAAATTGCACTTCCATCTTACGTTACAAAATGATTACACTTTTAGTTCCCTATGTTTTTAGCACTTTTTTTTTTCTTTTTGTTGTCATCTTCTTCAGCATATCTGAGCCTATTCAAAGGTCTATGAATCTTGGTAACTGACTCCTTCAGTGCAGACAGAGCTATGTCCCTGATTGTGTACTACTTGCACCCAAGAAATATTTCTGGAAAGGAGTTAAATTTTTCCTTGAGGTCTGGTAACAATCAGTCAGAGATGTACCCTGAAACAGTAACAAACCTCCTGTGCTCTCTTTGTGCCAGTTTAGCCTACTGTGTCAGAAATCCTATTGATGACTGGCACTAGTTATGGTTATAATTAAAGATATGCATTAAGGTAATTTTAATCTACAGTCGAGAAATACTCTGCTTAGATATCTCTACAAGCAAATTTAATACAGTCCTCTACTATTTTGGGTGCTGCAGAAATGAGACTGTCTCCCAGAACTTTATAGGCCTCCTGGTTCAGGTACTTGCCATACAAGTAGTTGTGAGGATTCATCCACAAATGTTACATGAAAAAGTAATTAATCACAGATTCCATTTAGATTGTATGTGAAAAGCCCCACCAGCTATTAGCTTCCCCACCGGTTTAGCTTCCTGTAATAGTGATGTAGTTGCCCAGTTGCTCTCTGGAGCACAGAATTAACATAGCCTAAGAAATACAATGCCCCTTTGCTTCTAAGTTGGGTTATGTGCCCTATTAAGGAAAGAAGAATGAGTGAACTTGAGAGTCCAGGGACACATGGAGACTACGGATAGTAACATCAACTTGAAGATACTTATAAATTTGAATAGGTCAGAATCCCACTTCTTGCTGTCTCAGTGCATTTTTTTTTAATTTCCTCCCTCGGGGCTGGCTGCCATTACTGCTTAAATCAGTGGAGAGATTCCCACTGAATTTCAGGGGTAACTGGATTAGTTACTATGTCGTCGTACTGGAAAGGCATGCAATTAAAAAAGCCATGTTGTTCTCACTGAGTTGGAGCTAAGGATGGCCAAGTGTGATTGCTCAAGTACAGCTGTGCAGCATAGCCCTGATCTGCCACTATGAAGGTGGCTGATTGCATTTTAGATGCCAGTGAAGCCCAGCCTGGCCAGAAGCTGCAGTTTGGCAACTCAGACCCAGCGGAGCTCTGTTTGGGTACAGGGAGCGGCAACAAGGAATATTTTTTTTTAAGTCAGAGCTGTAATTTCTGAATGGTAGGGTTTGATCTGCAAAAGTCATCTCAGCATAACAACTTTACTGCAGCTGGTGAAAATTCTGGCAAGTGTGTGGTTTACCAGGAGGAATCTTCAGCTGGAAAATAATTCTCAGGTGTTTTGCACTGAATGGAAGTGTAGAAAAGGTGGCTTTATTAATGTTTTTTTTTTTGTATAGTGTTTATTTCCTTATTTGGATGCACCCTAAGAATTTGAAAGTACTTTTCTGAACTAATTCCCTGTTTCCTACAAATCTTACTGATATGAAGGTATGTCTCCACACTGTTTATCTGGCTCCAACTGTAAGTCTCAGCCTCCCAAACAGTAAGGTATGCACATGCCCTTACTGTTGTGAGTCTTCCCAGGAACTCCTGTGGAAATAGTTGCTTCCATAATGCTATGCATATGTTTTGAGGGCTCAGGAAAGAGGGAAATTACAAACACGTGAGCTCAAAACTTTTGAGAAAATGAAGACTGCCAGTGTTTCCATAATTAAAGATATGCTATGTAAACTGACCCTGTCTCTCCTTTTCCCTTACCCAAGATGAATGGCATGTGAAACAGTGCATTAAGCCTGAGAAGTAAGTTAAGGTTATAAAAGCGATTGCGTTTGATGATGTCATGTCCTTTTTGATGACATGGATAAAACATGTCCAAACCGCTGCCTGGAAAGGGACAGGAATTTTTGCGGGCACTGCCTGGAAGTGATGAATGGCTCAATAAGCGGAGCCACTCACTAAGGCAAAACCACGATCCCCTCCTCCGGCCTCCGCAGCCCCTTACACCCGCCGGGGCCCCCAGGGGCCATGTGGGGCCGCGGCCGGCGGAAGGGAGGGCGGTAGTGGCCCCCGAGGCCGGGGTTATCTTCGCTTTACCACCGACCCTTCTCTGCGTACCGCCCGCTCCAGGACGGGCGGCGGGGCGCACCCCGCGGCGCCGCTTCCTCCAGGGGTGCGCGGGGCGGCCGGGAAACTTTCGGAGGGAGCCACTTCCTCGCCCGGCCCGGCGGGGGCGGGGGGGGGAATGTCAGATGCCGGGAGGGAGGGATGAAGGCGGGGAAGCGCCAGCCGCAGCCCCCCCCGCCGCCCGCTGCAAGACGGCCATTTAAGCCCTGAGCGAGGGGTCGCTGGGAGCGGCGGTGATGAGCCGCGGTAGCGAGAGGTGATCCGTCTGGCTGTCCCGCTCGCCCCCGCAGTCCGCCCCGCTTAGGGCTTCGCCCGCGGCGGCGGCTCCAGCCACCCGCCTTTCCAGTCAGGGAGCGCTAGAGGGAGCGGCGGGAGGCTGAGCCGCCGCCGCCTGTGAGGGCGGCGAAGGGGTGGGACGCCGGGCGGTGCGGGGCGCGCAGCCCGGCCATGTCTCCCGGGGAGGCGGCGTCGGGCTGAGCGGCCGTGCGCGCAGCGGGGAGCGCTCTCCACCACCATGAGGCAGCTGCTGCTGCCCCTACCCCTGCCCTGCCTTCTGCTGCCGCCGCTGCTGCTGGTGCTGTCGGCCGAGGTGAGACCGCGGCGCGGGGGACAGAGCCGGGCGCGGGAGGCGGGGGGTCCGCCGCGGCCGCCGGCCACCGCACCTGCACCTGCCCCTGCCGGGAGCTGCCCGGGTGGTGGTGGCCCCCTCCGCTCCGCGGGGAGGCGTGCGGCCGGCGCTCGGGCTTTGTCCCGCAGCGGCTCTGCTGGTGCCGCCCGCGGAGGGAAGGGGAAGTTGAGGGGGGCTGCGGCGTGGCCCGGCAGAGGCTGCGCACACCTGGGACGGGATTGTCGCGGCCTCGGCCTCCCTCCGGCGCCCTCCGCCTGCTCTCTGGGGGTCTGAGCCCCGCCCGGCCGCAGTATGGGGGGCGACCGCTGGGCGGTACCGGCGAGGACGTGGTGGGGGTACGAGCCGGTGGTACAGCCGCGTGGCTCCTTTCGGGGCATGGGGCTGCCCCGGTTGTTTACCTCGCTAAAAGCTGCCTTAGGTAGAGCAGGACGGCTCCTGTTTCCCCACTATGTATTATAGCCTGCCCTCGTCGTGTCACTGCTGGTTAATTAGTAATATGTTATTTGCACATCGCCCGTGCTGGTATTGCACTTCACCCACTGGGTTGCAGCCTTCAGGAGCAGTGTGGAGTTTTCATGGGAAAATCCTGCCGTGGAGAGAGCAGACCTGGCAGTATAGGGCTTTAGGTCAACAGGAGGCCTCTGCTAGCATATTTGTGTTTCAAGCCTTCCTCTGTGCCCGAGTATATTGCAGGATATTCTAAGAACACCTTTCAGTGATGTAAGTCAAAATCACTTGCCAGGTGACACACTCATCACATGCTTGCATAGACTTTCACCCCATGCTTCTCTCAGCTGGTAGCTTCCTGGTGTTCCTGTAGGAGAGCTTCATGACTGCTATGAACTTTAGTGTTTTGGGGCTTGCTGAACTTTTGCTTCCAGATGTACCTGCTTGGCCTCCCTGCCTCAATGGTTTCTGCTACAGAAGCATGAACATATGTTGGTATGGACCAAGGCGCTTAGTAATCTGTGGTGACAGTTCTGCCTGGCCTATGTTTCAGTCCCACCCTGAGGGCTGCAGATCAGAACTATACCATTGACTTAGATTTTCAACCGTTGTTTCCTTATCTTACATTGGCACCAGCTTGTGATTACAACTAATGGCTATTGTACACCTTTGTTCCTGTTTGTTTTGTTTCTCATTCAGTTTGGGGTACCTTGCAGCGTTTTGTCATTCCAACTCTGCTGTTGTACCAAGCCTAGGTTTAAAAATCTCTTCTGAATAAGAGTTAAGACTGACTTTGGAATCAAAGTACTCCAGCATTTTGGAAAGGCTCAGGGTAGACCTGGATTGTTCCTGGGTATAGCCTTGCAGGCTCACTGAGGCAACAGGACCCTTGTGGGGCATGTGGCTTGCATTGACTTCTCTTCCTTGAAGCAGAGGAGCCTTTGTGGAGGATCTGCCAGCCATGACCTCTATTGTTTGTAGTTTTTCTTCTCAAGCAGGGTATGAAATCTTGTGATGTAACAATCTCCTTGTCCTCTAAGCCTGGCGCTTAATTGATGTCTAGTATGATAAATAATAAAAAAAATTGGACCCTCTCCTCAATTACGTATATTTATGCATTTGTCATCTTGGGGCCCAGCTGCATACCCCACTGAGTCCCTCTGGGACCCTCGAGTAGGTCCTGTCATCCCCTGATAGTATCGGAGGTCCCATCAATGTGTTACAGGACACAGGTCAGATCTGCAGATTTTGGTCTGGCTCATAATTTTAGGTGGGAACTCCCCAGGTCATGGTGTCACGGTCTTAAAATTCAGAAGACTACAGTTTTTGACAGTGCCAATTGTGACTTTAGGTGTACCCGTGAATGTGAAAACACTGGTGCAAGGAAGTCTCTGTTCACCAGATCTTTTAACTGGCGCTGGTCAAGACCTTGTGGAGTTTTGAACATATAGGAGCGCTTGTCAGATCTACAGAGAGAGGTGGAGGGAAAGGCCTCTTAGGAGCTTTTTCCTTAGAGGAATAGGATGTAAACAAAGTCCTCGTGGATGGTGTGATTCTCCAAATTGTCCACTCATTTGAAATCACTAAATTTCAGTGTGGCCACTTATGGCAAGTAGGGAGGATAATGTTTATATACGTTTATATGTTTATATACCCATTAATGCCAGCAATAAGGATGCAGAATAAAGCCTTGCTCAGAGGGAATGCTTGCTCTAAGCACAATAGTCTTGTTGCCTGTTCCAAGTAGTGTTCACATGGTCTTGCCCTCTAAAAATCAGGATGGTCTCTGATAGGGAACAGTTTTGCTCTTTGTGGTGGGTTCTTTGCACAGGTTAAGGCAGATATCAGAGTTGGCCAGTGTCGTTCGTGGTGTAGCATGTATGCAGGTATGGGGACATGGCCTGGGACTGCCTGGTAAAGTATTTGGCTGGTATAAGAAGATGACAGCAGCTGACAAGACTGTCAGGCATGTGGCGTGAGCCAGACTTTGTGCATTGCCAGTAAGAGTTAATGCCACTTGTCTACAGTCTCCCTGCCGGCCCATGAGACCAAAGGCAGCGAGTTGGGTGGAAGTGGTTCTTGGTTGGATCTAGTCTCCTTGTTGTCTTTCAGATGGCTCTGGGGTCAGTAAGGGGACAGTGCTCCTAACACAGACAGCATTGTTGGCCTGAACACATGCAAGGGCTGGGAAGCATCCCGAGCTGTGGAACGTCTGTGTCATAGCGGCTCCTGGGTGGTGTGACAGGCATATGATCTTTCTGTGGCATCTTTTACTCAAGGATAAGCATCTTCCTGATTTTTAATGAATTACAACACAGCATGCAAGGTTGGAGTTGTGAAAAAACAAACCTTGCTCTGTGTTTTTTATGGGACCTAGTGACTTGAAAATGATCGTATTAGTGATATAACAACATAACAGCTACTTCTCAAGAGCAATGGACTTTTATGCTCCAGTGTTTGTGTGCTGGTTTTGGTGCTTGGAGTTATAAATGCCTTTTTTGAGGACCTAGTAGCTTGTTCTTACAGCTTGTTCCATGTACAGAATTCCTACTGAACCCGCGTGAGTCTATTATATAGGATTATGACTTAATTACTGATATGAATTTCCAACTGAGGAGCTTAAATGAAGCATCATCATATCTAAAATATGGGCTTGCCATGCGTGTATGTTGCATGTCAGTTAATTTCTGCTATATATTGGTCATTGTTAGTCATCCTTGTTGAGTCTCTTCTTGCATGGTACTCTATATTTTAGTTTGCAAAATTATTCTGTGTAATCTTTAGCACGTGAAAGAATAATAAAGTTAAAAGTAAGTACCATTTAACAAAAATACTTTACAAACGCTTTGTGACATAGGTCTACATATAGCTCATTTAGCACTTTTAAAAGGAATAAAGCTTGAGAAATGTGAGGCTCCCTTGCTCCTTCTCTAAATATGCTTCTGGGGTAAAACCTTTAATGACCACCATTAGAAACACAGCTATGGGCATCACTGATGTGGAGACCTGAGCAGGCCTGGACTTACGCAACGTAGACCAGAAAGGGAAGCTGTGGCTGTGGCTTGTTTGTGTCAGAGAAGCTTAGAAATATACTTCTCATCTGTCTGGACAAGTTATTTTTCTGTGGTGATTGAGAGTTGATGCTGAAATGCGAAGGCTTTCATTTTTGTTTGAAACTGCAACACAGGTTAATTTCACGTGCTTCTTTATGTTCATTACAAGAACACATAACACGAACACCTTCTGCAGTACTCAATAGATGCTTTGTTTTCCATGTGGCGTGGATGTGCGTGGTGCTTCCTTAGCTGCATAGGCTGACTGCACATTGCAGCACACTCAGATGGTTTCCAGTACTTTGATTTTAGTCTCCAGCCAGCAATGCACAACAAAATATCTTCTTCTAAACGTTCAAGATCAGAATTCAGGCCCACAGTGGAAATGTTGTCTGTGCAAACAGCCACGCTATTATTAGTACTTCCTCAATTATGTGAGCTACATGTAAGTCTTTGTTGAGGATTTTCATGGCATGTAAATTTTTTTGGTTGGAGTTTCTAAATATGAGAGCGAGAAATTGCTACTGTTTTAAAATCTTTGGTTGCTTATTGTGTAGGGCATAATCCATATAATTTTAATTTATGCATTTCCTTCTTCCTACTAGAATTACAGTGCATCACAGGGTGAGCATTTCAACAATGTTAGAGAGTGGTTGGGAACTGGGAATTTGATGTTTGTAGGTGTGAAGCCTGTATCATGTTGTTTGGGTTTTTCTGCTTGCTTACTTGAAAGAAGATTCCCGATATGAGCAAAGGAGAGAAAGGCTATTAAAATGGTCAGTGGCTGCACATCTGGTTGTTAGCCTGATGTGAATGCGTTTAGTTAGACTCCAAAATTTGAATGTAAATAGTACCTTGAACATCATAAAAGGTTGCTGGAATTGTAGGAGGAGCTAGCTGAATTTTCTCTAGCAGAGAGGGCCTACTCCTATGTAGGAAGGGGAGAGTGAGAGTGAATCTTGCCTTAAATGGAGCCATCAGTAGGAAACTAATTTTCAGCAGGAGATGACTGTGCAGGGGAGGACTTTTAATTGTGGGGAAAAAGACAACTAAGTGTAGGTGAGCATGTGCTAATATGAAACGTTAGAAAGCAGTGTGTGGGGGGAAAGAGTGATCAGGCATGTGCAGGAAGAGAAGAACAAAACAGATGCACTGCTCTGGAAGGCTGCACCAAGGCTTTTCTCTAAGTGCTTTCCAGCTGTTCCCAAATGTATCTGCACATTAACAGGCCTCCTGGGGCTATTAATCCAAACTTCCAGGAGGAAATCCAAGATTAAGTGGGAAAGGTATTTCTGTAATCCAGCAAAGAATGGACGTATACATGTGGTCCAACCAGAGCTGGATCGATGAACTTGTGGCCTTGTTTAATTATCTTCTATGCCGTTCGTGGGCATTCTGTGGAAAAGGCAGGACAACACAGAGTAACATCCTTATCTTTCTGTAAATGTTGCTGGTATTTGGCACATCACTGAATGTACTTAAGGTTATTTTCCTACCATCACCAGGAAATTAGAAGAATCCCTTGCTATTAGGAACCACACAGTCCACCTGTCACTCTTTTCCCTCTGTGACTTATCTGAGACACCTAGGGCCACATATGAAAGCCTCTTTCTCCACCTGTAGAAGTGTAATGGGAGAAAAGGAAACCGTGCTTTTAACTGCACAGATTTTTCTTAACAGAATAGAGGAAACGCCACCTACACCTCTGTAAACAGAGGAAGGAAAGATGTTGGAGTCTGCTGTGGTACCATACCTGTGCGGTCTGTAACTGATCTTGGCTCTACATGGCGCTCCAAACCCAGTTGGTATGTGTGGGGAAGAGGGCAAAGGCCTGTGTTTGACTCAAGTCCTGCTTTGGAGAGGGAGAAGGGACCACTGGAGGGATTACCTTTACGCTCTCCTAGCCAATGCCTAGAAATCCCTTTCTCTCCAGTGCTGCACATCTGCTTGTTCATGGTTTCCTTTTCCTATTCTTCTTGTACCTCCCTTTTGTTTGGCATGCTTCTGACTTTTTCTCATCATTTTGTACAGTTTTAGCCAAACTGAACGACTAAAAGAAATAACTAGTATGTCATTGGTAAGTTCCGAATGCATGCAAAGTTTTTGTTGAGTACTGCATCTGGGGTTCTAATTTAGGCTTTAGAATGTGGGGGTTTTTTAAATGTTGGGTTGGGTGGTTTGTTTATTGGAAAGACTTGGTGGTTTTTTGGTTGATTGGTTTGGTTTTGTGGCATGCAGGAGAATGCCATCTACATAGTGTAGTACAGTTTTCTTGTTTACTGTGCACCATATGGGCCAGGGATTGAGTACAAGGAATTTGTGTAAGCTTCACCCATATTTCCCCCATTGAAGGTAAGAAATTTCTGCTTCTGAGACTACCAAATCATCAAGTAAAGACTGGAACACTGGGTCCAGACCTTTATTTTAAATTTCAGTCTCTCTGTTGTAGCCTGGTAAGCAGATGTAGTGTCTTAGCATATCTGTCTTGGAGGCTGTGGGTGTTTTAAGAAAGGGTGAGGGTGACATCTGGTCCTGGCTCCTTCAGTGGGTCTCATCCCTGTCACAGCCCAGGTGAGAGGAGGGACTTAAGTGCCTGGGAGCTTTTCCTTGTTAGGATTTTATAGTTTGTATCTAAAACACAGCTAGCTCTGTGATTAGGTGCATTCTCAGATTAATTCCTTGCTTCCTTTTGGCAATATTTTGGTAGGGTTTTTTATCTGCCAGTTTGGAAGGATTTCGGTTGAATCTAGTCTGAATAGGAGTGCTCCCTAAAGAGGGGTTATTTGTGCAAACCAGCTCAGCCTGTCCCTGGTCATTGGGGGATCGCAGCTTGACATGTTTTGACAGTTTTAAATGCCTATTTAAAAGCCTCTGCTTTTACTAGTTCAGTGGGATTTTTTTCTTTTATAGGGTGTATCGAGATGAATCATTCATGGTTTTAGGACATCTTGGTAGATGGGTGTTAAGATAGGGGACTCTGAAGACTCCTAGCCAAGGTTATGATGTTATGCATCTTACGCTGTTTGCTGAAGGTTTGTCTCTGCAGTGGGAGGTAACTCTGGAGGCTGTTTTCTCACAGGAATGCCAGTGACTTTTGTTGTTGCATTCCCCATTGTGGTGGAGCTTAGACTGAGCTTTCACTATTTCCTCTTGTGCACTTGGTTTCTGTTAAGTTGGAGCATTTTTAATAAGCTTCCTTGTTTATTTTCATATACACACATGAACAGGTCACTGCTGGCAAGTCTATTTCTACATATCTGCTTTTGAGTCCTCATTTGCAAATTACAATTTCTACCAACTCTGTCCCTGGAAAGAAGGAGAGAGCCATGCAAAGGGCAGGTGGGTGCCCAGCCGGAGGGTTGACCTGGGAGCACTATGTTGCCTCATGAGACAGGAGGGTGCTGCAAAGGATGGGGCAGCAGGCCACGGTCAGAGAAAGGTGCAGCTTCATTTTGGGGCAAGCCAGCCTACATAAGAAGCAAAGCATGGGACCATCTGTGATATGACACAGTGAAAGTGAAAGCTTCCTGCTGCCTACCCCTAGTGCTTTTTGTTCTTGCGATGTCAGTAGTCCTGCAGATAAGTGGAGGTTGCTTCTTCTTGCTGCCTGACCTCCCCAGGGTTTCCTCATGCCCAAAGTGGCTCAGCCAACTGATTCACAGGGTGTTTCCTTGAAACTTTGAACTTAATTTTGCCAAAGATGTCATGATACAGAGGGGCAAAGGGGAAAAATTGTGAGAGTTCATTTAGTTAGCTTCATCTGGCTGCAGCCTGTATCAGCTCCAGGACAGATGACTTGTTAGTTACTGTCTGAATTCATAGTGAGAGGGATCACACCTTTGTCTTTATTTGTCTAAACTTGCTCTGCTACTTGTGCAAGGTGGCTGATGCATTTTGAAGCGGAAAGGGCAGAGAGGATGCTAGAGTGGTAAACAGTGTCCAGCTGAAAATAGAAGATGGTTCTGGCACCAGCAACATCCGAAACGGGAAGACTAGCCCTGATTGGAAATGGAACCAGTTTTCTGTGCTGGCAGGGATCTGGGGCAAATGACCTCTCTCTGAGACCAAGATGTAGCTTTGGCTGAGCAAGAGAAGCACTTAACACCATTACTGTCTGGGATACAGGTGAAAAAAATGCGTGTTAGTAGTTTCAGCATAGCAGAAACTAGCAGTGTGGAAACATCGAAAGAGATTGACTCAGCCTTGCCAGTGGTTTTATTACAATATTAGGCATGCCATGGTTTCAGTGTACTTTTTAAACATCAAAATGTGACTTGTTATGAACACCAGTGTGAAGGGAAAAAATGGGTGCCTGCGACTGGCATCAAATTTACATATGCAAAATTGTATTGTGTTAATAAGGGAGTTTAGGGGTTTCCTCCTTTTGTGATCATGCTCAGTTGCTTTCCCTGATTCTGCAGGAACTTCATATACTTATAAATGTCTCAAACTGAGGGTGAAATAAAATGAATGATGGTAAATTGGTAGAGCCCTTTTAAATAATTAAATTTTGTTTCCTTTAATTATTTTTCTCCAGTGAAAGCAGATACGGGAATTCTGATGTCTTCTTGAGGCTGCACATATTATAATGACCCATTTATAACTGAATTTGGATTTGAGGACTTGACAGCTCATAGCTTTCCTGCTACATGAATTGTGCTTTCTAAATTCTAGTATTCTTTCAGTCTGCTTTCAGGATCAGCCACTTCTAATAATAGGTTGGAGTTCAATACCAATAAAAATGTACTTGTTCTGGTGTAATTCCGATGCAGTTTTTTTGCAAAGTAGGTTGTGCCTGGTTAACTGAGGTCTTTGATGGTTTCACTTTCTATGGATTCATACTTTTTTTTGTGTGTGTAAAGGAGAAATAACAACAAAACTGCAGAAAAAAAAAAAAAAAGCTCTTTCTGGGGAAGTTCATTATCTCTGGTTCAGTTTGCATAATTTTTTGAGGGGAATTCACCCTAGGGTCTAGTTCCGTGCAGCTGGGCATGAGCAAGAAATAAGCAGCCCAGCTCTGAGGTCAGGATCTGGCCTTTTTAGCTGGCATACTGTGGACAACGCAGTCAGAGGCCTGGTACTTTAAACTTAGAGTTTCCAGTAGATGTTGTATCTGACAGCTGAAGAAAGGGGACTGACATACTCTCACATGAGGTAAAGGGTCAGCGTTAATATCTGCAGAATGAAAATATTTTCATTTTCCCTTTTTAGTATCTGTCTACAATTCAAAATCCTATTTTTCTGGAAATATTT
This sequence comes from Fratercula arctica, assembly GCA_947846985.1. Classification (NCBI taxonomy): domain Eukaryota; kingdom Metazoa; phylum Chordata; class Aves; order Charadriiformes; family Alcidae; genus Fratercula; species Fratercula arctica. Next base: position 17,057,719 of record CANTUZ010000005.1, read on the forward strand.
CTGAGATGGAAGGAAAAAAGGGGAGCACTTTTGTGAAAGTTTGGTTTGCCTTTTTTTTTAAGTGACTAATAGACTAACTAGTTATTCTTTTTAATGAACCTTGTACTAGTTTTAAGACTCTTCTTACAACCAACTGAAGAAATGCACTTTATTGATACTATTGAGTTGAATGTGTTCACCTGAATGATCAATGATAAATTAAATGTATCGCTGCGTCCACGTTAAAATAATTGAAACTATCTCTTAAGTACATGCAAAGCATTGGTAGATATTGGTATTGTGAATGTGTTAACTGAAATCCCATTTTAAGACATAATTATGGGAAAGGACAAGGCTGTAAGATCTGGAATTAGATCTGTTGGTCCTTTAATCTCTGTAACAATGCAAGTAATTGTATGTATATAATAAATCTCAACAATACTCTCCTTTGTCCCTATTAAAGGAAAGAAAACTTTCCTTTGTAACTTAGAAGGACTTGCATTTGGAGACGTTAAAATCCCTAGGAGATACTGAGAAATAAAAAAGCTAGCCAGCTAACAGAAGCAAATTAAAAAAAAAATATTTCTTTTATATGTTTGGAAACAGACATCTTTTCCAGCTTAACAGTTACAGATAAAATATTGTTAAAAGTGTTTATCTGTTTCTTCATAAGATAAGACTTTAATGGACAATGTCCTCCAGCATCATGTCAGTGCATTTTTATCTTGTCTCTTTCTCCAGCTGTAGTGATTTTTCATTATTGCTGAAAGGTAGTTGATCTAAAATATTAATGTCTTGACACAAGGTATTTTTTTATGTGGATTTGAGACTATGTAATGAAAGTGAAATTTCTTCTGTGCTTTTATTGTGTGTGCCCAATTCCTCTGTGACATTGTAATTTCTGATCTCTGCTATACACTTGTAGTCAAAGATTCACTTTAAAGAAGCTGATAATTAGCTCTCTATATTAATGAAATTGAAAGCTTAAAATGCTTGAAAAAAAGCAGCTATATCCTTAACTAACTTTATAATCATATAACCTGCTTTTTTTTAAAAAATAAATAATCCCCCCCAATCAGGCATGATATGCTTTTGATGATTAAAGCATATAATTAGTTTATTGTACTCTGTATTAAGCAAACTTTCCTTCTTGACTGCAATATTTTGCAGAGTACTGACACTGCTAGTGAAAGTATATGTTTTGAGCTCTAGCCAGCAGCAAATACTTGCAGGTGGATGCAATATCTGGAACAGCCTTAAGCTGTTTAAGTGGTTTAACTGGTATTTAACTATTGTGTTCCGACTCAGTTTTCATACTTTCAAATGTATCTGTTCAACTATTTCCTGGTTCATTGTGATAAGCATAATGCTGCAGAAAGAGTGAGCAGAAGGCCAGAGCTGCTATTTATTTACTACAGAGTGTACTTTTCCCTTTTTTCCACCCCAGCTATCTCCTGGTAATGGAGCCTAGTTCTCTTTATGGTGCAGTTGGTTAGGATCTCATTGAAGAGGTGCAAATAATATAACAAAACAAAAAAATAAACACTTCTTTTCATTTACTTGCACTGTTTTGTTTTTTGACTTGCGGGAAGGGACTGCTGTTTCTCCAGCAGCAGTTCTGGGTGGTTCACAGAGCAGCTGCCTCTCCATCCTAGCAAACACTGCCTGCTTGCTGCGCTGTTACCAGACAGAAGGTCATTTCTGATAACCTTCACTATGTCCCATAGATTATGCTTATGTGCAACATTCTGTGCAGTGCATTTATGGTTTGGTTTATAAGCAGTGTGTGCAGTGATTCATCCTGTGCCTAAGTTTGAGACTTTTCAGGACAACTGACACAGTTGCTACTTTTTATTTATTTTCTCGCTCCTCTTCAAGGTAAGAAGAATAATAAGTTGCAACGCCCAACTCTGCCAAATACCAGTTGCTGCCAATGATATGAGTCCCCTGCCCTCCTGTTCCTGTGAATCAGCTACCTTAGCTGCTTCTGCTCTTTTCTGAATGATTTTTTTTTTTTTTGGGGGGGGGGGGGGGAGGGGAAGGGGATATGAAAAAGAAAATGGATATCTCACGTGCAGACATTTATTCAGAGTCATTGCTACATTGTCACAACTGTCTTCAGAGCACATTAACATAGCTGGAATGAATTTTGATCTGAGACTTGCACTGAAAACTGCAAATCAGCTGAACAGTTTGTCTCCTATAGAAATGTGTGGAAAAGATAGGACCTAAGATACTGCCAAACTTCAGTTTCCCTTTTGAGCAAAGGCCTCTTACTTTTTGCTGTCCTGAAGTCCAACGTTTCCAGCGCCATTCCAGCGTCCAGGGAGTCCGTAGGACATCTGAAATCCTGCTAGAGTTTTGAAGATTAAGTTAATGACTGAGAAATTTTTGGGCTTGCAGTAGGTTGTACTGTCAAGATTTGTCTGAGAACACAGGAGCTGGTGACCTGCTGCCCCTCATATCTTCTCTTCACATTCTCCTTCCCCTTATTGCGCCAGTTGTGTTTTGTGACCTGGAGGTTGTAAACGCCGTGGGACGTTTTGCACTTGTATGTGACTATTACTAAGGAATCTTGACGGGGTTAGGACCTCTGGCAGTGACTTCAAAAAAGAAATCTTTCTTAGTTGCCAGGTGCATCTAAGAAGTCAACATAGTTCCCCACCACATCTGTCTCCACCAGGATTCACTTCTACTCACAAACTGTGTCAAAAATGAGAGCTGGAGGGGGAAAAAAGCTTCCCTTACACAACTTCCTGTATTTTGTGAATACAGTGTTCCTTTTTGGTCATGAATGGGTTACAAGTCAGACAAAAGCTGGGTTGTGGGGTCTTGTCCCTTTCTTCTCTAAGTGAATTGGTTAATTCTTGGCGGGTTTGTAGATAGGAAAGGCATTCCTTACATCAGGCACAGATGGGGAAGGGTTTCTTGTGCTGTGAGATAGGCATTCACCTCTAGACAGAGGGCAGCCTGTGGTAAACCACTTGAGTGCTCAGGCAAAGGGGGTAGGAGAGTGATTGAGGCAGTTCAAAACTTTGGCAGGCATTTAGCAGGACAGTGAATTTCATCCTGGATGCTCGTTGTATCATGGAGCAAGTCCAAGTTGAGAAATAGCTACTCTGAGCAAGTGGGGGTAGCAAGAAGGATTGGGATGCTGGGGAGCAAACTGTACCTCCGACCCTGTGAAGGGATAGTACATGGTGTGCAGGTCCTGTTGAGAAATCGGGGCTAAAGAGAACACCCCTTATATTGAAATGGTGCAAAAATCAGCATGCTAGTAAAATATCCGCTTTGTAAATGGCTACCATCAGGCTGTTCAAGCTCCAAACTGTGTGTACTGTACATAACTGAAACAAACGTGGTTGTTGCCTTTTATTGCGCAGTCGGTGCTTCTTTTTGTTGAGGAAGAAAACCCACAGTTTGTTTCTGGATGTCCCATAGTGCAGTGGCTGGTCTTGTGGGCAGTCTGTGGTTTGTATGTATTGGGTGGTGTTTGTAAGACTCTAATTTGAGATGTTCCTATCCCTGCTTTAATGCAATGAAGGGAGCTAAACGAGAACCGTGTGTGGGTACAGCTGAGGAGGATACGGAAAAGCAAGCGTATGAGATGCCAATTGAGTTTGGAGTGTAAGCACTCTTTCCTCATGTCCATCTTTAGGAAACCCAAAGGAAAGATAAGTTTCTAAAGAAAAGGAAATAGGTTGTTGTGGGAAGATGATGAGTAAACACAGAGTGTACATGAGGAAAAAGACTGCTGCAGCCTACGTAAGTTAACAGCGCATATCAGCTGCTGAAGCAGCGCCCAAGTGTGTGCTGTTTCATTACATAGAGCTGAACCATATTCATCTCTGAAATAAAACTGACCAGTCCGCTTCCTTCTTTTTAATTAGATCCTGTTGGGATGAGACATCCCTTCCTGAAATGAAAGAAAGGTAAAATTCCCCCCCTCACCCACAGACCTTTGCACACTTGACAGCTGTGATAATATGACACTATCCCCTGTAATTTGGATACTGCTTAAAAGTGACAGAAGGCATTTCTAGACAGCTAGTGTTGAACTTGCAGGCTTTTGCTACATGAGGTTACCAGCTGTGTGCTGCTTACAATGAGGTGATGATAATCGGTGTCTGCTGATGGTCAAAACCACGATCATCTGAGAGTTTAAGGAGGAGCGAGCCTGTCTGAATAATCTACTGCACTACACAGTAGCAAAGTCTCCAGTCTCTACAGTTACTGCTATTGAGAGGAGGATGTCATAGGTATTACTGTTTGCTTATATATATACTTCAGGGTATTACTCAAAGCTCCCTAGCCAAGAGTGGGGTTACCTTGGTTGTTGTGAAAATGCATAGGAAGGCAGTCTCTATTCTGAAATGCTTGAATGGGTGTTATTGTAAGTATGCACTTGTGCAAACATGTGATTTGTATTTAGGGAACACTTTTACAGCTGCAAAATCCATCTCTGAAAAGCTAGGAAGTGTTGGAATTAAAGCTGTCCATTTGACTTTAATCTGCCCCTTTCCGAAGGACGGAGGTGGGGCCCAGAGCACGCACCCTTTTCCCCCTCACCATGTTTACCTGCCTTTGCTTAATGCCAGCCCCCTTATTGGAGGGAGCTGTTGAAGAAGCTTCAATTTGCCCAGAGGAGTTTTGTGATTAAGATGGAGGATGTCTCTGCAGCTACCCGTGTACAGCCTTGCCAAGAAGTGTGTTGCCCTGCTTTGATTTTGGAGTGGCTTTCAAGCTGAGGCGAGAGCCTGGACAGCTGGGTTGTGGGAGCATTGCAGCTGAGCGGGTGCCTGGTAAGGTGACCTGCTGGGTGCCATGCTAATCTGGATCCCGTCCCGTAGTTTCAGCTTCCTGGCTTGACCTTGCACCTACCTCACAAACACTACAAACATGGCTGGTGATCTTAACCATAGGCTGAGCCTGGGCACCATCCATTGCAGGGCCTGCCGTACTCGGGTACCATGGCAATGCACCCCTGCCTGGTAGAGCCTCCAGCTCTTCCTGTGCTATCCTGCTCAGCTCCCTGCTCCCCTTTCCCTGCCTTCTCATGTGCCTTCTTTACATGTGTCTTCTGGTTATTTCACCTAATTTTCCCTCATCCTTTTTTTCCCCCAGTCTCCCTCTCCTTCCATGTGTAGGATGGTTAGGGTTGCTTACAGAGCATCTGTCAGTGCTTGATGTAGTTTAGTAGTTCTCTAACTAGCTTTATGCTGAGTTTATTCCCCTCTGCTCCATTTCTGCAAAGGCTCCAGTAGGCCATTAGGACTTTTTATTTTGATATCCCAAGTGTTTCTAATGTAAGTTTTTCACAACGATAGCAAAGGCTACCTTAGTGAGGGGACGACTGAAGGGGTCAGGGGAAGTCCATTTGTTGCCAGAGCATAAGAAGGAAAAAAGGTCACTGGAGTGTTTAGTAATAGTACAGCGATGTGCTTTCCCTCATTCTCATTTTCTCAGTGTTTTGAAGCATTTTGGCTGCAACATTTCACAACTTAGTAAATATATTTAGCCAGATGCTGGCACGTAGTCTTAAAAATTTCCCTCCAAATTGAAGCACTTGGGGTAAGTTATTAGCAAATGAAAAGGGGTCTTCTGTTAGGAAATCCCAGCCAATGTCACATAACAACCTGTACTATTACTATTCAGACTTCACATTTAACTAGTTGGCCTTGATTTTCAGAGCACTGGTGCTGTCCTTTCATACAAAACCACTCTTCCTAATTCTCTCTCTTGTCTTGCTGCAGACGTTCATCCCCAGCCGAGCTCTGTGGTTTTGGATGCACAGTGTGCGTGGGCGTCCTCAGTTATAGCAATCGCTGTGGCGATGCTTTTGTGAAACATCCGAGTGCACCTGAGAGAGGCTGCCCCAGCAGAGCTGTGCCACAGCCCTGTGTCGCAACCTTTCCTCCCTAAAGTCTCCCTTCTCTGGGCCAAATAATCCTGTTATAACTTACAGTATGTGAAAGCTCCACCCATTCTGTAAAATCTTTGAGCTTTATCACTGCAAGTGTGGACAGTCTTTCTCACAGCAATCTACTAGTTTCTAAATCAAATGTATCCAGTTTTCTTAAGTCATCTCTGTATCTTCATAATGGCAATTTGTCAGTCATTTTGATTACAAATCCTTCCCAAACAGCCCCATCTTTTACACTGTTCCCTGTTATGTATTATTTTAGAAAAATGTCTGTTTTCGTATTTTAGCATTTTTATCAATATGAAACTTCAGAGTATGATTTCTCTTTTAAAAAATCTATTTCTAAAATTCAATCCTGTTCTTTACAACTTTCTCCCCCTTTCCTTTTCTGCCCACACTTCAAGTCAAATTTTAGGTATGTGGGTGGAATGGGTTTTAGTAATGTGAGGGAAATGGATACTTACATGCAGTGATGATAGGGAGGAATAAATGCTTGTGTAGTATAGTGACGGAATACTGTTTGTTGCAGAACTTGGATTGTAATTGCACATGGTATACGGTGCAGCTTCCACCCAAATTTTCTGTCATGCTTGTCTTCATTTTTTGGATATACGTGTCACAGAATAATTTGTTTTAATTTGTATTTATTTAGTTTGTCTAGGAGGAGGAGGGTGTTTTAATTGAAAGCAAAAATTCCTGTGAACCATACGCCACACTCTTCAGTCAGCTCTAATTAAATTTCTTTTCCTCCCTGATTTCCAGTTGTTGCCCCTTTGTGTGCCTAAGTGAGAATTTATGTGGGAGATCCCCGTTGTTGTTACCATGTCATGGGCCTATTTTATGATCTCATAGTTCCCTCTGTGTTGATCAGATATGTTACCAAAGACTGTTATTACAAACACATTCTTTATATGGAAGGAGGTTATGGTTGGTTAAATATTACTTCTGTAAGTCCTTTGGACAGTATTTCAGGGTGATAATGAAGATCAATGTATTGAGCCCCCTGGGAAAGCTTCTGTTCATTAATGAGGAGAACAAGGCTTGGGGGTCTGAAGTAATGCAGTGAACTGATGACACACAGCTTGGGCTTTCTGAATTTCAGTGCTGCTGTCTAATTGCAAGAGGACCCTACTCTTGCTTTCTCTTTCTGCCAGAAAGTCATGTTTAATACTAATCAGTTTTTGTATAAGATAATAGGATACTTTTAGTAGCACTAGCTAGTTCAAGTATATACATTTGTGTGTGTATATCTGTGTGACTGTGTATACACACACGTGTATATATTTGTGAATGTAGAGCAGGAGAGAAGAAATGAGCCTTTAGTGAGAAATAATTTATTTTGGTGTTTAGTTCTATTTGTTTAGTATCAAGTATTGTTTGAAAGAGGCTAAAGGAAAAGGAACTGTGTGTTGAGATAAGCAGTAGGAGAATCAAAAAAAAAAAAAAAAAAAGACATGTACTTGGCTTAAATGATGTCCAGACTTACTGTGATATTTTCCAGGCACTGGTATTTTCTTTTTTTATTAAGATTATAAACAGTTGATTTTTGTTGAGTCTACAAAATAACAAAAAAGAGCCACGATATTAACACATTTAACTGTTCCCAAAATATGCATTTGACTGCATTGTTTTACTTGTCCTTTGTGCTTTAAAGAGGAGCCTTTTATAGCAGGTTTTAGCTTCTATGACTGATTAAGGAACCATTAGCTTGACAAATAACCATGTGATTAATTGCAGGGGAAAAAAAATTGGTGAATTGAAAAGAGAAATATTTGAATGCTTTCACCTTAGGCATTTGCAAGGAATTTTATCAGTAGAACATGCCAGTATTATTTCAGTGGCTCTTCTGTTTCTGTTAAATCAATCTGGGCAGGATGTCTTTTCACAGGCATTTTGTGTACCCACATCTCTGCGACTGGGGGGAAAAATCAAGGGCTGCTTCTAGCCCCAGCATCACTAGCATTTATGTGACTCCCTGGTAAACAGGGCTGGGGAACTGGTGGGGACGTTGTAGTGGTGTGTATTTGCAAGCATGGGTTTGACGTGGGTGTTTATGAGCTCAGCAGTTCTTTGCTAGGCTGGTGTGTATCTGGTCCAGATCCTTCTCTGGTGTCAAGTTGATGTGTTGCAAATACGTCCAAGTGTGGGGATGGAAAGATGGGATGAGTTGCTTGCCTGGGGTTCAGCACCAGCACTGAAGGGTTTTCCTTGCCAAAGTGGAGCCTGGTAACTCGCTTTCCATCCAGTCCATCTAATGGGGAATTTGGATTTCTCTAATACCCAGGCTCTGCATGTTTGGGTCTCAGGGGCTAAGACTGGTTATGTGTTGGCTCAACAAGGTGTCATGTGCATTCAGGCTCCAGGAAAACTGTTCTCCGCAGCTTTTGGTCACATATCACTTTGTTATCTGGATGATAGCACTGTGAACTTTCCACTGCAAGTAAACGGCTCCTGGAGAAAAGAGGGAACTAAAAAATCCGTAATGGGTCTTACCCTTGCAATCAAGAATGTATTTTCCTATGTAAATACAATCTATGGAAATTTAAGTCACAGTCTGCTATGACGTGGTAGAAAATGACTTATCTTTTACTGTTAGAGCTCCAAGAGGTTGGTTGTAAATTCTGAATGTCTCCACATATATAAATAATGTCCTATTGTCTTGTCATGGTCTAGGCATATGTTGCCTTCAAAAACAAAAAAATACATAATATTGCTCATTTTAAAATCTTTCTTTTCAAAAAGTGTGTGCCAAGAAGCAGTGTGCTGGGGAATAAGTTCAGTTGTAACCGGAGGGATTTTTTTTTTTTTTTTTTATTAGGAGAATTTTTTGTGAATGAGCAATGGAGATAGTGACCTACAGGGTTTACAAAATGTAGGAATCTGTCTGTCTAGCCAGCACTATAAATAAATGAGAAAGGCTTTTGAAAGATTTTTGTCAGCTTGATATACATTATTTTGTTTCAGCAAGTCTCATTTGCTTCACAAGCTTCGTTCTGTATGTGGTGCTATTTATAAACTGGGGTGGAGGAAGAGTCTCTGGGAGTGGGTGATTCACAGACACAAAATAGGGCCGTAAACAATGTTGACACTGTGGCATAATCTGATAAAATCAGAAACTTGGACAAAGAGTGCAACCCTGTTCCTCACTGGGGCTCTTGTGTGGTAACTTTTTCTCCCTTTGTACTGACCTTCTCTGACTTGCCAAAAATGCCATCTAGTTTCATTTTCACAGCGGCCTGACACTGAGTTGCCCAAGGTTAACCTAAGAACAGTGCTACAGCTCAGTTTTCTGGAGGGAGACTCTCGTGCCTGACCCGTTTGAAGAGTATGTGTCACTGCTGGTTTTGTGGGATGTGGCGCAGGGGAGCGTCCAAGGGCTTCCTGGTAGCTCAGTGGGTGTCTCCTCTGCACCCTGGCCGGGAGTGGCTGCAGAGAGCTTGTGTTCACAGCTGAAGGTGAATTAATGTTCGTATCACAGGCTGGGAGTTGGGGTAATGAGTTATGGATATGTGTTCCCTCCTGCCACTCCTTTTGTGGGCTCTGGGATTGGAAATAGGATGGAGGATTTAGGAAAATCTCCTGGAGTTTGCCTGTGACTACGCTGAGGGACAGCGATCAGAGCAGACAGGAGCTGGTTTAGTATACTGAAGCGGTATTTTGAGTGTGTGCTCTTCCTGTATAGTTAGAGGTAGTTTAGTTACCTGCAGGAATAATACATGTGCTTCCTTGTGCTAAATAAACACTGACCAACTCCAGGATTATTTAATGAAAGAGCAGAAAGCAGAAGGATTATGAAGAGGAAGGACGTAATTGTTACTGCTTCTATACAGCAGCACTTGGAGATGTTATTTGAGCTGAACAAGATGTTATTTGAGCTGAACTTTTGAGGCACAGTGTACACTGTATGCGTGTACATTGTCTTCAAGGCCATTACAGTCTGTTGGAGAGGCAGTGATTTGTGAAATTTACCGAAGTACTCCATTGCAGAGCTCATCCTAAAACTTGGGACTCATAAGCAGGCTAGTGTATCTGCAGAACTGTGGTATGTCCCAGTATGTCCAGCAAATAACCATTCAGCGAGTCATGTAGGAGAGGAGTATGTGGAGAGATAAAGGAAAAGAGTGCAGTGCAAGAATGAAAGATGAAATTTGCCTGTGCTGGTGGGTGGGGATCCCAAAGTGCTTCCTGCTCAGAAGCCTGTTAGAACAAAATCAGAAATATACTTCTGAGCATTCAATCCACAATGGAGATGAAAATCACACAGAGTTTAAAGAAAAAAAGAAAAAAAAACCCAACAACCAAACAAGCCCAACCAAATAAAAATACATAGACAAAAGTGTGCACCCACCATAGGCAGGAAAATCCTATCTTTTGCTTTCTCCTATTATGGGAGGGGTCATTGTTTCTTTTTCTAGTAAAAGAATCCTTTTTAAAAACTTCTGTGGGAAAGGAGAATAGTCTGAATTGAGTCTTTGAGATGTTGTATTACAGAGAGTCACAGAAAATGTACTATGCAAATGACTATCTGCCTTATTAGATGCCTCAATAGAGTTCATTGTCTCAATATTGCTATTATTGGAGATGGATGGACACTACATGATTTTACCATCAAACTGAAAAACTTCAGTGTTACAGTCTCATTGCTAGGGTAATAACAGTGCACTGACTTAAAGGAGAGAATTGAATTAAAGGGGAGTGAAAGGTCCATTGCTCTGTCCATTTTAGTTTGTCTTTTGTAGACTGTGCATCATTTTAGGGGTCACAACGGGGGGGTTGTGCTTCATGGTATTGGTTTTGTTCATCTTTCATTGCTAATAGAAAGTCCTTTTATGGGGAGAAATTCTCTAGCACCTGCTGTGATTTTGCTTGGTTGCAGTTGTAGGCATGCCGGTGTGGTTGGATGGTGGCAATGCTGCCATATTTCTCAAGTGGGTGCTAACCCTGTGCTTGGTGTCCTTGTGAAGGAGGAGCACCTACTCCTTTGCTCCCTGATGTCAGGATGGGTGTCACTCGATGTGTTGAATCTGTCTACTGTACAGAATGGGAATTTTCAGATAAAACTTTGGCTCAGGGCCTGTGTGTCTGCTGTCTCTGTGGCCCCATGGTGATCGTAAGGATCCATCATTGAGTTTTCAGCTAGGTTTGAGCTACATTGCTGTTGTCCATGGAAAGATGCATCTCTCCCAAGCAATTTTGGTTCTTCTAAACCTACCGTTCGCTTCATTTGCTTTGTGGTGGGGAAGGTAAAACAACCCAGTTTCTGTCTTATTTATTGTTTGGTTAATATGTGTGAAGGTTAATGAGTAACTAGAAGTAGTACAGGCAAATCAGAAAACAGTAACCTTACTCAGTGTTTGCTTTTCTTTGACTTTTCAGTTGTGGAGTGGATGGGGAGGGACTATTACTTATTAAACAAAAGAAGTTCTCAACAGCCCCCACCATTCCCCCCAGATAACCAACTGTCCCCCCTTAGTCTTTGAAAGTAGCTCCTATCATGCAGTACTCTCTAATATGAGTTAATAACCAGGGATGGCAATGAGCCACAGAGCAGCTCTCAACATACCTAACATACAGAAATAAGATTATTCTGAATTTGGAGGCTCTGTTTTGTGTGCTTCATTCTTCTTCTAATTCTGCAACCTCTCCGTGTGTCACCTTATGCTCATTTCCAAGGACAACCCAGCTGACCTCATGGCAGACAACCCTGATGTAAATGACAGCGAGAAGCCGGCTGGCTGAAATCAGAAGTCTGTGATGTGAACTTAGGCACTGCCCTGTCCTTTCCCATCCCCTCGCCAGTGCTAGTGGAGGGGCTAGTGCTTCTTACCTCTCCTTCACTTCACCAGATCTGTGTGTGTATACTGAAATCTGCAATTGTAGAGCTGGCTAAATCTGCTCCTTAGTTTTCCTTAAATATTAAGATACATTTTTTCCTTGCACATCTTTATGAAGAAAAACCTAAATTGCATAGTAAGGCTTACTCCACTTACTGTGTCATTCAACTGGGGGGATGTTCTCTAGCTTTCACTATTTTTGTGTTGCTTATGAATGTTTAGTAAACTTTCCTTCCTTTTGGATGTGAATATATACTCTGTTCTTCTTCTCCACTGTACTTTTTCCACTTCAGTTTTCCACCCTGGTCTTGAGAGGTTAGCTTAACACAAGTGTGTATATAGAAAAAGAAATTAAGGTGTCAGTGACTGTTGTGTCTTCATGTTTTCATAGAAGTTTTGGATCTATCTCTGAACAGTTGCAGCTTCTGAGGGTTAAAAATTGCCACTTGGTGTAGTCTGTTTGGAGTTCTTTTGAGGCAGATTGAAGCAGTAACTTAGCCTAAATTCCTCTAGCACCTAATCCAGAAGACATTATGAAGTCAGAAAGAAGCAGCTCCTCTATTTAATTTTTTTTTTTCTGATACTTTTCTACTGCTGTGACCCCTAACATGATGATTACTGGAAGGTCTTTACAAACCAAAACCAACCCCAAAACATCTACGTTCTTCTCCTGGAGCTTTTGGCAGCACCTTGCCCAAGTCAGTGTCACGTTGGTCTGTATATTCAGTCATGTTGCATGTGTCAGCTACAAAATGGGGAAGGAAAAAAAAGTACTGTAGGAAACAGCAAGATACGTCTGAAAACCCAAAAGTCTTTGTAGATTATCAGGAATAGACACAGTACCTGAAAATATTTTTAACTGATTAAAATGAGGGAAAAAAAATCTAATTAGTTGTGCAACTTTTAAGCTAGTAGTCTATTTATGCTGAGTTCAGTGAATGGGAAGGTTAACTTGTATTTTCCCTCTATCAGTAGAGAGAACTTAAGAATATGTTGGAAAGAAGATTACAGTAGTATGATTTGTTTGGCATGTACACCAACAGAAATTCTGCTTTTCTACTGCTCATCAGAAAGGCTCAGTGTACAAGGTAGTGTATTGTTTTGCACTGAGCTTTCTATCTAATCTTTAAATGCATATGTGGCATTTTGCGTTGATTGAATATATTTTATGATTATACATAATAAGGTCCTATTATATGCAAGAAGAACGTTTAATACTGGTTCTGCCATTGCATTTGTTTTGAACATCGTGACTTACATGCTGCTTCTTTTTCTTCTATGACTTCTTTGTATTTTTTTCATTCACTTTATTAAAATGGTAGGGAAAATACTCTCAGTATCTCACTTAAGAAAGCATGTTATGCATTTTTCACTGACTGTGTACAGCTCAATTACCATTTCATAAAATGGCTCACAAAGCTGTGAAGAACACCAGGGTCATTGTTTCTCCCACCCTCTTTTTCTGACTCCCTTATTTGCCTCAGAAGGGGTTTAGTCATTTACTGTGTCCTTCCTCTTAGAATTTATATTTTATTTTCAGTATCGCCACCTGCCTCAGGTGAAATTTCCTCCCTTTAATGGAAGACTGAAGGTCTGGTTGTCTAGTGAAGTAAACCCTTATGTCTTTTGGTTGTTGATGATGGGAAGTGGAGTTGCAGCCCATGACCACTTAGCTCTTCTGACATCTCACTTGCCTGTTCCCTCTCAATGCCAAAGGAAATGAGATTTTTTTTTTTTGGTGCTGCTAGCCTTGCATTTCTGCATATGACTTAATTTTCTCTTTTTGCAAAGCTGGGTTTTATTTTATTCTTAAACTTGGTCTGTTGAATCTCAGCAACTTTCTTGAGTCTCTTTACCAAAGAAGCAGCAGTTTGGAAATGACTTCTCAAACAGGGAAGGATAAATTATCTCACTTTGTCATTGCTGTGTTTTGGACCCTACGTGTGCACCACAAAAGGCAAATTCCTTGCTGAGCCTTTGCTGGACCATGAAGTATTTATGTCTGGAGAATGCTGTAGATTCACCTTTCAAAAATGTGTTATGGGAAATAGAATTAATGTTTTCCTCTAGGGGAAATACTTTGCAAATGCCAACTACCTGAAAGACCATACTGTATTACTGTAGTTACGTTGGAAGGACAATGGGCAGGAGCGGTTTTTGCCAGATGTGAGCACAGTTCTCAGCAGAATGGTGCCCCGGTTGCTGTTTCTAGGTGTTACTGAAGTGCGGATATACGCAATTTGCATGGAGAGGCAGAATAAAGGGTGCTAAATTTCCTCCTGCTTTCTTGAAGTTCTGATATTTCTAGCTGCTGTATTTGTCTTCTCTGCTAATATTATTGTATAGAGAAAGGAGAACAGTTTATTTAAAAACAAGTATTTCATAGCAGTTAATCTGTATGGTATTTATAACAATTACTTGAAGAACACATGATACCTTTTCTGTTGTGAATAAAAACTGTACTAAGCTCTGCTAAGGAGTAGTACAGGTTATCTAATGAAATATTCTGCATCATGTGGTTCCCAACTGGTTCATTCATTTCACTGTTGGTGCTGGCTGAAAGATGATTTGTTCCTGCTCTGTAAGAATAATCCCTCCGCAAGTGCCTTGTGCATCTCAGTAATGACAACAATAAACTAGTGTACCTGGAGTAGTGAGTGCCTTTGAAAACAGCCTTTCTAAAAGCATGTGCCCATGTCTGGAAATGTACACTGTTACGGCAAAAGGACCTTGATTTGTGTGATTTTTAAAGAAGTCATTTGCCCCTCTCACAGCCTTCAACTGGGTCACATAAGCAAAAGAAAGAAAAGGCAGGCAGGCAGGAAATGAGTGGACTGTAGAAGTGATGCTTTTGAGATTTCTGGTCAGTACAGAACATGCCTTCATTTTGTAGGCAACCGATAGAGCTTTCACCAGACAGAAAGATAGGCAAATTATTCTGTTTACTTCCTTTACCTCACTGAAATACTTGGCACCTCTGTGAAATGTCTGTTGCTTGCAGAAGGTGAACATTTTCCTGCCTCAGTTGCCATTGAGATGGATAAGCTTGAGATGTTTTCCTTTGTTTGCAAGAAGGTGAGGCTTTACAAAACAGCTGAGCCAATCTAATGGCCATCTACTTCCCTGCTGTCACCCAGTGACGTGAGCTGCTCCCTTTCACTCTGCTGGCCCATGTTTGACCCCGTGTTGGTCTGGGTGAGAGAGCTAAACGGGCAGAAAGCTATTCCCGTTATTCTGGCAGAGAAGTTCTCTGCCAAATTAGCTCTTTAAACAAATTCACTGTGCAGTCAGGTGAGTGACCGTGCCTCAGTAAGGGCAGTCTGAGGTGATAAGGCATAGCTTGTTCCTTTCTGCAACACCCTGAGTTGAGTAGGGTTAGCTATGTTCTGCAATAATAGCAGTAAGAGTTATATTCATAATATTTTAGTTTCTTATGCAGTGTTGAATCATCCGTCTCTGTAAACCTAGAATCAAATGCCAATTTCAGAGATAAATGCCTGAACCATTTTAATAGAGCAAATCAAAGCCCAGCATGATAATGACAATATGCCTATGACCAATGAGTTTGTTTCAGACTTCAAATTTTTCATTACAGCTGCGAAGACTAGAAGCTCTTTGAAGCACAAAAATCAGTTTTCCTTCTTAAAATCATTTCTGCACCTGGTTTTTGGAGAGAAATAGAAGTAACGTGGTGGCAATGTTGCACATCTTTGTATCAGAAGCAAGTATTTCCTATCAGCCAAAACAAAATGAACTTACCAGCTTTTTCTGGAGAGTTGTCTGCTACTAGCCATGTGATATTGAGAAAGCAAGTATTAATATGTGTTTGTGCCTTGTTGAACCTGAGATTAGTGGCAAAGGTTAATTTCTTAGAAAGCCAATGTATCCTGGGCTGCAGCAAAAGAAGCGTGGCCAGCAGGTAGAGGGAGGGGATTCTTCTGGTCAGATCCCACCTGGAGTACTGCATCCAGCTCTGCAGCCTCCAACATTAAGAAGGACATGGACCTGTTAGACTGAGTCCCGAGGAGGGCCATGAAGATGATCAGAAGGCTGGAGCACCTCTCCTGTGAGGACAGGCTGAGAGAATTGTGGTTGTTCGCCGTAGAGAAGAGAAGGCTCCAGGGAGACCTTATAGCCCCTTCCAGTACTTAAAGTGGGGCTGCCGGAAAGATGGGTACAGATGAGCTTTGTAATTGATTTCAGCACGAGCTGGAAAAAATCCACACATTCAAATACACTAAAATAGTTTGAATATTTGTCTCACAACACGTTTTCTTTTGGGATAGGTACAGGTGATTATGATAAAACTAATTAAGCTGTGGAATCGTTAACATGAGGATGTGATAGATTCTCCAGTACTTGGCACTTTTAAATCAAACTGTTTGTTCCTTGAACTGGTAACTTAGCTAAACCCCAAGACAGAGATTTTGTGCAGAAACCTCTGCAGTAGCAATCAGGCCATGGGCTCTAAGACATGTAAAGGTCTGTGGCTTGCATTGCTCCACCTGTAATACTTGAAGTATTTGGGTGATTTGCAACAAAGTGTTGCAGCTTTGTGCTGTGTATATTTTTCTTCAGTTGACTTGTGCCTTGACTGCTCAGCAAAAGTTGGAGGGACTGGGATCCTTCAGTGTCTTCCTGTGCACTTTCCATTCTTGTTGCTGTTAGCAATTGCAGACTGGTTACTTAGAGTTCACGCCGAGGTCAGAACATGGGAATCTACTGGCAAAATCTTTTGTCTTCCTCCGCCAGTTTACATTAGGGAATTAATTTTTGTTTCTTTGTTGTTTATTTTACCCAAAGGCTCTTATCTGTTTCCCCAAACACATTTTGTTTCTTTTGAGGCTTAATATTCCTGTTGTCTGAGACATTTCTTACACTTTTTAACAAAAAAGTGATTTTTAGACTTTTCTTGTAGTCCTGCTGGCAAGAAACTATTTCTAGTTAGGAGATAGAGTTTAAAGCCCGTGTTTTACCAGTTAGCAAAGCTATGAAGCAGGCTGAAGTCCTCTTTCCAGCTCTGACAGTCTTAAGCTACTGTTGCCAGATGTTTTCACTTGTAAATGTTATGTCCATATGGGTCCACTCCACCTTTCTTTTGTGTTTATCTGTACCTATGAACATGGACTCTGTGAAAATGGTGATGTGAAAATAGATAGAAATATTGTAAACTTTGTTCAATGTGATTTTTGTACCCTTGAATTTTTCTTTGTGGGAGCAGCATCCATTTGCAACATGAGACTAGTAAGTTTTTGAACAGAAGTGGTAGGAAAAATATGTCTTGGCTTTTTGGGTCTTGGTTTGGTAGGAGATGGTTAAGGAAGGATGTTAGGTGAGGTGAACCTGGGGCTTTTTTGTGGTGTAGTTTCCCCTCCCCAGGCTGTTGTGGCAGATGACTCCTGAGCTGGGACTGGTGGTTGGGCTACATTGGTAAGAGGGGCCAGGCAGAAGAGGTTCTCCAGAGGATTTGAAAGGTCCTTGGACAGAATTTGCCCTGGTGATTTAAGATATTACCTGCCTTGCCTGGCAGGGGCTGGGCTGGTAGCTGGGTTCAGTAACATTTTGAGCTTTCACAGTGAAACTTGGCCTCCTCTCAGCTTGCCCACATCCTGCACCTGAAACGGAGTGGAAAAGCAGCAGAGCAGAGGTTTGCAAGGGGCACCATGTGGGTAGGCAGGAATTTGGACCTGGCTGATGGGGCATCAGGCTGTCTGCGATGACAGCAGTTGTAGGAGCGTTATGTGTAATCAGGAACGGAAGGCAAGCTTGCCCCTTGCCTGTAGTCTCTTACGGAGAGAGGTACTTGGTCCATTCACGCAGAGCAGACCTCAAAATGCACTTTGTCCTTTAAAAAGGACCAAAATAATAATCACAGGTTGGAGTGGGAAGAACAAAGCTAAACAGAAGTTCTTTTCTCCCATTGCCTCTTGCCATCTCTTCCAGCTCTAAGTGCCCAGCCAAAGCATTAGTATTGAGCTGATGCAGAGATGTCTATATACAGTTGTTCATAATATAAGCAAGCCTTTTTGTACGTAGTTGGATATAGGTTACCTATTTTCATTTATTTGAGGTACTGTTTACCAAATTTTAAATACGAGTTTCCACCTGAAAAAAATAATCAGAGAATAAGAGTAATCTGTGCCCCACTTCTTTTATGCTTATGAAAGAAAAAAAAAAAAAAAAAAGCAGCAAAACCCTCTCTTCAAAACATTTTGTCTGCATATATTTAGATATAGGGAAGTTTACACACAAATCTAATGATGAGGATCAGTTAGTCATACAAATGTTTGGATGTTTACCCAAAACCAGGGAAGCAAACAGCAAACACAGTTCCCAGCTCTGCTGCAGCTCTTTCCTTATCAAACACAACTCCTCCTCTCGTTTGCTGTTACCTTATGGCGCTCTGGGAAGAAAGAGATACTTTGGCATTCCTCGGTGTATTTTGGGAATTGTGCTAAAACTACTGGTGTTCCCCCCAGCTGGCACACTTCCCCCCCCCCCCCCCCCCCCGCCCCCCATCATTGCTCCTCTTAAAATTATTTTGGAAAAGCTGAACTACCATCCCCACTCTGCAGCAGAAACAATGAAAAAAGGGCAGGAATGTGTCTAATGACCCATGAAAGCAATAATCCTTGTAAGCAGTTGGTTGAGAAAATAAGTCATAAGTCTTTATTTTGAATGTCTGGGGTGATTTAGAAAGCATATGCAATAGGAGAAAGTCTGTCAAAACAGTTCTTGCTGACCCTCCTGGACGCAGCAGAACCTGAGCGGCTGATCTGAAAACATTTTTGGGAGCTACTGTCAGATCCATTCTTTAAATATGGTGTCTGCAGGGTTGCAGGAAGTCCCCCCAACATGCAGTGATTAGCCTTCAACTTTTTCATTAATGTGAAGTTTTCTTCTTCAGTATGAAAGTTTTCCCAAAGGTGGCATGTTCAGAAAAGTGCTTCAAGCTCAGTAATAATTTTACAACTGATATTTTGCCTGTCTTTATCACTGATCTTGGAGATTGTTAGGAAAAAAAATGAAAATGTAAAAAGTGCTGCTCCTGATGTCATTAATTTCCATGACCTGTCAAGGTTTAAAGACTTATTGATTTGTGGTTGCTGATTAGAGCGAACAAAGAAGTTCTAAGTTGTTAAATCGTAAGGTCAGAGCAATTAATATACGTGGATGTATTTTCAGAGGCTTTTTTAATATTTGCAAGCATAACAAGATTTGTCCATTTCTGTACCAGTAGTGATAGAAATCTTGCTTAAATAAACTGAAATAAAATACAATGAAGCCTTTAAAAACAAAGCATGGAAGGAAGGTGCAGCAATTTATTGGCTCATTGTGTTGATGACATGCTAAATACACAAGCATAGTGAAAGTGACTTGAGAGGGCTTAGCTCAGGATCTAGTTCAGAGTCTTTTCATTCACGTGTTACAGTGTCCTTATGGAAAATGAATTCTCCTGAGTGGAAGCTGTCTTAGAGACCTTAGTGCTAAGGTCCATGCTTTATCTAGTTAAACACTGTTGAAACTGAAAGCTATTAAAATAGTACTAGGTGGTTTAAAGATGATGATAACTGAAGTTACTTTACATAAAGATCTCCATGGCCTCAGTATCTGGCCGTGGTCAGCAGGGCAGTTCAGTATATTTTTACTTAACTAACATGCTGCTGTGCTTATTTTGAATAATCTCTTCTTCCTGCATTATAACTGTAATATCTCTTCATGTAATTTCTCACAAGTCATGCTTCTGTAGGCATGGTGAGAAGAAGGGTTCCTAAAAGCAACTCAGTGGAACTGTTAAGTGATTTCGAATTGCAGATCTTGAGTAATTAATTAAAAAACAAAACAAAACAAAAAACCCAGTGAGGTTGAATAGAGTAACACTGGCAACTTGTCTTGCAAACTCTGCAAATTTAATGTACAAATCGCCAAGACACAATAAGTTAGGAACCTGTTGCACTGTTTGTAGCAGCTTACAAGAACTTCACCCTCAGGGCTGTACAATAAATACGCCATCGTTTTTGTCACAGGGAAATGTTTTTCTTTCAGTATAAGACTTTGCTGCTTTGTTTGCTTCGATGTTGTGTTTTGAATAGTATGCGTACTCTAAAGCTTAATGTGTTAAATGTCAGCCATTAAAGGATAAAAAAAATCCAAAACTTTTCTGGATTTAAAAATTGAAAACTATTTGATTTAGACTGTTGCAGAAAGCCACAAAATTAGCAGAGCAAATAAAGGGGAAATAGTGTTGACAGGTTCCATTTCCTTACCATAATTATTAAAAATACTGGCTTGTAAAAAGGCCTGTGAGTAATGGTTATAAAACACAGCAAGAGAACCTTAACAGTGAAAGAAAACGTTGATCTGTCCTCTTGGTTGTTATGTGCAACTGGTCAAGGACTGAATGGAAGACACTTCTACAATAAGCACTAAATTATGAGAGAAATGATCTGTATTAAACAATATACAGCTTTTGGGAAAGGAAAAACAGAAACAATACTTGAGAATGACTAAAGCCGGTGTCCCAAAATTTCAGGCACTTTGTTCATGGTGCAATCTCCTAAACGCAATTGATTTCATTTTAACTACTTTTTAATTTTTTTTATCTTTTTTTTTTTTTTAAAGAATCGAAACATGTCTAACACTTTCATAACTCTGTTGGCCAAAGCCCAGCTGCCTGCTGTGCCTAATTCCTTAACTCAGTGCAACAGAAACTTCACTGATTCCCATCAGTTTCCAAAAAAATGGTCTGCCTGTGTGTGTCCAGCGCTGCAGTTGCTCCTTCTGTTCCTTTGGTTGTCAGCCACCGCAAGGAGGATGAAATGTTTCTAACGTGTAATACTTTTAGCTTTTTTAAATTTTATTATCATGTTCCTTTACCCCTTGCTCAGCGGGATAATATATACTCGGAGCCCAGTGGATCAGGGTTGTTTTCAGGCAGGCTGTTACTTTAAGCCAGACTTCTTATTTCTGCGCTGCAGAGTTGTAACCCTTAAAACTACAGGCTGTCTGATACTAACTTACATACTGAAAATGGGGATCAGAGATGTCCTTTGCAGACAGATTCTAGAAAAGGCCAGTTTTAAATTGCTCACGCTCTTACTGGTCCCTGAGAAAATCAAGCCTGAGTTAAGTGCTCCTTTTGTCCCTGTAGCAGAAATGCTGCAGGGAGTTTGGGGGGAATTTTCAATCATTTCTGTAGAAATATGCCGACTGAACAGCTTTGGTGCTTAGTCCAGTCCTATCATAGATGTGTTGTTTGTTTTTTTTTTTTAATGGATGGTATTTGCAGTAGTGGGAGAGACCGAACTGTGTGTACACTCTGTATCTTGTTACACTTGTTGAAACTTGCGGTTTGGCCCACTGGTCATCTTGTGAATGTAAGTTAGGATTTAAGTCTCCTTTTACCTGTAAAACGAACAGTTATTTTTAAAAAATACACATTTATCTACTGAATACAAGTCTGACTTAGACTCGACTATATGGGAATCAAAGCCCCCCAGCCGACCCCCCAGCTACCCTGCTCGTCGCTCTCTCCAGTTCAGAGCCGCTTCTGGCCAACTTCAAAGAATTTACTTCAAAGGCTTTCAGCAGACACAGAACAGCACAGGCTGAGGTTGGAGTTTCCAGCTTCTGCAGAGCTAGTGAAGTCTTGGCTTCTTGGGGAGTCCTGTTCTATTTTCCTGTTATTCACTCAATGCACAGCAAACTGCTAACTGCTTTTATGGGGGGAATGGAGGCTGGCGTTCACCCGTCACTTAAACTGTGAATAAACTGCAGCAAGAAGGAAAAGTGCTGGTGAAAGGTAGATATATCCAGCTCTGGCAGAACAAAGGAACTTAAAATTCAGCTGTGAAGAGAATTTTTTTATTAGTTCCTCATGTTCCCTGAACATAGTACTTGTCTTTATAACTGAAGTGCAAGGTTTAATTCTGCCCTTACGGGATATTTCTTACTTTTCTGATTTTTGTTAGTCCCTGCTGGTTCCTCTTCTCAGCTTCCCGAGATCTTACTTCTCGGCAACTTCCTTGAACTATAATAACCATGAGCGCCACAGAAATAGTGTATGTTGCCTGGAAATTTGCTTTCTTTTTTATTTGGAAATGTGGTACCTTCTGAGTGTCAAGTGTCCAATTGCACAAGGGGAAACTGCGGCTCCTGCTGGCACAATTGCTCTGGAAACTTTGCGCAAGCTGTAGGCTGGGGCAGCCACATCCCTCTTGGGTTGGAGTGAACCCCTCTGCAGTGGGATGGGACCTTGGTCACGCAAAAAGATGTGCTCTGGGCATCTTCCTCCCTTAACATTCTAAAACTCTGGGTTTTTCTGGAGAGAACCCTCCCTCCTCCAAATCCCAGAATGTGTGTCCTGTAAGCCACTGTTCTTGATTAAAAGCTGTCGTGAATTCAGGAGGAGTCAAGTAACACTGGGGCTGAGAGAGTTGCTGAAAAGTCTCTGTCCATGGAAAATAAAATGGACATGGGGTGGAAGCACCTGGTACAGCATTTTCATGAGAGTTACTTGGTGTCCTTCAAAAGTAGATACAGAAATATGTCCAGTGCAAGCCTTATTGCTTTCTCCATATCCCCGTTTTTTTAAATATTAATAGTTTCCTTTAAGACAGTGGCTCTGAGATGGGGTGTGGTTTATACTACATACTTGCCAGGCTATTTATATATTTAGAGCCTTGCTCTTGCTAGTTGGGGGGGGGGGCCAAAACTGTTGGGAAAAAAAATGTTAAGTCATCTTTTTTTTTCTTCCCGTATTATTTTAAAGCAGCTCTTTTTTGTGTATGGAAGAATAGAGATCCTAGTGCCTGCAAAAACCAGAGGTTTGCTGCTTGGGCAGAACATTAATCCAGAATCAATAGCAGAAAAGGTATCTCAAATAGTGATTATTTTTATTAAATAATACAAATGTTTCTTATACATATATATATATATATATATATATATATATATATAAAAATAACACCACCATCCCACTTTCTGCAGTAGCTGTTATTAGAGTAGAATTTGGGAGCTAAGACTCTGATCCTGACAAGCACTGAGTGTCCTTCCAGTTAGAGCTGTGAATGTCTGCAGCTCTCCACCCCAGCCTGGCATGTGCCGCTGCCTGGGAGTTGTGCACTGGAAGGCATTATCAGACAGGAACTTTTGATTCATTTGTGCGCACACACACACAAAAAACCCAGGCAATTTTGGCTCCCATCATATCACTCAGATCTTTCATTGTCTCGATCTTGTTTTTAGAAGTCTTGACGCGGACTGGTGATTGAAAAAGCTGTGCCGCAGGGTGGAGACTTTCCTCTGCTTCTGCCTGGACTCTTGTGCAAAGCAGCTGCTGATGCACCCACTTGGGAC
This sequence comes from Fratercula arctica, assembly GCA_947846985.1. Lineage (NCBI taxonomy): Eukaryota > Metazoa > Chordata > Aves > Charadriiformes > Alcidae > Fratercula > Fratercula arctica. Next base: position 17,080,813 of record CANTUZ010000005.1, read on the forward strand.
TTGCAAATGGTGCTGGGGGTCCTGCCAGCTTGGCCAGGTGTCAGAGCAGTGGGTGGGAAAAGCAGTTCACAGAAGCCATCGTATGGGAAAAACTCAGCTCAACCATAGTGGCTGGACCCTTTTTCATATTTATCTGTTTACTTTTCATTGTCATCAGGGGGTGTAAATTTAGAAGTTGATGATAAAGATGCAAGAGATGGGCAAGCTTGGGTAAATGGGGCAGCGATTTCAGCTGACTGCAAGTTTTCAGCCATAGAGCTGAAAACATCCAGTCTCTTGAGTAACCACTAACAGCATCTCTGCTGGTTCGTAATTTTGTGTAATGCCTCATCAAAGTTGTGTGGCTACTGAAAGATTAGTTTTGTGTATGAATGGCCACTTTCTAGGTAAGAAACTACACCTGCAACACAGTATTTTCTCTCCAGTAAAGAAAATGTAATAAAAGGAGCTGCTTGAGCCTAATGCTGAGGGCTGGGAATGCTGCAATTAGAACATGTATTAGAGCACTGATTCCCAAAATACCTCAGACTGGAGAATCCTGCTTTGCTGTGCATACATTGACTTGCCTTTACTGGTCTTAATCAGAGCACTGCGTCATGATCTCACTGCTGTCACTTCATAGTGTTGTCCTGCCCATAACTTTGATTAATTAGATGACTTTTGGGTCTAACTTCTTACTATTTTTGCCTATAAACAAAACTGGCATTAAATGGTTCAGACCCCTCCCTACCCAGCATATTAATTTCAGTGAAAGTATTATAGATGTGTCTACCTGATATACAGTCTTGTTGAGTAGCATTTAGTCCCACCCTAAGTAATAGGAAATAATGAATAACGTTCTTACCATTGTACTCCAACTGCTTTTGAATGAGGGGAATGTACTGAGTGGCCTCTGATAGAGGAACTTAACACTGTTCCCCAAATTACTGCTATTCAGTAGGATTAAGCATAAAGCTAAACAGAAAGGAAAAAGAACAGTTTATGCCAGTCGTTTGTACTCTGCTGCCTCCCCACCCTGGCGTGCAAACAGACGCCTTTCCCTAGTGCTTCTTTTTAACATTTATTTATTGTTTTTACAGCATTTTCTGCTCCCAGGGCTGTTGGCCTCTAGGTGCTAATGAAATGTGAATGTGTCCCAGACTCGCCCTCTCCTAAGCGCACACGGTTCTGCAGTGGCCAGTATTTTGTTATACAAAAAGAAAACCAGAAATCTACATCTTTCTTTATTATTGCATTTAGTGGCATAGAGATGCAAAAATCACTTCTCTTTTTTCTTTTCTTTTTTTTTTTTTTTTTTTTTGTCCTCCAGAATTTTTCAAGGGGAAAAAATTGTGGCAATTCAACTGAGTATTGGGGAGGGGAGATGGGGGAGGAAGTCTTATAGAAAAACAGAAAACCCCAATTTGGCTAGTTTCAAGTTAATTTAACTGTTTTGCCTGACCTCATGTTTGAGTGGTTTATCTTGGACTTCATGCCTGTGTAGTTTGTGTTTTAAAACCAAGAGCCACAGGGGAAGGAGATCAGGGGAAGGCAGTGGGAGAGGGCAGCCCATGTTTTTCCCCAGCGGCGCATCCCTCTATGTCTTTTGTTGAAGCCCTTTTTCTTCTTTGGGGCTTGACCTTAGATCTCCCTCGCAGCAGGAATGTGTTTATTGCTTGGTGGTAATTAAGGATAACTGGGCACGCAGTGGAGGACAGGTCTAAGCCATGCTGATGGCTCATGGAGAGGGAGCTGTGGCCCCACTCTGCTCTTTCCTGTCACCTCCATGGGCTAGCAAGCTGGTGGCCCTGCATCCAGCTCAGTGTGCCTGTCTGAAATGCGAACCTGCATAAAGAAGATTAGTCTGTTGGCCAGGCAGCATGGAGATTTCAACCTGAATCTGCTGTGTGCCAGCTGAGTGCTGTAACCATTTGGCTATTGGGAGCTACTTTCACCGTATTATGGCTGAATGTAGCCCTTTGTTGCCTTGGCTTTTATTCCCCGCACCCAGCGTCTGAACGTTTTTGTCATGATCGAAATAGTTCATTTCCACCTCCTGCGTTGGTTTCAATGCAAGTCAGAGGGGGTTGTCCTCAAGTGAACCATTCTGTAAGTTCAGCCCAAATTCATGAATAGTTTAGTCTTCCTTGAAACAGTGTTTTTTAATGAATAAATTATTCAGCAAGGGGAATAAAAAAGTTCCCTCCAGAAACAGCAGTATTAACATCTGCTAGGCCTGTTTCTTTATTGTTATGTAGTCCTCGGGCTTGTCACGAGCAGTGTGGATCAAGTTCAGCCAATAAGAAAACTTGACTCCCTCGACAAGTGAGGAAGTTTGGTTTTGTTTTGTTTTTAAAGCCTATAGCTTTAAAAAGAGAGCTTTGCACCAAAAGCTGTGGTACTGCAGTAGAAAGAACTAGCTCACATGGTAACACAAACAAGATATCTAAGAGGCAACATAAACTCTCTATAATAATAGGGGAAACGATTAGTCATTTTAAACTCATCCTTATTCAAAGCTGTTCTGGCTCTCGGGCATCTGTTCAGTGTTTGAAATAAAGGAGGAAGCTCTGGTGCTTTATTGGAAAGGTTGTTTCTGCAGAAGATCAGCTCAGTTAAAAGATGATCTTTCGGTCTATTTTGGGTTGCGTAGCTGTGCAGGCACTGTGTTTCTGGGGTGACTGAGCCACCGTTCACACCCAGCTTTTCTGATAGTTGCTATAAATACACTCTGTTTTCTGCAAGAAAACTTGTACTAATGAAATTAATGAAAGAAACCTCATAGGCTGCATATTATGGGTGCTAAGACTCGATAGATACATGAAGTGTTCATATGACATGTGAAAGAACAATGTAAGAGCTTAAAACGTTACTGTCCTAATATTTGGGGATGGGGGGATCTTCATACAGTGTATGTTGAAATGGGATAAGAGAGATATTAGGAAAACTGGCAATATCTTTTGGGGTGAAATTCTAGTTATATCAGGGTAAAGAATAGAAAGAATAAAATCCTATTCCCTTCTTCAGTTGTTTCGCTCCACAGTCTCCACTGTGGGAAGTTTGAATGTAGAGTACAAAGGACGTTAGTCAGATGAGTTTTGGTAAACCTGAAATATAAATGCTTTGAGTGAGAGTTAACACCACCACATGTGCAATTAATTTTCTTTCATTTAAATATGAAGATTAAATTCTGATAAGTTCATATTGTCTAACTTCAGTTTTTGAGAAATTGGCTAGGAAATATTTGGTGGTAATTGGATCAAAAATGTGGAAGATGTTACCAGAAACTTTCACATTCAATTACTGCCTTTTACTGTAGTACTTATGACTTCCAGTGCAGGATTTTCCCTGGGCTTAATGACTGACCACACCATCTACTTCTGTCAGCAAAAAGGTAATTCTTTTGTGTTTGGTTTCTTCTGTGCTTGGATTGTCTCTGCTGGTGTTGGATTCCTGTCTTCAGAGTACTAGTGTTTGAATGAAAGTAAGTAACTTCATGTTCATGATGAAAACATGGTTGGTTGGTTGAAGTACATGCAGTGCAAAAACTTTTCTTTTTTTTTTTTTCTTGGCACCTACAATACCCTACCTACTTGTTTCTTGTATGATACTTTAATCTTGAAATGTTTTCTATAAATGTATCCCTGATTTTAGAGCTATCCCCGATAAGACATTCTAGTTGATGGTTAGTTTTTTTGGTGTTTTTGTTTGGTTTTTTTAAGCTGTGATCTTGAGAAATGGGTGATGCTATGTCTTCCCTCTTACATGCAACAATGTCGTATATGATCAGAGCTCATCTTTTCGGTTGCCTGTGTCTGAACCCGCTGGGTAACAGTGCAGGGGCACATACTTGCTGGTCTCTCCTCCATTTTAAAACAAGGAAACCCCTTAGTTATCCAAACACTTTTCTGTTTGTTTGGCTTACTTGTAAGGAATGTGCTTTGGTAAGTGTCTTTGAGAAACAGAGCAGGGACTGGCCTCTAAATCTTAAAGTCTGGGTTTAAAATGGGCTCTGAACACAGCCTTCACAACACGCTGTTGGAAGAAGCGTAGACATAAAACCTGCTGTATGGTGCAGGGGAGAAAGTGTTATAAGAGTGGATTTTAAAATGTTATGAGTCATGCAAACAGGATATATCACTAGAAAAGAAAAGGAGAAAATATCTTTATAAATATTTTCAGCCCTTAGGGGTTGTCTAGACATCTGCCTTCATGCCTTTTGGCATCTGGAGGTTCATGTGTCCTAATACATGGTATTCCCTTCACAGAAAAAAAGTCTGTGGGTACATTTCCATTTTCATAGCTTGAGTCAGGTGATGGATCAGGCATCTTTCTAAACTAGGGCCTTGTCTGCACTAGTGTATTCAAGCTAATGTGTTTCTCAGTCATTCGAAAAGTCTTTTAGCTTTGCACCGGGCAGTCTGGGTGCAGTGAACAGTGATCTTCAGTTCAGCTTGGCTTGATATGCCTTTGGTCTCATTTGTATGTGTCGTCTTAGCTGAGTCTTTCATCTTGATAAAACTCTTCCCAGTTAGTGTCTGCAAGATGCCTCTTCGATGATGCTGAAACACAGGGTGAGGGTTCTGCCATGCAAGCAAAGGATAAAATCCTGCAGAGTGTGGATCAAACCCTGCTGGCACCTCTTGCTGATAAGGCAAATTGGTCCGAAGTGCTTTTTCTTGTTAGTTTGTTTTCCACAGTTGAACTGTTGTAATGTAGTTGCTATAAGCAGTAATAAAGCAGTATCTCCTAGAGATGATGAGAGGCTGACATAGCCTGTGAAGGATGCACTACTTTGTTCTGGTATGTAATCATCCTTATAAATGTTCAAATTCTTTATTCAAACCTGTTTTGCAGGTAGTCACGTTTCTCTCAGCATTATATAACTTTGTGACATTTTGACTATCTCCATTAAAGACAGGAGAGGTGCAAAGGAATCCGGGTTGTGAATCACTCTTGGTTTAACCCTTACTGGAAATTGGGGAAAGAGTATGAAAAGACTAAGGGAACAGTTCAGAGAAGGTGGTATGGAAGTCTGCACAACAACATCAATTAAAATGTGCAAGATAATGAGGTTTTAGCAGCTGGAATGCAATTGACTTCCTCTTCACTCTTATCTTTCTCCCCTACCTGCACATTTCGTGCAGGTGAACAGCCACATGGCAAGTAGCAAAGTTCAATTATTTCTGTCATCTGATAAAAGGCTTTGACTTCTGACTCAACACCCTGACTTCTTACGTACATTTTAATGTGCTGAACTTTGAAGACCTAAGAAGATCCCACCCAGCAGTGTGGTGCAGAGTGCTTAAGGTTTGCAAAATGCCTCTTTTGTATTGCTGCTTTACAGATTTTGCTGTTGGCAAGCAGCAGTTTATAGATAGTTACAAATATATATGTTATTCCTGTAATTTGGAGGAAATCTCGCTGTTACACAAGCAAATAGACTAAATGACAGCGTCCTGTGACATGCGCATAAAATACATTGCAGATGTGGAGTACTTAGTTACATCTTTGTCTTAATGCTAGTTTCGTGTGGCTTTAGCACTGGAGTGGGAAGATGAATCTTTGCCCCATGTGGCATGGTCAAATGCGTCACAGTGAACTGAAGGATTCTCCTCTACCCTTCTCCATTCTCCTCTGCGCTTCTCCATAGCTCCTGCTCCAAGCATACAGACACATTTACGTGGGTTTTCTATTCAAAGTCTTGGTACTTGTTAGCCTTAAATATGCAGATGAGAAAGGTTAGAACTATATTTTTAACAGATCAATCAAAATCCCATTTGTGGCCTAGGTATGCTTTAATGCAATACTTGAGCTTGTTTTTCATAGCCTTACCTGTATTTTACAACTTTTTTTTTTTTTAAGCAGATAAGTAATAGCAGTGATTGTGCTCCAGCTGGCTTTGTGTATGTCCTTGTTTCCTCCCTGAAAATGTTAGAGATGTTATACTTTAGCTATTGCAAAGTATAAAAAATCTAACAGTAAATGTCAGGCCAGAAAGAAATGTCTTTGATGTGGAAATGTTTTACTACCATTTGTTTTTCTCTTGGTTGGAAAACCTTTGCTGCTGTTTATTGTAGGCATTGTTTCATCTTTAATATGTGAAATCCATATAAACCTTAATGTATTTAGATCATAAAGTTCTTGTCCTTCTAGGCTTCCAAGGCATTTTGTAGTGGTGCAGGGAAACTGTTTCTACAGTTTAATTCAAGTTTAGAAAGCTTCTAGAGAAGAAGTAGTGATATTTTTCAGTTTCTGTGTTCATAGTTTGTTGAGGACGTAGGAGCAAAAGAGAATACATCTAATCTTTCAAAGACATTGAACATATAATCTGGGTGAAAGAAAATCAAATCTATTCTTGTGACTTTCAGTTTGAGTCAAAGAATTATTAATTGAAGCAACTGTTTAAGTGGTGTTGAAGATGCAACAAAAATGAAGCAGGAGATTGAGGAGTTGCAGTTGATTCTAGTACCTGCTACTCTTCTTTTTATCCTCCCATATTGTATATAAGTATTAAGAGAGCCTTGTCTAAAATACATTGAGGGTATCTGGGGGACATCCCTAGACTGGAATTTCTAACTGTCCCAAATATGCTTTTAAAAAAATAATTTGACTGAATGGGTTAATAACATATATAGGAAAAAGAGAGATACTGATGAAGCTCTCCCCTATCCCCAATCTCTTCTGCAGTGTTGGTGCCCGACTAGTATTAGTTCTTTTTAATATCTCACTCTTTTTCAGCCACAGTTGTGGCAATAGTTGCTTTTGCAGACTCTGCTGAGGTGAGATCTTGTTAAAGTGCTTGGAGGATGGTACTTCACTTGTTGCTGCCCCTTTCTGGTTTTCCCTTGGGGGTTATGCTGTCAAATGTTGTGGAGGCCTGTGTGACAAAATTATTCTTAATAGTGCACCACTATTTCTAATAAATCTTCAAAAGTGCTTTTAAAATATTTTGCCAAGGCAATCAGTTAAACAGAAGGCTGCTTGTATAAAATACATATATATGTGTGTCTTCAGAAATGTAACTTTTATAGAAATTTTCTTTTTAAAATCTTCTGGTTTTAAAATTTGCAAGAACCATCATCAAGTGGAAGGTGAACTTTTGATTTAAATAATTGTGCTTCATCATCAAACTTATTGGTAGTAGGTATTCATTTAGTGATAATACAACCAGTTTGCATGACACTGGGTAAATTTAAGGAATGTTTGTCTTTCACTTACTTGCATTTTTTTTTAAAGGTTATTTTCAGTAATCTTTTATGAAAACTTTGGATTTGTCTGTTAAGACCATGCAATGGGAAGAGGCGCTATTTTGTATTCTGGTGATATAGGGAGCAGAAAATCTGTAATTGTATGGAAATAGTGAAGGCTATGGGAAGCCATATCAGTGGTATTATTGCTCTAAGCAAATGATGACCAAAACATTGTAAAAATTGACTCTTAGGTTTAAAATCTTCCTCTGTTTCTTTTTTCAAGTGATGTACAAGGCTAAGCAAACACTGCACAGTGATACAATATGCAGTTTATTTGAAATAAACATATTTCTAGACTCAAATAACGTAAACGTATCTTCCTTTTCAATATAAAAGTTTGAAATGAGCTACTAGCTATTTGATCTGTATCAGAGCAAAGCCAAACATACAGATCAGCACGATCTCCTTCATGTGTCTTGGAAGGAGAAAGAAGCCATGGATATTATTTTTCTAGAATAAAAAGCTTGCAGCTGGTCAGGCTGCAGTGTCAGTTTGATCTCCGGTTCTGACCCTGCGTCAGCCAGCCCTTTTCTACCATAGCTGGTCCTCCCAGATGGCCGTGAAGTTGACCTTTAATAGACATGTCTATTGACTGGAAAGTGAGAGAGAGCGCCCATGTTGTTGTCAGTGAATAACTTCTCATGCAGCCTCAATGTATTCATAGAGGCGAGTCTGGGGTGATGGCAGAGCCAATTCTCATTCCTGTTTCTATTCAGCTTCTGTTCAAAGAGGAGAAAAAGAGAGACTCTACCAGAGCCCTAGATGAACTTACTGGAGCTGTACAATGAGATCTTTTGTTCCCTCCCAGGAGTACTACTACATGTTTTGAACGCTTGCAGCCCATTTGTCTTTTGCTACAGTTTAAATTCATTAAAGGATTAAATGGGCTGCCAGTTGCAGGCAAACCTCAAGGGTGTCCCCCCAGCCCCATGTTGCTGCATGTGAAAACAGCATATGGGAAAACATTGTTTAATCAAATTGTTTGCATTTGTGATAATCTGATGCTTGTAGATCAGCCAGATCTCTGACTTACTTTATGGAAAAGGTTTAGCACTACATTTTTTGCTCTGAGGCAATTTGCACTTGTTTTAAAGAAGCTGATCAAATGCTACTTTGTTTTTTAGGGCCTATCAAAAAATGTAGATTCAATACAAAACAGTGCAGCTGAAGATGTGGAATTTAGTAAATAAGTGCTGTGAAGAAATTCTAAGGTCCAGCCAGTAACTTATTGTGTAAAATTCCTTCCCTTGTGACAGGTTTGTGATGCTTGAAGATGTGCTGAGCCTGCCTTAGCCAGCTTGGCATGGTGTCATTAGCTCCCACGATCTGCATCCCAGCCAGCGTTTACATCCTACATCCACACTTTACGCTCTAGCATGGTCATCCTTAGCCTTGCGCTTCCCAGAATATGTCAACCTTTATGGGAATTTAGGCATATTTCACTGCTGTTAGTCACTCAGGCTGAAGTTTGGTGGTTTTACTGGGGCCTCTAGTGGTTTCAATACTGCATTACTAAACCAGAGCTGCTGTTAGGGGATGGTGAGGAAGGATTGCTTCCCTCCTTTCCTTTGCGTAGATTTACCCAGCCATGGGCCAAGGGCAGTGCCATACAGATAATTTATTTGGATTCTAGTGGAACATTTTACATGTAGTTAGAACTGAATGTGCTGAAGGAGCATAAATAAATGTTAATAAACAGTAACAGAGCGTGAAGGAGGAGATGAAGGTTAGCCTGAGAGGTCTCCGTGTCGGGCAGTGGTCACAGGCTGGTTTCTCCCAGCTACACACCTCATTGCGTTTTAAATTAGGAAGTTTTCAGGATGGTGGTAAGGGCAAAAAGATAAACTGTCCTAAGAAAAGTACAGAAGTAAGGCAGGAAACAATAAGCCCTTTGTGTACCAGCATCAAGACTGCCACAAAAAATGGATTTTCTGTCTAGCAAGACAGTTTTGAGCTCCGTGTGAGCAAGCTGAGGCTTTCACAGGCCGTGGTTCTCCTGCCCCCAGATAGGGTGTCATAGATCAAAAATTTGGTCTTTATTTTCTATATAAATCATCTGTCTTGGTATTGTATTTGAGCTTTTATATAGATTTTCAAATCCCTTTACAGCTAGTTTTACTTGGAAAACTCTCAAACCAAATCCAGCTCAATGTTCTCCTTGTAAAGTATCTTTTAACATTTTCCTGAGCAAAGACTGTGTAGAGTTTAAAGTGTCCGGCTCAGGAAAGTAAAATCCACTTGTGATGAGAGACAAAACTCGAGAGTCTCAATTGCTCTCAGCTAAGCAGATCTGAAATAGGGACCTGTCAGGAAATGCCCCTCATTTTCATGACTGTGCTGCAAAGGCCAGGCGGCTGCTGGCTCTGATGTACATTTTCCATGTTGCCTGGGTGGCCAACCCTGCTGATTTGGGGATAGTTAGCATTGTGTTATTGTCACAGGAGTCTTTTTTTTTTTTTTCTTCTTTTTTTCATTGTATCCTCTCTTCCAGGGTGTGCCTGAGTAATGACTCAGAGTGAAAAAATAGTGCTGTTAAGCTACATGCAGGAATGCGCCTTGTTCACAAAAAATAAAGGTTGATGCTTTCTTAGTTTTGAAAGAAAATGATTGGCAATGTTAACTGAAAATTCGTATTAAAAGAGGAGGTTTTTCAGTTCAGGCGTTGCTCATTACATACCCAGCTGCAGTTCCACCAGTGTTGCTATGATGTGAAGCTCGAGTAGGATAATAATTTGGGTTTTAGTAAGCAGTTGTTTTAAATATTACTCATTGCCATTGTCAAATAAGCACACTGTTCTCTTTGTAAACTCCCTCAGCAAGATTGTCTCTGAAGAGACATTACATGTAGGGCTCATTGGGTTATGTGAATAATTTAAACTTGTTGAAACTTCTCAGCCTTTCTCTGGGATGAAGTTTTGTTGGTTTTTTCTCAATTGGAAGACTGGAGGATGCTTGGAGGGATGCTGCCGAACTGTGAGATGATTGCAGCACCTGCTGCTTGTAGTTCTTTGGGACCTGCAGGTTTGGGGGAAACAGAGAACTACTGGGTTGCATGTAAAGGTTTTAAAGTGGTTTGATCTGGAAGCCATTGGAAAGAAGTCTAGTGGTGTCTTCCTAGTGTCAGTGTTGAGAGAGAGCTACCAGTTGCGATGCAGTTGTTTGGTGTCTGGGCCCTATTGTCATCCCATTTCCTACCAAAATCTGTGCTGCTTGGTATGAAGTATTTCTGTTGCTTGTTTGTTTTGTTATGTGCATAGGTAGGTGAATCACTTCCTTGTACCAAACCCCAAGAATACTTACCCAAGAAATCTGTTCTTGAAGATGGGGGAAGGGGAAAGAGATCTAACAGGTACAGTTCAGATGAGATCCATTCTATATTTTTCTCTTTATTTTGGATATGTTGCCCAGAAAACTCCTTGCATATGCAGGTAAAATTTGGAGAAGAATCGGGAAATGAAGAAAGAACTTTCTCCAGTATGTTTCACCACAGACTTTCATTTGGTGTCTCATCTTGGTTCTCCTACAAGACTTTTTCTTCTCCAACATTTTTAGTTCACTGGAGGTGCTGCACAAACCAAAATCTCCTCATCTGTTTTTATAAAAGCCAGAGGAGGGGGGGGGAAGATATTTGGTCCCTCTTTGGAGAAAAGCTTGCTTCAGGGAAGACTGAACTTGTAAGTGTCAGGGGTAAAATATATATATACATGCAAAATTGAAATAGTCTTTCCTCTTTCACGTAACTGCATAATAGCTCAAAATAGCTTGTGCACAATTGTGTATGGCTGTCGACTGCTTTAGGGTTTTGCATAGCTTCCTAATACAGCATGCTGTCCAAAGAGGCTCCAGCCCTGCCCAGTTAGTAACAAACACCAGCTCACGTTTCTTTCTTCTGGGTTCTGGATCTCCATCTGGTCCCGTGCACTCTCATTAGCGGAGCTGCTCATTTAGGGTTAAAAGAGGAGAAGACTCCAAATATGTTGCAAGAACTTAATGCACTGCTCCTAAAATTAGAGCTTTTTTTTTCCCCAGGATAAACCCACTTAAACCAAACATTCCGTGAAATGGTGTTTTGTGGATGGGCCATGAGTGCCTGCCTGAGATACCAGAGGGAAAACATGTGGAGCTGACACTTGCCACAGCATATTTTCAGTTTTTCATTGGAAGTGAACGTGTCATATTATCATGATCATCTAGAGTTAATTTGAATCAAAAAAAGTGTGGGTTACAGTTAAAATTAATTTAGTAGAGTAAATATACACCAGAAAAGAAAAAAAAAAAACAAAACCAAACAAACCCTAGCACCAAATCCAGAAAGTAATCAATCTTAAATGAAACTATATAACATAATTAAATGTTAGCTTCTGACTTAGCTTCTTGTTGACTTTTTCCTCTTCAAGTCATAAGGATCTCATACAGGAGGGCTGAGTATTCACAAATGCCACTGAAATTGGTAACTGAACTGTAAGTGTAGCTTGGACCGAATCTACAGCACACAGGCTTAACCCACATTGTCTTTTTTCTTTTCGTAAAATAAGCACGGGGAAAACACTTGCTTTTCTTGGCTTGGCATATCTTTAATTGTGTATGACTTTCTATGCATTTTACAATAGTATAACAGTATAATGATTTGTGCTTAGAAGTTGTCTGCTTAAATGCAGAGAAATGCTTTGCAGTTGAAGACTTTTTGACAATTGAAGACATTTTTAGGAAGAAATCAGAAAACAGGGCAAAATATTACACAAGTGTATTTTAGCTCATTTTTCCAGTAAGATTTTTTTTTCACCCCAGAACCCAGAAATTGCCAAAGGGAGGCATAGTTTTATGCCCCAGTTCAGGTGATCTCATTTTTCTTGCCTGGTGCTGTAAGCCTACAAACTTCATTAATTTGGACATAATGTGGAAATGAATGAGGTGAAACAGCCCTGAGATGCCCCATCCTGTCTCTGAGACTGTTATCTCCTGCAGGAAGGTGTCACTCCCTCCTGATTTAGACTTCATGCTCCCAGTGAAGTGGAAAGATGTCCCCAGCTGGAGTAACATTCAATGCCTTACAAATCCTAGAAAACTAGCAAGTATTGGAAAGCTATATGAGTCTGTGGATGCAGTACCTGGGCAATCCCACTTCCATTGTTGTGGGGCTTCCCAGGGGCATTCCAGGGTTTAATTTTCACTTATTTTGTGTGACCTTGAATAAAACATTTCTTTGGGAATGCTTTCTGAATAAACCTATGCCAAGTATGAAATATCAGAAGTAACAGAGTGGTCTGCAAGTGGCTGATTTACTGCATCTTTGCTGGTTGATGTTTAACATCTGAGCAGCGACGACGGATAAAGTCAGCAAAGTGAAGCCTGGAGTCTTAAAACCATCCCTATGGTTGCAGTGTGGTGGCTTCCCCTAAAGCCTGTAATTATGGAAGTGGAACAACTAATAGTAGGTGGGCATAGCAGGCAGGAAAAAAAGACAGACGGGAGATCAGGGTTACTGGGGCAGTGATCTTAATTATGCTGTTGGTTTTGTGAAAGGGTGTTCAGAAAGAATTTGGAGACCACTGTGATAGCTTGGTGGTATTTCTGTGGAGCTCCTCCAAACCTGAGAGGGTCGGTGGGCGGAGAAGAGAAGATCTGAAGGTACACATGTGAAAGATCGTTAGCTTTGAGAGGGGTGTGATTAATTTCCTGACTTTTTGCATCTGAGTCACAAGGCACACAGTAGTGAGCACACAAGAAATAGCAAGCAGCAGCCTCAAGTGATGTTCTCAGAAAGGATTTGTGGCTAAGGGGATTTTTTTGGTTAGGATTTTTTGGTTTGTTCACTTTGACTGCTTAGCCAGCTTCTTAACCTTGTATTTACGTGAACCAAATCATGTTGTTTGTTTTGGAAACTGGAGCACCACAGGCAGGTGAGCTGCTGTTGACAAGGGTTTTCTGCCAGTGCAGGAATCCTAATTTTGTTAGAGGGTACAGTTTGGCAGCAGACCCAAGCTGATCTAAAGACTTGTGGCCAGCAGAAGGGGAGGCCCTGCTGTCTTTCCTGCTGCTGAACCAGCTCCCATGGCTCCCTTGATGCAGGTGTACAGGAGGCACATTTTAAATACCTTAGTCTTAATCAAAGTCTTATCAAATATCAGTGGAAATTGGGCTTCTCGGTCACCTAGTGTTTTGAATATGTTTTCCTGCAGTAGATCTTATTTCTTCCTTGATAAGGTTACCTCTGTGACTAATAATAATAGTAATTCTTCAATTGGGCAACTCACTGTATACCCAAGGAGGACGGACATGAATCTTGCATCTATTACATACCACCAACTCCTGGTCAGTAATAAACTGCACGCATAAGGAGCGCAGGACAGACCTTGCACGAGTGCAGATGAATTATTCAGCTCCTCTGGAACGTACAGCCTTTGATCAGGCTCTAAGTGTGGCTGTGTGACACAGGAAAAGATTCATTTGCTGTGGCTGATGACAGTGATGAGTGTGTGTATACACATTTCTCCTGTTGTTCATTTGAAATGTTCAGTGTTTAGCATTTTGCTGTCTTTTATTTTCTTGGGGAGGGACGTTCCATTCCTACCCCAAGTTCCGTTTTTTTGGTTAAAAAAACCCCCGACTCCGTAAACGAATAATGTGGATTCGTGTAATTGAAGAGAAAAGCGGAGATGGCAGGGCTCCTTATATATTAGATGCAAACACAAGGAGAATCAGGTGTTCAGCGCAAATATCCTCTGAAATAATAAAAAAATGTTTTGTATAAATAGCATCTCATTAAGTAATAACATAAGGCCGGAGAACAGTTCAGTTAATGGCTTATGTTGAAAAATACAGCACGGAATGACTGAGTCAGGCAGGCTGACGCTTGGGAATGGGATCATTTGTTTTGCGTGGTTTTGGGTTTCAGAAGGAGGCCTGCCTGCTGCCGACAGGGTGTGCTTTTTTTGAATTCGGTTTGCACATAGGGTTCTGGAAAGTCAGAGGAGTATTGTGACGGGGTATTGCCAAAGTGTGTGATAAACAAAAGCAAGGAAAATGATGGGAAGCTGTTCATTCATCATGAGAGAGGAGTTCTAGCATAACTTTTCTTTTGTTGTTTGATCATCATTAACAAAACTCACACATGACACTACAAACAAGTTTCTAGCTGCTTGGTAATAATTTGCCGTTAGTTTGGATGGCTGTAGCTGGGGGTAAAACGGGAATCAACATGCTGCTTGTTTGAACTGGAGGGGAAGAGGTGGGGAGGTGAGAAGCAGGGGTGCAGGTGATTTGATAGTAGCATACCTGTTTCTCAGTGATATGATGTCTGTTGTTCCTGTTGCTCAGGAAGGATGCTCTGCCCTTGAAACTTCATCATCTTCAGGCGGTTTTGCAGAAGAGAAAGTAACTGAAGGACAGGTTGTGAATGATATCAGGTTATTGCTGTTTTGTCTGTAAGACTGCAGAAATCACTGTGACTTACTCAGTCCTGTGGTGTTTCTTCTTGTTTTTGTTCTTTTTGCAATTTCCCTTTCTTATTAAACATAGGGCCTTTTTGGCTTTGCTCTTAGATTGCCCTGCTTTTCAGAGAATCTCACCTCTTGCTTCTCATTCAGCAGCTGTTTCTACATAGCGCTCAGCACTTCTACTCTGAACACTGCATGGTAGGGTTTTCTTGCCTTAAGAGTGGCTTTTTCCTTTGTAGTCTCTTCTTTCTTGGCTGCTTCTTTGTGAAAGAACACAGAAGGGCTCTTGGCCTGAGTGCAGATGAATGTCTCCTCGCTTCCTGATAGCCTTGGAGTTTGGCTGGGCACTTAAATATTCAGAAAGGTTGAGGAAGAGCCTCACACTTGTACATAGGACACCTGCATCCCAAGTAATGTCCTTTATGTGCTTAGTTGTCAGTAGGGCTGTGGTAGAGAAGACCAAGCGTTAGCTCTTTGATGCTTACAAGTGCTTTTTTTGCCTAGAAAGTGTGCCCAAACTCTCCTTGCTGTTGCACAGAGACCATCGCAGGCTGGAAGGGAGTCTCTCCACTTGAAGCTTGCTTCTGCTGCATTTCTCCTTGCTGTAAAGCTGGAGGGGTTACTTCTAATGTTGTTTCTAGTCAGCTGACCTGCCTCACTTTTGTGGAGAGTGCTTTTTGTAGTCTCCCATATGGAGAACAAGATGATTTAATGGTATCTTCTGACAGCTTTTTGAAGGTGTGTCTGCTTGGGCCCATCCACGACTGTGATGCAGGGAGCTGCTGCTGCTGGAGCTACATGTGACACCAGCAACATGAGAGCTTGGGACTGAAGCTTTGCACTTGAGTTTTTGTGATATAGCCACTTTTTTTGAGTTAGCTTCTGGCATTGTAGAAACTGCTAAGAAACTGTCTAAGAAAACAGGGTGGAAAGAAAAAATGAGACAATTTCAAGTGCTTTAGGTAAATGTATCAACTTCTGCAATCAGCAGGCTGGGTGCTTTGTGTGGGTAAGGCACCATCTGGCATAAAGCTTAGCTGGATTTGCTAGGAGCAACACAGTGTAAGGTCCAATCAAAGGACAAGCCCTTCTGTAGGTGATATTAGAGCAGCCGGGGCTGGAGACTCCTTCTGCCTGAACCCACTGCGATGCCAAATACAGACCTAGAGGTGCACAGGCAGAAACCTCCCATGCCTGCAAGGCTCCCTGGCACAAAGCAGTGTGACCTGCGGATCTCCAGCACCACAGTGGGGACCTGCCTGTTCCTGGGACATGTATCTCTGCATATTTGTTCTTGCCTTGTCATGTGTAGCTTTACAAGGTGAATATTTAATCCCCGATACAGTTGCTGAAGTAATCTGTTTGTTACGTGACAAAAGTGGCTGCTGCATTCACTTGGCATCATCTGGCTATGGGAGGCTCGGGAGTCTTGGGAAATCACAGTTTTCCTCTCAAGCACCTGCAGACCTTAGTCTGGGGCGTTTATTTCCCTCCTTTAGGAGCATTTTGTGCTGCCACCTGGAGGGAGATGAAGAAAACAGGCCAGTTTGCAAGGGAAATGGCTTATTTGGAAGTAAAAGCATAAAGTTAAAAATTCTGGTGTGCTTGTCAGTATTGCTAGCAGAGTAGTTTCAGGCTGCAGTGAAGTTGCAACTGATACTTTATGGATTTCAGAATATGTACTAAGTGTTTTGAACTTTCACTACACTGAGTTTGTTTCAGAAAATGCAAAATATTCTTTTGTGAGAAGTAATAATTAAAAAAGACCTAATTCGCATCTGCTGCTTTTTATGGGATGGTGTCAAAGGTACTAACTAAAATGTCTTTTGACTAAACTTTTGTATGTTTTGTTTTTAAATTTATACTTGCAAAATAATCAGCATGTGCCTATGTTATGCAACAGTTGTGCCTATGTTATTTAAAAAAAAAAAAAAGTGGTAACTAACATTTTACCAGCGTGTTTGTTTTCTTCTTCTAATAGTTTGGTATACTTTTGGTGTTACTGTATGTCAATAGATTTTTAGGTATCTCTTTTGCAGGTTGAAGTCTGGAGTGAAACAATAGATTATTATTATTATTTTTTAACTGATTTCCCCTCCACCATGTGTTAATTAAACCAGTCCTTATTTTATTTGAGCTTCTAGAAGTTTCAAAGTATTAATTTCTATTTTTGTTTGTTTGTTTTCCAGGTCAGATGTACAGTTGCCTGTAAGTATCATTCCGTTACTCAATTACAATTTTTTTAAGATAACTCTCATTATCTTAATTTCTTTTAAGAAAAATTGAACAGTATCAGCTAAGTATTAAAAAAAGCTTCCTGAAAAGAATTTTTAGAGAGAGCATTCAAAAATATAAACTCACTTATTTTAGTGATTGTAATTCCTGCAATGCGTTTAAGGATATTTAAAGATATAAATGTGCACTTTAATCCCTTTGCTTTTCAGTTTGTAAAGAGTTCTAGTAAAATCAAGTACAGATATAATTGCTTAGGAAGACTGTGAAATACACTTAAAGGCAATACAAAACAAACAAACCCCAAACCAAAAAAGGATATACAAAGTGATGCTTTAAGGACTTTCTGAAGTGAGTATAGCACTGTACTTGCCAAGATGACAAGTTTTCATGTGGCAAAAATTTCCAAAAGTACTTGCAGTGAGTTCTATCAACTGTCAGACTTGCATGAGTTAGCCTTTAAATTTTAGACTTTAAATTCTCTCCACATGTTGGGCTGCACTATATCAACCTAAAGTTGTTTTCCGTAGGTATACCATGTCTCTTCCTTACTTGTGGGAACACAGTGCGTGAATATGAGAACTTTTTTGCCCATACACTGAGGTCAAGAGACAAAATTGCAATGCCAGGTTAAGTAAAGCAGCTTAGCTTCTGATAATGTGTGAGAAAAATACACTGTAGGAGAACAAACTGGGAAAACAAGTTACTACTTGTTTTCAAGTAGTACTACTACTGGGTCTGTGCATGATATCTATAAACGACTATACTTTTGCATATAGGAAACACAGAAGTTTTGTAAAGATACTT
Source organism: Fratercula arctica (assembly GCA_947846985.1). Lineage (NCBI taxonomy): Eukaryota > Metazoa > Chordata > Aves > Charadriiformes > Alcidae > Fratercula > Fratercula arctica. The sequence goes on from CANTUZ010000005.1 coordinate 17,098,520, forward strand.
ATTGCTTTATATTCTCTCTTTCAGGCACAGAGGATTGCAGTTCACAAAATGTAACTGCAGAAACAGGAACCAGTAGTAATGATAATTTATCAGTAAACTCTACAAGTGGGAACAAAACCTACGGAGGAGGAAGATTGCCCAGGGACGTGTCGCTACTCAAGAGCGCAACAAGTGGTCAGAACCATGTAACACGTAAGTAGTTTGGAATCTGACTGGGATGTGACTCTTCAGGGTCTTTTGTGCTTTTACACTCTGTTAGCATTTTTAAGCCCAAACTCTAGTCCAGAGTGCAAAGAGCATGCAGGGGTGTGGATCCAACTGCTCTACTGGAGTAGAGAACGGGCCAAAGAAATATATCTGCATAGCTGACTGAGACTGCAGTTTAACACTATGATTCTTGCATGGCCTTGAAATAGTTTTATCACTGTTAGACTTGGGCTCTGTTCCCTGCTTATTATGGCTTTTTAGGTTACAGCTGCAACAGTTCAAACATACTGTGATGTATAGATTTGATATACATGCGTAACAGAGTACAGCTACCTAGTGTAGAGGGTATCCTGTATCTACAGGAGAGCTGTGTGAATCTTGCAGATAGAAAGGCTCTTCTCTTTGACATAGCCAGCTAAGGAAAAAATAACAACAGGTTGTATTTTGCGGTCTTTCTCAGCATCCTGCATGAAGTTGTCTGCTAAAGCAGTATGGTAATCACTGCTGCACCTAGACAGTTCTACTCCTTGACATAAAGTGAAACCTGGGGAGTTAGAGGACAAGTAGATTACAGAGCTAGCAAGTGTCCCTTGCAACATATAAGGGTGGCTTGATTATTTTCCCAGGCTGATCACTGTTTTACAGAGATCTGTTGTTTGGACAGGGAAGGGAGAAGAGTGCTTTATGTGTTTATCAGCAAATAGTCTTCCAAGTTAAAAGAATTTTTTTTTTTTATCTTTTATTGCCTTTCACAGAGGCCAGCCCAGTCCATGATCTCAAGGCGGAATATGTTGGTGTGACTTCTGTCAACTTAACGTGGTCAGTGAGCGACGCTGCTTCTAACTACACGTACAGGATAGAGGTTGTAAATGGTACCTCTGTTTGGAACCTGACGTCCAACCTCGCCGAAGTCGAAATTACTGGCTTAATCCCTGGGACACTGTATAACTTCACGGTATTTGCAGCAGTGAATGACAGTCAGACGGAAGGAGAAGGGGTATCCGTACTCGTGTATACAAGTAAGTCACAGTTTGTTGCAGCTCTGTTTCTGGTGGGCAGCTCAGGGCTCTGCCTACCTATGTGAGGATTGTAGTTCAATACTATTGTGTATAGGCATGATATTTCAGTCCTGGAGCTTGATCTGGGCTATATGCAAAGGATGGAATGTTAGTGTGCAGCAGACACACAGCCCTGATGTTTTTGTTTTGTTTTCAATTACCTTCCTTCCCCACCTTACCCTCCATCCTCATCTCTTTCTTGCTCACCTCTCTGTATTCCCAAGGGAAGCCCTGGGAGTGCTGGCATGGTGGTGAGCTGTGCTTCTGCTTTGGACTGTCAAAAGGAGATGAATCCCATTCAGAAAGACTTGTCTTCTGTTCTCTCTTAGCTGCCAATTGATGCAAAAGCCTCCAGGAGCACCCGGTGATGTTGTTGGGGTGCTCCTGCACTCTGAATGAGGAGTGATGTGAAGAGAGTGAAGTAGTGGTGTGCCTGTGTTCCTTCCGTCCGTGTACGTGAGCAGATGTTCTTGAAGGCTAATAGATTGTTGTCTTGCCTTTCACAGAGGCCAGCCCAGTCCACGATCTCAAGGCGCAATATGTTGGTGTGACTTCTGTCAACTTAACGTGGTCAGTGAGCGATGCTGCTTCCAACTACATGTACAGGATAGAGGTTGTAAATGTTACAAATGGTACCTCTGTTTGGAACCTGACGTCCAACCTCACCGGAGTCGAAATTACTGGCTTAATCCCTGGGACACTGTATAACTTCACGGTATTTGCAGCAGTGAATGACAGTCAGACGGAAAGAGAAGGGGTATCAATACTTGTGTATACAAGTAAGTCACAGTTTGTTGCAGCTCTGTTTCTGATGGACTGTGTTTAGCTGTGCAGCTCAGGGCTCTGCCTACCTCCCTGAAGGTTGAAATATAATACAAGCTTTACCTGGGCTGCCTACTAAGAATGGCATGTTAACATGTAGAAGAAATGTAGTTCTGATTTTGGGGATTTTTTTTGTGGTTGTTTGGTTTTGTTTTTTTAAAAAAAAACACCAAACTTCCTCAATCCCCCAAGCCCTGCAACAAAAAAATCCCCTACAGTAGAAACAAAACCAAAAACTAACCAAGCAAACAAACAGAAAAGCCCCCAAACAACTCCTTCCTTCCCCACCATACTCATCCCTTTCCTGCCTACCTCTCTGTATTCCCAAGGGAAGCCCTGGGAGTGCTGGCTTGGTGGTGAGCTGTGCTTCTGCTTTGGACTGTCAAAGGGAGATGAATCCCATTCAGAAAGACTTGTCTTCTGTTCTCTCTTAGCTGCCAATTGATGCAAAAGCCTCCAAGAGCACCTGGTGATGTTGTTGGGGTGCTCCTACACTCTGAATGAGGAGTGATGTGAAGAGAGTGAAGTAGTGGTGTGCCTGTGTTCCTTCCGTCCGTGTACGTGAGCAGATGTTCTTGAAGGCTAATAGATTGTTGTCTTGCCTTTTACAGAGCCCAGCCCAGTCCATGATCTCAAGGCAGAATATGTTGGTGTGACTTCTGTCAACTTAACGTGGTCAGTGAGCGACGCTGCTTCCAACTACACGTACAGGATAGAGGTTGTAAATGGTACCTCTGTTTGGAACCTGACGTCCAACCTCGCTGAAGTCGAAATTACTGGCTTAATCCCTGGGACACTGTATAACTTCACGGTATTTGCAGCAGTGAATGACAGTCAGACGGAAGGAGAAGGGGTATCCATGCTTGTGTATACAAGTAAGTCACAGTTTGTTGCAGCTCTGTTTCTGGTGGGCAGCTCAGGGCTCTGCCTACCTGTCTGAGGGCTGAAATATAAAACTATTGTGTCTAGATGTGACGTTTCAATCCTGGAGCCTAATCTGGGATGTCTACTAAGTAAGGGTCTTAATCTGTGGAAGGGAGAATATCCCTGCTTTAAAAAAAACAAAGCAAAACCAGCCAAAAAAACCCCACCTTCCTTCCCCTCCATTCCTCATCTTCTCATATCCCATCATACAGGAGATAACTTCTTGTCACAAGTACTCACAAGCAGGCCAATTAGGAAAGATCCCCTTCTAGACTTGCCATTTGTGAATAGAAAAGGATTCATGGGACATATGGCTGTCTTGGCCACCGTGATCATGAAATGTTTGAGTTCAAAATTTTCAGTTTAATGAGAGAAAAAAAGACAGCAGAGTTGCTACCCTCGTCTTAGAGAGCAAACTTCAAGATATACAGGGAGCTCCTTAGCAGAGTTCCCTGGGAATCTGCTTTTGAGGTCTTAAGAGTCCACAAGTGCTGCTCAGTTTTTAAGAACCACCTTTTTGAAGCACAGGAGCAGGCAATTCCGCTGTGTTGAAAGTCAAGCAAGTGAGGCAGAAGACCAGTTTGGCTGAACAGGGAAAGCCTTGTGGAGCTCAAGAGGAAAAAGAAGTTGTATGATCTCTGGAAGTGAGGTCAGGCTTCTCAGGAAGGGTACAGAGCCATGGTTCCTATGTGCAGGGAGAAGACATGCAAGGCCAAAGCTCAATTAGAGTTGAAACTGGTCAGTGTTATTTCAGATAACAAGAAAGGCTTTTTTAAGTAGATTAATAGCAAGAGGAAGTCTAAAGAAAATGTTGGACGGATACTTGTTGAAGATGGTCATCTGAGTAATAGATATGAAGAAAAAGCAGATGCATTCAATGTGGTTTTTGCCTCAGTGTTTAATAATATGGATAGACCTTGGGCTGCCCAGGCCTGTGACTGAGTACCATGCATGTGGGAACAGTGACTTTCCATTTGTGGACACTGAAATGGTAAGGGACCATCTGTATCAGCTGAATGTTTCCAAGTCCGTGGGGATGGGATGAGATTCATCCCAGAGTACTGAAGGCATTAGTGGATGTTGTGAGATTACCCCTCTCGATCATCTCCCAGAGATCTTGGGAGCCTGAGGAGGTCCCTGCTGCCTGGCAGCTAGCCAACATTACTCCAGTTTACAAGAAGGGCACGAGGGAAGACCTGAGAAACTACAGACCTGTTAGACTAACCTCAGTTCATGGAAAAATTATGGAGAAGATCATACTGGGTACTATTGAAAGGCATTTAAAGAATAATGCAATAATCTGGCACAGCCAGCATGGGTTCACAAAAGGAAAGTCTTGTTTTTTGATATCCTTCTATGATAAGGTCACCTGCCTATTGGATGAAGGGAAAGGCAGTGGATGTAGTTTTCCTGGATTTTAGTGAGGCTTTTGATACTGTCCCTCACAGCATTCTTCTGGACAAGTTGTCCAACTGTGGGATGAGTGGGTTCATGGTGTGCTGGGTGAAGCGTTGTAGTGAATCTGTGGCTACATCTGGCCAGCGACCTGTCACCAGCAGTGTTCCTCAGGGCTGGAATTCTAGGGCCAGTTCTGTTCAATATATTTATGAACAATTTGGATGCAGGGGTTGTATGCACCATTAGTAAGTTTGCTGATGATACCAAACTGGGAGGTGCTGTTGATTCACTTGAGGGACAAGACGCCTTGCACAGAGATAGACTGGAGCATTGGACAGTGATTAATGGGATGAAATTTAACAAGTCCAAATGCTGGATTCTACACCTGGGATGGAGTAATGCTGGGCACAAGTGTAAGTTGGGAGAGGAGCGGCTGGAGAGCAGCCCTGTAGAAAGGGCTCTGGGGGTCCTGGTTCACAGTAGGCTCAGTAAGAGCCAGCAGTGTGCTCTGGCAGCCGAGAGGGCGAACCGCATCCTGGGGTGCATCGAACACAATATAACCAGGTGGTCAAAAGAGGTGATTATCCCGCTGTATTCAGCGTTGGTGCAGCCTCACCTTGAGTACTGTGAGCAGTTCTGGGCCCCACAACTTAGGAAGGATGTGAAGGTCCTGGAATACATCCAGAGGAGGACAACACAGCTGGTGAAAGGGTTGGAAGCAGCATCCTGTGAGGAGCAGCTAAGGACTCTGGGTTTGTCTAGTTTAGAGAAAAGGAGTCTGAGGGGCAAACTCATTGCTCTCTACAGAGTCCTGAGGAGAGGACGTGGAGACAGAGGTGCTGAACTCTTCTCCCTGGGATCCAGTGCCAGGACATGTGGAAATGGTTCCAAGCTGTGTCAGGGGAGGTTTAGATTGGATGCGATGAAGAATTTATTTACCCAGAGGGTGGTCAAACACTGGAACAGGCTTCCTAGGGAGGTGTTCAGTGCCCGAAACCTGTCAGTGTTTGAGGCATTTGGACAATGCCCTCAATAATATGCTTTAACATTTGGTCACCCCTGAAGTGGTCAGGCAGTTGGACTAGAGGATCATTGTAGGTCCCTTCCAACTGAAATTATGTTCTGCTTTGCTCTTCTGCCCTGCCCTGCTCTTTCTTGCTCACCTCTCTGTATTCCCAAGGGAAGCCCTGGGAGTGCTGGCATGGTGGTGAGCTGTGCTTCTGCTTTGGACTGTCAAAGGGAGATGAATCCCATTCAGAAAGACTTGTCTTCTGTTCTCTCTTAGCTGCCAATTGATGCAAAAGCCTCCAGGAGCACCCGGTGATGTTGTTGGGGTGCTCCTGCACTCTGAATGAGGAGTGATGTGAAGAGAGTGAAGTAGTGGTGTGCCTGTGTTCCTTCCGTCCGTGTACGTGAGCAGATGTTCTTGAAGGCTAATAGATTGTTGTCTTGCCTTTTACAGAGCCCAGCCCAGTCCATGATCTCAAGGCAGAATATGTTGGTGTGACTTCTGTCAACTTAACGTGGTCAGTGAGCGACGCTGCTTCCAACTACACGTACAGGATAGAGGTTGTAAATGGTACCTCTGTTTGGAACCTGACGTCCAACCTCGCCGGAGTCGAAATTACTGGCTTAATCCCTGGGACACTGTATAACTTCACGGTATTTGCAGCAGTGAATGACAGTCAGACGGAAGGAGAAGGGGTATCCGTACTCGTGTATACAAGTAAGTCACAGTTTGTTGCAGCTCTGTTTCTGGTGGGCAGCTCAGGGCTCTGCCTACCTGTCTGAGGGCTGAAATATAAAACTATTGTGTCTAGATGTGACGTTTCAATCCTGGAGCCTAATCTGGGATGTCTACTAAGTAAGGGTCTTAATCTGTGGAAGGGAGAATATCCCTGCTTTAAAAAAAACAAAGCAAAGCCAACCAAACAAAACCCACCAAAACATTCCAAAGAAGGAAGGAGTAGAGGTACTTATATGCTGGTATACAGGTAAGGAAATGGTACCTCTCAAAATGGTACCTCTCAATTGCAGGTAAACATGTGGTTTGTACCAAATTGCCCTGCTGCTTTATCTTGGGTTTCCAACTTTGTGCTATTTCTCATTGTAATGTTGCTTTGCTCCAGGTGCCTGTGAGCATGAGTACCAAGCAGTCTTTGATAAAAGAGAAAAGGACTGAGATTGTATGTGTCTCTGTGTCTATGTTGCCTGTAAAGCAGTTGTTTCATCAGCTTGGCTACTCAAAGCTATGTAGAGATCCAGCTGGTACAACAGCATGACTTTTTTTCTAGACTTGAGGACTGAATAGGCCCCCTAAAATGCTTCTGGGAGGAGATTATCACAGTTTATACCAAAGGATATGGTGTGCAGGGATGTGGTGGCCAGGATCATGGAGGCTTTTTGTTCTTGAAGATTTTCTGCTCCTTGTGGATTCCTTGGCCTGGGGCTTCTTTGGACTGTGACAGTGTCTAGAGCCACACTGTCAAGTGTGGTGCCATTTTTGTTGGTTTTGCGCCATGGCACCTTTTTCCCAGATCAGAGGGACAGATGGGAGGAGAAGGTCTTTTCTTTGTGTTTAGCTCAGGAGTGGAAAGGAAACAGGCAACACCCCTACAAAGCAATTAGAAGCAGTGTGTCCTGGAGCTGGTACTGAATAGATGAGCTTATCTAAGCTGCTGGAGGTGAGTCTTGTCTGCCTAGTGTTGGTGCTGAATCAGGATTGCAGACACCAGCCCCCCAGGGCAGGTCAGCTGTTGGACCTGCTCAAGGAACCCATTTTCTTCTCCTAATGTTGGGGAGAGGCTGAGTTGAAGGGCTCAGACTAAGACTTGCAGGCACAATTTTGAGTTAACAGATCAAGATCACCCTGCATTTTGCCTCCTTTCCTGATTTCCATCTGTTTCTCTGTCTGGGAACCCACTGTGGAAACAAATAATTTTAGTATGTGAAATGAAATAAAGAGAACATCCCCCAGAACTCATGTGGCCTTTCCAGAGATGCCCCCGCATGAATGTCTGAAACAGGGCATTGATATCATAGAAGTGCTGTTTGGTTACAAATAATGCTCATTCTGTGTGGAATAGGGAAATGTGGCTCTTCTTTCTTCATTTCTCTGTCTTGACAGATCATTGTCTTGCCTTTCACAGAGCCCAGCCCAGTCCATGATCTCAAGGCGGAATATGTTGGTGTGACTTCTGTCAACTTAACGTGGTCAGTGAGCGACGCTGCTTCCAACTACACGTACAGGATGGAGGTTGTAAATGGTACCTCTGTTTGGAACCTGACGTCCAACCTCGCCGAAGTCGAAATTACTGGCTTAATCCCTGGGACACTGTATAACTTCACGGTATTTGCAGCAGTGAATGAGAGTCAGACGGAAGGAGAAGGGGAATCTATACCTGCGTATACAAGTAAGTCACAGTTTCTTGCAACCTTTTTTCTGGTGGACTGTGTTTAGGTGTGCAGCTCAGGGCTCTGCCTACCTGCCTGAGGGTTGTAATTTAGTACTGTTGCAAGCAGAGGTGATGTTTTGGTCTTGGAGCTGGAGATGGTCAATCTGCAAAGCATGGGATGTTAAAGTGCAGAAGCAGCAGTGCCCTGATAGAAAGCTGTTGGTGAAGGTGGTCCCTATGGCTGACAACACAGAGAAGAGATTTTTTTTTTTTTTTTTCCCCCCTGAGAACTTCTATCTTCTAAATTTGGTAAGGGGGGTTGGTTTTATTTCCTAGAGTATGGGGGTCTCACACAGCCTATATTGCACTAAGGGAACTTTTGTGATTTGGGGGCCCATAGGTGCTGTCAGGCTGCAGAAGGAGGGAGATTTAGGCAACACTAGTTCAGGTGAACTGCCTTGGCCATCCAGCATGTTGCTGTGATGACTGTCAGAAGTCTTTATATGTGGTGTTGAAGGGACCATTTTGGAGCTGGCCTGCAAGACTGTAGCCTAGCCTAGTCATTCCACAAGGTGTATTTGAAGGGAAATGGATGCCTGTTCTTGTCATCTGTGTTGTCCTGAAATGTACTTGCATCTATGCTCCTACCTTTCCAGTTGATTCCCAAAAATGTCTCCTGTGCTGCCTGGTCATAATGGCTAATTGCCCTGTTTTGAAGATGCACAGAGAATAGGGTGCTGCAGAGAGGGTTTTTGGAGATGGTCTCTCTGTTGTGGGAGTGAGCTCAGGGCATGACAGTTGGAGGAGGAGCAGGGTACCTGGATCATCACCTCTGTTCCTCTTCTAGGGATGTTTGATGTTCCTTACCTTTTGCTGTTACAGAAATGCACCACTTTCCCTTCTATTCTTTTTTCCTTCCTGTCCATCTCTCTGGACTGCCAGGGTAAACGCTGGGACTACTGGCACCACGATGACCCTGCGGTACTGTTTTGAATGTGAAAGGAAGAAGAATTACACTTGAGCTGCCTCTTTCTTATTTTTCTGTTACCCAGCCATTGATGCAAAAGCCTCCAGGAGCACCTGGTGATGTTGTTGGGGTGCTCCTACACTCTGAATGAGGAGTGATGTGAAGAGAGTGAAGTAGTGGTGTGCCTGTGTTCCTTCCGTCCGTGTACGTGAGCAGATGTTCTTGAAGGCTAATAGATTGTTGTCTTGCCTTTTACAGAGCCCAGCCCAGTCCATGATCTCAAGGCAGAATATGTTGGTGTGACTTCTGTCAACTTAACGTGGTCAGTGAGCGACGCTGCTTCCAACTACACGTACAGGATAGAGGTTGTAAATGGTACCTCTGTTTGGAACCTGACGTCCAACCTCGCTGAAGTCGAAATTACTGGCTTAATCCCTGGGACACTGTATAACTTCACGGTATTTGCAGCAGTGAATGACAGTCAGACGGAAGGAGAAGGGGTATCCATGCTTGTGTATACAAGTAAGTCACAGTTTGTTGCAGCTCTGTTTCTGGTGGGCAGCTCAGGGCTCTGCCTACCTGCCTGAGGGTTGAAATTTAATACTGTTGCAAGCAGAGATGCTGTGTTTGCCTGCCTGCAGCCATAGGTGTTTACAAGGAAGAGACATAGCATTCTTTTTAAAAACAAAGTAAAACAAAACCCCTCAAAAACAGCGGTTTGTTGAAGGTGGTCACCAAGGCCTGTGACACAGTGAAGGAACTCTTCCTGAGAACTGGGTTCTCTGGCCTGGGATTTGTGTAGGCAGTTTTGCTGCCTTCACTTCTTGGAGGATGTGGCCTCAGGCCCTTGTTTTAAAGGGCTCCCACGCAGAGTGAGTGTTGTGCCCTGGGAACTTTTGTGATCTGGGGGCCAGAGGCTGCCATTGGACTCCCAGCAGGACTGTGAGCTTTAGGCAGTGCTAGCTCAGGGCATGAAGGGTGGCAAAGGAGCAGGGTGCCTGCATCATCACCTCTCTTCATCTTTAGTGATACTTGATGTTCCTTACCTTTTGCTGCACACAGATACACCGCCATCTTTTTTCCCCACCTTTCCCTTTCAACCTTGTACCTTTCCTGCGCACCTCTCTGTATTACCAAGCCAAAACCCTGGGAGAGCTGGCATTGTGGTGACCTCTGCTTGAGCTTTTGAATGTGAAAGGAAGTTGAATACCACTTGAGCTGCCTCTTTGTTATTTTTCTGTTACCCAGACACCAGTAGCATCCAGGAGCATCTGGTGGTGATGGTGGAGTGCTCCTGCACTCTGAATGAGGAGTGATGTGAAGAGAGTGAAGTAGTGGTGTGCCTGTGTTCCTTCCGTCCGTGTACGTGAGCAGATGTTCTTGAAGGCTAATAGATTGTTGTCTTGCCTTTTACAGAGCCCAGCCCAGTCCATGATCTCAAGGCAGAATATGTTGGTGTGACTTCTGTCAACTTAACGTGGTCAGTGAGCGACGCTGCTTCCAACTACACGTACAGGATAGAGGTTGTAAATGGTACCTCTGTTTGGAACCTGACGTCCAACCTCGCCGAAGTCGAAATTACTGGCTTAATCCCTGGGACACTGTATAACTTCACAGTATTTGCAGCAGTGAATGAGAGTCAGACGGAAGGAGAAGGGGCATCCGTACTCGTGTATACAAGTAAGTCACAGTTTGTTGCAGCTCTGTTTCTGATGGACTGTGTTTTGCTGTGCAGCTCAGGGCTCTGCCTACCTGCCTGAGGGTTGAAATACAGTATTGTTTCAAGCAGAAGTGCTGCATGTGGCCTACCTGCAGTCAGCAATGTTAATGTGTGGAAGGGGGTTCTGTGGGAAGTTTTGTTGCCTTCTCTTCTTTGTGGATGGGGGCCTCGGGTCCTTATTTTGAATGGCTCCCACACAGAGTGCATTGTGTGCCTGGGGGACTTCCCCCATTGGAGGGGCCTGTGGCCTCAGCTGGGCTGCAGGCAGCACTGTGCGGTGTGGCTCTCAGGCACTCTGCTCTGCTCTGCTCAGCTCATCAGCAAAGAGGAGAAGGTTGAGGTGCTCCTGTGTTCCTCATGCTAGGCATTGTGGCCATTTTTTCCCCTTGTTGTAAATACGTGCTGCTGTATCCTTTCCTTCGTTTTCTCCTATTTTAACTGAGGTGCAGCGAATCTGTCCCAGAGCTCCTCAGCTGGGTTTCCAGAGGTGCCCCAGGATGAACCCATTAAGAGAGTCTCTGGTACTGTGAAAGTGTTGCTTGCCTACTCGTAATGCTCAGTCTGTCCAAAATGCGGAAGCATGGCTGTGCCTCTGCTTTTTCTGTCAGAGTTTGTCAGCAAATATTCGTGAGAGTTGATGGAGTCTTGTCTTGACTTTCACAGAGCCCGGCTCCATTTTCCGTATCCAGGCTGAGTATGCTAGTCTCTGATTTTTCCCATGGAGCACAGACGATACTTACTACACCTACAGGATAGAGATCCAAAGTCATGATTTCTCCTCTGGAAACCAGACATCCAGTGTCACCAGAGCTGTTATTACAGATGCAAACCCTGGAACCTTCTGTAATTTGACCGTATTTGTAGGACTAGCTGACAGTGTTACTGAAGGAAAAGAAATTTTTATAAAATGCAGTAGAAATAAGTCCCAGTCACTCACATCTATCTTTTCGATAAATCTGTTTCTTCTGGTACACAATTCTGCTGCTTCTTAGCTTCTTAAAATAATACCCCTTTTTAATAACAAAATAATCCATGAGTCTTTTACTCCTATATTTGGAAGTAGCAAATACTTCTTTATCAAGAGAGGACATAAATTTGCTGTGGGTTACAATTGTAGAAGTTATAAGAGTTTTGGTCTTGAAGGCCAAGATTTATAAGATGTTCAGTTTAGAGGGACTTCTCAGTGTTACTGCTACATTAACTTTTTTAATACCTTCTTGTATCTGGTCATAAGGTTGCAATTTTTATATTGTGTCCTATAGGAGTCTTTCTCAGTAAACCTTTCTGCAGAGGAGTTGCACAGAAGAGGTCTGCGTACTTTGTGTGCTAAACGTGTCCCTTCCTCATAAGGTAGCAAGTCCTTGTAGGCAGTAGCTTCATCTTTTTGGAAGTGGAAAGGAATACTGAAGTCTTACAAACATTCATACACGTAACTTACACATAGCTTTTTATATTTACAATAATACTTGATTTCTTATTTCTCTCTTCCTTTTTTTTTTTTTTTTTTTTTTTAGCTCCTGTCCCAGTGAATTCATTTCAGTGTGAACCAGTGGCCAACCAGTCTTGCCTAATACTGAAGTGGGAATGTCCTTTTGGTAACAGTTCTGAATTCAAAATTTTCATATGTAAAGATGAATGTAAAGAACAACGGACTCCATCATCCTGCATGAAAGAAGAATCAGAGCAAACCTTCAGAATAGAATCATTAGAGTATTTCAGCACCTATAATGTTACTATTGTAACTCTTTCAAATAGTTCTGCAAGCCTTCCGGTACAGAAACTGTGTAATACGAGCATTACTGGTAAGCATTAAAATTCAGAAATAAAACATATTGATAGGAACAAAATATTAACTTCACAATTGCAGAATACCAAAGTTAATATGCAGTACCATATCAGCTTACAGATCATGAATAAAACACTACATCCATGCAAAGCCTAATGTGATGCACAATAAATATGCATTGTATGAAAAGCACTTTCTTGTTTGGAAATTTTTTTTTTTATCATTATTCGTTAAGGTACTAAAAAATATTTCTGTTTCTAGACCCACCTGATCCACCAGAAGCTCCTTTGGTCAAGGTCGTCAGCCACAGCTCATTGTCTGTTGAATTCTCTGATTTTAACTCAACCAATGGACCATTAAAAGCCTACGCAGTAATGATCACAACAGAAGAACGAGGTAAGGTGTTGTTATATTATCTTGTAGCTGTGTGAAACAATTTATCAGGCAGCATTATGTTTTATACTCTAAATAGGTGTTAAACGGATAGAGAAAAAGCTGACTCAGTGTTTTCATTCACCTTTCAAAAATCATGAGGCAAATACCTTGCTTGCTTGAAGTCACTCCTTGTTTTCAGAAAGCCACTGTTTTCACTCAGCCTTTTCCAGCCTGACTTATCCTTGTATATAAGTCTCATAGGTATTGCCACTGTGCTGTTGCCATCTTGATTTGCCAGTGATTCCTGCCACGAGATTATGTAATACCCCCTGAATAATTTCCAGAGTTGCTAATACAAGCAGCTTTGAAGTGTGGGATGGTTTTCCCCCTTTTCACCTCGCTCCTTCAGCTGGAAGATACCTGCAGTAAGATCTTCAAAACAAAACAAAACCCAAAAAACGCCACAACCAAGCGAACAAAAAAAAAAAACCAAACCCAAAACCAAAAAAACTAACCTGCTTCTGATTTTCCTTAAAACACTATTAACTGAGAGAGATGGAGTGCAGGTAGAAGGCTTGAATAGCATTGTCAGCATTACATGCTATTGGAGATTGAATGCCAGGGAAAGCAAGAGGGTAGTCTATCAAACTCACCTCCTTAAAGCATCGAAACAGAGAAATGTCTTTAATTGGTGAAAGTCTAGTGATACATAATAAAATTAGGGAACTCACCTTTGCAGGGTAGGTTCTAGTTGAACTTATTTTCATTTTTGCCAGAGCACTAGAGGAATAAAGCAGCTGATGGAGATAGTTTCCTCAAAGTGGGATTTGACATTCATGCTTATCCTTTGTCTTAACACTGGAAATTCATTTTGCAGCAGTTTGACTGTAGATCTTTCTTCTGTGGTTTTCTATAGAATATATGTCTAAGAAATGTCCATATATATATATATATATATATATAAAAGAAGTTTAAGAAATGTCCATATATATATATATAAAAAAGAAGTCTAAGAAATGTCCATATATATATATATATAAAGAGTACATATATAAAGAAACATACACTGTTTTCATGTGCCTACTCAGCTGCCCAAAGTTGCTGTTTTGAATGTCAGTCTCTTGCACCCAGCAACAGCTCTGCTTGTACCTTCAGCCATTCCTGTTTAGCCTTGCTGAAATTCAGTACGTTCTTCTGTGTGGTTTTGATTGCAAAGTATTCAAGAAAGGGGACTTTGAAGATGTGACTGAGAGAAATAAGGAAGGAAGGTTGCCTGTATTTATAATATAGAGTCTGAATGCTTTGATAGGGAGCAGAAAACCATCCTTATAACCAAGCATCACTTCAGCTTTATGGTGTGGAAATAGCATTAATATACTTGAGATATGTTTCTGTCTTAGAACAGAAATCATTACCTTTAGGATAGACAGAGGGGACTTCATTCAGTTGCATAAGCAGTGGTGTCTAAGACTGACTGAGATGTCCTAGGGTGATATCCAAGACATCCACAAGGAGCTGCAGATATAACCTGGGATGTATGTCCTTTTGGAAAGTTAAAAACCAAACAGGACATATAACATATCTTAGGTAGTATTGTAGTATTTCTAGGCAACTGGGTTAATTTCAATCTCAGCTGCATTAAACGTAACCAGACTAGTGCTTTAGAAGAGCTGTCTTGCACCCTGTTCCTGTACAGTTAGAGTTGATGAGAGCTTTGCTGCTGGTGGCAGTGAGCCACTTGTTCAGTGGTGGCAGATCAAACCTTGTCTGCACAACTGTAGATGACTTACTAGAGCTTTTCCACCTTTCGGAGCTCCTGCAAGGCTTCTAATTTTTTAAAGGTGAATTCAATACTATATCTGCTTTTAGAAGGAACTTTTAGCTTTGTAAAGGCAGTCAGTAGAGAGCAATGTATGCAAATTTCAGTCAACCGCACAAGATTCTTCTTCCTCCCACAACACTTTGAATATTTACATCAGTTTGCTTGCTCATGAGTTGTTGGACAACTCATAATTTGAGCTTGTTTATTACCTCTTAGGTCACATATGCCTCAACTGTATAATCTGCACCGAATTTCTAGGGTTCATCTTCTAACAACAGACACTGTAAAGTGATGCTGTTCTGCACACGGTGTCCTGTTGGTCCACTGGCTGTGTAGTGTGTTCTTCTTAGTCTTCTGGAAGAGAAACCGTTCTGATCACTGTTTTGTCCAATGCTTGTCTGTTACGAGAAGGCAGAAATTAACTCTTTCGTCTCATACGTTTTAGGTGTGAGACTTCTTGTAAGACACAGCAAGGAAGTACAGGCCAGGACGAGTTCAGTGTTACTCTGGATGACTCTTGATGTTGTTTGGGTAGCACCACGTTATCAAATACCAATTGACTTTTTCCACACTGTTTGCATTGTACTCTCTACATATGATAGTCGATAGAGTGCGTGTGTACCTTTACAGAGAAGGTCCACTATACACAGTAGAAGTAAAACCAAAAATAACAGTGGGGAATAGAGAGGTAGTTCAGGAAATTTTACTGCAGTAGGAGAGTTTTCTGAGATTGTCTGTTGTACTCGGCCTTTCATTTCAGGCAATATTTATGGAGTAATGACAACTGTAGTTAATGTGACACTCTATTACCATCTCAGCCACTGTACCGATTGATGCAAAATCAGTGAATGATGTTTATCACGTATGTCCTTGTTTTTTTCCTGAAGATTGTACGTCTTTGAAGTCTAAATTGAACAACACGTACGAAGATTTCAAGAAGAAGACGACATTCACCTATGTAACATATGTCATAGATCCAGAGCAGGCAAAATCACCTTCTTTCCATTCTCAGAATGGTACAAACATCATTAATGTAGGCAAGGGAAACACAATGTATGGCTATGAAAATGGACCACTGATTCCACTTCATTCATACAGGTATTTATGTCAAACCACTGTTTTGTTAATTGTGCTGCAGTTGAAAACTAAAAGATTACAGATCTTGCTTAAGGCTGTTAAAACCATGTAACATACCTGGGGTTTTTTCTTCTCCTTTATAACAGGGCAAGTGTTGCAGGTTTCACTAATATTACCTTCACTACGACCAAGACCATTGTGGGGGAATATAGCTATGTATCATTTTCACCCTGTTCTGAGGCGGTTTTACTACCCCAGGATCCAGGTATAGTTAATGTCAAATATAGGACTGGAGGCTTGGTACATACACAGTGTGTGGAGATTCCTTAATTATGGCAAGTTTCATAATAGGAAAACACCCTTTGGTCTCTCTGTGATGGACTGTTTCTAGCTTTACAGTGACACTGCTCTGTAAATTCATGCCTTGCTCATTTTGCAGGTGACCTCTTTTTTCCACGTATGACTTCCACTGTGGAAGTAACCAAAAGCTGTGCTACTCACAGCATGCTCGAAGGGATTAGATGGCACACTGAGACTTTGCTACAGAAACAAGTAGCAAAAAGCAGATGATGTTCTGGTAAATTAGAAATCGCTATGTTGGAATACAGATACTCATTCTTTGATCCAAATTTTTTTTTAATTTATTATCCTTGGTTTATTATTCTTAATGAGCTATCAATACCAGTACTGCCAAAGGACACAGTAGAGAAAAGATGTTTAGCAGAGCATGCTCTGTCACTTGCGAGGTTCTCTTGTAGCATGTTGATTGAGTTAAATCATTACCAAAGAGGTAAATCAGTAATGAGTAATACTTGCTCTCTCTCGATCAGGTGTTATCACTGGAGCCGTTATTGGATGCCTTTTAGCTATCTTGGCTGTAGTCACTATAGGGGGTTTCATATTCTGGAGAAGGAGAAGGTAATGTGTGTTCATTATTGTATTTGTTGTGATGAGGAACACCAGTATCTCACTTCTGTACACAGTATTTCACTTCTGTATCTTTTGCCTCTGTTTTATATGCTTCTGTCATGATGCTTTAAAATACATTCTATTAAAAATCTTTTTTGTATGTTACAGATCAGAGTTGATGTATCGAACTAGTTAAATGACTTTTTTCAACCCCATATTTAAAGTAATGAGTTAAGATTTGTTTTGTTGAATTCTTCTGAATTTGTGCATGCTGATGAAGTAATTCAGTCAGAAGTGAGAAAACATCACAAATTATTGTGCTAAAAGACATATGTAATTCTATCTTAGCTTTATTTTAAATTATGCATTAATCACGCTTTTTGATTGCTTGATGGCCTATCACATGAAACTTCCATTGTGGAGTTTCCAGGAGCTGATGAGTTGCGTAGGGTTTGAACTGGTCTCTGTTTCCAATCTTTTCCAAATAATCTGGGATTTAAGAGTCCAGAAAGGCTTTTTCCTGCTTCTGATCATGTAGTACATCCATTCTAAAGAGTTAGCTGTAGGACCCGTAGTCCAGTTTTCTTAGTTTCTTTGATTAACTGCTCTTATTTTTACAAGTGTGTCAAGTAGCTGTGAACCATAATGAAAAGAGCTTCCTTTAAAACTAGGAACACTTATTTTCATTCAACTACTGCTTTCATTACCTCTGTAGAACACTTACTGTAGGGACTCTGGGACTAGTAGCAATTCTTCTGCGATGTTAGCTAACGATGCAGATCCTTCAGAGGTACTTCTTCCACCAAACTACTTGCTTTGTGTTCAGGCGTTATACTCTGGTTCAAATAGAAAGAAACAGTCCCATTGCATGTCACCACTGAATGAAGGATGAAGTTCTTACTGCAGGTGTAAATTTTGCCTCAGGAGGGGTTTTTGCACAGAATGAGATGCTTTAAAAGAAAATGTTCTGAATTTCTTTAGAAATTCTTCAGGCACAGGAAACAGCTGTCGTCAGAAATCTCATATGTGTTATATCAAATTCTACTGTGAACCTATTGTGTTGTTTTCTTTTGCCTTTTAGGAAAGATAAAAGAAATACTGAAGTGTCCTTTTCTCCAATTAAGTAAGTCCGTGTCCTTCCACACATTGTTTTCTGAGCTCAAGTGGTATTTGCAAAACTTACTCTGGACCCTGATACTTGTTTTCTGTGCAGTTTTATTTAGAATTTTGCAGTATTAATTCCTCATGGAATTTAAAGACTCCAGCCTGCTGACTAAAAATAATCATATTGATCGAGACTTGTAAAGCTGCCACAGGGATTTGAGTGCTCGCTTCATGAATCTCTATTAGACAAACAAATGCTCCACATCATTTTGAAAACCAAGATGTTTGAATGAAAGGCAGGCTTCCGTGCGCATTGAGGAAACAATCCGAATTGTTGATAAAATGCACATAGGCAAAATTCTGCCCTGTGGCCTGAATTTTCTTTTGCTTTATGACTGCTTTGTGCTATGCCGTTAATTTGGATCACGTTGAGATTGTAAAAGCCGGCCATGGGAGGGTAACCACAACGTACTGGAAGTCACAGGCAGTGCACTTGAATCACATTATTGGTTCTTGCACCAATTTTTGTATTAATGGAAAGGTGTGGCCAGAGCATCCCATGAAATCCTACCTGTGTAGATTTTGATAGCTGGCATAAAATGCACCAGGGAATGGAGCCAATCTGATTGGAGTACACAAGTGGCTGACTGATGTCTTCTGTAATATCCTTCTCCTGAAGGATGCGCGATTCTCTCCTTTGTTTAACAGATCAGTTAAATGCTATGCTTGATATCCTGTCCCCTGTAAATGCACAGTTTTGTCACTGCTACTAACAGTCATGCTTTCACTCTTAGATTCACATAGTGAAAAATACAGCTGCATGTGTCTAATCAACCTTTTTTTTCTTCCCCCCCCACCCTCCCCTGAAGAATCAAGAAGTAAGTAAAGCACACTTTCTAACACATTAACTGAATTCCTGGTTTATTTACTTAGTACCAGTTACTGACACATGGCTTTTCTCGTTGTAGATCAAAAATGATTAAAGTGGAGAACTTTGAGTCTTACTTTAAGAAGCAGCAAGCTGACTCCAACTGTGGTTTTGCTGAAGAGTATGAGGTATGTGCCCTCAGTGGAGAGAGCTTCATGACAAACAGCTTTGGAAAGGCAGATTAGTTTTCCTATGGAGTGTATGCAAGGCTTACTGAAGGGAAAGACAAGAGACCTTTATTATAGAGATTATTTCTTTCCCTAATTCAGCTCCAAGTTTAGTTGAAGCACGTGATAAATACTTCACATCCTGAACATTATCTCTGCCTGTGACAGCATGGGCTGCTGCTCGGAACTCTCACCAGAACCAGGATTTCCAGAGTTATTGCCCTAGTTGCATTACAGACTTATCCCAGGGAAGGCTATTTAACTTCTCTGTGCTTTGTTTGTTTTATTGTTTTTGGTTTTTACACAGCAAGACAGGTCTCATATCACTGACTCCTTGAATGCATAGGTGTGATTTGCAAGTGACACCTGTGAATAGCTTGAAGGAGCAGTCAGAGAAACAGCAATTATGATTTCCTTAGTGACCATAACTGTTTCTCTATGAAATGTGCTAAAGCTTAATTGCTGTAAGGTGCAAAAGACCAGAATCAAGTGTCAGTAAGGATTCCATGTTGTCATGTCAGATGTTAAAGAATCTAAATTTTTTCATCTCCTTGAACTTATTAATTGACTTTCTTCTTCTTTCCAGATCAAATTCTGTCCCTTTTATTGTACTTTTCAGGCTGGTGCTCCACCTTGCCTTCCTCTCAGATTTTGCTTCCTTGAGTCCTTTTATGATGTTCTTGCTCCCTTTCTCCCTGTAATGTCTGTAAAGCTTATGCTAAGTAGCTCACTGCCTTGGGGTCACAATGACCGTGCAGTTGATGTCAGTGTCATGTATTTCTGCAAAACTGTTTCTGGGCTTTTAAAGCTACGCTGCTATTCCTACATTCTGTATTAATCCCTTCTCTAGCCAGTTTGCCACTATCACCCACTCTATAAAAAGCTGATTTTTATTGTAACTTATCCCAGTTTAACGTGCTTACTTCCACAGCAGAAGCCAACAGCATTTGGAGTGTTTGTCTGTTTCAGTCATGTGTTTCTGTATGACTCCTCAACCAGGACCAGGTGCTCATGAGGCCTTCTTTTACTGTAGGAACTCAGGTCTGCTGGTGTTCATCAGCCCAAATTTTCTGCTGAACTTCCTGACAACAGGGGGAAAAATAGATACAACAACGTCTTACCATGTGAGTTACTCTCTTCAGTTTCGTATCTTCTACTGGTTGAGTTTTTAGGTGAAAAACCTTGGGTTTAGCTAATCTGGCTTTAATAGTACCCAGAGGTTTCAAAGATGGATTAATGTCATCAATTTCCAAATGAATGAATTTGGGCTGCTGCTTTTCCAAAATCACTGTATAAGCAAACCTGAAGAGCTTTTGCTCAAGAATGTTCCCAAACTTTCCCTCAAGAAATCTCCTTAAAGAACTTTCTCATAATTAAAAATTTTAATTTTCCATTTGTGAGAAACTTGCAGTCCAGATTGAAAAAACAGGAGGTTAACAGTTGACTATGGACAGAGGGATATGCAGAGGTATGAGAAATATTAGGACCCTGCTGGCCAGCTTTGCAGACAAAGAGCCTAAGCCCTGCCCGGCTGTCTGCGTGACAGCAAAGTCAAAGGAATTGGAAGGTGAACAGTGAAGGGTACTTAGGGATGCTGTGGAGGAAAAAGATCAGCTGCAATGGCAGCAGGAGACAAATTATCTATTTTTCTCCAGTAATTAAAGCTATAGTAAATTTTGTGTTGAATTAAAAATATATAAATATGCAAAACCAAACCATTTAAAAAAAAATAACCTGTATTGAGTATTCTGAATTTTTATCCTGGCCAGTCACTTTTCTGAAGGCTTTCATTATAAACATTTTAAGCTACCGCTGTTTATTATTCCTAAAGTTTTATTCTTAAAATGCACATTGTTCTAAAACACCTTTTGTTTAGAAACCATGCATTAGATAAGCTGAAAGGTTCTAGTTCTAAGATTCCTAATTTTCTTTTCTGTTTTCTTTCTGCAGATGATATTTCTCGTGTTAAACTTTCAGAACAAAGCTATGCAACTGATGATTATATTAATGCAAACTATATACCTGTAAGTTGCTTCATTAGCTGAAATTAAATATAATGTGTATTTTTATGATGTAGGCTTAGCAGATCATAATGGTGTGTTTTATGTCTCATTGATGCAACTGTCTGTGTATATATACATTTATATTGGTTTTTTATTCTTCTCCTTAGGGCTATGACTCAAAGAAGGCATTTATTGCTACACAGGGCCCTTTACCCAACACTATAGAAGACTTTTGGCGCATGATTTGGGAAAGGAATATCTACTCTATTGTTATGTTGACAAAATGTGTTGAACAAGCCCGGGTATGTTTTTATTAAAACCGAACCATCTCTTGAAGATGGTTGGATCTCTTCTGATTTTGTTGTTAACCTAGTAGGCTGGAGACTAACCACTTTCTCTTAACAGCTGTCCACTTACTGGAAGACTGCTTTTTAAATTAAATAAACCAAATTTATTTTAGCTTTTTTCCTATTTTTATATATGCTGACTGCTAGAATAGATTGTCTCAGGATTGTGGAATCACCGTCTTTAAGGGTGGGCTCTTCTCCCTAAATAATGATTTTGGTAGAGCTTCTCCTGTCCTGAGATAGACCATTGGGAAGGATGACATGCTTTCTAGCCTTTCTTTGGGTGGTGTGTTATCTAAAACTTACAGTCAGTTGCTTTGTTGCTGTGTGTAATGTGTCTAACCTTGTAACTCTCTTCTTAGACAAAATGTGAGCAATACTGGCCAGACAAACAATCCAAGACTTACGGTGACATTATTGTGACAATGGTCTCGGAGATTGTCCTTCCAGAATGGACAATAAGGGATTTCACTGTAGAAAAGGTGAGTGCCCCCTCAGCTGTTAGTTGTGTACAAATATCTGTAGAAGCAGTTTATCCTATCACTGTGACTTCACATGTCAAACAGCACAGGAGTGACAGAATATAATAATTTCACTAAAATGTAATCAAATTCAAAGTTATCTAAGGGAAAAGGATAAGAGTAGTTTATTTTAATTTGAGGCTTTGAATGTATTGGTCTGCTCTCTGCCAAAAGTCTGATATAAACTCTTTCATGCCATTTACTGACCAGATTCTGGTGGTATTTATGTATATGCATTTGTTTATGTGCCCTGGCTTCCCACCACAGTCTTTTAGTAACATATTCAGATGTGGGAATGAGTTATCAGTAAGACCTTCCCTGTGGCAGAAAGGGATCTGCCAGCAAAATCCAGGTTGCTACTGGGAATTGCCAGTTGCCCTGCCAGTGATCCTGAAGCTCCTGTTTCCCTGAGACTTGCACCAAAACTTGTTCTTATGCAGGTACTTGTAATGTCTGCCAGACTGCACAATTAGCTCCATCTCTGTAGTGAATTTAAGGCAGCAGAGGTGATCTTGGAGTAAAGTGAAAAGTAAAAGGAAATTATTTCAAAGTATTCTCTACCAGAGTGGAAGGAGGAGGGAAACTGAAATATCATTAATTGAATTGCTGCACAGTTTGATACAGACATCTTTAATGAAGCTGAGCTTTGCCCGTATGGCAGGAAGCCCTACCGTTACTTCTCTGAAGCTTGTATATTTTCTTTTTTCTAATGTATATTCCTCTAGTCCAACACACCAGAGAGCCACACAGTGCGCCAGTTCCATTTCACCTCCTGGCCAGATCACGGAGTGCCGGAGACAACAGACCTTCTCATCAACTTCAGACACCTTGTTCATGAGTACAGCAGTCAAAATCCAATCGATTCTCCTACTCTGGTGCACTGCAGGTAGGAAGAACATGTTTGTGTTAGACAAATTTATCTTGTGGCTTTTTTCAAGAACAGTTCTTTTCCAATGTGATTTAAAAAAAAATAAAATAGTCTCCTTGCTGAAGGACATGGGCTGTTCACCCTGCCAAATTAGAACCTTTGCCCCATGCTTCAGAAATGTAGCAATGCTATGTAGGTAGCAAAGCATGTGATACAAAATTTCAGGAGAATAGACCTTCTCTCCTAGCCTGGAAAATTTAGCTGAAAAAGTTGCCTTTTCAAGTGCTTATATGTAATCATCTGCAAGTGGAAGGCTGGGAAGCCCAGAAGCGTGTCCTCCCTCCCTCTTGGTGCTGGTAAGAACCACCCCCCTGGACTGCAGAGACTTGTAGTAGCTGTGCCACTGAAATAACAGAAGACTTCTTACAAGCTTCACTGGCTCTTCATCAGGCCACCGGTGAGCAGGTGTCTGAGAGAGAGCAGTAACTAGCTTCCCCATGTCATTGCAGTGCTGGTGTTGGGAGGACGGGGACGTTCATTGCCGTTGACCGCCTGATTCAGCAGATTGAAATGGAGAATACTGTAGATGTGTACGGAGTGGTATATGATCTTCGCATGCACCGACCTTTAATGGTGCAAACTGAGGTGAGGCTGTCTTTCATCCAGCAGCATATTTTTCAAATGTGCGTAATGATCCAGGAAAAGTGGATTCAAGATGTAGCTTAGCATTACAGGAGGAGATACTAAGGAGCAATCTGAAATTGCTCTTTATTTAACTTCCCTCCTTCCTACCTCATCTCTTCCCACAGCAGTAGTTGCAGCCAGGGGCTGTAGTATGTCCAAGCAGTCTCTTTACAGAGTACTTTGTAGGAGCTTCTGCTGTGAGTTTGATCTTTGTAGCTGTGAGCCAGAATTATCTTGAGTCAAGTGGTCTCGGTATGTACCTTTTCTTTTGTGTTCTGCAGGAACACACGTGTTCCTCCTGAAATTATCACTTTGATCCAAAAAGGTGTGTGGATTAACTCAAGCTGATTTGAAAAAGGCTGTAAAATCTCTATCATGAAAGTCTTCTAAGAGAGTGTTAGGCATGCCGGTAAATTTGATCCTAGTTTTTTATGAGAGGTTGATGAGATGACATCATGGGGTCCTTGCTAGCCCTATTTTCTATGAACTATACATACAATTTCTAAAAAAATACTCTGTGATAACATTCAGTGTAGTGCATCCAAAACCTATATTCAGGAGCAGAATCACTTCCAAAATCAGGTATTTTCTAGAAATGTTTTACCCTCCTTTTTCTTTTTCTCCCACCAGGACCAGTATGTCTTCCTAAACCAGTGTGTCATGGATATTATTAGATCCCAGAAAGACAAGAAAACCGATCTTATTTACCAAAACATGACAGCAATGGCAATCTATGAAAATGTCACTCCTGGGCCAGGCTTTGGGAAGGCCAATGGCTACCACGCATAGTCTGGAAGGAACGCAGTGTCTCCAGGAGGTGTTACCTGCGCATAGGAAAGGGAGATGTTCTACTCACATTTTCCAGGATCGTGTGCAGTATCTCATGTCTGGCTTCTCCAGTTCTGTCCGCACTCGAAGATGTGATCTACAGGAGGAAAACCACAATGCTGGCAGGAGTCACAGATTGATATTAAAAACAAAACAACAAACACACAAGCAAAACTATTTAAATTTAATAGAGGAATCTTGCTTTTTCTTGGGAATTTAACAGTGCTGATAGGTGAAATAGCATTTACAGTATGAACAGTGAACTAGAAGTTAAAATTTAAAATAATAACACAAGCTTTTTATTATAATTTCATATTATTTCATTTACAGATACCAGGCTTGTGGGCTGTTTTAATATATTTAATTATAAGTTTCAGGAACATATTTTATCTACTGTATCTGGTTACTTAGCTAATAGATATGTGCCTCTGTGATTTATTTTTTTTTCTGTGTTTCTTTTTATTTAAAAAAGGAGTACAAACAGCTCCTTCAAATGGACATTTATACTTGGAAATTGTGCCTTTTCTAGTTGCTACTCTAGAAAAAAAAACAGCAGAGATTCTATTTTTGTACTGAAACTCTTAAGAGAACACAGATTTTTAAA
Source organism: Fratercula arctica (assembly GCA_947846985.1). Lineage (NCBI taxonomy): Eukaryota > Metazoa > Chordata > Aves > Charadriiformes > Alcidae > Fratercula > Fratercula arctica. The sequence goes on from CANTUZ010000005.1 coordinate 17,123,034, forward strand.
TAAGGCTTATGTCAAACTTAACTGTAGTTGCACTGTTGGCAGGACTCTCCAGAAGTTTGGAGGTGAGCTTTGTTTTTGCATTTCACCACAAATATCCCCTGCCTTAATGTTTCGGTGCCTCTGCTAGAGGAAAAGGAGTGTGGTCTGTCACTCCGAGCTTTAACTGTAGTAAAAAACAAAAACAAAAAAAACAAAAAACAAAACAAACCAACAAACAAACTGAGCAAGTGAATATGTGAATGTGTGTGCGGGGGTTTGTGTGGGTGTGTATGAAGGACAGAATAGCTCCTCCCTGTTCCTGGCTGATATTCCTGTTTTTATACAATTTATAATGATTTATTTAAAGGTGCAATATATGATTTACTGAATAATGATCACTCTATTCTAATAGAGTTTTACTCAGGTTGGTGTCTTTTTATCGTTGTTGTTTTTCCTCAAATATATAAATCTGTGAAAATGTTGAACTAAGGTTCCAAGTGTCCAAGCACTCCCAAACAGATTGACTGGCTTTACTGTTTCTACCAAAACAAATTGCACAAAATTCTGCTGTAAAGACCAATTTCTCAGTTGTTTTAGCCGTTCATAACTGAGACACATCTTACCTGCCTGCATCTCATTGATCTAATGTAATTGTTTTATAATTATTTGCAATATACTGCTGCTGTTGTTTTAACTGGTCCTTTTAGAAACAGAATGAACAAGCAGAAAACCCCTAGTTGCTGATTTTGCAAGTCAAGGATTAGATGATTGGATTTATTTTGCTGGTACATAACTGTTAGACTTATGAAGGCATTTCCAATGAAGGACTTCTTAAGTATCTGGGGGGATGTTTTTTGGTCTTTGGATCATTGCACTGGTTGTATTGCAGAGGAATATGAAGTTTATGAATAATGCTATAGAATAGCTATAAAGTGGTGAAAATCTTATGAAGGTTTAATAACCAGAGTCCCTGGAATTCTGCTGCTTCTTTTTTGGTTTTTTGGGTTTTTTTGTTTGTTTTAGCAGAGTTGTCAGAAAAAGCTACAGATACTAGGAGTATATGTGGCATTACAGTAGAACCTGGCAACCTCACAGACTCCACTGTCACCTATAGGAAAATGTAGGAATTCCTGGTGCACACTGTAACTTTACAGATATCCAGAGGAATTTTTTATAACCTGGTGTGAATTGTGTTGTACTGTGTGAGGAAAAACTGGAGGACAAACCACAGTGCGCTTCAGCTTTTTTCCTTTTTTTTTTTTTTTTGTAGCAGCCACTTGTGTGTTCTTGAATATTTTTTTTTCTCTTGCTCTGAAATACTTTAAAAGAAAAATTAAAAAAAAAAAACAAACAAACACGTTTAATGGTCCTGCCCAGCTCTGTCTAAACTGGCAGTCCACATAGTGGATTCCTCACCTGGCATTCTTCCTAAGCTGCTGACAGATGACAAATAAAGATAAACCACTTGGACCAAACAGAACCATTCCAAAGGAACTGGGAGGGAGGAAAGCCTGCCCCCTTACAGTCATGTTATTTTTTTCTCACTTAGTCTTTTAATTACTGCACATCTGTGCAGAGCACAGAGCCAGTATTCATTATTCTAGGTTTCCCAAGAACTTGCTGCCTTAGGGTCGTGAATGCTGTCTTGCTTCAGAAGGCCCTTGTTTTGTATAGCACAGAAGAGAGGGAGGTTAATGTTCTAGGCTAGATCATGAGTTTGCATTATATTGCAGCAGAACATCAGAAAACTAGCTAGAATGGGATGTGTTTCTGCCTGAACACTGCCCAGATACTCGTATAGAAAACAAACATATCTGTTCCATTGCTTTGATGTTGGAAGCAGGCGCCAAATTCTCACTTGTGGCATCATCTAATGAGCATCCATTCTGAATACAACTGTATGCATGTGTTTTCCCAAAACTGACTCCTTGTGAGAAGGGACTGAAGTTTGAAGTAAACGACCTGCTGTGATCCCAGGTATAGGTTGAAAAAAGTTGGTAAGGTTTAAAATGTTGTAAACATGAAGTTGGCCATAGTGTCAATGTGAATAAGTAAGACATGGCTCATAGGATAGCTCTGCAGGAGGAAGAGGAGGATTACAGGTAATACTCTACTGCCTTGTGGTCAGGACCTGTCTTGGACAGGTACATGTCTTGGTCAGGATGACTTGAATTCCTGCAAATAACTCTTCCCTGCCTTCTGATGTTCTCTTCTACAGTTGCTGAGATCTGTCTCTTTGGTCAGTGTTTTCTCTTGTTGTTGCTTACCTAAAGCTATCCACTTCTCGGGCTGAAAGCTCCACTCTGTGGCAATTACATCTCCTGCATTTCTGTTTTACTCTTTTTCCCATTTGGGGCCTGCTTAAGAAGGGAAAAGTTGGTGTGTTTCAAATAAGTGACTGTTGAATATCTTGAAATGATGTACAAATTTTATTGTTTTCATATTTGTTGTACAGGAAATTTCAGCACGTCTATAATGTTTTTAATGGTTTGATTTGTTTTTAAAGATATAAAAATAACAATTAAAAAGCGTCATCCTAGAGCACTTTCTGTCTTGTTTCCTTTCTTGAGGTTTTCTTTTCAGTTGCTTTTGAATAAAATTAGTTTGCCAGAATACCCATTTCATTTAGAAGGGCTTTAGAATGGATAAGGAAAGTGAGCTCCCATCCTCTAGGCTGGCAGTTGAGTTGGATGCGTATTACAGGCTCCCCGTATGCACAGGGAGCATGCAGGGACAGAATACCTCCCTCCCTGTAAGGCTGTTCATCTGTCGTTGAGGACCAGGGCCTGATGTTCATGTATCCTGGCAGTTGGTGGTTTCTCTAAATGAAGAGCTTGGTACCAGTTTAAGGAATAATACCTTCATCTGAGGTTAGTCAGAATATTTCCACTTACTGAAATAGCCTTGGGGGAGGACCAGTGTTTCTAGGACTCATTTACTTCCAGAAAAACAAAAGGGAGGACTTCTTGATCCCTTGAAGGGGATGCTCTGTTGTCAGAGGAAGATGATAGAAGGGGGTACAGGAATATCTTTGTAATGTTGTAGCTGGATTCTTGATTACAGATTACCTGACTGTAGCTGCATATAAAATTACCTTAGTTAAGTGCATTTCTCCCAAAATTCTTAGTTTGCATTCCTGATTGCCATCTGAATCACTCCAAGGAGAATCGCGTGCCTGGAGGGAGAACTCAGCAGCTCTCCAATTCCTCATGGGGTGCGGACATTTATTGTAGAATCTTGTGATCCTCCATGATAGCCCTGCTGCATTTTCTGAAACAACTGCATGGTGATATGGGAAGAGCAAAGCGTGATTTTCTCGTCATCTTCCAGTGGGAGCACGTGCCACCTTACATGATGGTTGTCTGAGTGTTCTTGGTGAGACTTGTGCTGCAGGAGAGAAGCTGTGACAATGAACCTTCCAGTGCAGGGCCTGCAGCAGGTGACCACCACTGCCAGGGGCAATCAGCCTCAAGGAGACTTAGGGAGCAAAATTCCTCAGTTTTTTTCCTTAAATCACATAGGTTTGTTTGAAATACTAGACCTTCAGTAAAGCCAACTGTTTTGGGTGTCATTGGAGTGTTAGTTCAGGTGGGTAGAGCTGAACCCACATATCTGGAAATCCTGTTCTGTACCTGGTCTTGTTGTTTTCTAGTTTTACTGCCTTTGAGACTAAAAAGGTGGAGGTCGGAGAGGACGTAATATTTCTGTCCTGTCCTTTGCTTGATAAATGGGATGTAGTCAGAAATACTGCTGTCCTCGCATGTCCTTCCTGACTGGGTGTTACCAGGCAGTGAATGGAGTTTGGAGAGGAACAGATGTGGGTGTTCTTCTGAAGAGGGTCAGAAATGGGAGCTTTCAAGGGAAAAACACCGAAAACTTTGCACATTCTGCTTTTCTCAAGCAAAAAGAAAAAGCTTCTTAGTGATGGGAAAGACGCTAGGTCTTGACAGCTCCTGGGTGATCTGAGTAAAAACTAATCTAAAAATGCAGATGTGTTCACTTTTGTCCAGGGGCAGAATGAGGGGCAAGCAAAGATCAATTGTTTACTTGCTTCTGAGGTAAGTAGGTACAGTGCTCTTCTTATACTCACCAGAGAAGTTTCCTTATTTCCGTTTTCCGGTTACTGTGGCACTGCTTCAGGGAGTCTCTTTCAGCTCTTCACGCAAGACCTCATGTTGTTGAAACCTCAGGCTTTAAATGGTTTCATTTTCAGCACTTTTGCAGAAGTGTTTACAGAGTTGGTACCAGACAGTGTCTCTCTCCAGTGCTGTGCTTCGTTCCAGTCTCCATCCTCTCAGGTTGGGCAAACTCTTTGCCCATGCCAGCCTCCTGCCTGCAAGGAAGGAGGATGTAAACAAAGCAGAAAACCTTACATGGAAGGACCAGGAGGAGCTGCTTCCTGCCTGCTTGCTGGCAGAAGGGAAGGAGCTGTTTATACATCTGACAAGAGGGAAAAGCTGGGAGCTCCTCTCAGGCTATTTCTTAGACCTGAAGAAAAAGATTCAGGATCCATCTCTGTTCTTCTTTGTCCCTGTTACTTATCAGAGCCCCATTTATTCATCCAAGTTGCTGTTCGTGGGTTTATTTCATTTTAAATTAAGACATCATCTCCTAACAGCCAGAGCAAAGCTAGGAAATTAGCTCCTCTCACTGAGAAAAGATGGTCTAGTTTGATACAAAACAAGTTACTTTAACTCATGTTTTACCTCCAAATTTCCAAGTGACCAGGGAAAAGCTAGATTCTTAGGAACCATGTTCTGGATGTAACGCTAGCATTTCATGGACAGCCCTGCTGTAATAATAGTGCTTACAAGAAGATTGGCAGAGGCTCAAGGGCTGCGTGCTCAGTGTGTGAGGGACAGGGTGCTCTCCACACACCACGCCATGTCTCTGCCCTTGTTTCAGTGCAGGGCAGGATGGGCAAGAAGACATATATCCTCTATAAGAGGTTTCTGGACTCATTTGGGTTTTTTATCTGGCAGTTTTCTGATGTGCTTCCAGTGTCGTGAACATACTATCAAAAGGAAAACAGGCTCTGTGATAAAGGCTGATCTAATGTCAGCTCCGATTAAGGTATGTATCTACCTAAAAGTGATTGCTGTCTCTCCACAAAGGAAATAGATCCTGTTCATTTCTGCTTTAAGCCTCCAGATGGCACATGATACCAATGTTCTTTCCAGGGAAAGCTTTTCCTGCCAGACTGCTTGCTTTTTCACTTCCTTCCCAGATTCTGATAACCTGCCTCCACCCATGTGCTGTTTCCCCTTCCTTCTCCCCACGCTGTAGGTGCAAAGCCTGTCCCCTCCAGCCCTGTCCACCGTCCCCTCTAGCCTTGGCCAGTGTCAGTGGTTAAGCCCAGGCCACCATGCCTGTATAGGGCTGCCTGTCTGCTCCACAGGGGCCAGGTACCTCATGCTCATCTGTAGTGTCGTACACCTGTCCTGCTTTGAGGTAAAACAGAACCAATTTTCTGTTCAGTAATTTTACTTTTCAGCTAAGTCTCCCCTAATTGCACTCTGAAAATAATGTCATATTTTTCAGGCAGTATCCGCTTCTAACAGAGATAAGGCCTGATGTTTATAATTAATACCAAGGAATGGTACACAGAGAGGCTCTTGCTTATACTTACTGCTGTCAACAACCAAGGTCAGGTAACTGTTATTTGCCCCCTTGGAGGGTCGGAAGTGGAAGAGTGTAGAGAGGTTGCACCTGTGGGGAGGAGCTGACAGGACAAGTAACCCAAAACTGATCAATGGGGTATTCAATCCCATCTGCATCATGCTCAGTATAAAAGCTGAGGGATCAAAGGTTCAGCCCTCTTTCTTCAATGTCCGGTGTCTGAGGAGGACTCTGTCTGCTTTTTATCCTGATCTGTGCATTCCTGAATCCAGTTCCTGAGTTCAGCTTCCATCCCTTGCTGAGTCCAGTCTGTGACTTTCCGAGTGCCTCTGGTGACATTATCATCATCCTGGGAGCTTGATACTGGTTTTGTATATGTTGTATATATTTCATTATTTCCTTTTTGATGTTATCATATTTTCGTTATTTTATTATTAATATTCCATTAAAATAGTTTGCTTTCTTTTAAACTCATAAGTCTTTCTCTCATCCTTCTGTCCCTGAAGGGAGAGGTTGGGGAGCGCATCTGTCATTCATTTCAGTGGCCAGTCCAGCCCAAACCATGACAACACCTGATCAGATGACTTTTTTCAGAAACTCTTAAATTCAGCTATAGCCTGACAATGCCTGGGAAGTGCTCTTACGCTTGAGTCTTGCTGATTTTCTGATGGTGCGTGCAGTCCAAGGTATAAAGGCTCTGGCTCGGACCAGCCTGGAGCTGGTAATTCAGTCTTGTTGGCTGTGTGCCCTTTTCCCAGTTTATCAGTCTGCTCTGCGGCTGTTCCGAGCAATAACGGATTTATAGGATTGCTGAACGCAGCGCAGATACATCAATAAAGACAGCAAACAACGATGTGCTTGCTCATACTGCTCAATATGAATAACAGTTAAAAGGCTATTTCAGTTAATGGATCTGTTTGTGTGCGTGTGTAACGCTAACCGTGATTCTTCCATGCCTTTTTTTTTACACAGGTCCTTACGGAGGTTTTAAATGCACCTTTTAAAGCATCTGGCAACATGTGCTGAGTTACTTTGGCTTCTCCATCTCCAGCTTGAAATACAGCAAGATTTCAATGCAAAGCTCTAGTCATAGATATATATGTTTTTTACAAGCACAGCTATAATAGGGATGGGGGTGTGAGGGAGCTTCAGCAAACACTCTAAATCTGCTGGAAGGTGTATCCACAGCTCCCCAGCTGTTTACAAACCCTTCCGCCTTTGAACGAGGAATAAATCAAAATTAGAAATAACACTTCACATCCAAACTTCCCGTGCTCGTATATCAGCACCGGTCCTGTGGAAGATCTGCTCTGAGCAGGGTCTGGCCTGGCTGAGCGGCTGCTGTCCCTGGCCTGAGCGATGCTCCCAGTGCTGACAGTGACAGGCCAGTTTTTGGCACATGCTGGAGGAAAGCCAGACTCTGGAGGCTATTTGTAGGCCAGTTACCAAAATATGAGAAAAATTTCTGAACAATAAGGATCAGTCAAACCTTTAAAATCATTGTAATTTAATAATAAGCCATGTCTAAAGCGATTAGATTGGTTTTCCTCTGCATGATGATCTCCTAAAATGTGACTGAGATGCCAGCAAAATAGATTTCATAGTGTTAGCTGCAGCAAGACCATCAATATTTTCATTTGTCAAGCTCACTGCCAGGATGTTAGTACCAGTCATGTTATTTCTGTTAGCACGCTTGATGTTGCCACATGGTATTTCAAAAATGAGCTTTTTAGGGTTTTAGAAAGCATTGCCTTTAAAAAATGCCACCAAAGATTTGAACAGTTCCACTCTACCTGAAAAAAAAAACCTTTCTTAGGAATTTGATTTCATTTTGTTTTTTCCCCATTTGGACATTTTTTTAAAACAATTTAAACTAAAGATGAACATTGACTGTTAGGATTTAAGAGTATATTCCATTTTTGTTTCTCTAAAATGCGTTTTTTAGTCAAGGGGACTGAAATGCTGAGAAAGCCAAAGAAAGCACTAATTTCAGTCACATGTGGAACGTGACCTTATCCCTGCTCCCTGACCCTTGTAAGCGTAGCCAGAGCAAACAGCTTGTGCAGGGCCTTGGCAAAGCGAGCCTAAATTATTTTTTTTTTTGTTGAGAAAAATTAAGCACCCAGTTAGAAAATGGTGGGACAGAGAATAGGGAATCTGAATATATATGGATGTGAATCAATAATGTCCCTTTAAACTCTCTGCAGATGGTAACCTGAGCTATCTAGAACTGACGACAAATTACCATAACACTGATAGCTCTCCTATATGTAGATTTTGGTATTGAAATAGGTCAGTACACATAAGACATATTTTTTCCACAGTATTCTCTTATCTGGCTTACAGATTTGAATGAGGGCCTTATTCTAAGCAGCTGTGGAAAGTATCTGCTTTTTCCTGAGGTGTTGCACTGAGCCATCCATCATGTGTATTTAGGTACTCAACTTTCCATATCACAGACAGACAGCTTCTTTTTTTTTTTAAACTTTTTGCCTCTAGCCAAGTTATCCCAATGCGACGTGTGTGGCTGGGTGGGCTGAAATTTTACAAGTCAGACTGAGGAAGGCAAAATGTTATTAGCAAACCAGAGCCTTAAGGCCCTCTCAAAGTCACCAGCTTTAAATGATATTAGAAGTACATGGAAGTATTATTCTATAGCATACAGCCAGCTGGTTCCAGATGAAACATGATTGTAGTTGTAATTTATTACATAAAGTGATCAATATGTTGTAAGTGCTTTTACTATTTAGCGCCAGAATCTATGTGAAAGCACAACAACCAGCACCACAGTCTCCAGAGGTTACTCTCTCTGCACTCAGAGAAAACACAACACTGCAATTTTTCCTGGGATTGGTCTTTCACTCAGCAAACATTTCAGCTTTCAAGAACTTCGCTATTTAGTTCATTTTGGAAAACGCAGGATGGCTCTGGGGAAGTCAAGCTGTCTGCTTGCTGCACTGGGGACAGAGCTGCTGAGGAGGGAAGGACCGTCTCCTGATGAGGGTTTGCAATCAATGATGTGACTGGAGGCAGGAGATAAATATAACCTGGAGCTGAGTAAGGCACGAGACAGCGGTGTGATTACTATGGTCATCCTAATAAGCAGTACTTACAATTGTCTACATTTTCTGGACTTCTTAGATAGAAAATTTTTAGAAGACGTTTGAAGGCAGTTTTGCAAAATGTTCACAAGTAGTTCCTTTCAGCAAAAGCGTGGAGTGGGAATAAAATCAGAGGGGTTTGGGGGAGATTTGAAGCCTGGACAATGAATGTTGGTATCATTAACTAAGACACACAATCAGCTATGAAATACTACAAAAAGGACTGGCAAAAATGAATTGTCATCTTCGCCAGTAGCTGCGTTCTGAGGCTGAATTGCTTTCCCATGAGTTGGGGGAAGCAGAACGTGTTCTTCACTGAGGGGCTGGGGTGGGGAAAACCTGCATGTTTCGCTGCAGGTGTACACCGCAAATGTTTGCAGAAGTGAGGCTGTGGTGCCTCTTCTTGTTTCACGCAACAGAGAAGAGAAAAAATAAAGTATTTCCACATAGTTAAATAATTCCATTGCAACTAATATAACATCTTAATAACCTGGGACTGTACCAGAAACCAGCAGGCAAACAGCAGGGTGAGATTAGTGTGGAGTCTCTCATCAGCCTCCACAGGGAAGGCATCATGCTCCAAGCTGACAGTGGCCTTTTAACTTTTCTGGCATGTAAGGAAAATTCTTACATACTAATAGTCAAATTATGATTTCCTGTGATTGAAAGGCAGGAGCTGCTAAGCATAACAAAGTGAGCTTCCCCTGCTCACCAGGACATCTGCCAGTGCTGTGATCAAACCATGGCTTTCCTTGGCCCACAGTCAGGAGCAAACTGCACATCCTCGATCAAAAGCGCAGTCTGTTTGGGTGGAGACGGTTTAATTATTGGTGACAAATCTTTGAAGTGATAGCTCAATATTTGCATATGGGGCATCAATTGACTAATTACAGCAATAAATAACTTCAACGATGAAAGTGAAACATAAGGTGAGGGTCGGACCTGCGCAAAGTCACAGGCAGCAAGCATGAGGGTGACCAGGCTGGGGGGACTTGACAGTGCTAAAGACTGTGGGTGGGGGAAGAGACATTTGGGGTAAATCAGTCATCTGAGGATGTGCCTGGCTTTTTGATCTGCTTCTTGCTATGCAAAAGCGGCTGAGGGGCCAGCCCAAGAAGTCACAGTGGACAGAGCAGTGTTTCACTGTGGTGCCTTGCCAGCCTTGCAAAGGAACTGGCAGGGCTCTGTCTCCCTGGCTTGGGCTGGTCCCCAGGATCAGCCCAGGGCTCTCTGCACCAAGCAGAGCCACAGCACAGGAAATCAGGAGATACAATAGGGCTGCAATAGATGAGAAAACCTGAAATAACTCATACAATTAACTGAAACGCCAACTACTCTTAAGTAACATCACAGCAAAGGCAGAAAGCAAACAGAAAACATGGTGGTGATTAGGGTCTTGCAACACCTGGGCAAATCCCTCTGCCCTGGAAACTGACTGTTTTAGTTGCAAGGAGGGGTTTGTGAGCAGCCTGAGTATGCCTGCTGTCTCCAATCCTTCCTGCTCCGCTGGTAAACCGACACCAGGCAGGCATCCTGAATGCGGCCGCAGGCCTGCTGCCTGCTAACGGGTTTGGGGAGGACTCGTTTCAAAGGGCGGAAGTCGCAGCACCCAGATGGATCCTTCTTTGGCAGCAGATGAAAGCTGTGTGGTTTCAGAACAAAGAACTCAATTTTTGCATGTAGGAAATTAAGAGATCAGCTATGTAATGTTATACAAGCTGGAGGGGAAGCCTTAAAAGCTAAAAAAAGCACATTATACTTGATGCATTCACCGGTGATGCTGACTGAGGCGTTCTGGGCTAACTGAAGTTGCAATACAGAGCAGGTGAAGGAGCTGGGCCAGCAGAACAGTGTGACAATGGATTTATACCTCTTCTACAGCACATCGCTGTTACTAAAGGGAGGAGAAAGCATGGGGTTTTTTAACAGAGATGTATTTGTGGCTGTTTGGAAATGGGGGCTGGAATAAAGTGCAAGCAATGGTATCTGGTACATAAATTACAGCCAGCAGTAATAATTTCTCACTTTTCCTCACTTTGGCTGCGCCTATGGACTTGCACACTGGGGAGCTGACTCGGAAGGACCAGACAGGCAGTAAAGGTTTTCTTCTATGGAAGGCTTCGTGGCTTCCGTGCATGATCCTGTAAAGCACATGCGTGAGTTAAAGCAAGACTCCTGCGACACTGGCAGTTGAGAACAGCTTTTAAGATACTGTCTCACAAAAAAGGCTACTGTGCTGTATGTAGTACATTATTCCAGGGGTTTATACATAAGACTACCCTGAAAACAGTGGACTAAACACAGAGATGGTACAACTGTGGGAGCAAAGATGTACCTGCCACCCTGAGGGTACGTACCTTGAGGCACAGAGACAGGGAGAAACCCAAATGCACTGGAGAGAGCGAAACACGCAGGGAAACTGTCCATGTTGCCCACAGAAACACGTACAGCAAATCTAAAGAATAAACAGTGGAGAGACAATCTTAAAGCTAACAGGAGAGAAAGAACAAGTGCAAGGCTTGTAGTTCGATAAATAATAATTTGACCTTGGCTGGCTGGAGACCCCCCACCCAGCTGCTCTCTTACCCCCCGCCTCAACAGGACGGGGGAGACAATGAGATAAAAAAGCTCATGGACTGAAATAAAGACAGGGAGACTGCCTACCATTTACCGTCATGGGCAAAATGGACTCAGCTTGGGGAAAATGAGTGTATTGCCAATTAAAATAGGTTTGGATAGCGAGAAACAAAGACAAGTTAAAACACCTTCCCCTCCCTTTTCCTCAGGCTCATCTTTGCTCCTTCATTCCCACCTCCTCTGCCCGGGGAGGCGCCGGGCGACGGTGAGCGGGGCTGCAGCCCGCCATAACGGTCCCCCTCCGCCCTCCCTCGCCCTCACACCTTCCCGGCTGGCCCTGGGGGGATCCCTGGCTGCCGACAGGGCTGTTCCTCACAATTTTCCCCTCACTCCTGGCTGCCTGCGCGGCGTTGAGCCCTCTCTGGAGAATGTTTTCACAGCGGTGCCACCAGCTCCACTGACAGGCTGTGTGGGTCCCTTGAGGAACCGGCTGGAACCGGCTGGGTCCAGCATGGGGCAGCCCCCGGCCACGTCTCCTCACAGCAGCTGCCCTGCAGCCCCCCCCGCTGCCAGCACCTGGGCACTGACACCTGGCATGGGACCTCCTCCTCGCCACCACGCCGCCATTAGGCCCGGGTTCCTCAATCCGACCTGGCTGCCATGTCCAACCCAGCCCGCTCCCTCCACTGCGTGGGACAGGACACGGCCCTGCAGCTGTCACCCGGCCCTGAGGCAGCGCCCAGCCCTCGTGTCACCCAGTGGGTAGGTCTCCCTTCTTCAGACATTTCCCTTCAAATAGAAATGAAGCAAAAACGTTGCTGAGAGAAACAGAGTGCCATCCCAGGCGAGAGTGCTCTCAGGGCCCGCCGGGGCTGGCGTTGCCCTGGGGCAGGCGGGAGGGGACGCTGAGGCAGCTCATCGGGGCTCCTCACCACTTTGGGGGCTGAGGTGAGGTTGTTTTGGACCTCACATCAGGGTTTCTGGGGCACGTGCTGGTGATTGCACCACGATTTTTCGGGGTACACCAGGCCCTCCCCAGCCCACAGCACCTGGTGGAGGGGCAGGAGGGTTGTTAGGGAGCCCACAAGGAGATTGACATTCCCATGCGTCAGCCTACACCTTCCCAAGGTCTGAACCAAACTGGTCAGTGAAAATGCAGGATTTTGGTTTCTCTGGCAGAAGGTAGCAATGCCCGGAGCCAGGCCCAGCTGTAGGCTCACACCCTTGAGAGCTGGTGGCAATGAAGGTCTTGAGCTGATGAACTGTGCTGATTGATCCTCGCGCAAGTGGAAGGGGAAAGGGGGCGAGGGTGGAGGGATTAATGAATAATTAAACACTGAGATGGAGCAACATACATAATGCATGATAAATTAGCCCAAGCGCAGCAGAGGAAGCATGGGTAAAGTTTGTTTCAACAAGCACAAAATAGGATGTGACAAGATATTTATGCCAGAACAGCTGTTTTGCTGAAATTTTTCATTTATTTATACAGTTTTCCTCCCCCTCACAGTTAGGGGTTCTGCCTAGGGTGGGACAGAAATCAGCAACCGAGCTGGAAAATAAATTTAGTTCCTGCTGGGTCCCAGTCCAGCACACTCCCCGCCTGGGAGATCTCCCTCTTTGCTTAGTCCTAGACTTTCTTATTTGATAATCTGATGCAATATGTCCCATGCTGAGAGTCAGCCCAGTCGTTTGGGCTGCAGTTTGATTGCAGTTAAGGCGGGTAAGGTAATGCTCGTAATTCCATGGAAACTGAGAGGCTCGTGTTGACTCACTCCAGCCTTTTCTGATCCCAGTTTCCCCAAATGACTTCTTCCTTCCAAACTGTATTTGCTGTTACAACACATATTATTTGTATTTTAAGATGTTACATTCATTACAGATGGTAATGAGGCTGCCAACCAGAGGGCACGACTCTATACTGCAGTGTCACACTGATTTAAGGGGTGTGTGTGCATAAATAAAAACCCAGTCACTTTTTTTTTTTTTAAACAAACCTGGCAGGTCTGTTTGAATTCAGTTTTCCTGTAAATAACACTAAAGACCAAAAGCTGCATTAATAGACTTGCAAAGCTGCTTCATCTGAATCAAAGTGAGTTCTGAGCAACATGACTTTTTTCCTTACTGTGAATCACTTAAGGTCTCCTTTCTTGTGTTAATGGATAAGCTAGGTATTTGTCATGATAGATCATAGTACACCCTACACAGAAAGTTTTTATTACAGATAGCTGGTACAGCTAATCTGACACAGAAAAAACCCAGCTTTGACAGAGCTAGCTTCATCCCTTTTGCTCATCGTGGGCTGCACGTGGCGTAGGATTGTGTGAAGCCGCCAGGAGCTGAACACTGAGCCTTTCCCATCACTCCTGCACCCTTCACACGAGGACTTGCTGAAACACCAGTCTTTTGATCTTGTCTCTTCTTCCAAGCTCTGCCCGCTCCAAAGCAGCCTTCCCCCTTAAAGCAAGGGCCACTGGATGTCATGCCTGCTGACCTGCCTGCTCCAAGAGAGGGTATCTTACTTCTCACAGGTGTAAACAATACACAGGGAAATAATGTTCTATTACTCTCTGCAGGCTGCATTTTTCTACTGTAGGAGTGATGTATGCTCTCTGGCGCGCACTGTAGTTCTTTGGCTAGGATTGCACTTGGATTTCTCCATGTTTCTGGAGGTGACAGAACAGTACCCTTGAACAGGGACTTCTTAGATAGGAGGTAAGAGGAAAAAAAAGTCTGAGTTCGTCTGATTGTTTTACTATTTTTTCCTATATACATGTTCTTTCATCATTGCTTGCTAGACAGGGTAAAACTATGGAAAGTGACACTATCCCGCTGTCACTTGTGTGCAAAGTAGGTGTAAAGGATTGAGTATAAAACAGCTGTGCCCCCAAAATCAGTATGTTCTATTTAAACGTTGATGTTACCTATATATTAAAAAAATATATCTATAAAAAATATATATATATTAAAAAAACCCATGCTAATACTGAGTCTATAAAATATGCAAAACCAGGAGATAGCTGTTGAAAGGCTGAGACTGCACAACCCTGCCACTGAGGACACACTGATGCAGCTGCATAGTCAGGTGCTGGAAGGGATGGGGAAGAGGGAAGCAGCTTTTGATCTTGTGTTACAGAGAAGCCCAATGCAGTTTTAACAGCCTTAGCCATAACTACAAAGATAAGCTTCAATTCCTTGAACTGTCACAGGTTTCCTGCATGCTGCTGGGCTCTCCCAGTAGTAAGAAAGTAATGTAACTTTCCCAGAAGTAACGCCCTACTTCACAAAGCCATCCTAAAGGTAAATGCACTAAAGAGAAAAAAAATGTGCTATGGCCAGACAAAGCACGAGCATGCTATGGAAACTCCTCAGTGAGCAGGTTCAGCAGGTGAGCAGAGTTCTACTTTTTTTTTTTTTTTTTTTTTTTCTGTAGGGTTTTTCCCCTTCAGCTGTTGCAATGTCTCACCGATTTGCATGGCCACTCATGTTATGGTTTCTGAAAAGCCTTGAGCACACAATTGTGATGATGAAATGCCCTGTCAGCCGTTTCTAATTCAGTTAGATTTTTTTTCTTTCTCTCCTGTCTCCTCCTAGTGCCTTGATCTAGATGGGCCTTACCACTTTAAAAGTAAAGTGGGACACAGGGATGTGAGAGAGAAAAGGAAAATTTCTGAACTCCCTGCCCTGTTCCAAATTAATTAGAGCCCAAACCACCTCAAATACAAGTGGAAAGCATCTTAGAAAATGCTCTCCATTACTGCATTTAAACACTGAAACTAAAGTTTATTATGAATGATAAAACAAATCCTGCGTTAGCAGCTCTCTGTGCAGTTTGACCACACTCTAAATATACACAGGCGGAGAAGATGTACATTTTTACTGTGTTTCTAGCACAATGTGCGTAACTGGCAGAATAAATCAACACTCAAATGCTTGCTAGTGGGATGGGATACCAGCACAGCTGCCTGGCCCACTGAGTTTTCTTTTATCAGCTGTATGAAAATTAAGAAGTTCCTGGAGGCAGGCTGCTGTGGTAACCTGCTTGGTGCCCCCCTCTTTCATATGCCACTGGTGTGGGCCCTGGCCTGCTGCTGGCTTTGTGCACTCCTACTGCCAAATATATGGGGGCTCCTCACTTGCTTGTCATGTTTCCCTTAGTTTCCATAAGACACTTCCTTCCAGTAAGTATGTGTCCTGCTCCTCTTTGCAGACCATACACTGTTTTCCTAAGCTACTACTTGACAAGCCTCTTTCCAGAGCACCAAGACTCCCCCCTTTGAGGAAGCACCCAGCGTATAATTACCTTCAGGGTGGCGTGTGCTCCCTGCCCAGCACTGCCATTGAAAGGGCAATATGGCAGTGTACAGTGGCTTCACATGAAACCCCAGGTTTTCCAAAGATAGCAGAAGATCCCCAGATGGAAGAAAAGCCTGTGTGAATTGGCATGGGTCTATGCCAATTTACACCAAAGGAAAATCCAGTTCATAAATGCTTGCACATGTAGCTTTCCAAGATCAGAGTACGAAGTGCAGGCTGTTGAATTCAGTTAGGCTGTGCCTCTGTGCTGCCTGATTTTAGCATACTGTAGCTTTTTAGGAGCTTCTTGTCTAGCTACCCCAGCGTAACACAGCCTTCAGAGCCCTGGGGGTAACACCTTTGGCTTGTGGTCCCCCAAAGGGCTGCGCTATCAGCATGTAAAGAAAGCAGAGGTAGCACCATCTCATATAAATAAGTGAAAATACATCCATATCAAAACAGGAGATTAAAGGCTATGGCACATGAGAGGGAAAAGCAGTTATTGCTATTGACAGTCTTGCTGACCCTATTCTAATATAACTATTTTTTCCGTATCATTTGTTTTTTCATTAAGAAACCCCTCCCATTTCAAGATGCAGTGTAGCTTTTTGCAAAGTCTTAACTTTTCAAGGTGGTGTCTGCACTACAGACAACTTTGTCCTCTAATACATGTAGCTGAGGGTATGTAATGTTACCAGTGAAGACTGGATGATATTTGCTTTTTACTTGCGTCAGGATACTGAAATAAATGTTGCTGGAAACGTGAGCCTTGGCCTGGACTGTCCTCAGATCGAGTGGCGAGTCAGCTTTGCAGATGAAGCACCTTGGTGCAAAACTTCTGTGGAAACAAATCCAAATAGTTTTTACCTCAAAGAAGTTGGGAGAGGTAAATGCCAGCACGGGAGCAAACCAGTGTGCAGAGACCACTGTGCTTTTTCTCTATTAGGGTTTCATATCAAAATGGGTCATCTACTGTCAAAATACACATTTTCAGCCTAGTGACATATAGGCCTTGTCTTCCTCCTAGTGTTAATTTAGAAGTAAAGACCTTCTAAGGCCTTTTCTGACCTGTTTACACACATAACTGCCTTGTCATCTTTAGGATTTACTGTAGGTTATCTAACACATACTAAGACTGACTTTTTTTTTTTGTTTTTCCTAGTAAGGGTAAGACGTAAGGTTCCCTGGATGTCCCCAAATGTCAGCCAGCTCCAACTACCACCTCTGCGAAGTTTTGTTGCATGCTGGGATATTTTGCTGCTGCTGTAGAACTGGCAGGGTGAAATCAAGGGCTCTTCCAAATGGCAATGAAGTCTAGGACAAACACGTGGGTGTGAGGACAGGATGGCGTCATGCAGCCCCTGCCGCAGGTCCAGCTCTGGAAGATAAAATGAGGTAAGATTTCAGTGGTCTCCACACTGCCCACCACGAACAACGTCTCTGTCCTCCAGTGAATGCTAGGTGTTTTGAGCAGCAATTCCCACTGCCCCATACAAAGCTAGGTCTGATGTAGTACCCTCACTAGCATCACGAATTCAAGGCTCCGGACGTCGCTATATTGCTTCCCAGCACATGAGGCACCTGCTTGACTGATTTCTTTACCCTTGTCAGTGTTCAGAATAGCTGTGCATCTATTTTAGCCAGGCAAGTCAAGTGCAAGTTGTTTTTCATGCAGGATGACTGTGTACAGCAGCACAGGCGGGGGGAAGCTGGATTTTTGGAGAGCAGACCCTTAGTATGGGGCAAAATGCTCACCCGCACTCCGATGCTGATTTTCTTCTTTATTGGCTGCTCCTGAGTCTGCAGCCGGAGGAACGGTCTCCTGTGGAACGGCAGCTTTAGACAATTTTATTGGCTGATGAATCTGATCTTGCCTGGCCACCTTCCAGAAACACTGACTTGCCCGAGATGAGAGTGAGAGGAAGGTTGCTCTGCCTGAGGCTGTAAAGCAATTGTTTTGAGACCAACGTAACACCCATGCCTTGCTGCACGGTAAGTGTATAAAGATAGGTCCGTATACACATATATGTATGCGTGAAGTGCTTTATAATATAATTGCTGACACAATTAAATGTGCAGCTCCTGTGGACTGCGTCTCGTTTGCTGCTTAATTATGTGAAAATGTACTTGGTAAATGGCTTGCTGTCACAAAATGCTCTATTAACTGTTGCAATGATCTAAGTTGAAACACTGCATTTGTCTCCTCCTCTGACTATTTCCTGTGCTGCAAGACATTGATTTGTGCTTTTTGCCATGAAAGTACAAAATACAGCTGCAAGATGTTGATCTAAAAATGTTTTCTTCAGCTTTATTCTTTTGCTGGTAGAAACTCAAAATGCCAGAGCTGCTTGCTAATATTCGCTCAAGTCTTCTAAAAATTGCTGATTAATTTTGCCCTTTCTTTTATAAGGGTAACTTCTGTGAAGTTTGATGCTATGGATTGTTTTGCAAGTTGTGCTTTGCAACAGAACAAAAATAGGGCAGAGCTAAGGAAGAGAACATTTTTAATATAGACCCCAAAGTGTGTGATGCTCAAAGTGGCAGGATACTGCATTGCACCTACATCCATTGCAAACAGCTCTCTAGATAACACTTCTGGAAGAGCCTCCGAAACTATTGCTACCTAAGGAATTGATGGGTGACCCACAGCACTAGCACAGATGGAAGCATGCAGCATTTTAGACTGCAGCAACTCTATAATATTTAAAGATGCAGCTAATCCTGAGAGCACAGCATACCTGCTGCTTCAAAAGTGATACCAAATTTTTTAAGCTTCACTCTAACAGCCTGCAGTGCCCCTAATAGCCAGAGTTGAGTTGGAAACTGTGACTTCTTGACAGCTTTGGGAAACAAGCTTTTATCATTGTACTTGTTCAAAATGCCTCTCTCTAATGTTTTGTCGTTCTTTGTTAGGAGAGACGGGGAGGCAGTGTTTTCTGTAAACAAATCTCTGCTGAGCATAGTGCAGGGACAATATAGCATCCTCAGGGCTAAGACGAAGTATTAAATTAAAGATGAGTAAAGCTATATACAGTCCCCAAACATTTCCTGAGCTAGAACTTTCCATAATCTTGAGCTATGCTTGGCACAACTATGTTGATGGCAGTGATGCTTTTCTTCATTCTTCTTCCTGAGGGCCAAGGGGGAACCTGAGCAGCTTCATGATTTGCTTTGGCTGGAATAGTTTTGCAGTACCATATTGGCCTGGGATGCAATGGGTTCCTTAAGAAGCCAGAAATAGGTGGCATGGTGCTGGCTATAGCTTCTTAAAATCACCTGCATGCAGCTGCCTTTACAAGCTGTGTTGTTGTTATGTTTTGACAACCATGGGAAGGGGTTGGAGAAGGTGGGCCAAGTTTTGCAGGTGGAGGAGAGACATGTGCATTGATTTGCAGCTGTAGTTGTAAGGAAGAGTTTCTCCATTATGTCCAAGCGGGGAGGAGGGGAGGCCTCACTTGATGCAATTCCTAGCTGTATTTCAGCTGGAGGAGGAAATAACCTTGTTGAACTGGTTCCCATGACAAGTGGAATGGCAGTATACCAAGTTGTGTAGCTCTGTTACCAGCTGCGGTTATGACGGTGAAATAGGACCTTATCTTAATGAGAAATGATGCGGCAAATGTGTTTTAGCATGACTTTGATGCAATTGTGGCAGGTAGCATTGACAAACTTTGGTGTTGTGTCTTCTAAGCAGTCATTGTGTTGGTCCTGTAAATAGTCTAAACTACTTTTTTGCTTGCTCCTGTGTTTCTGCACTACTCCTGCTCCTGTTCTTGCTGGCTGAGGCTTCTAAGGGAGCCACAGGACGTTGACATTCATACTCAATGGGTTTCAAACATCCCTTCTAGAAATCACAGGCACTCCGGTTATATGGAAGGTGAGGCAGTATCTGCAGAACAGAATTACCTAGTTTTATAGATGTGTTTGTGATTTCCTGGGATTTTGTTGTGGAATTTCAATTAGGGCTTCTTTCAGGTTAAGATTTAATACATGTGGAGAACATAGTAATGGCATACCAGCTCAGTACCCGTTCACCCTCCTGGAAAAGTGTTTTGTATTAATGTCAGACATGCATCTGTGGCTGCTGTGGCTGTAATAGTAAAAAAGAAGGAAAAGAGGAGGAAACTGTGTGTGATGTGTATGATGTAAGATGTGAATTCTAGTTTTAGGTTTAAATGAGAAGCATTTGAAAGCAACGCATGGTAGAAATGGAGCTTTACCACTATGCAGGATGCAATTTGTGGGGGGGAATGCATTGTCCTCTTGATTCTCCAAAGGGCTTTTTGAAACCCTGTTACTGCTATGCTGCTGGTGTATTTCTGCAAGACAGCAATTGTGCAAAAGCTAAATACAGGCTACTCATTTATTTTTTGAGCATTTGAGCAATCACTCTACGTGCCACAACAGTTAAAATGCTGATGACTTCTGTCGCTGTCGAGCCAAAGGTAGAGGTGGTCTCACTTTGGACACCTGTGGAATGGATACCCAAGGAGCATTCTTTGTGCCTGTGCTGTGCCGGTGGCCTCTATGAGCTGTCCCCGGGAAGAGAGGGTGGCTCAGGACCCTATGGCAGATCAGGGGAGGAGGACAGGTCACATGGGATGCGTTGCCCTTTCCTGGCCTTCCTCACAGCTCATAGGAATGCAAAGGCCATCACTGCAGACAGCCTCAAAACAGCATGGCAGATTTTTGCTGTTCTGCTCTCAGTTGTCTGGTGTGGTGCTCTGCACCCCAGTTGCCTCCCTCAGCCTTGTAAATGTGCCAGGATGCTGATGTCTCATTTCTCATGGAGTAGATAAAAGATAAGGGTGTTTCTAGCCCTTTTGCCTTGAGGGGGAAAAATGGAGGAAAGTGGAAAAATCTCAGAAGAGGAGGCAACTAAAAATATCATAAATCTTGTGATCTTTGTAAATGGTTATATTTGGCAATTCTGTAGAAATGGATCTGAGAGAAAACTATGATTCTCAGACTTCTAAAAAATCATTTCTTTGGAAATGTTTTGTTTTTAAATTAAGATATGAGTGAAGAAAGTGGAAGTATATTGATTTGTATTTTGACGGTTTAAAATAGCTTTTGTGCAATGCTTTTACAATATGTTAGTTTAGAATGTATTTTAAAGTGCTTGAAATTCAGAATGACACGTAAACTGACTGCAGTGATTTTATTTTTATCTTGGTTGGTTTTGTGTTAGTTTGGATGTGAGTTTGTATTTCTGTATATGTATATAAACATAATCCTGTTAACATGTATGTAAGAAGGAAGCTGGTAGGCAATGTGCTTACATATATATCAGCATATTATTGAGCCATAATATGAAATATTTACCAATACCCATTCGTAAACCTGATGTGCTGTGAACTCATGCTAGGAGTAATAAGGCGAGAAACTGTTTATGCTCTGTGATACAAATAGCCAGATCAACAATGGGAATGAAAACTGGAAAAGTCTCTTAATTACAGCCCGACAAATGGTGCATTCATTTTTCATTGTTAATAAATGGCCCATATAGCATCTTTGATCACATGGTCTGCAGCTTATGCAACAGTAAGGCACTTATTTTCAGGGAATACAGAACATAACACTTAATCTGGGCTTCCTGAGCAGAAGATCATCTTGAGTAAGAAAATGGACACCAGTAGGAAAAGGTACCGTAGGTAGCTCAGATTTTTCCAATCTGAAGGCTTGGTGCATGTTGCACGCATTTCAGCAGCAGGGCCAGCAACTTCCTCACATTCCAAATCAAACTGGGTAAAACCAGGAAGGGTTTTTCCCCACCGGAAAATTTCATTCTTTCACAAAATGTGCAAGGATGGTTTTTCCATGGTGCACAATCCAGACTCCAGGATGCCTGGCATGCAGGGACAGATGAAAACTAACCAGAGAAGGGAGCTTTATTTAGAAAGCAAAGCAAAGCAAAATTACAATATCTTTGTGTGTGAGAAATATGTATCACAAAAAACAACCCCAACCCAGTCTTCCCCCCCAACACTTCCCACACACACCTCGGAATAAAGACAACCTATTTGCTTTTAATTACAGTATTTATCGTACCTTTAGAAACAAAACTGAAATCCATAGCCAGGACACCAGATGGAGACATTCAGGAATATCTCCATGGAAATACCATCTCAGAAAGCAAAGCTTGCTGAAGTTTGATTATTATTATCTTCAGAGCATTGCTGTCAGGGAGAAAACAGGAGCTAGGCAACAACTAGTCTCCCTGTTTTCTACACCCACTGTCACAACAGATGGATGGGTGACAGGATCTCTCCAGAGCAGCTCGTGTACTCCCTTACAGTGTAGCTCTTGTAGCCACTCTGGTCTGGTGGGCAGACAGTGTTTGGGACCTTCCTGGAGTGTTTCTACCAGAAGATGACACTGATTATACATGATTCATATCTTTAATGTAATCTTATGTGTTTACAAAGCACACATGTATGTACGCTTCTGTTTCCCTGAACACTAGAGATTTCCTCCCTCACAGTTTTCACGTGATCCTTCCAGGGGCAAGGAGATGCAGGAAGGAAGCAGGGGGAAGGAGAGGGGGGAAAACCTATTGGTCTCACTTTGGGAAAGCTTCATCAGTAAGATAGCAACCTAGGAAACCTGTGACCTCTCATAATCTGCTCTAGCAATGTCAGCCTCCCACCCCCGCACCGGAGTAGTTTGAACTTCTGGTCTGACAGTAGGAAATGACCAAACTGCACAGACTCACCCATTGCTCCACATAAGCACAGATTTGTGTCCCCTTAACCTTTTGCAAATGGTGGGTATAATGTGATAGCTTAAAACCCAAGGCAGATGGTGTATTTCCGTACCATGCATCATTTTGTATGTGTGATGAAATGTGGCTGGCTAAGTGTGTCCAGATGGGCATTGCTCCTTTGATGAAGAAATCATTCAAATGTGGGAATTTGTGGGAATCTAGGCTAAAATAAGCTCTCACATGGGGTGTTAGTACAAGGCACAAAGTTGAAAAAATTGTTCTCCACATAAGTAACTAAAGTGTGGGGAAAAAAAACCTTTAAAAGATTGTGTAGTCATTTAAGTTACTGCTTCATGGAACTCAAATATAAGGCACTTAAAACACTGTGAAAACAAGGAGTGTTTTGAACTTTCAGTCAATACTCTAGTGCTAATAAATAAAATGCTTCCCCAGTATACCTAATTTCTTCTTCAGCTGACTTTTTAGGAAGGAATTTTGAGGAAAATATTCGATCTAATGCTACATACCTATAATTTTCAGGCTAGACTACAGAAGGATTATGTACTTGTTATTTTGGTTTCCCTTCAGAGAATTCTGTAATGTTTCATAAATTCAGATGATTGGTACAGGTTTAGGGAATTTGTAATTTGCCATGTGCGATATATGCTGGTCACGACCTCTGTTCTTAGAGCAATTGGCAGCTAAGAAAAATGATGTCTGACAGGCTGTTTTGGACTGTGTGGAATGATCTGTCATCTCCTCAGGTTGTTGTAAATTGGTGTAGCTCAAGATCGGGTAAAATATTTAAAGTTGTCAAAAGTAGCTTTAAAGCCAATGACTTCCTAACTTTTAAAAGTGGTTTAGATACAGGCTTATGCTGTTGAATCCTGTAATCACCTTTGAAATATTTTTCTAGTCCATCTTCCTTGAATTAATAGAAAGTTCTTTATTTACCAGAGGTAAAAAGTGCCGAACATTGGCCGCAAAGCATTGCTGATCATGAGCTTGCTGAAGTGTTATCTGTGAGAAGTAAAATTTGAATTTGCTGAACTGATAAGACTGTCAGGGACAGTAATGGGTAAATGCCTCAACCTTTGTAATATAAATGATTATGTTTGAAACTAAGCATGGGGGAAAAAATGCACTTACCTCAAGAAAGGAACAGTGAGCACTTGAATTATTTTTCCTTCTTCCAGAATCTGTGCCAGAAATAAGAATTTCCTCAAGCAATTCTATCACAGCAGATTAGGTTTTTATGTTAAATGTTCCTGCCTGGGCTGCAAACCAAACCTCATTCTTCTTGCCCTTATTTAATACAGTGGACATCAAAGTTTAATATAAAAAAGGAAACATTCAGTCAACTTCTTACCCCACTATTGTGGTACAAGGCTCTGTCTGAGTGGAAGGCCAAAGATATGGTACATGAAAACATGACTGATTTGTTTTCAAGTTTATGTCATATGTTTGCTCTAATATATGGGCATCACACTTTTTCACTGGGGTATCACAGGAATGCCGAGAAGACCCTGTATGGATGGTGATTTCTGAGTGAGAGCGAAGGTAACAAACTTGACCCAGTCGAGTTTGTGATATATATAGACACCCACTGCAGCAACTTGCACCAACGCAAGCTCTGAGTCGCAGGTAAGCCACGTGGCCGTGTCCCAGCAGTTAGTCCCTACTTCATACTGCAGGTAAGCTGCACTGGCTTCTGGGAGGTTATTGCATCTGCATCAGGCATTTGCATTGGTGCAATGGCTGCATTTCAGGCTTTCCCCAAATGCCACAGAAAAGTGCCAGCCAGTCCCAGGAAAAGTCTTGTCTGCATGAAGTTTTGAAAAAAGATGGTTAGGTTTCTGAAAAATAAAATGAAAAGGGAAGTAACACTGAGTAATCTGGGAGATGTCTTTCTATCCAGGCTTTATTAATGATTGTTTCCTACTGTGGTTATTTGCGTACATTTACTGAGCCCAGCAGAGCTATTTTTCTTGCTCTGGTTTTATCTCATAAAACTCCGAAGTATAGAGCTGTCACTCATGCTTGCCAGGGATGAAATGTTGATGTGATCTAATTTTACTATAGGCAAGGTGGCTTAATTAACACTTAGGGTTTGTCTTTAATCGGTGGGTTTAGGATATGCAATTTTGTTTTGTAGTAACTTCCAATTTTTCTTTTACATCTGTCTTTTTCCACTGTAGCAGCGGAAAAAGAGCTCATGTGCTCTTCAGCTGTCATATGACCATGCAGCTCCACAGAGGGACAGGGAAGGCTCTGTTCAAGAAAAGCCAGTGTATTTGGGGCAGGTCTCAGCAAATTAACTGGGAGTCTCTTTTTCCAAAGGCTGATTTGTGCCAACAGGGAGATCCTCATACAGTGTGAAGCAGCACTGCGCTGACCTCAACAGAGCTACTTTCTTTGGTGGGGGTTAAAAATCTGATCCCAAGTGCATGTGATTCTCTCCTTAGGCTGATGCAATTATCACTGCTCTGCCTGAGGAAGGTTTTGCCTCTGTCTCCTCCTCTCCTCTCTTTATGGCCTAGCAACCCTACAATGCACTCTTGATCCTCATGGTTTTTTGAAGGTTACCCACGCTCACATGGTGCACTGTGTTTGCAGCTGAGTGTTGCTACTTGTGTGAGCTTCAATGCCACAGGCTTGGTGGCAGTTAAAGCACAGCAGCCCTGGCTTTGCCACAGTCTTACTGCCTGCAACGGGGCCCCAGGACCTGGTTTGTCCAGCTAAGCCCATGCTGCCTTCTCACTTACTGCTCACTTGGTTTGCCTCCACATACCAAGAGTGTGCTTTCCTCCCTGCAGCATGGCATATTGAGGAGGTAGGAGTTACTCTGAGGTGTGTTTCCCTGCCAGCAGTAGCTCATCATGCTATATTGAACTGGTTTGCTTCTCATGTATGGCAGCAGGAAAAGCCTGTCCCCATGCTGCTGCCCCTGCTTGTTTTATCATTTTAAAAGACATGGTCTATTTGACTAGCACTCCTTCTGTGTTTGTAGGTTAGACACAACTCCCTGTGGGTCAGCTTTACGTCTTCAGATGTAAATGTAGGTCAACTGGCTGCGATGCAGTATGTTCCTTATCCTTAAAAGCACAGGTCCTCACACGCAACTTCACAGTACATTGCATTTGCTTGTCTTCTAAGAAAGCTCATTTTGCTAGCGTAACAAGTGGTTCAAAGGTTCTTGTGACATTAGGAGTCCTGCCAGCATAGTAGCAAAATATTTTTCAGTCTAGGTGTTGCAGATGCGTAATGAGAGCATTTTCTGCTGTTTCACTTGAGGGTTTTCCTGTCACTTTTTTGGTAAGGAGACACTGATCTCAGCCCTGTTAAGGAAATTAATTATTATAGGGTGTGACAGTTAATACCTATAAACCAAAGTGAGTCCTTCAATTTTTCTGCTGTGCTCACGATCTGTCTCTCCTGGTACTAAACCTAAAATTTGTTCATTCCTGCATCCTAGAGAGCCTATCAGAGATTTGAAGTCTAGATGTGAAAGAGATTCTCACGAGCTTGCAAGGAGCCAGTTGGGTTCACTTACACTGCTGAAGGACCTGCTGTTTCCTTTATAGCACACATTTGGTTTACATATCACTGCTTGCAGACTCTAATCTTAGATATGACACTTAATATGCTTTGAATTTTTTTTAGCACAGTTTCCTAAGAAGTTGAGGCTGATGCAATCCTTATGCAAAAGGAAAAGCCCCAAAAGGTTTCCCAAAAAATACAGCACAAACCAGCCAATGGGTTCATGAATTGGAAAATTTATTTTGACTTAAGTTTCACACAGAAGGTGGTGAGTGGTGTGGAGCTCCCTTTGTCCATGGCTGAAGGGACCCTGCAGCTGCTTGTAGGATCATGCTTGATTACATTGCTTCAACAGTAGGATGCTACTTTATCCTCCTCATGAATCTTCAGTTCACTGTTGTTTTTTTTAACCTCTGTCTCCTCCTCCTTGAGGACAAAACGGAGGTGCAAAACCCCACATGGGAAACTGAAATGCCAAAATTCTACTGCAAAAAAAATCTGCTAACGTGATGCCAATTTAATAAGTAATTTGCAGGGCCTCTTCCCTTAAGAGAAAATAACCTCTTGAGGGCATCCTTAAGATTAGTCTGACCAGTTACCTCTGAGATAGGCTGTCCTTCCAGGAAGAGACTCAAAATAAGACCAATAGCTAAACCTCTAAAAAAAAAACAGCCTCAGACTTTAGGACAGAATTTTACCTGGCACCATTCTCTGGGGTGCCACCAAAGCCAGCCAAGTTCACTACCCAGCAGGTAACCAGCCCCATGGGCAGATATCGGTGACATTCATTGATCACTTACAAAGACAAGTGCCATTCAAGCTTAATTCAACTATAAGTAAATACATGGTGCTTGCACAGAAGTTACCAT
Organism: Fratercula arctica; assembly: GCA_947846985.1. Classification (NCBI taxonomy): domain Eukaryota; kingdom Metazoa; phylum Chordata; class Aves; order Charadriiformes; family Alcidae; genus Fratercula; species Fratercula arctica. The sequence goes on from CANTUZ010000005.1 coordinate 17,149,721, forward strand.
TTTCCTACAGCAGAAAATCAGGCAATTTGGAACTTTAACCAATTTTCTTGCGCGAAATTACAGGAGAATAAAACAGGGCTTCATAATGGCAATGATGTGCCATTAAATATGGGTTGTCTGTTGCCTCCCTATGAGAAACAAAAGATAATTTGTATCTGACAATATATGTAAAAACACAGTATTTTTTTCCTCATTTCCCTAACCATAAATAGCAAATCTTCAAGAGTAACTCTATATATCTTAGCAGCCATTTCCAGCTGGGAAAGGAAGCATTACTGGTCAGATGTTAGAGCACTGCCCCAAGAAAATGAGGCGGAAAATCTGATCAAGAGCCAGTTGCTGAGAATATATTACCAATCTGGAGATGTGACAGGCTGCTCAACCTGCAGCGGAAGGCAGAGGCAAACCTGTCCAACTTGTCCCTTGGTGCCCCATGAAAAAATCACTGGCAGGGTACATTGCAGCTTTCTGCTTTGATGCTCCTTGCTCTGCCAGCCAGGGATTTGCTTTTCCCTCTGCCCCTCGTAGTGCAGCAGGATGCAGTTTGCCAAGTTAATCAACTTCCTCTCGAAAAGGCATTTCTGGTCTGGCCATGGCTGGATGCAGGATAAGATTTATCTGCGCGTTGCCAGAGCTGAAATGACTGAAGACAGGTATTTGCATCTTCAGGGAGAGTCCCATGTACTGACCTTGGCCCAGCCTGCGTCAGATGGACCACATCCCCAAAATTTCTGGGGTGGAGAGGAAAATGGCCCCCCTCTGGAGAGAGGCTGGCTGGTTTTGCATGCACAAGGATCAGCCAGGTGCAACACAGAAGAGTTGTGCAGTGGCTGTTCAGACCTTCATAAGCAATGAGATGTCAGAGGGTTCTTCCCTTGGAAGGCTGTGCAGAGAAATATTCCTCTAAAAATGCTTGGCTGGAAACATACCTGCTATTATAATCTACTAAATAGATGTGAACTAAACTTCATTAGGAGTTTTGATGGGTCTAGGCAGATTCAGGGCAGCAATCAGACTGTGACCTAACCAAATCTGTCTCTTCTTTTACTCTTCCAGTAACTAGCTGAAGTTGATTTGCTTTCATTATAGGAGTCTATTTGGGCAGCAGTGAGGATGGGCAGGCAGCAAACCTTCAGTGGGCAGCAGAAATGGTGAGGAAAAGGCTTTTTCCAGTGGCTGCTATAATGTTCTTGAATGGTGATGGGAAAGGTATCTGAGCTTTTATTGTTACTGCAAACATGTGCATGTGGCAGGAATTGAGAGGAGGAAGGATCTGCCTGCTTTGTTGTCAGCTGAGGGTCAGGCTGCCAGCAGCGGATGCTAACAGTGGCTGTTTTAAATCAGACTGTGTCGAGGTCTTGGAGGTGGAGGGAATGTGCTTTTAGAGCCAGGGCAGTGACCTGGAAGGAAGCAGGAAAAGCGTTGACGACACTGACAGCAGATGACACATGGGTCAGAGACAGCACAGAACAGAAGATGGTTGCTGGGTCAGGGCTGTCTGGCTTGGTTAGAGGTGGGCACAGGAAGCAGACTCTGTGTGTTTCTACGTGGCCACGTCTCTGTGATAGGAATGTAAAAGGAGAGGGAGGAGGGAGTCGCCTTGGGCATTTGAACCAGGCAAGCTGAAGCACAGGGAGGGAAGTCAGGTGCAGCTGGTTTTTGGAGTCTTCTCACCAAAGACTGCAGTTTGGGAAGGACAGCGGTGGGTGGTTTGCAAACCGTGCATCTTGCCTCCTGCCAATGTGCCAGGAGGAACTCCTTTCCCATGCCACCTGACTGCAGCCTGTGGATATCAGCAGCATGAGAGGATGCTCTGTAAGGACACCTGAAATCCTTCCCTGTGTCTTTTTCTGGGTACCAGAAGCAGAATAACTGCCTTAGCTCAGCCCCAAATCTGGGCTAATTTAGCCTGCCTGGCAACAAGACTAATTCAGTTAAGTGGGGAGCAGTATCTAGAGGCTGTGCTGCTGTTTGCACTTGACTTACCCCGGCTGACACTGCCCAGCACTGCATCCTGCTGCAGGGACCTCTCATCAGAGATGACAGCACGTCAGAGGCTCTGCTGTCTGGCAGTCGGCACTGGGAGTGGAGGATAAGCAGATAAACATGATTTTTACATCAAAGATGGTAATCAATCACTGGAACAACTTGCCAGTGCTTGTTGTGGACTCCACCACTTAAAACTGCTAAATCAAGATGATGTATGTTCTTTTAAAATATAAAATACATATGTATGAACGAGTTCAGTGACATCTTCTGCCTTTTTCCAAACAAGAAGCCAGACTATGATCACAGTGATCTTTTCTGGCCTTAAAAAAATGACTCTATACATAATTCATAGAGTTATAATGAATATTAGAAGTATATTATTAATTTTCTCTTGAAACGTCTACTTATGTCTGTATCCTTCTTCTGACACACAAGTACATTTAATAACATGTTAGTTCTTCATAGCTTCATAACAGAAAGTTAATGTGACCCTCATTTATTGTGGCACAAAACAACTAACATTTTCCCAAGTGTTTCATTATCTCCTTGTAGAATTAAATATGGGAAGCTGCAGTGAAGTCTCAGAGTCCAGAACTGCTGAAGAGCTGAGGACCCAATGTGAAAAAAATTGTCGCCTTAATATTAGCAGAATTGGGCATGACCAAGAATGAATTTTAGTAAGATCAGGATTTATGCAAATTAGGGGACTTTGAATGTGCAGGGAAAATCCACTGAACAGACTGGAGGAGCTTCCCTGGAAAAGGTTTCACCATGTTTCAGGCCCATTAGGTGTCTTGCTTCTTTTCCACACACCTGCTCATCGCTCACAGCTGTGGCAATCAGGAGAAACAGTTAAAGATGATAGGCTGTATTTTGCTAGGATATATCTATGTGTAGGTTACTAGTGATTTCAAGGATGTAGCTCTCTGGGGCTGCTCAGAGTAGAGTTGGATCTGGGGTTTCTGGCCCCCTGGTGTGCCCAGCTGCTGCTTTCCCAAATGCTTCAGCAGATGTGGGATTGTGACCGAGCTCCACTTCGGAAGGGATTGACACTGGAAGCAGCGCTGCCTGTGCTGCCAGCACACCCTGAAAAAGGAGCAGGAAGGCCACAAGCATCAAACTTTGGGTCTGGGCAAGGTGCCACAAGTTGGGAGCACACTTCTGCATGGCCTTGGCTCTGCTGTATTTGTAATCAAGGAAGTTCATAGTTAAGTGTGTTGTCTTGTTAGTGACTGCCTCATGGAAGAGGAGCCAATTGTATCCCAAAGTAAAATACCTTTATCAGGAGCTCTGCAAATTAAATTACTACTTTACTTTAGACTTTTTTCCAGTGGTTGTGAATTCCTTGGAGATGCTTTTCTTTATTAAAAAGAGGAATGTGTGCTCTGCCAGAAGCTGAGAAGAAATAGGTTACCGATTTCCGGAGGATAGGATTACAAAAGCCTTTGCAGCCACTAAGGTATAGTTTAAACCTTTTCTGCTGGAGCTTTGCAGGTGCTATGCTTGCCAGGTTGGCTCCTGGCCTAAGAATGTCAAACATCAGCTCTCACACACTAATTTTTTGCTTTGTGGTTTCCTGGTGTGTCCATAGAGGGAACACACCACTCTCTTGTGCTCTGATATTGGTCCCGGTAAAGATCCAAATATGCAAATTCAAGTCTACTGTAAGCTTTTTGCAAAAACTCTTACAAACTGACTGAACTGAATTGCCAAGTGCTATAAACATGAATTATTCTACTGAAATGATTTCCAATGACTTCAGGATTTATGCCAGACATAGATAAAGCCAGCAACTTAATGAAGTAAATTCAGAGAAATGGAGTTCAGTTGGTTTTAATTTGAGCAATAGAGGCCTTCTCTTCTGTCAAACAAAAGACAATCCACCCTTCAGTTGTTTCTGGACATGCCCAGAGGCACTAATATTTTTGCAGCTTGATTTTTAGCTTCTTTTCACCTCATATTCCCTCTGCTTTGAAGAACAAGGTACCCTTAGCCTTGTCTTTTAAACTTGCAACCCTCTTCTCTGGCCTTGCACTAGAAACATTTTTATTAGATGATATTTGGCAGTGTCATAATTTACAAACTTCATTTCTGTGGATCGCAATCTCAACCCTAGCATGACAGTATGTGCTCCATGGCCCTTTGCAGAGTCTATGGAGAGAACTCAAGGATAACTGATCCCAATTCATAGCAGTCCTGAGACTGCAACCGAGATACCAGCTACTCACAAAAGAGAGGACCCAGCCAAGGAGGTTTTATTGGTGATGATTGCTCTCGGTGCCTTCCTTTGGTAAGGATTGAAGAGCCAGCTGTGGGGGAAGGTCCTTGAGCAGGTAGGATGAGGGAAAGGGAAAAACTCTATCTTCAGGAATACCTGGGCACTCCTCATCTCTTCTCAGATTACTGTTTTAGAGACTGAATTTTGCTGTATCTGTGGGTCAACAGTGGGGTAAGAATGAATTTATCTTTTATTCAGCATGTTACAGAAAAAAACAGCTTTATCTCCTTTCTGTGAATGTTTTTAGGATGGTGAAGAAGCCTTTGGCACAGGAGGATGATTTTCCAGTGAAATACAAAGTCAGGTCATACACCTGGCTCCTTCTCAGCTGGCTGTCATTCCTGTCATTCTGTGCAGCAAGGTGCCAGGCAGTGATGTCTAGTTTCTTGCTATTAAAGAAAGGCAATCAAACTAGTTTCTGAGTGTTCCCCTTTTGAGGAGATGCTTTAAACCCCTTCAGTTAACCAGGGTTTTCTTGTGGAGATGTGAAATCTGATGAACCTCTACATAAAAACCTTAAGATCCAGCATATAACGGTATCTTTTAGTGTGTTTTGTTGCACAACAAATTAAATCACTGGAGGAAGCCCAGCCCTTTTTCTGATAGCACTCCCTTAAAGATCATTGATTTTATATTTGAATATAATGTACATAACATTCTCAGAATTTTTGGCATTAATATGAATGTTCTCCCATTGGAGGCAATCGTAAAATGATCTTCCTTTCAATAAAAACAAGTCTAAAATGCCATGTCAGAAAAGCCTTCCAGGTAAATTTTAACTCTACAGAAGTTACTTTACCTTGTCAGACTAGCTGAGAGACTTTTTTATCTAACTTTAGTTAGACTCCTGTTTAGTAGGAATATCCCAATAGTCAGTGGAGAGTAAGAATTTCCAGAGGGCAAATCATTGTACCCACCAGTGATGCCCTTTTTAAAATAGGATTAACTACACTGTGAAGATCTGGGTCACTGTGCACTGACTGGGCGATAACACCAGTGACTAGATGGCTACAGTTGCCTGTAGTTCACTCTAAATCTTTATTCTTTACCATATATGCTTAGGTGCTTATAAAAAGCATTCAACTTAATCAGTCTTTCCCTGTCAAAATGTGTGTATATATAGTCATATTAACGGTGAATTTAATTTAAAAGAACTGAGATTATTCATTCCTTAAAAGCCTTCACTTTGATCACCTTGATTGTGGCCAATTTTCTAGGCAATGAATGCAAATAATACTGTTATGTCTGTTTACCTTTCTCTTACACATGGCCTTCGTTACTTAGATATTTTTCTCCTCGTTTTTGTTTGTTTGCTATACTCCCAGAAGGCTGTAAGCTCTTGCAAGGCGGTGCTGGTTTAAAGCGTAGTGAAATCACGTCTCAGACACGTTCGTCTCAAAGACCCGTTGTGCAGTGTTGTGACTTTCCCTGGTGCTAGTGGGAGTCATGCACCTCAAGTCTTGCATGCCATTTTGAAAGTATTGGAGCAGATTTAGTCTTATAAGGCATATTGCACTTCTTTCATTTTTTTGATTATTTCCATTTCTGAACAATGTGCTAATTTCTGTGCATTTAAACCACTTGCTGTGGAGAGCAGCAGAAAGAAGCAATTTCCTGTAGTTACTCTGTCATTTCCATTCTAGTCAGGGCTAGAAGTGGGTGAATCTTGTTCAGCAAAAAATACAAACTGAAAATCAGCAAAACACTTTGCAGATTTGTGTTGATTTTGCAAATAATTCAGGGAAGAAAAAAAAAAAGTTTTAACTCAATATACCTTAAATCTTCTTAAACAGTATATATCCTTTCTTATCAGTCCTTATTAAGTTACCTGTGGACCTGAGTAATTTTCTCTGGTCAGGGACATGTTTTTCAGTCATCTTGCTTTTTTATTCATCTGCTCTGCATGGGATACCCATTATGACTTTGGTGAAAGCTTAGGCTATATCTGTATGATACAGCATTGTGCTGCATAAAGATGGCAAGCCTGTTCGGCACAGGGTACCCTGAGTGCAGGAGAAGCCATATTGCCATGGTAAATGATGCCAGTGTATCCTGTTTTTCATCTAGGTTGGCAGCAACGTTGTGTTGCTGGTATATGTTCTACTGCAAGACACATTTGCCATCTTCTGGCTAAAATGCAGCTCCCTGCCTCAGTACTCCTGTAGCCCTCGTGAAATGGCCAACATGACTTAGAAAGGCTCAAGCTTTGTCCTGGAACAACTTCCACAAACAGGAAGTCAACCCTTTAAGGCACACACTGATGTCCTGTTGTGATTTGGGCTGAGCTGGCCACGAAAACTAACTACAGATGCTTTCCCCAGTCTCTCTCTTCAAGGAGAGGAGAGAAAAAGAGACTTATGAGTTGAAAAGAAACTAAACTATTTTAATGAAATATTAATAATAAAATAATGAAAATATAATAATATATATAAAAAAAATACAACCCATATCAAGCTCCCGGGATGATGATTATATCACTAGCAGGCACTGGGAAAGTCCCAGGCTGGACTCAGTGACAGACAGGAGCTGAACTCAGGAAATGGATTCAGGAATGCACAGATTGGGATCAAAGGTGCATGAATAGACATTCTCTTTGGATGCCAGTCACTGAAGAAAGAGGGCTGACTCTTTGATCCCTCAGCTTTTATACTGAGCATGATGCAGATGGGATTGAATACCTTATTGATCAGTTTTGGGTCACCTGTCCTGTCTGCTCCTCCTTGCAGGTGCAACCTCTCTACACTCTTCCGCTTCCAACCTTCCAAGGGGGCAAATAACAGTTACCTGACCTTGGTTGTTGACAGCAATAAGTATAAGCAAGAGCCTCTCTGTGTACCATTCCTTGGTATTAATTATAAACATCAGGCCTTATCTCTGTCAGAAGCAGACGCTGCCTGAAAAATACATCATTAATTTCAAAGAGTGCAGTTAGTTAGAAGAGACTTAACTGAAAAGTAAAATTACTGAACAGAAAATTAGTTCCATTTTACCTCAAACTAGAAGATGTGCACACACCCATTGCTAATTTGGGCACAGTAAATATCGTCCTGAAATATCTATTGTCTTTCTCTTCTACTCTTTCTGAAAAACAAGAGGATTGCAGTGCAGGTTTAATGGACAGTGTTTCTGACAGGCAAATAAAATGCTGCAAGCCTGGAGAAAAACTAATCACATCCCTTTCTCAGTACCAAAATTTCTACATAATCCTGACTGAAAAAAAAGTTACATGGAAATATATCTAGAGGTAGGCTCCAAGGGGAAGATTCTTTAAGGTTATTTTTATTCTTTTAATCAGATACCTGAGGAAGGAGGAAAATCTCTCTGTGGGAGTATAAAGTGCTTAACAGTTAATGAAATGGAATCAATATCAGGAATGTTAAGTTACTACATTATGTTCTCCATTAATTCACTTTGCACTCATTTATCTTGAAGCCTCTTAAAAGGGCTTGTGATTGAAAAGACATATCTCTTGAAAGTGTAAGGATTTATTCTTGAAAAGCATCTATTGTTAATAGTCCCATGTGACAACCATCTAATTGTATCATTGGTAGCACTGGGGTCTCATTTATCTTTTTTTTTTAGTAATTCTGAGGTTTAGTTACATTAGCTTCTATTTTTACTAGTCAAACTATTTGGACCTGGAATAATATTCCCTCTCTAAAAAGCTCTTTCAGGGAGAAAAGGGCCACAGGGAAAATGAGAGAGCTCTGTATTCTGGAGAGACACTCATCTCAGTCCTAAGGCTGGCACAAAGCTTACAAATCTCCTAAACCCTCCCTTTAAGCCTTCCCAACAGGGTCCTGACTCTGAATGCTTCCAGGTATGGGTTCCCTGGGCAGGACTGTGTTTCACTGCATAGGGCATTTCTAGGAGATGTGCCTCCAAGAAAAGTCAGAGGCATTAACGTACAAAAGTAGCACCTTCCCTGTTTGGTTGTTGTTGTTGTTTTTTAATCTCACCCCCAAAATTTTCTGGAAGTCAAGTGTGATGTCTCTAAACATGAGACAGCCAAAATCACTATGAAGAAGCTGGCTAACAGTGAGCTGTGATGGTGACCATGGCAAGCCTGACACCCAAGAGAAATATCAAAGAAAGTCACAAACTTTATGAGGTAGAAGGTAGCATCTTAAACAAAAATCCTTGTTCTCTTTTATTTCCAGCATCTGAGCAGCCCCTATGCTGGCTGGTAGTCAAGGGATGGGCTTTTTCTTCCACTTTGCTAAGTGAGCATGGAGCTCTGGGTGAGTGAGAGCCCCTAGACTGCCTTCCTGGTAAAAATGTCCTCTGGTGCATTGCAGGCTTCAGAGAGCAAAGCTTTGTCCAAACTTTGTGCTTAGGCATTTCTGGAGTGTTTCTAATGGCTTGTCTCCTGTTTTTTTAATTCTGTTTCTCTGCAGAGCTTTGTACTAGACTATACAGGATCCAGAAAAGGTTAAGCACAGCATTTTTTCCCCCTGTTGGGATGGGGAAACAGGCCAGAAGCCTGTAGGCGGTTTTCCTTGACATTTATTGCAACCTTTCAGCTTCCACAGCTCCACATGTGCCTGTGCTGAACCAGCAGTGCCAAACTAATTTTTTACAGGTGGATAAATGAGGTGCCTGAGTGTTTGCACATGTGCCCGATTTATTGCAAACTGCACTGCAACTATTAGTTTGAGCCATAGGCCCTTGTCCCATGCAAGAAAGTGAGGTAGAATAAATGAATGCAAAGCATTGATGCTCCTTAGATAGATTTATTCTAGCTAGCTGGAGATCAAGTGGGGCTGAAGCAGACTTTATGCTGCAGGGCAATACAAGCCTCTCCAAGACCCTGAATTTGTAGGTACTGAGTGATTATTTCAGAGATTTTACTACGTGAAAGGTTACAGCTCCTGGGAAGAGGTAGGCTTGTCATCTGCACTCTTAAAGTCTCAGTGCAATGTCATACCTACCGTGATTTTTCTTCCTTAGAATGAAGGGTGTGACAAAACTAAGGGATATTTTCCTATGTTAATGGTGGTTTAGAGTGGTTTAGTGCATAAATACGTTAGTGGTTACTCCCATTAACTAAGATGGTTACACATGCTGAGTTTCATCAAGGCTTAATAATGTCATGGGCTAATCACTATCTTGTTTCTGTTAATTGTTAATGATTACATTTTCCATTATTACCCACTTGTGCATACCACCCAGATTCACTAAGGTGTGCGCACCCTCCTTGCCCACCCAAGGCTGGCTTCCCCCACCCACATCACCCTCTTATTTCTCTTCATTTCCCATGGCTGCTTTCTTCCCACACTCCAGCTCCTGCACTTTGGTCCTAGGTCCTCCTGTGGATGCCTGCCATGGATGTACAGTGGGGAATGGCAGCTTGCTGCTCTAGGAAGTCTTGCCTGTGTGTTTGTGCTGGGATAATTAATACCAAACACCTCCGCGGTGTTTAGTCTAGTGCAAACAGAGAACAAAAAGGAGGTCCCTCCCAGAGCGTGGCTTTGACAAACAGGGAGATGTGGGAAGTACATGAAAGGGGATTTGAAGAGGCTGCAGTCAACATGGGTCTTCGGACAGTGTGATGTCAGCCAGATGTGTGAAGCTGGCATCACTTTTAAAATAATTTAAACCTGAGGTGCTTATATTAGCCTCCCTTCCTCCCTGAATGGTGTCAAGGGAAAAGAGATTTTTGTTTGGCTTTTAAAAAAGGGTCAGATCCTGAATACGGGGAGGGTTTTGGTGTGGTGGTGTGTTGTTGGGTTTTTTTTCCTGTAGAAAATTCTGAGGATTTTCTGTTTTGGAAAATCAGAAGTTGACTCACTTGACTGAAGAATGACAAAGGGAAAACAAGGTGAACATACCTAACTGGGTTGCCAAGAAACTTTCTGGCATGCTGATTCTGCAAGCATCCCATTAGAAACTAGCTGTGAAACAAGTTGTAGATCTTTTTGTGTTCTTGACTTACAGGGGAATTTAAACATTAAATGATTATCTATTCTGCTATCCACAATGCTGGTAAGAATTAGTGTGCTATTTTTTGTAGTAGATAAAAGTAGTGAAATTGTCTTTTTTTTTTTTTTAATGTACATTTCTTAGATGTTGCTCCAGTTCTTGTGAGTTCCAGAAGCTGGTGTGTTACTCTTCACTGAAATGAGCAATAACCCACCTCATAATGGGGTGTTGTCTAATCTCAGCTCCACTTCAATGAGAGTGAAACACATGTTGAACTATTTTGCTGAATTGTGGTATTTATGATTTAGACATGCAACATCCGTTCTGATGGTTTAAGTAATAAGAGTCTAAGAATAGCTGGTCAGCCTCAATAATTCTTAGCAATTAACAGCTGCTGCATTTATCTGTGGAATCAGTTCGTGTCATTCATTAAGTATCTTTTAATGTTATGCACAACGTTTACTGCATTTTAGCTTTTGTCCCAAGAATTTGGTCTGTATTTTGGGCCTCTGACTCCTTCAGAGTCATTGAGCTGATAGGAACCAGAGTAGGAAATGGCTGAAAAGACAAATTCTCTTTGTCATAACACAGCACAATTTAATTTCATGGTAAAAGATCGTGGTAAAAGAACATCATTTGTTCTAACAGCTCATCAGCAGTAGCAATTTACCTTCCACCTTGGAGTATCTGATTTTGACCTTATGCATCTTTTATACCAGTGTAGTTTTAAGAACCTCAGTAGACATTTTATTTAGGCACAAATGCAGCAATGTGATTAAACACACATTGATTTCAATCAGGATGAAGCTTGTACTTGAAGCTAATTACATACTTAAATATGCTGGTGAAGATGACTTTTCCACTGATTTATGCAACTGAGCCCAAAAATACATATGGAATAAGACAGGTATCTATTTCTTTTGAGATATCATTTCCTGTCTCCTTTTCCCCATTTCTCTGTACTAAAAGGCTGTCTTTTTTTGGATTTCCAAAGGCTTGATGATGGCATTTTCTGCAGCTATGCTGATGTCCCCAGATTTATGCCAATAAATCTAATCCATATGCTTTCCATCTTTCCTTAGCAGTCTCACTAGACCTGTTAAAGCAGTTTTGCTGCTAAAACTTCTATTTAGCTTTTCTTTTTTTGTTGTATCTTTTGGAAAGATTGATGTCTGCAGAGACTGTTAAGCTTTAAATCTCTGGGTTTCTTCAGCCTCATAATTAGTGATGGTTGGGGCACTTACTGCTGTCACAGAACCTCTGCAGGATATACCAAGCCTGCTTGAGCTCATCGAACTCTCTGCTCATTCCTTTGTGAGTGCAGTCACCTCCTCTGCTCCAAAGATGTGGAGGAACAAGGGGAGGCCAAAGCCTTTGGACTTTCACAGCACACTCTGGTATTGGAACACTTTACCTGTTTTCCACTCTTCCTGTGATTTTCAAAGCACAGGGCCTGACCCAGTACGGGCACACTGGGAGATCTGCTTAGTCATCGCTAACTGGTGTAAAATTAGATGGTATTTCCAGCCTGTTCCTGCCTAACACACTGTTTCTAGGATTGCTGTTCCGCAGTCACCGTTGCTGTTAGTGGGAAGAGGCCCTCTTGCTGGCAGTTGCAGTAGAGCACCTGAACAAAGCCCAGGGAACAATTCTTCTGTTCAGTTCCAGGCATGGTGCTTTGCTGAGGATTTATCTGACTTTTTGGCTACTCCAGGCTAGTAAATAATGCCTTACTGTAAGATAAGGAAAGTTTTTCCCCATGCTAGGTCGGCTTACAATCCCTCGCAATCTGCAATTGTGGAGAAAACAAAGATAACCTTTGTCCAGAAGTCACTGGACTGCTGTGATCAGGACAACTCATCCACTTCTTATCTTAAAGTTTATTAAAAACACAGTGCCTTCCCTATTGAGCAGTGGCAAACATTAGTCAGTGGCAAACGTTAGTCAATGGCAAACGTTAACCAACCCAAAAGGTATAAATCTGTATCAGGCCCCCTGGCGCACTGCTTGATGTGTCATGCTGAGTGCAGTTGTAATTCTACCCTAAGTCTTAGTGCTTTGCTGCCATGCCCTTGACCTACTGGTTGATAGCTGTGCAAAGAGTGCCTAAAATATGAGCACACCAGAATATGTGTTCATAGGCAAATGATGTGCACCAACAGCACACATTTTATTGGGTCCAGAGTGAGCGTAGGCAGCTCAGTTAACTTTGTCTTCTTGTCTTCCCAAGGTTGACGCATCCCTGCAAGCGGGGCAGAGGGGGCACATTGCACCCTGGGCAGCCTGTGCAATGTGCACAGGAGAGAGGCTGCAACACCTTTAGTTCATCTATACTTGGGGACAGCTATGTGCTTACTTCTTGACAGGTATACTGGACAGCAGAAAGGGGATCCCTTCTAACTCATTTGCAAAAAGAAGGCATTACCTGATTTTGAGGGTGGAGATACCAAAGAGCACGACAAGAGGCTCTGAGGTTGGAGCGCAGTGGGCTGGGAAGGGGCTTCCCAGCTCTTGCTCTGGAGCATTAACCCGTAGCTGTGCAGTTTGTGGTGAACCAGTGCTTCCAGGGGGATAAGGCAGGATGCAACCTATGGCAAAGGTTGCTAGAAAAAGAGCTCTAAAAGGAAAATGTGCAGAGTCCGTGAGGACAGCTGAGAGCAATTTTTAAAGAGGTCAAATGTGCATCTTGGAAGCCACCTGCTCTCATGAGCTGCTTTCATTCTGCATCGGTATAGAAACAACCCACTGTGCTGGGGCCCCAGTTTGGGTCAGGCTGCCTCAATATCATGAGTGAAGAGTAAGTAGAAGATTCTGTCTCTTCACAGTAGAAAAGCTAGAAAATATTCTTGCTGAGCATTCTTGTTATCACAGACGTTTACAATTTATGTGATATTTGTCTTTTAACTCTGAAAAAATGGGTGACAGCAAACTGTCTTCAAATGCGCACATGAGCTCTGATATACCAAAAGAACACAATACTCAGGAAGAGCTCTCTGTGGCTTCCAATATATAATCTTGTCTAAGAAAAAAATCAGGCTTGTGCCCAGAATATGTATTTGGGGATTTACAGGAGGGAGATAACATTCTAGTTTGAAAGCAAGGCAGGGAAGTTTTGAGGGGCAATGTTTTCTTCAGTGTCCAAACCAAGAGCCAGAACAAGAGGACAACTCCCAAACCTGCCCCCATCTGTTTAGCAAGAACTCATCTATTTAGGACCCAAGCACTAATTGATGTCGATTGAGATAATTTACTTATGCAGTGGTGAACACACACATACAATCCTACTCTTTGGGACCAGACACTCAGATCTTCAGGTGGCCAGGAAAGAAGCACGTGGTGATCCGTACTCCTCCGCTTGCCACAGGGCAAGCATGGACACTCAGGAAATTCTCTCCTTTATTTTCAACTTTGTAGCAGCGTACTTGGCAGCTCTCAACATCTAGGCAAAGAGCTCAGCCTTTGGCCACTGCAGAGAAGAAATTAAGGGAACCAATAGCACAGATAGTCTTCCATCCTCTTTTCTTTTTAAGCTGTGCATGATTCATGGGTTACATTACAGGTGCCTCCAACAGAAGGACATGGATCATTAATGGCACCAGTACAGAGGAGACATTGAGTGACAGCTTTCTGCTTTGATTACAAATCACATTTTTTATGTTGCATACTGCCAACCTTGTCTGTGGATCTCTTCTGTGCAGCACTCCCCATTTACAAGAAGTAAATTCTCCAGGCTTCAATGTGTCATGCTAGATATCCCTCATTTGCAAGAAATCCCTACCATTTCAGGAAAATATGCACTGATGAAAGCAGTCAGCGTTGGGCCATCATACAGAAAGTGTTACACAGAGTAGCTTAACTTGATGACACGCTAGAGCAGGTCACACTGATGTAATTGCTAGTGCTGACCCTCTGCCTTTGGGCATGGAGCGCAGTATCTATGTTAGCATTGCAATACTGCCAGCTGCCCTGGGTGGAGAGGATGCCCTTCTCCTGGCTTACCTTTTGTTCTGGTCAGATGAAAGCATGCTGTATGTGAAACTTGGAGAGTATTACAGATTTTAAATCATTTTTTCACCCACTGTGTGTTCTCTTTGCAAACGAGTAGCTGCACAAAACATGAAGAGCTAGTGCCCAGGGTGCCTGTTTTGACATTAAAAAGTTATAGATGAATACATTAATAAACAGGCCAGTGACAGACAGACTGAAAATGCCAAAAGGTACCAGATAGATCATTGGTGGAGTACAGTGTGATCAAAGGTCAGGTAAATTTATTTGAGATGGAGTATGCCCATAGGAAAATCAGATGGTTCTACTGTTCTGAGTACCTGTAAATTTGCACAGTATCACCAAAGTCTGGGGTTGTACACACGTGAGTACTTAAGATCAGACCTCTTTGCTAAACATGCCCTCTTTCTCATCTAAGGTCCAGCCAATTCAGTGAATTAATACCCTGCCTAGCACAACCTGCTTGTCTTCCCAGCACGTTCCCCTGAGAGTGAATAAAGAGGTGTATTTCCCCCTGCAGTTGATGGAACCTCAGGGTTTGCCCCTGTGCTCTGCGACTGGGGTTGCATGGGAGTGGGAATTGCAGTCCAGCCCTTTACAGTGCTTCTGCCACGGTGAAATGCAAGTGTTGTGCCCTGGGGTCACACCACAGGTGCATTTAAAACTTGCCCTCAAGCAAAGATGAGATCACTCTCACTAAGAATAAAATATTTTAATAGAGACTTCCATCTTCATCTTTACTGCTCGTACAAGGAGGATCTAGCTCTTTAGGTAAGACTTTTTTCCCCCTAGTTAGCAATTTCAGGAAACCAAAATACATATTGGGAGAAGTGAAAGCTTATAGATTCATGGCCATCTGGGACTCATCTCCTGCCCAGTCTCCAGAGAGATCACACTTTTCCGGGTGCTGCATACAGGAAGCTGTGGTGTACTTGGGTAGCATTTCTTGGGTCCCCACCATTTCTTGGGAACTATCTTCCAAATATCTCACATCTCACTTGACTCCTACACATAGGCAAAAGCAGCTGCAGAAAACCTAAAATTGGCTTGGTCTATTTTTGTCCCAGAAGGTGTCACTGAAGAGCCAGGAAAGGTGCAGGTTTAGTAATAGTCTTAACTGGGGGTCTTAACTGTGGCATCATGAAATGGAGCTGGGAGAAGGTTAAAAGCAATTTGGAGCCGGACATCCCTATGGCTACTTGGGGAATGAAAATCTGGAGACTTTTGCATCAGAGAATGAATACCCTGAAATTTACAATGCTGTGTTATTCCTCAGCTAAATCATCTTATGGTGTGTAACCAAACTAAATGATTCTTGGGGGATGGTGGGAAGAGGTTAATGAGTTTGGAAGTGCTTTTTTATAACATACCTTTAAAGAAATACGTTTACATTCTTGCTCTTCACTTCATACCTGTTGTGTCAACATTACATTACAAAGTGCAACCATCATGCTTTTTTGCAAAGTCTTTTTTGCAAAGTCTTGGTCTTTAGGCTTATTCTTAAGAAGGGGAGGAAGAGCTGGGACTTTCTGTTGGATTGTTTTGCATTACTGATAGACACAGAACTAGCACAGATTTGGCAATGATGTAAAAGGCCTCAAGGAGCTTGCAGTGTAAATTCAACCAAGAACAACAATTTACACATGGCAAGCTGGGTATTCCTCTTTCTATTTGGAAAAAGTAGTTTGAGTTACTGTTTTAATAGTCTTTTCTCCAATTTTAAGTGTCTTATGAGACTTGGTCAGATACATAAAGCAAAGGGTACCTGCTTTCATGATGGGTATTGGAAAGAAATTCATCATTAATGTAATGAGTGTAGAAAACCCTCTCAAAAGGATATTAAATACCCTGCATTAAGCCAGCCTCTTAACTACTGAAGACCAGGCTGTGCTCTGATGTCAGGGTAAGATTATCCTACACCAGCCTAGCGCAGGTTTTTATTTCCTTCCCCAGAAACATCTGCTACTGTCTGAGGCAGGATAATGGACTAGATTATTGGATCCATGTGGCCATTCCTGTGCTTTAAAGAGAGCAATTGGAGGGTCTTCCAAAAAAAAAAAAAAAAAAAAAAGAGGTTTAGTTGTAATGTCCAGCTATATAGCTGGTACATACCTAGCCAGTTGCCTGCTCTTCAAGGTACTGATGCTGCAGATCTTGTCCTTTACTCTCAATTTCCAATAGTCAGTTTATCTTGCCTATAGTTTAACACACCACAACTTTTTGCCATGTTGTTAGCTCTCTGAGGTAAAGAACAAAGGAGGGAGACTCTTAAGTTTTTCCCTGACTGACAGAGCTATGCCAGGTTTATTGCTCCAAAGAACTTCCAAGATCTGAAGGAAGGAATATAAAAAATAGCCCCAAATTCTCTAAAAAAAGTGACTTATTGTTTGATAAAAGCCACTCAAAATGTCTTTTAAGTAAAAATTGAAATACTTTTCCTAGGCTCCTCAGCACCAGTTGAATCATACAGTGGCTGCAAGTACATTTAATGTCAGAAATAGCATAAAGTCATAGGAATGTGTAAGAAAAACTGTTATTGTTTCAATAAAAAGAAAATAAGGAGGAAAAAAACATGTTTAACAACATAATAGAATCTACACAGTGACATTCTGCTAAAAAGATATGTGGTCACACTGAGGCAGTCCAGCAGAGGAGAGTTGCAGTGCTGGAATTTTGCCATTTAATCTTTCCACTGGCAGATTAGCACAGAGATTACATAGCCTCTGTGCATTGTTATCCACAGAAATAAAACCTACAAGAGTTTGTTCACCCGTATTCCCCACTTCATTTATCCATTTTTTATTTCAGCCACTAATCTGCTAAGGATTTCAGCCTTTAGCTCAGGGTTATCAGAATGGCATTGTGAGTGGATAACATCTGTTTCAGCTTTCATCCATCTAGAACACAAGCATTAATCACTAGAAATGAAGTGTGAAATGGAAAGAAGAGTTAAATGCACATTTGATTCTGAACGCTCTCAGAGAAAATGACTTTCGGGATCTGACCAGAGGGAGAGCTTTGCTGTGCTATAGCTGAGGTTGCCAGTGCAGCTTGCATGAAAAGCTGGTCATATAATCTGACAGAAATTCTCCTTCTTTCAGTTTGTTTTAAAAACACAATAGAACTTTGTTCTGTTTATTCTAAGAGAAATGTTAAAAACAACAAACCCCAAAACAGTGCATCTGTTTAGTTCAATTTGATTGTGGTTATCAGAAAGCTTCTCTTTCCAGGCTTTCTGTGCCCTGGTCGCTATCTCCAACCCTGAGTCATTGCAGCCTCATGCTGCAAATGGGTAGCCTGCGGCCAGGCTCTCCTGGGGGACGGAAGAAAATATAGCAAGGACTAGGAAGGACTAGGCTGACTTAATAGGCCTTTTCCATCCAGAGTTCCTAGCTTTTCACAGATCTTGGCAAGATGTGGTAAGAAACTGTGTTGGTTTTTTTACTGGTCTGGCACGTGTCATGGTAGCTGGGCTCCTAATTTTTAAGTCACTTTAAGAACAATCACCAGCCCTGCCTTCATGGGAGCAATAGGCATGAGATACCATGAAACTGCTTAATTGTCTCTCCAAATTCACTTACTACTGTACTTTTAAATCTTTTTTAGTGAACTTCATCTATCTCTAGTTTCCCCTTCCACCACACTTTCTCCTTGAGTCTGGTAAAGTTTTGCCTTCCTAGCTAGAAATATGAGTCTTGAAAAGCAGCACTGTTGGAAAGAATGTATAGTCAGTATATCAGTGTTTATGTGATGTCAGTCAAATAGCTACTGCAGACAGTTGTCCTGTTTCTTCAAGGAGGTTTGTTAAGGACCATAAGATTTATTCCTGTAAACAAATTTTTTGCAGAGTTAAGATGCTCACTTTGGGTGGTTAGTTGGACTTGTGGTTGACCATATGTACATCTCTGACAATTGCACAGGGAATTTTTACAGCACAAAAAGGGCTGCATTTGCTCTGTTTTGTAAGGATTTGTGTGTACCAGGTACCCTCTCTGCACTGGAAAATCTGTTGGGTGTTGTAGTAGGTCTGGAAAGCTGGAGGTGGAAGACAGCTATATTCAGACCTAGCTGGTGGTATGTGTTTTGCGTGTACACCCTTTTGCAGAGGTAATTTCCAGCTTTGCTTCTTACATCATGAGATGCTCAGAAAACTGGCAGTAATTATTCTCTGAAGCCCTTAGAGAAGAATTCTCATAGAATTTCTCCAAAACCACAGAATATAATTCATCCAGTCAATACTACCTACCTCTATCATTTTAAAACCTCTTTTTTCATCAACAGACAGTTAACTGAGTTCATCAAGGCATCATTTCTGTGCAGTGCAATGAATTCAGCAGATTTACCTGTCCCTGTTTCCTTTCTCACTCCTCCCCCCTTGTCATACTTTGAGATAAACTGTTCTCAGCATTTTAAGCTGTAGAAGTCCCTGGAGAATGTCATTGCAGCTCATTAAAATCACCCCAACAACCCTTGCCCACCCATTAGGTCAGTGATACACCGCTGGGGGGCACTGGAAGTGCCCTGTTTCCAGAGGCTAAGTGGGGTATCTCTCTGGGAACAAGAGAGAAACGTGTTAACAAGAGTATTATTTCTCTAGCATTTGAAAGCTGAGCCCACCTCTAACCTCTTCTATAAAAATGACTTCATTTGGTGTCCTCCCCCTCACTTCCTTGCAGTTTTACTGTAGGTAGGCTTAAATATATTCGTCTTATGCACGCCAGCAGCCAAGCTCTGTATTCATCAAGCTCTGTATTCTGGGAAGTGTTTCTGCAGGCTCACATCCTTTGATCCTTTGATTTCCTTGTGTGCTTTGTTGAGAAGTGAAATAGTTAATGTTTACTGGCATTACAGTTACGGTATTTGTCAGCTAAGTTGGCATCTCTTCAAGAGAAGGCAAATGTCATGCAGCAGAGAAATCAGTTCAGTCTCTCTTCAAATTTGGCTTATTGACATGGGATAGTTATAATAGAAAGGGAAAGGGAGAGAGTTTCAACCTCTGTAATTAAACCAGCAGTAGTTCCCAGGAGGACACTTTGTGTCTAGAATCAAGGCCTGCCCTTTTTACTTTATATTACTGCATGAATTCTTTAAGCTATCCTGACAAAATCCAGTCTTCACCTAAAATCAGAATGTCCATCCTCATCCAATACAAGCCATTTAATTAGACCAGTATAACCAGGAAGAAAAATCTGCATAGACAAATTCACAGGTTTTTATTTATATTCACTGTGTGTTTAGAAAAGTCCCTGCCCATTTTAACAGAACAGAATTTCCTTTTACAAGTGAACTGAGAGTATGCCAAGTAACCGCCAGACATCAAATCCTTTGTGTTTTCTGGAGCTGATGCCATTTACCTGTGCTTTGGGTAAAAATTGAGAGTCTGCTCCCTCCTCAGACAGCACTCTCCTACTTTTCCACCCCCAGCTTCCCTCTACCAAGCATTCTGCTCCCATATCAAGCAAGCTTTTCTTTCTGTTAAAAAAGAAGAGAGGAGAGGGGAAGAGAAATTTTTGTCAGTTCGTGGCCTTATGCTTTTAGGGTTAGGTTATTTAGGGTATATCTTACTGGATCTTTTATAAAAAAGGCATAGGAAGACCTTTATTAGTGTTTTTTTTTTTTTTTCTAGACAGGCAACAGCCTAAGCACAGAAATAGAGACACTCTCTCTGACTGATTTGTCTCTTATCTAAAGGTAACTTTTCTTCTTTGCAGGTCCTTTTAGTTTTGGAAAATATCTTTGATTCTAAAAACTCAGTGGTACTTTTAGAAACTCCTTGGGTTTTTTAAGGGAAAATCTAATGAGCCCACAGGAAAGCGATAGAGAAGAACAAGTCAGTGACTGTGTTTCTCTCTACAAGTGATGAAGTGCAATACTGAACTGAAATAAAATGTTGTTATTTATATTAGAATAGGAGTAATTGCATTTCTAGACATGGTAGGTAAAACATCGTCTGATGTCAAGAGTTTAAAATGTAAGTAAACAAAGTCTGTGGGAAAGGCTCCATCCTGCAAATGAAGAACTGTAAACAGGTAAAAGGTTTGCACCCAGAAATTCAGCGCAGAGGCCAGAGCTGGGACCTGGTCTGTTGAGAAAGTTATTTTCTTCACCAGACCCCTCCTTTCTTTCCTTTGGGCTCTATGCTTTGTACCAGCTTGCAGAGAAGGGTTTTTGAAACTATTTAGTATTCAACACAGATGATAGCCTGCAATTTTGTGAAAAGTAACATCTGTTCAGGGAGAAAATGTGAGTACACGTATAAACAGGCTTCTAAGATACGTATTTGAGAGAAGACAAGAAAACAATTTACCTTGAATATCCCTAAAATTTACTAGCCCATTTGACATGATCCACTGACTCAAACTCAGAGCAATCTTCTCAGGTAAAGAAAAAGAACACATAATGATCTCCAAACCCCAGCTGACATCAGATGGCATTGCTCCATGACAGATCTAGTCTGTTATGTTTTTGCTGCCTGATAAAAAGAATTTCCCACCACTGGAAAGTGGAATTTTTCAAAACCGATCTATATGCTGGACTTCACTCTGGTCTTAACCAGCAGGGCCTTGTATCTGTTCTGCTGCTGATACAGGCCTCCTATGAGCTTTCTGGCTGAGTCCAGAACTACTGAGTTTTATCTGGTTTCACAGGAAAGTTTGACAGAGTTGTGAGGAGCACAGAGTTTTGCTGCAGAACCACAAGTTGGCTGAGATGCTTTGCACAGCCCTGATCAAAGTAGGCTGAATTTTAAGGTTTTAATATGACCCCACACCCAGGAAGCTTCATTTGGATTCTGCTCTGCTTAAAAAAACTCTTTTGCCAAGGGTTACTTAAGGTACTTTTGCAGACTACTACAAAGTTAGGTCTCCATGTTTAAATGCAATTATTTGTCTCCCCCTGAGATCAACTAAAGAGAATATTTTATTCTACTCTTTTCTTTGTATGCAAGGATCTAATGGGAAGCAGGACAAGGATTAATTGCATATCACAGAGTCCCAGAGGATCTCTTATTCTGGGTAGCAAGAGATCATTGATGATCTTTAACTCTGTTTTCATTCAAATATGCCTGATCAACATTACTCCTCTAGTCCTGCAGTCACACAAATATAAATACAAGTAATAACACTTTAAACTAACACATTTCATATATTTGTATATTTATTACAATTTCTCAGTCTGTGTGACCACGGATAGCATTTGTTGTTCAAAACTGGTGTTTTTCACTGACTGCCTTTTTAAAAAGGCATCTGTTCTTAGAAGCTGGTCTTACTTTTAATCCCTGTATCTTTACCATGAGAGTTCAAAGTGGATGGGTACTGCATTTAACACGGTTCATCTTCAAAACAGTAGCATAAAACCACCATATGTCAGTGGCTGATTGAATAAAGCAGTCTTTGGCACCATTGTGAGGCTTGCACTCAGTAGAGGCCTGGGTGGAATATGGGGCTGTGTTGCTCCAGCTGCGGGTTCTGCTTCCAGTGGTGACCTGTGCAGGTGACTTGCTGCATAGCGTCCCCCCCTAGGTGTGAGGTGGGGACAAGTAGCCTGACCCTCACTTCCTGGTAGTAATCGAGGGCCACATGATAGAAGGGCGAAGCGATGTGCTCCAGGGCTTGTACAAACCTAAGGAGCTATTAACAGTCAGTAGATAAGGTGACACGTTATCCTATAATCTGTCTCTTTGCATTCAGCAGTGTTTTTTTCCACCAATATCTTTCTTCAGTCAGCAGCCTGCTAATATCTCAGACACTTTTTTTTTTTTTCCAGACAGACCAGCAATATGGTTTTGAGTTAAATCTCCAGATCATCTTTATTTACTTCTCTTTGATTCATAGTCAAAGCAGTCTCAGAGTACATGCACTTGGATTCCCTTTCAGTGAAAGAACATGGGAAGATGTACTCTAGGAGCATACCTAATTGACTGTAGCTGCTGACAGATGCTGACGTGATGGGATCAGACTAAAGCTAGTCCAAAGTCAGCTCTCTGAAATGCAAGTAGTGTGGATGTTGCATCCTCATTACCAGTTTCTTCACCCTACAGATCTGCTCCTGCTTGCTAATGTTGCAATACCATGAGAAAGCCAAACACCACGGCAAGCCTCATTTCACTGTATGAGGAGACATAATAGATGGCAGTGGAACAATGAAGTTCATCAGGACTGAAAACAGCCAGAGACATTAATAATAGTTCCCAAGCTATTATTCCACTATTTCAAGACTTAAATAGTAGCTAAATCCAGACATCCTCTCTGAGACTGCCTTTGTGTTTGGAATTCAACAGTACAGATCTAATCAGTGACTCTGGGATCAATTCACGTCCTCTATGGCATAAAAGAGATGGACATTTTGCTCTGGAAAAAACCTTTGTGTGTTGCCATTTTGGGCTGTAAGTCAGAGCATGGTCTCTGATAGTGTTAGATCTGTACTGGGGAAAGAGATTTTTTTTCTTCCAGGCTTCACTCTTTTGTGTTTTACTTCTGCAATTGTAATTTGTGACAGGGACACTGGACAGGTCTCTCTGCTTGAAGCAAAAGGAGGACAAAAATACTGGCATCCCTCTGTGCAGACAAACCAATAAGCCAGCTGCCCTTCAGCAGTAGCGGAAAATATTATTATACTTTCTCTTCCTGATCTCCCTCAAGCCCCTGTGGCAAGTGCACGTATCCTGTTCTTGGGAGGCATCAGCAATAACAAAGAATCCTTAAAATGAATTGAAACAATCAAGGAGAATTTTTTGCTTGATTACAGATGGAGTCAGAAGATGGATTTCAGAGAGCAAAGCAAGAAAGAAGCTGTGAGAGGTTCCATAATTTATCAGAGATGAGCTGGCTGCAAGAGTGAGTCAAGAGTCAGGCAAAATAAAAAGGGTCAAGTATGAGAACAAACACATCCTGTAATGTTTGGAAGCAGCTGCAAGCTTGGGAATATGATATAGCGTTATTACAAAGCTACTAATAGATGAGGTTTGTGACTCTCTGGCCTGACTTCCAGATGAATAGCGTATGTTGGGTGTCAGGAACTAGATTCAGTTATCTGTGAGTTAAAAAGCCCGTCTCTGGAGAGGATGAAGTAATGAACAAAGCAGAACTAAGCTGTGACTTTCTGTCTACCTAGATCCAGATCTATCTATGGACAGAGTATCAATCAGTCAATAAACAAATAAATATGTGTAGAGAGATTGATATTGACCCC
Source organism: Fratercula arctica (assembly GCA_947846985.1). Taxonomy (NCBI): domain Eukaryota; kingdom Metazoa; phylum Chordata; class Aves; order Charadriiformes; family Alcidae; genus Fratercula; species Fratercula arctica. The sequence continues at coordinate 17,173,104 of CANTUZ010000005.1, forward strand.
ATACAAAGATCTGTGTGTCTATATCTATGAGACTGATAATCAAATCCTTTATAGAGAGATGTGTTTATGTTTCTTCTCACTGTAATGTTTCCTGGATGACAACAGCACTCAGTTCAGACAAAACTTTTTGGCATCTGCTCCAAAGTTTGTGTGGGGCAGGAAGAAAAATAAACTAAAAAAACCTGTCTGTTTATAAAGTTTGACTTCATATGGACATTTCCCATTAGCTGTTGAGGAAAACTGTGAACATTCAGAACCATGTCAGCTATCCATACTGATGTGGATGTTCCAATCTTATCTAGCAATGAAAAAAATTCATTTACATATATATTCATATGCATATATGCATATATTTACATATATATGTATGTTTTATTTTTATCCTTCAAGGCTTTGTAACAGCTAGCTTGCTTTGCAATTAACTTGAAATATGATCAAGAACAAGAGCTATTGGAATGTTTTTGAATAGCAAATTGGTTTCGTGTCATGTCTTATCAAGGGTTTTGAAATCTAGCCCAGATTTCACTGGACAATTTGTCAGATCCTGGATATCTCGGCTGCTTTCCAGCCTGCTGCTAGCTGCAAAAGGAACCTTGCTCACCAGATCAGCTCAGTGTGTTGGGCTTCCCTCTGAGAGGAGACTTGCAGTTCATTACTCACCAGGCCTGCAGGAGCATATCAATGGTGACCAAACTCTTTGATCTGTTTTTCACGCCAAAGCCATCATGGTAGCATTCAGTTTAATTTTCTGTCTTAGACACTTAGAGGACAATAAAATAGGTTCATAGTGCTTGATGTGAACAGCCTGCAGATGAGCAATAAGAAACAAGGTCCTCCGGTAGTCACAACTAAACCTCATTTGACTCCAGCCATAACGTGGCCAAGGTGTGTGGAAGAACAGTCTTACCCAGCACAGACCTTAATCTAGGACTCCTGAGGGTGACTCCCTTGAGACAAAAGTTTATGTTAGCAAGGGTGCAGGGTAGGGAAGGTGAGATCTGCCCAAGAAGTCTTTTTTAATATAAGATACCTGAGATCACCAAAGATCTCTCTGCCATCAGGTCTGGGTAGAAACAGTTGAAATGACGCTGTGTTTAGACTCCTGAAAAACACCCTTGGTGTTAAGGTTGTAGAAAACAGGGCAACATCCAAGCATATGACATCTCTCCTATAGAGAAAACAAAGCAGGTAAGAACATCTGTGACCTTTTATCTTGTTACTGGCAGGTCTTTAAAACTGCCTCTGAAGCCTCTGCCAGAACCTATTGCTGGAGGTTCTTTCCTGAAAGTGCAAACCCTCTTTTACAGGACCATCAGAGCTGTGGGTGGCTCATGAGCTCTTTGGAGCCTTAGCCCACAGGGTGAAATTCATACCTCTTTGCTGTAACTCAAAGCCCAGATGTGGACATTTGAAAATCTTCTGACCACATCATGTGGGTAAAGAAAGACCCTCAGATTTTTCACTTACTCCATCTTCTCTAGTATTGCTCCAGGCAGGGAGCACGGTGCTAACATGGCCAGCATCCATCATTCACACAAAATGTCTCCTAAGCTGAACTCAAGGCAGTCCACAGGGATTATTACAGGTAGAAAACAACACAGCAGAAAAGGAGATGAAATACAGAGCAGCAGAATCTAAACAAGATCTTAGAACTGTGTTATGTACACATCTCAATAGCAGACTGACAAGAAGGAAGACAGGAGCTGGCCTGTGTTACTGTACGGTGAATATATTAGCCAGCAGAAAAGTTCTTGCTAGCTAAATACTCAGGAAAAATTACTGCTGCTAACAGAGGAAAAAAAACCCAGCCAGAAACATCATCTCAGCAGGGAACAAACACTAACAGACAGGAGCTGCTAAAGTAAACAGAAGCACAGTCTGCAATATCAAAACACGGTGGCATTCTGTTCCTTTTGATGCTTGCCCACTGCCAGCTGCGAAGTCTTCACGCCACTGTTTTTATGCTTTGCAACGTGACATGAAACTCTTTGAGAAGCTGATACTCCCTGTATCTTAGTCACCATGCAGGCTCCTGCGTAGAGCCCTAACTTTCAGCAGTCATCAGTTGCTGAAAATTTTCCTCTACGTTTTGCCACAAGAGGACTCCAATATCCAGTGGCGCCCAGGGAGATATTTGTGGTTTTTTCTAACTTCCTCAGAGACCCATTCTAGCAAACTTGCAATTAGGAACCTGGTTTAGCAGCAGCTCTGTTTTTCAAAATCTAAAATGAGCAAACATGTTTAGCTGTGGTCTTACTTTTTCAGAGCTCTGAGCAGACAGACTACTATTTGTTAACGAGAAACTCCTCCTCTATCCAGCTATGGCTTTAAACATTTTTGCAAAGGAACTTTGCACTGGAAAATGCATGCGGGTAAAAGTGATCTTTTTCTTATAATTAATTGTGTTGAAGCTTATGGCTAATGATAAAGACCTGTTTTTAATAACTTCTCTTTTAACTCATTTGTTTTAAAGCTTCCTGCTTCTTGTCTTGTGATGTGTCATGAGCTTAAGGGCAAGTATCTTGCAATGCTAACAACCATTCATATGATGTCTGCTTAATGTGGTTATGGCTGTAGAGACATTGTGCTAATTATAATGATAAGAATATGATTGTTCCTCTCAATTTCCATTTTGATAGAGGCCAATAAATATATCTGATAGCTTTTATGGTATTTAATAACCTTTCTAGTCATAAATGGGAGCTTGTAGGACTATTGTAGGCATGGTGTGAGATAGAGGAAAACATAAAATGCAAGTCTTGTGAACACTGCAAAATGAGTATGTATTTGGGTTTACATAGGTGGTGTCTGATCTCTGTTGAGGGGAAGAGGAGCTCAGCAGTTAGCAAAAGGTGAAGGATTCAAAGAGGAAGAAGCAGGGGAAAAGGTTGCCTTCATTTTCTAGGGTAGACGGCAGGCTGCTGACCTGCAAGAACTGTCTGAACAGAATCTGTCGCTGCAGCTCACCTCCCTGTCTCCCTATCCTTTCCCTATCACAAGTTTTCAACAGCACAGATACTGCATTGTTGCACATCTCCTAGGGTTGTCATAAAAAGACGTTAGATATTGTTTTTAAGTGCCCTAACTATTAAGCTCTCTGGGCTGCATTATTGGATTGTAAGGACTGGAGTAACGCAGCTGAATCACTCTAATTTCACTTTCCCAGCACTACAATTACAGTTTATTGTGCTTTGCTGTTTTTGTTACCCTTGCTTATGATAAAGTTCACACCAGTTTACAAGCCCTCTTAGGACACAGTTATATTGCTGTGGTGAGAAAGGTAAAAGTGGTGCAAATGCTGGCAAATGCCCAAAGAAAGTATCACAGCTGCAGACCCCCTAAAAGGAAGACCGGTTTCTCACAAAGCAGAATTAAAGCCAGAAATGGACCTCAGCCCTAACTGCCAGGTACATACATCAAAGAGCTTCTATCAAAGGGATATGTCATATCTCAGGACACTGATGGATTAGCTTTAAGCTAGGAAGCTCAGGTGGTGTTAGAACAGAAGCTGGTGCACACCGCAAACCCCAGCCCAAATGCAGGGTTGGGTCATGAGCTCTGTACTCCCCAGCCACCCCGTTAGGGTTTTACGGGCAGCTCGGGTATATCTGCGTGGACTGCAGATGGCGCAGGCAAAATAATCCCAACCAGCAGAGTCCGAGCAGCTGTGTTCTCTTCTGAACGGCTGTTAACAGAACAGACACTAGAGGGCTGTGGAAAAGAGTCTTTGACAATAGCTGTGTTTTCATGGTTCAGTTTCCCCACTTTCCTGTAGGGAATTTATAAGGGGGAGAATGGGTCCATGTCCTGTCTTTGACAGACAGGCAGGGAATTGATGGATGTCGCTTTTCTTCTCTAATCCACAGTCAGAGGACCCATCTGGTGCAAGGTCCGAAGACACAGCAAATCCAATTTCAGGGCTCCCTGGACCACATCAGAAATGTCACGGCTACATGATGCAAAGCATCAGTCTGATGTGAATTTTCTCTGATGGTCCAGTTTTACTAACAAAATATTGACAGTTTAACTGGCAAGACTTTTGCTCTGTGTATCCACATCACCAATGTCTCATGCGCTGTCTTAGAGCACATAGGAAAACGTAAAGTATTATTCTTTATCCGGGTCTCTAACAGTTTTGTCAGGAATGTTTTTGGATGCTTAGTTTTTTATCAAATGAGCTCTGCATGGTGATATGGCAGTGAACATACGAAATATTAAAAATCATGGAATGATTGCCTGAGAAGAGAATCCTTTAGCAGAAAGCTTTAGCCACCACACTTTTATAAGTGTTTTTAAAAGCTTTTAAAACAGAAGTCTTTGGGAAGTGGACTCTGAGTCCCGCTGTGATTTGTGTAGGGATGCTAGAAATCCTAGATCTCCGTATCAAAGTAGCCAAGGAGCTGCTTCTGTTGCCATGGCTGGACAAAGCCAGTCTGGATGCAGACAGCAGGATCAACATCAAGCCCACATTTTAGGGAAAAAAACATTTGGACCAGGCAAGGTGTTGGCTGCACTTGAGTGAGCCAACCCTAAAAGCAGAAGGGTGAAGGGAGTGGGAGGCACAGAGAGGAGCTTGGCATGGCCTGAAGTAGACAGGGCGGGATGCAGTGAGGAGAGGGAAAGGCAACATGGGCTGGGCTAAGCTGCTTCTGCCTCCAACACGGTGGCTCTGCCTGGTAGTGCCCTGAGCCAGGGTGACGAGAGGCCTTGGCTCATGCTTGTTGTAGCATCTCATCCAGCGCCCTGCCCTATTGCACAGTACAGGCTTGTCCTCAGGGTAAAATTGTGGTGAGGATTAAGTCAAAATCCCAACTGACTTGAAGGTAGCTGGAATCGTGATAACTCTCCACACCTTACAGATGATGGCAGAAATCACTACAAATACAGGTGAATCTAACAATTACCTGCCTATGCAAGCGCTTCAGGGCTTATTTAATAGGTAGAGAAGGACTATGGTGACTCTTAAATAGCAGGGACAGTTTAGGTTGTGTGATCTGTCCATAGTCTAGTTTATAATCTCTTTATAGTCCTGCTTTGTACTAGAACTTCTAGGAAAGAGCAAAAATAGATGGTGAATTTTCTCTCTAGCACTGTGCTGTACTCCTGGCTAGCTATGGTACATATTGTTCTATGTTCCACCAAGCTCACTAGGAGAAAATCAGCTGTTACTACTGGCTGATGTTAGGTATGTGGATATAAGTGGTGCAGGGTGAAGCCTTGTAGTCTATAGATGGGCTGTAGTTTGCTGTAGGCAGGAGAAATTGTGTCCGTGTCCAAGTTGAGCTTGCAGCCTTGGATTAATTAAGGATTTTTCTCTTAGATCTGACAGACCTTTTCAATTAATCAGTTGTTATTCTTTAGAGTTGGAAGATGGCTTCCTGGGTAGCATGAAGAACATCAGAGCTGGTGCGTCTTTGTCTGGGTTTAGAGGCTGCACACACTAAAGAGAAAAAGGATCTGTTTGTTTTTTCTCTGAAGGGTGGGGTAGTAGAGCACTTCAGGCTCTGGTGTAACACTTCTGGTTTCAGAAGCCTGAGTCTGAGCTCCACGCTGTTCTTTGCACCAAGGGCTCAGCTGTCTATGGGTGACTCAGCCTCGACGACGCAAGTCAGACACGCATGTTGGTCACATTATCCCCTCATGTGATTTTGGTTTCAGAAAGTTTGGGTGCCTTTTAACTCTGCTACTCTGAGTCTGGGTGAACTTTTGGCATTACCTCTCCCCATGGTGAAGAAGGAGATGTAAAGTCCCGCTTGGCTTCCTGTTCTTCATCCAGCATTGAACCATGGGACCCGCAGGGTGGAAGGGAGAGGAAGCAGCAGTGAAATGCATGTGGCTGGGTCGTTTTATGCTTGTGATGTTTTACTAGATATTGTACTGCCTGTAAAGTCATGCCTCCCCCGAGGGGCAGGCAGGCTGTGGCCAAGGAAACGATGATTGGACTGTCCTCCTCGTCTGGAGGAGCTTAGGGGTCTGTGCTTGCCATGGGATTGATTTTTCGCTCTGGATGCACAGGCGAAGCTGGGAGCGTGCCCGGCTGCGTGTCAGGGCTGCATATTGCATGGGCGCCTTTGAGTCACGGCGTCGGAGGAGGCATATGGCTGGATGCTGAGACAAAGTGCTCCTGCAGCTGGAGGGCTTCAGTGTGGCGATTTCCCCAGGTTGACTTTTCTCCATCACCTTGCGTATGGCATCGGTGAACCCCAAGGATGGGTAGTTGCTTGCCTGGGGCGGGGGGGGCTGCATGATTTTTTTTTTAGGTGTTTGGGTTTTTTTTTTTGTTTGTTTTGTTGTTTTGGGTTTTTTTTTTTGTTTTTTGTTTTTTATTTGTATTGCCTTGGCTTCAGCCTCTCCCTGTGTCAGGGAGAAGAAAGAAGCAAACTCCGGGGGGAGAAATAACAAACCAAACGGAGCCGAGCGCCGGCCGGGGCGGTCCCGGCGGCGCTCCCGCGGACAGCCGAGCACCGCGCCCGCTCCGCGCCGCGCCGATCCCGCCCGGATTTTGCACGTTTCCTTTCTTTTTTTCCTCCCCCCCGCTTTTTTTTTTTTTCTGCCCCTTCTATTTTTTCCTCTATTCCCCCCTCTCTTCCCTCCCTCCCTAGCGTGGTTGGATCAGTCTTTTGGTATTTCCTGCCGCCGCCGCCTCCCCCGAGCAGCTGTCCGGCCGCGGCCCGCCGCTCCGCGCTTTCCGTGCCGCTGGGGGAGAGGCTCCGCGGGGCCCACGCGTGTCCCCTCCGCCCCATCCCACGCGTGTCCTGGCGGAGGCGATGCGGGCGGCGCGGCGGCGGCGGTGGGGCGCGGCGTGCTGAAGGCGGCCGCCCCGACCAGGTAAGACGCGCCGGGCTCCCCCTTCTCCGGGTTGTGGGTCGGCTGTCTCCCAGCCGCTTACCCGCAGACAGCCAAGTCCCCCGCCCAGCCTCCCCCGCAATAGCCCAAAAAGCCATCCTGCCCAAAATACCCATTAAAAGCAAATACAGCCTCCCCTCCACTCACCCTAATAAATCCATTCCGCCCCCAAAGCCAGCCCTTCTGCCTGACCCCCGCGCAGCCAGACTGCCTATTTTTAAGCATAACGTGGTACCCCAGAGTCGTTTTATGAGCAGAGTGATTTCGGTTAGAGGCTGGGCATTGGCAGCTCCGGGAAGGGTAACCCCGCAGCCTCTGCCCATGCTTTGTGCCCAGGATGTGTGTAGCAAGGGTGTTTTGCCGTTTCTGTGCGTGCCTGTTGCGGTTTGGGGTTTGGCGATGGGAGCTGTGGGGTGCTCCCCCCGCACCCACTGGCATCTCTGTATGGCAGAGCTGGACGGCCAGTGTGTAGCCAGCGTGGCATACGGGATTGCAGGCTGTCAAGGTGACATCGTTTCTTTAGATGCGTGGGCTTATCTGGTCGGTGGAACCCATTTTTAATGTACTTCTTCCAGGATGGTGAGGAAATAGTCATGAGACTGTCTGCACTGATGCTAATTTGCTACATGTAAGTGGGGATATTAATTACCTTTCCTATAGGTGCTTGTACAAATACCATACTGGAGACCATTTGCATTGCTGTCTAAAAACCAGGTAGACCTGAGTTTGGCAATGCTTTTAGCTTGCACTAAGTGAAGTGAGGCAGCATTCCTGGAGAAATAAATATGTAAGTGCATACAACTATCTGCTGGATCAGAAACCATGTTTTTTGAGTGCTACGCAAACCTGAAGTGCTGTAGTGTGAAACAGTTGTTTAACGTAAGTGAGGAGGAAACTTCTTTAAGCTGTGTAGTCACCTCCTCACTTCATCCAGCTGCAGCAGTATCTTTGTTGTCAAAATATTCCTTCCCTCTCTTTGCACTGATGCGCAAGATAATAGTATTCAGCAATGTCTGTACAGCAGAGAGCAGCCGCTGCATTGAATGTGTCCCCAGCTGCCACCTTTCCTCCTTGGCAGCAAGTTTCCAAAGAGTTGTGAGTGGGGAGGGAAGGAGATAAGCCTCAAGTCATGCTTTGCAGCAGCTTCCCCTTTGCGCGTGGTAAGTTTTCTTGACGAAAGTGGAGAATGGGTGTTCTCTGCAGGGCATCTCATGGTGGGATGGTAGGTGGCCCTGAGGGTGTGCTCACCCCATCTTGGTGAGGAGGGTGGCAACTGAGCTGGGCCATAAAGATGTGGGGCAGTGAGTGAGTCTAGTGCAGCTCCAGTGTTTACTTTGTACCACTATTGATCAAGGTAGGGACGGCAAGTCTCTGATTCAAGGGAAAAAATGCAGGCCTTAGTCCTGCCCGCAGCCTGTTTTGGTCTGAAGTGGACAATGTGAACCTAAGAAATGATTTAATCATGGTGCTACATGAATGTAACTGAAAGGCGGATTTACTGCTGTAATCTTTTCATGGTACTTAATTTAATTTCCATGTGCTTTATTGTAACACTGATTCCTCAGGTGAGTGGGAGGGAGGCTTGTACAGTACAGGTGGTTCAGTTTCCATTGTGTTAGGTATGTAGCAAGGTGCTTTCTTGGGGGGAAAAAGGGCTCTGTGTCCAATATGGCACTGCAGTTCGGAATCTAAGATATCTCTAGGGAAGAGCCATTCCTGTAATCTGTAATGGGCAGCATTTGAAGTCAGTGTGCTGTGTTCAGAGCAAAACTTAGACTCAAATAAGTCATATTATGTTCATAGATGATAAAAATTTTAGTTAAGCAGCCATTCCTGTAATCTGTAATGGGCAGTGTTTGAAGTCAGTGTGCTGTGTTCAGAGCAAAACTTAGACTCAAATAAGTCATATTATGTTCATAGATGATAAAAATTTTAGTTAAGCTGATCTGAATTGGGTTAGACTCAGTTCATGTCCAAGGGACCTGTTATCTGCTGGAGGCAATCGTAAGATTGTCAGGTTGCCAGTGGCAAAGATCTTTTAGGGCTGCATCAGGAGTTTAAGAGGATAAAAATGAGACTGCCCTGAAGTGTGTCAGCAGGGTTCTGCTGCTTCTGAGGTGTGGAGCACAGACCTCCCTCTGCAACTGGTGCAAATGCACAGATCTGTGCTATTTGATCTCCTGTTTTATTGGGGGGGGGGGGGGGGAAGCTGCATTTAGTGTTTCTTCTCCTGACCTCCCTGCCTTTGGAGCATTAATAGCGCAGTGTTTTCTCAGCCAGAAATGCTGCTTCTCACGCCTCCACTCCTCAACATGAGGCGTCTCTGGCAGCACATTGTAGGTGTTTGTGCATGCCTGCTGTGGTTACTAAGGTAAAGGAAACACGAGAAGCGGCTCAGGGAATGGAAACAGTCAATCCAAATGCCAAATACATCTGTGTTTGGGCAAGAATGACAGTGACCTGCTATGCCAGCCTGTCTCGGTGTGGGGCTGGGCTTGCTTACTCCTTGTGCAGGCTCCTGACTGTCATTGCCGATGTTTCTGTTCTGCTTTCCACAGCACCAAGCTTCTGAGACTGAGCAAACTCCTCTGTGTGTGGAGCTTGCAGCCCTCCTTATGGAGCAGTGTGGTTGTAGTGCATTTAATTGTACAGGGCTATGTCTAAATTACACTCTCTCCTCACCACGGTGGCCATGCAATGAAGGAAGAAGGAAAACCACTCTGAAAAACACCCTTTTGACAAGCAGCTGCTGAGCCTCTGTGGAGCACTAAGGAGCAGCGTACATCCTACCCAGACCTTCCCGTCTGCTGCTTGATTGCTCCAGAGGATGAGCTGCTGAGGACTTCATCCCAAATCCCAAGTGGTTCCCCTCACACCTGCCTACACGCTGCCCTGGTTTTGCAATCTCATTTTCCTGTTGTACCTGCCTGCCACCTTCACATCTCGTCCTCCCCCCCATGGTGATGGATTACTCTTCAGGAGCGGTTTTCCTGCATACAAAATTTACCCACATGCATCTGCTGTGATACTAATTGGACACAGCATGTTTTAGTATAATGTAGATTTTAAGACAGCCTGCAAATTAGTAGCAGCTCTGAGACTCCTTGTTGAAATGCTTCTGTCCATTGCTACTCTGGAGATGGTGGGAGCAAAATTAATTCATGGATGCTCTCTCCCAAGCTTGGAATGTGAGATCAGGTGAGCCAGGAAATAGCAAAAACTTCCCAAAATAATGCCTGCGGGAGTCTTTTTTCACTGAGGGATTCAAAAGCCAAGACTACTTCAATAATTTCCACATTTTTGAATTATTGGAATACTGTTTCAAGGTGTAGGGGTATCTTGCTTGCATCAGGCTCTAGGTACTGTGTATGCATCTGTGTAATGCAAAAAGATCAAGGGATTAAAGGGGAATATTCTGTAAAATTGGAAGCAATGGACAGCAGGCTAGTAAGAGTTACCCTTAAATGGTTTCTTCCCATCACAAAAGGAGAGCGATGTGAGAAGTGGATTTTTATTTTAGGTTAAATGGTCCAGTCCCTTGTGTGTTTGGTTTTGGTTGTTTGGGGGTTTTTTTCCCTTGTAACCCAGATAAAAAAACATGGGCATATCCCTTGTTCTCTAATCTCAGATAGTTTTGTATTGTGTTTGTAGAGCTACAGTTGAAGTTGTGTCATTATTTCCTTTGTGCTCCTTTTGGATTAAAGGATTTACAGATCTGTAAATCAATTTCTGGATTGAAAAGGCTCTTTTCTTCTCCTTGTTTAATAGAGAGCTAGGTGTATACATAGGCTTCCTTTTTGAAATGTGTCACTGAGGTCTGTGCTATGGGCTGATATCAATAACCTTATCGTGCTGGCAGATAATAATTTTTGAATGTGTTTTGTTAAACTCTAAGCCAAGCTTTGACTTTTTGGGAATTGGCTAATAGGGCTGTGTGAATTTGGGTGTTTTGGCAACCCAGTTACCATTTACATGATTATAGTATCAGTGTAAAATTAAGCAACTAAAGGCAAAAGAGAAATACACGTCCTTAATAAACTGGGACATGTGCAGCTACCCTTGTGTGTGTGGGGGGAGAAAAACCAACACTGAGTCTGGCTGCTTCATCCTGTCTAATCTGTCAGTGAATCAATCAATGTGAAATTGTACCCCCAAGGAATAATGTAATAGCTATTTTGTGTGTATTCCCAAAACAGGATGCTACCGTAGTAGAGTCCCGAAGGGTATGCTGTCTGAATTGATCAGCGGAGGCTAAGATAAAAGCAGACTTGTCGCTTATCTCTATAACATGTGGAAGAGAGGCATTGAGTGATGAAACGTCTAGTTCTGTGTTGAGTGGAAAGCTTGAATGTGAACTTGGTCCTTCTGCACCCCAGTTCAGCACTTTGAGCACAAAAACAGTGTCCTGCTAGCTCTCCTTTAGTTTTCTCACTGCAAAAACATGAGATTGTTCTAAAAGGCACTTTATTTTCCATGCTAATGCAGTTTGTTCCAGACAATTGTTCGTGTGTTGTTGCTCCTTCCTACCTTCAGTGCTGCAGACAGTTTGGCTTTTGTTACCTGTGTTGTTTGATGCTAGTTAAGAGTGCAAAGCCTACGCTAGCATTGCACTTTTCAATTGTTTTACTCTTTTTCTCAGATTATAATGACAGGGAATTCTCTCCTCACAGCAAACAGTTGCCAGGTCCCAGTGAGGAGAGGAGGGGAACTCTGCTGCATTGCGTGATACAGGTAACTATTACTCACTGTGGGTAATTTTGGCAGAATGAAAAGAAGAATTTATTTTTTTTTTTTTAATCTTTTCTTTTTGCCTTTTTTCTTTTTGGTCTGACTTTCAGCATCAGGAGATAATGACTTTTATGCAGTTGTAGGAGGTGACCGAGGCTTTTTGACACCATATCAAACATTGCACAGTTCACTGAGGGAGCTGCTGCTGGCTCATCTGTAAAATCCCTGGAAGCTGAATGTGAAATTGCCACTGGAACTAATGCTGGGCTGGGGGGGTTGTTCTGGTAGGCTCCTGGCATGGATGCAAATAGATGAGATTTCCATTTTGTAAGATGAATCTTTCTGCCTTTTCTTGCTGTGGTGTTTTGAAAAGAACCTCGCGCAATGCTGCAAGCCTAACAGTTGCTGATACAGTGAACAGTTTTTTTCCCCTTACCTTACTAAGACAAAAAATCTGGATTTGCAGATTATTTCGTGACCTGTTCTTTCATATGTGGGTCAAAGACAGTTCAGGTCTGAGCAATATTATTTGTTGTTTTCCATAAAGTTGTAAATCCTTACTTGGATTATGAAGTCTTTCTGTGAACACTGAATGCACCATACAAATTACAGCACTAGTGGGCAAGGCAGTAACTTAAGTTGCTTTTCATGGAGTGCTCTGTTATTGTCAATCTAAAGCAGGACATAGGTGTGTTAAGCATGAAATACACAATCTTTGTATTTTTGAGTTTGGTTTAAAATAGATTTTCTTCTTTCGATTTTAATGTCAGTTAATTTGGCCCAGCCTCCTCATCTTGTGCTGTCTTTGTAACATCTCTCACTGAAGAGGAGATGTAGTTTGATAAGAATGGATATAAATGGATTTATTTTTTTTTTCGTTCAGGGAATGCAAACCAGGCCCCATATTTTTTTGACTGATCCACCCAGACTTTATTGCCTGTAATCACACTGCTGTTACCACCTGAATTTCTCTCTGGACTCCAGGTCACGGAAGGCACATTAGCATACCTGCACTCATTTATTCATACATCTATGCATTGCAGTAGACTTGGGGAGCTCTAGTTGTGGACAGGACTGGAGGCTGTGTAAACCAAGCCCAGACTGTCAGGCATCTAACCTCATTTTTTCCAAGCTGGTATTCAAGTTCTGGCATGTGGAAACCCTCAGCGTAGGTGCTGAAAGCTTTTTTTTCCAAGAGAGTGAGGTGTGCTGAGAAGCTGGGAGGTTCCCCTTGCCATGAGCATATCTGAGAAGTGTGGTGTAGGGTCTCCTATTCCTGAGCGCCCTGAGAAGGTACATGGCCAGGCTGTGTTAACATCAGCCTGGCCTTCCCATGCCTTTTTCATCTTCTTATGTCTACTGGGATTACAAGTTCTTTGGTGTCAAGGTCTATCTTTTATTGTAAGTTCACACAATGTTTAGTGCAATGTGGCGTTGGCTTCTGCTGGGCTGCTCTGTAATATAAATAAAAATAACCCCATTGTGTAAGCAAGATACTGAATAACTCCTCTAAATTAGCTACAAGAGCGGGTGCAACAGTGCCAGTTTTATTCCCTTCTCTGAACAGGTGCATCCTCATGAGGAAATAAAAGGTAGGCAGGGACCAAGTGAGAAACATTGAGCAACAATCGACTGTGACTCAGAAGCAATTTAACCACAATAATCCCCACAGTGCTAAAGATTCCTTTTCCCAGAAACGCACAATATGCTGTTCTCTGCTATAAAGCTGTCGTCAGCTGATGTCATTGTGTTAATATAAGCCTTACTGTTATCCACAAGATGCACAGATATCAGAGAGCAGTTCTAGTGCCCACTGCTAATTATTGCTAATGTTCTCCCAATTGTTGAACAACAATATAATAAAGATATTTCCTGCTTAATATTTTATTCCCAATGGCTGGTACACTTAATTGTGTTAAAAATAATGCTTCTAGTATGAGTTCAAGTATTGCCAAGCCAGTGTTTGATTTATTTATGAGAGCATAGAATAACCATTTACCAAGAGCCTCTCTTTGATACCTCTTGTAGATGCTTTGTCTATTTATTTTTTTTTTTTTTGGTGAGTAGCAGTGTGGAAATTAATTGCTTTAAACAGACTGACCTTCTAGGAAAGATCTGTGTTTCGGATTTTCACATCCTTCCATGGTAGAGATGTGAACAGGTATGAAATCCACGTCTGCACTTTGTCCTCACAAATTAAATCACTTTGGCTGCAGTGGGCTTGCTCTAAATAGGGACTTGTTTGCGTGAGTCAGTGTTTGCAGAACTGGATCTTCCAAGGTCTTAACACTTACCACCATATATTTATTAGATGGCATGTAAATGCACATGGCTTCTTACCTGATTTCCTCCTGCCCTCTTTAGTTTGGTCTCTTCTGTTGTGTTTGACAACCTGACCCTCTTGAAGTCTGTGTATTTTCCTGTTGACTGCACGGCAGCCAAGTGCTTTTTGTCCTGCGTGTTTCTCAGAGAAATCACATTAACAATACATCGCTAGCCAGAGAGAACTTTTGCTGAAAGCACACAAAGGCAATAAGTTGCTTTGTTATTTTATAAAATGCAAATTTTTCCTCATATGAGAAAAAGAAACTTCATTGAGGTGAATGAAAGTGAACAGAGAATTGATGCTCAAGTACTGTCTCCGCAATGCGAAAGGAACATTGTGCTGTCATTAATGAGATTCTCTTGTTTTCCCTTGGAGATGTGGTATTGAATTCGGAAATGGAATTTGAACAGTTTTCAGCTGAACATCTCACTTCTGCTCACTGAATAGATATAAACACTTATTGTTTAATAGCTAGATTCACTTTTAACTGATAGAGTTTCGTAGAGGTAAGATAATAGCTCTGAAAAAGTAAGACTTTTTTCTAGACAGTATTTAATTTGCCATAATTATATTAAGTGCTAAATTGAAAGGGGCTTTTCTAGTTAAGATGAGGATAATGAATAGTTGTGCATTATTACCATAGCCACAACGGGGGAAGAAAGAAGAGATTTAATTTTGCTCCAGACAGAAAGAAAATCTGCATCAATGTGGTCCTTAATAATTTAGTTTCCCCTCTCTATTGCTCGAAGAGCTTTCTGCCCTTTGTATCTCAGGGACGCAGCAGTTTTTGAACGGAAACAGCAGGCACTCCAAGTGAAAATGGCTGTGGAAATAGAGTGAAGCAGCAGATTGCACCTTCAAGCCAAGCCTGGAGCTACGTAAGCAGGGGCACTGCACGGAAAATGCTATTGCAGGAGTCAGCTCTGAAGGCACTGGATTGTAGCACAGCTCTTCTCCCTTCGTGCTTCACCTACGCTAGAGAGCAAGGTGTAGTTTGCTGCTGTTTTCTGCTTGTAGCAAGTTGCAACAGCTCAGGTCCCCGGGCTGGTTGAGTGGGTGCACACCATCTCCCTGCGCCATCCGCCAGCACCTGCCTCTGCTCCTTTTCCCCGGCTGGAGCTGTGGGCAGTTGTGCGGACAGTTTGAGTGCCTGAGCAAATCACAAGGTGTTCAGAGCTGTGTATCCTGTGTGAAATCTCCCCAGCTCTTTGTTTTGGCATGTTTGGTGCAAATGAGAATGTCATCTTTATGCTTTTAACGTGGAGCTGCTGTGAGCACACCCTGCCTCTCCATGTGGATAAAAGTGTTTTATTTGGGACAGGATTTCACCAGGTCTTCAGAAGTTGAAATTGGTAAGGGGAAACCAAAGTGTGTGCCCTTGTCTGTACCCTGGGGTCCAAGACGCCACTTCTCTGCAGTATTCCCTTCACTAGCTTCTCTTGCTGTCCTGCTAGGACTGCTACCGAGCTCTTCCACAGGGACTTGTCTCATATGGGCATTTGTCTTCTGGGAACTGTGCTCGGGCCATTCCCTTACCTCTCAAAGTCTATCAAGAGTATGCGTGACTGTACTTGACACTTGTGATCTGGGCTGGATGGGAACACCCAGGGAAAGGCAGTGCGTGAATTATTTAATCTCTCGAGCAATCCAGGCTTTTTGCATGATTTAATAGAAGGTCTGTGTCAGCCCTACTTGAACTTCAGAAAGCTGAGTATTTTGAGCACTAAAAGTTCATATCCTTGTTCCAAATTCCTTGGACTGCAATATGGGAGACTTACACCAATGTAAGCAGTGTCTACTTCTAGGTGGGTCAAAAATATTCCCCATAAATGTTCTGTTTTCTTCCCTTCCCTTCCTCATTCCCTCCCCCAGTAATTTGGTACTTCTGGATTCAGACAGGCTGAGGCAATGAAAGTAGGATAATTTTGTGGTTGAGGCATTTGCCTTTGGATTCAGGAGACCAGTGATAGTTCCTGCTTCCATCACAGGCCTCATGTAGCTGTGGGGAGATTGCTTGCACCCCTGTGCCTCTGTCTGCACTGGAAAAATAATGAACAGAAAGTAAGTGTTGGGATTGTGTTTTAATTTATTTTCCTGTGCTGCTGGCCTACCAGACTCTGTTATGAGGGTAGGGAGAGGGGGGGTTATTTTCTTGTCTCTTCTGGGGTTTATTTGGCCTTGTCTGCGTGCCCTGTCCCAGCCAGAGTATGCCTGTTTACTCTCTGCTTAAAGCTAGTGGGAAATCTTCAGGCCCATCTTTTTTTTTTTCTACTACCACTTTTTTGTCATGCTCTTTGCTTTCATTTAACATCAAAATTAAATGGTGAGTTAAGCAGTGTAGCTCTTAATAATGTTGTGAAAATGAGCTAAGCTGCATGCATAGGCAGTGCCCACAGGAAGCCTTGAATTATATTGTAGTATTTTTAATGGGCAATCCTACTGCGCTCTACGCCGTTGGCTCAGTGAGGCTATCTTAGATGAGCAGCATATGAGACTCCCAGTACTGTAAATATCTGTACCATTTAGTTTTGAGTACCAGAAAATGAAACAGCATATGAAATAATAAAAAGGTTTATTTTACTGAAGTCAGTAAAACAATTTTTTCTTCAGGCTGATTTGGAAATGGACCTTAGAAGAATTAAGTGGAGAATAAATGCAGTGTTTGGAGGCTAGAAATGTTTAACAAGCAACACAGGCTGCCCTGCTACTTGCTTGCATTTAGCAAGGTACAGCACTTGGGCAGCCTGGAGAAAGGCTCCACAGCACTTGGCATGGTGATCTCCTAAGGTGCTTATCTGGTGAGTAGGTGGGCTCAGGTAGGAGGCTGGAGTTTGCTTTTTGGACAATTCAGCTTTTCTTTGCATCCTGGATTTTAAAGCCAGAAGTAACAGTCCTATTGATCTCAATTGGCTTTGCATCTGCAAGCCACAGGATTCTGGCCTGGAATTCTTACCTCATGTCTAGTAACTTATGATTCAATTACAGTATCTTAGGCATGCAATGCATTTTAATCTTTTTTTGATGATTCTTTTGTGCTTTTCAGCAACCTGTGCAAAGGTAATTATCTTTACAATAAAATGTGTGTACTTTCTCTCCAATCTGGCTTCTTTGTAGCTTCATTTTCCCAGCTTTCTGACATCTTTTCCCTCTAAGTAATTGCAGTCTATGATCAGGTGATGCTTTAAGTGTCTTTGATTAGTTAAGTAGGTTGAACACCTTGAGTCTGTCATTGCAGTTGATTTAAGATCTGGAGACAGTCTTGCGGTTTCGTGCTGGCCCCTTGCCAATGTCTCATGATGCTGTATTTCAGGTAAAGATAAAGTTTGCATGCAGCTGCCACATACAGAAGTAAGGCTGCATTCTGGCTCTTGCTGCTTTTGTTCCTTCCCCCTCCTTGTTTATGCTTCCAGGAATTGAGCAAGCCCTGTTCACCCACAGTATTGCACTTGGCATTCAGACTCTGTTGGTTATCTATAATTCTTTATAAATCAGAGCCGTTTTGGAAAACTAAGGTATGTGTCTGGACAGAGAGAAGGAGGCGTTTTGATCTGGTATGTGGCAACACAAGGTTATTTATCATAGATTGTGCGCTCTGCACTTTAATAATCTACTGACATTTTGCCAGTAATAAAAAGGTCAAGGAAAAAAGCTACTTCCTACAAATCAAGGCATTTGATTGTTCTTATTACTAAAAAGAGCATGGTTTCCTTGCAACAAAATTTCAGCCATCCACAGCTTTGTCAAAGATGAATTACCAAGTGGTACAAATGTATAAAAATAAAAGTTAGAGCAGCTTTCCCAAGCATCCTTTGTGTGCCCCTGGCCCCTGTTCCAGTGATTTGTCCTTTCCTAAAGCCGGTTACAGGGAAGATGCAAGAAAAAAGTGTGCCTTGATACAGTAGCGAAAAGAAATGATCAGAAAATGATACTTGGAAAATGAATCATTAAGTTGGTTTAAAAGGCGGCTAGAACCATCTCTCTGCTCTCAGGATTACAAGATCTTATATATTCCTAGTTTTTAGCAATGGTTTTCCATGTTACCTATTATGAATCCTCTGTTATGTCCAAAACACAGTAATTCAGTGGTATGCATCCTTCTTTCTTTTTCTTTGCCTCCAAACTTCCCTATTGATTTTTGTCTTTGAGATGCCTCAGTTTGAAACTGTAGTACTGTTTTTCTTGTAACCCCAAACAGCCCTTACTGATAGAGAAATCATACAGTTGGAGGCAAGGCTGTGGCTTAAATATAACAGTAGTGATTCGGCAGTGGATGAGTATCAGCAGCCAAGTTGGAGATGCAACAACACCAGCCACGATTGTGAGCTTGGGTGGGCATGTGGGATCTTGAAGTGAAAGGTACTGACTCCTTGCAGGGTTACTATTTGTGGGGGCAGCAGGCACTTGTGGCAGATTGATGAGTATTAGTGCTGTGAATTAGGGTAGTTTTGTTATTTTGCATAAAGAAGCAGCACAGCTGATGCAGTTTTGTGAAAGGAAATGAACAAAAGTGTCTTGTAGGGGAGTGCTGGCTTGTTTCTCTTGTAACAGGGCATTTGCTGCTACCCCTCCTTAAAGCATCTCTGCAGATATCTAAGAAGGCATGCCTAGAAAGCTGAATTATAACAATTATATGGCTACAGTGGACGGAGGAATTGTGTGCTGCAGTTCTTACTGCCAAACCACCCTCAAAATGAAATTGAATGTAAATACTTTCAAAAAAGGGAGTATTGAACGGCATTTATTCGGGGAAATAGCATGTGTAGTCTCTGCCTAAGTCAGGGTTTTTTTTCAGCATTTTACAGTGTCATTACATGAAAGTCCAGTGGGCAGAAGCTGCATATTTATCTGCCCAAGAATTCAATATTGCTATTAGTTGGTCAGAAACAAGCCAGATCCAGTTGAAATGGATTTATTTCAAAAAGTGTTGTTAGCCAAAGCACTCCTGGGCAACTCAGTGGGTTTCACTTTTTTACAGAGCATTGTATGTGCCGGGACTCTGCACGTGTTGGTCCTGGCAGTGGCTGCTGCATTATAAAATGCTGAAATGAGCTGGAGCTGGAGTGAGCCACTGGTGATGTGAGGGCTGAAGGAGCATTCCCAGCTTCCTGCCACCCCAAGGGATAATGGGGAATCGCATTCATGCCTGCTTTTCTAGCCTTTTATATTTAAATGTTTTTAAAGCTTATTGTGCTTGTGCAGAATAACAGTGTGTTTCTGTACTTGCTTTCTACCAAAAAACCACATTGCTCTTCTTCACACAGCAAACGTGTGCAGGGTACTTAAACAGACTTATTAGAAAACCCCTGAGGTTTTACATTTAGCACACAAGTATAAAAATCTTGAGCTTTACCTTTCAAGTATCTTTTTCTTAGGATGACTTCCATCTGGAGGTCATTCTTTCCTCTCTAAGATCATTTCTACTGTAAGAAGGGATGCAGGTTTCCCTTGTGAAAGCATCCAGCGTCGCTCTGTTTGGGTTTGTGCTGGTCCTTCTGCTCTCTGGAGTATGTCTCTCTCAAAATACAGTCATTTCCTCTCCTAAATTTTTTATTTAGTCAGCACTATCTTTAGGGAGGCTGAGAGATAAAGGTGGAAACTTTGAATGGGACTGGAGAAATGGTCCTAATTTCAGGAAGGTCTGAGCTGAACAGGAAGGGAGCAGGTGGGCAGGATGCTCTGGGGCAAACCGATTGTGTAATGCTGGCGCCTGTGTACACATGACAGTGGTGTCTTTCTTACAAGTCTGTCTGATTGATGTTACACTTCTCATTAATCAGATAGCAGTGTTATCTCGTCCTGGGAATTTCTGCGGCTTGTCTCCACCCCAGCTTAAAATTGGACTTAATGAGCAGCTTCTGGAAAGTGGGGAAAAGAGTACGTTATGGCCCGCCACTGTTTTCATTCACAGCAGATTTACTGGGCCTTTTCTTGATATTTTCACTAGTTCTTCATAGACTTTGGATGGATTGTTAACCAAAAAAACATGTATCAAGTTGGACTTTCTTCATAAATGTAATTCAAGGATATGTCTCCCACTTCTATTTAAAAACTAATAATAAACCAGGCAGTTATGCAAATATCAGAGACTATCTCAATGGTCACAGAAAAGAAAGACAGAGCTAAGGAAAGGAAGGCAGGGTAATACCATGGCATTTGAAACGCTTTTTTTGTTTTCATTCAGATATTTTTAGCTAATGGTGATTTTTCCTTTATGTGAGTTGATGTGTTGTGTCAGTGCTAGAAGCTGCCAGTGTAGATGTCTTTCCCAGGGAAAAAATACCAATTGACATTGAATACATTCCAGGGACTGCCGGATAAAATGATGTTAGGGAAACATAAGGAATGCTTCAGCAGCTCTGCTTATTAGTAGTAATAAAATCCAGATTAAAAATTGCAACCTCAGTTAAATCAAGGTTTAA
The DNA here is from genome assembly GCA_947846985.1 of Fratercula arctica. NCBI lineage: Eukaryota > Metazoa > Chordata > Aves > Charadriiformes > Alcidae > Fratercula > Fratercula arctica. The sequence continues at coordinate 17,193,423 of CANTUZ010000005.1, forward strand.
TTAGACTTTCAGTAGTCCAGAGCCTTCCCTTTATTTCCACAGCTATCTTCCTGCTGTTTCAGACACTCCACTCAGGTAGTCACATACGTTACTTCCCTTCCTGTGGTGCAGTCCTTCCCAGGAGAGGTGATCTAAATACTTTTTAAAAAAGTGATAAATTGTTTCCAATCCCTCCTTAGCTTGAAATTGACTTTTTTTTTTTTTTTTTTAATTCTATATATCCATTTAGGCCCTGATCTAAATCCACTGAAATCATTGGGGAGAGGGGGGACACAAAACAAATGGTGGAAACAAGTAGTAAATCAAGCCCATGGGTTGTACTCATGGCTTGAATATATAAGGCATTATCTTCATACGCATTTGGGCTTTCATTGTGGTCTTGTTTTCTGTGAGCCATTCGCGTTTTGTGGACTGACAGTGTGATGCATTGGACCTGTAGAATGTTGGGGACCTGCCACGTTCATAGGTGCAAGCAGGACGTGCCCTTTACTAGGTGTTTTTCCAGTATGCAAGACAGCAGCTGCTCTAGAAGTGTAAAGTTATGCAAAATGTGTGTAAAATTGGGGCAGAAAACCTTCCCCTGTCTCCCTCAGGGTATGCAGAGCTCTCAGGTACCTTGTGCTGAAAAGGTTTTCTTCCATGGAGTTTTATTTGCACACTGGGGAGCCCCGGCTGGGTGTGTATTCAGCAGTGTCCCTTCTTGGGGCAAGGAAATCTGGGAGCAGTGATACAACATCTTTTTTTCTATTTTCAAAAAAAAAAAAAAAAAATAGCACTAGACACAAAAAAAATTCCATTCCTTGCAGGATAAGTGAAGGTAGCCTTCATATAGACTGCTATAATTTATATGCTTGCCTTTTTTGATGTTGTTGCTGGGGAAAATAACAGTGTGTCTACTTGCTGTCCAGAGATCTACTGTGCCAAAGCAAATAATTGCAGCACGTGGCAAGCAGAGAAGGCACCAAGGTGTTTGATGGATGAACGTTCCTCCCTCAAGCAGAGAGGGATATTTGTGAGAAGCTAGTAATATACCATGGTTGAAATGGCCCATTCACTGTCTAAAATGCCCAATCAAGTTGCTCAGCAGAGACTTGAACAGCTGGTGTAGGAACAGAAATCACCATAGATAAAGCAGGTTGGCACCTAAATGACTGTGGGCCCTAATCAGGCCATGTTACCACTTTGTCTTTGGTGAATGAAGTCAAGGAAGATTTCATTGTGGGAAGGCTAAAATTTCCCCCAGCTCCTTCCCTTCCTCTTACACCTGCCTGAGTTCATCTGAAAGAAGATGCTTGGCATGTCATGCTACTGTTGAGATTTGGTATTGCTTTAGTGTCTCAAAGTCCTTATCCTTGATCAGAGCAAGATGCTGCTCAAACAGGTCCCAGAGAACTGCTGGTGGAGGATGGTAGTAAGCTGGATGGAGGGATGGAGAGCTGGAGCATTGATGTGGATGAGCGTAGCTGCTGAAGAGCTCCCCAGAAGTGAGAGCAGTTACAGCTAGCTGTGAGAGCAAAGACAGGCTCCTGTGCTGTAATTACAAAGGCTGGTGTTTTAATTGCTGCTGCTTGCTTCAGAGGTGTGCTCAAAATTAAGAAGGTACTTTATAATAGCAGCACTTACATTTTCTGTCACCTGCTTTCTTTTTAATTGTTCTAGGCTGAGATTTACCAAAGGAGGCTTCCTGAGCTATGTAAATCCCTTGAAAGGGTCTGGGCACTGGACTCTGAACTCTCCTGGGGGTGATTTCATGTTTCCCCTAAGCCAGGGTAATTGGGCTCTTCTGCACACCTAGTTGTGCAAGCCCGCTGCGTCCCACGTATAAAATCCAATGTCTACTTTAACTGATGTGAGGGAAAGCTGGCCCACCTCTTTTCTGTCACATAAATCAAGGAACATCCCTGGAGGCCACATAATTGCTGGATGTAAGGCAAGAGGAGGGAGTGTGCAGCTGGAGGGAGAGGGGAAAGCCTGTGTTTGCACAGTTAGGTGGGGAATTGAACTGCAGCCCTTTGAAAATTGCAGGTGGGAGAGTGGGCAGAATTTCTCCCTGATTTCAGAGCTTCTAGCCATTCTTCATTCTTTTTCCAAATTTAAATGAGACAGAGACCAATCCAAGGCTGGATAGACGGATTGCATACAATTAGATGTTCAAAATTAAAGCTCTAGTACACAGGTATAGTCAAAAGAGCTGGGACAGTGCTTCTCAAAAAGTACTTGGCTCATCCATTTGTTAGGGAAAATATCAAATATCCAGGAAAATATTGTCAGTCTTGGAGATCCTGAAATTGCTAGAAATTGTGAAGTTCCGTTTAAAAATACAAACTTGGAGGAGGGGGGTTAAGGAGCCTTCTTTACTGTTAATTTTTTTAAATTCTAGCTTACATTCCATGCACACTTCCAAGCTTTTCTCTCCAACCAGAAAAGGTGGTTTTTTTCAGGTTTTACTAACAAACAAACAAACATTTTTTCAAAGCAATGCCCTGAGGCTTAAAAGGAAAAAAAAAAATCCCAAGTACTGTGAAATTGATCACGAAATGGCAAATCATAGCAGCCCTAGTTAAAACACAAAATAGAGCCAACATCTCTTTAGTATCCTCTTTTACACTCCCCAAACCTTTCAAGTTTATGAAGAGTAGCTTTGGTGCCAGAGAAGCCATTTGCTCTGTAGGAGAACGAAATATATGCTATGGATGAGTCATAGGTGCCTCTGTTGGCATGTAAACTGTGTCGATGCATGCAGATAAGAGCATGGATATAGGTTTGTCCATAGGAATCGGTCAATACCAGCACACTTGTAGTCTGGAAGCGAGGTAGCCGTGTGTGCCAGGCCGTCTTCCTGGGCTGCTGCATCCCCTTTCCCAGGAGGCAGGCAGAGTACATCATAGCAATGTGCATAACTGCGGCTGGTTCTTGGAGCAGCGTGCTCGCAGGTGTCTTTTATATAGCACTGTGCTATGCTTTTGTTCACTTAGTATAATTGGCGGACTTTATTCAGGATAACACTCTCGCCAATTGATATGGTGGTAATTAAAGTCACTGTTATACATTAGGTGCTCACTGTTGTACATTATGTACTCATTGAAGGAAGAAGGGAAAATAGGTGAGGAAATGCTAGCTTTGAAGAAGAGGAGTGGTTGTGCCAATTATCTTGGATGAGTTGTTCAGTGACAGCTAATCCATGTGAGTGAAAACAAGTCCTCTGTGATGCTGTGCCAAGGTCAGGAATTTGAGCTCTATTTGGAGAGTGAAAGTTACAGTCTTGCAGATTAAAGCTCCTTAGAAGAAAACATCTTTATTGCATAAATGAAGCAGAGCTTTTCCAACTCTGTCATCCATTAATCTTCTCCCATTGATGCCCTCAAAAGGACTATGGCAGAGTAGAGCTAAGACCCCTTCATATGAACTGTTCAGGTGTGTAACATAGTGGGTGTGTTACACCCACATAGGTGTGTAACGCAGTGGGTTTGGGGAACTTGGCTTAGTGTGGGTATGCCCACGTGCATGCGTATGCACACAGGCTGCCAGAGGAGGTCAAGCAGTGTGTGCGCGCTTGATTTTGTGGGAGAGCAACTACTGCAAAAGTATAGTATCCTTTGTCATCTGTGATGACAACAGAGCTGTACTGATTTATACCACCTGGAGCTCCTGCTCGGTATGCTGCTACATTTTTACCATGTGGAAAATGGTCATATTCAGAAAGGTGACTGACTTTATTTTGTCCACGTTTTCTCATTTTGCAAATAGGACTGAATCGGCACTTAGTATGTTGGAGGTTGAGCTAAATTTGCAATACAGTAGCTGGTAATTTGGGATATCTAGTTTATCCATATGAATCGCTCTATTGTGCAGAACAAGGTCATTTTCCTCTCTGCCTTCTGTCAATCTAACCAGACACCATCTCGTAGACATTTTGTTCAATATCTGTGAAATCATTTTCAGTTCACTTCATATTTGTGTTATATATGTCTGTCTATGTCCCCCTGCCCCCCTCCCCCTCATTATTGGCAGATACATTATATAGGCTATCCAGAAACTGGCATTTCATTTTAGTCGCTGAAAATGCTTTACATTCCATAATAGATTGCAGTTTGTAGGACATGCAGTATGCGACGCTAAACAAGGAGATGCCCCTTTATTTTATTATGTTGGCCTCATTATGTATGTAATGACACTCATTTTAGTATGTACTAGTACTGTGTATTTTAATATCCATAGCAGAGTATAAATACAGTACTTCCCATATATAGCTTTTTTCTTTTTGTTATGGTTTGAGAAAACCCATAACAATTCATTGTTGTTCAGGCGATTATTCTATCACTTGATGACCCCTCCCCACCTGGAAAGGGGAATCAGGGGAAAGCAAGGAAACACAAGGGTTGAAATATAAATAGATTTAAAGGATAAGACTAAGTAATTATCAGTAATACTGAAGAACCACTATTAATCCTGATACTAATATAAGATATACAAGAATTATACTCAGCCGATTATATCCATAGGAAGCTGTGCACTCCCAGCAGTGGACAGTAAATGTCGGACACTGCGAGCACAACAGCTTCGGGAGGAAGGGAAGGGCTCAGGGGTCCGGCACTGGGGCAAGGAGTTTCTCTGGACCGCCGCCGTCAAGGGAGAGAGAAACTACGCAGCAAACTTTCTAATTTATATAAAATGCGATGTTCGTGGTATGAAATAATTCTGTTGGCCAGCCTGAGTCAAATGCCCAGGCCTCGCTCCTCGTCATCCCTGCACCTGGCAAGACTTGAAAACACTGAGACCTTGAATCCTACATAGCCTAGCTGGCTATAAAGCAAATATTTTCCCAAATTTAGACACTAGAGTCTTCTAAAAGTAGAGTTTTCCCCAGCGTTAGAAGAGAAATTAGTCCTGTGTCGTTCAACCTGGGACACTTTAATATAGTCATTTTGTATAAATAGTACTGTTTTCTTGCAGAGATTGCTATGTGTTCACTTGCCTATACAGATGAGTGTGTAAGGTCCTGGATGTGGAATCTCATTGACTTCATTATCCACTTATATTGGTGTGACGGAAGGAACAAGACCTCAGTATATAAAATGCCATCATATAGTTTACGCTTGCCTGTCCTGCAAAGTGTGTGTGTAAAAGGGAATCGATGGCCTTAAAGATAGTTACCTCCGAGCATTAAGGGTTTGTTCATTGCAAAGACCAAGTTGGATAGGTTGGTCCTTCAAATACAAAGTGTTGCTGGAGCTCAACACCATCAATACTTCTATTGCAGTGTGAAAACAAACATTAAGGCCCTGAATTCCTTTGCAAAACAGGATTGCTATGTTCCAGGCAGCCCCGCCGGCAGGTGCCTCTACCAGCCCCAGGGTCACCCGCCCTTTGCAGCGTGGGTGCTCTGGCTGCCAGCTTCTCTCCTCTGCTCTTCCCTGGGCTCTCCAGCGCAGCCTGAGAAATTAGTCCTTCCAAGTTAATTTGTTGTGGGAAATGGCTCCCGGCAGCTTCTTTCCTTATTGCTGATCCATCCAGGGAAAGTCACTACTACTGGACTCCTTTCTAACCTATCTGTAAGTAATTTTTATTTATCTCTTGGTCTAGGGCTTTTTTTTCTTCCATGTTCGGGATGATACTCCCTTCTATCACTGAGGCACTGCGAGCTTAATTAATATGTACTAAATGCACTGGAAAACCTGAAGGGGCAAAAAGGTGCTGTCAAACAGTAGGATTTTTCAAGTGGAAATACTCCACTGCTCACATATAATTGAAACCAGGCTTTTCCAGAGCGTCTCACTTGCATGGGGATCTGCCAGTGCTGGAGAGCTGCGAGTACAGACACACCCTGTAATTGCATAAATGCAGAATGAATCTAAGGGGGACAAAGTCTATTAAAGTTGTATTTTGGAAGGTAGGATTGTTGTTAAGGTTTTGAGGTTTGGGGTTTTTTAAACTGTTTATGAAACAGAAAAGCTGCCATTGCTCTGAGAAAGCTGTGTGAGCATCCCTGGTAGGGGATGAGCCTGGGTAGTTTTGGGGATGAGTCTTGGGGCTTCCTTTACTGAACATGAGCACTCACACTGTGAGAAGCACCACTGCTGGGTGTTATACACCAAAGCCAACTGGGCAGAAGGGCAATGCAAATCAGATAAAGCAGGTTCTTGAACAGATTGAGCTTTATGCTTTACTAAACCAGAACATAAATGTCAAATTCCTTATAAATACCAGGCAGTGCGCAGCTGCATTGAGCTAGCATAGCTGCTGTGGTCTACTGGGTGGGAGAGCAGGGTCAAGCTGTTCCCCCACAAGCCAGAAATATGGTGGTTGTGTTTCTCAAAAGTAATTATCCGCTTTTCCCCCTCAGCCTGAGGCAATGGGTCACCCCCTTCTTAGCGTGGTGAAGAATGTGTCCAGTCAGCGCGGGGGGAAATCCTGGAATAGTCCAGAAGTGCCAAGCATGCAAACACAATACCGGCATTGGCGAATTGGCGTGAATAGCTTCGCAGCACTGTAATGTGGTCTGCAAATTGCAAGGCTGACTTGTTACAAAGACCACAGATCCATCACTTTGAAATGTCAGGCCTTTGTCACCCAAAATAGGCTTTTGTCGTCTTTTTCCATGCGTGATACATGGATTTTTTTTCTTTTTTTCGTTTTCGTCTTTTTTGCTTTGTGTCATACGGTATAATTGGAAAAGACTCTGGGCATTCCACACTGAGAAGCTCAGCTAGGAAGTAAAGCTCCTTCCTAGTTGCTCGCTGACCAAAGATGTGCAGGCGCAGTTGAGTTGTGGTCGAGACAGGCAACCAAGAGGCAGCTCTTGGGACTCCTGGTACAGTGTTAGGATGTGCTCCCCTCTCTGCCTACTGCAATGCTGTGTATGTAGGGTCTAGGAGAGCCATCACTGAGCCATTACGTCTGACGCCTAAAACCTAAATTCCCCTTTTTACTGCCTTGAATTGTGGCCCAGGCTGTCACGTTTGCATTTTCAATGACTGGATTGTGAGTGTGGGCTCTTTCCTTCCAGCTTACCTGCACGAATCAGGCATATGTGGATCCTGTGTGAAAACACAGTATGCAGTGTTAGCAAGAGAGAGCTGTGGTGATTTTCTGAGTCTTGATTAGATGAGATGTGTTCCATGTGTGAGTTACAAACCTCAGAAAGGAAAGAAAAAACAAGTCTCTATTTTTACACACATGCTTGTTCCACCAGAATTATAGCACGTACCAAGAGTAGTACATACTTAAGGTCTCGTCCAGTTTTGAGGTTGAGGGCTGTGCTGTGGATGGTGCAGTGGGAGGGGATTCAGGGTGTTGCCAGTATCATTTTTGTTCAGGTAAAGATTGTGCTTTGCAGATACAGTCTCCGCTTGTGGAGTAATCTCCACTTCCTGTGCAATTATTTTACGTTGTGGAGCAGTCCTGGAGTATGCAAACTGGATTACCTTCAGATGAAACTAAGTTGTGGCCCAACTGCTTATGATAACCAGAAGAGATAGCCCAGAGTAAAACCTGTCCTGTAACTTGATTCCCCAATCTGGATTCATCTGCCGTCTGGGTAATTACAGTTCATGAGTTTGGATCTTCGTGTTTGTGAAAGACATCAGCAGCCTTGGCGAAATCAGCCAGATGTTAAAGTCATTGGCCCATGTGCTGTGTGGGAACCTGGAGGAGACAGGTTGCCTGAGGGCCTTTTGCAGGTGTGGTGGAAGATTAATAAAGTATTGTGGGTTATCACATTGCTCCTAAGTTTGGCCCCAGCAGACTGGGACATACTTTTAGTGTGGTCACTGATGTTGAGTTCTGACCAACAAATGACAGACCTCAGTTTCGTTCTCATGGGTCTTCTGTGCCCCATGCAAACTGGAGGGCTTTTAACCTTCTCAAAACTGGAGTCCAATATTTGTGCTTTTTCTTGTAGCTAACACCTAAACTTGTAGGAGACAGTACTCTTGTGCTGTTTCAGTGTAATTATTACTAACAAATATCACAGAGGAAACACAGAACTCTGAAAATTATCTTGGCAGCAAAGTCCATGAAGAGCAGACTTTCTTTTGTAAGTTTAATCTCTAAATAGCTTTATTCCTTTTAGATTTGGAATCTTCCCTATATAAATTAATTTCAGGTAAGAAAGGGTGAGTTGATGAGGGTTTAATTTTCTGGTTTTGTTCTTATCTCACCATTCTTCTGCTCTCTTGGGTTAGCTTCGTGTGCGCAGTTTGCTTTTGTGGAAGGAGGTGTATAAACCCAGCCACCTCCACCCTCCACTTTTTCTTTTCTTTTTTTTTTTTTTTTAAGATGTGAAAAGAAATGTTTCTTCCCCCTTTACAGGAAGGCAGGGCATGAGCACTGCGTAACTCTCTGAGTGACTGGCAGAAGGAAGTGGATATGTTACTGTTAATGGCAGGCTGTCCAGCACTGAAGGGCACACAAGATTAGCTTTTTCTGAGCGAGTTTGAAATGGCCTTCTCAGAAATGTCATGTGAGTCCCCTTTTCATATGCCAGCATCCCTTTCCAGTCAGTTGAAGGAAACCCGGCTGCTCTTGTTTCCGGGATGAGACATATGAGGGAAAAGTGTGTATTTCTTGGAAGATAAGTAAAAGACTCACATCCAAGCATAAATTTAGGGGAAGAAAAGATGACTTCCTCCCATCCCCCCATGTTAATATAGGTTGTAGTTGATTGGCTATGTCATGTGCAAAGCTTGAAAAGTCCACTAAGAGTCTCATTAGCTTGATCAGAATTTAATTTGACCAAGCTATTCATACTATTCTCTTTTTCTTATGCATCCTAACATAGTGTCAGAGGCCATGCCAGTGAAATTAGGCCCTTGCTTTCTGGGACATATGAAAACCCAGAGCTCTACCCCAAAGAATTTGCATTTCAGGGCCCAGTCCTCATATTTCCCCCTGCCCCAGCACTGTCACATCACTGGTGCCTTTGCAAAGCCCTGCGTAATTCAGCTGTAGGGCTGGAAATTCCACTCCCATGATTGGTCTGTAGGAGAGGGTCAAGGTGTTCTAAGGTGTGAGCAAAAGTCCTCTACCAGCCCCAAAGAGAAAATAGTAACCGGAGTGTTTTGGGGGAAGAGATCTGGCAGCAAGTGTGCAATCACTGTCTCACTGTTGATGCTAATGCCTTAGCATTTATATTGTGTTTTCTTCTTGGCCTTGGCCAGGGAATTGTTTGCCATGTGAACCACTTGCTCATACCTTTCTAAAGCCAAGAAATTTTAAACATCTAACCATGCCAGACTTTGAGTCAGCTCCGAGCAGCACTCCTAAAACCTTTAATGGACTCTGAAAGAGGGCAAGAGCTCAGCAGCTCATCATCCCATCGCAGGGCTTTCCTCTGCAGGGAACACCTGCAAGTGCTTCTCTCCATCCGCTCTGAGGCTATTGCCCTTTCTGGTTACACAGAAGCTGCACAGTGAGATGTCCAAGATGTGGGGAAGGATGTTAGTGTCCCATATCTCACAGGACCTGTGGGATAAGGTCCTTTTGGTTGCAGCAAGGTGCATAGGTGTTAGTGGAACAGCTCCAGCTGACCTCAATCCCCAAATCATCATTTTGTGCTGCAGCTCTCTGCTGATGAAGTCCTTATTGGTGTAAAATGTCATATGGACCAGCTCGCAGCTGTCATCTGAAAAGGTTATGTTTTACCAGTGGCTTGATTTTTCCTATTTTCATAATGTTGGGTGAACCTGTTTTAAATTTCACTGGGACAACCAGGAACAGGGACTGATAACCTGAGAGCCTCCTGTAGCTGAATCTGCATGAGCAGATTTACAATTAATGAAGTGGCAAGGCTTGCCGCTGAATTCCTGAAGGGTAGTGATGGAACCCCTCTTCAGCACTCTGTGTATCGTGCAAACAATATTGCAAGTAATAGGTAGCTGTGAGGAAGTGCTCTGATCCTTTTTTTTCTTTAATATGATCTTTTTTTCTTTTAAATAGTTTGTGTTTTTTTTTTTTTTTTAAATTTTGCCACTTAGCAAGTAGAAAGTTGTTCCTACTGGGCTGCAACAGGCTGATGTAGTCTAAGTTTTTACTTGTTGACTTATCCTTGCACAACTCCCAGGAAAATGTACTGCAGGCTTTGCTCCATCTGGCTAAATGCCCCATCTCTGTGAGGCACAAACTGAATTAAGAAACAAAGCTATTTTCTACAGTCTGGCTGTTGCTACTCAGTCAGACATTGTTAGAAACCATTTTAAACACGGATCCCGAAGTTGATTTCGTGTTGAGTACAAATAGGCACTAGAAAGCGATACCTTTGTAGCTGAAGACTGAAAGTGGTGTTGATTTTTCCCAGCTTCGGTACCAGCTTTGGCATATGAACACGGCCTGTGTCCCAGGCAGTCTTGCATGGTAATAAGTAGTTCCACGTATTATTCAGGTGCTTGAATTGGCATTGGGATTCTTGGAGATGTTGGCTTACTCTTGAGAATAAAAATGTAGAAAATCAGTCTGAATTTTGCTAGAATATCTACAAACAGCTCCAAGGTAGATGTGGGATGGGGCTCCTTTAGTTTTGTGAATTCACCCTCCTTTGTTCCATATCTATCTCTTGGACTTGCTGGAAAGTAAATCTACTTTTCCTCAATCTGCATTATAAAGGGAAGCTCTTTTGTTATGTGTCTGCATTTCTCTTCTCTGGCCCCCTCCACACACACAATCTCCAAACTGTAACTACTGTGGAACAAAGGCTCCTCTACCCTTTTGTGGTTTTGACAGCCCCAGGTTTTAAGCCCTCTCAGGGTGATATGAGTGGAGCTGTGCAGAGAGGCCACGATGCGACCCTAACCTAGTGTTGGGGCTCCCATCCAGGTACTGGCAATAAACTAAGCTTTGGAGATGCAAGAGCTTGGGAAACAAAATACTGTTTTAGCAGGTATATGAGTTTAAACTAAATAAAGTGAAGCTGCCAGCCCTTTCCCCAGACGCACTAGTGACTTGAGGTCGATACTGAGTCTGGACACTACCTCTAGGAGCCTGTGAGTCCAGATGTACGTCTCTCAGCTGACCTAATCTGCTTCTCAAGTCTGAGATGAATCTGGTGTGGTGGTAGGGTTTATTGGTGAGCTGCCGAGGTGTATACTGTTGTGTCAATGGGGGAAGGTCCCACATGAAGATATATCATAAAAATTGAATTCCCTCTCCCCTAAGGTCACAAAATATGAAGCTGTCTGCTGAGGAGCTCCAGAGGAAATGATTAATGGGGACCTCGGAAATCTGAAAGCTGCGCTGCTGAGCCTATCGGCTATATGAGCTGAAAGGTCTGACATCCCTACAATTGCAGGCTAGTAGGAAGAGTGAGATAGCATCGCTGCCTTGGCCTCTCCTCTGCCATCTCCCCCTTCCTTTGCAGCTCAATCCAATCTCAAGATGCATCCAAAATATAAATACAAGCTGGAAAATTTCTGAGTGAACAGTGTTCTTCCCCACATCCCTCTGTCGTATCTGCACCAGCTCTGTTAAATGAGATGTGCTTTGAGGAGCAGAAATGTTTAAATGCGCTTAGTAGTGACTTAGCTTCTTTATTTCTTTTCCTCCTCTGTTCTCTTGGAAATAGGCAGTGTGTGGTTGGATCACGGTGTTGCTATGGTGAGTTTTAAGCTACACCTTTGATCATAGTTGATAGGTGCCAGCGAGCATACTAATTCCAAGCTGTCCATATGGTTCCAGACCAAAATACCTCTCTTTTGCTACTTTTAATTTTGTTGAACATTTCGCCTGCTAGCTAACACACTACTGTGTCTTACCGTGCTGCTCTAAGAAATCGGATCAGGTTTGATATTTCCTTTTCTCATTGGAGCAGCCGCTGGCAGAATTAAAGCTGAGTTTCTTTCCATTTGTGAGAGTTAACGGTCAGGTCACTCTGTCTTCCTCAGAGCTGACTTTGGCAGCTCTTTAAGATTGGGTGTAAAAAGAACATTAGGAGATGGGAGAAGAAAGGCTCTGTGCATCAAAGCATGAGGTACCACAACAGTATCAACTCCTCTAGCCAATTCAGCAGTAGAGTTAATTGGAAGAAAGAATCCTGTTTGATTTTTCCTTTGGTAGTAGCTGCAAGAAAAGGCCCCACTGATAAACATTGCAGTGTATGCAGACGAGTGCCACATCATGGTGTACCCTTGATGTTGAAGTGTAAGGAGAGAAAGTGAAGGCTTTGGAGGGCTGATAGGAGGAATCAGAGAGTGTTCCTCATTAGACTGTGGGAATATAAGGGTTTGCACCCTTAGAGCCTGAGACCCAGGTGGGACTGGTTTCCAAGAAACAGTGTTTCCAGATAAGCAAGCATTTCATGTATGGTACTTTAAAAAAGTATCTGATAACTTCTTAGCAGAAGTGAAGCAGCAGATAAGGGAGGTCACCTGGCTTAAGATCAGCCTCTTAGTGAAGGAGTAACTTTAGCTTGATACTGTATTGGTGTTGTCCTTAATGAACATGGAAAGGACCCTTTCTGCTTATTGACATGGAGGATTGTTACCAGAGGCTTTTGCTGGGGTAACTGGCTTCAGGTAGTCTCATGTAGATGTATCTATTTCATGTGAACTTCTGGGTATGTGAAATAAGACCCTGAGGTTCTTCCCCTGAAAATCAGTAGCAGAACTCCTACTGCAGATAAAGGAGACAAGGTCACATGGTTCTGTCCCAACAAGCACAATGAAGTCTACAAAATGGTTCAGCTAGAAATGTGGCTGGAGTGGCAGATTGTCCTGTCTGCCTTGTTTATATTGGCCAAAGAGGAGTCCATAGTTTCAAAGCCTTGCTAAAACACTCGGGCCTTCTCACTGAATTGAAAGCAAAAGCCCTGCTGAAGTCAGGGGGGGGGGGGCTTGGGCATCACCCAATTTTAGGCAAATTTCTGGAAGTTATTAATGCATTTAATAACTTGCCTGTATGATTTGGGGACGATGTGGGAATGACTGGATTCATGCATATATGTGGGAGCAAGTGCTGTAATTCAGAAACACTGTCAAAAATCAGTGTTTTCCTTGGTGTTTGGGGGAAGTCTGGCCCCCTGCAGCAAGGTTGGCTGGATGGTGGTTTTCTGGCCTTCAACTTCACTTATTCTGCAATAGTTAAATGCCTCCTACCTGTGAAGATATTTTACTGGCCTGTGTGGTTTTATACAAATATGACTGAAAAGCCAAATGACAGGGAATGTGGTGCTTAGTTATTTTCTGTGATTTATGCTCTGGTTTATCTGGCGAGGCAGCCTACATACCCAAGAGAACAGTCTGAATATCTGTGGGAGCAGAGATCAGATAGCGGTCTGCCATGGCTTGTTGGGCTGGAGGGCTTAATCAGCTATTAGAAGGCGATATTAGGAAATATGATTTACAAAGAGACTCTCTTCAGACGGTTTTGAGTCTTTTGTCAGTTCTAATAGAATATTCAAGAGGAAGTTTGCAATTTCAGTCTAATCCTTTTGGTTTTACTTTTCATTTTTGTGTACTTGTTTTTCTGCCAAGCAATTGCCCGCTGCAGCGATTTGCTAGGACTTGCTTACCTAGGCTTCTGTTATTATCCTCGTTGAATATTATTATTTACGTGTATAGTAATACCTAGAGCTTCTGATCTGGGATCAAAGCCCCATTGTGCTAGATGTTCCACAGACCTAGTTTATTAAAGATGAGTATTCACTATCCTAGGAAAGTATGGGCTTACCTTATGATATCAAGAAGGGACAGAACAAGGTAAAAGAAAAGCCTTCACATGCAATATAATAAGCAATGGTCAATGCATACCAGCTGTCTTGTTTTGGAAAGGCCAGAAAATGTTGTTTTCCCCAGCAAAACAGCACTTATCGAAGTATTTTCATTTTTGTTGCCTCTGAGAAATATTTGCAGTGCTTTTTCAGCACAGAAAGGTTTTTGCTATCATTTGCAGGACTACAGCCAACTTCACCAATCAGTGGGCACAAGAGGTTTCTTTAAACAGAAATTAGGGAATCCCGGGTAAGAAGTTTGCATGACAAACTTTAGTCAAATGTATACTCCTTTGAATTAAAACCTGGCCTGAGCCTCTAGTAAGTCCTTGCCTTGGTCCAGATCCTGCAAGCTTCCGCATCTTCTGACCACTTCTGCAAAGCAGTTGGCACGGCTCATGTTACTCCTACTTGGCATGTCTGCTATAATTGTATTATAAGAGGCAGCATCACTGACCTTAAAGGGATTAAATAGATATAGTTTTTGGATAAATCTGAGTGTTTCTCATATGCTGAACTGGATAGTAGCATTAGCTGGGCTGGGAACTGGCTGGCTGATGTGCAGCCCTACCAAGAAGGACCATAGGGTCCCTGTGGACACAATGTTAAAGAAGAGCCAACATTGTCAATAAGGTAAACTATATGCTGGGCTACACTATGAGAGGAGCATTGACGCAGATTGAAGGAGATTAGTATTTTCTTCTACCCTTTCATGCCCTCCCACTTAAAGGGGGTTGTGGAGAAGCTCAGGGGGCCCAAACCTGCTGACCATGTTTCATCTATGAGAAAATCAGTAGCAGCGAGTTCGAGACTTTTTCAAGAGTACCACAAAGTGAAAGCTGAATGCGTCTCAGCAGGCACAAAGTCTGGGAATTTCCCCTCCTGTGGGAATGGAGGCTTTAAATGTTATCTTCCTCATCTTAAATGCCTTCTCAGCAAGCCTGTCTGTACCAGTGGGATTTGTCCACCCAAGTCTGGCGGTGTCCTTGGAAAAAATCAGCTTTTGCATAATCAGCCTCAATAGGGAGGGTACCTAAAGCTTGCGGGGTCAGGTTTGTTTTGTTTGTTGTCTTGTTTTGGGATTTAGTTTTTTTTTCCTTTTTTTTGGAGCAACACTCTATTTCTCCTGCCAGCAAGGAGGCAAACATCTCTTCCACCTTGGAACTGTGCAGCCTGCTCTTCTGTTTTTCTGCTGACTCCCGCACTTGGCTTTCTGTTGTTGCTGCTGCTGGTGAGCTTAATTTCAGAGATGTGCCAGGCTGAGCAGGGAGATCCAAATTTAGGTCTCTGCCTTTAAACAGAACAGAAGGTCTACAGAAGGCATTTTTTAGGGTAGCTATTCCGAATAGCTAATAACAGAGGCTTATTGGCTGTGCATGAGACTTCGCTGCACCCCTGGAGCTAGCTGTGCTGGGCACTTGGCTTTTTTTTCTTTCATGCCTTCATTACTTGCCATGGTGATGGCCCTAGGTGACAGCGGTCCCAGAGAGAAGTTGGGAGCAAAAGCCTCCAGTCAGACTTGATGTAGGACTAGAGTTACTTCTACTTTTCAAGACTCTGGGTCACTTCATCCCACCCAGGCCTGTTTCCTTGCTTAGCTTATGTACTGGTCTCCTGATGCATCTCCTCTCTTCTTCATATTCCTAGTGAAATGCTGGTGCAGTGAGTTTTATTCCAGCCTGGCGGAGAAAGATGTTTCCTGAACAGAAGATGGCATAGAAGGGTGGAGCAGACATGATTTCCCTAACGGAAACTGAATTAGTGTATACCTGTGTAGGGACTGTAGCCAGGAGGGCTATATTACGTAGCTCTTGCACTGCTTTGAGTCACAGAATGATTGGAGATTGGAGCTGGGCATTTTAAGAATCGGAGAGCTATTTCTGGCTTGTTTGGATGGAGTTTAGAAGCAAGAGGGAAGGGGCTGAAAATGAACAGGCTGGTGAGAAAATTAATGATGTGGCATATAACTAATTGCAAGACAAATGCCATCTTGTGTATGTGTTATTTTGTTTTAAAATTGGCTGGCAGTTAACTACTTATTACTTGAAGTCTTTTGTGTCTTCAGGTTTAACATCTAAACTGTAAGAGAATTCACAGTTCTCCAGGCTTAACTAGAAGCACATTTTAAAAGGCAGCCTGCAAGCTTGCAGTTACTTAACTTTGTCTTTGTTCTTTGGTAATACAGCAATGGTAAATGTATATATAACTCCAGGAGTCTACTTGTAGGTGTGTCTGGTTACTGTATTTCTTTCTTCTTAGATTCTTAAGTAGCTAATATTTGAGTAAGCAAAAGCTGAGCAAAAGTATTGCGTTATCATCGGTTGCTTTATTTAATACTCAAGCCTCCTTCACTTTTTTTCATTAAAGGGATTTGAGCCTGACAGTTTGCTGGGTTGCATGAGGGCCGTGCCAGGAGAGTAGTGCTCTGTGCCACAACTGCCAACGGCAGGCTGCACCCACTTTTCTTCCCTTTCCAAAATACTCCTCTGGCTCTGGACATGTCTACGTTTGGACCTGGTCCAGGTCTTGTGACAGTTCTTTATGTGGCTTCTTGAATGCACAAGTTTAGCCAGAAAATAGTGAAATAAGCTTTGAATCTTGCCTCACGTTGCAGATCTGTGGGAGGAAGATGGTAGTAGCTACATGAATGATTTCCAACATTGCATGTAAGTCTGGGGTGGAATTAAACTGCTTATAAAATGAGCTGCTGCCATGGGAACAATGTAGTAATGATTTCAGGGTTCTGAAGAATGCTTAATCAGGATTTGGGAGAATAGCCACCTGGACCATTACCTCCTGTGCCTTAGTTTCTTAGTTTTCTATAATGATGCTCCTGCTCATTGCCTTAACATCAGTGAGTGGGACATGGGAAGGAGCTAAGGATACTTGAAGGACTCTGAGGCATTTCAGTGTGGTGAAAAATGGTGAAAAGTCTTCCTGAACTGCCCTTTCCAAAGAATCTCACCCTTGTATTTGATAGCAGTTGCTCTGTGCTGCTTTGTCCTGTGCTGAAATGATTGCTGTTGAGGATACTATTATGAAAAGGGCTGGGATTGTGGCTCGTTCTTCTCTATCAGCAAGTGCTGTGCTTGAGGGGGCATGGGCGTAGATCAGGTAAAGGAAAAGAGGCCCAGAGTCCTCCCCCTAAGCTTCAGGCTCTTCAGTGAGGTGTGAAGAGTACGGGGCTGTTGCTGGTCTCCAGATATCTCTCAAGGGTAATTCTTTGCAGGACTACCTGGAATAAGATTGCATCAATCTGGACCTGAATGTGTCATATTTAGGCCATTAGCTCCATCCCCATCCTAATTCAGCAGGGATCAGAGACCATCTTTTTTCTATTTTAGAGTCAAACACCTACTTTGCTGGCATGTTTATCCTCAGTTCATTAAAATTAAAACTATTCTGTAAGACCTCAGCCATTCATTAAGCTAACAAACCAGTCCTGATTGTAATTTATGTGGCTGGAATTTAATTTTGCACGAGCCCTGGTGCACAGGAAGCTTATAGATGCTCTGTGATTGCCTTTCAATGGGCTCGCTGGTACTTACACCATTATACTGTTATTTCTAGCAGGGACACACTAATACTTTCCTGCTTAAACCTGTCTAGGAATCTATTGATGGGGTGTCCTACTTCCAAATTGCAAAGAGGAGCAAAACTCATCAGACAACGTAAATGGTAATAATTTCAGCAAATGCTTTCTGTGTAAGGAGATTGATGTTTTAAGTGGCTCAGCAAATTGGCAATAATGATGAGCGATTCTCTACCATTCTTCGCAAAGGAACATATCTTTGATGAAAGAAGTAATTAAGTGCAGCCACCTTCTGGACTGAGTAAAGCAGACTTTTTCCCATTGTCTTCTAAGTTAACTATTAGACCTACAAGTCATGTTTAATGAGCTTTCTGCTTCTAGACCAGCAGGAATCTGCAATGAAGCTGGGGAAATGTGACCAGCACTTACGGCAAGTGCCTACTGCAGTACTTTCAGTTTACACTGGACAAAGCTGTGATTTCCTTGTAGTGGAAATGGGATAAACCAGGAGATGAGCAATAATTCCGCAACAGCTGCTGTTCCTGTTGTGCTATTTGCTCATCTTATAGGTAGCGGCTGCAGAAAGAACATTGGCCAGTTCCCTAATGCAACATATGGAAAGATTTCAGCTTGGATGTCTGCATACATCCTGACTCTGTATTCATAGATGTGAGAAAGAGATCTAAATTGAAGGTAGAAATGAATGCAGCATTATATAGAAGCTTCACTGTAGGGCTCCTTTTGCTTTGCTACAGAAGACATTATTAGCATGGTCTATATGTTGCAGCAGCCCCTGAACTGCTTCACCTACCTAGCTGCAAGACGATCCCTGATTGAGTAGGGAAACCCAGGGAGCAGTTTCCAGATTCATTTCTTTCTAACAGTAAAACTCAGTTTCCTGATTTGGTCTCCTCCTGAGCCTAAGTAAACTTCTTGCACCCACGGTGTCCTTTCACAGGGTGATCCTACTTGTGTGAAGAATGGGGATGCTGTTAGCTTCACTTAGAAGACGCAAAGTCCTGCCTTGAAAAAGACAGCAAACAATCAGTTGTTATCCGTGCTGATGCCAGTCATCATTTTACAGACCTCTGTTTTGTCCTCCTAAGGTGTTTCCCAGAGTACTGAGTTCCAGGCTATTCAGTTGTTCCTTATACAGAGCAATACCTTTGATCATTCTTGCTGTCTTTCCATGAGCATATTCCAGCTCTAATTTATCTTGTCTGAGGTGAAAGGACCAGAACTTCATGTAGTATTCAGTATGTGGATTGGCTGAGGATTCGTAATGTCATCTTTCCTACTCCAGTGTGGGGTCCTAAGGAAACTTCACTGCTGACTCCCTTTCACTGGGAACCAAACGCTTACTCCTATCCTCTGTTTCCTAACTTCTAAAACAATTGTTTTTCTATGCAAGGACTTCCCTTCTTATCCTGTAGCTTTTAGCTTTCAAGAGCTTTAGATGAAGATCTTTGTCACAACTCTGCTTGAAATTCAGACTATGTGAGATAAATCACTTCTATCCACATAGTTGCTGACATATTGCAGCAATTCCAAGAAGCTGGAAAGGCTCCCCCTTACCTCAGTTGTGATCATTGAAACTTCAGATAGATCCTGAAAAGGCTTCACTGTGAGAACCTCCCCAGTTTCTGTTTGTGTTTCTCTTGCAATTAGATCTACATAGGTTTTAATAGGTATGGTTTTTGTTACTGACTTGAAACAGTTTTTAGATTGATTCCTGCTACAAAGAATATCAAGAGACTAGCTATGTTTTCCCCCCCTATTTGTCACATTTTCTTTTAACATCATTTCAATTCTCTTTAAAAGGAGAAGAAAACACAGACAAATGTCTTGCACTTGGGATGTTTTTTGTTGCACTGGCAAGGCAAAGAGATCTCCAAATTCGGAAAATTACATATATATCCCTTTTAACTGACAGATCAGTGGAAAGCAGTTGCTGCTGTAAACAAGAATTACACCCCATAGTTTTCTTCGGGCAAGATAAAGAATACAGATATGTAGTATTTAAAATGTTCATAAAAGTCGCTCCATTGCTCTAAATCTTCGTGGTCACATTCGAAGAAAAATAAAGTGCTGCTGTTTCCGCATTCAACTCAGCTCATCTAGGTATGACTTATTTCTCTCCTGTGTTTACCCAGTTCTGATAAGACTATCTATTTTGATTGTGATGGGATTGAACTTTGTGCAGGCAGGCTCACAGCTCACACTGGCACTGTCAGGACAGCTTATGGCTTTTCACATTGATTTCTCTGTGCCATTATAATCTTATCAGCTTGTTTTCATCCCCAGGAGGTATGCAGAAATGCAAATGCTAACCTAGCTCTCTCAGTTTCTAGAAGCAGCTGAAGCCAATGAGTTTTGTATGGAACTAAATTTCTTTTCATCTCACCTGTTGTAACATGGAGTCTTCAAAATAGTACCCACATCAGGCAATTAGCAGGCATATAAATGATGCTTCAGCACAAAGTGAATTTTTTTTGCCTCTCTTCTGATTTCAAATTGTGACACTTTGGTTGTGTTTTTTGCAAGTCCAAGCAGAATAGTAAATACTGAATTGCCAGCTCTACTGAGAAAGCATGCTCTAGGCTTCCTCAGCACCCAAGCTGTTTTGACAATCAAATCTCTTAGTTTGTTGCCAGGCTTTTTTATAAATGTCTTCACTTTTCATGTTTTTGCTATCAGGAGAGCTAGAAGCCTATATTTTGTAAAATAAAAGCTGATATGATTCATGTTCACGTGTCCCCAAGAACACAGGATTGAGGAAATATACCGAATTCCTTTAAATTTGAAATGAAATGGCAAGTTTTCACAACAAAATATATAGTTCAACACCAACACCTTATTATTTTATGAATGTGTTTATTGTTATTATATAACCCTGGTCTCTGAACTTTTCAATAGGAAAAAAGAAATTTAGGATGTTCAGAGTTGGGTGCCTTGGAGATGAGATGTCTTTAAGGCACTTGTATAAACGCTGCCGGCTTTCAGAAGTGCTGACTCTTGCAATAGCTGCTGGAGTTGGTAAAATCTGTGGCTGCTCAGACCTTTGAAAACCAGGCTGGTTTTGTTCAGGTGAGCAGATGTGGAGTTAGATGCAGACATCTGAGTATCAAGGCTGGAAGAGGTGCCTAATAACAATGATATCCCAGAACTCAGGTAACTTACAGGCCTTTACGTGCTGAAGGCTGTTGTTGATGACAGTTTTACATCCTGATTCAACGAGCACTCCTGCTCTGCGAAGCCCTGAGGTACAGTTTAGGCTATATAGGTTGCATTAGCCTATACCCTGCTGACGCTTTGTGTACTTAGATACTTGTGTTTTGCTGAACTGGAATATTTAAGCATGCACTTGAATATTTTGCTGAACTGCTGCCCTAGAAAGGTGACATAAATTGAGTTTATGTAATTTCTAAAACACTGCAATGAATACTAAAGAGAAAGATGCTTCTCTGCATCCTTTTGTGCTAGCACTTCTGTGATAGGGTTTTTGGTGTTTTGTTTCTCAAAGTTAGACATTCTATCACGTTATTCTTGTACTGTGTTAATTTTTTTAGTTCTTAATTCAGAGACATCTTTGGAGACTGTATTCTTCTGTTAAGTGAAATAAAACTTTCATCTATCCTTTGACATGTCAGACAATGACATCTATTTATTTTCAGCTGAGGACATTTTGTTTTGAACTATTAGTCTTGAGATTTATTTCCCTATTTCCCTGTCTTCTTTTCATCAGAACTAAATGCACAGTCATGATTGTTCTTCTCAGACCCAAGCCTTCAGTTTCCTCTCTTCTTGGTTTCAGTTTGATTACAGCTACATCAGGAACACTGTTTTGAAATCCAGACTCCAAATATGTGTCTTTCTTTCACTGAGTGAAGTATATTCTCCTGGGAAATCCAATGCGCAAATTGATTTCTGGGCATGACCTGAAAATGATTCACAAATGGGGACTAGTCAAGATTTTTCAAGCGTCAGTCCTGATTTCAGGTTATCTTAAATCTTTAATATGCCACTTGAAGTGCTGGAGAAGATCCTGTCTTGCAAAATGTGGCTGCTGAGCTCTTTGAAATGACAATCTCTTACATTCTCTTCACTTGGACGTCTGAGTTGCTAAGTGCTTTTCACCACTGACATAACAAAAACGGCCCATTCTTTTTTCTTCAAACTCAGGAATATGACTGACACTGTTTAATAACTAGGAAAGACTGTTATCTATATTCAGAGAAGTACAAGGTCTGTTTATCTTTCAAATTTGTAGTTTATTTCAAACTAATTATTGAAAGCCTTAACCACTTGTGTATGTCTGTAAGCTGAAGTGCCTGTGGTATCTGTCTTCTCCATATCTAAAGGAGGGGACACCATTGGTGTATTGCACTGATGGATGAGTGGTAGACAGAATCGTTACGCACAGGCAAAAAAACCCACCTGTCTATTATACGTCCATCCTATTTGTTGTGGAGAGATGCCAAATAGCACCAATACTTGGTGGGTAGGTTCATATCGCACTCAGCTAATGTGAGGACCAGTTGCTTCTCCATTGACCTCCCTTTACATTGCCATTTGCTCTTGTCTCTTTTTCTGAACTGGCACAAGTGCACATAAAACCAGGTTCTACAAAACCATCTATTTATTTTGGGATGGTTAAACTCCCTGAATCAGCTCACTGTGCCTCTCAACGAAGATGCAGGATCTTGGAGCTGCCTTCACTCCCAGTGAGGAGCAGATGTTACTGCTCTTGGGAGCAGCTCATTGTCAAAGCTGTGCTGTTGTGTAATGAAGCCTGCATCCCAGGGGCAAAGCCTATATATCCTGGATTCACAGCCCCACCTTGGGATGCTTTGGATGAGGGCTCCCATGGATGCCCAAAAGCCAGGGAAGACACACCAGATCCACTCTTACTATCTCTGCAGTCAGTTGGATAGGAGGGAGGATTGCTGCTATGGGGCAGTTCAGACCAGGGGCCAGCAGGCTTTTCTGAACCACCATCTGCAGGATATGATCGCTGATTCATAAAGAAGGGACCAAAGTGGGTATATTTCGAGACTAAAGCCAGCTTTCATAAGTGTGCTCCTACATCTCACTGTCTGAGACCTTCCACCATAGGCCTTCCAGATCATCCTAGCTGTTTTGACACGTGATATTTAGAGGCAAACATCCAGCTCAGCCTGTCTTTCACAGAAGTTCAGTAATTGTGCAAATCATTGTGCATATAGTTTGGAATTGCAGCTTAGATGGTTCTGAAATGAGCCCTTGAAAATGCTATTAAGTGAGGATATGGGCAAGAATTAATCACTTCTGACCCTTTGAACTCCTCTGGACTGGTTAAAATAGTGATTGGTATCTTCTCTTACCCAGTCCAGTCATCTTCCCAAGCTTTTTACTGAGCTGTATCTTCTGGACTTTGATGGATGAGCTCTGGACAATCTTGCTACTGCAGTTGTAAAAGGTACTACTCCCCACTCCTGTTTCTTTCCTGGAGGTACTGGACCCATAACAGAAACAGTAGAAGGAAACAAGCATTAGTAGCTGGGGTAAAATCCAGTGTCTCAGCCTAAAAACACTTCTTAAGCTGCCCCAAGGATATTCTTCAAAGCCAGGGCACAGTTAGTACCCGTTTAAGACAGGGCACAGCTCCTGTGTTAATGTTACATTCTCAGATACACCATCATGAAGCTTGATCGATTTTTCTTAAACTGGCTTAATTTTGTTTTGACAAGGACTGGAGAAAAGCCAAAGTGGTATCTGCCAGGGCTTTCCCTCCCTTGGGTGTTTGCGGGCATGGGGGTTTCTCTTACAACCCACGGTAAAATTCCAGCTGATTTAAACAGACCAAGAACCAACTTCATGCTCTTGTCTTAGATGGGTGTCTTGCTAAGTTGTTGCTCTCCTTTTCCTGTCGTGTTAGACCTGGAGTAGCTGATATTTTCCTTTAGACCTGATGCTGGGAAGTAGGGGATTGCCCAGAAGTGCAACCAGTGCATAAACTTCTTTAATATCTTGCATCTCCTACTTGAAGAATAGGAAGGAAATAAAAGAACAGAAAAGTCATTATATTTTAAAATATCATGGTGGTGTTGTTTTTTGTTGTTGTTTGAGGTTTGGTGTTTTTTTTTCCTTTTTAGTTAACCTCATGAGTTTTATGGTTTGACTCCAGTATATAGTGCTGTGTCTTGGCAGTTCTGTGAGCATGCAGGAGTCTTTTGGCAATCATGGGGAGTCATACTGAAGGACAAATACAACTTCATTATTATTTTAGTCTGTGTACAAGGCCTTAGTGTCTGGAACTGCCTAGTTTCTAAGCTTCTGTGATGCTCCCCCTCTTGTCTTGTGACATTTCCATCAGGAACATAGAAAATGATGGTAACCGACCAGCTACGTATTCTGATCAGATTGCTCTTGCTTAGTGGTGTAGTGCTGTGTAACAGGATGTTGTTACACAGCTTTTCTCATGTTGCTACCTGGTCTGCTTGCAGAAGATGATGGCATCTATTTCAAAAGCACTGTTTACACGTGTATCCTTTATCCTCAGCATGTTGGCTGTGCTTCAAGGTAGGAGAAACTTTTCTGTTTAAGAAGAATTTCTACAGGAAACAGGAGCTGCATTTTAGCATAGAAGCTCCAAACAATCTTGGTCATCTGGAATAGGATGCTGATGGGTTTTTGACTGCTTAAATACAGGCTCCATCCTGCAAGGTCTTGTTGCTTCACAAAGCAGAGTCATGGTCAAGGATCTCAATGAAGAACTGCTATCAAACCTGGACCTGAAGCAGTATGGTGTTGCCTGACACAAAGCTGCTCTCCTGCAGGCTTCCCACATGCCCTGCACCCCAGTGTATGGGGCTGCATTTCTTGGCTTGGTCTTGACAAACATTCTCTCTCCTGTGGGTATTACCCAGAGCCTTTCCCTTTGAAGGGGACGTCAAGAGCAACACCTATAATCTGTCCTGCTTATTGATTCTGGGGATGGAGAGTGGTTTTGGGGCTCCCTATTAAGAATTTGTTGCAGTGTAATGAAGCAGGCATCATCTCATCTCTTAAATCAGAGAGCACAGGAAACATTGTCTCACTGCTGTCTCTTCAGGACAATGTTGGCAGAGAAGCTGGACGCTATGGCCTCTGCAGACTATGACAGCAGCGTAAATCATGACAGTAATTGTAGCCAAATTATTCCCTTATTGCTTCTATCAGCAGCATTTTTCATGTCACAGACATGACTTTTCTCCGACACCCATGCTCTCCTTTTCTGCTGATAATCCTCCAGTTGCATCTTTTCTTTATGCATTTCCTGTTGTATTATTTTTCTGTCTGGAAGCCCCTTTCACATGCCAGCAAGGATACTGATTTTTAAAAAACTCTATGATGCAAAGACCAACTTTGCTTTTATAACAGATGTCTGTTTGTCAATCCAGACACAAAACAGGTAATGACTTGGGATGTTGCCAGTAAGCCCCATTCCTCTGCCGTGAATAATGAGATAATGTGTTGCAAATAACTCTTTGTCTTACACTGGCAGATCCCAGGAGAAGAATCTCCAAATGTGTTTGTCGAGTTTGTAAAACACTGTTAAGGTAGATCTCTCTCCCTCTCTTCACAGAGACACACAAACTGAGTTCTGGGCTTAGGTATTTAAATTTAGTAATCAGGAATAGGAGAGGAGAAGAACTAAAAGCTGGGAGATTTTTCTGGCTGTGATTTGAGAAGTGATAATGAAGCAGGTACTTTGGGCCAGATAAAAACACGATTATTTAGATTCTCAATTCTTAGTGAAATAAATAGGAAAGCCAATAAAATACAGACCCATTCTAATGAATCAATGCTAAAATAAGGTATGTAAATAGCTTGTTGAATATGGGCCCTGCTGCGGTTTATGAGGAAAACAGATGAGAAAGTTCTCCCATCAAAACATGTCCTTATTGTAGTAACAAAAATGAAGATCTGAAAATTAACTGAGCAAATCATAAGCAAAAAATTAGTTTCTCTTCTCTTTTGAACAAATGCAAGCAGGGTAAAGTGTCCTTTGGTACTGGAAATTTCTATGCTAAGTTTCAGCCAGGGTAGAATGTTATTTGCACCAGGTGAAAATGTGTTCCACATTCCAGAAAACTAGTCCTTAGCATGGAAATGCTGATCCAGTCCTAAGTACAGTTTTACTAAAAACACGTTAATAAAAAGAACAACCCCCAAATCTCTTTAAACCAGTCTCAGTGGTCTGCATGAGATGAACTACAACTCGCAGAAGCTGGGATATTAGATCTTTAATCACTTTCGCAAAGAGGAGGAGACCTCCAAAGGTGTGCAGTTCTCTGAGATTCTGAGGTGCTTTTAGGAAATATTAATTTAAATTTGACCATCAAGGCCTTTTTGTTCTTTCTGAATAGTTGTAACCAGGATAACACTAAAAGACATGCTTTTTGTGTAAATAGCTTGTCTCAAAATCTATGCTGATGTGATCTTAGCTGAGACAAATCTCTTTCTGTGTACATTGAAATACAGTGTGAGCTATGGGAGAGAAGATGAATTTCAGCCAAAGATAAATATAAACAGTGCATTTCAAGCTTTAGCAGAAGGTATTTCTGGTTGCAGCCTAATAGGCAGCTGTCTCTTGGTGATTGCAGCATTGCTTTGGCTTCTGCCAAACAGGTGAAGATGACGCGCTTTAAATTTTTTTGCCAATTTTAGAGTCCTGCTGCTTTGAGCATCTCTGCATTTGTTGAGCAGTGCATGCATATATTCCTGCTCCTTTTGAGGGCACTCTTCATGCAGGTGTCCTGCATTGAGACTATCCATCAGTCTTTGCAGAATGAGAGCATAAATCATTTATGAACTAAGAGGTTGAGACGCTTTACGGTGCTACAGATGTGGTATTGTATAAAGTTCTGTTAATTGACATGGTTGTTGCAAAAACACCTACTCAAAATACGTGCAAATAGTTGGCGAATCAGGTTTTTCATTGTCAGTTCTGCTCATCTGAAATGTAAGCCACCTCTTGGAATGCATGTAGGTAGATCAGGTCCTTGGATGATTGAATTCAGCCTAATTCCTCTGGAATTAGAAATTCAGTGGGAGATGTAAGAGACAGAGCAAACTGCAGTTGAAAATTATTTGCCGTATCTCACTGTAAGCTTCTATAAGATACTTAAAACTGTTTAACGTGCCAATGGAGGGCAGTTCTGTAGGAGCCAGGCATTTTGAGCTGCTCCGAATGATGTGGGCTGACCGTCTGGCTCATTAAAGCTGATAGTCATAAGTCTTGAGGATGCGTACTTATAGTTACCTTGAAAACAAACATGCTGTGGGACAAAATACCTTTTTGAGCACGTGCTAGCATGTGCCTCCATGTGTGTGTGTAGATATGTATATGTGTTTATATGTTTATATATGAGAAAAGGGAAGAGACGCAATATACTTCAATCAGCTTATTTCATATTTGTATATCTTTGAAAGAGTTGTGTGTCAGAGGGGGCAGGAGGAAAGGTTAGAGTTGGGAGCACTGCCTTGGAGCTGGGAGAACGCGCACTTCGTTATTAGATGCAAACAATTTCAGGCTAGTGAAAACAGTCAAATATAATTTTAATACCTCTAGGGAGATCACTGGTTTGACTGTCCTCTCACTACGTGCCTTGGGAACAGAGTCTGTGAGATTGCTGATGCGTTCTCCTGTTAGTTTGCCTTTTTATTGCAGCAAAGCTGATGGGCTTACAGCATTAGGCTTCTTTTGCAGGAGATGCTGAACGAACGTATAGAAAACAGCAGTCCCAGAATACTGCCAGTTCATTGCTGTTAGCAAGTGGAGAGCTGGTCATGATGCAGGACCAAAATGAAGTTCGGCATGACTCATGTGAAACAAATATTCTGCTATTCTGAGTGAATGACTCCTTCCTTTTGCACTTCATCCAAACCAAATCAAAAAGCCGCATCATCGAGTGGAAAGAAAATGCTTGCAGTCACGAAGCAAGCAAAAGGGGTGTATTTAATCATTTTCATGTGTTGCTAATGGGAAAATACAGAAAGCAAGTCATCTGCAGTAGCAGGCATTTTTAAGACTTCCATAAGCCAAGGTTTTTTAACACTTGTGTGAGTATGACTGCACAGTAATTGGTGTCATAACTTTTACTGATGACTGTCCTGCAGAGAAATTACAGACCGTACCTGAGAGATGCAGTCAGAGCTCTTGCCACAGGGAGTTTTGTGTCGTAGACTGGACCCGATATAACCTACGCAGCAGAAGGTTAACAGGGCAGGAAGCAGAAAATATAATCAGGAGACTTGGGGAGGTGACAGCACGGAGGGAACAATCACACCTTGCAGCCAAATACATCTGAAGAGCCATGTCAGATTGCTGAAGATAACTGATTTTATCCTCTGGAGAGCTCCATAGCCAGAGACTATCCTTATAATGATGGTTGTGATGGAAATGTAGAAGTCTTGGACTGAAACTTACATTTGAAGTATACTGGGAGTTTTGAACATACTACAACTATTTTAGAGTGTAACGTGTACCTCATACTGCTGCTGACTTCTGGTGTTGCAGATTTCCCTCTTGTCTTTGTCAGTTCATAGACTAATTTTCCCAGCTGTGTGGCAGCAAAACCACTCCTAGTCACCAGGTCAGTTGATACTGGGTTTTTGTTAGCAAATAACATTGCTTGCACTGGTCCCAGCAGAGGTTTTCTTGGTCGTTTGAAGCAAAGGCAATCTCATATTTTCCTTTGTTTGGTAAATCTTCTTAGGCTGGACTCAAGGTACCAAAGGGTTCAAAACCTGGAATCTCATTTGTCTTACAAAGTATCTACACGGTACCTACTTATGAAATTAGTCCGAGTGGTCAGCCAACTTGTGTTCTGGACTGATCTCCTTGGTTAGGTGTCACTGTATGCTTCTGCCCTAGAAAAGTGGTTTGAAAGCCAGAGAAGTCCAAGGAAGCTTTTCTTGGCTGCTCCTGCCCAAACTGGCATTGCTGTGTGTTAGTCACAGTCCTCAGATATGTATCACCATTTAATTTTTAGGGCTCTTTCTGCTTTATAGCAATCAAAAACACTTGCAAGGGGGAAAAAAAAGCCCAACCATGTTATGAAGAAGTAAATTAACTTTCATTTCAGCTGCCCTTTTCCTCTTAATATCTTCCATCATTGCCAGGAACCTCTGTCGCAGGCGGTACATTGAAAACAAACCCCTAAACTTTTCCTTGTTACTGTTCTGGGTCAGCCGTCACGTATAAACCAGCAGTGCCTTTTGCAGTGATTTTTCACATTGACAACATGCAGATACTGTTTGTTTAGCTTAGTCATTCCATGGGAGGCAAGGCTGGGGGAATGTCAGCTTATTTTCTGAAATGGCAGCCTTTTTGGCTGAAAGCTCTCACTTTGCTACATGTTCAGAGCTGTTGGTGCATTTGGGGAATGCCTGTTAGTTTGGGATATTTTTGAATAAATACCCATCTAACAGCTGTTTATTAAAAATTGCTACTCTGTCTAATTTTTGCATATTTTTTGTCTCACTCATTTTAAAGGCCAGCTTTCCTAATGTATGTTAAAGGTACAATTCATGTTTGCCAAAGTCTGTTAAAATTGCAGAAAGTAGTCCCATGCTTCACAGGAAGAGGTGTTTCCCTCTGGTCAGTCGTGGTGTCCTCTGAAATCAGAGAAGTTCCCCTCCTGAAGAAGCGGTGGGTTCTGATTTGCTTGTCTTAAAAATAGTGTAGTGCAGAGTGTGGTTTTGTTTTTTTTTTCTCTGTGTAGATCCAAGCTGACAAGATGCTTGTTTATGAAACTGAGAGCTTGAATATCTGGCTGTTATCAAAATGCCAGTGCTATAATTGGGAGCATATGCTAAAAGAGTTGAGAAATCTAAGAAGGCCTTTTACATGATTAAGTCCATTTCCTTACAAAGATATGACAGATTCCAGTAAAGGTTTTTTCTCTAGCATTAAGGTGATGCTGCAGTGATTAGAACCAAAAAGCTCCTCTTTCAGCTTTTGACATCCTTGCTCACAGAAATCATTTTTGAATTGGAGAAAACACCATAAAATAAGTGCTTGATCATTTGGGGTTTTTTGAAGTGACCAAATGATGCTTTTCCCCATTTTTGTGTTTGCAAAGTTGAGCAATACAGAAAACTTGTAAAAGTTTATATGGCCTTTAGCAAGGACAGGCACCTGGCACTGTCTGTAGAAAGTTGTTCTAGAGACTTGAGTTTTAAATTAGAGCTACCTCCCCTGTGCAGCAACGTTCTTGCTCTTTACACATTGGCAATGCTGTTCCAGATGGCAGAGGTTTGAATCCTGCGCGGTCTGAATGGGAACAGACACATAGCAGAGTCGGAACACAGCTGTGCTTATTTCAGCCCTCACACATTCAAATGCCCCTGGATGTGTGGTTCTGTGTATGTCAGAGCTGTCAAATAGACACACTCGTTGTCTTATGCTTTGTAATCAGATGTGTGTGGGAACTTACAGTGACAGGCCCCTCTTTTTTGCAAACATTTGCACACTTGAGTAATTTCACTGGTGTGAATAGGTCTGTTAGGCAGGAAAGCTCTTGAGGCTTTTCTTTTTTTTTCCTTTTTTTTCTTTTTTTTTTTTTTTTTAGCTTGAGTGAGTTTTAGTTTGAAAGACAGAGTGGGCTCCCTCCTTTGCCTTGGACACAGTCTGAAAAGGATTCTTTTCTGTCATTTAATTTTATTCCTGTAGGAGAGAAGTGAAAAAATAGAACTTAATATATGCAGAGATCCGTATAAATAAATAATGTGCTAGATTCAGATATAGGTATAGCTGTAGATGGAACTAAGAAGAACGGTCATAGAAATTAGGTTAGTCATCAGTATAAAACCAGGAATGAAGAAAAGATTTGGACAATAGTCCAAGTTTAATAACATAATTGCTGTATGCCCTCTTGAAGTGCTGTATCTTTGTCAGAACCCCACTAAGGTGGAGTCACACAGCATTTCATATAGGCAAGAGAGATGACAGGATCTCCAGGTACTGAGTTTCTGTAGGGCTTCTGCCCTTGCTTACCTTCCTCTCTTTACTTGTATGATGTTATACTATGGTTAATTACGCCATAAGAGATCAAAGGGTGTTTTTCCTAATCTTGTTATCTGTTCCCAAAGCTGCTGCTAGCCCATTTAAGGTTTTTTTTTTTCCCTTTCACTGAGTGACTGCAAATTGAGAACTTCCGCCTAAGTGGTCCCTTGGAAAAATGCTGATGTGATTCATGCCCCTTCCCATGCTCCAGCTGTGAAAAGCTGGATGCTTTCATGGAATGACCCTCCAGGCAGTGTGCCTGTTAGAGTCCATTCTATACATTGTGATGGAAAGCAATGGGAAAAGGTAATTAGAGTGGGATTTAACGTGGTACATCTGGCATCTGTGAGACTGAGTTTACAGCTGCAGATTGGAGCGTGTTATGCCTTCAGCATGATTGATCTATTAATTTTACAAACTTTATACCCATGAAGAGAGACATATGCCAGTACTCAGGATTTGGGCTGCTGCTTGTTTTCCATCAGTCTTGTTAATGCTGTTCCTCCAGGTGTAAGATGCATCCTGAGTTTCCACTCGTTTTCCAGTTTAAGGGTTTTTCTCTTTTCAGTCTGAGATTTATACTTTTACTTGTGAACGGAGCAGCCTGAGAGCTGGGGATGTGGTTTACTGCCAAGGAGTAGGGTGAATATAAAAAAAGGGCTGTTGGTAATGCCTAATGTTGTGTGGCATGTGACAGTTTCAGGCAGGAGGAAGAAAGCTGGGAAATAAAAAGCTGAGCTGCTGGCACACCTTAGCTTGTCTTTGCTTGGAAAGCCTACCACATTTGGAAAATGATTTCAAGGAATCACTGCCTGGCTGGTCATTTGCGTGGTGAACATCTTCAAAAAAGATGTTCTTCCAAATTAAAGACATCTGTACAGCGTTGTCATTTTTGGAATAACACTCCTTGTGAACAAGTCTGACGGTACATCAAGACTTCTCATGAGATCAGAAACACAATGTGTTCGTGCATTGCCCAACAGGAAGAGTGAAAGTCCCCGCCCTACATCTTTGTGCAGTTAAACGTAGACTAGAAAACAGAAATGCAGAAAGTGTGGGGTTTGGGATTTTTAGTTTTAACTTCCAATCCTGTGTTATGTCTACAAGACCATCAGATCTGTATGGCAAGGTGCTGCATGTGTGTGGTCATCTGGATATTCAGCCGAGTACACCAGCTGACCCTTCCCAAATGTGGTTACACTTAAAACGTTCTGGAGCAAACAGAGCTGAAGTGCTCAGAATGATGCTGTGAGAGAAGCAGAAGTGGGACATATTTTTTTACCTTGTATTAGAAAGTTAAAGCAAAGTGTTCATTTTCATTTTTGACTTCACGTTATTTCTGGAAACATCAGTACTATCATGCTGGCAAGAAATTTGGGGAGTGTTGCAGGAGTTAATTTCATTCAAATCCTTACTTTTGTACTGCATAGTAATAGGTTAGTAATAGAAACCTTTAGGACCAAATGTGCTAATCACCTTTAGGACCTAATCACCTTTAGAAACCTTTAGGACCGATGGTGCTAATCACTTCGATGTCCTGTAAAAGGTGCTGTGAGCATTTACACAGGATAATTGTTCTGCTCTCAGACCACTTTAGGACACTATGTAGGGGAACAGGTAAATGGTCACTCAGGGCCAGACCTGGGCTGTTGTTTGGTGTAAGGACGGCAGGATTATTACCTGGGTCCTTACCATGCCCCAATGCCCATTTTTGATATTTGAAACTTACTGACTCGGTATGTTTGTCAGCAAACACTTGTGGCAGGCTGTCATGTGTTCAACCTGCCTGTGTGTGTATATATCTGTCATCTAAATGGTGTAACAGAGGACACAGGAATTGCATTCTCTGCTTATCTAAAGACACTGAATCCACAAGGTAAAAATCCACCTCTTCCTGGTTTTGGTGTAAGAGTCTTTCAAAAGATAAGACACGCCTAAAACATGAATCAATTCCCTACATGCCTTTAGTCTCATATATGCAACAGTAGAAGGCCGCTTCTCTGTGATAACCGGAAAGAAATAGATTTTTTTACCACCTTTGCTCACTGTGAGTAGTACCTTACTCACCATATCACCACCCATTCAGATCAGTTAGGCTATTTGTGGAGTAGAGCATTATTTGTTGTGTGGGAGATTATCAGAGATAATTTCTCTTGCACTAGAATCTTTCCAATGGGATCACCTCATTTATTCAGGGAACATTTGTAAAAAGGACTCCCTTCTGTAAATGGATTGTGATTTCAATGGAGCAGTGTCCAGTTGTGGCAGCTTAGGAACCACGGCTCTGCTTTTAACTTATGTGCATGGCCAAAGGC
Source organism: Fratercula arctica (assembly GCA_947846985.1). Taxonomy (NCBI): domain Eukaryota; kingdom Metazoa; phylum Chordata; class Aves; order Charadriiformes; family Alcidae; genus Fratercula; species Fratercula arctica. Next base: position 17,225,999 of record CANTUZ010000005.1, read on the forward strand.
TGTCCTGGAAAAGAAACCTTTGTGGATTTTATGGTGCACTGTGGTTTCAATGGAGCCTTGATGGTTTGTGAAAATATTGGCATATTTATCCTGATGCTTTTTTCTGGTTTTGTAGAAAGGCTGTACCTACCTTGCATTCCATGAAGGATTAAATAAATGGCACCTGCCAATCTGGCTCTCTGATACCTGATGTGCCACTCTTGGGAAGAAGCTCCATTTATAATTATTGTTTTATTTGCTTTGATGAAGACGCCTGGATCTTTTAGCTCCTGCAGTGTTTGATTAAGCTGAGTGGTCTGATCAAGGAAATTTTCTTCTGTTTTAATAAAAGTCAACTCAGTGCGTAGAATTGGTGAGATGCCAAGATGATGTGTTTTTCTGAAGCCAGAGCTCTGTTTTGTGTGAATGTCATGTAAGGACTGTGAGGTGCGTTGAGGGAAGAAGACGGAAGCCCTTTTCTCACTAGCAGTGATTTCATTTAAGACCAGATAACTGCTCTTCAATGCCTTGCTGTAGCTCGCTGGTGACTCTGGATCAAAGAGGAGCTTTTACCAGCTGAGTGACTGGAAGTAGTCTCAGACAGAGAACACGGTATTAACAGCAAACTACCCTTTGAACGAACAGAAATTTAGCTATTGTTCTCTTTAGGGAGAATGAACACCTAGTGCTTTTCACAGTTCTGATATATTTAATTTTTGTAACATAATGCCTGTGAAATTCATGCAAAAATATTTCATTTATAGCCTGTGCAGTGCAATAGGGAGCAGTCAAGAGTTTGTGGTCAAATCTGCAGTCACGCCGGGTAGCTTCATTGTAGTGCTCCGCTAGAAAGGTGTGGGAAACCGCATGCTCACTTTTGCTTCACTTCCTTTGCAGTGATCGTGACTGGGTCCAGCCTGGATGCAGAGCGTCTTGCAGGCCATCAGAAGGTGCCTGCAGTTACTTTGTGTCTCAGTAGTGCTTGTCCATCTAGAGAAGTGCATGATAGGGGCATTTCCTATTTTAGTTTCCTGGAGGAATCTACCAATTGACATTAAACTCTGGTGAAGGATGAATTTTCGCAGTCATAATTGATTTTATTTTTTGTTTCTGGTTTGATTTTATCACTTCAAAGGTACTTCTAATGCTTGTTTGTAAGCTTAACTATGCCTCTCCACACACCATAAGCTAATCTGCACTATTACCTTCCTGATTAAATTGCAAGGATCTTTTTTGTTTATAAGCAGAAAATTTTGATATGGAAGAGTCAAGTGGCAATATTGGACTATTCTGATCCTTTTTATGCATGGAACTCGAGCACTAAACATTTTCAGTCTTGAGCTTTCTCTTTTGTTATAGGTAATGTATCTACATAGATAATCTTTTTTTCCTATGAATTTTTTTTTTAATAGAAATTTTCCATTCATTGTCCATTAATATCATTTGGCACAAAGACAGGCTAATTGCATGGGCAGGCACAGCGATAGGGATATAAATCTTTGCCAGTGACAGTGTCTTGAAACAGCAATCAGTTAAGATATCATCACTGCAGTGTAATATTGTGGCTAGATTTTGCTGCCTTTCTGTGATGGTATGAGTATGGTGTTGAATCCATACATGCGTGTATGCATAGATATGTATTGAGGTGTGTGTACATATGCATGTCCAGCTTCATCCACGTTGTAACACCTCTGTTGTGCTGTGTCAGCTGTTGCCCAGCGTGCTCAAGTGGGAGACAAAGGCCTTGACCATGAGCAGTGCGATGGTGTGAGCCCAACTGGTCCTGCCTGCAGATCTGGGTTGGTTGGGCGCAGACAGCACTGAACGCTGTTTCAGCCCTGTTCACTGATGCATTTGCAAGTTTGGCTTTCCCCAAGCACTGCCTCAGTGCCATGGTCCTGCAAAGCAGCAGTGGTCACGCTCTAGTCCCGAGCTTGTAATGTGGGTGTGGCACTTCGAGGCCACGTTTAGCTACCCCAGGCCCATTTAACATCCCTGGAAATCCTGACCTGGGGTTCACCAGTTGTGAACTCAAGAATTGAAGGCAGATTTCAAGGGATTAAATGTACACTTGGCGTGTTTTATTTCTTTATTGATTTCCACCAGCAGGTCCCAGGTATAGCCACCTTCTTGCCTGTCCCCATAGGGAAGTGCTTTTTCTCCTGTTGTTAGACCCTAAACTGATTAATAGCAGTCCGTGAACTCAGTCCACTTGGAAAAGCCATAAAATGCCAGACCAGGAGCAGGAGGCATGAGGACTACACAGGTCTTGTCTTCCACTTATTGTTGTCACCTGCTGATCAATGCAGGGAGCTGCAGAGAAAGAGCATTTGTGTTGCCCTTCCTCCACTGCCATGTTCCAGCTATGGGATCAGAGCTCACAATCTGTTTTTGAATTCACTGGTGGATTCACTCTGTTTAATACAAGGAAAAAATACTCCAGAAGCCAAGCCTGGCTCTGATGTAAGTGTCAGTCCTGGTTCCCTGCCCTCTTGAGCTGATCGCCCCGTTTTGCACATGCTGCCACTGGGCCACTGATAGCACAAGTCTGGGGACTTGGCACCAGGAAATCTCCAGGTTACTGATGGCACAGCTACAGAAAAGGATTTTCTTGACAGATGAGACTGTAAGAGGTGTGGTTTCAGAGAAAAATTCCTTTGGCAAACACGTTACGTTGCCATTTTAAAAATGACATGTTCTGTCAGAAACACTTCTGAGCATTCTTGCTTTAGATTTAGAAACATGCCCTTTGATGCAGAGAGCAGACTTGGGGCTGGATGGAGGTCTTGCCTTTGGGCATCCACCTTTTCAAAGGAAAGGCTATTTTTTTAAATCACAGGGTTCAAGCCCAACTGTCTTCACCCTGTCAGCATTAGCTGCCACATGTCGTACTCCTGAACCTCTGGCACTTACAGCACTCTCCTGGCTGGAGTGCAGGGACTGGCGGTTCTCTTGGGTTGCGAGTTATTCCCTCCTTGCTGTGCAGCTGCTCTGCTTAACATTTTAAGAGCACAGTTTAAAACCTGAAGCCAATGAAACACATGATACCCAACTATCTGTAGCATGAAATGGTATGTTAGCTCTTCAAAGACAGCTTGGAGCCTCACGATTGTCCTCTCCAACAGATCCTGCTATCTGCTAAACATAAAAAGACATTGTGTAAATAGCCTCACTTGCATCAAAGTCAGTTCACCAGCTGTGGATCTGGCTCCACAGGTCTGGTATGTTCTTTACCAGCTGAGATAATGGTATTTAAAGTGACCTTTACTGAGGTTTTTGACTCTGTTGTTTCTCACTGCATCTGGCTCTGCTTTGGCTTTCTTACCATTCCTGTAACATCTTTTTCTTTCTGGGAGCTGTTTTAAAAGCAAAACTTTGTATATCTGAAAGCATTAAAGCAAAAAGGTCCATGAACAGGGAGCAGAACAGTTTGTTTCTGACTCTGGTTGCTTATAGCTGGATTCAAAAGAAGCTGACACATCAGTCATCTCATATACAGTCCCATTCGTTTTAGGATACGATCCACAATGTTTGTCTGTGTAAAAGGCCATAATGAAAGCAAGAGTGTTGGAAGAAATAAGGTTGTTTATTTTTTATGGGTGTTCTTTCCTTCCTAGTTTAATGAAGCACTGTATCTTTATGTAGCTCTGGATAATAAATACATCTTTAAGCAGTTACAGGTGATGCAAATTAAGCCTGATGGGCAGTTTAATTTATGTGCCCAATACATTCAAGTAGTCAGCACTGTCTGTGCTGAAAAAACTGACCATTGAGGGAGTTATTGGTGTAGTATGAAGTATGTGGTTTTTATTGTGTAAAGTAGTATCCAAGTCATGTTAGGAGGCATCAAAATTACTTCAGTCTACCAAGTTCTCTGATACAAAACTACAAGCATCTGAACATTTGAAAGCTGAGCTTCTGAAGGTTTGGCTACGTTTGTCTTTTGCTGGAATTTGTTAAATTTGAATAAATCTTACCAAGAAAACCCTTTTTTGGTGCTGTTTCATCCTCAGTGGCCCTGTTTCTTATCAGAAGTCCTCTGTGGTACGCTACTATAAAGAAGTACTTAGAACAAAATGCATTGGCACCAAGCACTGTGTGAATCTGAAAATGGACCAAAGCTGTGGATGCAGTTATGATTTTTGCAAGTGAGTGATCGGATTTGGAACAAAACCGTTCCAAAGGTTGAGAGATGTAGTTTCTTGGAAGCAGACTGACACTGCTGAGAAGGCAAGGTCACGATTTAATAAACAGCACTTTTTCATTCTCCCTTCTTAATTGCAGAAGTCAGTCAGCGTTCAGCTCCTGCATGATAGGCAACAAGGAAAAACAATTTCTTCATCCCTTTTGCTGGCTTTTTCTCACAGTATGTGTAACACTAAGGGGTGATTTTTTTTCCTACCTGTTTCAGTAACTAAAGTTACAACAAACAATTCAGGATTGCACATAATAATGATAGCTCAGCGTGTTTAGAAAGCTTACTTTGCCCTGTAGCAGCCCACACATGTTTCACCATGTGGAGTTTTTCAGTCTAAACCTCCTTTAGTGCTCTATAGCTGCCAGGAGCGAAGGAGGCTGCTTGAATGGGTGGGCAGCACCCTTGTCCTGCCTTCACTCTGCCCTGGGGAGCAGTGGGTTCTGAAATGGGTTCCAGTAGCCTCTGCCCTGATTTTCAACAGAATGAGCACCTCGTTTAGTGACCCATTTGCCCGTGGTTCACTGAACTCGCCCAGCCATGGCCATTTTACTCTGGTTCTCAAGCCAGCAGCTCTTGGGGCTGCCAGTCCTCCTTGTCTCTTTCCTGCTAGCAGTAGTTGGACTTTTGCCCATCTACGTTTCCCATGTTTGCCCCTAATGTGGGGCTGATCTTTGTAGGGCAGCATTACTCTGGCAGCACAGTCCTGCTCACTGTGAACTAACCCTGCTGCTGTAATTCCTGGAGACTGGGCTGGGTGCTGCAGAGGTTTCTGTACGTGTTTGAGTCTTGCAGGATCCGTCACTGGGCTCTTGGTACCTTCCAGCTTGGCTAAAGAGCTTTGCTGTTTTTTGCGGGCATGAAACTGCATCTTGGTTCATAGTTCTGTGGTGTCTTTTACTTTTGAAAGACAAATTCCCTCCTATTCTTTTCTTCTTCCCTGCAGATTTGTAGTCTGCCTTCGAGAAAGACTTCTCCTTGCAGCTTGTGTTTATTAAACTGAGGAAAAAAGAACAGCCCTCCAAAACCAAAGCACTGTCATTTATTGGCAGCATGGCAGTGATTCAGGCTAACTGGGTGGCAAGCACAAATCCTTTCTTGAGTGTATCATGTTATTTGGGAATATCATTACAATAGCACATGTTTCACAGAGCGGTATTTCCTCAGTGTCCTAGCCCTGGAAAACCTCCTGTTACTGGACACTCACCAAGTTGTTAATGGAGAGTTTGGAAGCAGCCATCAGATGTGGCAAGATTTATAAACACATCAGCTATCTTCTTGCTCCTTCCTGGATCACGGCACCTAATCACATATTTGGAAAAAGGTTTTCATTTCCTCCTAAAGTAGGGCTCAAAGGCCCAAACCTACCCGTACATTCTAGCAGGCTTATTTCTCATAGCTATGTTCCCAGAAAAAGGCACAGAGAATGTAAAAAAGTTATTTCCAAGATTAGCCTGTTAGCCAGAAACATCCTGAGAAGAGTAGTTTGCCTAGAGGCATGGCTGGTGAACATGTTCTTGCTGTTCTTAGTTCTCCCACATTGCTGCCATTTGAGGCTTCCCTATTATTTTCTAAGAGCTTTTCTTTTCAGATGCTTTTCTGGCTAACTCTCCTTGCATGTCTGACTCCTGGGGTCCTAGATTATTTGAACTGCAAGAAATACTGGCTGTAATTCTTTCATTCTCTCTTTTTGTAAAAAAAGGTGTCTTTAAGTATCTGTCTGTGAATCTCCAAAATGGTACCTCTCTAATCTGTTCCTTTCATTGCTGCTAGTGCATAACGCCTTGCATTTTCTCACTTTTCTACCCTGTTACTACAGTATTTTACTGCTTAGGTACAGTGGAGCCCCTGTGAAGGCAGGAAGATACGGCTCTTCTGAAAGTCAGCTCTGCAGCGACATAGCAAAGCATCACATGCATTGGTAGTGGTGGTAACAGGGAAATTCCTGCGTTGTATAATAGACATTAATATTACAAATCAGCCAAGTTCTGAATTTGTATTCTTTCAGGGGACTGCATTCACAGAAAAGCCCGCAGTCACCTTTTCAGACCTGGTTATAGGATCGGAGCTGTTGCTAATTCTATTATGCCTCAGGAACAAGAGCGCTGTGATTTAGAAAGGTTACTTTCTTTACATGAGCTAACTTGATGACAGCAGCAGCATTGCTGGTGAATAGCAGCATCCCATCAAAGCTGTACTTTGCATAAAGCAGCAAGCATGCCTCAGTACTGTCAATAACCCACTTCCTGTGGCCCTATTAATTTGCAGACAGAAAAAGGGTGATATTTAGGCAAAAGACGCTCTTTAGCGTGTAGGATTGTTAGCATAAGAAAGGAGGCTTGGCGTATCTCCAGCCTGCTCCCTCTGACCCAGGGCTTCCTCAAAAGCGAAGCTGTGAGGGTTTCAGTGCGAGAGTGCAGACCCTTCCCAGAGGAGCTCCTTCTCCCAGCCAGGGCTTGGGGCAGCCAGGAGCACCTGGCAGCGTGGTGCCGTGCTGCCACGTCTGCACACCAATTTCCTTGTCACTGATGTAAATCAGGAGTGACTTCAGTGAAGCCACAGGAGCAGGCTGTTATCACACACAACTGAGAGAAATAGGAGTAAAAGAGAGAATTGGGATAAATTATACTTTTTTTGTTAAATGCCATTACTGCTGAAGCTCTTATCAGAACTTTATTTGGTTTCTATGACCTCTCTTTTATACTTATAGTTGTCTTCATGTATCTGAATGCCAAATAAAAACTGTGGTAGACACTTTAAATATAGGAGAGGCTTGAGATAAGCGTATGGAATTGGGGAAATAGCAGGAGATTTGTCTGGCTGCTGTATTGGTATTGATATGGCATGATAGGGAGCTGGTTAAGACTTGGCCCTGTTTACAGAGCATCTTGGAAGCAGTTTAAGAAAAAAGATGAATTAATTATATTTGTTTAAAAAAATAGCTTTAGTTTGAAAATAGCATGAGAAGGTGCAGCATGAAAGATATTGTAAGAATAATTGAGAACAGGAATTTAGAATGAAAAGCTTTTCCTTATCAGAATTCTAGATATGAAATGGTTTAGTCTGCTCCTTACTAGAAACCAAGAGTTAGCCTATGTCATTCCAAAATGTGCAGTTGGAAGCTGGAAGCAGTGAGAAAGCATGGCCAAGCGTACACCAGAAAGCAGTTCTTCCTCTGTCTCCTCTTCATATTGCTTAATGAAAAAGCAGCACTGTAGACCCCGGCATGTTTCTTTTGTGTCAATACGTGTGTGTTTGCACTCTGTGACCACAGAAAAATGCAAAACCCAAACCTCTTTCACTTCAATGATATTTCAAAAGGATTCTGGGTCGAAAATGAAAAAGAAAAATAAGTTGTTTCTGGTTTGTTTGTTTACTTTGGTTTGGTTTTCCTAGAGCTACAAATACGCCATGGAGACTGTACAATCAGGAGAAGGCCTGCTAGGCTCATTTGTGCCCACCTTGCCAGAGCTGCTGGAGAAGACCTTATGGCATCTCTACACGCGGATGGCATTGGGATGGCCAAAGGCTCCTGGGGCTAGAGGGCTGAGCGGGGATGTAGGGAGTCTCCCCCAGCCATGCCTGTGTCCCACTGCCTGGTCAGAAGAGGGTTAAGGGCAGCTCCGCTTCATAATTCAGAGGAATTTGAAGGAAAAAGGTGTGCCTTTTTTTCCAGGAAATCAGAAGACACAAAGGGAGATGCCTTTGGGCCTTTGCTACTTCAGTCATAGGAAGAAGCTGTGTTTTATGTTACTCTGGCATTGTCTTCGGCTGAGTAAGTCATGCCCAGAGGAAAAGGGCCAGTGTAGACTTTGAGGCGGGACTGTGCTGAGATTTTCCTACACCAGTTAACAAGCTCTTCCCAATTTGTAGTGTCTTTGAAGGCAGCTTTGCTACTGGACCATGAGCTGCTGCGTGGGAGCTGAACTTCCTTGCATAATTCAGGCCCCAGCTCAGTTTTTTTCTAGTTGTAAATTGATCAGGCCATTGATTTGTTGCAAGCAACAGAATTTAGAGGGATTTTAGGTGTGTGAGTCTGCTCTCAGATTTGGTTTTACAGTGTTAATTTAGCAGCATAAAGCTGCACATGCCCTTCTTCTATCAAACAGCATTTAATAGTGGTCATTTTGACTGGGGTTTGGTTGTGGTTTTTTTGATGATCAAGATATTTTGCCTGCTTTTTAGGAAGACAAAAAGTCCAGCCAAACTTGCAAAGCCAATCACCTGGTTTAAGCTCGGGGACCCAGACATGCTTTTCCAAGTACAGGAAGGAAACTGTTGCTTGGCAAAAATGGAGCACAAACAAAGAAAGAAACAGTGGGAATGTGATTACCAGGCACATGGAAAACAACTTTCAAGCAAGTCTCTTTAAGATGAAGAAGGTTAAGAATGATCCTGTCTGCACTGACCCTGAGCAAGTCACCACTGACCCAACTCCAGCCAAGCAGTACAAGCTAGCAAGAAAGCAACCACATACCAGTTTGCAGAAATGAGTTTTGTTATGGTATTAATGCTGAATTAGGCTGTATAAGAAAGAGGCAGGACACCTTGGAAGGGTGGTATAATAGCTTCCTTCTGGGAAGCAATTTGAGAATTTCCTCTTGGTGTGGCTGAGATGGCACAGGTAGATGTGCCATTGCTCACAATTCAGCAGCAGTTCCCCTCTCCAGATTCTCACATCCTACATGGAGCCAGCGACTCATAGCTGCGAAGGGCAAACCACACTCCAAAACTATTTGTGGGGAGCCTCCAGGTTGCTGTGACATTTGGTGGTTCAATACAGAGAAGGGGATGCTTAGAGCTGCCTCTGCATCTACCCATTCAAAAATTCCCCACCCTCTCTTGGAGGTGACCGCCTGTGACACTGTTGGATTTGCTGGCGTTGCTGCAAATGCCAAACAGCCTCAGCAAGTGCTGAAAGACTGACTGAACTTTGCAGCACTGGGCAATGAAAATGGTGGAATTACGAACCGAAGGAAACATAGGGCTGGAAGGGACACGCAGAGACCATCAAATCTTTTTCCTGGACAAAACTGTTTTGGGCAGCTCCTTGTCTCATGTGCCCTCAAAAATCCCCTGTGCCTTCACAGCTAGCATGGCCTTAGGGTGTTCGTCCCAGCCAGGAGTCTGCCTGCATCCCCTCAGTGAAGACCTCAGACCCCTTGCAGTGCTAGTTGCTTGTGACTTTTTTCCTTCACGTTCATCCCAGTTTTTTCTTTCAGCTCATAATACTCAACCGCAGAGGCTTCCTTTAATAACTGTCAGAAAGCGAGAGAAAAACTCTTGTCTGAACACTAGCTCCCAGACCCCAAACCCGCTGGGTGGATTTACTGTGCCCCCTGCCCAAATCAACTCTGGTACGTGCAATAAAAAAAAAATTATTTTCCACTCTGTGTGTCATATACTGCCAGAATTTACTGCAGGATTTTTCTGCCTTCTTATATGAGGCTGGAGTCATTTCTGTGTACAGCACGCACCCCGCATAGTTCCTTCCCTGCTTGGTTACCCCAGGACACATAGGCAATGTCTCTGGGTGCCCTGGTTCTCCCAGCCCCTCGGGGGAGAAGGGATGTGGACCCCTGGCCTCAGCATTGCTCCTTGTGCGGGGCCCTGCCAGGATGTATCGGTTCCGCTCGAGGCAGTGGTGTTAGGATCCCAGTGGTGTTCGTGCTGCCTGACACATGAGCATTGCCTCCCAGGACAATTGCAACAGTTTCTCACAGTGACAGCATCTCCGATAGCTGAAATTTCTGATCTAATAAAAGATCGTCATGTCTCAGCAGACGCTGTGGCTTCAGCAAACTATGTACTGTCAAGTGTAGAAGGTGGTGTTTATGCATAGATTTTTAATCCTTGCTTGCACAGTACTTTGAAGGTGTAAAATATCTTGGAAATGCTGGCTTCTTATTGTTACTATTATCACTGTCATCTTAATTTTCCATCATTTTGAGTATCAGTTATTCAGGAGAAATCAGTGCAACAAGTGTGAGTTCTTCCAAACCGTTTTAGTTTATATTGTTTTCAGTCACATCATGCCAGATGTCTTGGAGGAATCTGATCTGACACAAACCCAGAGAAGTCACTGTAAAACTGTATACAAAAAGACATAGGATGATACACTGCAGCTGGTGACACCAGCAGATATCGATGTTATTTGCAAAACTCTTCCTTCACTCTGAGAGCGCGCGAGGGCAAGGGAAGAGCCCGTGCTGCAGAGAACAGCAGCAACACAAATAGCCTTGGGAGCAGGCTTTGGCTGAGGTGCGTGTTTTGTGCTTATCGCTTAATTTAGCAATATCAGGAAAACCCACGAAGGAAAAGCATTTGGATATTTTCCAGATGCAGAATGATGCAGGAAGAAGCAGGGCTGTAATTAAACGTGCTTGCCTACTAAAATATGTGTACAATCGCTACTGGATACTGTAACTAGTAACATCTATGGGACTATTTTTAAAGCTGAAGCTGTAATACTGTGCTAGCGTGCCTAACGTCTGTGCCCGTGCTCGGCAAACCTGCCTCCGCATGGCAGGTTTAGGGTCTGTGCAGCTTAGGGAATGATACTTCTACTGTGCTCAGCTGCATCAGCCGAGAAATCTTTGTCAAACTTGGGTGTATCTGAGCCCTGTGCAGAATCACTGGGTGATTTCCACCACCACCAGCCCACTGTTGCAAGGATTTACTTTATTCCGTACAGATTAATTACCGAAGAGAGTCAACTCTTTGGTTTTTTTTTCTGATTGCACTGTGATTCCGTGTGCTAAGAAGCCACTAAAAAGAAATAGAAATAGTGCAAGAGATTATGTGTGGCAGGAATAGCGTCTGTCACAGAGTTGCAGACTAAATATTGCTTGTGCACTTTGATAAGTGGCTGCAACTGGCTCTAATTTTCTTAGTGCTGCCCAGCTGCTTTGATCAGGAATGAAACTGTTAACAGTGGTGACAATTAAATTATTGTTGATGGGCATTGCAGTTTGAACTTCCCCTGACAAACAGTGGCAGATCACACCCGTCACCGCTATTGTTCCAGGCTTTCTTTGGACATATTGCTGGGTTGAATCACGCTGCACTTCTTTTCAGGATTTTCTTCCACAGTCACCGTGGTTAGAGAGTTGCTCTGATTTTCTGAGCGAGAGCTGGGATCGTAGACAGCGTGCTGGCAGCATTGTGGGAGGTGTGTTTCATTGCCATGTGCCCCTGGAGCACAGGCTTTGCGTGTGGGTGTCTTCTCTGGGTCCTGTGCTGATCTGCAGCTTGGAGGAGTGCAGCATTCAGGAGGGCACAAGAAAGCCTCTGTGCCCATAGCAGGCAGCGAGGATCTGGGGTAGGGACGGCAGCTCTGAACGCAGGTGTCGCAGGGGAAAGGAGAGTGATTGGCGAGCGCTGTGGTGAGTGTCCTTTCCTCCTCCTTCCCCAAGACTGATCCCAGCCTTCCTACTTTCCTATAGCTCTTTAAAGTCTCCCCTCCTGTAGGATCTTTCTTTATTCCTTTCAATCTCTTCTTTTTTTTACCTGCCCTCCTCTTCTCCCGTCATCTCTCATTGTCCTCCTTTTGGTTTCCCCTTCTTTCTATGTTTCTGTCCCCCTGCCTCTGAGGCTGGACACAGTCTCATGCAAATGTAGTGGGTTCTTTGAATATTTGTAGCCTTATGCTTTGGGAACTGTTGACTGACAGGAATTGTCTATAATGGATTTAGAAGTACCTGAACACCCTATTTGCATTTCTGCCTGTCTGCTCAGAAACACAGGCATTCAGCTCCCTTGAGGCTTGAATTCTGCTAGAAGCAGCTGTGACAGTGGCATCCTGTGATTTGCTTCATCAGTTGACATTTTCAGGGATTTGGTCTGATATAACGAAGTTGGCCATTTCACTACCCTTTGCTGCTGAACAACTTGGGTAACTTCTCACCTACCTAAAGGGATGGAGTTCCCTAGATAGGCTTTATTAGTGAGAGCCCACATGAAAGTACGCCAAGTATGCCTCCTCCTTATGTTGTTGCTGTTATTGTTATTCAGCGGTCTGTATTGATTTGTGGTATATTTTATTCAGCTAAAATCCTGATCAGCCCAAGTCTGCTCTGTGTCTAGATTGCTTGTAGAATTAGGAGTTTTAGTAGCAATTTCAAGATCAGGAGCAAATCCTCTACAAAATTAGGGTTTGCCTATGTAAATAAGTTGCACTACTTTTAACTACTGTTCTGTAACATTGATCTAACCCTCCCCTAGTGCAAATTCAGGTATGCCAGTATGAACATGCTTATACCAGTGTAGCTTGTTCCCCTGTGGGAAAGGAGAACAAGCTGTTCCAGTATAGAGCACTTTTATTTGGCTCTGACTACATCCATACTTTCGTTGTATTGGCAGAAATATACCAGCAAATAATACTTGTAATTTAACATGGGTGAACTGGTACAAAATTATGTATAGAACAAGTCTTGGTCTGCAGACTGCCTCAATAACTCCTTGACAAGCCAGTGTTTAATATGCCGTGTATTTATAATCTTGTCTTTGTGACTGGAGGTACAGTGGAAAGACTTAGTGTTATTGTTGTTATGTATTCACAATTAAGAAACTAAGAACTGGTCAGTGTTGGCTATAAAGTCATGGCTGTGAGTCATGTGAGTCATGCCTCTGTTTTATTTTTAAATTAAGTACGTAAGACTTTATTCACTTTCATACTGGTTACTGACCTTTTGTTTTATTTGCAGCATATTGGCATGTAAGAGGGCCATGGCAGAGACGCATATTCCAGTAATGCTTACTTGGAAGTGCATTTGAGCTGGCAGGGAAATACAGAGGTGTTCTAGCAATGTTGAAAATCTGGGTCCTGAAAAGCCACTTATGCCAGTGAAAAGTGAGTGCCTGGTGGCTGTGAAATACTTGGCATTCGTATCTGTGGTCATCTACTTCAGTCATTGGCAGGGCACGGCAGCCTGGAGATCAACGGGCAACAGGTACAGAGAGAAACTTTAAAAAGTTCCGATCATATACTATAATCCCAAATATCATGGTTTATTGATGGATTTTTCCCAGTACTGCTGCTAATGTAGATGATTGGTATGTGCCTTGTAGCGAGAACAATGTAGGAAAGACTCTTAGTGTTTGCAGGCAAAAGAGAAATCTATTTAAGCACTTCCTATTCGGAGTAATTGGGGGAAGGCAGTGCCACCACCAGGCTAGGGGCTTCTGGAGAGGAACTGCCTTAATTGCACATGACTGACAGGCATCTGGAGACATGGGACCTAACTAAAACTTCTTGGTTTTCTTCTACCACAGAGTAAATAAACCCATATGACCCTTTTCTTCTGCAAGGTAAGGGGTTATTTTAAGACAGGTGGTCGTGAGGTGAAGGAGTCTGTGGGGAGGAGAAGCTGATGCCGTTAGGGGATTGCAAAGCTTTGCTGGGAGGAACGTGCTTTATTGTACTGCTTGTTGGCACAGTTACCTTGCCGGGCTGTTGAGGGAAATAAATGTTCGCAGAACCTAATAGTTTCCTCCTGTGAGTTAGTGTCACCTCCGTCTCATTTAATTCCCACCTTTGCTTATTGTGAGTGCCATTTCAGTGCTGCATTTCTTGGCTTCATTATGTCCAGACTGAGCACTGCTTTGGAAACAGGTTTCCAACCTGCAAGTAGCTTGTTTTGTAGAGCAAGGAGGAAAACTTTGCTGTTTTTTTCCACAAGCTCATTGACTCCCGTGACTCCCACGATGGTTGCTGAAGTCACTCCCCTGAGCGGTCTGGGGCTCTTGCCTGTGGGCAGGGGCTGCGGCTGGGTGCTGCTGGGGCTGTTGGGGTGGCACAGGCAGGCAGCAGTCGGTAGAACTGGCATATGTTCGTCAAGAGCAAGCAACTGACCTTGGACAAATCTGCAGTTGGGCTGTAACCCAGCGTAGCATCCAGCTCGCCCTGGTCTTTGCTGCTTCTTTCTAGGAGAAAAGTGATCCGTAACAGTCCTTTTGCTGGTTTAGATTACTTCTCTCCCTGGGCTAACTCATGCCTGCTCTGTTTGCATCGGGTGGGAGCTACAGGCTGTCAACAGCTGATCTTTCTCCTTAAAGGGCCCAGCAACACTGGCAGCCCTGGAAGGAGAGGCAGAGGCATCAGACAGGTCCTTGCCTGCAGTTCGTGGCAGTGAGGCTTGCAATCAGGACAGTTTATGTGAGATCAACAGAGAGAAGCAGTATCAGCTCAGCCCCGCTCCCACAGGAATCTGCAGAATCCATTGGTGAGCAGTGTTGAAAAGCTCCTTTTTATTGTCTCGTTGCCTCCACTTTTAACCAGATATGAAATTGTGCATTATAAAATAGCCCATCATCCTTACAGCAATTGCATCACTGATGTCTGTGGTGGTGCGTTGTGAGCTGCACAGGAGAGAAGTCATTAATATCTGTATTTATACATTTCCCTAAAGATGAAGAGATGACTGCAGCAGAAGATTAATTTTGCTGGGAAAGACACTGAATGAGCTGACCTGATCAAGGGGAAGACATTAAAATGTTAGGCTCTTTAGTTTTCCCTGCCTCACTCAGTAGCTGGCGTGATCTGTTGCTCTTCAGCAAATATATTTGGGTCCAAGCACTGCTTGAAATGGGTAGAAACCCAATATGCTTTTTGAGGCAGGGGCAATTATTTATTACGTGTTTGTATAGCTCCTAACACTTTTGGTTACTGTGCCAACTGATTGCTAATGCTTGGGCAATAGTGTTTATTACTGGCAGCTGGTAAAAGCAGTCTGTGTTTATGCCCTGTAGGGGAATTTGGTATGTGCACACAGCCAGGGGATGTTAAAGGTTTTGTACCTGTCAGAGGCACCACAAAGTCTGTACAGACCATCTAGCCTTCTGCCATTTTAAGCGCTTCCTTACTTCATTTCAGAGATATTTGTTTATTCCTTCCCTTGTTACCCTCCCAGACCTTTCAAATCTTTTCCATCTGGGCTCTTGTGTTTATAAACTCATCTGTGTTTGGAGCTGGTAGGCAGCAACCAGTTTGAAACCTACTTTTGTAATACAGACCAAGTAATTGCCAGAAAGCACCATGGGCTCTCTTCTCCGCCACCACCTCCTTACGGCATTGCAGGTCTCTCTGAGATGATTGCCTCTCTTCTACCTGTTGGATGCCCATCCCTGTGCTCACTGCTGTAAGTCACCATCACCCTGCTAAGGAGGCCACAAAACTTCCCTGATTTACACAGCCTGGGGATCTGGCGCAGCACAGTTGCTATTGAAATATTTTCACTTGTCTTGGTTTGTTTCTCTTGAAAAGTCATAGTGCAGCAGCTCTAACTCCTGTTTTGTAAGACCCACACAGCTGAAGGCTATCACTTTTTTTCTGGTGTGGAAAAGATGAGCTGGTCAGCCCTGAGCGGGGCTGAAGTCCAGCCTCATAAAA
Source organism: Fratercula arctica (assembly GCA_947846985.1). Taxonomy (NCBI): domain Eukaryota; kingdom Metazoa; phylum Chordata; class Aves; order Charadriiformes; family Alcidae; genus Fratercula; species Fratercula arctica. The sequence continues at coordinate 17,241,562 of CANTUZ010000005.1, forward strand.
TCTGTCACCTTTTAGCCATTCTCCTCGCCGCTTCCTTTTCGAAGCAGAGATAATGGGAGTATTTCCTGCTAACTCCTGTCTCTCTGTGATAAATTGCTGTGGTCTGTATTGGAAAGCATTGTCTGGCTGCTCTTAGCGCTGCGATAAAGAAAATGCGGTGAATCGGCTGCATTGTGTTTGGCTTCCTTTCAGCCAGGGCCAGTCTGGACACTGAGGACCTGATCTTCCTTCTATGCCAGGCCTCAGCTCATGTTTGTGTGGGAAGCTGGGATTTTTGTTTTTTTGTTTAAAGCCACCTTTACACTTCGGACATGGAGCTGTTGAAGGTCAGTGTGATCCATAAATCTATAGATGGGGGTCTGTAGGTGACCCTTGTTCTCCATATCCTCCTTTGTGCTCTCCTCCATCCAGGCAGGAGTGCTTTTGACCCCTCTTTGTATTTCCAGTTGTCAGTGCTTGTAGCAAGGAGAGTTTGTAGCAAAGCAGTGCTGTTTTGTTTAATTTTGGGTTTTTTTGCTTGGACCTTTCCATTCAGTGACAAAAAAGCCGATATCAGTATAGGTTAGCTTTAAAGTGATGAGAAGAGTCCTCTTTCTGAATTCCATGGCTTTCAGATTTGTTGTCTTTTGTCAAGAGCTGTACTGTGAGGTTTGTTGCCCACAAGACTGGGAGCTGGGTCCTGCCTTGGCTTGCGCTGGCATCGGCAAAGAGGAATTTCACTGTCACCATCGGTACTATTTCAGTATAAAAGCAATATGCAGGAAAGGTGACTCAGGTCTTCGGTATCAGGTGTTTCCAACTAATTACCATTGAAATGTATTAGGTGGTCGTAAAAAGCAAGCTTGCAATCACAACAAAGCACTTTTAAGTCACTTGGGGGCCTTCCTATTTCATTGAAATGAATTCAGAGGCAAAACACACACTCCATCATAACTGCTTTCTTGCTGGGATTCTCCAGGGCTTTAGCCTATGGCTGATAGCTCACACAAAGAGTTTCTGTCTGCCTTATGCCCAGCACACACAGGCATCTGGTAGTGGGACAGTTGTACAAGTACCAGAGTAGTCATCAGCAAAAACATTGGGATACTATTATTTGAACAGGTAGGAGGAGATCAGCAAAGACAAATGCACGGTTAAATTTGTATGATGTGGGTGTGTTCATTCACCTAAATGCCTAAAGCTCAATCAAAGGAAAGTGCTGGTGCAAAGAGTTTATCCTGTCTGCTTGTTTTCACCAGCTAAGTCACGGATAAACTGGGAGAGAAGGAAAGACCAAGGTAGGTCCAGAAAGGTTTTCAGCTCAAGAAATGAGGCTGAGAGTGGGCTTCATTGTGCGTGCTGCATCAGCCTGTGCACAGTTTGAGTCCTTTGGGCTCATTTGACACAGCGTAAATTCCACCCTAAATGCTCTTTGTGAGTTGTCTAGTTTCCTTCCTCCCACAGAGATTTTTAATTAAAAATCTAGGACCGAAATAACTGCAGTGCCATCTTTCAACTATTGTTGAAGGAAGAGCTTGATGCTCTCGTCTCTGAGAAACAGTGAAGTTTATGTAAAAATACACAGTGTCTTAATTTCCTGTAGAATTGCAGGGAGAGTGGCTGTATCAGAGGAAGTATAGGTGGATGCTAAATTTAAACCACTGTACAGCAGATCTTGGTATAGTACCATGCCCAAAAGCCTGAAAAGATAAACAGGGGCATATAAGGATCTTTTCAAAAATAGATGCACTTCCTTAAAATTTATTTGGTCTTGTTTATTCAGCCCTCCTTGTGAAGGCCGCTGAGATTTACAGAGCCCATTTGAATCTGACAAGAAGTTGAGCGGAAAATTCAGCATGATTGGAGCACCGTGCCATGGGATGTGGTCATTTCTCCATCACTTAGCTGTTCTTCAGAAGCAGATGAGCCAAGTTGGCTATAATTTAGTGGGCTTGGCATCAAAGACATGGGGTGGAAATATAGTTTGTGCTTATACAGGAGGTGAAGGTAGAAATATACTTGTCTAAAATTCTTGGCATTTAGAATTGTCCATTTCATTCTTTGTGAGCACATGTTTGGGAGGGTGGATGCTCATGACATAAATAATCTGGAACTGATTCTGGGACATCTTGGTGAAATTGAACAACCCTTGGTTTCTCTCTAAATCGACTTGTAAACATCCTTTCCTACCATTACCCTTGCCTTACTGCCGAGTTGAAAAGTTCCCTTTTGAGCCCGAGTCTGAAAATGGCTCAACGGGACTTGATATATAAGTGTGATTTTGTTTTACTTTGTTACAAAGGGGCAATATTTCACAAACAAGGGAATAATGTCAGGAGGACACTATCAGGCATGAAAACAGGTCTTAAAATTAGCTTGGTATTTCCTCGTAATTGTGTGGTGGGAGTGTAGCCCCAAGGCACAATCTTTTCTAGATTTAATTATATAAAGGCAGAGGTGGATATCATAGAAAGCCATCAGTGAGGCTTGCAGTAGACTGGTTTTTTTTTTAAATGTCATTAAAGCTTGAAGTAGGATCCTTCCATTAAAAGGGAATATGATCTCATTATGTGATTTAGATAGCAGTATGAGGCTGTAATGATGCTCTTTAATATGTTCTTTTTAAAGAAAAACATCAAGGCGAGAATTGACTTTGAAGATGTGGCCTGCTTGCAAATGACGTAACTGCACGCCTGTCCAAAGCGATGTCCCCTTGTCATGGCTTTAAATCTCTGAGAGCTTTAGCTAAAGCAACTAAGTGAATTTCTCATTTGTTTTTCTGTGTACCTCATACCATATTTCCCTCACCACCCTGGGCCTATCCCAAATCCTCTCATCCTGCAAAGGATCATGCTTATCAGAGCCCTCCTGTGGGGATGGCAAGTGCCGTGACAGCTCAGGCTCCTTCTTTCCAAGGCCAGTCACGGTGACTCCATCAGGGCGACCCTTACTGCAGCCTGGAGTCTATAGCCCCTAAGGTGCCACTAAAAAAACTGAATTATTAAAAAGCTGTTCTCTTAGGTAGTCAGCTACAATTTAAAAGGGTTGTATAGGAGGTCAACAAAGGGTATTACTAACAATTAGTGTGCATAAAAACTTCAGGGCATGGGGGCTGCGGGATATCCGTTCCCCAAGTGCGCTGAGTTATGGATAATTACTGGAAAGCTCAAAGTGTCAAAGGTGGACATAGTTTACAATTATGCAACTCATTAATACTGTTCATGGGACTCAGAGACTTGCTCCCAGAAATGCTCAGGCTTGGACACAGCGTTCACAGTGGAACTAGTGTTCACAGTGTGCCTCAAATGAAAGCTGACACTAGTGGATGAGCTATCAATATTAATAACAGCAATATAAAAGAAGCAGAGCACTTCAAATCTACTTTTCAGATGGACTTTTTTGAATCATATGTCCAATCTTCTTCATACCTAATACTATTTATATTGAAATTCATAACTGAGTGCTTATTTCCGTAACTAGCACAAAGCTTTTAACACTGTGTTTTAGTGCCTAACCTCATACTGTGTCTCTGTGCCTGAGCCTCACACACGTGAAAGTCAAAAGGAGCGTTGCCTTTTGGCTCGGGCATGAGCTGCCAAACTGCTGCAGGCTGGCCAGGAGCTGTGCCCACACTTCCAGCACAAGCAGCAGGGATTTAAGGGTCGTCTGTATTGCAAGTGAGGTGTGATGGTGGCTTATTTCTGCTTACCTGAAGACAAACTTGCTCAGTAGCAGGCATCAGCACGGATTTCAGAATGATCTGGCCATGTGGTTCTCGCCTGATTTCTCAGATGATAGTATTTCTAGCCTGCCTTGCATGCCTTACTACTGTGGCCACGCTGTTAGCCCTGCTCCGGCTAGCTAGCTCAAAGGTAATTGATGTGTGTGTGCCTGAGTTGCTCTTGTAACTTAATTTTGATGTGAATATATCTCCAACAACCTCTTGAGTTCACTGACAAGAAGCAGCTGTGATAGCCATGTGAGTCCTCATGTCATCACTACAAAACTTTAATTTAAAGAAGTATATAAATATTTCTAGATAAACAGAAATTCAGAGGCACAAGTCTAGTTCCTGAATTTGTTTCAGAGTGGATCGTTACGGGAATTTCTTGGCTAGTGTGTTATGAAACTCTATCAGGAGATCAATTGTTACCTGTGATGGCACGTTTCTTCCTTTATGTTGCACATGTGCTTGGTTGCACATTGTGTTTTGGTGGGGAATCCTTGCTAATCTGAATTTTGGCTTTGTTTTCCTGCTTAAAAGAATGCCGACTAGAGATATCAGTAACAAATAATGGTAAACTTCAAATGAAAATTCGGTAAGATGGATAAGCATTCAAATGCTTGATGTATGCTTAGCAGCTGTGATTTACCTTTTGGTTGTCTTCAGTTGAATATATTAGAACACGGCGTTAAAGGGCTGAAGAGGATTCAAAGCAAGCACCTTACCTTCCTGCATAGATTGATGCTTCAAGAAAATACCTTTGCGTGAGCTTTATTCAGTTGAGATGCCTTCAGAAATTGGGGCCTAAAGGAGAGTATGCAAAGTATGGTTTACTGAAAATAAAGTGAGGGACTAAGAGAAAGGTTTGCAGGAAAGGTGCTCGCTCCTGTCTTTCACTGAGTGCTGGGGGCTTTCTCATCCTTCTGGTAGTGTGGGTAAAACCTATAATTCTGCATGCACCTGCCCTTACTGGGGAAATAATTAATGTTGATGTACTAGTTGTAATTACAGCCAAGTGAGGTGTGTTCTCTATAGTTAGCAAGGGGAAAGACCAGTGAAATTGCTAAATCAGGAGAAGCCCCTCAGTGCTAGTGGGAAATTTAATATGCTTTGTTAAATTAATAGCCTTCTGCATAACAATTAATTTACAGTTTAAAGGGCAGAGAAGGTGGATGTAAAAATCATTAAGCATTCATTTCAATGACCCACTCAATAGTCTTAGTCAGAAGAAATCCCTAGCATAATGTTTACGGAGGGAATTACAAGTGTTTTAAGAGAAAAAACCACGAGGATTGTCTATTTATACTTACTGCAATGCCCATTTCTAAGCCATAAGGTTGCAGTGATCCCTTTCCCAAACACAACATGGTTTTAGTGATGGGCTGGTGTTTGATCACAGGACATGTTTATCCAAACCGGAGGTGATTCTGAAGATGACATTTTCCTACTTGTCAAATAAAAATATTTTGCCCTTTGTGACCCCACCTTCAAGTTTCTTAGTCCCAAATTAAATAGGGATCCCCAAAACAAATCATCTGGGATGTTTTTTTCTTAGTGTGGGCTTTCAGTGCCTGGGTTTGCCTGTAGTTGTTCTGTTTGTGGTCTTTGTACGTAATGCTTACTGTAGAGACAGATTAGTTGTGAGAAGATTATGCATGTAAGTGCTGGTGTGCCTAAAGCTGCAAATGTTCTGGTGTATACAAAGGAAACATTAATCAAGACATCTTACAGAGAATTAAGGGAGGAAGTAGTTTTTTCTCCTGATCACTACATAATTTTCACTGCCCAGTGCAGGAAAAGGCAGGCAGAGAAGCAGGAGGTGATAGAAAGAGGTGGTTGTTCTGTTCTTGGAGGGAGCAAGAGCAGATTGTTAGAGGTTGGCTGTGGTAGGCATCTTCCACAAGAACAGCACAAGAGAGGCAGCTTTAAGGACTCTGCAGGGCATGTGAGCTTCAAGTTAGGTTGTAGGGGTGAACTAGCCACACTCCTGCGCTTGCTGAAGAAGCAGAGAGAAATCCTTCCTCCTGCATATAATCTAAAAGCTGCCTGTAGCTTTAGCTTTCTGTAACTTGGTTCCTTTGTTGCAGATGGGTGTCTTCAGCAACCTGTGTTATTTTATTTTCCACCCTGGACTGACTGTCAAGCTGAGTAATATGGCACGCAGCAGAGGGTGTGGTAGTCCTTAAAATCAGAGCACTCCTGCAGTACCAGCATTTCAGTGTATTCACCTGGATCATATGAAGGATTGAAAGAGAGGGGGGAGCTCCATCAAGCTGCTGGGGCTGGTTTGGGATCCAGTAGACCAACACATGGTCTTGGAGGAACATGCCGGGGAACACCACTGGAGAGGAAAGGCCCCCTTGACAGCAACACAGAGAAATAGCTGACCCCAATAATTTTGGGGAATAGCTGACACATATTGTGAAGCTTCAGTGCTTCAGGTTCCAGCTAACAGCATGACAGCCCAAAACATTCAGTGTCAGCTGTAATAAGTGTGTTTTGCCAAATCCCTAACCAAAACCTATGGATTAGGTAGAGAAAAAAATTGCCCATACAGTCTCTTTTCACTGTATCAGGTTTTATTTAACTGTTGGTAGGGGGTTGGCTGTCCAATTACCTATCTTATAAATAGGTGTTTTAGGAATAGCTTCCAGAAACAGATTTCACAAGCTTTCTGAATTGATTGTAGTTCTTCAGGTGCTGTAGATCACCAGTGCACCACTGAACAAATAACTTACACTTGTTGAGGGTCCGTGCTGCTGTTTTTCCTTGTGAATACTTAGGACTGTAATCGCTAGAAATGTATCTGCTAACAATTTGCCTTCTCTTTTCATTCATGAAATTTTTACCTCCCCAGGGTTAATTGAATCAGGAAATGTCAGTACCTTTAGCTTTAATTTTCCTTATTGATGCAGATTCTGGAGTGAATGACTGCTGTGAATATAAAACATGGTTTAATTTGATTTCTGGGAAATATTTAGTGACCAGAAAAAGAAAAGGTTGTTTGAAACAAGCCTTGAATAAATTAAGAGCCCCCCACCCCCACCCCAACTAGCACAGCCATCTTGACTATATGAAACCCCTAATTAACTATTTATAGAGATGTGCATATTTCCAATCTATTTTAAAATGCTGGAAATGAGAGTAAGCAAACCAACCTACCCAACAGTTTGCACAGGGTAGGGGCAGCATAATGTCAGCACAGTGTTTAGCTGTGTGGCAATTATATATCAGGAACTTAGCAAATTTGAAGATGGATCCAGGAAAATTCCATCCCTAAAAGCCTCGGGCCCGATTCTGAAAGCTGCCACTATCTTCCCAGAAAGCACAAAAGGCTCAAAATGCAGAACAGCTTGTGAAAGGCATCTCTGCACCAACACTGATCATCTGTAAATGTATTAGTCACTGCCTTCACTCAAAATGGGTCCGGTGCCAGAATAGGAGAGCACTGGCAGTTCCCAATTCCTTTAAAGACAGCCACAAGGCTTGCTGATAAAATAACTTTTATTCTTGACCCATTGCTCTTTCGTTGGCTGTTCCTGGAGCCACCTGGGAGTGAATGTCCCATTAGGCAATTGCACCCTGTTAAATTCATGGCTTTCGTTTTCCTGCGTTTCATGGGGGTTTGACACAGACTTTTCATCTGCTATATTTTTCATTTTTAAAAAAGATACAGTGGTCTCAAAGACAGGGTTAGCAAAAAGTTTATTTCTTGCTGCTGAATTATTTATTCCCATTTAAGCTCCAGCGAACAGCCCGCATTTAATAGCCCATTACTGCTTAGAGACCTGTCAACACAAAAGGGGCAATCCTGAAAAATACTGTGTTTAGTGGTTCTGTCAATACTCTCTGTATTACCTTTCCTTCATTTTTATGATCAAGAGCACAGAACAGGCCAGAAATGACCTGAGCTGCAAACTTCAGGGTGCTTTGGTCTACCAAGAGCTAACAACCAGATAAATTCATGCAAGAGCTAAAGTGCAGGATTTTTGCAATGAGGTTAGTTTCCTAAGAGAGCTTATGGATTCTGCATCAGTTGATGTCTTCAAATCAAGACATACTGTCTTTCTTAGGCAATTCTCCACCTCATCTGCCAGATCTGGAGGAGACGCAGGAGCAGTCGGTGAAATTTGCAGCCTTGCGTTATGGAAGTGGTTTGGTAACATAATGACAATTTTTGGCCTTCTGCAATTCTGGCCCAGTTTTGATTTTTACCTTCTCTCTATTCCCTGATCCCCTGAAGAACAGGTTTCTGTGAAGCATCTGCCATATCCTGAAGCAACCTCCACAATACTGATTTAGAAGTAGGTTTGGGTTTTGGAACAAGAATGTTGTCCTCAAATCAGCCATGCAAGATTTGAGGCTCAAAAGCACTCCTGTCTAGAAGTGTATTATTTTCTGTGTTTGCTTATTTCTTATCAAATACTTCATGACCAGTGAATTTGTACATGTTTTCTAGATAATCACGCATTAATAGTATAAAAGTAGATTTAGTACAAGGCTATATTCTTGGAACCCTTCACCACCCTCCTGTCTTGCACAGGTGATTCTGTGCAGAGGCTGGATTATTTAAGTGTCTAGAGAACGCAGTTGTGAAAAACACTGAACACGCCTCCCAACATCCTTTTACATCCCTTTGGAAAATTGCCCTTGGCATCTACCGTTCAACATCCCCTACAACTCTCATGAGCTTCATGTAATTTGAAGCCACCTTAGGCAGGCAGACCCTTATGGACAGATGCAACAAGTAGCTCTCTGAGTAAGTGAGCTAATGAAGCCTCATTTTCTTATGGATTTGTGGCTTATGTTGCATTCATTTATGCTTGGTAATAGCTGGGTTCATATTCAGAGGACAATGATACAGTTTCCCTCCTTTCTTTAGCCATTGATTTTCATGTAACTTTTGAGAAGCTAATATTTTCAAGTTTTCTAACACCTGTTGGATTTGCTTGACTTTTGCCAATGGTAAAAAAGGCATTGGGAGGGCGGGACGGTAAAACAGGGTAGATACAGATGCAGACACACAGAGATGTCCTTCAGAAACCAAGCCAAATATTTCAGGTGTATTTTACAATGTTAATAGTGTGAACTACATTTTCTCTCACCAAGGAAAAAAGTGTCTGATGTATAAAAAAACCCCAAAATACAAAAAAAGTCCTTTTCTACGATTTTGTGCTGCACTTTGCACTGCATAATGAGGTAGAATCACGTAGGCTGAGTCTGTCCCTCTCAGCCTTTCTCTGAAAAAATGTTATGGTAGTCTTAAAATGGTGCAATCTCAGGGAATTAACTGAAGGCCAACAATTTTTCTGTTTTACCCAAAATAAAGGAAAAACAAGTTGAAGTGTGTGCACACAATATAGCGCACTGAACAAGAGTCTCTGCTGCTGTCTGCTTCTAGTTGGAGTAAAGCCTGTGAAAATGTGGACAGCATAAGAGCCTGGAAGAGGGTCAAATGTAGTAAGGATCTGTGCCTGTAGACTGGAGCAATGCAATGTTAGATGTATCTTTGAAAAACAGCCCGGGATGTTGGTGACATGGCATTTTGCATGGTTGTGTGTGTGTGTCAGACAGACACCACCACTGCTGCTTCTTGGGGAGCTTTGGTCACAGGAGGTCTTCTGCCAAAAAAGGACCCAGTTAAGAGGAACTTACTCAAATTGATCTTTGTGGTCAGAAAGGGATGAGCTGCTGACACAAGTTTGTATTAAGATATGTAAGAGAAGAGTCAGAGCAAATTACAGGCTTGAGAAAAGTCTGTTCCTTTGTTATTGCCCAGTGGCTTTTCACAGTTGAACCAGGCACACAGATTTCTTGCCATCAAACCCGCGGCTTAAGTAAGTGTGGGAGTGAGAGAGCATCAGCACCATAATTCTGTCAATTATCCCATGGTTGAATAGTGTGAAATAAGGTGAGCGAAACATTAGAGCATCAGTCTATCTGCGTCGTAAATATAGCAGCACTTGAAAGACATGGTGTTCTGGTATGTCTGACCTGGTATACAGCCTGCTCTTGCTCTGGTGTCTGGAGGGGTTTTGCCACCAGTATCCGTGTGAGCTGGCTGGCAGCTCTCCACTGATGTGACTCGCGGTACTGCTGAGACAAAATGATGCTGAATCCAGCCTTTTTGTTACCCCGACAAGAAGAGTCTCCACCATGAGAGCAGGGCGTAAGAGCTGGATGGACGGATGTTTTGTCTTTGGAACTTGTTCCCCAGCCTGCTTTCCTCTGGATGGACCTGGGATTTCTGAACGCCTTCCTGCGCAGTCTGCTTGGCCTCACTGGATCGCTACTTTTTGGGGAGAGTACCTCACAGATCTGCTTTTCCTCTGAGCTGCTTACAAGCGGTTCCAGAGGCTGAGAGTTGAGATGGCCTTTCTGGGAACAAGGGCAGAAAATAGCTCAGTGTTAGCATTCCAAGCCCAGCTATTTAGACCTGGATTATTTTTAAGTATTTTGCTTTCAGACACGTAACTAGCTGCATTTTTGTCCTCTCTCTCTTTTCTTTTTTTTTTTAAAGTTAGCTTTAATTTTGCATCTTCTCCCCATCCAGATGTGCAACTGAGAGTATCTGTGCAAAAAAAAAGGGTTATATATATTGCCAAATGTTAGGTAGCCAAGTTACCTGCTGCTTCAGAGATGCTGTTGGCTGCAATGGGAACCTGGGGACTTTTTGAGCCTGGACGTATATTTGCAGGGCGGTTTTGCTGAGCAGTTGAACTGACAGGAGACAGGGCAGCGGTGAGTGGAAAGCACTGCAGCCACTTCATTTCACCTGGCTTGTCATCACGCATCATCGGCCTGAAACACAACCCTGTGTGAGGTGCTGTATGAGGGGTCGGTCCCTTGCAGCCCCATCCAGCGCGTGGTGTCCTGGTGTTCAAATGCAAAGCCTTTCATCGAGAGTTGTATGAAGTGGTTATGGTGAAATGCTGCTGCTGAATCTGTAGTGCCTTACAGACACTTCACAGAGGGTGTGACATGATAACATGTAGGGCTTTTAGGGAATATTGTGTCCTCAGAGTATTGCACAGACCATAATTCATCCTCTGTGGATGATGTAGGCCCAGCAGGGGACATGCATCCCCTTCAAATTGCAGTTGTGTGGCCTAGGGGAGTCCCATTTTCAGGCTAACCCCAGCTGCCATCCATTAGCCCCTTTTTGGATGTTACAGACCCTCACATCTGATGGCTCACCCATCCTAGCATGGTGACCTGGGTTCAGAAAGACCTGCTACTCAAAGTGGTAAGCTGTGCTCATTGTTGGAGTCTGGACTGGTTTACTTCAAATTAAGCTCTTGGGCACTGAGGCCATCTCTTGCGGGAAAGAAGGAGCAAATTCTCTCGCCTTGTAAATTACAGTTAATTTATAAAGTTGATGCTGCCTGCTGTGCAAATAAATTTAAAAAAATGCAAAACCTGAAACATTGGAACTGCCTTCTACAGGGATTAGGAGGGGAAGTGGAGGGACAGAACTCAGATAAAACACAGGAGGGGAGTTTCTCACACTGGGACATGTTTGTGGCATCTCCCTGTGTGGTGTCTCAGCTATGAAGGCTGAACTCGAAGAGGCCACTGAGGGTTCTCCATTAAATTTGGGCATTTAGACCAGTGCAAACACCGGGGTAGCAGTGGGAGCAGGAAGGGCAGGGCAGGATGTTCTAGCCCTTAATCAGCTCATTTCCCACCCAGTGCCACACAGGTGACCTTATACACATGCTTGTCCTGCCCTCCCGAACTGCACTGTGACTCTGGGCATCTTTTTCCCCTTTGCTTTTCCAGTAGCTTAAAAGAAATGGGAAAACTTGGAGGCTCTTTTCAGGAAACATGTACCATCCTAAAGGGGTTTTCTTACCACAGTAACTGTCCCCTGGAGAAGCAGCAGACCTCGTGCTCTGTGATGCCCACTCAAAGACTGGGTTAATGCTTCCTACTGCTAGCGAGAGCCCTGCCTCTGGCTGCACATGGGGAGAGAATAAAGCTTGTAACTCAGGAAAGACACAGTCATAATATCTGTTTGTAATGGGTAAGAAAGAACTGCTTGTTGGATGGGTATGAAAGAAACCTTTAATTCTAGCCAGGATAGTCTAATGCGTTAGCCAAGTGGTGGTAAAGAGCACAGTACCACCAGCCTCTTGTACGGGGATGCAGGGAGGCTTTTGGGGAGACAACTGCTCTCCTTTACCCTCACAGAGCAGCAAGGTTTATCTTATTGATCAAACTGCAGAGCTGATCTAAATGCCATTTTAAAGAAAACTGAAATTATTTATATGTGCTGTAATTCGAAATAAGGGCAGGAGTGACAGTGGCATTATCTCCGCTGGCTGCTCTGTGCAGTCAATGCAGCTGGTCTCCCTCCATACAGCTCAGATTAAATGTTAATTTTTGCAGAGATGGTGTAACTCTGCTGACACCAATGGAGTTACATTTATGAAAAAAAAAAACATTTAAAAAAAAAGTGAATTTTAGCCGCTGTGCACTAGATAGATACAGTAAGTAGCTATTATCCTAGATAGATCTTTGTAGGTAGGAGGGTGTTACACCGCCTGGATTCACCAAGAGCACTGTCCTGCTTCCCTGCAGTTTGCAAATACTGAGAGTCAGCAAATCGGTAATTGTAGCTTCAAACTAATATAACTTTCTTTTTCTGCATAGCCTTCTGGCATTCTATAAAAAGATCTGGCACTCTACATAGGATTAGGCAGCTTTGAAGCAGCAGAGTCATCTGGGTGTGAAACTTTGATTTCCTGTGTCATGAAATGAACTGTTATTTCTATCTTTCTTTTTCAGAAAACCCCCACAGCTCATGCCATGAAGGAGGAGAACTTTCTTCGTCGCAGGTTCTCCCTTTGTCCAGCCTCGTCCACCCCTCAGAAGGTTGATCCTCGCAAGCTGACACGCAATCTGTTCTTCGGGGCCGACAATGACATCTACCCACTCAGCCCAGGTTGGTTTCTGGTGTGTCAGTGCAGAAAGTAGTGTGGCTCAGGTGCTTGACTGCAAGTAGATGTTTTATCAGGCTGCCAGGAAACAAAGAGAAACAAGTTAACGTGAAAGAGAGAGAGAAGCTATTGCAACACAGGTATTACTGGATTCCAGACAGTGCTGCTTTCATGATACTATTGTCTTTCATTGCCATGGTGTTGAGTGAGAACGGAGGGCAGCAGAGTTGGGGTTTGTAACTGTTTGAACACTGCATAGCCTCACATTTCAAAAGTGACTACTATTTTCAGGTGTTTCCACTTTGAGGCACTTTATGTGTTTCACCCTAAGTGTTGGACTCGTTCAAGATTTACTGGCCCCATTTGCAGATGTTTAATGGCAGGTTTCCCTGTTTGGATTTTGAGCCTAGGATAAATATTACAAGAGCAGACTTTCTGTGGTTAATGTTCTGTAAATATCTACAAGCACTACAAGTACTAGGAATCTTGACAGGTTGCTGTGAGTGGCAGATTGGCTTTAAGCGTTCTCTTTACGTCTTTTTTGCTTTGAATTTCCTAGCACCCTTTTTGAAGGAAATAGAGCTCATTTTATTGTTTCAGAATTTGTTGCTCACAGTAAACATTCAAGTCTTTCCTTGATTGCAGTCTGCAAACAATGCTTCCGTTCCAGTCTGTAAACAAGTGCTTCAGGGAACAGTCACAAGTTTGTAGAGCTGTCATTTGCAGCTGCCATGTCAGTGCTAAATAATCAAACCTCACAGCACCTTCATGAGCTCTCAAAACACTGATATCTAGAGAAAGAACATAGTGTCTGTCAAAAGGTTTCAGTGTTCATATATATGTAACACCTGGCAGACTCTCGGGGCTTTGCAGATGTAGAGCAAAACCAGGTCTGGGTTTCCTGAGCTAATTGTCTTTAAGTGCAAAGGTTTCAAGGGCCTCTGATTTCGAAGGTATTTCTATTTGTGGGTGTCTGCTTCAAGGCAATGGGGACCCTATTTTCATCAGTGCTGACTAACTCTGGCTGTCACTGAGGTTGCTCGAAGCTTCAACAACCTTTTGCTAGTCAAACTGAAAACAACTTAAAATGGGACACCTAAAATCTCATACAGTTTAAACCTGTAGGGACTTCTGAACAGCTATCTGCCCATAAGTACAGTCCATACAAATGTGTGGTAAGTAAATAGCTGTTTCACTTCTGCTATCCTTGGGAGCTGACGAGCTGATTTTCCAGGCTCTAGTCACTTCCCCTTGTTTCGGGGAGATGGAGAGCCATAGCTCAAGATTTGCCCATTCTTCAGTTCTTACCAGCATTTTTAGTGTTAAAAAAGTTACTGACTTCCTCGTAGAGGTATTTCAGTGCTGTGACCCTTCAGAAACCAGGGAAAGTTGAGGGTTTCACTGTGGCGGAGGTAGCTGGAAGAGTTTTTCACTTCCTCACATTCCCCCATCACCTTGTTTCTCTTCCATCCCTGCTGGCAGTTGGACCAAACAGCCTTTGCTGGGCTCAGCAGAACAAGTGCCTTGGGCCACGCTGGAGCTTTTGTTCTGCTGCGCAGTTCTCCCAAGTAACCTCCAGCACTGGCATCAGCAACGGTGGTCGCCCTGTGTAATGCAAAGAGAGAGCATAGGCCAGAGAGTTTGTAAAGGAGAGAATATCCCTTTTAAACAAACAGAAGTTACTGCTTCAGCCAGGGGATTTCTTGCAGAGAGTCTGGGTTTCTGTCTATCCTTACATTTTTTTACTCCTTTCATTTCATAGAATCATAGAATCATAGAACGTGTTGGGTTGGAAGGGACCTTTAAAAAGGTCATCTAGTCCAACCCCCCTGCAGTAAGCAGGGACATCTTCAACTAGATCAGGTTGCTCAGAGCCTCATCAAGCCTGGCCTTGAATGTCTCCAGGGATGGGGCCTCCACCACCTCTCTGGGCAACCTCATCCAGTGTCTCACCACCCTCCTTGTGAAGAACTTCTTCCTAATGTCTAATCTAAACCTATTCTGCTCTAGTTTAAAACCATTGCCCCTCGTCCTATTGCTACATGCCCTCGCAAACAGCCCCTCTCCAGCTTTCTTGCAGGCCCCCTTCAGGTACTGGAAGGCTGCTATAAGGTCTCCCTCGAGCCTTCTCTTCTCCAGGCTGAACAACCCTGACTCTCTCAGCCTGGTCCCCACAGAGCCGCTTCGTCTCTTTGTTTTCCTCACGTTTTCCCTAAGAAGTAACTGTCATTCTTCACGTTCAGTTGCCATTTCCCGTGGTGGGCTCTCCTTTCACTCCTTGGCTGCTGCTTCTGCCTCATTTTCCTCTGAGCCTTGTGCGCTTACCCCCACCTTCTCCCCTCCCTCTGAAGGATGCTGCTGTCGCTGTAGATAAGCTACAGTTCTACATCTATAAGCTGCAACCGATATTTCTGTCACCCATTTTTCTCTGTTGTTTTACATTAACTTTCCATTCTTGAGGCTTTTCCAGTGTTCTGTGATTTGCTGCCTGACCCCAGCAGATTTTCCTTATGATTGTGTTGGGTGGGTGCTGTGGGCAGCGCAGGCAGCAAAGCCCAGCGGTTTACTGCCAGAAATTTGGTGGGTTGTGAGGTGGCTGGAGCTGATGGTCTCACAGCACCAACACCTAGGATTAGCCCTCCAACAACGAAAGTGTGCAAGTAAATAATTCAGTGAGAAGGGAGTGACAGACTTTACACCTCAGGCAAGATACGCTATGGAGATTCAGTTCAGCAAGAGCATTTTTTTTAAAAGAAACATATGGGAAACGCAGAGGGCACTATCTGAAATAACACTTTGGACTTTTTGCCTCTCACTTGCATACAAAAATGGTTATGATTATGCTGACTAAAAGAAATCTGAGGAAGACGCTTTCTCTTTATAGAAAGTTCACAAACTAGAGAGACATGAATTCATGTTCCTTGCCTATGTCTTTCTTTCATATAGCAATAAGGGGAGAGAATCTTTCTCTCTTTTCTCTTTCAGAGGGTGGGAAGTTTATTGGGAGAGTAGCTAAAAGAACTTCTAGAGAATCTCTCTTTTTTGACTAGGCTGTGAGATCACACAGTGGCTTTAAATAAAAATTTAGATTAGCCTATCTGCATCTTCAGAGATGCACTTTCATGAATATGGGAATATTACTGTGATAGATACATGGAACTAAATTTAAGTCTGGTCTAGACATCTAGCCGTGTGGCTGATATTTACAGCAGTAATGGGTTTTATTCGCAATAGTTTGCCACACATCAGAGCCTGTATTTCCTCTTGTAGTTATTCAGATGCTTTATCAGAAAGCCTATAAAATAATAGTTCATGCTGGGTGGAGCTAATCATTAATTCCTCAATAACCCAGTTATTTTTCTTCATGTTGCCATTGATCAGTCATGCTTGCTGTATCATTCTTTACAAAGGGGAAAGGCAAGTGCACCTGTAGGATTGATGCCTGGCAGAAAACCAAAGAAAAAGAATAGCTACTATTCTGGAAGGGATGAAAATACTTGTGTTTCCTATGCATGACAGTAATGGGATAAAAGAAGGTATCAGTAATTCAGCTCTGTAACTGCAAAGGTGGAGTGTTTCTTCATGATGTGGTGAAGGCTGGTTCCCTAAGCACCACTGATTCCCTTTCTGAAATATTTTTCGCTATTTGGTGCAAAACTTTTGGGCTACTTTGTGGAGGACCCTTCTTTGCATGCCCTGCTAGTAGCCAGCACTTTAAGTCAGGAGAGATGCAACTCAGTTGTGGGCATTGCGTTTTCTTGATCATGGAGATAAGAACTTCAGCTTCTATAGCCAGTTAATGTTAAGCTCCTTTTATGTTTTTATGTGGTTTCCTATTTATTTTCTCAAGGCAGTTATGTCTGTTTTGCTCTGGGTGAGACTCTCGCTTTTGGGTTTTCTGTGCACTTAACTTTGTGTGCGGGTGTTTGAGAAACTTGCACATGGTTTCAATGAAGTTTGCTTTCCACACAAGGGCTGGCTCTCACTCTCCACATGGCTGCAGCAAGACTGCTTGAGACAGACAGCAAAGATAGCTCTACTCCAGAAAAACAGCATTTCCCTCACAAGTGCCAATAGACTTAGCATGTTTGGCATAAGAAACCAGTATATGCTGCTTCATAAACATATCTTATGAATTCTTGTAAATTATATGGTAAGAGTGAACAGTTGCGTGTTCCCATTTTTCATAATACCCTGTAAGCAGGATGGTCCAGAACCTTAGGAGCACCGAAAATCTCGTTGTTCAGGTGCAAACCCTTTTGATTGTATTACTGAGAGAAGGCACAAATCTCTCACATCCAGGCTTTTTGTATGGATACCAGCTTGGACTTAAGTTTTCTTTAAGAAATGAGACATAATAAAGAATGGATGTGGATTCTGTTATGCTAATAGACGCTGTTCCCTCAGAACAGGCAGCAGCTGATTCCCATTAACTTCACTTGAACTTTTAGACCATATATTACTTTCCCATACATGCACAGAAAAAACTCTTCATGGGAAGCAAGTGCAGCAGCAACATGGCTTTGTGAGCTTGTTCCAACCTCCTCTGTCTCTGTCAGGGAGAGTGGGGGCTACAGAGAGGAAAGCGCCATCAGAGAAAGAAAAAGTATGAAGATACAGGTCCTAATCCATGCACAGCAGCGCATATGGCCACCCCACTTGTCATGGTAGCACAAGGCGACTGGCAAATATCTGGCCATTTGGGATTTTCTCTTGCCTATGAACATTAGGTTTCTGAGAATGTTATCTAGGGCTCAGTGTTTCAAGGGGAGGAGTGACAGCTAAGAAACTAGGTTAAGATATAGGCTCCCTGTTGTTGCACCGCTTTCGTATGTGACTGTGTAGGTCCTTCCTCTGCTTCAGTTCCCCACGTGAGCAATGCACGTGCTGCCCCTCTTCTCCCAGGCTTGGAAGAGTTTGCTTTCTGCGTCAGCACGGCTGCACACATGTGGCACAGCACAGGACTCGGCCACAGGGTGAGAAACACCTCTGAAACCCCCACCCACCCTTAGACACATGTGGAAAGTTGAACACCTTCCAAGAACAGTTGTCCCACGAAGCCTTTTCTTAAATTTAAGAGTTGGATACACCAAACTGCCTGTTAATGCCTGTAAAAAGGGCACGGTTCTTGTCCTGTCTCTATACCAGTGAAACCCTGTAGCACAGTTGCAGTTCTGGTTATAATGGGACATGTTTGTTCTCTCACATGTCCCATGATGGAAGTGCAGAAGATGGCCATGAGGATATTTATTTTTTAGTAAGCTTCTGTCGCTGACTTGTCTAATGGTGCTTGGCTTCTTAAACGGCTGCTCTGAAAACTCCAGGAGACGTTATGGCTTCTGACACATCTGTGACAACTTCTGCTGACTGCAGGAGAATCAGGATTTTCCCTTACTGGTTTTGGATTTGGTGGCGTTTCCAAGACTGGCCCACACAATGTTTAAAAATATTTTTAACAGTTCCCATGTTTGCAGTGTGCTACAAATGGATTATATTTCACTGTCTCAGTGGTTCTTTACTTCGTCCAGTATTCTGACGCTCTTACTGCTAACAATTTTGGGAAGAAAACTACATTGCAATTGGATAACAATGACTGTCTTGGCACTGAAAAGCTAGTCTCATCAGATGCTATTTTTTGGCTTTTTTTTAATGGAAGCTCTATGCCTTCTTTTACTGTAAGGACATGATTACAGTTGGCAAAAAGAACAGAATTTATCATTCCATTTTATTGCATGGACTAGGACTACACACACTCGTACTAGTATATAATGGGTATAATGTACTGCAAATTTAGTATACTTGGGTAGTGGAAATATATCTCTACAATGACTGGAAATTGTCATAGTGTTCTTAAATACTACTTGTTAATTGAAAATGTTTCTTATTTTAACAAATAACTTGGTCAGAAGACATTGACCTTCTGCAGGTTTCTTTCATTTTATTTCACTAATTATGTCTAGATACTGTTCTGTCTTTTGTAATGTTTCATGATCATGGTTATTATTTGTCAAACAAAGCATGCTATCAAGTGCATCTATGTATAGTTGCCAGATACTGACCAAGGAGGATAATGTATTGAATAACTGCTTATTAACTGAATTCCATTTATTATTTGCATTGATGAGGCATGGGGTATGTAAGAAAAGAACAGGCTGTGGTAATGTAATTAAAGACTGCATCATAATGCAGACACAGAAGGGAGCTGATTAAAGATGCATAAGCAAACTTATGTCTGGGTTTTTTTCCAGCTTTCATATGCTGGACTTTGCAAACATCATGTTAGTTTACCACAATGTTTTGAGACCTAACTTTTAAGCAGTACTTGTTGCCTAGCCCAAGCATGTGGATGCAGGCTATTTCAAGCTCTGCAAGATCCCTCTCTGTGATCCTGGTGTGCTTGCTCCTGCTCACGACAGCTTCTCTTGCTTGCTGTCAGCAGTAGCCCTTCTAAGGCCATAAGTAGACGTGGTTTTGTGCAGAATTTCTCTGTTTCTGAATCACATTTATTTGTTGCAGGAAAAGACGTGGAAGGAAACAGCCCGTCAGCACTGAAGGATGAGACACCACAGACTCCAAACTCCATTAGTAAGGTACTGTGGGATAGGGATCCATCCCTAGTCTTGCTTTCATTTCTTCTCAAGCTCTTATTAATCATTCTTACTCTCTTTTTTTTAAAGTAATTGAGAAAGCCTCTCCCTCTGTTCCTGCAGGAACTGTGTGTGCATTTTTTGAGAGGAAAAAAATGGGTATTTTTGCATGGCTGGGATGACAGAGAAGCCCACACTTTCCTCTGACTTGATAGCACCTACCGCAGAAGAACTCTGTTTATTTGGGCCTCATTTGGCAGTGTAATTGTATGACTAATTACGGTTGAAAGGTTGATTTTGTCAGCAGAGGTGTCTCCTGCTGTTCCTGATCAGCAAGGCAATCATAAACCTTAATTGTTTTGGAAGAGAAAGCTGTAATATTTAATTTAGTGCATAGCATCCAAAACTGAGTCGAGATCCTGGGAGAGAGCTCTGGGAATTGGTGTAAGAGGAGAGGAACGCAAACTATCCAACATTTCCTGAACACAGGGTTTCCATCCAGCCTGTTTGGAGAGGTAAAACTGGATCTAAAGACTCTGGATCTGGGTGTTCAAAACCTGGCTCTACATCTAGAGTTACTGAGTGCCTGGGTCTGGTTTCCTGTAGAGATGGAATCAACCTTATAAATTAGATATGTCTTTGAGATTCATGTATGGGCTTTTTTGGCTGCAGCTCCCTAGCATGTTTCTGGAGGGTAAGTAGAAATAGAAGCAAGACCTGTTAATATTGTTTTAACTAAATTTATTCAACTATGAAGCTATAAAATGTAAATGACACCAGCTGAAATGAAAATATAACATGAAGGAAGCAGCTTCAGACAAGTGATTTCCTATAATATATGAAAACAAGCTCTGCATCTTTAATACATTTGGCTGTGCTTGCCTGGAGCTTGCACATTGTTCTGCCAGGATGCCCTGGCAGAGGTCAGCACAGGGAGATGGTGATGAGAGGAGCTTTGGGAGTATGCGACAAGGGCTCGTGTGCATGTCCTGTGCTGTTGCTGGAACCTGGCAAGCTGCAAACCGACCTTGGTTTTGCTTTTTTGGGCAGCTTCCTCATGGAAATCCAGCCTCCCACTTATCCTGGCCCAAGGACCAGTTAACTGCATCCAGGGCTTTGTTTTAAAGCCAGATGTTTTGCACGCCTTACAAGGAGGGATGTTACATTCCCAATGGCTTAGCAATGTAAAGAAGAAGGACTTTTTCTGGACAGGACAACTCAGGGCACTGAAATGCTGTCCAAAAGGGACTTTGGTTTCTGAGATGCAGGATGAGCACAATAGTAGGAATGTATTTATGAGAGGTATCTGGGTAAGAGCGTGGCTCAGCTGTGTTTTCCCAGCCTCAGGGCCTGCCTTGCTATTTAGTCACCTATAAGTGTGTTTTTGAAAGGAGAAGCACCCTTGGAGCATTTGGCTGCCCACCTAGATTTCTGCCATGCTTTGTGTGCACCTGGGGAGGCATTGGTGAGTCTCTCCTTGACAGTGTCAAGCACAGCTGTTAAGGAGAGATAAGAGAAAATGCACAGTGCAAAACAACTGCATCAGACTTGTGATTCAAAACAAATGGGGGCCTGAACCTGGACACGAGCTTTGCTTTTGCCAACCCAAGAATTTGGCTTTACAATAGTCAAAATTGCTCTGAAACTTCAGTGGACTAAAAACAGATGCGAGGACCCCAAAACGCCAAACTTCAACTTGCCTACTCACTTGCAGTGTTGCAGGCAATTGCTTTGGGTACTGAATGGGCCAGAGCTAGGGTTTTCTTTCCTGCCTGAGTGTTCTGTTTAGGCACATGATATTTGATTCAGAGACTTTTCCGCCTCACTGGACCTGTGCTGTAGCGCCTGTCATTCTCACTTCACTCTGCTTCGTCTCGCTGTGTTGTACACTAACTTGCTCTTCTCTGGTAGTCAGTTTGCTTAATATTTCATTTTTCACATCCACTTAGCTCTAAGGCTCTAAAATGAAACCTTCCTGTCTGGCATCCAGAACTGTAAGTAGGGATCTGTCACAGTATTTCAGTTTAAAAATAAATAGCGATTCCACCTACTTGAACCAATGGAAGGAGTGTGTGCTAATTGGGTCATGTTTAGATTCCTGATAGCAGGGGGGAAATAATTTTTAGAAACCAAACTGTAGGGTGTGCAGATTTAATAATGGATTCATAAGTAAATATTCTAGGTAGCAGATCCGTGCCTCTAATACTTACCCTTCTTTTGGCACAGTGGATATAACAAGCCTTGTTGGAAATCAGTGTTCCTTCAGCAGCACTATTTTGATGTACCATACCACACTGACTCTTTTCACCCAGTACTGAGAAGGAAAGCCAGTGCAGTGATGCAATCCCTGGACTGGGGCTTAGGGGACCTTGAATTCCCAGCCCTGACTTGGAGTCCCTGCATTTCCCCAGGCAGATTAATTGCCTTTCTGTTTCACATCTTCATGATCTGTGAAGCCATTTAACTGCAACCATGCTACCCTGTGCTCAATAGATGGACTCTCAGTGTATATCTGAGGTGTGAACACATCCCGATTGTACTATCTGTACAGACAGTAAAATATTTGATGCTGGAACATTTCCTTTCAGTGTGTTAGTGCAGTTCTTAGCAATATATATTTCTGATTTCAGATGTGGCTTCTCACCCCAAATTTTATTAAAACAAATTTAAGGCACAGTTCAGTTACATATTTCATCGCTAACTTTCCCTGCAGCATATTTTCTCCTATTTCATTTTTTAAGTGGATTTTCTTTCATTTCCCTTTTCAAGGAAAAATAAAATTATTAGATTATTTATTTCAGACTATTTCTCATATTAGTTTCTCTCTTTTTTAGAGCCCTTTAGCCGTGTTTTCTAGCAGCCGTGCTCATAGTGGGGTGTGAAAGTATCGCAGAACTGTCTCTAAGCCTGAAGCTCATCTCTGCAGCCAGGCAGTACAGTTAGCACACACCTGATAGTGACAGGAGGTACCCTTCTCTCCTTTTGTGCCTCATTCAGCACTGTTAGCCTCTTTTAAAGGACCTTTTATTGCAGTATGCAGTGTTGCGTGTTCTCTTTCTTCCCTTCCTATGCTACCAATTTATTCTGCTGGCTGGAGAGCAGCTGGGGTCTCTTGATATGGATGCAGAGCCTCAAAGACAGAAAAATCTTGAAGCTGATGCTCAGTGGTACTTTACTCTTTTCAGTCCTCCAGTAATGTCACAATGAAGTCTTATAATTATCACATTGTAGGAGCATAGCTGTTGCATGCACAGTTATATGACATATGGGAGGGCAAAGCTTAGATTGCTTTGTTCATTGTGAATGAGTTTTTCGACATGCCTGAATTGTTCAAGTCTTTATCTGTGATTTGTAATCTGAAATGTGAATCTAAGTGGCTGCTAGAAATTTATTTTAGCTGCAAAGCAGTTCGAAACAGCTCATACTGATCACTTGAGATTTAAGCTACAACTCCTATGCTGTCTCGTGCTCATCCTTGTAGATCCATGAATCGTGCTCTTTCACCTCTGAGTTAATTCCAGCCATGGTTACATTTGGGACTACGATAAAAGATCATTCACAACTCTGGCAGCCTACCAGGGTACCTTTCCCTCTGTTGTCCCTTAGACAGCAGACCGAAGAATCAGTTGTCAGAGAGATCCAGACGTTGCAGGAATCACCTCAAAGAGGCTCAGGAGCAAAACGTCCCCTGTGTGTGCTAAGCACAGCGTTATAGGAGAATTTGGCCCTTCCAGGTGGTGTTATGCTTAACCGGGCCCTTGATGGCTTTTCATTACCATACTTTATGCTGTCGATGTTGTGGATGGAATTATTTTGGAGCTAGTTGTCTCTGCCAAGACTTGCACTGAGTTCCTGTGCCCTGGCTCAGGTACACCTTGCTTCTTCAATTCCATGTGCAGCATTTTAGGGTAATCACAGTTGTCCACAGTGAGCAGAGATGTAGCCTGGAGTATCCTGGGAAAATCACATAAAAGGGGGGAGGGATTTTGCACTGTGAGGTAGGAAACATGGAGCATCCCTAATTTGTCTAGGTGCATCAAAGCCCTGAAACTCCCAGGTGCGTCAGAGAGGGGAATGTACCAGTAGTAACTGTTCGCTTACAGAAATGAAGTCTCAAAATTTATAATTTTGCATAAGCCACAGCAGTCCTATCATGTCGCCTTGGGTCACTGGTGATTGTAATTCCTTACTCTGGTGTTTCAGATGGCAGAGATGAGGGTAAATGGAGGTGCTAAAATTGAGACAATTTATTAAGCAATTTAGCAAAGCATATTTTAACCTCAAAGTCCAATTGTTTTTCTTTGCTCACTTTCTTCATTTGTTTAATCTCAGTCTAGGAGCAAAAGCTGTGCCTACAGCTAGAGGGGAAAGCAAAGCTTTGCTTCAGATTTCTGCTTAGCAGTACAACTGTATCAGTCATGTGAAATGGCATTTTTCTCAGTGCACAGCTTCCCATTTCGCCTAAAATGTTCTTTAAATATTCTAAACTTGCAGAGCGTTCTTCCCATGAAAGGCACACTTAGATGATCAAATAGAAATCCCATGAGGTCTGTGACTTTTTCTTTAATTACTATAATCTGACGCAATGGAGAAAAGCATTCCACTAATCAGTAATATAACTTGATATTTGGATTTGCTTGGATAGCTGAATTTCAGCGATGGTTTTCCCCAGATATTGCTGTCATGTCAGCTATTTATTTCTACAGGCTTTTCAATTTGCGCTAATCATCAGGCTGCTTCAGTGTTGTAAACACAGTTGCTGTGTCTTTGTAACATTGTTGAAATAAGAGGGATTTTTTTTTTTTTTTTTTTGCGAACTAAAAAGTTTTAGGTGAAGATTATTCAACTTGCTGTAAAGCAGCATATTAATTGAAGGGTAATCTTTCCTAATGCAAAGCTTGTTTGTCAGTAAGAATTGTTTCACTGACTCTACTGTGCTTTGGGTGAG
The DNA here is from genome assembly GCA_947846985.1 of Fratercula arctica. Taxonomy (NCBI): domain Eukaryota; kingdom Metazoa; phylum Chordata; class Aves; order Charadriiformes; family Alcidae; genus Fratercula; species Fratercula arctica. The sequence continues at coordinate 17,265,742 of CANTUZ010000005.1, forward strand.
CTGTTAATTCACAACAAAATAAAAAAGTTTTTAAAAAGAACTGCTTATAGTAAATTGAAAACAAAATTGTTTAGATGTGGTTGAGATATCTGTGAATATTCACATCAGTAATAAGGAGCTCTTCACTTCTAATGTTAAATCAGCTTTTCCATAGTGTTTATACTACTTCAGGAACTTCTGTTTCATTTCTTTTATTTCTGCAGTGATACAGATCTGTAGCAATTATATGTGGAAAAGATACTGGTGAAGTTACATGTGAGCAAGGACATGTCTCCCGTGTGATGACTATTTTTGCTTTTGTGAAACATAACTTATGACCCCAGCTACTTTTGTTCTGCCTTCAAATTCCCATCTGATTTCATCTTTCCCTCATTTGGATGCAAAGAAGAAAAAAGAGCGACTTGTAAGCTGTCACTGCTGTTAACTTTCAGGCCACAGCTTGAGAATGATTTTATTTAAATGTTTCTCATTTGGAATTATTCTGTCTATTTGTCTCTCATTATGTATTTTTGTGTGTTCGTCCTGTGCAGCAAGGATTGCTTGCGTTAAACAACAGGATATTCCTCTTGCTGTTATCCAAGGCAGGGCATGCTGATGGGCTGGCACCCCCCACATCAGAGTCGATCACAGACTGTTTATCTGTGAAATGATTTGGTTCCTCTTGGAAATGAAGTCACAAAAAAGACACTGGATGAGAATAGCACTATTGTGAGGACTCTGTACACTCTCTCACAAAGACTAGCAGAAGTGTAAGAGTATTGTGATAACTGCTAAGAATTGGCAGTGGATGTCCAGAGCTACATGACGGAGATGAAAGGGAATAGAAACTTAACTGGGATAAAGAGTATTTCTCTGAGTACAGTACAGCCCGTCGTCAGCCGGCAAGGTCATCACTCCATCCTGGAAAGGACAGATCTGGTCAGAGAACTAAAGAAGGACAACAGTTTCCTACCCCTGCCAAGTGCTGCTGCATGCCCTGGTAAAAGTTTTTGGCAGATTAGCAGTCTTCCCTTGTTTTAATTATGAGAACTGGTATATGGAAAACATCCCTTGCTTTCTTGTCAGAATATTCCAGTGTGCTTTTTTAATTTTAGAAAGGACACCAATTCCCTACCCTCCCATTGTACAAAGTCTCATCTCTGGTTAATATGTGGTTCACACGTTGCTGCAGAGAGAGGGGGCCAGATTCTGATATCCTGCACAAGCATTATCCCAGTGTTCTTGAAATATTTGCTGTGATGACAAATGGCTTCTCTTAGTTTTGTGCCAGGCTGAGAAAGGCAGGTCAATGGAAGGACATCATTAAATGCTCTTGATGTGTCTTAGTGATGTAAGGCCCTGCTGTGTCTTAGGGATCTTTAGAGCTGATGGCACAGATTTACTGAATTTTATACATGCCACGAGGTACAATCAAAACTATTAAGACAGATTCATGGCAAAACATGAAATCATTTTACTTCAAGTCATTTAATGGGTTAAACCTGGAGGAACTGTACGTTGCTATCAGCAGCATGGGGACCTATGGTAATCAGTCCTGGGACTTTAGATCCCACCTTTTCTGTGAAAAGGCAGGAACTTTAAACACAGAAATGCGCTGCTTTTCATTCTGTAGACCTGATGATCACCTGCAAGCAAACTGCTGTTTAGGATCTGTGATGGTGCATCTTTGTCAGCACAACAAGAAGCAAAGCCGGCAGAGAAAAGCAATCAGTTTGCCTCGTTAAAAAAGTAACTGGGGTACAGCGTCAAATTTCTGAAAACAGAAGTCCCAGGTCAGGCACATCTGAAAACTTGTCCATGGCTTGGTTTTAGTAAAATTTTCTCTTTCTTCATAAAGCTTGGTCATTTTACAACCATCTCGGGGTGCTGCGCTATCCATCACACAGCTGGTACATCATGGTTTTTGGGACGCGGCAGCACAGATATTTGTCTTCCCATGCCTAGAATGTCTTACGCAGGCAGTGAGGGACTTAATGCTACTGCTTCTTTCTCATCCATTCTTAAGCCTGTCTTAGCGTACACCATTCCTGTGGCCATGTTCCCCTTTACAGGCAAGGTTAGCAAATTCAGCATGGGTGGACATAGCTCAGACATGGGGAGGCAGTGCCTGAAGGAAGCAGCACAGCAGTTCAGGAACCCACCACAGCAGGCTCCAAGGCTGTTAATCCAGCTGCTTTGACCAAGTGAAAGACAGGTTTGTAATGATTTCAGACAAGTTTTGCTGTAGTTATTGAGCTCCTAAAGACTATGGTGGTGTAAGGGGAGATTATCCCATCATACACTGTTGCGTGCTACAACTTTCTACCATGCATAGCAGTATTGGCTGTCACTGGGCATGAGATGTCCCTGGTCATGGAGCTCCGAGTCAGCTCTCCTGAAGAGGCAGAATCAATGTCTGTCTTTATAAACGTCACAGGTTTGAAGTCTTGTGGTTGTTTAATTCTGTTTTTAGCATGACCCAGAAAGACTCCAAGGAGGAGGCAGGTGTGGCTCATAGCGCAGTGAAAGCGCCTCTGTCTGAGTTAACGTTGGTTCCCCACGAGCAGCAGGTTTAGGGATCAGGTTTGCATGGTTTGCGGCAGTTGTTGGAAGCCTTTCTGAATTCATCTTCAAGTAAATTTCCTCGAGCCAAGTGAGCTTAGGGGCCAAGATTTTATTCTTTATGTAAGTGTTAAAATGTAATTGTCTAGACAACAAGTGACTGTAGCTTGCTTTAATTAGCTAAGCAAAAAGCATTCATTATATCCTGATGCTTTGCAGACACCTGAGCAGGATTTCCTAGAATCTTGGGGACATGTGTGCTTTTCCTGCTTCTCATGCGGCTAAGGAGGGCTAGTACACAGTGTTTCTGTCTGCGTATGATCTCTTGGGCTGGAGGGAGTGAAATTCCCAATAAACAGTTTTCTCATAATTGTATCTGTGCAGCGGTCCCCACCATAAATCCTGTGTTTTTACAGTGAAGTCCCATGTGCAGAAATACAAAATATGCATCAGACTGCATTGTAGGTAGAGGAGACAGGTTTAGCTTTCTATTAAAACAAAACTGACAAATATTTAATAGTTTGCAGGAGTCTAGAGCTGGCATTTTCTTTGAGTGGATCTAATGCCAAGTTGACTTGTAAACTGTAAAGTCAGATCAGGGCCTTCACTGGTCTTTATGCGCCATCACAGAGTTTTCATTTCTCTATTTATTTTTAAGTGTCAGGTGTACTTCTGTTTTTAGTGAAAGACTACTATAAGCATATGTGAGAACAAGTAATAGATTTTACAGGGACACTGAGTCTGTTGCAAATTGCACATTCTGCCCCTAATTTCCAATCCTGTGTCATCCAGAAAGAGTTTTACTCAGTTGAACATGCATCCTTATCTCCCATTTTTGCTCCTCCCACAGTCTGCAAAGCCTAATTGATGGCCTGTTTGCTGTGGTCATGTATTTGCATGTTTTTATCTAAGTCATGTGAAAAGGCATTGATCTGGCTGTCATTAAATATTTTCCTGCTCACACTAACACTCAGCATGGTTTGTGGCTGTACTAGCCAGAGAGGTTTCTGTGTTACTGGGAGGGAAAAGGGAAGTGGGTCTCTCAAAACTGAAGGCGCTGTAAAACAATTACATCAAATCATGACATACAGGAGAGAAAGTTTGAGAGCCCAGTGGCTTTGTTTCACATCATAACAGTGAATTGATAAATGGGAACTACATTTGGTACATTTTTTCCTTAGTTCAGCTCATTTTTATGTCGTACCCATTAAGGTGGCCAAGGGCTGAACTTTTTTATAAAACTGTCATGCATAAGTAGGAGAGACAGTGCCTGACCCCAAAAGATCACAGTCTGAATGCATCAGACACATGAAAGGTTGGAAGAAAAAGAGAAAGTAACTTCCCCAAGGTCACATAAAAAGTAACAGAGTCTGTACTGTACCATACTTCTCATGCCATTAACCCTCCCCAAGTTTTGGATAATTTGCTGACAGTACCTATCCAAGTAGCGGTTCTTGTCTTGAGTTGGGCTCCAGGGAGTTATACTCTCTAAGCATTCATTATTTTGGGAACAGTAATATTGTGACCATGTCTAACAAAAGTAAAGCATTTTTTCAGCCCATCAACACAATCATGAGAGCTGCAGCCTCTGAAGATGAATTTAAACAGCACTGACAGTATCAAACATGATTTGAAGTGACTGTGTATTTTTTGCCTTGCTTCTCAAGGCCAAGATGATGATTATTTCCTGTATTATCTATAACATGATTAGGTCATTTCTTGCCCACTCATGTTTCTGGATATTTCAGTTAGGGCAACGTATTGCTCATATTGAGTCTGGTTCTGAAAGATCTATAACAGCTTCCCCATAATTTTTATTCCGGTAATTGAAATGCTTTCAGATATGAAAAGTGGTGGGCATTTGGTTTTCAAAGTTAGGAATACAAATAGGACTTTTGGTTCTTTTGGTTCTTTTATTTTATTTTATATTATTTTATTTTATTTTATTTTATTTTATTTTATTTTATTTTATTTTATTTTATTTTATTTTATTTTATTTTACCAAGAGTAATGTCTGCATAGGAGAAATACGAAGAAAATTTGGTGGGGAATTTTTCAACTATGAGTATAAAAAGGACGTTTGTAGTGCACTGCAAATATGTGTTTTCTGTGCCTGCCTTGTGTTTTGCTGCTCAAGCCTGCAATCAGCTCTTTCATGGATTTCTGGAAGATATAAACGACTCTTCATTAGAACATAGCTTGAACATTGTCATGTTAACACATTCCTTTTCCTTCTCTCCCTCCTTTTTTAGATCGAATATAAGCTTTGCAATGGGTCTGACAAAGAGTGTGTGTCTCCCACAGCCAAATTCATGAAGAAGGAAACACTGAAGGTATGTGCAAAGCAGCCAAATTAGCATCATCTGACTTTCCTTTACAAAACTAGTACCTTCCAAACAAACCATTGGAAACTACTCTGAGTCGTTTCCCAAGACCCAGAGAAGCTTCCCACTCTTCCAGGAGTCATCGTAGGCCAAGGGCATTTACAGGCTTTATATACAGGATTAGATTATATACTGCAAACAGAACAAATCAGTGTAATTATTTCACTCTGTTCATAAGTTTCAGAGCCATTAGGCACCTCAAGAGGGTTGTAATCCTTCATTGGTCTTGTTAGGAGGGGTATGTCTAGGCAATCTGAACAAATTATTGCTTGAACACCTGTTTGTCTACCAAACCAAAAGTATAAATAATTTGCTTTGGATGAAATTAGATTTAATCTCTTTAATTTGAGGAGGACTGGGGTGTTCAGCCTCTTTCCATTTCCCCCAAGGAAAAGCCAAATTACATTATGTTTAGTGGAACTTCAGAAGCAAAGAAAATGCCTGCTGCCTTGTTATGTTTTTGTTCTTCCTTGTGCTCATTTCTGGGGAACTTGTGCTGGGTCATGTTCTAGCTGCGCTATCCATAGCTGTCCTTAATGCATTGTGTTCTTTCCTCCCCAAAAGAGGCCATGATTACAGCTGCTATATTTTCTCTGTTCTGAACCAGGTACAAAAAAAAAATTACAGACAGGAGAAGAAAAGGGCTACCAAACAACTCTTCAGTGCTCTGAAGGATCCCAGTGTAGTGATCACAGCAGACTGGCTGAAGGTATTTCATACAGACCATTGCTCCTGAGGCTGTGGGAAAAAATAAGTGAGAAATACTTGATGTGTCTGAGACTTATGCACTAGCACTTTTTTGAGTAAAGCAAGATCAAATAATTTTGAGTTGAAGTTGCTGTAAAGCTGTACTTAAATAACTGCTGTGAAAGTGGAGTTATGGGGAGTATTTACTTTTCATCTTAAACTAACTCAATCCATCTAGTCCATATCCTTAAGTAGTGACAAGGTCTCAAAAAGTGCATAGCACAAAAGGAAGTGATGATGCTTCTTTCTTCCTCTCTGAAAGAGTCTGCTGGCCTCTTCCCATAGATGTGTTTTTGTACTGAAGAGAGAATAGACAGAATAACAGCCTGGAAATGGGCAGATACAGCTTGTTCTATTGACAGTTGGATTTTATGTTGTCACAGCACAGAATGAAACATATTGGACCTGATGACAACTGTAATTTCTCCTTGTGCAAAGGCTCAACTAGTGACAGCTTCTTACTGAAGTCCTGAGACTTCATACGTGGCAAAATAAATTTGGATTGACATTGAGAAATGTTACCTTTCACCGCTGGTTTTCTCCTCATTGGGGGCCATTTAGTCTTCTCAACTAGTAGTGAATTGGTTGCCCCTTTTATTATAGCAAAACTTAATTTCCAAACATCAACAAACAAGTAGCCCTTAAAATGAAAAAAAAAAGTAACTTAGGGATTTCATGAAACCATACAATTGCATTTGACCAGCGTGAAAAACCTCCAATATTATTCTACGATCAGTATTAGAGGCCAGAAAAGTGAGATGTACATGGTTTATTGAGAAATTACATTGGCAACAAAATGTTTCATAATGTTTAGTGTAGATGATAGATAAATATTGAGGTTTTTTTAAAATACCTGTTGCATTTGTGCTGTGGGTGGAAATTTCTGCTTCAGCAACAAATGCTGCTGGGCCACAAAAACAGAGCACCGCCGTAAGACTTGAGGTTTGGCCTATGTAAGTTGAAGTCAAAAAGACCTTAGGCAAAATGTAACCTTACTGAGAAACTTCCCCATTCTTAAAGCTGTTATCTTGAATATATACTATCAGATTTAATGTCTTCTATACAAGAGAGAGTGTGCATTGAACTTGATAGAGAAGTAAACCAGCTGGAGAAGGTGCTTTTCAAAATGGGGTATTTGACAAAACCCATTAATAGCTCTGTTCTGCAGAACAGTATTAAAATGACTTAAAAGTCGAGTTAGACTAGCAATAACGTTTTTCTATGCAATGTTCTAATTGGTGTGTCCTCCATGATTATTAACAAATCACTCTCACATGGGCCAGCAGTGCTGGTTGCCTAAAAAATTAAGCAAGCTGCTAACACTAAGCCAGTAGTAAAAATATGAAGACTAGATTCTGATAGCCGGATTTACAAGGTCTGGGATTTTTCTGAGATCCCTAAGACTGTTCAGATAATGCAGTGTATCTTCCTAAGGAAGTGTATCGTAGTGTGGCCTTAGGAGAAACACGTACTGAAAGTACTGTATACATACTGAATAAATACTGGTTTTCTTTCAAGGAGCAACATAAATGCAACTTTCTGCTCTCTCCCTCCTTCCCTCCAGATTCGTGGGACTCTGAAGAGTTGGACCAAGCTGTGGTGTGTTCTGAAACCAGGAGTGCTGCTGATTTATAAGACACCAAAAAATGGACAGTGGGTTGGGACAATCTTGCTCCATTCTTGTGAGCTGATCGAGAGACCCTCCAAAAAGGATGGTTTCTGTTTTAAACTTTTTCATCCTTTGGATCAATCAATCTGGGCTGTAAAGGTAACAATCCTGATGAGTCGAACAACCTCTTCTTGGTCACCAAAGTGTCTCAGCACTAATATCATCCAGCATTGATATTATCTAGATTTTCAGTTATTCAATTGCTGTTAGTGAGGGTGAATTGACTGCATAAAAAGATTAAAGACACCTAAGCTTGGTCGTGGTATGACATCAAAGGAACACGCTGCATTGTGATTAGTTATACAAATGTGTCATTCTTGGTGTAGAGATGCACGCATAAACTGAGGAAAGATGTTAGTGCAGGAAAAAAGATACCTGGAAGCTTTATCAAGCTGTGGCCTACATCTTTAAAAAGAGATGAGGAATAGACCCAGTTAACTGACTGCCCCAAAAGAAGGACGCACAAAGCACCAAATGCTTTGTGCCACACTGGAAGAGGGCTGGCAAAGTGACAAAAAACAGATCAATAATTTGCCTTTTTTTTTCTAATGGCTCTGAGGTTTGAGTTTGTTTGCGACGGACTTGGAACTGAGTGGTCTGCTCAAGACTTGACTGTTGCACAAAAGTGTGACTTTGGATAGGTTCCCTTACTTTTCTTTTCTTTGAAATGGAGATAGCAAGGTTTTCTCTCCGTCACTTCAAGTTCTTCTTCAGTCTGTTGTTACTCAGAGGCTGATACAGTCTCTTCCTGTACACACAGTAGGTCCTGCAGTGACCTCTGGATCTCCCTGTAACAAAAATGGTTAATAGTTTCTCACGCTTCCTGAAATAACTCCCTGCAAATTTTAAAGAGCTGCATTTCTTTTTCTTCTTTCCTTTAAGAATAGGCAAAAAGAAAAAAATATCTAATGCCTATGAACAAAGAGGAAGACCCCTGTACCTCCTGAGAGGCACTGAGAGCAACATCTGTTGGATACCCTGAAGACTAAACTTAAATGTTCTTAAACTCTTGTTTCCCCATTAAAAACAGTGACTCATCAGAGTTATTGCAGACATAAATTCTCTAGGAGACATCACCAGTGTAAGCAAGGCATTACAAGCTACTGCCTTGCTGCAAGGTGTCCGGCAGAGTAAATCTACTTGGGAAGACTGGTGTGAGAGCGATGAAGGCATTTGTCATTGGCATCAGAATTTCTAAAAAAATGGAGGGGAAGCCCTGTGGGAGCAGATCAAGCCACCTCACTCCTGCTCATCCCTGCAGTTAATTGAACAGTTTTAAACACAGCTATACAATCACTATAAAAAGTCTTGCAATTTTTAATAAGGATAGAGAAGAGAATTAAAATTAACCTCAACATCCAGGGGTAAGAGCTGCTGTTTTCTGAGAGTAGCTCAGCTCTGATCTGTGCTTAGATGCATTGCTTTTGCTTTAAGTTCCAAAGATTTCCTTACTATCTTGCTTCTTACTCAGTTTTGAGTTTTGCTGCTTTTTAAATTCAGACCATGCACCCAAGAAGGTTGTCAATCATTTGCTATCCATCAACAGAAAGGTTCCTTGTGAGTTGACGGGTCAACTGAATTGTTCTGAAAAGCACAGTCAGGAGAGATAGTGAAAAAATAGAATCAAAAACACAGTCAGGTACTGAAAAGTAGCATTGCTGACAGATCTGGAGTTTTTATTAACGTGTATATGCATTTGCATGTGTGCATGTGTATCTAATTCTTGTGTCTCTTGAGAAAGTATATGACAGAAATAGGAATTAGTCTATTAAATATGAAGGGAATATATCTCTGAAAATATTTGTGTACTAGAGGAAGTCCCAAGAGATTTGAGTTTTCAGGTCAAAGTAATATTCTAAGTCACTTGAGGCAGATATTTAGAAAGCTACATTTGAGCTGCATGGTAGGATATTTCCTGAAGCCTGAGTTCAGCCTGGATTGTTCTGTGTGATAGATGCTTTCAGCCAGAAGGTGAAAACCTAAATACACATCGAGAAGAAATCCACCAGTGAACTACTTGATGTCAAAGAAGCTGTCTGCACTCTGACAACAGTTTAAGGCTGAAACTGCTAAAAATACTGTTTAATTTTGTGTCGATTCATGGCCTTCTTTTAAAGCAACTGGAGCAGAATTTACTGATCTAAATTGGTTATGTATAACTGTGCAAAGAAAGCCTATTTCTCAGGAAATATAGATTAGCCTGAGCTTAAGCAAAAAGCCCAAGTTACTGTCCATCATGATAGAAATAAGATCTGGCTAAACAACTTTCACTTTTGGCTAAAACGGTTCATGAAATTTTCAAGGATTTTCCAGGCTAGAGTTAATGGTCCAGTTTTGACTCACATAATGGACTTCCAGCTAACTCAGGGTAATTAATGAACACCTTTGTATGTGTTGGCCTGGCTGCCCAGCAGATGTTTGGAACTAACTGTGGCGTTCAGCCCCGAAACAAATGTCTGGTTCAGGCAGTGCCCTAGACATTTATAGTTGCGCTAGCCAATTAAATTTGATGTACAGTCATTTTAACTTCAGTTAGAGTCGGATGAAATTTTGGGGTGCTTTTTGACATGATAGGTAGGTAAGATGTAAGACCATTGCTTATAGTGGAAAGCTAAAGATATGCAGTAGGGAACTGTTTTTCCTATAAAGCTCTCTGGTTTCTAGAGCTATCTTACTAATATATCCCTGAGAGGAGACAGTCCTTTATTCTACACTGCTTCCCTGGCTTTATGAGTGTTTTAGCCTGAAACTCCTTCACAGTGCAAATGGATTAGACCTTTTACCTTTTTGCTCTGCCCAGGCCTTTTGTAAACCCAAGGCCAAAACCACCAAGGTCTCAAAGTCGGTCAGCATTGCAAGCAGCAGTAAGAAAAGCTTCCCCCGCAAGCTCCAAATACTGCTGCAGAGGCACTTTGTCCATCATGTGAAGGCAGTGTGATCCCACACTGCTTCAGGGAAGAGAATTTTTGCTGGGATGACTGCAGGAGACCAGGGAATGCCAACCTTGTAATTAGTTTGAGGGTGTGGGTGTCTGTCCTCTTGCTTCACAGAGGGACCGTAGGGCACAGGGCTATATGCTGGCAAGGTTTGCCCGGCTGTCTCAAATAAATGTCCTGGAATAGTTCGTATTTCCCTTTGAGCTTGCGCAGAAACTTGCTGAACAGTGTGGTGTGGGAAGAATTTTATTGACTGCAGCTTGTTCTGGCATGTCTTCACAGTGCTAAATGAGTTCGGGTCAGACTCACTGAATGTGGGAATACATATAATTTTAATTTTGTTGATTTTAAGAGCTTTGAGTCATTCCTTTAAAGAAAGAAGTTTTAGTAATGGGCTTGTGGTGCTCTTTTACAGTTGTTTGTTCTGCTCCGTAATACAGCACAGTTAGTTTCATCTTCATCCTTACCGTTACCCACAGTACTGTTTGCAAAAGGGATTTTTTTTCTCTTTTTCTAAGCTTTGTTCTATGAATTTCCAAGACTAGATGTCTTGTCACACTATCTAAAACAGTGTGAATCCACTCCGTTTTTCAAAGCCTAATCAACCCCTGTTTGATAATGCCTTTTGAGTCTCAAACCAAGTGTAAAGACGGGAATGATCTGAAGATGATCCTTTCTTAGTTGTACTGTCTGGAGGTTGCAGCTGAGCTCCAGGTTCCGGTGTAGCAGGGATAACATTCACTTTTAGTGAGAGATGGTCATTGTCTTGGGATCTTTGGACTCTAATCAGGCATGATGCTCCAAGGCAGAAAATATCATTATCTCTCATTTACTCTGTGGAGATGTTGACTTTATTTTTATGGCCTCCTCTCTTTTCTTCTTCTCCTGTACTTTCTGTGGGAAACAGCCCCCTCCATGTATAAGCATGCTTTACTGTTGAATACGTTTCCATGACAGAGTGACTTGGCTGCTCCTTGTGTTTACCCACATGCCTAAATGTCTGTTAACACCTTGTGTTATCCTCTCCTTTCCTTCTCCCCTTTTTTTTTTAATTTCAGTTCTGTTCTCTGGATCTGTACTGTTTGGTTGTGAGGTTTTTCCTCCAACAGAGCAAAACCTCTGCGCTGAAAACACAAGTAATGGTGTTATCAACAATTCTCCAACACCCTGCTACTGAAAGGAAAAATGCCATTGGGAATGGTGCTTGATTGCATTAATGTCACTAGTAATATCTTGAGCTGCTCTGCTCTGGATCACTAATCAAATCCCAACTTTGCCAGTCCTGACTATTAAGCCTTTAAACAGTCTTAATCTTGTGAATGTCTTGTGGGAGAGGGAAGGGGAGAAAGAAACGAGTAATAAGGATCCCAGTTTCTCCTGGCAGCAGAAGAACCCCGCAGATGTAGACATGAGAAGATAAACTGGAGACTGTTGTCTTCTCAGCACTGCATCTTCGTAGAATAGATACAGATGCAATTTAATCATAGAATCATAGAATTATAGAATCATAGAATGTGTTGGGTTGGAAAGGACCTTTAAAAAGGTCATCTAGTCCAACCCCCCTGCAGTAAGCAGGGACATCTTCAACTAGATCAGGTTGCTCAGAGCCTCATCAAGCCTGGCCTTGAATGTCTCCAGGGATGGGGCCTCCACCACCTCTCTGGGCAACCTCATCCAGTGTCTCACCACCCTCCTTGTGAAGAACTTCTTCCTAATGTCTAATCTAAACGTACTCTGCTCTAGTTTAAAACCATTGCCCCTCGTCCTATTGCTGCATGCCCTCGCAAACAGTCCTATGTTTGTCCTATGCTTGCACTCTTCGTTCTTTCCAAATTTTGGCTTCCTGAGTGGAGCTCAAAACCAAAAATCCAGATAAAACCACTATTTAACTACAAGACATTTGTATACAGGAGCAGTTTTCAGCAGTAGTCGCAGTTTCCCTGCTTACAAACTAGTAGTGCTAGGGAGAAGTCCTTCATTTAAGGAGCAGGATAGGATACTATAAAGGCCCATGTAAAGGAGGAGAGTCACAGTCAAACTTGCAAAAGTTTCCCTACAGATTTTCAGCATTGTGTGATAGTCTCTAGAAACTCAAGGAAATCTGTGTTTGAGCATCCTGGAGAAAACTATTTGTTCTGTCCTGCAGTTGGCATAGTGGTAATGTTTTCTGCTCTGCATTTAATTCTGTGTGGTGTCTGCATAACTGAAAAAGGATCTGCTTTCATGGTGTTTGGTGTGAGGTGAGGAAGAGAAGGAACTGGAGGAAGCTGAGTAACTTTGGAAATGCAAGGGAGGAGGAGGGACTCCCATTTATTTCAGCCAGTTTGTGGCATAAAGTCCATACCATGGAATGTATGAAACTGTTCACCAGGTACAGGAACTGCTTTTTCTTAGCAGCTTCTGGAGCTCAAGAGAGGAGAAAACAGGGAGGAGATCAAGGTGGGACCCTGTGGTTCTGCTCAAAGAAGTGCCTAATCCAAGATGAACTCTGCCTCCCTGGCAATCATTTCTTGGACGGTCAGGCTGAAGGGATTGTGGCAGGATGTTTACAAGACACTATAATCTTTTTTGACACAGCTCCCGAACTAAGGGCAACACAAACAAGCAAAGCCTGTTTTTGTTAAAGCCTGAAATGGCCAGCACCCCAGGCACCACGACATAAAGGTTCTCAAAGGGTCTGAATGTAGAGGTGAAGGGCTGTAACCCAGTAGCATGTGCCCATGCTGGGAGACCTTTGGTCCTCAGCCTGTAGTTTTCCCTGTCTCCTCCTTTCCCACAGACAGATTTGCAGGATGGGGTTTCCCCTTTGTTTCCTTCCAGAAAGGCTGCCATTGCCTCTCTGCTAGAGGCACTAACAGCACAAGGTGTGAGCTCCGCCACTTTTATGGTGACACATAAAGGGTGTTTCATTGCTAGTGTGTCAGGCTGCAGGCAGACAGACGTGCACCACATGGAACAGTCCATTCAGGTGTTGCACAAAGACGACTAATAGCAAATATTTGACTGGTTTTGTCCCAGCCAGCAGGAATGAGATTCTTCCATTCCTGAGGATCTGAATAAACAGACTAGGTTCTGGGCTGAGCAGAGGTTAGACCAAGCCCCATTTATGTCAGAGCTCATTATTGGTTTGGAACTGCAGCAGCAATATAGTGATTACTAATGAGTCTCTCTAAATTACTCCATCTGCTCCTTCCTTCTTTCTTATCACAAACATACAAACTCTGCGCAGGAAGGGTAGGAAGACGTTGAACGGTCCATTGCGTTTTCTGTGCCTTACGTCTTTTTGTCTGTGTGCATTTCCAGGGCCCAAAGGGAGAAAATGTTGGTTCAATCACACAGCCTCTTCCCAGCAGCTACTTGATTTTCAGAGCAGCCTCTGAATCGGATGGTAAGTTTTGGTCTTCATTTGTTTTCTCCAGATTGCATACTCTGTGCTAGTTAAGAAAATAAGTTGATGCAAAAAAAAATTGGTATGTAAAGGAAAAAATGGCAGCTCACCCAGCTTGGGATGGATTCGTTAGCAATAGTCAGAATAGGTCAAGCAGACTACAGGCATATTTCATACTCGTCACTGAAAAGCCGCCTTTCTGGCCATGTGTATGCAAGGACCTAGGCTTGTAACAGGGGAAAAAACACTAAGTCAGTATGTGGTAAAGGATGAAAGGAGTTGATCCCAAAATTGGGATGAGAGAGAAGCTTAACTGTTTCTCAGTTCAGCAGAGACTTTGGTTATCTGCCTACGATCTATTGGAGGAAAATGACATAGTAACATTGAAGAACTGTGATAGATGTCTTGGAACCACGGTAATTCGCCTGTAAACTCACTGTACTGTGGTTTACAGCATAGCAGGCCCAGATGCTGGTGACTCCACATATAAAATAACATTCTGGGAATTAAAAAAATTATGGAAGGTAAATTTAGGTCAATATATAACAGGCGTGCCAGCTTGCAATGTGAAAATCTCTATAAATGACTTCAGTGGACCTAAAATATCAGTGATTTGTAAGTAAATAAGAAGATTAAAACCATGTTTTCATTCCATTTGACCTTCAGACTGTAATTTTTTTTTGCCGTAGCAAATAACCCAGGCTGTTCATTTTGTGGGTATTTTTCGCCTACCCCACCAAGGGTGGTCATGTTGCCCAAGTGCTCCTTTGGGTCTCATCAAGAGGAACTTTAAGGACACAAGGATTTTTCAAGGAACGCAATGGGCTTTGAAAGCAGTGTCTTTCTGATCCAGTGATTAAGTTTTACTCATTCCTAAAGTCTGGAAATAGGACAATGCCAAATACACCTTTGACATGACAATTAAAATAGGAGGAAACCATCTTTCATTACAGGATTGGCGTGCTGTTCTTCCTACTACTGCACAAAGAGGGCTGTTCATAGTGAGGGATGCCATCTCGACACTGAAAGCTGCTTGCAGATGCCAGTGTGGTGAAATGACATGAGAATAAGTGGAACTTGTATAGAGCCATAGAAGCGCATCTATTTCTTTGAATATTATGCTTTTGTAGCTTATGGAACAACACAGTTTATTTGTGTAAAGCAATACAGGATTCCAACCCAGCTCCAAATACCACCTGTCTAGAAAGGGATAGATTGATACAATAGTCTCTTGGGGAAAAAAAAGTGTTGTTGGGTAGAGCTGCTAAATTACAGGCATTTCAAAACCTTGTTATACAGACAGCCCTCAGAATAGGTATACGGAACAGTCCCACAGAGTTCTTAGGCAACTAAATAGCTTCAACAACTGTCTGTCAATCCAGATTTTCTAAATTATTATTTCCTTAGAGATGCATGTAATTTGTCTTTCCATCAACTTAATTAGAAAATGCATGAAGGGACCAATGTGGTCATTGTATGTGTTCAAGACAAATTGCTGTCTCATGAAGTACGTTTTTTTTCTTGCATTTCAACTATCTTCTAAATGAAAACTTTCATTCTTGGGGAAACCTAATCATTCTATTGAAAACCTAAAGATTAAACCTTAAAGCCAGCCTGGCAAAGAGACCTGTGGCTGAACTTCTACTCTCTCTTTTTACGACGACTGACATAGGCCAGTTACATGGAGTAGAATAGCTTTAGATTGTTTCTAACTAACCTTACCCATAAAGGCTCCCAAGGGATCACCAGAGGTAAGACCTTTTTAGCTGTGATCTCCCTGTCTGGGTCATACACCACATGCTGAAAAAGCACGAAAGAGACCATATCTGGCACATGAGAATTTTCAATATTTAAATGCCTGTGGGAAGCTTTCTGCCCAGTAAATTATTACGTCTCTGGTATCATAAGAGCTTAAAATAGGGAATTACTGGAATGTATTTTTAAAGCCAAGATATTGGCCAAGATTCTTGGGAAGCATGCAGAGGCCAGGCAGATCAAAGCAGAGTTACTTTAGGATTTAGTATGATTTTCCTTTACTTTGCTGCTTCTGTACAGTAGGATCTTAAGGCTAGGTGGAAAGCTAATGTGATCAGGAGAAGGAGGAGGAACTGAGATAGCTCTCAAGCAAATATCATAAATGTGTATGTAGAAAATAACTAGGGCCTTTGGCTAAGAATGAGATAATATATGCTCTTGAACAGCACTAGCAATGCCCTAGAGCCATCTGCACAGGTTTGGGGCACCCACATTATGCCTGGTAGATCCTGAGAGCCAGAGGAGGTGACTGTGACAGCTGACGTGAAGTGAAGCTTTGGCATCTGTCCATTTAGCAGTGGACTTCACAAAAAAAGTTGATATAGTATCACACCAGAAATACTGGCATGAAAAATGGTGTTATTTTCATCTGAATGAGAGCATTTGACTTTACAGCTGAAGTCAGTGAGCTGTGAGAAGTGGCTGTACCTTCAGCAGGAAGGGAAGGATGTGAATCTGCAGACAAGAGGGAAGAACAGCTCGTACACTCAGACTAGCTTCCTTGCCAAACACAGGAGCTGTCCTGGCATGCTGACTGTGCTATGCGCTTTTGTTTGTTAGCCTTCCTGGGGGCTGTTTGGGGGCATCTGCTCCATTGAGCAGTGTAGACGTGCTGACAAATGGCCAAACACATGGGTGTCACACTCGGAGATGAGTGCCTTGGAAATGGTGTTAACGTCAGTAGGTGGTGTAAAACATATGTGGACAAGGACACAAGGAATAGAAACTGTTACATTTAAAGTAATCTGTATAAACTGCAGCAAATTAAGACTTATACTTTGCTGTTAATACAATTTGATTTTAAGCCCAGAAGACACTACTGAAATGGTTGTAGACTGTTATATACCTTTACCTGTTGTAAAGAGTCATCTCCAAGAGGGTATACCTGAGTTTGTTTTGTTTCTTTAGTGCACTGAACAAACACAGGGGATGCAGTTATGGTCAAGAGAGACAGGAGATTTAGGTAAAATGAGCTAAGCTAGCTGACACAAATGGGGTGGGTGGAATCTGTTCTCTTGCATCATGTGAGTGTATATTTGTAGTACGTTCGCGTCTCCTCTGTAAATGCAATATTGTGTGAATCTACAGCATCTCTGAGGAGGTGTCCTGACCATGTTCTTCTTAACGCAGTCTCCCATGTTAGTAGTGGAAACGAACCTCAGAGCATTTGGCAAATTTAACAGTAATTCATGGAGGCCTCTGACTTGTTGAGGAATATTGAATTGCAGCATATGTTAGATGTACAGTTCTGCTATCCAGGAAAATATATAATGATCAGCAGCTTACATGGCCTACTTTTTCTCTCAGCATTTCAGAATCCCTTTTTTCCCCTCTGCTGTACCGTCTGTGACAGACTGTTGGTAGGATTTAAGGTCCTGACTTCTGCATAGCCTGCAGAACCACTGCCAAGCTACAGTAAATTTCACATTCACAGACCGCAGCAGCAGTCTGCTTTGTGATGGTTTTAAAGACATCTGGAAGGTCATGTCAGCCTACAGGGCTCAACCTGTATAAACACAGGGCCTTTCTTTCTTACCAGTTTCAGAAAAGAAAATTGTTTTTTCCAGACCACTGACTGTATATATTTCAGATTTATGCTGATGAGCAGCTTAAAATTAGTAGTTTAAACCTGTCCCGAGCATCCTGCCTGGACCATTCTGGGGCTGCCCCTGAGATCTTCAAACCGGTGGCCCCAGAAATGCTTTTCTAAGCATTTTGACTCACCTGCTTAAATCTCATATTGCAGAGATTGCCACCTTGCCATGGGCACTCCCACCAAAGGGGTTACTAGGGGAACTCAAAGTGTCACATTACCAAGGGTTAAAGGCTTAGCAGTAGAATTGCAAACCACACTTACATTTTGTTCCTTATATCTGTCCTCTCCTTCAGGCATGCTTTGGGTAGTCTCCATTGCCTGATGCGGATGGAGTTGCATGGAAATCCTGATGGTCTGGCTTACAGTGTTGTTGTTTCTTTGCTAGGCATCTGGCCCTTCCCCCAAAATTGATGCTCTGATCCAGGGAGGAAATTAGGTTATTGAAATAAGGGTCACGCACAGAAGCAATAAACCGTGAGGAAGATTGCAATTTGAAACCAAGTTCACAAAGAAATATATCACTGGATCCTGGCAGTACTGGAACAAATAGAAGTTACCTTCTTAGCTAGATGTTTGTCCTTCATATTCCTTAGATCTCTCTCAGCAGTTTAAAATCAGGCATTTGCAACCAGACTTGATTTAGCTCGGTGTATAAATTGCACCTGCACCTAACTGAGAGATCGCATCCTTGCATCTCGACAGCCAAAGTGTAAGAGACCATGCACACAGGCACCCAAGTGGTACAGTAGAATAAGCAGTCAGCTGAATATGATGACCTTAATATCCACTGACTGAACCAAATCAGCCTCTTCCTCATCATTCGTGATTTGTGTGCACTTGAGCAAGAATTCATCGTTTCCAGGTGACAGTCTACTTCAGGTTGATTTTTAAAAGCATCTATTTTGTAACTGTGAGGCACGAGGCCAAAAGCTGGATGACTTTAATAATTCAAGAAGAATAATACTCCCTTAGTGATGCCTCTCTGGGGGACTGTATGGTTACTACGTGTGAGGCTTTTGAAGTCTTAGTGGGCAAGAGATTCATTCCAGCTGTTCCATAGCTACAGGAATGCAATGGAAAAAAAGTATAGTCCCAGACTGAGATTTCAGCGTGCAACGATGTCATTCCATCTCGAGCAGATTTTTGTTATTGGTGAGTGCTGAGAGAATATTGGCTGGCTCCTGTGTGATCAGCTGTTGCAAAATGTGGCAGATAGATAGACTTAGCACATCAAATTATGAGTTCTTCTAGGTGAATCATGGTAACCATAAAGAATTTCAAGTCTGAATAGCTGAGTGTTTTCAATACTGCCTTTTTTTTTTTTTCTGTGGGATATTGTTGTAATTTTAGATCTGTTTGAAGACTAGGACAGACTCGAGATATTCCTTGAACTGAGCCTAGGTTAGCAGCATAAGCAACTTTCGGTGGTTTTGGGGTTGTTTTTTTTTCCCAGGGGAGAGGAAATATTTTTTGTCACTTCATTTTAGTAGTTCCTCTTGTCTGTGAAAAAAAGAGTTGGTGCGAGTACATGCCTGCTCCTGTTCAGCTTCCAGGTTTTCGCATGGTGCCAGCAGAGCCCTGCAGACCCGGGAAGCATCCTGCAAGTAGCCATAGTGATTCCCATTTGCACAACTGTACTGCAGGAGTCATCTCAAAGGACCACAAGGTGCTTTTCCAGCCCGCTGAGGCAAAAGGCCTGGAGAAGGCTTCGAAACATATGTGGGATGCATGTTCGGCTTTGTTTTTGTGAAGTCAAGGCAACACACATCTTTTATTATCTTATGTTTCCCAAACTTTTCAAGAGGAAGGAACTTTGGAACCCAGCTGTGTTTAACTGATTTTTCAAAGAGTTTCCTTTTTCAAATTGTTACTGATGACTGTCATCATTTTACTGTAAACACATGTAACAGAGAAAAAGGGTTACAGGCCTACTCAGGGGAAACACCTCTTTTTCATCTTTTTTTTTTTTTTTTTTTTTTTTTTTGCAGTGAGCACAGCTGAGTGATGTGCAGATGTGTTCCTCTGATATCCCATTTTCCTGGGACATCTGTCACATGCCAAATGCTAAAGTGATCATCATTTGCTAAAGCGATGTAGGGAATGGATAATGAAACCAATGATGAGTGCAAGGAGAGAGGCTGCTTCAAAAGAGAGCAGGAACCCAAGCTAGCACTAGCACTCTGGTAGGACATCCACTTTTGGCACTTTAGGAACAACCTTGTCAAAGAGTCTCACTTTTTCCCCATCGTTCCTGGAGAGAGCCAAAGGTGGCTGGGCAACCCACCCACCTGACCAGTTCAGGTGCCGAAAGACGGGTGATGTGAAATGTCCTCCTTGTGCCAGCTGCCAGTACGAGTGATCTAGCTGGGGATCTTCCCTGCGTGGGGTGTCATTTCTCCCTGTTATTATCCTCACTGAGAACTCTGTTAGCTTGGATGAAAGATTGCTGTTGCTGAGTTTTGTAATTCCTTCTGTGTGGCTTGTGAGATATATGGGAGCGTTATGTGTAGATGGACTATTTTACCCTCTCCCTCTTTCATCCTTCCACCTCCGCAGCCCAGAGCTTACTCTCTGGGCTGCCCCTTGGACGTCAGTGACAAAATACTAAATACAATGAAGAAAAGGTAAAACTCGGAAATAACATTTGAAAGGGAATACTTAGTTCACAGCTCCCAAGCAGAGGGAGGTAATGTAGGTGTTTTTGAAACAACATCTCTGCAGAAATTGTCCAAAAGTAATTATTGCATTGGATAGAGTAATACATCATTTGATATAAAAAAAGCTTAAAAGCCTACAGGGAGATTCTGCCATAGGGTGACAGTATGCTCTTGGGTTTTCCTTCAGAATTTAAACATATGCTTGTTTTAAGCCACAATCGGTGGAAAATTATAACTGATAATTGATTGCAGTGTTTTACATTGCAGCTTTAAAAACCTCAAACCTTCTAAAAGAATACCGTTGTAACTCCTTCGCAGCTCTTTTTTGCTTCCTTTATATGCATCATATTGGGCTGCCATTCCTCTCTGAAGAAAACCACATTTTGCATCCTTCTCTGATCTAATTACCTTGCATACAAAAAATCCTGACTTGAGTCAACCACTCCAAATTAGAAAATGTGGGAATTAAGGTAAGCATGAATCCTTCATGCAGACTACCATGACTATAGATGACAGCCTTTAATTAGTGACCACATATTTTTTTCCCCTTCTGCAGTTCCTGAGGGAGTGAGTAGACTTGTCAGGTAAGCAATTAAGTAATCCAAATGCTAGCATTTTTGTATCATTTTCACAGTAAAGAAGAATATTACTCAATAGCAAGATTACTCAAATGTAAAAACATTTCATGTAGGTCTTTAGCAAGGAAACAGGTTTATTTTGTGTGCAATCCCTGAAATTGAGAGGGTATAATTTTACGGTGTTGTGCTGCAATTAACACACTGTTGACTTGCAGAGAATGTAACCTTTTCATCTACAGAGGAAATCCCATATTTTATGTCTGGTTTTGTGGCATGTATTTGTTTGGATTCACAGCACCACCTGATGGCTGAAGGCCCATTTCTTAGCTTGGGGATGCTGTGCATCCCTTGAAATGAACACAAGGGAGTACACTGATGTCATTTCTGTGTTCTGCAGGGCACAAATAATGCTAACTGCTAATGCACAGCAACGTCCTCTAAAGCTTTGTGTCTCTGCCTTGGAATATTAAAATGATATTTTAAAATTTATTATTATTTTTTTTTAATTTAGGATCCTTGAGTAAGGTTTCAAAAAAGATTCAAGTTACTCGTAACCCCTTCCAGTGACTTATCTAAAGAGTTTAAAAACCTAGATATGTTATGTAGAAATTTCTTCTGGTAATGTGCTGGACAGCAAAGGTTTGTCCAAGCCTGTAAGCTCAAGTTAGTGGCAGTGAACACCCATAGCAGTGGCGTTGGAGGGGTAAGAGAGCTCCTGTGGCGTTGCGGCCAGTGTGGCCTGTTCTGCCTACAGCCCCAGGGAGGGGTGGGCCGCAGGGGCACAGCAGGGGAGATGGCTGAGGGAGACTTTGGGGTCACCATTGCCACCCTTGTTAGAAAGTGCAAACGTAGCCAGCGCATTGCCGTAACTGTCATAAGATAATGTCTTTACCTGAGTGCTGCAGGGAGCTGAGGAGCTGACCTCCCTTACTGCTCCAAAGGGATCATGCTGCTACAAATCAAGGTACCTATCAAAGCACCTCGTTTTACAAGACCATTGAATATAAAACTATCTTGACATATGCAGCATTTCCAAATGTCAAATCATGCAGCCCTCACTCTGCAGAACCGGAAAAGAAAAGCAAAGGTAATGACAGAGAAAAGTCAAAGGAGATAAGCCTAAGCAGGGGTGTGCTCCTTTGTATGGAATAGCCTGAAATAGATTTTTATCTTGATGGGTTTGGGGAGAGGGGATATGTAGGAGGGAGTGGATTTGTGCTCAGCACAACCATTAACTCTAATGGGTTATCCATGCAAATCCTCCACACAGGGAGAAGGGAATAAATCTCTGCGTGTAAAGCTCTAATGCAAGAATATTTGTTAAATACAAAATAGTGTGAAATCAATTCCAACAGCCTTCAACCTTCCTAATCTTTTATTAACCATTATGTGTGATTTTATTATTAAATCATAAGCTGATGCTGAAGGAATTTATGGCATGAAATTAGAATAAATGACTGGGTTTTGAGATGTTTGTGGCTCAGTGTTCAAGTGCAATTCTTCAGTGTTTTGGCTTTTTTTTCCTCTCTTTTACTGGTTGCAGCTTTGTATCAGAGCAAGCACTGAAAGCTACTCAAATTTATAAACTGGTTTTTTATATGCATATCATCTGGATTTTTTTTTAAACTCTCATTGATCTTCTTATAGAGCCAAATTTTGCTCATATCAAAATTGATGGGAATTCTGCTCAAGAGAACAGCAGGATCCCAGTGAGATTTATGCATATGCTTGATGCTGAGTGTGTGATAGAATTGAATGTAATGGAAATATTTCCCAAATGGGGCCTGGGAATGAATGGGGTCCAGGGAAAACCTGTTTGTAGCACTTGCCATTGCTTCAGCAAAATCCTTTTGTTTTCTTCACTGCCTCTCAAGCACACTTCTAATTATTGCAAAATACATTCTGAGGAGTGTAATGAAGAGCTCTGTTTTACATGCTTGAAATTAGAGGATAACTCCCTTGATACCTCAGTTCTTGAATGTTCAGCCAATTTGCAGGTGTCCTGGCCTCATTAATGGCTGCACAACAGAAGCAGGCTATTTTCAGGTGCTTCCAAGAATACAGCGTCTCCAGCGTTGTGGTGGTTAGGCTTTAACACTGACACACAGCTTTGTAGACTTGTATGGATCGTTGCAGAAGGAGCCAAGAGTCAGTTTGGATTCCCATGCTTTTCATTTGCTGCCTGCCTGTGGGACGTAGGCAGGCCTTAAGGAAATCCTGTGAGGCTGTGCGTAGGAACTGCAGTTTGTCTCGTCTCTCTGCCATGCTTATTGTTTCTGGTATTTGCAAAGTAGACTCTTCAGGTGGAGATTTTTTGTGACAAGATAGGAGAAACTGGTGCTCCACCCAAATTATCTGATGGACTGGGCAGTGAGGAGGAATGGATAAAAGGGAAAAAATACAGAGAAAGAGCAAAAATAAACAGCCTCACAAGCAACTCCCTCTAGTCTTAATTACTCTGGCAAGTATTGATCATCCTGGCTCTTGTTTGGAGTGATTGTTATTGCAGCACTACACCCTGCGTGGGACCCCCAAGATGGCTTGTAGTTCAGTGATCCCACACCAAGCAGGGGCCTCTCCTGTGCAGCGCTGTGTCTCGGTATCTCCCTGCCATCAGGTAGTCTGGGGGCAGGGGGGGGATGCCAAATGCTAAATGTGTTTTTGGGGTATATTACTTGCAGACATGAACTGCTAGGTGGTTTGAAAGCACCCTACCTGTACACATTTCCTGCATCTCAGACAAAATCAGAAAGGGGCAAAAGGGGACGTGAACAGTTTGTGGGAGATCGGAGGAAGAGATGCTATTAGGGAAGGGCGAGTTGGGGTGAGCTTCCCACTGTTTTACCCATGCAGATGGCTCACTCAGGCAGCCACTAAAACACACCATTTCTGGCAAGATAACCTAGGAAATATATATAGGAAAAATAGATTATTGTACACAGCGACTTCCTGAATTATAATGAGCTTTACTCCCAGGCAAGAAGCTTTTAAGAAGCAACACATGAATTGTCTTATTTAGTCTCCTGTGCTTAAATAATTCCTTTTGTTTCCATAGGTCGATGCTGGCTGGATGCTTTGGAACTTGCCCTGCGTTGCTCCAGCCTTTTCCGGCTCAGTGCCTCCAAGCAGGGAAAGGATGGAGAAATGAACTGCTCGAGCGATTCTGCACAGGCGGGCCTCAACCACCTCTTGCACACAAGCACTATCTCAGACCAGGAGTTCTTCCAGTAAGATGGGGCTATCACTTCTTAATGCACAGAGAGGTGTTGCATGGCTCACGCTTGGTCATTCTTTTAACTTTAGCATAATCTATCCAGAGTCCACTAAGGAAACCTGTTTAGAAACCAGCCTGTATGTTCTTCTGCTACATCCAATGCTAATATATAGGTTTGGTGCATATGAGGTTTTTTGTCAACTAATGTTTGAGCACACAGACTGGGGGGAACCTCAGCTGTGTTCATGTGTACATAAACCATTTTCTTCTGTCCCCTGCTTGGTCCAAAATGCTGTCTGGAGGTGCTGGCATGAAAAATGGCTTGCCTGCGTCAAGATTGCAGAATCTAGCTGCTAGAGTAGACCTATGGTTACACAGACACAATCGCTACCAATATCTGTCTGTCGGCTAGCACATATGGCTCTGAGTCTGATCTATTTTTTAATAATGTGTTCTCTTTTCTAATAATACTGTGTCATAGTCAGCAGAGTGCACACACTGCATCCTTAGTTTTATAATTACTTTCTCTCTCTACAGGGGTTTTGAGTGGTTTCCAATTTCTTCCTTGATGCATCAGATAAATTTTTACATAAGAGAAAAAAGTCCCCACAGCCTTCTTTCTATTCATATTCCTAGTATTACTGCAACATTTTGAAACAACTCACATCAAAGCTCTGTAAGCATTAAAAAACCCCAGGCCTTATCTGTTGCTTATACCTAAATAGGCAACTTCAAAAAGCCCTCTGGTATAGACACTTGGCCCTTGGAGTGGGAAGTGGGAGATGTAGTGTCTATTTCTAGTTCTGCTGATACGAATTTGACTCTTAGGGCTCACAGCAATGCACCATACAGTTTTTAGGCATACAGTTTTTAGGGTAGTAATTCTTGTGGTCTGCAAAGTTGATGCCTTCCATAATGGGACCTCACCTTTAAGTGGTTTTCTTAGTCTCTGTTGTAACAACAGCAGGGATCTGAGTCCTCTTCAGAGTGTTGAGGTATCTCTGGTCCCATGGGACCAAAGGGATGGCAGCATTTTGGTCTGCCTTTTGCTCTGAAAGGCTCTGGTATTCCCAGCACGTATTCTTCAGTTCTGCTGTTTGGGTTTTTAGCTGGAGTTTGAAGAAGAGCTTTACTGAAGAGCAATGGGAGAAGAGAAGGAAATCTGATGCATTACCAGGGCACGCGCCCTAGTACTTGTGCAAATAATGAATCCAGGGATGCAGTGGACTTGTTTTTCAGCTGATGGATGTGTGTACTGAAATCCAATATTAAAATGGAGCCTGTGGCACTGAGAACATTCAGACAGACCCATGGCTACTGTAAGGAAGTGCAGAAGGTAGAGTTAAAACTGTATTAACGTATTTCTTCAAAATAGGAGGCATAAATGATGCTTAAGTAATGCCTCTGTTTCACCTCTTAGTTGTTCAACATTAAAAGTCCCTCTTGAATTATGGGGGCTCAGCAGTAGCACACATGGCAGAGTTTTCAGCAGGACAGAGTACCCACAATTGGAACCAGATTTTTCTGACAGGCTCAGATTTTAGCTGAGTCTGGTTCAAGCTGGGTGTTCAGCGTCTGGTTGTCTGGACAATACACTCTCCTTTCTGAGTCCTACCACTGGTTTTAATGTGTACCCAGACTTTCCCCAGTGCTTAAAGCCTAGGGGAGTTTGAGTGTTGTGGGACAGGGGGATGACTTGCTGTCATCCCTGGGGGAATAAAGAACATTTAAACAAGGAAGAATGCAAAACCAAAACTGTGCAAGTGCTGAGCAAAGGGTTTTTGGTTTGCCACTGACAGTGGCTTCCTCCTAGGGATTCAATCATTCTAATTAAATGCCTTCCCCACAGGGAATCTTACCAATTAAATTGGCACACTGTTGTTAGGGGGCCAGTTAATTACATTTAACTCTATCTTCAAATTAGCCAAACTAATCTGTCAAGAAAAGAAAAAGAAAAGGAGATGATGGATATTATAGGGAGAACAAAACCCAAGGGAGCTGGCAAAGGCAAATCTTTCATTGAGCCAAAGTTACATTTGTCTGCTGGCTGCTTTGCTCCTTTCCTGCTGGGAAAGAAGTCAAGATTACACAGTGATTTTAAAATCCATGTCTTTAGTAGCATATAAAAATGAGAGGGAGAGTACTGTGCAAGTGAATCAAAGGTTAAAGTACTGTGTAAATCTGTGATTTTAGAGGAGGCCTTTAGGGCACCAGACACTTTTCTTTTTAATACGAAGTTATATTTCTTGTGGCTTCCATGTCTTATCTCCAGCAGCCCCAGTAATCTGGCTGGTTTACTTGTTTGACAAGAGCCAAAGGGATTTTTTTTTGCTTTGTATAGAAGAGTGGTATCAAACCAAAGAAATCCTGGTCACTGACTGACATAAGACAGCTCCAATATGCTGAAACAGTAAATTAGCTGTGAAAAATGCCAAGTTATTCATGTTCATGGTGGAAATACAGTGTGGACTTCCAACATAGTCATTCCCTCCCAGCTTTTAAAGTCTGGTCCTAATCCCATTGGAAGCCCCTGGGAAGTTTTTACACTGATTTTAGTTCAAGCTCATGGCGTGGCTTTTGTTTTTAGCATATCGTATGTATTCAGTGATGATTCTCTTTGGAGGAATAGAAGAGCCTGGCTTCACTTCAAACATCTCAAATTTGTTCCTCAGAATGAGGAGCATCTGTTTTCCCTTTGGTTCCCCAGAGTGGCTCCTTGGCTCTGGATGTGTTAAGTCTTGCATTGTTTGTGGCTAGTGGGTAATCAGTGCACAGTTGAGTGGGATTTCATGTGAATTTAATTCCCTCTTGGACTAAATCTGAAATCCTTAAAAAACAATGGGGGGGAGCAGATGAAGCTAAAAGAGTCATTTGCTGCACTGAAACTTCAGATATTTCCCAAATGTGAGGCAGGTGACACTGAAAAACACTTGCTCATCTTACAAATGTGCAATAGAAACAAGTGCTCCTTCTCAGTCATCAACCATAAGCCTTATAATGAACTCTTCTTTCAGGCATTTTTACCCCATGGAGAAAACTTTCACTAGGTAAGGGAGCATAGCAACCACAGACAAAGACATATTTAGCTGATCATTGAAAAATTAAGAAATAAATTAGGTACTTAAATGATCAGCAACTAATAACTTCCTGGACCTACCATCCAGGAAGTATCTATGTTGAGAAATCATGGGATAATATCTCTAGACAGCCCTCTCCTCACCTTTTTTATTATCTTAAACTCATACACGTGCTATACTCTATGCTTCCAATGTATTTGGTTATCAGTCATTACACTTTCTGGTTGCTAGCTAAAAAAAAGAAGTAACATTTTAGCACTAGAATGATGAAGACAGGTAATGTCTAATAGCAAATTATTAGCGCTGGAGTATAGTGGTCATTGACTGATTTATGATCTTACTCTTATTTTATAGTAAAAATGTAGATTTAAAAGCCTTGTAGTTTATATATATACACACACATAGACATATATGCATACATACATATATATACAAGTGGTGTTAAAAGAAAGATTTTCTAAAGGCACAGAAAGCTGTTGATGACACTTTCAAAAGAACTTTAGAAACTGAGCTTCTCCAGACACTGAGCTGTGACTGTCACAATGTGGTGGTTTGGCGTATTAAAAATTATGAGCTTATTTCAGTGCATAGTTGGAAGTTGAGATTTTCTGAAAAGCTGATGCCAGTTCTATGTTCTGACTCTTCTGTTGTTTTTTTAAAATCTAGCTCTAACTAGCAATGCCTAATTATCTTTTTTTTTTTTTTTTTTTAAAAAGAGAGGGAAAACAAGGGATGGGAACTTTCAGCATTAATATATAATCAAAATGGAACATGCTCAGAATGGCCTGAGAAAAGGCCCATCATGGAGGAACTTCAAACTTGGCAGAACATTCCCATGTACTGAGGAGAGATACCTTGCTTTGAGAGGGTGGTGGACTACAGGAATTAACAAAACTCTTCAAGATCCAAGGCCTATTTATATCCTCTGAAACTCCTTGTATAGCTGTAAATCTTTTCTATCCAAGAGCAATTTCACGTGAGGACCTTGGTAAGAAATTTTCAGAGGAAGGTCAAACTGAGAAGGTCAGCACCTGAGAGCTAGGCTAGGCCGTGAAAGAGGAGGTGGGTGTGCGAAGACATATATGAATAGGGAAAACTGAAGCCAATGCTAAATAATACTTGAAAAAACAGGATGTAATGAATACTTTTCAGTGTCTGACCTCTGGCCCATCTAATTATGGTTGCCATCTGTCGTATGAACTGCATCTGCTTTTCCAAATGGAAATGCTATAGGCTACTTGAGAGAGAATTTTTGGCTTTCTCCTCATTCTCTAAAGCCTGGATCACTGAGCATGAAGCTTGCTACACCTTCCATGCTTTTCCTTAGATGCTGTTATTATCTGGGTATACTTGCGTGTAATTGCCTGGTCCATGCTTTCAACTCAGTTCTTCCACACAGCATTATCTGGGGGAAGCACATTCCCCAGGTTAGTTTGAGGGGTGGCTGTAGGGAGGTGGTGTGTGTGAAAATACTTGCTTCTATTGATTTTTAAATTTGCCTTTTCTAGCGTAGGGCTGACTTTGGATGACAAT
The DNA here is from genome assembly GCA_947846985.1 of Fratercula arctica. NCBI lineage: Eukaryota > Metazoa > Chordata > Aves > Charadriiformes > Alcidae > Fratercula > Fratercula arctica. The sequence continues at coordinate 17,294,097 of CANTUZ010000005.1, forward strand.
CTGTTAAAATAAAGTAGCAGTAGCACTGAAAAGAAAATGTATCCCATAATGTCATATTTTTGCCATATGCTACAATACACTGGTTTGCATCTGTAAAGGGAAAAATCTCTTCTGATTGACACCTCAGTTCTCTAATCAGCAGTGTACAGTTGTTAGTGTCTACTCTGTATCCCTCTTGTATGTAGGCTAGCACCCAGAGACAGCGGCAGTTCTGCGTAAGGATGGGTAAGTGAAGCTATGTGGCAGATTTTGCAAAGTGCAGTTTGGAGGGGAGAATTTTGATGGAAAATATCTCACTGTTTATGCAATGAAAACCCTGCTATTCAGGAAACCAGCATCTTTCTCCTGTGCTGCACACCCTATTTTGAGTCCTGGGGGATGTTTTTACCTTATATAAAAGGCCTTAAGTATTCTGCCTTTGTAAATCTAATTGAAGCAAGTAATGAACTGTGTGTTGCAGTTTAAATGAATCAGCCCTGGAGAACCACCACCATTTGGAAAATGATGCTTTTTCGGACAAGTCCGAGAGAGACAATGTAGAAGAGTCGGAGAACGAAACGCATGAGAACAGCCGGAAGACAAATGAAAGCGAGAGTGATCAGTCAGAAATCCATGGAGAGGTCTCTCCGGGAAGGAAAGGAACGACTTATATTGAACAGATCTATGAGGAATTTGGGGAGGTAAAAGAAAAAAAATTATTTTGATCACTGCCTGTTTCTGTTAAAATGTCTCTGTTCGTAGTATTTGTCATTCAGCCTTTTAGATGCATGGCAGTTAAGAACCAGCTTTGTGAGTTCCATTACAGATAAAGCAATGCACATCTTTCTGCTAAATTATGTTGAATTATCATGTGCTCTAATAATTATGCATTATGAACAGCAGCTCCGCGACTGTGCTTTGGCATGTTTCCAGCATCAGCTATTGCTTTAACCAGTTATTGCATTAAAGAGCCGCATAGCGTTGGCACAGTGCTTTGCGGAGCCAGCGAGAGGGGGAATTATTATTCTGGGCATGTGTCCTGGCCAATTAGGATGCTCAGTCCTTGTGTGATACAAAATATGATACTTTTTTTTCATTATGCATGGAACATCCTTTTTGTGTGTCCTAATGGAGCATTTGAGACACTCGATTCCTAAATGACAGTTTCTTGTAGGAAAGCCATTTCTCATGTCATTTAACAGCAGGAGGATGCATTTCTGTTCCATATAAGAGCCTTTGTTAGCTGGATGTCACTGTGACACCTCTGCGGAAGGCAGCACTAGAGAGCTGGGGGAGCCAAGTGTGTTGGGTGAGAATCAGTACGGGCAGGCAGTGGAGGAGCTCTGCTCCAGTATCGGGAGGGCTCTGAGCACTCCCTTGCCAATTGCTTCGAACAAGGAAGCTGAAGTCTTGTTGGTGCTTCAAAGAAAACTACTTTGCCAGAAAGCTGTTTCTTTCTTAGAATTATAGGATCATGTAGATTGGAAAAGACCCTTAAGATCATTAAGTCTAACTGTGAACCTAACACTGCCAAATCCACCACTAAACCATGTCCCTCAGCATCACATCTACACAGCTTTTAAATACCTCCAGGGATGGCAACTCAACCACTTCCCTGGGCAGCCTGTTACAGTGCTTGACAACCCTTTCAGTGAAGAATTTTTCCTAATAGCCAATCTAAACCTCCCCTGGTGCAACTTGATGCCATTTCCTCTCATCCTATCACTTGTCACTGGGGAGAAGAGACCGACCCCCACTTTGCTACAGCCTCCTTTCAGGTAGTTGTAGAGAGCGATAAGGTCTCCCCTCAGCCTCCTTTTCTCCAGGCTAAACAACCCCAGTTCCCTCAGCCGCTCCTCATAAGACTTGCGCTCTAGACCCTTCACCAGCCTCTTACGGCTCCTCTTTCAATGTTTTCCTGAAAGTGTACTACTAATATTGAGGAAACAAATATAGTTAAATATATTCTAACTACACTCTGTTTTTCACTGGGTGATAACTTAAAACATTGAGAATGGTTAGGTGTCCCACATGCAGATTATATCACTCCTGTTTATTTCTCCACAGACTCCTTATAGCAGGACAACCTACATGAGAGAGCATAAAAGAATGTCCTGCTGTAACACCTTGCAGAGGTGCAGGAGGAGTTCGGTTTTGCCTCCTCCTTCCCACAGCCCAACCACCCCCAAGAGCAGCAGTTTGTGGTCTGGAGCCATCAATCCAGGTAGCATATGTTTGCTGCCGTTTCAGATGTCAGGTGTGAGGTGCAAGCACCTGCTGTAGAAATTGTTCTTGCAAACAGAACTGCTGCCTAGAGAGACCAAAAAAAACCAACTCCTCTTTTGTGCATCTCTCCCTCCAAATTCCACCCGAGACACACAGCAAATGGTAACTGGGTCACAACAGGGGATTTTGAATATAGCTGAGCAACTAAGCGACAGCAAAATGAAGGCAAACAATTTCTGTCGCTGCTTATTCTGAAATGACTTATGGCCACGTGACAAACTTGTCCTAGAAGTGTTGGTAGGGGAGGCTGACAGTTTTGGTGTTTGAATGAGCCTTACAGGCAGCACTGATGTGTGTATGTGGGTGTGTGAGAGTGAGAAAGATCTCTGCAGTTTTACCTTAAAATAAAAAAATGCAGTACGAACCAAATGGAAAGGACTCAATTTCTGCTGTAGAGTGACACTTTGTGTAGCATAAAATAAGGCTAACCATAGTGTGGCTGCTCAGGCAGAGGTAACATCCAGTGGGCTTTCAAAAAGAATTGCCATGTAGCCTTGGCCATTAGGTGTTTTATTAGATTTCTGTTGCTGGCCCAGAGATGGGGCTGTTGTCACCTGCGACACACAGATAGGACTGGTAGTTGAGTCTTATCCCACTGGTGACAGTAACATAAGGAGAATTAGGTTGTGTGCAATGATGTAGTTTGCTATCGACAACGGGTGGAGATCTATCAAGGTAAACACATACCAATTAGTAACATCAGTTGTCATCTTAAACTGAAACTGCTGCTCCTCAATCTGTGCGTACAGTTCAGATTTGGCAGGACAAAGGTCACACATGCAAATTATCATCACTGTTAAATTTTCAGCTTGACTTTGAAGGCTCATTTGAAAGCTATGCACGTATATATGTGCATCTGTATGCGTTTGAAAGGTGCGTGCTTGTGCATCTGACATTCCAGCTTTGCCTTGTTTGCAGTGTGAAGGCACACACAGGTATCATAAGGACTTTGAGATGGCAAAAGCTGTCTAGAATATAAATAGGACGCCTTCTCAGTAGGTAGACTGATATCCAAAAGAACCTTTTTTTTCCAGGCTTTTTCTTTTAACAAGTTATAAAAAGGGTTATGGAGGGTGATGTATTTTAGGGGAAAGCAAACCAGAAATGACTTGAAGTTGTTCTCATCCTCCTGCATCTTCTTCTCCTTCCCTTTTCATCCACCCCTTCTGCAGTGATTCATTCTGAGTAACACTTTGTACAGCAATTTCAACATGGCATTAATTTATATTGTGAATACACGCACACTTGAGAACCTGGATAAATAATGGAAGTTCTGACAATCCCGTGTGTGGTGTAAGCCCTAGATGACACTGTGGTATTATTCTCTTTAATATTTTCCATTTCTTCTTAGAGGTTCAAGCTGTGTATTGCATCAGACTGTCCCAAAATGAATGGTATGATAATGGAAAAGCAATGAAATGAAAAGACCTTTGTTGTTCCTCAAGCTGAAATTCCCCTCAGCCTGCAAGCTGGACTTAGTGTGTTTCTGCACTAGTAAAAGGGCTGATTGGGAGCCAAAAAGGGTGCTGGTGGTGAAAATTAATGTTTAGTGATTTACACCATCTGCAAATGCTGTTGGGATATGCTATGTGTCCTCCCTCAAACCAAAGTCCGTTCCAGAAGCGGATCTGTGCCCTTTTTCTCATAGAAATCTCTTTCCTAAAAACAGTAAAAGCCTAGGTATTCTCTTTCATTGTTAAATTACAATGCCTAGGATGCATTAAAATGACATTCATGTTTGAAAATTTTGTTTCATTTTCTTTCTCCAGTGGCTTGAAAGGCCTATTCCCCCATGTTAAACCTCATGTAGCCCCACTGAATGCAAAGGAACTACACAGTTATAGCTGAAACCACAACATAATCCCTGGCTGTTTTAACGTTACCTGCACTTCTGTTGCAAAGGGCACTGAGCAGTGTTGGGGGGTGCATGTCTTTTTGTGCATGTGGCCTGGCAGCGGAGCCTTTATCATACCTGCACTACCAGTTTGTCTTATTTTGAACTTGGAGGACTGCTTCCATTCTTTGTTGATTGCTCGTTTAACTCCTAAATTTTTCTACACATATAATAGTAAATCTTACAGTTGAGACTGAGAGGAGCTTCTTGTATGCATCCCACCAGGCTGCAGTGATGCTGTAACATCCTTGTGCGTGTCCACACCTCCTGTGAGGGACTGCAGTGCAGATTCCCCTTGCTTAATGTTGGTCCAGGCTGGCCTGTCGCAGTCCTGGGGCGTGTGGAGGCAGTGGCTCAGGAAGGAGCACAGCAGAGGTGTGCTCCCTGCCTCATGCCAGCTCTCGCAGAAGCCCAGGGCTTTCTCTACCACTCACTTTAGTGCTTTGGGGATTCACTTCTCCTGAGACAAAGCCAACATCTCTTTGCAGTGGTGTAGCTCAGCATTCACCCTTGTGCCAGGGCCAGGTATGCCTGGTTGAGCTTGGGCCCTCCAGGTAAATGCACCTGCAAGAAATGGTTTTCCTGTTTCTGCCCTGAACTTCCCTTTTCCCATTGTAGACAGGTGAATCGTCTCAAACAGAAACCGTCTCTGAAGAGAACAAGAGCCTGATGTGGATCCTGCTGAAACAGCTACGGCCCGGCATGGACCTGTCACGGGTGGTGCTGCCCACCTTCATCCTGGAGCCACGCTCGTTCCTTAACAAACTCTCTGATTACTACTACCATGCTGACCTGCTTTCCCAGTAAGCAGCTCACAGAGCGTGCCCAACATGGGCACTTTTCTTATATTTGTGGAAATGTGTTACTGTGTTAGCTTGGTGCTGGCTGGGGTGTGCTTACATGCTGGAAAGGCTCCCAAATAATACCCAGGACACTGGATTCAACGTAAATCAAGCCAGATGCCAGCTGCAGTGACCTTTTAAAGATGGACTGCTGCCAGTGAGGGGCAATGAAGCAAGAAAAACAGTTAAACTTCAGACAAAACCACGTTTGCACAAGCACGTGTTTGCCAGCATTGGCCAGAACAGATGAGGATTTAGCTCACGCCTTTGAGCATCTCGTGACAGAGCTCTGCCACCTTCTGGTGTACTCGTGTACAGAGGGGGATAGGACAGCAAACAGCAGAATTGTCAAGCACTTCTGCCCTCAAAAGCAACATAATTATGTTGGCTGATAAACAAATAAGAAACATCTTTTAGCCTCATTGATGAGAGAGACCTGCTGGGAGCAGCAGAGTAGAAAACAGAAAATGTTATGCTTACAGATAGGACCAGCCTTCTCAAGTGAGATAAGCCTGGTGTATTTTAAAACCAGTGTGTACAATATTCAAATAGCAGCACAAGTTACTCATGTTTATTCCACTGCCTCTGGGTAATTTTAGAATCGTGATATTTTCAAACCTTGTTTGTGGCATTCCTAACATCTGAAGTTAAGGAAATGGTTCTCCTCAGTGATCTAAGAAAACTTCAGGAGGTTTGGAGGTTTTGTTAAATAAATCTCTTTGTGGTAAAAATGATCCTTTTAAATGGATTTTGCAAGAATTTATCCAGGTTTATTTTCAAATCTGACTAAATGATTGGAAATACTAGCAACCCTATTGTTTATGTTTACTTCCCACTTCATCTTTGAGCTGGCAGGGGTTGGACAAAATGACCTTGAGAAGTCCCTTCCAACCTAAATTATTGTATGAAATCTCAAAGTACTGGAAGAGGCCATGTAGAACATTGGCTTTAAAGATCTTCTAAGGAAGAGGGAAACAAAGAAAAAGAAGAAAAATAGAACTGTCTTTGATTTTGGTGGCATAAGTATTATTGCTTTATGACTCACACTGTACTATTAGCTGTAACTAAATGCTAGTGTGAATGGCAGTCTTGCACTGACATACTTGAATGTCCAATCAAACATGATACAATCCAGAAATTTCATTAGGCTTTTTACAGGAGTGCCACTTTTTAAGGATTTATGTGTGTGTTGTATAATGTACATTACTAAAAAAACATAATTTCTGCTGGCAGACACCTTTCTCACTTGCAGCAGCACAGAAGTTACTTCCCTTTACTACTGAGGAAATACTATTGAAATTAATGGTATTATACTGGTATGAAATGAATGTGATGCATGAGCAGTGTAAAGAGCATTTTGTGTTCTGTCCTGCAGGGCTGTCCTTGAAGATGATCCATACAGTCGAATGAAGCAAGTTTTGAGGTGGTATCTGTCCGGCTTCTATAAGAAGCCAAAGGTAAAAGAACACGTGAAGTTGGGGTTGTAAGGGGCATTGAAATCTTCTGCTATAGTTGTGTATTTCTTTATTGCCTTTCCCTTGACGCTTCATGACAGAAGACTTTGACCATGACTTTTAAAACTGAAGTTGCATTTGGTTTCAGAGTAGATATTGAATGAATAATAGTGCTGATCAACCTCAGAGCCTTTGCACTCGACAATTAGAAAGCAAAACTAGTCATCAACAAATAACATGTCTGCAGATGCAAGATTTTCCCCTTTGCTGAAAGCAGGTCTCCTTTTTCTTTTCAGGCCTATTGGTACCATAGTGCTGTGTTTCCACATCAGTATGCACCTGCTGCATATAGTAGCAGAAATAATAAAGTTTGATCATTTTGTAAAGCTTGAATCGGGCAGTATCAAAGATTAAATTGGTGAGAATAGCAGATGAACCTATGGCTCAGATTAAAAGATTAGATAGGAGGATATATGTAACCAGTTCTTCAGTCTGGATTCTTGTGGTTGACTTTTAGTTTAAAACATTGGGGAGAAGATGACTATGTTGCTTTGTGGCCATCTCTGTAGAGTTGGATTGCAAATCTTCATTTGTAGCAGGTTTTGATTACTTTGTTTTTCAGGGAATAAAAAAGCCATACAATCCTATTCTGGGAGAGACGTTTCGCTGCTGTTGGTTTCACCCTCAGACGAACAGTCACACATTTTACATAGCAGAGCAGGTAAGTGGCTTTATTTTCATGCTCAGGTGTTGCAAACAGCAGCCTGCTTGTACCTCCGTGTATAGGAACATCATCCTCATCAAGCGGAATGCAAGTTTTCTGTAAACACCCAGAGTGGGACATGGGGTAAACTAGCTGCTGATGCTTTTTCTTTTTAGATTTACGGATTCTGTGAGCTTTGGTGGGCACTCAAGGCTATAAAAGTGGGTGTCCCATGTATAACATTAGCCTCTTCAATAAAGACCTTTTCCATGGGATTCTGCCCGACTATTGTCTTATTGTTAATAAAACATCGTTTGTGTTGCCAGTGTCAAAAGGGGCATAACACACATAACCAGATCCTGCCTTTCCTTATTTCTAAACTTTCTGTAATGATTTTAATAGGAGTAAATTGAGGGCTTATCTCTATGTCTGTGGGGATAAATGAAGGGCAGAGCTCACAAGTCAACTGGCCTCACAAAATTTAGTTTGAGATTTACAATGTTAATAAAGGGATCTGAGGACTATGTGGACGTTGGTATAGAGACTCCCTGTTTTACATACTTTTTTTTTCCTATTTAACCAAAGAATTTTTATTTTATTTTATTTTATTTCAGCCACTGCGTCCATTTTATGGCGGTTATTCAGATTCTGCCAAAAAGTTCTGCACTGTCATTTATTGTGTTAAAAATCTGACAGTGTACCTGTTGGCCTAAAGTGATCTCAAATGCATAAGGACAAGAGAATACAGGCTAGGGAAGAAAGTTTACATGTATAATATTCTCATATATAATGTTCTCACATATGATGTTCTCTCCTTTAACACTGAGGTTAATGGTGCGGATGGGGCTTAGAGGACTCTGCTCAGTCCTGTGCCCTCCGTCTTGCACTTTGCCTAGAGCAGATGTGTATGCACCCACTGCTCTGCTCAGCCTGTAAAGACTGCTGTGAATGACCTGTGCCTATTTTTTTCTAGGTCTCCCATCATCCGCCAGTGTCAGCTTTTCATGTCAGCAATAGGAAGGATGGATTCTGCATCTCTGGCAGCATTCTAGCTAGGTCCAAGTTTTATGGTAAGGCATTAAGCCCAGGCATCGTCCAGGTAACATTGTGGCATTGGTTTTGGTTTGTTATTCAATCACTCCTGAGTGTGTTGAGAGTTAACAAAAACTGCTTAAGAGATCTACCACCAGGACACCCTAATTCCTTGTCTTGGCTCTCCTGGGTTTTCCGCATTTCCACCATTTCAGTGGGAGATCACACTGATGTTAAAAAAAAAACCAACAAAACCTAATAGAAAAATTGAGAGCTTTAAAAACCTGGTTTTCAGAAAGCAAAGCTTCATGAGAATGTATGGGCGATTGGTTGTTAGACTACTAGACTACTTTGCAGATGCTCATGGATGAGTCATCTCATAGCTATCTGATCATCCAACTGACTTTTGCAAAAGTCTCTGTATAAATGTAACCGTTTATCTAGCTCCCAGATTTCTGAGAGTTGAACCCTAGAGCTTAAAAATGGCCTTAAGTCTTCTCATCTCAATGGAAACAGCACAACTGCAGGCTCTGGAAGTGTTGCTATTTGAAATAGTTTTTTTGTTTAGACAAATGCCTCTTAAATACTGTCCTCTGGTAAATGTATTTGCTGAAACACTGGTTAATAGTCAGTGCTGTCCTGGCAATTTTAATGTTATTTGGGATCATTCACAATCAGAAAAGTTGTGAGAACAGAAGGACTTGAAAAACTTCTAAGCATTGGAACTGCTTTCTGCATCCCACTAATCACTCATTTAATCTACTGCCCTTCTGCAACAGGGACTAACTGCCAGAGCAAATACGAGCTGCACAGCAGAGAGTTTATTAGAACTGCTATTCTCCAAATAGTAAATGATTTGCAGGGTCCTGAATTATGAGCATTTCATATCTCTTCTTTCATTAGTGACCTACATTTAAATGGAAATGTTCTTCTAAAGTAGGATGACTGACCAAGTATAACACGCGGTTTTTAATATATATGTATTTGTTCTTTTAAATTCTAGGTAACTCACTTTCGGCACTGTTGGATGGGAAAGCAAAGCTTATGTTTCTAAACAGGGGGGAAGATTATATAATTACTATGCCATACGCCCACTGTAAAGGTAAGTTATGACTGTGCAAATAGGAAGCAAATAGAAATAATAATATAATGGTATCTTACTTGCTAACTTTGCACTGGCTCTTTTCTTCCCTCTCAAATATCTGGCACGGCAGGGACTGGTAGTTCCAGGGAGCAGTTGCTCCACACATGAGTAATAGTACTCAGCAGAAGACTGGTAATCTTCATTGAAGTCTTTTTGATTTGTCTGTGCACAGCTGAGGACAGAATTAGGGCCATCTAAGTTAGTTTTAACACTATGTAGAAACAAAAAAATACTGTGTATATGCACTGCAGATAAAGTGAAGATGAAAAGAGTATGAGTACATTTCTGAGCTTCTGAGGATAAAAAGTTTTTCTAATGTTAACACTGAAATTGTTTAATGTATTTTCCATCTTTTTGAGATAAAGGAAACTCCTGACTTCTCTTCTGATTTCTTTTTTTACTCTGATCATGATATTCCTCAGTGTATGAGCTGCCTCAGTGAAACGGATACCTGTTACCATGTGGCTTTGCTCTGTTGAGCTGAATGTGTGTTGAGGCCAGCGGATGGCTGCTGATTCACTGCCGTAACTTTGCATTTCTCCTTAGGAAACATTGGTGGCATCTCAACCACAGTGATAAAATCCAGCAGCAGTTTGATCCAATTTTGGTTTTAGAATATTTTTTTATTTTGGCACGTTGACCTGTAAATTAATATTTATGGAGGGTCTAGCTGCCTGAAAACAGTAACTTCTGTAAATTACATCCTCTGTGAACTATTCCTGTGCATAAATCTTTTGTCAATTTTTCTTTTTCTGCAAATGACCTTTTCAGAAAATGATAAGCATGTGTAAAAAGGAGCCCCCTACATGGCTGCTAGTCTGCTGAATTCTGCTGAATCACATTACAGCTCCTCTCTGCCCCATCCACGCTGTGAGAAGCGACTGGGTCTGTTTAAGCACTAATATAAATTAAGTTGCTGGGCACAACTTACTGTAATTTTCCTTTCCCACTTTCAGCTTACCACAGATGTTCTATCAGCACCTGTGAGTCAAGCTGTTTCCTACCTGGTGTAATAAATGGGGAATATGGACTTAAGGGAGGATTATTCATGCTTATAGTGAAGAGGCGTTTCCTTGAAACTTTGGTTTCTGTCTTTTCAAAACTTTAAGCCAAATAGCAAATTTCACAGCATGTCAGCGAGAGCCAGTTTGAGTTATCGCTTCCACTGGGGCCTCTCTTAAGTCTCTTTTTTCCCTTTCAGGACTTTTATATGGTACCATGACAATGGAGCTTGGAGGGAAAGTTACCATCGACTGTGAGAAAACTAACCACAGGGCAGAACTGGAATTCAAGCTAAAGGTAAGAGACATTGAGGCCCCCATTTTGAATGAGTCTCAGGATTGCCTCTGCGCTCCAGGCAAGGTTTGAGCATACACTCCAGATCATTTATGTACCAGCAATGTATGCGTGCCCCAAGGGCTGCCCTGCCTAGAGAGAAGGCATTGTCCTGCGGTCAGTTTTGCCTAGTATAGCTCAATTTGAACCCAGGAAGCCTGATTTTTAGACATGACTTGTTCACTGCTAACCAGCTGAATGTTTGGCAATGACAGTGTGGCTTCTGTTTAGGAAGCTACAATTATTTTTGCTTGCAAAATACAGCAAGGTGTACACATTACTTTAAAGCAAGTTAGGATGTGGGTCTTCAGTGTAGCTCTCCAGTAGCCATCACATACATACTCTTACATTGTAGGTATTATGATGAACTGTACCTTGTGTTTCCCAAGGCTACAGGACCTTGCCTTGACGGTAGGGTAAGAGCCCATTTTCAGGCAGATAATTTTGGGTGGCTATCACACTGACAAGCTGCACTGTCAGTACAAGCAGCACTGGTAGTGACTTATTCATGTAGCTATTTCCTCCCGTAGAAACCCTGGTGATGCAAATTTGTGGTATGCAGATAAAATGGAGACATCATCATTGAGCGTTCCTGTGGTTATATGTGTTAAAATCTGGGAGGGCAAATGATGACCTGTAAATTTTCTTGGACAAGTAACTTGCTTTTTAAGGAGCATCCATTTCTCTTCTCTTCCAAAAAACAACTTCTTGCCTGGGCATAAAATGAAAGATGAAGAACCAGGAGCCTGCAGGACTTTAGAGCTGCAGCCTTAGCCAAAATAAATGTGAGAGATTACTGGAGTTAGGGGAGTCTTTTGCAGACTGTGTTTTTCTGGTGGCAATAATAATTTTCTGTCTTTATTTGCCCTCACAAAGTGAACTGTTGCCCTGTGCACTTCTTTGACATTTGCGTATACTTGTCTTTCAAGCTTGTTCTTCTCATAGGCCTCATGTACTGTGTTGAGGCCAATGGAATATTTCCCTGACTTCAGTCAGTGTCAGCTCAAACCTACAAACACTTTGGAGCTTAAAATGCAGACCCGTCTTTTCTGGCTTGAATACAATAAGCTTAGTCCAAACATGATTCAGAAAGGTCCCTGTGGCTTAATTACGTGCTCTGCTTCGAATATTTCTTAGCCACCTTTTTAGTAGAATTGTGAGAAGTTAAAGGTAGACCCCATAACTTTGGTATTAATTTGGATATGTACCAATTCTCTGCTGGATTGCATACATTGATTCTTGAGATACTTGCGATTTGGTTTTACATGGGTGCTGTGGGAAATTTGGGTTTATATTGTTGGGGTTTTTTTTAAAAAAAAAGTTCCTCTGCACAGAAGTTATTGGAAAGTAGCTGCTAAAATGTCTGAAGAAATGTTGTGTGGTATGAATGGAAGAGCTGGTCACTCTATCACTGCTGTTTCCTGTCTTTGGCAGGCAGGAGGTGAGGGGAATTTTCCATTGTTTTGAGAATCTTTTCCTTAACTCTGGAAATACCCTTTTTCTTTTTTTGTGTGTTTGTTGCTGACGAGAGCTTCTTCACACTAGAGAATTCACGGCAGATGCAGCCAACAGCAGTGCCACACTGCTGCTGTTGTCCCATAAGCAGGAAAAGTCACCAACTACATTAGTGCTGCTCTTTTTCTTTGGGCAAGGCTGCAAGTATAAGGCTGCAAGCCATAATGTGATTCTGGACAATGGGAAGGACTTGCCCACACACAGTTATCCCGATGCAGAGCTGATGATAAATGTATTTGCAATGAAGGCAAGGCTTTGCACTGCTGAATGTTAATGCACCTGAAGGCTTATCTCCCTTCCTGCAGCTCCTACAGTGATTTTGCTATTGCAAACAGAAAGAGGAGGGCACAATGCTAGACAGTCAAAATCCATGTTAGAATTCCTTCTGCCTTTCCCCAGAAACAGTGGAAATCAAGCAGGTTGCACTTTCCTTCCCTCCTGCTGCATCATGGTGTTTGGCTCCCTTCCAGTTCGCACTAGACTGATCATATTTTCTATTTCTATTCTCCCCTGACAGCCCTTCTTCGGTGGCAGCGCAAGCATTAATCAAATCTCTGGAAAGATTAAATCAGGAGAAGAAGTGTTAGCAAGTCTCACTGGACACTGGGTAACATATGATAATCGAAGTTGCTGACAGTTTCGGTGCGCGTGGCAGCAGGGTGCATGGGAGGACTGACAGCCCCTGGCAAGCTCCCGCCACTGGAGCTGGGGCTGTGGAGGGCCCCTGTCCTGCCTCTTCCCACCATCCCCAGGGAGTGCAGGCGAGCAGAGCTTTCCGGGCCACACCTCTCAAGGTCATTTACTCTTCCGTAGTCCCATCCACCTGCAGTGCGAGTAACACTTGCACTTCCAGAGCCTGGACCAAAGTGAGGTGCATTCCATCGAAGCCAGTGGCTCTGTATTTAGGGTCCCAGGCTTAGGACTAGCACTGATGGCAGGAGACATAGTGTGTCTTCTGTGTGATTGTGAAAATCACGAGGCTTCCTTTTGTCTTGTGTTTAATAAATCCCCAGCTATGGCATTATCAGGGAAGAACTTCACGGGGTTTTAAATTTATTATTTTCACAGCAAACCTTTATGATAGAAGACGGTTATTCCTCTGTTCATGAGATGAAGGACCAGGAGACAGATTCTGTGAGGGTCTATCTGTATGGGTAGCTCAGAATAGTCAGCAGAGCAGCTAGTCCCTTTGCACATCTAGTATCCACAAGTGAATAGCTCAAAGGCATCCTTAAGCCAAAATCCAGCAATAAAGTTGCATGGTGAAGGATGTAAACTAGAGTTTTGATTGGGAACTCCTGGTAACCAAGGCAAAAGCAGTAAGCCCTGGCTTTGGGCTGGACACTTAGGTATTTATCTCAGCTACATTTGGACACCTACATCTTCATTATTGTTGACCTGTGCTCCCTTTCCAGTCCATAGAAATCGTCACTCCTGAGACAAGATTTGTCTCATCCTAAAGGAAGTATTTAAAGTAAGCCAGATAAAGTGTTCTTGGATAAATCCCTTTCTATAGTGAGGTCCTAACCACAGCGTAGCCTTTGGTATTCAACTCCTCCCCTCAGGCAATCTGTCTTCTTACATAAAAAGCTAATGACCATTTTTAAATTGGGAGATTTGCCTTTTCTAGGTGTATACAAGATTTGCTCCCTGTGCCTGGGTAGCTTTTCCATTCTGAACTCCCTTTCCTGCAGGATGAGCTTTGGCAATCATGGGTTGTGCTGGACTGTGGAGTACTTTGTCTGTGTTGGGTCCTGCAACACCATCCATGAAAGCATGTAATCGAGTGGCTCCCCTGGGGCACCGAGCCACATGGTTGTGTGCGGCTCAGCTTCCAGCCTTCTGTGTTTGGGTTTTATCAGCCTGAAAATATTTTATTCCTCCCTTGTTCTTTGTGCTGGTTGTTTGTGGTGCACAAAATTAGAATGATGTATAAAAGAAGTTAAATGGCTTTGAAAGGGTGGCTTCATAAGCCGCTGTTTGCAGTTGCGTGCTGTGAATAGAGTAGCTGCTGTGCAGCAGTAGGGACGTTGTTTGTTCTCCTCCCTCCCTGCTGAGAGTATTGGCCTGCTCTCCTGAGCCCTGCGGGCTTTTCTCTGGCACCGTCAGGTTTCCTGACAGAAATCCTCTCAGCTCAAAGGCTAATTCTCTGTCTCAGGACCTGAAAACCCACCTGAATAAAGAAGGGAAGCAAATTCCAATGCTTCTCACCCCCAGGATCAAAGCAGCAGCTGAGGACTTGTATATACGCCCCTTAGAGATGCAGGCAATGATGTTTGGTAGTGCCTGCCTGCCTCTTCCCATGCATAGCTGGGAGGCTCTTGGGGACCTGAGATCTGTCCTGGAACTGGCACCCCAGGACATGGCAGAGGAATTCCCGAGGGAGACTTTGAGGAGGGATGAGAGTCCCTCAGGGTTGAAGGAGTGGAAAGTGGACTTTGAGACATGCATCAAGGGACTGGGCAGGGGAAGAAATGCGGCAGCTGGGATGCAAAGAAATTAACCAGCGACAGGCACAGCCAATAGCCATGACCTAAATAAGCTTTGCATGATACTCGTACCATGCCCAGGCAGCCGAATGGCACCAATGCACATGCTGTTCAGCAGCTCTAATCGTCTGATTCATCCCACTTGCAGTCAGCGTCGTGCTGTTCACTATATGCTCTGTAAACTACCCCGTCTGGCTCCGTGGCATTGCTGCGTCTGTGAGGAAGGCTGGGAAGCAGCTTAGTTAGGCAGGGACACAGCAATATTGTCTAGCCAGCCTCAGATCAGAGAAGTGCTGCTTGATAGTTGGTTGCCAGGTAAATTGGCAAGGAATAAGGATGAAAGACCCCTGGCATTTTGAAGTGCTAAATGAAATTCAGGGGCAATAATAGAAAAACTGAACAAAACATAAACTGAAAAAAAATAAATGTGATAAAAAAATAAATGTATCTCAGCTTTAGCTCTCCTTTCTAGAGAGGGTGGTATTTCAGTAGGCTCTGCATGAGATTTCAGCATTAAGCAACAGAAGAAAGACTGGAAAAGGAGCTAGGGATGGTGTTTATATATGCTGGGTGGTACCGGGTAGGAACAGTGGGGGAGGAAGAGCATCTTAGGGCTTCTTTGGGTACCCTTGTCTGGGGAGAAGACTAACCAAAGGGACCAGGTCCCTTTCTAATTCTTCTCTGATTAATGCAGCCAATGTTTCCGGGAATGCCTCACCTCATTCATTTTAGAAACTTTCAGGAAGTTTTCAGGGAGATTTAATGGGATAGAGCAGGAAAGAAGCCTTCTAACCAAGCCTTATCCCTGATCATCATCCGGAAGCAGCTTCCCTTTGTCAGGATTATTTTCTGCCTTGTGTTTCTGATTGTCATTAACCTTTTCACTTAATTTTCCTTCTCAGGATGGGGAAGTGCATATAAATGAGCTGAAAAACGGGAACGCGGAAATGTTCTGGAACCCGACCAGTGAAGTACGAAAGCAGAGACTGAAGCGCCATATTGTGCTCTTTGAGGAGCAGACGGACTTTGAGTCAGAGAGGTAAGGAGCTCTGCGAACATCTCTCTGCTGCTTCCCCACTGGAAGCGGAGCTCTCATCAGAAGGCTCCAATTCCTCAGCACAGTCCTGGAGAGGCGGTGACCCGCTTAGCCTGCACGTATTACCCAACCATTTACCTGTTTTTTCCAGTCTGTTAACTCTGGAGTATTTCCATGAAGTATAGCTCTGAAATAACCATGGAGCTGAGCTGAGAAATAGTGGAGGCTACATTTTATCTGCTAAAATAACAATTCTCCCTGAACTCCAGAGATCATGAACAGAGTCTCTGAAAGTGCTGGAACATTTTATGGAAGGGCAAGATGTCAATCTGAGGTCAAATGTCTTGTTAAGAAGGGTTGTTTCAACCACAGGCTCTTAAACTAGATGCAGGAATCATGTGGAAAGTCCTGGCATGAGCAGAGCAGTAGTTTGAACCACATAACAGGGTTTTATGAGAGTATGTAATTAAACAGATGCTTAACCCTGCCTCATAATCTCAGCTGAGATCTCCAATGAAGTCTGCACCATTTTTTTAGGGTAATTTAGATTACCTAAAAATATAGCCCTGGCACATGATTTAGGAAATGAAAGGAACAACCACCTGATGCAGTGGGCATCCCCGAGCCAGTTCTTGAGCGAGAAGAGGCAGAGCAACAACACGTGGTGCTGGCTTCAAACCAACTAGTCCTGCCGTCTCACCGATGTGCTTAGCCAGTACCAGCTAACATCCCAAGCCAGCACATGCAGTTTGCTGCCTGGCTCTGCATTACATTGGCCACTTCCCTCTGGGCATCTAATTTTGGTGTTGCATCGCATTTCACTAAGAAAATTCACCTTTTTGTGGGTAAAGAAAAGGATTGCACGAAAATAAAAACACATGAACATTTAGTTTGTTGTGGACTGCAGTAGGCATTATGGGCAATAAAGTCTGTGTTTGTAACTTGTGCAATTGCCATTGTCACAGGGCGGGGCAGACCGCAGCACATTACTCTAGTAATCTTCTGAAGAAGATTCTTTTAAAGGAGAAGAGAAATCTCGGTCCTGCAGACAAAGAGTCTCCATGTCTTTGCTTACCAGGGTACCGCCAGGGCTGACTCCCTTTGCTACATCAGAGATTAATAATGATACATGCATCCAGTGCAAGGAGGCAAAAGGAAAAATTCTAGAGATCCCTAACAGACATTCCACCAAGCTCCTTGTTATGCTGACAGTTGCATGAATAAATTACCATCTCATCCAGGTTATATTCTGCCTGAATTGCTTAGTCTTCCCTGCAGCGCTGAAAATCACCTATTTTCACAAATGCTGGAGAGACTCTGAAGCTCATACCATTACACAGCTCACCATGGAGGGGCTCATTGTCTGACACAGGCAGCTCTTGAGGGAGTAATTTGCCCTTGTCAGGCAATTTTGTGCGTGTCCCTCTGAGGTTCTTAGAATTAGAGGACTTGCTCTTTACACCACCGCATTCCTTAGGACTGACTTTTTACATCACCACATTATTTTCTCAGGCCGTTCTTTTCACACTCCTCCCTCCCCCACCCCCATCACTTTGAGTTTGAATTGAGTTTCCTTCCTTTGTTTCTGGGAGAAAAGATTCATACACAGGAAAATGGGAGTGACGTGTTAAAAAGGACAGGAAAGTATTCCCCTGCCTTCAGTTAATTATCTAAGAGGCTGCTTTTTTGTGTTAACGTATGGTGATAGAAATATAATGAAAGCATCAGTATGCTTTTTAAATTAAGAGCTTCACAGCAAGCTCCAAATGAAATGCAGTAATATATTCATTTTCTAAATGGAGGGCTGGTGTTTTGTGGAGCTGGGAATGCTGGAACAGCCTAGATCTCCAGCGCCTATTCTAACCGCTAAACCACTCAGCAATGTTTTGGGAGGGCTAGCTGCTAATCTCAGAAGTATTTCCAAACTGAAATGAAGATTAGAGTGCTCTGATTAGAGAAACTGTGGAGAGGACTATCACAGCTTGGTTATATTTAAAAAAAAAAAAAAAAAAGGTAATGACTTTTCTCTTGTAAAAGGCAGATCCTCTCCTCTGGGCAGAGGCTCAGTGAGATGTCATATGACAGATCGTGTATCTTTTGGCAGCTGAAAACAAGGGCGAGTGAAAGGCTGTGTTCGTGCTTGCAGTTTGTGAGCACAAGTACATGTCCATTTCTTGCGGATTGAATCTGCTTCCTACAGATCTGGTTGCTAATCCCATATAGAAGTACAACATTGCATGTGCAGCTGCAAGCTGTGCACGTTCATTTGTTTTCCAATGCTTCTAAACTTTAAATATAGAGCCTTTGTTTCAGGGATAGACATTAACACAAAGGCTCCTAAACATAAGTGATTGAAAGGGCAAGGAAGGTAACAGATTCTCCATTATACCTCAGTCACCTCCAAAGAGGCCACTGACCTCAATGAATTGAGCATAAGTAGCTTATAACTCACACAGGAAGCACTGAAGATTTTCATGAATATTGTAGGTGACATTATCTAAGGGAAAGTTCCCCTGTTCTGTGGATCACTGTATACAGCATTCAGTGTTGCCGTTCTCGTAACGTTCCTTTGATTTACAAGCCAAAACTGAGGCTGAGCATTCCTGTTACAGTTCCTCTGGAGCATCAATAGACCAGAAAAGTGTCTGCTCTAAGGTTCTAGCTGGCACAATGCATTGTTGGTTTTAAGGTGGTTTAACTTGCCTCCCTGTTTATTTCTAGGCTTTGGCAGCATGTTACCAGTGCAATAAACAAAGGCGATCAACACAAGGCAACGCAGGAGAAATTTGTGCTGGAAGAGGAGCAGAGGAACGCCGCCCGGGAGCGGAGAGAGAACGGCACAGAATGGAAACCACTGCTTTTCCACCACGACACCACAACTAACGAATGGCACTACAAATATGAGGAGTGAGTGGTGGGGTTGAGGGTTATGAACAGACCTCGCTGCTTGAGTCCCCAGGGATGCAAGCAAGGTTACAGGCCTGTACTTCGGGTCCTGCCATTCCCCAAACTATGCCCTGGGCTTGCTCTTTCTGAGCTCTGTGTCATTATTAGAATACATATTCCTGATACTGATTGGGAATAGCTGGAAATGAGGGCTTGGCTATGGAAAATCTGCTGTGCCATTGGTACAAATCTCCATTGTTGCAATCAAGTGTGGAATCACTTAGCAGAGATTTTCTGCACTGTGCGATCAGAGTTGCCAACTGTCCTCTCCTCCCCTGGCAAGAAGGGTGAAGCCTCTGGAGACTGAACCCCCCTCATTTATTGCTAGGAACTGTGAATGTAGAGGGAAGTATCTGTTACTCCTCACGCTGCATCTGCGGAAACTCTTGTTAGTGTCAGGAGTGATTGCCTGCCCTGATGCATGTGGAATGGTTGCATTGCTCTTACCATACCTGGTGGGATTCTTGCTTTTCTGATGTTTTTTCCTTTGGTCTTAAAAGTTTAAGACCTTGGGATCCTTTGAACGACATCGCCCAATTTGAGAAGAACGGGATACTTCAGACCATGGAAAGACACTTATCCTCAAGGATGTCAAACCACAAAACAACCTGCATAAACAATCAAATTACACGGCACAAGGTAAAAAGCCCATTTTGGGGAATATAATATTCTGTGAGACTGTTTAGATACACATCCCTTTTCTGCAGCATTTTCATGTAAGCACAGTATAGGCTGAAATGTTTGTTTTGGGTAAATATAGCTTACAAGTCTATACCTGCAATATTATACCGTCTTTAACTCCAAATAATTATAATTCTTGGTTGACGTATCCTATCCATTTTGGTGTTTTTCTTCCACCCCGTGTTAGTAACAGTGACTCATCCTGGGTTTTGCACATGACTGAGCTGAACTTTACTGTTCAGTGCTTCCAAAGCAGAAAACTTCCCGTAGTGAGGGTGTGAGCAAGGTTTTGGAGTACACAACTGAGATCCTGCAACTTCAGTTTCAGTCTTTGCCATCTGCCTTTGCCTCTTAGAGAAGACAAGAAACCTCTCTCAATTCTCTCCCTTAAAGAGGGGTGATACTTTCTTATTTCATTGCATTCATCTTTGGAGTAATATATGTCATTCATAAAATGCTTCATCAATGTATAACTGCTGAACTAGCTGGATGTAACCCATATTACACTGAGGAACTCGTATCTTATTATGAACATAGACTTTTCTTTTATAATACTCCAAATCTGAATGTCTCTGAAACAATAGGAAAGTTGAGGTTCATAGCTGCTTTTCAGACCCTCCAGTGAGAAGTGTTTGATTCAATGAGTTTGGTTTACCCATGCATGAGCTAGGGAGAAACTTTCCAAAGTGCATCAAGAAATTAGGTATAAAAGTTCTGTGATGTTTAAATCTTTCAGGCACTTTTGGAAAAAGCTTCCTCAGGAAACTTGATTCTATATTTTTCTTCTTTTCATCCTCTCTTTCATGTGTCTGCTTGGCGGGTACGCAACTCAGCAAAAAAACTATAAAATTTGTCAGTAGTATGTGCCAGTTAAAGCTACAACAAGAATAATTTGGATGGGTGTCTTAAGGATGTTATCATTTGAGGAAATGCTTCTGTATGGGGCATGTGTGTAATATCCTTAACTAGCTGCCAGGAGTCCCAGTTACTAGGAGTTGCTGAGAAAGCAACCAAACCTTGCAATCTCACAGATATTCCCCAGCACCCCGAATTATTTTTTAAAGCCAAACACAAGAGTCTTCAATTTGACAGTGACCCAAGTCTCTTTTAATGCCTGTTTTATCCAGAGGTCTGCCAAAGACTGCAGGCGCCGCAAAACCAGTGATCAGCCGTCCAACCACAGCCAGAATACAGAGAGCAGCTGTTCAACACCAGAGTCAGTGCAGGAGCTCTCGGATGATGATGGCAAGTATTTGGATATCACTGGGGCAGGCTTTAATGTTCTTCCCTTGGTACCTTATTCCTTGAGCCAGCCCTGGGATGTTTCCCGACCCAGGTAATACCATGGGCCCATAGCCCACAGAGAACGTTCTGTGCTTCTGTTCTCCATCCATACTACTTCTCTTTCTGCCTTACACTATCCATGCCAACAAGGGCTTCTCAATTCCTGGCACAAACATGTTGGAAAAATACACTGACATTCCAGTCAACAGATAGGAAACAGGCTTTGCTTCTCATTCCCTTTTGTCAGCTTTTGTTGGAGGTGACCTTGAATGTTTCAGAGATGGGGGCAGGTGTGAGCACTCCATTCCCCTCCCCTCAGCTGGGAAGCATGCTGCAAAAATTGTTCCCTGAGAGCCGAGAAGGGGCCCCAGGCCGGTGTCACAGGACCTGTTCCATTGACCTGAGTCTTCAGGGTGGAAGATTCTGTCCCTGTCTCCTTCTCTCCATGTTTCCTCCTGAGAGTGTTCCCCCTGGCTGTGACAATTTGATCACAGCCAGCCATTTGCTGGGTGAACCTCATTAGTGATTCATCACCACCACTAGAGATGGTGATGCAAAACATAATGCCCTTCAATACTTTGCTGCAGGGTTTGGAAGCCTGTGCGCTCAGTGCGGGAAAGAAATGAATCACCTGAAGGAAATTCACTCAGCCGTCTTATCCCTACAGAGAGCCCAACAGGACATACACAGGTAACCATTTTCTCTCATCAAATCAATCATCTTAATGGGCTAAAAATAACCTGTGGCATTTAATTCCTCCACTGCAACCTTTGGAGCATCCTCATCAGCTGCAGGGGTGCAGTTAATGACTGTTTCAATAGGTAACCTATTAACACACCGGAAAGGCAAAGCCACACCCTGCTTGAAACAGTGAGGAAATCTCTTCCTCTTAAGGCTCTCTTTATGGGGCAAAAAACATCACCTCAGCACGTTAAGCATCTCTTGGCACTCCCAACTGCAAAACAGCTGCAGAAGTTGGGAAGGGCTGGGCCAGGTCCTGGCTATAAATAAGTCTCTGCTAGGCAAGAGGGTATGGGGGTCTCCCTTCTCATCAAATATGTTATGAATTTTCTCAGTTTGCTGCAGAGATGTAGGTGTGTGGTCTGAAAACTGGGCTCCATGAGTGAAAAGCACTAAATTCCAGCTTTCTGTATAAAATGCTGGTTGCTGAGGGTAAGCAGTGAGCACACCTGCTTAACCTACAGCTGCCAAAGGGCTTTGCCCTGCAGTGTCCTGTGGGGAGGGCAGGGGAGGTATTAACTGCTACATCTGCCCCAGGGGGCACTGCTGATTCCTCTCTGCATGAGGGGCATTATCCAGCCCTCCCGAGGCTTCAGTGGGGTGGGAGGAGTGGGATCACACATGAGGCCCACTGTTTCTGGACGCTGGAGCCATTGGTGATATGGCTTTAGTTTTTCTCTGTTGCTCTTGGGGGTGTCCAGGGCAAATTCTTGTATTTGGGAGGGTTAGGGGGTAGGTTTGTGAGTCGGTGCTGGATGAAGAGATTTCTTGGGGTTTGTGCCCTTACACCTTCTCATGCCATCCAGCGTGTGCTCTGCCTGATTCAGCAGCAGACAGAAGTACTTATCTTTCTGTTAAAAAGAGAGGAGGTAAAGTCTGCGAGGCGCAGTGCTGTACCCGTGAGGGTGTCTCTAAAGTACCGGGATCCTCCTGGTGCGGAAGCTGTGGGTATGCAGACATGTGAATGCACACCTCCCTCTGACAGGCAAATAAACATCCTGCTTTCTTTTCCAGAAACCTCAGTGCTCTGAACAAAAAGTCCTTCCACAGGAAGGTCTCTTCTGAAAGCTTCCTCCTGGACTCTCGCTGTTGGTTTCTCCTCTGCATCTTTCTTACGTGTCAACTATTCATTAATTATGTCTTCAAATAAAATCACTACGTTTGGCAGCAATAACTATTACTGGCTGCAGGAGAGGGGCCACTCACACAAGGAGCCCAGCGAGGCACCAAAGCACTTTAGAACCAACGCGGCAGAGGTGGAAGAAAGTTGAAAAACAAGGTTAAAAAGGGACCTGGGAACCTGCAAAACTTTGTTCCTGCAGATTATGTCATTTTTGCCTTTTACATGTACATCTTCAAGGACCTCTTAACCTGTATGGGCCTTAATGCTGAAGCCAAATGTAGCTTTAATTGTGCAATTTGTTTTCTATGTCTTGTCATTTTCTGATGCAATTAATAATTACCCAGCAGTATTGGTACCCCCAAAATGGTAAACATCCCAGTGTTTTGGAAAGGTCACGCAGGTCTGGGTCATAGCTCTACGAGTGGTGGAGTGCAGCTGGGGAGCTGTAAAGAACAGATGTCCACGGTGCCTGTCCGGCTGCCTTTAATTATGGGAGGGAGCACACTTGGTCCAAAAAATCCACCCCTGGGATATTAAGTCATGATCTCTTTTGTCAGCACACACAGAGTGGGACCTCAGGATGTGTTTTATTTTCCATTTGACGGGAACTGTAAATATGCACAATTTCCCAGAGGTTTTCCTCTTTAGGATCTGGGAAGTATTCAGCGAAAGCTCCTCGTTTGGTTACGGAGCTGACCGGTGTCTGGACCGGGCCCATCGAGCGTAACATCAGACATGCCTGTTTGTAAAACCTGGTCACTTATTATTATTGTTATTATTTGCTATATGGCTGTTTTGTATCACACACTAGCATTGTAGAGAGGAATACACTGCCCCAGGATAGGTGAGAAGGATGGGAGTGATATAGGTGTACATGTGTTCGGTCGTAGGCACATTTATTGTCAAAGGTCAGGAAGGAGGAAGGGTTTTGCCACTGCATTGTTCAACTCTGTTAATAGTCTTCCTATTTTACACCATTTTTTAAAGATTTGCAATATTTTCTGTAGACTGCGGACAATACTAAGCCTTTCTTTTCTGGCCTGAAGTAGTTCCAAGTGGTAAGTACTGCTATATATACAGCCTTAAAATACTTAGTGGTGGTGCCAGTCTGGGCTATCTTTCAATGTAAATGTTTCCAAATTTTTAAGTACATTCCTCGTCATATTCCCCAGTTAGGGGAAACCTGTTTGTGCTTGATATGTTGAAATAAAACAACACACAACTTTCATTGGCAGTCTGTCTGACAAATTATTTGTGTGTTTGAACTCCTTTTTGTGTTTTATAGTATTTTACAAGTAAACAACTCTTAGGCCATGCTTTTTAGAGGAAGAGCTACAGGAAAAGACCTTCAAGAATCTCAGATATAGGCTATAAGTTAGAACAGCAATAGCGGTTTGATACCCCTCTGGCTCAAATTTTTCATGTCTTCTAATTGTAGCAACTTCCTCAAAATAGAAAGAAAAGTGCTTGCCTTGATTTTCACTGTCATACATGTAAATGTACAGACTTGTCTTGGACTTAAAAAACCTTTACATGAAGGAGGTAACTTGATGATAGCGAACAGATACTTCCATGGAGAGAACCACAACTCTCTGACATGAACAGACAGGATGGTCAGAGGGCTGGAGCACCTCTGCTATGGGGACAGGCTGAGAGAGTTGGGGTTGTTCAGCCTGGAGAAAAGAAGGCTCCAGGGAGACCTTATAGCAGCCTTCCAGTACCTAAAAGGGGTCTACAGGAAGGATGGGGAGGGACTCTTTATCAGGGAGTGTAACGATAGGACATGGGGTAACGGCTTCAAACTGAAAGAGGGTAGATTTAGATTGGATATGAGGAAGAAATTCTTTACTGTGAGGGTGGTGAGGCACTGGAACAGGTTGCCCAGGGAAGCTGTGGATGCCCCATCCCTGAAGTGTTCAAGGCCAGGCTGGATGGGGCTTTGAGCAGCCTGGTCTAGTGGGACGTGTCCCTGCCCACGGCAAGGGGTTGGAACTAGATGATCTTTAAGGTCCCTTCCAACCTGAACCATTCTGTGATAAGAGCCGGCATCCAGAAGCTGACATTCAAGAAATAGATCACAAATAATAAAGGATGAGAGTGACTTCGTTATTAGCAAAAGTCTCCAGAAAACCAAACAATTCTTCGTCCTTGAGGAATCATCCTTGAAGAATGTCAACATTATTGATCCAGATCGGGTGCCTTTTTGAAGGAGGTCATCCTAGTCACTCCTTTCAGAGGAAGTCTGACCCATGCCACATGTGGTGTAAACCTCAGTGAGACGGGAGGCCTCTGGCCTCTGCCTGTGAAAGAATGTCCAGCTGCTAATAGTGCCTGCCTGGGAATGCAAAGTCCCATATGCACCTTGGAAGCATTTGCTCCTAATGCTGTGCAAGCACCTCTGCTCATTTCCTGCCTAAATCTCCCTTTGAATGCTTCAGCAAGTCAGCACATCTCTGGCCTGTCAGCACAGCCGTCCTCATCACACACATCCCCCTGTGGGACCACGTATCGGAGTTACTGATAGGAGCCTCTCCTCTTTTGTAGGGGTATTTACATCTTTTGGGTGCAAATGTATTCTGGTTTTGAGAAAGAGCAACTTTAAAAAAAAAAAAAAAAAAAATTCCCAAGCCCACCTGAACCAAAGAGAAGCAGTGCTGAACAGGAAGCCTTCAGTAGATGTAAAGCAAATGCCTGAAATTCTTTGGATCATTTCCATTTTACCAAACTACATGCCCACAGGGATTTCACTGGGACTTGTTACTGCAGTTAAATAAAACAAAAGCTGTTACCACGAGAGGAGCAGTTCAATGAAAGAAACTATTAACCTACATAAACTATGCATCATCAGAGGAAGAGTTTCCAACACTTACTGCTGCTGCCGCGGGCAATTAAAAAGTAATCCAAAAAGGAAGAATCTACAAATCCTTGTGTCATTAATTTTAATCCAATTTCAACGTCTGGAGGTGAGTGTTCCTACATGCCAGTTACATGCACCTAGAGGATGAAAGGTATTCTTGGGGAAAATCATGGCCAGAAATGTTATTTCTCTAGGAGGAATAACTCACGAAAAGTTCAGAACCCCTTTAGGGATTTAGAAAACCCAGGTATGCAGCCAGTTTGTGTGGTTTTGGAAAAATTCCCTTTCCAACCTTTGCCCCGCCTTTTCGTGATCAGCGAACAACACGTGAGCTTTGGGTGGAGAGACGAATCGTCCCATTTCCCAATATGGTTTCCTCCCGCTCCTAATAGGTGCAAAGCACGGTACCAGGGCACGTCCTAACGCACGACGTGGTCCCTCTTGACTCCAGCGGGTGGGCAGTGTGCTACTGGGGCACAAGCTCTCACGTTCTCCCGCTTCTCTTCTCCGAGGGCTCCGGAGCGGCGGGGGCGGAGGCGGCCCATCCCGCCCCGGGGGCGGATAAAGCGGCGGCACCGCCCTGCGGACGTAGAGAGAGGAGTAGAGCGGGAGCGTAGCGTGGCCGCGCCGGGCGCCGCTATGGGAGCCGGAGTGGTGGCGGGGCTGCTGCTGGTGGGTGCCGGGGTCGGGACGGGACGGGTGGGGGGAATCTCTCTGGCCGGGGCCGCCGTTCGCGGGCAGGGGCTCGTCCTCCACCTGCTCGCGGCGAGTGGAGGGGGGCACCTGGCCGCAGCCGGCCCCCAGATCCCTCCTTTTGAGAGGAAAGGAAAAAAAGTCTTCCTCCATGTCCCGCGTGGAGGAACCTGACGGGGTTTTCTATCCTCCTGTTCCTCAAGAGACTTTAGTAACTTCCCTGAACGTTTTTTCCGTGTTGTCTGAAGTTTCGGGAATCCTGAGTTAATGGAGCTCTCCTAAACCTAGAAAGGATAAGGAAGGGCAGCTGTCGTGGGGGTAAACCCAGCCCTTCCTTCTCCCCTCGGGAAAAAGAAAATTACAAGTCAGGCGCGAGCTCTTTAATACTCCTCACGTTATCTAATTGTGAAATTGGTGGTTTTCTCAACTACGCGATTATGGGTAAAACTTTCGGTCCCCCGGGGAGAGAGTTGAAAGCGCGGAGCTGCGGGAGCCGGGGAGTGTCGGTTTCAGCTTAGAAATCGGCAACTAGCGACGGGAGCTCCGCGGGCGTCCCGTCCCTTCCCCTCCCCTGCTCCTGCCTCTGCTCCAGCACTTTCTCTGGCGCGTGTGTTCCAGGTGAGGGATGTACCTGGGCGGCCCGAAACCGGCGGCAGGCGGGCTCCCGGCTCGTCTCCTTGCGAAGCACCTGGCCTCCCGCTGCGGGGGCCGGGCAGCTGGTCCCTGCTCCGCGAGGCTTGCTGAGCCCTGCGCATCCCGTGCGCTTCTTAAAAAAGAAACAAAACAAGATAAAAAAAAAAATCGTAATGATCCTGTGGCTACAGTAGGTTATTTTTGTTAATGACTCAACTACTTGCCTTCTGATGAAGATTACAGAGCCAGTGAGAAATGTTGGATGAGGTTTCTGGGGCGTTTCCTCCATTTTGCTGGAGAAAGACTAACGCTGACCCTCCTGGATTAAAAAGATGGGAGAAGGGTGAAAGGAATCCCTTGATCAAGGCAGAAACATCGGCCTCCGAAGTTCAATTGCAATAAATCAGTAAAAAGAAAATAGGATTTTAAAATGGAGGCAAGAATCAGGGGCAATAGTTGCCTCAAACCCATCAGTGGCTGCAGGGTGCTGCTCTAACCCCAGCTCTGTGATTGTAATTACCGCTGTGAGCAGCACACTTAGCAGAAATTAGTTTGGGTTTCCTTTGTGGCTTCCCATGAACTTCTGAATGTGTTTTCAAGTCTTTATGGGAACATCTCCCCGCGATGGTTATCGTGTCCTGGGAGAATGAATCACCCAAACACCGGTCTGTCTCTGCTGTAGGTTACTCTGCTGATAATGCCTGGAACCAGAGCAGAGGACTGCGGGGAGGGAGAATACTTACATGAAGGTCGCTGCTGCCTATCTTGTCCAGCAGGTAAGACTTCAGGCAGTTATAGCTGATAACGGCCATGTTTTTTTCCTCATGGAGATGACTGCGTCACTACTGTGGGTTTTTTTTTTTTGCATTGCATCCGGTGAAAGTGTAAGCTAAGCTGGCGCTGTGGGGGCTTCTCAGTGCTGCCAAGGCCTGGCTCCATTTTGAAGCGAGAGTCCCTTGCGCAAGAGGTGGTGACTGGGAGAGTTGCCTTGGCAGTAAGCCAGGAAACCTCTGTCTGCTGTTGAGGATGAAGTGTTCAAAGTCGGGTGGTGGTTTTGTTAATAAAAAAAAAAACCCAAAACCAACAACCAAACAAACCTAGCAGAAAGAACGGGGCCTGGGGGAATTCTGATATTTCTGTATGTGTAGGTAAAACTTCAGTTTGCCTTTGCTCTCCCCTCCTTGCTCAATGTGTGCAGAGTTAACAAGCTTTGTGCCAAGCAGCATCCTGCCCTTAGATAGTATTGAAGGTCTCTCAGATTTTTTGGAGGTAATTCAAAGGAGAAGAGAGGTTGTTATGAGAAATTCTCCCTATTCCTGCTGTGCCCCTTCAGAGGAGATGACGCTGGCTGCGTGGGTGACTCTGAGCTGCCGCAGTGAGTCATCCTTGTGTGTCCCGCGGTGTGTCCCAGCGGAGGCCTGGCTGGGTGCCTCATATAGCGCTGCTCCCTGTCAGAGTGGCAAGTTATGAACGTGCCTGCTGTGACACTCGGTTCACGTGGCACCCTGCTCACTTGTGAGGAGGAATTGAACTTTCACCAAAAATGGCTTTGTGTTGTAACACCCTGTTATAGTCATCAGCCTGTTAGATGATCCCTCGAGACTGCTGCCGCTTCTCCTCTTCCACAGGTACTTACGTTGTTCAGCACTGCAGTGCTCCCCACTTGAGAGGAAAATGTATCCCTTGCACCGAAGGAGAGGGTTATACCGCGCATGAGAACGGCTTGGAAGAATGCTTGTCTTGCAGACAGTGCAAAGATGGTACCAAGCACAGTTTTGATGAAACCTTAACCCCTTTCCCCTTCTTGAATGTGGAAAGTCTGGTCCTGTGGTTTTTTTGTGCTTCCAGTCATTGACAATATTGAATTTATAAATAAGTTGCCTTCATGGCCCGAGTATAACTTTTTGCACAGCTGTAGAGAGTCAAAACTTTTATATTTACTTTGTAACTTATATTTTATTTTTAGATCAGATAACTTTGAGACCCTGTACTCTAACGCGTGATACTGAATGCCAGTGCAAACAAGGGTATTTCTGCCCTGCCGAGGGCTGTGAAATATGTCAGAGATGCAGTACAACGTAAGTTTGATAATGAGTATAAGTGACCGTTTTCCTTCTAGGGAACATTAGAGCTGTGTCTCAATCTGTGCCAATATATAACACAACAGGCCGTAAATAATTGCCCTGAAGCCAAATAGCATTATTCATGCATTTTGATTTTTAGGTGTCAAAATATGTGAGATTGAGACCTAGAAAGATACGGATTTTGGTATTGTTGTGCTTGTTGCTTATGGTTGTAAGCTTTCACTTTTCGTGTCTTCAGATTACTACTTCCCCATGTACACACCTGAATCAGCTTTGCAGCAGCCAGTCTAAAATTTTGGGAGGTAGAATCACCTGTTGAAGGAAGCTAACTGTGCATGAATAATGCATCTTCTCTGTGTGTCTTTTTTTTTTTCCCCCCCACCACTTAAAGGCTAACATACATGAGCTTTATCTGCTTTGCTTCTATTTAATCTTGTAGTCTTATCTTGGGTTGTTTAAAGGTGCACTTTAACAAATGTATCTGTTTATGCATGTTCTGTTCACATCTCTAAGCTCTGCCTGAGAAAAAGTCAGGCATGGGCAAAGCTGCATATTGCTCTGTAAATGTTGATACAACCCTGTGTTGCCGTCCACTTCAGGTGTCCAGATGGGAAAGAAATTGTGCAGAATTGCAATGCTACTATGGACCTAGGATGTGGCTCGCCTGATCAAGGTCTGGTACACACACACCACTCTGCTTAGTTTGTTGGGCCTGAGGTTTCAGGCTAGTGACACCAGAGCAGTCTGTAGAACAGTGGTTTGAACTACTGTAACATGCTCAGGAGCTTCTGTATTTTGGTCTGGGAATTACTTGCTAGAGACAAGTTCTCAAAGGGGTTGGAGTGACAAACCATCTTAGATGTCACTTGGTGACAAGCTATATGTATTGCCAAGGTTTTCAAAGTTACAACAGTGACACTGTTGAAAGTTAAGGATAATGCAAATATTTCTTTCATGTTTTCTGTGTCTGAAAAGCTGTGTATGGGGTGGCTTTGTCTTCTGCTGGTAGATAGCTTCTGCCAGACCAGAGAAAGAAGGAACTGTCAATACCAACATTACAGCACCTGAAGCTCGCTGTCACCTTTGCATACTTGTTTCCCCCTTTTGCTAAATGTCTCTTCAGAAAGCCTTTTAGAACTTGTATTGCAGCTATGTGCAGAATCTCCCGCTGCCTTTGGGATAATGGTGTGCAGTGTGAGCAAGTATGTGCACATTCAGGTCAGCTGATAGTCCCAGTGCCTTTTCCAGGACAAGCTAGCTGGGTCACTGTACTGATGCTGAGCTGATGTTGTTCTCTAGGACAGCAGGGAAGACTTGCACTTCAGAATGTCTTGTTTGGAAACTGCTTTAGTACTAATTTTATTCCTTTTTGCTTTGCAGGAAGCACAGCTTTTGCTTGGATTATTGCAGTTATTTTTGTGGTGGTTGTTGGCTTGTTGCTATTCATTGTGATTAGAAAGCTGAAGAGTGATAAAGGTAACTAACTGCTTGATTACTATCCATAAACTTTCCAGAACTGGGCAAAAGAAGCACTAAGGCTATCCCTGGGTTTTGTGTTACCTTATAGGGGACGTGTTTAAGCTCTAGATCATTTAGTATGGGATTCAATTGAGTAACTCCTGTATAATGGAGACTTATTTTGTTCAGTAAACAATATGCATAAACTTTAACTGTGAGCTTTCTTACTTTTGCTTTAGATGCCGTTGCTTCACAGTAAGATTAACATAAGGTCCTTAAAAGGACTTTTCCTATCACTTGCATTGTATTGTCAGAGTGAGAAAAATCTGTGTGTGAGCTCACATGGGGAAAGAAGTAGCAACTAATTAGATCATTAAGTACTTTCATTCACTGTATTTGGCTGTGGTGATTTTTTTTCTACAAATTGTTGCCCTTAACCTGAATGCTAGGTTGATAAGTCCTGTGTGAATTTTATTTCTTTAGTGGAAATGGAGATGTTTTCCTGAGAAACTTTTCTTTCCAATACTGCATATTAAAGGGGTTTTGCAACTAGTTTAGTTAGAATAATGTTGAAAATTATTCTGAATTTTGAATGGGAATTTTGTTGAAATAGTGTAAAGACAACTTCTGCCTTCTCTTTTGCTTTGCAATAGCCCACAAAAATGCTAAGAAGCGTAAGCTGTAAGGCGGGATGTTGAAAGAGTGGCTTAAAAGCCAAACCACATCTTGTGGTCTGTATTTTACTAAGTGGGACTCTTCAACCCCTGTATGAAGGCACAGTGTTGGTGGAAGCTAAGGGTAGTACTCTCATGAAATGTGTGACTGGTCAAGGAAGCTAAATGGCTTGTATAAGAGCTTTGATTTGTGTTACAAATGTATCTACTGCATATAAATCTTGTGAGAATTCAGCTATGTTTAAATTGCTGCAATTCCTAGAAGTTTCTTAGACATATCTTGTTTTCCAGATGCTTCAGCTGATAAAGATGCAGAGAAAGGTCTGGTAAGTATGTGATGGATCAAGTGTTTCATCTCAGTTTTCTGCAGCTTACTTGTGCACTGCTTAATTGTACCTGACACACAGCTCTCAATTTTTGTCTCACTGTAGACCTCTGGTAGGATGCGTTCCTGTGATGCAACAAGTTGTGATTCATACAGGGCCAGATGTTAGCAAGGGCCTGATGTGTTCATTAGCTGCATGTGTCTACTGCAGTTGACCTTTCCAGTACTTCCCTTGGAAACAGTCCAGAGCTTGTGGCCAGTATGTTTTGAAAGTGGAAAAAAATGAGGCTAAGTGCAAGCTTTCACTTCAAACTGTCTCCAAGTGATGCCTTGATCCAATTAGTTCTTTGCTGCTTCATGCATGTGTTCCCCAGGCAACATCAGCTATTGTTTCCCTGCATAGTAGTGGTCTAGCTTTCCTTGCATTTTGACTACAATGTTATTTATTCATAAGACTTACTCCTCTTCATCCAGCAAAATGACTTAGTCTTCATGCCTTTGGGCTCTTGTCATAAGCTACAGACCAGGACCTGGCAGTCTAACTTCTTGGCCCTAGGTAGTCCCATGTGACAAGGGGTTCAGGGCTCAGAGCATACCAGTTCAGAAGTACATCCCTCAAAAAGGGCTTACCAAGCTAAGGCTGGCTCCTGGCATATGTTTCATGCTAAAGCTGCGTTCACCCTAGCCTCCTGTAGTTGTAGTCAAACACTATTTCAGAACCTTACTGTTTCAGACTAAAAAGATTATTGCTAGTCTAGCATTTTGCAAGATAAATACAGGACTAGCTTGCATTTAGCTAGTGTACCTTTAGCTCCTCTATTTAGACACTACACGCCTAACAGCACAGTGAAGCAAAAATAAGCTCAGTCTTCGCTAGTATAGCTAATGATGCATAATGCCAAGCTGTAGAACAAATGTTTGTCTTGATGAGCATCTAAGAAAAGCGTCCAGATTTCTCTCGTAGCACATGGACAGCACCTTCTTTTCCCTGCTGCCTTTCTTGACCCCAGCTCAATGCACGTGCTACTCACCTGGTGCATGAGCTCTTGTCTAATCTTACTAGTTACACATTTCGAGTAATTAAATACATCTTAATTATGTCACAAATACTTGAAGATGGAAGAAACAGAACTGAAAGATCTGTTAAAAACATCACCTTAAACTCTTCTCTTTTTTAAGGTCCATAAGTGGCTCAAATATGTGAATCACCCATGGGTTTTTGTTGGGTTGTGTCTCCGCGCACGCCCTGGCCAGATTCGCAGCGCTTCGTGTATTCGTAAAAGCTGATGAAGAAACGTGACAGAAAACCTGGTGAAAATGCTGTAGCATAGGAATAGGCAAATATAACACTCTTTATTTTGAATAAAATGGTAGTAGAATGATGTAAGCTCTCATGTAAGAGTTGTCACAGACTTGAGTTGCAATGTCTGCACCTTTGGAGTGTCTGTACTACTGTAACAAAAAAGCTTATTTGCTAAGGAGAGTTACACTGATGCAGTCCTGAGTCTAACATGCTGTCCTTTGCAAAGTACCATGGAATTTATACTGCTGTAAAAAACGAAAAACAACAACAAAAAAACCACAAACCAACTGGCTGATACTTTATTTCATTCCAAAACAGAGCAGTAGCTCTTGGTCAGCTATGCTGTGTACCTTCAGTTGCTCAGTTACCTATTTAAGAACTATTCTGTATAAATAGAATCAACTTGTTTAACCTGTTTGCACCCTTAAAGAAAAAGTGGATTCAATGAGGATGATGTACAACTACATGTGTGATGTGTGGGGCGGTTTCCCTCACATCCCTGCTTACGCAAGTTTGTCACATGGTGGTGTAATGCGTGGGTCACTGCCCTTGTGCAAACAGAAATCACATTGGCTTACATGTATGGGGGAGCTGTACACAACTCTCATTGGAAAAACCGTCACTCCTCACCCTCCTTTCCCACCTTTAAAAATAAAAATTCTAAAACTTTCAATTTTTAGGACTAGCTGATATGCAAGATAGATGCTGGTCTACTTTGTACTTGTACTGGTCTTGAGGAGTTGGAGCTATGCTTCCTGGCATATGCTTGTTTAGTGTATTGATAATGCTAAAAATGATGCAGCCCTTCTCATCTGCTTCCCTCTTTGTCCCCTTGCAAAAGCTATGCAATGTGCACTGGTGCTCACTGGCTTCTTTCAACTGATTCCAATTAGTGAATCTACCAGAAGAACTAATCCAGCCAAAAAAAGCCCAAGCCAGTGCATTTACATGGAGCTGATATGCTAATATCAGCTAATATCATGCTAATATCAGCTTGGCAAAAGCTGTGAGAGCATCAGCCTTGATACAAGGATAGGCTTGAGGCCCCTGTTGCTGTTAAGTCAGCTCAGGTGCAGCAAGGCAATCTATTTTCCACCTGCCTCAGGAGGGGTGTATACCTTCCATACCCAGAGAGGAGCAAGCAGTAATACTCACCAGTGAAAGCATTAGGAAGTTTCCTGCATGTTATGGAGGTAGCCTGAGAGCCTTACTCCGCAGTCAAGTGGGAGTGGAACAGCCAGCAAAGTGGAGAGTTTAGGCTCTGAAATCATTTAAAGTCCAAGTCTATAAAGGCTGTTACTTCTGTATGTTTGTAACTTTGCCAAATTAGTAGTTCTGATATTATTTCTCTGGTATCTGGTGACTTCAAGAGTTCTGTTTTCTTCCTCCAGACTGTCCTTGAAGACCTATGTATGAAACATCTCTTAAAATATGTTCTTGTTCTTTACAGAACCCTGAGGGCAGTAGTAAAAGCCTCATTTCACCAGAAGTGGGGACACCTGCACATAACGCAGACAACCCAGAGGATGAGAACTCTGGTGAGAGCCCAGAGGGCGAAGCGCAAACCAATGTTAACTTGGAAGTAAAAAACCCCTCACCAGAGGAAAACAATGTTGTGCTTTCTGAGCGGGGCACCGTCCTGCCCAGGGTCTGGAAGCGCCACATGGAAAGGTACTGGAGGAGGATCGCTGAGTATTCACTAGCAGCAAAAACTGTGCAGAACCTTGCTTGTCGTCAGAATGCCCCGTCTAATGTACCAAGTGAGGGGATCCCAGCAAATCGTACGGTAAGTGCATGTGTGAAATGTGAAATCATTATATTTTCTCTGATAGATGTGTAATTTCAGTTGAGTTCTTAACTGTTTTTTGAGTGATAGATGTTGTTTTCAGGCAGAACAATAGGGAAGAGGAGGCTTTGCCTTAAAGATGTGATAGAAAGTATAGGAAGTGATATCTTGGGAAAGCAAACTTTAAGGTGCTCTGCCTCATTCATCTCCCTGTTCAATATTTACACAGAGGTTATTCTTTTGCAATGGCAGCAAATGTGTTGCCTTGTTGCTTCACTTTGGAGCTGGTACCATGGCTGTTTCAGTATGCAGTTTTCTTTACTCAAATACTTTCACCTGTGCTGTGAAACCTGTCCCCCCTCCCCCTTATTGGTGTGTGTGCTGCAGAAGCAAGCTATCAAGTAGCTCAGGAATAATCGAGTGAAGTCCTCTGATATGTTGGAGTAATGACCCAACTTTGTATTACAGGTACAAAACCAAAAATATCGAATAATTGTTAAAGATCTGTCTCAAAAAGGTAAGTATTCCATAAATTGTCAGTAATTGGAATTTGTTTTTTTCCTGTTGACTTTAGTCTACTTAAGGAATAGTGTAGGGGAGGCTAATCAATATTGCTTAGAGCTATAAGGCTTTCAGTTTATTGTAAAATACACTGAAGCAGGATTATTGCTACATTTGAGAGAAGTTGTAATCCCTGTGGTGAATTGTTACACTTTAAAGCATGGCTTTTCTGCACAGGGGTATAATGCAGTCATGCTTTTAAGAATAAGAATGATGCAAATTTTTTTATATGTTTTAAACAAGTTTGCATTGCAGCAGTGTACTCTGCCTTAACGAGGGAAGTGCAGGTCAGAGCAGGAGCTCTTTCTGTCAAATCTCCGCTCTCATGGAAGACCACATTGAATGCCCAGACATCTGCCTGTACCCAGCAAGTTGACGTGCTGGATGACCAAGCAACATGTTTTGCTCATGCTGTTCTTGGCGTGGCAAACCTATACCAGTAGCATACATAGTGAAGCAGTTAAAGTCTGCTGTTGAGTAGCCCTATTAAGCTTAACTGAAGACATGCAGGCGAATGAAACCTTCCTCAAAATCACCTTTACTGAAGGGTGTCTCATCTTAAGAGAGTACTTTTGAGGTATGTAGACTGATACCTTTAGCTTCTTTCAAGATAACTTAGTAGGAAACCTATGTGTCCTGCTGCTTCTCAGGTGCCAAACCTGGCCTTGCTGCTGCTGTTTGGTCTGTGCATGTATTGGCTGAAAATTAATGGGAAAACATGTAAGTTAGCTATGGAAAAAAAAATTCTGTATTTTAGAACCTAAGCTGGTATGTTTTGTGTGTTTGTTCTTTCAGAACTGAGAGATAGCTTTTTGGCCTTTATAAAGGAAGTACCACTGAAAAAATGGAAGCAGCTTATGAGAACTCATCTGCAGGAAAATGAGATTGTTAAAATTATTTATGACTTTCCTAATGATATAGAAGAGCAATCTTATCAGATGCTTCTCACCTGGAGAAACTCACTGGGAGAGAAACAATCTATTATTAAGTTACTGGATGAGTTAAGGTATCTAGATAAGAAGGCTTATGATAACATATTGAACACTTTAAAAAGTAATAACATTATTAGTAAAGTAGAAGTTACAGATTAATGTTTATGATGAACTTCAGAAATGCTCCTGTGTACATATATATGTCTATAAACTTCCTGTAAATGAGGACATCAACAAACTGCTAGTGAAAATGATGGCATTTTGTATCTTGATACCCTCCTCGCCTTCGTGTGGAGAGCTGGAAGTGATTTAACGCCGTCGGTGTTAACACAGACTCCGGTTGTGATATTCACTAAGGTCTTTTGAGTTATATGATATTAAACTCAGGCGCCGGATGCCAGCTTGAGTGCGAGAAGCTGCAGCTCGTGCTTCCCTTCCTGTGAGGCAGGACTGTGCCGTGTGGGCCCAGACGGTGGGAACGAAGAGGCTGCCGCTGTTTCTGAAAAGCATCGCAATGCTTTGGTTTCTGAAACGATTGTATTTTGGTTTGTATCGTTCCCCTCAGAACTGTTTGTTTGAAACGCAGTAATAAAAGCCTGGTCAAGCCAGAAGCTGGGGTTGACTCTTGGACTTTCTTCCTGGGGGGGGGGGGGGGCGGGGGGAGCCCGTTACCGGCCGGTTTGGGGGCCGCCCTGATTTTGGTGAACCCCTGCCGCCCAACGGCCGCTCCTGAGGGGAGCCCGGCCGCGCGACGCCCGCCCAACGGCCGCTCCTGAGGGGAGCCCGGCCGCGCGACGCCCGCCCAACGGCCGCTCCTGAGGGGAGCCCGGCCTCGCGACGCCCGCCCGCTGGGCGGGAAGGCGATGTGGGGGGGGGGAGGGGGGGCGGTGCTCCCCCGTTGCCGTGGTGACGCGGGGCGCCCGTCGGAAGTAACGTAGAAGCGGGCGGGGCGGGGCGGGGCGACGCTTTCCGGGCACGCTGTTGCATCAGCTTGCGGACCGAGGGGAGGAGGAGGAGGAGGAGGAGGCGGCGGAGGAGGAGGCAGCAGCAGCAGGATGGCAGCGTCCGCCGCCGAGCAGGGTATGTCGGCCACCGGGCGCCGAGGCGAGGCGAGGGGTCCTGCTGGGTTGTCACCGGCTTGGCGTCACGTCTCCGCCGCTGTCACGGTGTCAGGTGGGCGCCGTGACGTCAGGCGGCGGCGGGGAAGGTGGGGGGTGACACCGCCGGCCCACCTGCCCTGTCAGGGCGGCTGAGACGTCGGGGCGCGAAATGGCGGCGGGGGGCGATGACGCGTCGCCCCGGTGGCCTCATCGACGTGTCCCCCGGGGGCCTGTGGTGGCGGCGTCCCCCCCAACGCACCCAGGGTGCGTTGGGGGGGACGCCGCCACCACAGGCCCCAAAGGTGTGTTGGGGGGGACCCCACCACCGAAGGCCCCTGAGCAGCCATCACGACGCACTCAGGGACAGAGGCGACGTGTGAAATCCACTGTTGGATGGGTGTCCCTGCATCCCTCGGTGGCGGGTGACACGTTAAGCAGGTCCTGGTGCCACTTCAGAGTATGGGGAGAGAGCAGTTGGAAGTGCGGCACGTGCCTGGGTCTGGATGTGGAAGGGGTGGTGGGAAGCATGGATCTATAGGTGCTTCTCGCCTCTCACAAGGACTTATGGTGCCTTGCAAGACCATGGGAGGTGATCCACATTGTGCCTTGCCACTAATGTAAAGGTTAATGGTGGCACAGGGTGATATCTGGAAAAAAAACCTCAGAGCTTCTCAGTACTGAAGTCTGGAAACAGCTGTTCTCCAGCATGGTGGGTTCAAAGAGATGTTAAGGTGTCTGGCAGACTGCTTAGTCAGTTGTGCGTTTATCACCGCATAGTATGCTTTGTTTCACCTGCCTCTGTCTTTCCTAGTCATCTATGTTCTCCCTTGAACTCATGTCTGAACTTTTTGACTTTTCTGGACTTTTTTTTGTGGTCATATTTTAATGATGGGTTATTCTACGCTCTTCCATATGGAAAGGAGGGCTAGGGTAGTCCTATAATTTTTGGCACTACTGTAGCAAATGGAAACTTGGAATACCAGTCATACAAGTATGAAATACCATTATGGTATGTGAGGGGTTGGAAATTTCTGTCATTCCATTTAAGGATCTGTAGATTGAAAGATTTTTGCCCTTTTTCTTTGTTCCTGAAGGTTACTCTGCTCTTTGTTCATCACAAGCAATGTTCCTATGTAAGGGAGTCCAGAAACTTTTATTACTGTCGAGGGACTGGCTTTTTCAGATGTGTTTTCAGTATCTTAGTTAAGGTAGTGGGAAAAAGAATCCCACCAAAGGCTCGGTTCAGCTATGCTTTAAGAAAATATTTAGTTAAGTTTATTGTTGGGCAAATATTTGCTTTTTTGCTTAAACTGTCGTTGTTACATTTAGTTTCAGTTCTGGAAAAGTGGAACTCACAGGACTAAAGTGACTGACAAGCTCTTCCTTGGTAGGATACTCCCATCTTACAAATCCCTGCTTTGCTAAAAGCTTCTTGATCCTTGTGTGTGAGTCTTGAACAAAAGTCCTTTGTCTTGCTGTGAGTATGCTGTGTCTTGCATAGGTGGGATAGCTACACTGGTTCAGTTCTTCTGAATTTTTTATGGAAAAGGATAATTCATCTTGGCTGAGCAGAGAGTTGGACTTCCTTACAAAGCTACCGGAGTGGCCAGCCAGAATGATAAATGGCCAATTTGCAGCTGTATTAATAATGAGACATATTACACTTACCTTTTATGAGTTGTTTTAAATTTGTGAAAGCCAAATTGGAAGAGCAATGACATTGTAAAATATTCAGAAATGTCTAAGATTTCTTAGTGAATGCCTCTGCCGAAATCCCAGAACATTTCAGTTGTCATCTAATTATGACTGACAAGGTTAGCAGGTTCAGGGAAGCCCAGGAAACCTAATTTTTCCCTGAAGCAAAGTAGCTCCTTGTTTTTGTGTCAGCTAGCTTACTGCTTACTTGATGGCTTTTCTGTATTTACGTTGCTGTCAACACCTTCACGGAACAGAGGTTTTCATTTTCAAGTTAATAAAAGTGAAAAATTTCCATCAAATTTGATATTGTGTGGGTTACACATCTTGATTAAACTTCTAAAGGTATTTTATGTGCAAATAAAATGCAGAAGCGATCTTAACTCTTTGAGTCTCTGTGTTGCTGCAGTCTTGCAGGCAAATTCCCAGTGTCCTTCAGTAGTCTCCGAAGCACTCCATCCATGGAAAGAAGAATGTGTGACAATTATATTGCCAAAAGAGATCATAGACTGGCAGTTATTGTATGAGAACTGTATTAATTAATGTCTACAGTGGAATTTTTTTGAAACAACTTTTTAACGCGGAGGGAGTGTTAATATTAACATTCATTCTTAAGATTTTTCAAGGTTATTTTGCTACCTCTCCAATACTTGTGCTCAGTGCTTGTTTTCTGAACAGAGTTGCCCTTGAGTGGTATGATTTGATGTCTACGGATCATTCCATTCACATGAGTTAACATTCAGTGTTATGCAACAGCTCTGTAATAATCCTGCATTTCTGTTGTCAAGAAGACACTTCCTAATGCAATTGAGTAGTAGCAACAGTAATTTTTCTGTTTTGGGAGGGGAAAAAAATTGCAGTTGGAGAGAAGGACTATTTCTTAGCCTGATTTCCTAAAGCAACACGGGTGAAACAGGTCAGACCTATATATGTCCATTGGCCCTTCTCTCTCAAGTTTTTGAATCCATTGATTGGTATTAGTTACATTTGACAGTGAGCTGTCTCTAGCACACAGTTGTCAGACTGAGCAAAGATGGGTTGGAGCTCTACAGGTGGATGGGGATATTAAAGTGTATGTGGAGAGGGGATGAAACACTTAGGAGGTACCAGGAAATATTTCAGTGGGTGTGTGTGATAAATTAAAGGCATTGTGAGACACTGAGGGGGGGAAACAAGGGTGCAGAATATAAATCACAGGAAAACAAGATTCTTTAGATTTACTACTCTTGTTTTTACTAATGATATAAATGAAATCAGAGCAGACTATTATGTAAAGATAGTTTTGCCTGATACCTTTCGCTTGAAAATAAATGATCTTCTGGTATACTGCCTTCCAAAGAACAGTGCTATCATATGCATTCTTTCTTCCCAGGAGAGCACCCAGTGCTTCAGGAGAAGAGCTTTTTTTTTTGTTAGTTCAGCCCAGTTTGGAGCTACTCACAAGAATGCCAGAAGTGAGAATGATTTTGTCCTCTATGTGCTGAAATAGGATGCTCGGAAGTATTTCAGAATTGCACTGATCACTTGGCACTCTCTCAAACAAAGCAAATTTGCTTGTATCTGCATCTCACCGCAGCAGAGAGTAGAACACACCTGTGCTAGCTTTAAGCTAGCTGTCATGGTTTGTAAAGTAGCTATCAGTCTAGAAAAGGAAGTTTGGAGCTCAGCACAGCCTGTGAAACCAATGTGGGAAACTCGTATTGGTACAGTGAGCATGCTGGAAACTCGAGACTGCTGTGGCTCAACTGCTGCTCTGCCCTGAGAAACCCTGTCAACAGCTGCTCAGGTGCGTTCATGCTGTACTGCACTCGCTGTGGTGTGCAGTTATGGATGTGAGTTTGGGCTGAATTTGAGTCAGTGATCATCAGTCTTAACATAAAGACATCCTCCTGTTAGGTCCCCTGGGCTAACTGGTTTCTTTGATGTATTACACTTTCAAGTCTGCTGTTGCTCTTGCAACTAGACATCACGTCAAACTTTATAATTTCAAGTATTAATGTGCGTGCCAAGATTGTTCAAAGTAATTTTGGCTGCTCTGCTATCAAGGTTTAGTTGGTACTGACATTCACAGGCAATATTTGCCATCTCTCCTTACCAAAATTAGCTTATATGAGTTCTGTCATCTTTGTTATATTTGTGTGTAAGTTTGTGCAACTTCCCTTTTAGATTGGTTTACAGATGTGGTTGGAAAGCACTTACATTGTTTCAGATACACTGAGTTGCTTCCCATTAGCAGCCTGGTGTGTGAATAATGGTCATAATAACCCTAATAATACTTTGCAAATTGAGTGTTGCTTTCGTTGCAATAGGTCTTTAAAGATCTTTTCTTTGAGATATAGTTTCATTTCTACACAGATCATTGGTGTAATACTTTTTTTTTTTGCCTTCTCCCTCATATGATTCATGGATACAAAATTCAGTCAAGGAAGGCATATGTCTTTAGATTTCCATAATAAACATAACTATTTCTAACTATTTCATGTGTATAAACAGGTAGAGTTCTATGATGATAAACATCAGTAAATATACAGGAGCCTGAAAAGTTTATAGTAAAATTAACTGTGAGCCAAAGCTGAATCCCTTACAGCTGGGTAAGGTCTAGTGATGAAACATTATTTACTTGATATTCCTTATTTATACCGAACAATTACATAGATAGCCCTTGAGAAGGATTGAGACTTTACATGAATTTGACTTTGCTTTTGTGTATGAATTTTAAATATCTTTTGTGATCTTTAATTTATTTTTTTTTTTAATAACTGATCTTTTTGATTAGTTCTGCTGGTGTGCCACTGTATCTCACTTATACTCAAGAGTCAAACACAAACGTACTTGGTATCTAGCTGCCATTTCCCTGTCATCCTGAATTCCTGTAAAATATTTTAATAATTTGTTTCCATATAGGAAATGAGCTGCTCATAAAGTCTTAACTGATGATACTTGGAAAAACTTTTCAACTCTGCAG
Organism: Fratercula arctica; assembly: GCA_947846985.1. Lineage (NCBI taxonomy): Eukaryota > Metazoa > Chordata > Aves > Charadriiformes > Alcidae > Fratercula > Fratercula arctica. The sequence continues at coordinate 17,335,647 of CANTUZ010000005.1, forward strand.
TTCCTCACATTCTGTCCTAGCCATCACTTCCCCATCTCCTTTCATCCTTCCCTTTCCAAGAACATTGATCTGCGAGCACCTCCAATGCTTTGGGAACTACTCGTGCAGAAGATGTTTGTATTAGTGTAAGAAGCAACACTTGTGGCAGTGGTCTCTGTCAGGGTTTGGGAGCAGGGACAGGTGTTCTCATTGTGCCTCTCTCACTTTATTGCACTACGGCCTTGACTACGTCTTAAATTACCTTCTTGGCTGACTACCTAAGCAGGATATTGGTTTAATGTTTATACAGTACTTTGAACATGAATGGAGTTACAAATGTTGAATCATTGTAGGAAAATATGAATACTAGGTTTACCTAAAGTCAGTGCTAGCCCAGATGCCATAACCTCCTCAGTGCTTCGTACCCACTGACTTACACAGGGCTTGCCATTACTGTGAGCGTCCCCACCAAGTCACAGAACCCCTCTCTGCTTCCTCTGTGTCCCTGCCTTTGTGAAGATGAGACACAAGTGAACCTGCTTTGCCTGTATACCAAATAAATCATGGAATTAAAAAATTGTGAGGGAGGAGCATGATCTAATACCCTCTCTGTTTGTTTGTGTAGATCTTACTCATTTTAAATATTCACATGCCTGAGGAGAGAAAGTGGTTAGGCTAAGTATGGAAATATACAGCAACAGCTTAAGTTTTGAGTTGGAGAGCAAGTAGGAGTAACTGAGCATCATGCTGGGAGCTTGCATGTGGGCACCAGTCCTGCAAAGGTTTAAGGATATGCTCAACTTCAGTAGACATATTCACAGCCTATCCACAGCATATAAAATTAATCATATTTAAGTATTTGCAGGATGAGTGTTTTAGCAGTGTGGAAAAGAGTGAGTTACTCAGTTTGCTGTGTGTGAAGAATTTTCTCCAATTTCAAGTAGATAATATTTCTTCATGAAAAGGACCTGTGCTTTCGTCCTCATTACTCTTTGTAAAGATGTCTCCAAAAAACTTATCACAGCATGAACATAATCCTATTGATAGGAAATGTATAGTTATTCAGTAGCTTGTATTAAATATATTTTTCTCAAATTTCTTCTCAGTTGCCAGAGCTAATTTAGAGGGGGATATGTATAGTATAAGGATATATTTTGGTCATGGGATCTCCTTCTTCCTTTAATGCTGACCAAATGTCCTGTGCCTCTCTTTACAGCTTCCAGCTACAGTTTTATTCTGAGCATTAGTGAAGAGGAAGCCAGGGTGAAGGCTTTGAACGAGTACCTGAGCACTCGTAGTTATATCCAGGGGTTCACATTTTCACATGCAGATGTGGAGGTATTCAGAAAGTTTTCGGGGCCACCTGTGGACCAGTATATCCATGTTGTCCGGTGGTACAAACACATAGAAGCAATCTATGATGGCAGCAGTGAAAAAAATGAGCCTTGTAAACTTCAAACAAGTGAGTAATATGAAACTGGTGGGCAGGTTATAGACTAGCTGACATTGTATTGGTTTTTATTGCTGAGAATTCCTAGAAGTTCCCTTTTGTATCTCTTGCACACTTTAAAAGTTACGGTATCAACTTGTATTCAAGGTTGTGAAATTCTTCTTGCGTACAGTTACTGTGTAATTGATAGATCCTGACCTATTTGAATGTGAAAGCTCTTTTTCTGTGTTTCTTTGATTTTAAAATTCCTCAGTCTACAAAATTCGATTATGTGTATTTTCTTTAAAAAGCAAGCTGCTGGATTGTAAAAGAATATGTGGGTTTTGGCTTGTTCCCTAAAATATCAGGATTTGCTCAGTCCACGTTTTTTTCCCTGCAAGGGTAACTAAATAGTTGTTGTATAATATACAAGTTCATAATAAAGTAAACTGAATACTGCCTCTTATGGTTGTTACTAACACTGAATTCCAAAACGAATGTTTGGGGTTCTTTTTTAACCCTGGTAATTTAGGGATTGTTGATGATTTGAGGAAATACTAACCGGTTAATCTAGGTCATTGTGTAAGCATGGATGCTGGCATTTTTGGGAGCTGCATCACTGTCCTGAGTTGTTTTCCAATGAGCTAGACTAATTTAATTGCTTTATAGTGAGGGAGTTGCTTTATGTTGCTCAGGGAGTCATGAAATAATTAATAACAATAACACAGAGCTGTTGTATAGTGCTTGCAATACCTACAAATGAATGCATAACATCTGTCATTTTTCCTGGTGGTTGTTGACTAATATTACTCCAGTGCCATCTTCTCACAACCTCTTACCGTGTATTCTCAATTCCTAGCAGACCAGCAGTTACAATCAGGCTGCTATGAGCAGATTCTCTGTATGTGTGTGTGCCTGCATGTGTTTGTGCTGGTTATTTATTTCCTTTCAGCAGTGAAGGGATCTCAGTTGTACCGCTGGCTCTGATAGCGGATTCAATGCCAGTAACTACAATGTGTCTCCAGACTTTCGTGAATCAGGGTGGAGCAATAAGAGAAAAGTTTTCCTGTCCATGAAATCTTTAATATTAAGTCTCTCCTTCTGAAGGGTTATGTCTTGTTATCTTCATGATCTGTACGTATGTATCAGAAGTCCTGAAATAGCGTCCTGCAGTGCTCACTATGAAAATGACACACGAATCTGCCACACTTCTTAGACCTTGGATATTTTATCAGTGGTTTTTTGGGTGTGTATCAGAGAGCTCCAGGAGTGGATTAGAGCAAATGAACTTCAGTTCAACCTGGGGGAAGACTGCAGCTGGCAGAGATGTATCTTAAATATGAAGATGTATTTGCCTTTTACTTTGCCCTTGGTGTCCATGTAGTGGATATAACGTGACACCTAACTCACAAGCTGAGAACTTTAGGGTGCAGTATCTGGGTTTTTTCTTATGTTTAGTGTGGTTGTAAGTAAAGAAAGCTTTACAGATTTATCTTTTATTAGACTAACCCACATAGGTTTCTTTCCCTGAGGGGAACGTTAGCCGCAATTAAGCACACCAGCGTAATCTTTGTAAATCAAAGAGTAAACAAATCCCTACCGTGGTGTATGGTCTGTGTTATGGATAGACTGCTCTTGAACTTGAGGTATTCTTTACAGGAGTACCTCATACAATTAAATGTTTTGAATAAACATTTAATTTATTTATTTCTGTGAATCTATAACATGGAGATTAAGTGGAGTCCATTTGTGAGACAGAATACTACAGTTAATATCTTTTTTTCTTATTTAGGCAGTTATTCAAAAAAGTCAGATGAGGAAGAGGTTAAATTTTTTATACCATGAATGTTTACATTACTTGAAGGTTTTCAGCCAAAATATTCATATGACTATATCGTGGAAACAGAGTTAATGAAGAGCACTCTGAGACATGGGATCAGAAAGGCAATTTTGTTGTCAAAACAAATAGTTTCTATTTAGAACAAATATTTTAATTGCAGTTAAAATGCATACCATGAGAATTCCTAAAGACGGTGCTGTGTGTATGAAGCTGGCAACCTTGCTGTATTTTGTAATTTCCTGGTTTGCTTTCATTCCTAGTTAATGCGATAATTAGTTTAACATCATTACAGCTGTAAGCAGCCCTGTGCATAGCAAACTGCAGTTCTTCGACAGATGACATACCTTAGCTTGAAAAAACCCATGAATTTAAAAACTATGTTGCTTCTTAAAAGTTTAAAAGAAAACAAATGCAAGAATATTGTCCTGAATTTTATCTACTGTCTTTAACGACAAAATTTAGCCTCTTGCTGAATTGGAGCATATTTGTGGTAAATGAGTGTGTTCAAAAATGCCTTGTGTACATAGCAACAATGTATGATAAAAAGCTGAAGTTCTTTCCAAACCTTTCCATCTGCCCTCCCTCTCACCCTGAGTACACATACTCTGTCAATATTGGTTCGAGAGTAACTCTGGTCTCTGGAGATTTTTTGCATATTCAGTATGAGATATGTGATATGATGTCACAGTAAAATCAGTGGCATTGCAGAAAGCACAGGACTGCTATAACACTTTATTAATAAATTCATTAAATTTCAAAGCTCTTGTTAATGCTTTACCTGAATTGCATGCTCTTACTTTTTATATCCTCTTCCTTTCTGTTACTTGGATCAAAAGTTAATAGGAATGTCAAGTCAGAGAGTAGAAAAACTAGATTGAAATAATTTACGTTGGTTTTAGTGGCTTTGTAGGAAGCTCTAATAAAAGTAGTTGGATTATTAGGATTGGAGCTGATTTGTCTAATTAAGTGTGTATTTTTTCTTTTGAAATAGCTTAGTGAAGGAGAAAATATTATATTGCAAATATGTTTGTGAAAAGTGTCTTTTCAGTTCTCTTTAAAGTATTTTTTCCCCCTAGGTAAAGGCAAGCGTGTCCAGCCTCCCTGGTCTCCCCCAGAAGGGACAAAACATTCTAGGCTCTGCCTCTACAACAGCCTGACTCGAAATAAGGTAACTAAATGAAAGAAAAGTGGAGATTTCCATAGAAACACAAGTATAGAACTCATAAAATGTTTGTTTTTTAAGTGTTTACCCTAACAGTAGACAGGTTCCTAGATTGTATTTTGTGGAATGTTAACAATCATGTTCTTGTATCGGTGGAGTGTGTTTGCTGGGCAAGTGTTATAATATGCACAATAAATATACTACAAGTGTGTGTGTATGTGTGTATTGCATAATATATAGTTCCCAATTGCAAGTTATCATCATGCAAAATAGCCAGGGGTTCAGCTGTAATACACATAAGTATAGGCAATGTGAACAGAATAAAATCAGTTTATTTCTTTAGATGTTGTCTGTGTTAAAAAAAAAAAGTCTCACCAGTTATATTATTGTAATATAAACTGGTAAAACTGCTTGTGGTCTTGTTTGAAGGTCTTCTGGGAAAGAGAGGAAATATTAAGAATACTAATGTTATATGGGATGTGGTATCCAAGTATGTGTGAAATGATTATACTGTGTAACCTTTTTCAATGCAAAAGAAAGCCTGATCTTCCCTTTTACAAACACAGTTTGAATAATGCCCTGCCTAGTGCATATCTTTGTAATCTAGTATCTTGATTGATAAGAGTGCAGATAACATGAGCAGCCACACCCTGTTAACTCTCTTACATGATAAAGCTAGTGGTGAGCTTTTTTTACAGTAAAACTGGGAGTGGAATAACTATTCCTTTTTTTTTTTTTTGTAATTATAATCCATGTTTTTACATTCTGATCTCCAAATGTGGTGTTACTGGGCTAAGATCACGTCTTAGAATTTCTTCTGATCACTATACCTTCCCATTCTATTAAGGAAATATTTCAGCCTCAGAATGGAAAAAAGGTCTTGTGGTATTGCTGTGGTCCAACAGTTTATGACGCTTCTCACATGGGACATGCCAGGTACTGCAGTTCCTTATTTTGATATGGGTAATAACAGTGCCTATTGGAAGCAAAAGATTAATAGAAGGAGGTACTTTATTTAAATGAATGTGTTACTAGAAGATGGTTTCATTAGACTCAATGCTTGAGATTTAAGATTAAAAGCGTGTTATAATATTATGTCATTGTGTGATTAAAAACTTAGTAGTAGATGAGGGAAAATTAAAACTTCTGTAAAATTATTGACTCTGAGATTAAAGTAGTTTGTGCATAGAATAGAAATAGACTTGAGGTGTTCACTAAAAACACCCACATATCTTTTATGGTTTTAGGTCATACATCTCATTTGATATCCTGAGAAGAATCTTGAGGGATTATTTTAAATATGACATTTTCTATTGTATGAATATTACAGATATTGATGATAAGGTAAGGTCTTTTTAAATTGCAATCTAAAATACTGTATTTTGAGCATGGAACTCGGAAAGTCATATGTAATTGCCATTTGATAAGCCAAGGTAAATCTTACTCTTATTAACTTTTACACAGTCATTGATTTTTCTCAGTTTTGTAGCATTTCTATGGTAGCAAAGCCTGTCTTCTTGTATATAAATGAATGTTGTCATAATGAAGACTAAGCATTTTACAAAGATAACTTATTTTATTTGCCTCTTGTTGAGATAGCTAATTAGCTTTGTTGAGGTAGCTGCTTAACTAGGTATGGTGTGTTTAATTTGTATTACTAAGTGTAATTCTTGTGGCTTGTTAAATTTATAGAGATTCTGAAATGCCTTTGGAATGTAGCAGATTTTGTTTGCACTTTGTAGAACTCTGTGTCACTTCACAAAAATATTTTCATGTTTCTGCTTTGTAGATCATCAAGAGAGCAAGACAAAATTACCTTTTTGAACGGTATAGAGAGAACAAATCATCACCAGATCAGCTACTTGAAGATGTTAAAACTGCCTCAGAGGTAGGTGTGGTATTTAATCCCTGCTAGTGTCTTAGATTCTTACTCAATAATGTGGCAAAGCATCTAAAAAATACCTCTGACTTTTCTGTCTCCTTAAACTTTCTGCTTGTTTCGTTATTCTATTGAACTGGTACCACACAAATTAGAAATGTTATTGGAACTGCACGTCACTTTGTTTTTTCATTATTTTAGAATTGACAAGAACTATCCATGTAAAAGGCGTGCCTGATTTTTATGTCAATAGAACTTTCTTGTGAGTGCATGTGTATTGTTTTTGGGATATTGGGGAAAAAGCTCAAAAACCAATTGGATGTTTGTGTGTTAGAATTCAAACTTTAAAAATAACCCTTTAAAATAGTTTTTAAACCATGGTATGTCCATAATCTTTAAAGCTTGTGAGATTTATCTTTTGTACCGTTGGTGGCCTTGAAAAGACCAAAAAGTTTCCAAAGCTTTAGGGGTTTAATAACTGTGTATGCTGGACTGAAAGGAAGATGGGGGAAGGTGATTCTCCTGTCATTTTTAGAACTACAGATCACAAATAGATCATCAACTGAATACAGGCCTGGAAATTGCCTATCATTATCTGAAATACTCTCTAAGCATAGCATTTAATCTCACTGTGTTTCACACTAAAGCTTCTCCTTTTCAGATTTGTGATAATCAACTGTGTAATTAAGGTGCACAGAAAATGCCACATACATTATGTGGCATAATATATTATTCATCACTAGCAAGCTACTATGTGGCTAAGATAAAATATTGTGTATGGAATATAGCAGTACTGTACTGTAAGTTGCTTTCTAATTTTTTTTTTTAAATTGTAGCTCTTTTTGGTTAAATTAAATGAGACGACAGACCCAGATAAAAAACAAATGTTGGAAAGAATTCAAAATGCAGTGAAGTCTGCTTTTGACCCTCTACAAGAAGCTGTGCAAGCAAAACTCCCTGCGGAAGAGATCAACAGATGTCATGTGGTCAGTTTGAGCTCCTTTTTAAATTATGGTTGGCTTACAATTGTTAGGAGTTTTAAAAATAATATTTAGCTTGTAGTAATTCAGGAAACATTATGGAAATTTTTGTTCATAAAAAGAGGAATGGTGGGCCTGAGGACTTTTTCGTACTTTGCATTCAATACAGGGAATTTGGCCGTTGAATTTGCCTACGTAGTTTTTGGATGCTGTTTTTATCAATGACTTTTTTTTTCCTCCCACTGTGATAATTACTCAGTTATTTTTACCTTTCCAATGGTGATTTTTGTCTTGCATATATTTAGACTTTCTCTGTGATGTTTTTGTCTTGATGAATTAGTTTCAGTATAAATTACTGAACGTGCATTTATGATATCCGAAAACTGGTGGCAGTTTTCTACACAAGTGTTTCTGTCTCTGATCAGAGAAGAAAAAACATCCCAAAAAATTATGCTCAGGATAATTTTTATCCAAAGACCATTACATTTAATGACAATAGTTCTGTTGACTTTACTGGGCTTTGATACTGTCCCAGTAACCAAGTCAGTCAATATAACTACTGTCTTTTAATAATTGGTTTCCACTTTCATCTTTTCTTGCTTTCAGATCATGTGTGATAATTACTGTAGGAAGCACAGGGTATGTGCTCCATTCTTGAGAAGACTCTCGCTCTTAATCATCTTTAAAAAAAAAAAGATTAAAAAAAGATTAAAAAAAAAAAAAGCTATTCTAATACCAAGCGCCTTTATAAAAGTGTATACTGACCTAACACAGTTTTAAAAATAACTAAAATCTAAGCAATCGCACCTTATGGGCTATATCCTATTCTAAAAAAAACCCTCATCTTTTGATATAAGACTGAAATGTATCTTTGCTGATGTTCAAATTAGTCTTGCAAACACCTTTTAGCAATGTGCCCAGTAAGGCTTCTGTTAGGATTATCCAGTAGTAATGGGAGGGCCAGATGATGTGATATACCTGCAGGTCCTATCTGGTGTTTACAGCGTAAATTCCACATGCCTATTGAAGTGATTGATATCAAAACAGATATCATTTATCAGTTTATTTTCCTTCCTCTGTTTGTTTCACCCATATTTATGAAGAGCAATATGATAAAAATTTGGTAGCACAGATTACTCTGTATTCGTAGTCAAGTGTCTTTTGCCTTAAGCAAACTTTGCTGTTCAGCATAAGATCTTTGTGCAGAGTTTAAACAGGGCAAGTTTTTAATCAGTTGCACTTACCATTATTGTTTTATAGATGCTGTTGGACGAAGCCAAAGATTTGCTGTCTGACTGGTTGGACACAAAATTTGGCAGTCAGGTGACTGACAATTCCATATTCTCAAAGCTCCCCAAATTCTGGGAAGGGGAGTTTCATAAAGACATGGAAGCACTCAATGTAAGTAAACAAACTGTTTTTTGTTCTAGAAGTGTATGTGCCATGGCTCTTAATACCCAGAACACAATTTAGCTCCTTAACAGCTTTCAAAACCGGTATATTTCAACCTTATTGGTAAAGTATTTTCTTTAATGGGAACAGGTATCTGTTAAATTAGCGCCTGTTCTGTTTCCATCCCAACAATGTTAAAACCATTGTGTGTGTTACCAGAGACAGTTAACTGGTGATCAAGTTTGATGTGTGCGCTCCATCCCTTCCCCTTGGTGTAATATCAGCTTGTAAACATAAAGTGATCCAGAAATTTGAGATAGAGTCTGTTAGCTGCGTGAGAGCCCTGCCAACCTTAGCGTTTAGACTGACTACTTATCAGTCTTCAGCCACTAAGAAATTATGTGATGATGACAATTAAGGACAGATTTGTCTGTTACACATGAAATGCCGTGTCATATGCAATGGTTCAGATCAGTGAAGATTTATTTATTTACCTGCAAATTGGAGGGACTTATTGCCTGTTCTGTCAGAAGTGCAATAAATGAAAGAGCTGACATGTCCTGCAGTAGTTTGTTGTTAACGTTGCCTTAAAGTCTCAGGATAAAATGGCCACAGCACATTGTTTCAGATCAGGAGTCTTAGATTCTACTGTCACTGGCTTTTGAGCCAATTTTTAACCAATGTATAAAATATATATTTAGTCCATATTTGCATATATATAAATATTTTTATTTATAGATATGTGTGTGTAAATATATATAAAATTCTACATTTTATCTATAGGTTTTACCTCCAGATGTTTTAACACGGGTTAGTGAATATGTGCCAGAAATTGTAGATTTTGTGAAAAAGATTGTGGATAATGGTTATGGGTAAGTTTGCTACTGGATGCTTTTGTTGTGTACTTACAGTGTATCAGAATTAGAATGATTGCTTTCAGCACTTAACTGTGAACTGTTTTCTCTGTTTTCATATGCGATAGTAGTCTTTTCCAGAAGTAGTGTTTCATCAAATAAAGAAACTTCAGGTTCCTTTGCAAAAGACCTATTATTTCTCACTTGATGAAAACGTGCTATTCTATACTTCTTATGATGTCTTACAAAGAGGGAAGTTAGATTATTAAATTTGTAGGGTGAAATCCTTGTTCATTAAAATAAATAGCCGAAGTCCCGTTCACTTGAACTGTATTTGACTCCTGGCGTTCAGCAAGGGGCGCTTCAAAAATGGATGCCCAAGCAGATGGCTAGAAATCAGTTGTGAATAAAGTAAGTTTAAAAAAAAAAAAAGTAATTATGAACTGTTTTTCTGACATTGTCTAACATTTATGAAAATCAAGCTAATGCTCTAGAAGTTATGAAGTATCATGATAGATTCCCATGTGAAATTTTTGAGGTCTCTTTCTGTTAATAGCCTCAATTTTTTGACATGTATGTATCTTTGTGGTAAAAGAAGCAAACCTGTGGTTCAGACTGCCATAATTTCTCTTGCATGTTCTTCCTTTAAACCTACATTTTAAAATTTTCTAAAAAAAGAAAGTTTTCAGTTCAAAATTGTTTGCACTAAATTATCAGCATTCCTGGTGGTTCTGAAACTTGCCTTGGTGTCAGAGTTTTTATTATGGACATACCTTTGTGTCAGAGTTTGGGTTTTTTTATTATGGCTGTAGCAGGACAAAATTAGCAAAGTGAAAGAGGACAAAATGGACTGTGAAACAAAGTGATTCATATTGTATTATTGCAAAATATTAAAAGGGACCAGGAGTATTGTAGATATTTAATCTCTTAGGACTGTTATCTGACATCTGGCTTCTTAAGAGTTTAACAAAAGATGTCAGTTGTTTTCCCTTTGATTAATTTTATTATGACTTTCAATGATTTGTCTGAAGTCTTTATGATAGGGCCTTAAAACTTAGTCTCACCTAAGTCAGCTTTACAATACTGAGCAGTACCATACTGTATGTGGTTTCACTAGAGAACTTGAGTTTAAGACGGTGATTTTGGGGATAAAATTCAGTTAAGTCTTGGTAGAAGGTTAGCTAAATAATGATCTTTATCTTTTCAGGTATGTGTCCAATGGATCTGTATACTTTGATACTATGAAGTTTGATTCCAGTGAAAAACACTCCTATGCTAAATTGGTTCCTGAAGCTGTAGGTGATCAAAAAGCTCTTCAAGAGGGTGAAGGTAAAAAGGGGAAATAACACTTGCTTAAGCTGCTGAAAAAACTGATGATGCGTTGATCTCTTCAATTGATGTCACTGACATTTGGATCAAAGTTACTGTCAGATTTGAATGGTTTACCTAATACACTTCCTTTACCAGTAGATTTTTTTTCCGAAGTTTTGTAGCTTGAGCCAGCACTTTCCTGAAAGTTTTTAATTGCAGAATACCAAGAAACATTATTCATTCTAGGATGTTTTGGGGTTTTTTTGTTTGTTTGTTTGGGTTTTTTTTTTTGAATCAGAATGATGAATAGCTCAGTCATTTGGCTACAGCCCAGTTATTTGGCTGTTCATCTGGTTCAAGTATGAGGAGCAAAGACTTGAAGCTGGGTCTTCCACATGCCAGGTGAAAGCTCTCCACATCAGTCTGTGGTTATTTCATGACAAATATTTAGGTTTCTATTTCATACTGAGAACTGTTTTTACTTTGTAAACCTTTTCGTGTTGAACTAAATTGAAATATATACTTTTTTGACTCAAGCCATAGCAGAGCAGTAGCTTCAAATGCTCAATAAACTAGACTCATTAGTTATCTGCTCCTAAGCTTGTGCAGTTTTAGTAGCAAATCATCCGCAATGTCTATCAGAAGAATATAAAAAGTTTTCTGTATAACACTCATACTAGGTGAAATTAGGGCACTCATACTAGGTGAAACTAGCAATATCTGAGATATGCAGTTTAAAATGGATATGATTTTATGATTTATGATTTTTTTTTCTAAATTCAACCCTAAAAACTGAAATCTTGTATGTGAAATAAAAGGTGCTAGCTTAAACCACTGTCTTTGTAAGTAACAAGAATGTATCATTTGCACCACATAACCAGTCGCTCTTGTTGAATTGTTGTGTCCTTTTGCAAATAGGAACCAATGCCGAGTGATTAATGTAACAAAACGTTGAGGTTTAACCCCAGCCAGCAGCTAGGACCACGAAGCCACTCTCTCAGTTCTCCCCATGCTCCCCACCCCGACTCTACACCTTCCCCCCCAAAAGGGTAGGGAGAAGAGGGACAAAAAGAGGGGGAAGGGAGAAGAACCCAAACCTTGTGGGCTGAGATGAAGACAGTTTAATAGAACAATAATGGAAAAGGAAAACAGTAGTAATAATAATGGTAAAAAAATATATAAGATAAAGTAATACACAACAAGTCACTCTTACCACCAAATGACCAGTTGCCCAGCCTGTCCCAAGCAGTGATGGTGGATTCCTGCCCCTTGGCCAACCCCCATTTACATATTGAGCATGATGTATATGGTATGCAATATTCCTTTGGCCACCTTGTCCTGTCTATACTCCCTCTCAGCTTCTGTGGGAAACTGAAAAAAGTCCTTGAATAATATAAACATCACCTGGCAACAACTAAAACAATATGCATTATCCACATTCCTTTCATACCAAATCTGAAACACAGCAGCCACTTAGAAAGAAAATTAACTCTATGCCAGTTGAATCCAGGACACTAACCAAGAGTATGCATATGTCAAGTTATTTCTTGTCAGCTTAATGGCTTTTACTCATTTGTGGTGATTGTCAATCATAACCCTGACAGATAATGTACAGACAGCAGAAATGCTAAGCTTTGAAAGTTGCAATTAATGTAAATAAAAGCATAATACTTTTGTATTTAAAGTGCATAATGTTAGCTATTCTGAACAATTGAGATTGCAGGTATGTCAACCTGTACATCAAAATTATTGACAAGTTCAACCTTGACAATTTTGTCTTTAATCTGTCTTGGATTCTTAAGTGGCAGGTGGTATTGTTAGTCTTGGACAGTACTGCAGAAATGGTAAATTCCTTGAGTTTTAAAGATGTTATAATGAGAGTACCACCTAAATGATCATAAGGCACTAACAGCAAATAATGCACAACACATCTGTGATGGTAAAAAAACAGTAAACATACCTATTGAACAACTACCAGCCATTCTGTGCAGGAACTGAGATTAGGGGTGGAAGAAATATTCTATGATCGTGTTGTATGTGCAGATTAAAACAATCCTAGTCTTAATTTGGATCCTTCTAATTTTGGAGTTAATTGATTTCTGCAGTTTTATTTGTCTATGAGTATAGGGGGTTTTGTTTCTGTATTTCTTTTTCTGTAACTGCAATACTGGAATTGTGCCTGCAGAGAGAATGTACATGAATCTCATGTCAAAACTTAGAAAGCAGTGCAGCTGATACTTGTTTTCAGATTTCCTGTCAACTAAACATTAATCAAAATCCCAAAGGATTATCAAGCATAATTATTAGGCATTTTGAGGGCTGAGTGTTTTGCTTTTTTATCTGTTTGTTTTTTAATTCACTTGATGTGATGTACAGCGAGGCCAAAAATCAATAATGCTGGTGTTTTAAATAAAATGTATTTATTTATGTTTTCTCTTTTGAAAGGTGACCTAAGCATCTCAGCTGATCGCTTAAGTGAGAAGCATTCTCCAAATGACTTTGCTTTGTGGAAATGCTCCAAGCCAGGAGAGCCCTCATGGGATTCTCCATGGGGAAAGGTAAGGACATTATAATCAGGATTTAGATCTTCTACACCTTATTAAATAGCATGTTACACAAATAATTTGCCTCGCCTCATATTAATAATGTGTAGATTATGGGGATCTTGTATTCATTCATAGATTCTGTTGCTATGTTCATTTAATTATTTGGAATATATATGAATCTATCTGTTTGATACTTTTTAAACAGAAGTCTGCATGCAGACTCACAATGGCTGCTACTGGTCATTTGTCCTCTGTTAATCTACAGGCTTTATCTGCAGCCATTTCTATATCCTTTTTTTTTTTTTCCCCTTGTGATCAAAAATATTAATGTAATTTTAAAAAGAATAATAAGCAGGATAATCAAAGCACCGCAGTTGTATATGCCGTGTTTGATCTTTAAATCCAACAGTATACTGTTATGAAGCTGAGACTGAGAATCTTTTTTTTCTTGGTAATACTGTATCTCATTTCCTCAGGTGTGTAACTGCTTAGGGGCAGGCCAATGAGGCAATGATACATAGGCAGGAGAGGAAGACAATTAACTAGTAGCCAAGTAATGTCTTTTTCTTAACAGGGCCGTCCAGGTTGGCACATTGAATGTTCCGCGATGGCTGGATCCATTCTAGGAGAGTCAATGGATATTCATGGAGGAGGGTTTGATCTCCGATTTCCCCACCATGACAATGAACTGGCACAATCTGAGGTGAATAAACTGGCCTTCAGTTTCTGCAGTGAAAAAGCAGCATGCTTTGCTTTGACTGCGACTTACACAATCCATCAATTAATTTTTAAAACTTTATGTGTGTTTTGTATAAGCATAACTTTTTGTTCTCAGGATTTTATTCTTAGATTATCCTACTTCATGGTATGTATGTAAACAGTGTTGGGTCTTTGGGGTTTTTTGTTTTTGCTGCAGGCATACTTTGAAAACGATCACTGGGTTCGGTATTTTCTGCATACCGGCCACTTAACAATTGCTGGCTGCAAAATGTCCAAATCTTTGAAGAATTTCATTACTATAAAAGATGCACTGAAGAAACATACAGGTAAAAATCACTTTGGAATTTGAATGCTTTTAATGTAATTTGAGTGGTGACTGGTAATTTTGTTGTTCAGGCACATAATGGAGTTTACAAAAATGCCTAAATTCAGGTGTTATTTTCTTCTCTAACTTTAGAACAGCTTCCTTGTTCTTCTGTTCCTTGCTGGTATTGTCTGTATGGATAATAGCGTTCTTGCTTTTTTGGTAGATGTATTGATAGTAAGAATATTAAAAATTATGTTCTTAGACATAGTATTGAAGGCCATAAAAATGCTTTAGACTATAATTATTTTCATTGTTTATTTTGAATCTCCTAATAGCACGACAGTTACGGTTGGCTTTCCTCATGCACTCTTGGAAGGATACACTGGATTATTCAAGTAATACCATGGAGTCAGCTATTCAGTACGAGAAGTTTATGAATGTAAGTAAGCTTTCCGTTCCTCCTACACCTCTCTAAGCTTTGTGTTCTCATATGTGTTTCAAGGAATAGAACCCAAGGATATATGGGCTGCGTACATAGACTGAGTTTGCATTCTGAATTCATAAGGTGGGGTGTCACAGTATTTGTTTACCATTGAACATTCAAGTAGTGTAAATTCCAGAGAGAGCTACATTTCTCTGCAGCTGGGTGCTCTCTCCAGTTTTTGACATCTCTGAGCAGCTTGGCACTTACATGCAACATTAGTTTCTCAGTTCAGCTCGCTTATAGGACTCAGTCCAACAGACAGTCATGTGTCATTGTCTGCCAGATCAGACTTTACAAAAATACAGCTAAAGGGGAAGAGGGAGTATCATTCCTACCTTGTCTTCTCACCACGTACATCAAGCATTTGCCTCTATGCCTTGCAGGCATATGTGAGGGATCAGGCACAGTTCCTTTCTCTGCTTAGTTTTGAGCTGTGATTTAAACCCATGTTTCCCACAAGGAGGCTGAACAGCATTTTGAGATCGTTGATCTTGGTCTCTCCAGAAGAAGTTATTCTGCTTTTTATGTAAAATGTTTGGTTTGGGCCACAGAATAAGTGAAAACTACTTTTCCCAAGCTGGATGCCCACATAAAATAGGCCCTCACTACAAAGCTGTTTTTATTCTTCAGCTTCCATTGCTAGCAACACACTGAAAAATCTGCTCTAAGAACTCTTGCCTAAACTTTTTAAGAATGGTATTGTATTGGAGCAGCTTGGTGTTAGAGTATCATAGTGTAGCATGCAGTGTCAGGGCCAAGAGATAGAACTGAATTACAGTCCAACTGTGATTTACAGAGTTATGCAAAATGTGTGGGTTTCTTTCTTTTGAGACATTCAGTAGATCCTGGCTGAAACAGTATTGAAACCATAAACTTTAGGAGGCTAATAAAGAAATAATGCCTTTTCATTGTAAATATTGGTTCTGTCTAATTTAAACTGATTTTTAGCTATATTCTTCTTTTATAGGAATTCTTTTTAAATGTGAAGGATATTCTTCGAGCTCCCACTGATGTGACAGGCCAGTTTCAGAAATGGGAAAATCAGGAAGCAGAGCTGAACAAAAAGTGAGCGGAGCATTCCTACTTCTCTGTGAATAGCCATTGTGTAGCTACGTGTTTAATTTTTTTTTCCTTGCAAAATGACTTACTATGCATATAGTGATATTTATAAGTTTGTAGCATTCCCACTGAGTACCCTAACTCTATACAAGCTACTGAATTTAATCTTGGAACAACTTTATGAAGTATAGATGAAATTATTAATTTCCCTTTCATTTATGTTAAGTACACTGGCATGCCTCATCACCCTGTTTGTGAAGGGAAAGAGAACTTTTTTGTTAAGACAGCTGTCATTTTCTTCACTACTTGAAATGCTGTCCTTCTGTCTGAGAAGCGAGCAAACTGAGACAAACAAAGGTTGAATGACCTGACTAAAAGCACAGAAGATCAGAGCGCCAGTGTTTGAAAATGTGTTAATGAGAGAAACAGTGATATCAATATTGCAGTTTTTCACTTTTATAACAAAACTACATTAGTGTTTGTAATGTGAACAGCTTCCTATATGACTATTATGAGTGAAATTTAAAATAGAAGCATCTTATGTTGCAGTATTGTTCCTAGTTCAGTTCACTGTTGTGGACAGAGATGTTGACTATTGAAGGACCAAGTGCAGATGGTTCTGTTTAGTGCTGTCCTCTGAAAATTTCATTATCAACTTGAGGTTGGTAGAAATAACCCTTTTTTTAAAAAAGGGGGAAGATAGTAAGTAATAGCGAGGTCGAAGGGACGGGACAAAGGAGTGGGAGGAACAAAAGTTATGCTTCATGGGTATTTGGTTTTGTCTCCTTTCCTTATAGCTTCTCATTCTCTTTTCTCTGGAAAAAGTATGTTGTTTGAAACAGTAGTACTCCTTCCATAATGAAATGTTACTTAATGTACTGTATTACTTATTATGCCTATTCATGAACTTACAAAGGTTTATATGAATTTATTCCTTGTATTTGCTTGTAACAGCTTCATAACACTTCACTTAGTGGTAAGTTAACTTCCAAACTGGTGCTCCTCGCTGGAAAGATACTAAACGGAGTATGTGGCTGGTACATAGGGATAGGAGATCAGTACGGCATAAAAAAATAAATAGTAAGCACAAGAAGGTACTAAATAAGAAAATTATACTGCTTTTAAAACCTGGTATGAAATGGTCAGTTGCTGAAAAAGTGTTAGATGCAATTTGTTTGGATAGTTGTTGTCAATTACATTATCTTGCCTGCCTTTGTCCATAGCAGCAAAACAGCAACATTATGATAACGCCTTTTTCTTGCTCACCTGTTTTTCTTTCAAATATAAACTATGACCAACAAAAGATTATCTCACTTTGAGGTCCTCTTACTCTTCAGAGTAAGTTCTTCAGAGTAGGTTGCAGATACTTTTGACATCAATAGTAAAAACATTTTTTTCTTCTTAGTTTTTACGACAAGAAGGCAGCAATTCATGAAGCACTGTGTGACAATATTGACACTCGCTCTGTCTTAGAAGAAATGCGTTCGTTAGTCAGTCAGAGTAACTCCTATATTGCTGCAAAGAAATCTTCCAGACAAATGCCAAACAGACTTCTTTTAGAAAACATCAGTTCCTATCTCACTCAAATGCTAAAGGTATGTAATAGCAAGTCGTAACGTTGCTATTGCACTGTGCAATTATAACTGTTGTATTTCTGAAGTATGTAGGGATCTGTACAGTCTTTGTTTAAATCCTGTAGGAAATCAGAGATCTTCCACATGCACCCCAATCAAAACAACCCCAAACTGCAGTGTGTGCTGCAGCAGGAACAATTTGGAATCCTTTATGTTACATTATAATTTCAGCTGATGTTTTGTTAAATAGTGGAGAGCCCCTAATACATGCAAGGAAAATTAGACAGTAGAAAAAATAGGAAGTCAGAACATCAAATCTGACAGTGTCGTGGTTTAACCCCAGCCAGCAACTAGGACCACGCAGCTACTCGCCCGCTTCTCCCCCCAAGTAGAGTAGGGAAAAAAGGAGGGCAAAAGGGAAAAAAAACCTCCTGGGCTGAGATAAAGACACTTTAATAGAACAGTAACAGAAAATAACAATAATAATAATAATGGTAAAAGAATATATAAAATAAAATGACACAACACAAGTCACTCTCATCATCCGATGATCCCAGCCCAGGCCAGCCTGTCCCGAGCAGTGATCACAGATC
Organism: Fratercula arctica; assembly: GCA_947846985.1. Classification (NCBI taxonomy): domain Eukaryota; kingdom Metazoa; phylum Chordata; class Aves; order Charadriiformes; family Alcidae; genus Fratercula; species Fratercula arctica. The sequence continues at coordinate 17,353,756 of CANTUZ010000005.1, forward strand.
CCTTCCCCTGGACACTCCCCATTTATACACGGAACATAACGTCTATGGTATGGAATATTCCTTTGGCCAGCTTGTCCTGTCTGTGCTCCCTCTCAATTTCTATGGGAAGCTGAAAAAGTCCTTGACTTACTTATAACATTACTTAGCAACAACTAAAACAGTATGTGTTATCAAATTATTCTCATACTAAATCCAAAACACAGCGGCTACTAGGAAAAAAAAAAATCAACTCTATCCCAGCTGAAACCAGGACAGACAGCTTTAAAGCTAAATCTGAAAGCCAGTGTTTAGTATGCTTTATCAATTAAAAACCAAAACATCTTATTAGAGCAGTGAATTGAGAGTTAAATGAGAACTAGGTGGCTTCAAAACCCTAGTACATGTGATTTTGCTTAGTTTTCACATACCTGTGGCTTGATGTATACAATCTTTTCTTTTTTTCTTTTTTTTCCCCTTGACCAGATTTTTGGTGCCATAGAAAGTGATGACGCAATTGGTTTTCCTGTTGGAGGGAATAGTCAAAACATAAATGTAAGTCAAGGACAAAGTACATTATACAAAATTACTCTGTGTCCTTTGAAAGCTTAGGTTAGATAAAGTGATTACATTACTGATGTGTAGCTGACTTGCATTCTTTCTGCTTTTAACATTTGAATCTGAAGTAATTAATTGGCTTAGGAAGCAGGATTTTTCATTTATGAGAGTTGGGTTTTTTTATAGGTTTGCTTGACTTAATGACAGACAAATTGTATAGCAACCAGAAAAACAATTATCTTGTCTTCTGAATGATGAGTCTGTTTAAGAAACCACATGTTAACTACAAACAGCACATGCTACAGTCTAAAGACTCATTACAAGTATTTGTATGTTAAGTAGTTTCAAAAATATAATTATACTGATTAAATTTCCTTGTGGTACACCAAAAACCAGCCTGGAGGCAGCTGGAGTTTTATCCGTATTTCAATCTCCTTTTCTGATCTCATTTGTAGCCACAGGTTTTATCTGGCTTTTGAAGGCTGTTTTGCTTTGGTCATCCAGCAGTTCCACTGTGATGCAGAATTTTTCTTGAAATACTTGGGAGATACCTGATGAAAGTGCTGATGGGCCCTGTAATAATAGTAATGTTTCCTGATGCAGACAGGAGAAATAACTCCATATGAAAGCTATCAATTTTGCTCTCTCTGTTCATGTGAAAAATTTGACATGGACAAATCACTGCCATTTTTCAAGTATTTTTCAGCATTCAAAGGTGTGACCATATGGATTTCTGTTCCTCCTTAGAAAGAACAATTAAAACATTCGTGGTGTAACAAAAAAGCTAAACTTTTTATTCATCAAAGGAAGAGGAAAGCTTGCTTGTGGTTGAAGAATGTGAATGAACACTCATCTGATAATTGCCTTGCAGATACTTACATTACTGTGCTGTGGAAATCTCCAGTAATGATATAACAAGGATAATAAGGAAGATGCTCAGTATTCCATACCAAAACTCATCAATAGTGAATCTTAACTTAGCTCAGAATTATTTTGAATTTCAGAAGAAAGGCAGCACCATAATACTTACTTTTTTAGGGAAAATTATTATTAGATTCATATTTAGCACTTCATTCAGGCAGTTTTTATCAACAGATATGCTTTATGGAAGGATTGGCAATAGCTTGGAACAAGAAGCTAAGCCCTTTCACTCCTTTAAAGTAATGTTGCGAAGGGTGGTAGAGTTAAAAGAATCTTGTGCAGAAAGAATCCTGTGCTAATACCTGTTACACACAGGTTTCTTCACAGGAAGAAACTTCTCGTTTTGTCACCTAAGACATTACTGGTTTTAAGGATTATAATATAAAGATGCATAATATCACAAATGTTTTGGCTGTTCCATTAAATATTATACCCTCTTTCAATCTTCCATGCAGATACTTGTTTTTCCTAGCAAAAATTACCAGGTGAACCTTCAAGACAGGAAAACTTCTCAATTACAGAAGGCTGTGGATCAGGCCTATTGTTTCTTTCTCTAAATTAGAGATGAAGGAACCAACAGAGTCATTATCTCTAAAAAAGGCATAATCCTCTCCAAAAGCTCTGAAAGAACAACTAGCTTAATTACCATGGTTCGGTAATTCACTTGAAAGGGAACAGAAGAGATTTGAAGTCAGAAAAACTCAGGTTCCATAGTCTCATTTTGCAAATTAATTAAGCATTGCTGTCAGGTTATTTATTCTGGAAATAAAAATCTTTCATCTTGAAATGTCTGATAAAGTAGCGATAGTGCATGATTTCCTGATGCCACTTCATTTGCATGTTGAGCTAATTTCAGTGTAGAGGGGGTAGTGGAGATGTGGCTGTTGCTCACTTATCATATTCTGTTCTTTCAGCCAAATGTGTCAGCACAGGTTCCAGTTATGAAGCTGATTGCATAGTATTCACATTTACGAAGTTTTAATGGAGCCCTTCAGCTCCTTTCTTATGGGCACTTTTAGAGCATAACAGACTATCTTGTCTGCTAATTGCACAGAAATTTGTCATAGAGATTTAACAGATGGGAAAGACACATGGAAACTGTAGGGGAACCAAAAGTGTGCTTTTTTTTTTTCCCTCTCTTCCCCACCTTCCAAAGTAACAAAACTTTTAATTTAAGCAGTCCCCTGGGTGCCCGGCTTCTCCTCTTGGGATTCTAGAGAAGTGTTGGCAGACAGCACTGATGTGTAGTTGTTTTTGTAATTGTTCACTGCTGTTCATTAACTGTTTGCTGTCGCTATTTGCTACCATTGAGAGCAGGATTCTCAGGACTTTTTCTTTGAGCTTTCATGACCAGCATTTACTTACACCTGGAATAATTCAACAGCAATCTCTCCCCAGTTTTGGTGGGGGAGAGAGTTGTGTGAGGAATACAGACAACTGCACTGTATTGGAAATACATACAATTAGCATAAGCTAACATTTGAGGAACAGATCTATATTCTAATGAAAATAAGTCCTAATATCAGTTTCATCTGGTATTATTTCTGACAAGCAGTTTCACCTAAGTAGGACAACACAGAACATGAAGGGGCAAATTCATCTGCGTGCTGTTTGTATGCGTATACTGCATTATAGTTATCTGGACTGTAGCACTACCCTGTGGAACTGACGTATCTGTGACTGAAAGGAGACAAAAAAGGAATGGGGAGAGACAGAACTTCACAAGTTGATTTCATCTGCACAAAAGGAAAATTGACAGCTAATGCAAATTATCATCTATCCTTTGACATCAGTAGAGCAATGACAATTTTTATTGATACAGATCTGCCCTGAGGGTCAAGTTCCATGCAACAGCACATAAATATGAAGTGGGTAAGGACATGTTTTACATCTAAATGATTATTATCTAACTGTAGGAATATTTATCCTGCAGATTGAATCTACAGTGATGCCGTACCTACAAGTTCTTTCTGAGTTCAGAGAAGGAGTGCGACAAATTGCCAGAGAGAAGAAAGGTGAGAATTCACTTTTTCTTATATTGTTGCATGTGAGACTCAGAGGTCGTAGGCATCAAACTGGGGGGGGTGAGCCAGCTGATGCAGTCTCTCTTTGCTTAGAGAATAAAAAGTAGGGTATCTTTAGATCAGAGCTGGTTTGAATATTTGTATCTCTGCTATCTGTCTCTTTAATTTGGGAATCTCTTACAGGCTGCTAAACCAATTTTCTTTTTATTTCCTAAAGAATCTAAAAGTTCTGGAATGACAAGGACTAGCTGTTGTTTCTTTAGATAAGGGCACTCCTTGCTTTCTAGGTATGGAAGTACCCATGATCTCTTCCCCCAGGGAGCTGGTGTTCTCTTAAAAGTGTAGATTGCTACACAGTGATACTGTCTGTGTTTAAATAGCCTGAGATGTTGGTTAGTATTTGTTAGCATAGTTGGAATTGTAGCTCCCCTGATGGTAATTGAGTGCTCTCTTTGGAGAATTAATCTGGGAGTTTGCTAGAAGTTGTTTAGGGTGCTTTTTTTTCCCCTTTGAAAAGCTTTGATCATGCTGTGTATGTTGGCAGCAGAACTGTATAGCGTTAAAAAGGTTGTTCCCTTAAGCCCTCTTTGATTTTACTGGTTGATTAGTTCCTAATGGAGCTCTTACTATTTTCTGCTGTTCCCTGTGGAATTTTACATGTCTTCAATATGTATTTGAATCTTGCTTTTTTTAAAACGTTTTTACACTGAGATTTGTACTTGAAGGCAAAATAGGGCATTTTTAATATGTAAACCATATATAAATAATCCATATATTATACAGAAGTATAAAATTACTTGTAGTGTCTGGTTGATAACCTATTCAGCTGGCAAAGAATCTGAACCCTAATTCTGCTACTGTTTTGAGTTCTTCTAAGGGCTAATAAGTTTACCTTAAAAGCACAAAACCGTATTTGTTAATGTGACTACCTAGCTATTACTGTCAAACTCCAATAGGCCTAATTGATGCCAAGAAATAGGCTGGTTGGTTCCAAAAGCAAATGTTTTCTGTAATTGGAATTAATTCAAGAAGTTTGTGTGTATATCCTCAGCCAAAAATGTGACCTTTGGTCCTTCAGTATTTAATGTAAATACTCATTTTAGATGAGGCTTTTTTTTCTCTTGCTTTCTGATGGTTGAGGTAAACTGTTCCTCACTCTTAACAGTGGCAAGATTTAAATATCATGGGGCTTCTTGTAGCTCATTTTTAGAATGTACTAACCGCTAGACTATGTACTGGCACTTTAGTTTCTTACTTGGAAGGTATTGATTTTTTGCCTGAAATAAATTGGGCAGAAAGAATAAAGCTGGATCTAGTTACTGTTTGGTTGAGATATGGAGTGGTTATAGCACTCTGCAGTTTGACCAGGAAGACACTTTTCATTAAACTATTTGATACATGGAAGCTGAGTGGCGCTTGGCAGGACCAGTACTGACATGCTACTGATTTGTTTCCCTGTACCCATTCAATTCTTGCTTGCAGGAAGTGTTAAATTACTGTAAAAGTTGTTCTGATTAATGACTGGGGATATTGCCTCTACGTGGTTGTGCGTGAAGGAAATTTCCCCATCATAGCCCGATGCTGGCAGGATGGTGTTAGATACTAATTAACGTGATCTGAATTGCTTTAAGTATTCTTAGAGGTTAAATAAAAAGTATGCTGCTTCTGTAAAAGCTGCAGAGGAATACAGATATCCACATACGTATACACATAACTTTTAAAAATGTATCTGTATTTAAAAAGCATTTCACATTTGAAAAACTATGGGTTTTGGTAAGAATCAAAATGTATACGCTCTACAAAAATGTTACCATCACCCAGAATGGCTAACATTCAAACATATTAGTAAAATAAATTCTTTATTTTATCAGCTTATTAGTATTCAAACTGGAGACTTGCACTGATCATTTGCCGTTGTCTCGACTGACTTTGTGAACATACCTAGCAATGATGATAAACAGAAGAAAGAAAACACTGTGCTAGCTGTATAAGGGAAAGAAATGCAGAAAATCTCTGCAAAAGACATCAATGATTGGTTGGTCAGAGCATCTCTATATTGCACATCCTGATGTTTTACTTGAGTACCTGACCAGCTGCAAAGACCCCATATAGTTGTCTCTGCAAGGATGCACACTGGAGCAGATCTTTGTTCCAGTGCAGCCCCCAATGCTTCAGAATTCTCATTAGCAGCAAATTGTTGTTCAGATGTTTAAACAGGAGGCAAGTCGCTTCAGTTGTTTGTTACTTACCTCAAGACTTCTGCTTAAATTGACTACTCTGTGGTAAAGATGTCCATGACTGAACTCTGCCTGCATCTTCGTTTCCTGCCATGGGTGCTGGTACCATCTGGTATCTTGCTCTAAGCTGCTTCTAGGACACAGTCAAAAGTCCTCTGCCCTCTTCCTAATATATCATGAGTTGATCAGAATTGAGACAAACTTGATCATTGCCTGCTCTTGTCTCTTGCTGCCAGTCTTAACATCCAGCATTCCCATCACAGTGTTCCCATTTACTATAGCACAACATCTGTTTTACATCTGATACTCTTTGGCTTGAAATTCACAGAAAATGTGAAGAGGTCTGGGAAATAGTCACAGGCTCAAGGAGTGCCAAGCTGCCAGGGTGTTTACGGGCACTGGTGATAAAGTACTATCCCACTGGTCACTGTCCTCAGTGACAATAATGGCTTATGTCTTGGGACACCCCATAAACAACCCCTTACCCAACCTCTAAACACCTTTCCTCTGGAGGTACCACATGCAAAGAACAGGCACATTTCAGCCCTAAGAAGCACAGTGCTGACTCCTCTGGATGTCAGAGGATTGACCAGAGGATGTGTCCTTTCATAAATAATACATGTTTAGTTATACATTTCTCCTTATTCTCTACCTTGATGGATTCCTTCTTCTTAAACTTTCAATTATTCATGATTTCTGATAAGTAAATATTTATAACTGAGCAGACACTGTTTTATTGAATAAGCAGTAGGTGTATCTGATACATCCTTGACATGATATGTGTAATTCTTTGCCTAGATTAGAGTCAACACCTTTTACTGTTAACAGCCAGTGAGGTAATCTTATCCCTTGTTTATCTTAATGGCTTATTTAGAGTTGCATCAAACATGAATGTGGTTCACTGCTCTGGATCAAGAAAAATAACGACTTATTTCATGGCAGACAAAAGAGCTTCTATAAACTGCATTGTTTCCCGGCACAAAGAGAGAGTCGCAGAATACTGCCAGGCAATGAAATAGGGTGGCTGTTCCTTTTTATGGTATTAGGATAGTCAATGCTCTGTTCACTCTTCAGCTCTCTGAGGCTGAGAATTATGGAAGAGATGAAGGCTCAGGGATGGTACTTGTATCTACTGATATGTGCGGTGTTTAATACAGTGTCTGGATGGTAGCTTCTACTGCCAGAATTATTACCTTTGAGACCCCTATTACCTCTTAGGCTTAACCAGCTGAGAGCTGCTGAAAGGGAAAACACTTGTTTATTATAAGCACAGGGTATCATCTAACCCAAGTACCTATCTTGTCAGACTTGGTAAGGGTTTCCTCCTAAATACAAGACTGTCTATAAGAAATGTCACTGAATTAAGTTCACAAGAATATACTGGGTCTTCTTGATGCATTTAGTTCCTCTTAACTGTTCTGCTGCTTCTCAGCTGATACAATTTCTCATCCAAGTAAATACCTTGTGTGAAGATTTATTTTTCTCTTAAGCCCTGATAGCACCTGTTTCAGCTAAATCTTGAGTTTTTAACCATTTGCTGTCATCAAAGACTCTTTGATAAGTTTGCAAGAAAAAAAAAAAAAGAATGTTAGTCATGATGTCCTGATCACCATCCAGAAAGCCAAATCAAAATTCTCTGTTCTGCTGCAACTAGCTTGCTTGAAAAAAACAGCTTGGTCAGACTAGGTGGTAAAGATAACTATCTGTAGAAAAAGAGGATGTTTGGATTACAGTAACTCTGAGACATGTATATGTAGTTATCAAACCAACAAAATCATAGTTCTTCAAAGGCACTGTTAGATGTAGCACAGGATATGTTTATTTGTGATTTTTCTAAAATAGCGTTCTTAACCCTTCTTATTGGAAATCATACAGCAACCATTAGGATCTTCCCGAGTCATATACCCTTCCACTGTACCCTGGTAGAATTGTTGCATCATTTCTGAATTGCCTTGGATTTTCTTTCTGTTCCCCTTAAGGAACAATGAGGATGTCTTGTAAGAAATTTATGAATCTCAAGTCCCTGCAAAGAAACAGGCTGCTTCTCCATGTAGCTGCAAGAAGGCAGAACTTACTTGAAAGGTTTATCATTTTAAAACAAAAGACTGTCCTACGTGAGAGAGTGGCAATTTCTTAATTGAATTTAAATAACTATGTAGCAGGATAGAAGTATACTTTCACCAAATCTTACTTCACTAAAAGTACTTTTCCTGCTCTGTAGTAACTGAAGTGCTGCAGTTGAGTGATGCTCTTCGAGATGACATCCTTCCTGAACTTGGTGTTCGATTTGAAGATCATGAAGGTATGCAATTATATGTCTTGGAACTTCGTGGGTAGCTGTTTTCATAATCTTACTGTTCTCATAAGAAGTGGGAAAACAACCTGTCAAGACTAATTTGGAATAATCCAACAAAGTCAAGGCCTGCAAAGCTGTAGTATATAATATTTCTGATGTATGAATATATATTATAGAACTGTTTTACTGGAATAAATGTAAAAAATATAAATACATACATTGCAATCTTTTTGTATAGCACCTAATTTCTTAGTCACTTTTGAATAGTTACTCAGTTGTATTTGCATTCCACTTGCAAAAAGAAAACAGTTATCATAGAGTAAATACATTTATTCAAGCATTGGAAACTCATTCGTCTGTTTTTGCTTCTTTAGGACTTCCAACTGTGGTGAAATTAGTGGATAAGGACACGTTATTGAAAGAAAGAGAAGAAAAGAAAAAGGTTATTATTTTAAGCTTTCTGTATTTTTTAACTTTAAAGTAATGTGTAAGCTATAGATACTTTTACATTTCTTTGATAACTTGTAAGAAAAATCTTAACAGACTAGCAACAAGGCAAATAACATAAGAGAATTGATATTAAAATTTAAGTGTGTTCAGGAAAAGAATTTTTGAAACAGGAGCTTCTTGAAAATTTTGTATGGGACCTAATGAATACCTCTGAGGTTGGGATGTTGAGTATTGCATGCATACTGTCTTATCTCTCTGGAAGAACAACTCCAACGAGACTTCTTTTGTCTGTACAAATGAAGTTGACATTTTCCATAGGACTAGACTGTATTTATCTGATATGTGAGAACAAAATGCACTGGCTAAATCTTAATTAATGTAGTATGGATGAGTGAGACATTCAGGGTGTGGGGGCAAGAATTCACATGTACTTTATAAAGATTGTGAATTCTAATCCACGTGCACAAGGTCTGTACAGAAGCCCTCCTTGTGGCACTTCCTAGCATTAATATTTGGCTTTGTAACATCTGAAGGTAACACTTCATGTCTGTCTTCAGTTTTAACAAATAATAAAATTCCATCATGCCTAGAAATGTCTGGAAGACTTTCCAACATTTCTTCTTCCATGTAGATGTTTTTTAGAAAAGGGAGAAATAAAATGTAGTTTCAGCCAATTCCAGATGTTTTCAACAAAAAGACATTTGAAGGCAGTCTGTATATAGCTGCTGGGTGGAACCCGCAGCTAGAGTACGTTTTCCCTGGAAATAGGGCAGTACCGTCAGAACCCTTGGAGAACTGATAGGTTTCTCCTAAGCAAGTGCAAGATGAGATTTTTATTTTTATTAAAGTTTTATAAGTTGGCTAAATTTGGATAGTTGTTTCCCTAGGAACATCGAGGGATACAACTGCTTCTTCAGAAACTGTAATGTCTTCGCAGTTTGAGGCAAGAGCTTAAAATATCAGCGAAATATGGTCTATTTTTTTGTCATTTGCAAAACGTTTTTCCCTGTGAAATGGCAGGACCATCACTTTTGCAGGCTTTGTAGGAATTCTTTTATATGTATACACTTTGCATGCAAAATGCATTCTGAACAGTTAAAACTGGTTTAACTGTGAATTAAAGCAAATGAAATCAAAGTCATACAGTGGGAAGTATCAGACAATTCTAATTACAAGGCATGGTGTTCTTGCTGCAGGTCATGCTGCCAGTTCTGTCTGTAATTAGATATCCAGGGGAGCTAGCTGGCTCAGATTTGTAGAAAACAACCAAATGAAGTAGTTAGTTACCTTTTACTCATTAACATTGCCTTTCATAGATTGAAGAAGAGAAAAAAAGGAAGAAAGAAGAAGCAGCCAGGAAAAAACAAGAGCAGGAAGTAAGTGTTCAGATCCTTTTAATCTGGTTTTGAAGAAAAGTGTTAACAGCAATAGTCACGTGTAGGAAAGATTACATTAGAACACAGGCTCTCTGCCCGGCCTTAACTGGGCCTCCATTTATTTATTTTTTTGTCTACAGTTTCCTGCTTAGAATGACTTTGGCTTGGAATTCAGATTTGAATATTCAGCTCCTATTTCAGAGAAGCCATCTTTGAAAACACAACTAAAGACTACAAAAGCTTCTGAGGAGAAATTGTAGCACTTACTTCAGTGTATAGACAGTATTCTTTAATTGCCAAAGCAGTGTCTTACATGCCTGTTAGAGAAGATTTTGCTTATGTCATTTATTATTTTTTTCCATTTCCATGTGTGAAAATAGGGGTTTTTTTTCTCTTAAGAATCCACCTGTTCCCTATGATTGAACTCTGAAATGTAGTGTTTTGTAAAAAGAAAATAATTTATCTCTACTGTTGGAATTGAGATAGATCAAAGGTTTTAGGCTTTGGATGAGGAGTAGGCAGCCAGAGGAGATGAACTCATAAGAAGAAAAGATTGTTTACTGTGCTGATGACTATAACAGTACAGGAAATGTACTCCTGAGTTAAAAGAGGAAGTAAACTTTTAGAGATCACCATGTACAAAGAGAAAACCAGATAAATAGCATTTATCATCCACAAATTCCAAGTAGCTTTTTGCATTCTTTCAGAAAGGTGATTCCCTTACATTGGGCATAAATTACTTGGAAAGGATTCTGAGATGTGCTTGTTTACAGATAAGTGAAAGTTCAGTTTGTTTTCAGCACAATTACTTGCATCCTGATCCTGCTGTGAACTGCACAGAAACCTGGGCTTGTCAGCAGGGAACTGTTGATAAAGGTGGTTTCCTTTGCAGTGATTTAATTGCTGAATATTCTTTACTCATAGGAACTATTCACTTTGTGTTTACACCTAAAACACTAAGGAACCAAATTAGCAGAAATCAGATGTAGTTTTTGGAGTACATAAGCAAGTTATTTTGAGTTCCTGTAATGCATCTATTTTATTAAGTGGTTCTTTACAGATATAAAACATATTTTTTCCTCCAGACAAGCATAGCTAAGAGTTAATGAGTTGTTCCTCACTGAAGCTTCTTCTCACATGATAAACAATTGTGAATTAAATGCTCTTTGATTTGCAAATTATGGTCTACTTTTCCTTTTGCATATGTGACAGGTTGTCAGTACTTAACTGTGATGCTAATGCAGTTAATGCACATTTTATATTACAGGCAGCAAAACTGGCGAAAATGAAGATTCCACCACATGAAATGTTTAAATCAGAACATGACAAATATTCCAAGTTTGATGAAAACGTAAGAGACTTTTCTTTAGATAGAGACTAGTATTTCTTCCCCGCCAATTGTACATACTTAACTGAATGTGTACGTAGCCAATCTCGTTCCAAAACCTCCAGGGCAGTGCTATTAACATAGCGGGAGGAGAGAAGGAGACAAAGAAAAGGCAATATATTAATTTTATTGCACATATCTTGCATTGGGGAGCAAGGCTCTCTTAACTATTTTCCATCATTTCAAGGCTATTTTCATTGTACATTGGTCTCCTTTGTCCCCTCTCATTGCAGAGCAAAATTCCCTGTAGATAGGAACATGTATGATGTGTGTTCACAGATTTATTACTCTGTTGCAAGGCAAGGAATTCACTTGAAGCACAAACTCCCCAACTCTGCCAGAACTGATAGAGACAGACGTATTTTTCAGAGAGGTCCTGTACTTCCTTTTTGGTTCTGCCACTTAGCTCTTGATTGCTCCCCTTGAGGATAAAAGGTGTTACTTGGAAAACATAAAGCACTGTTTCTGCAGCGCTTGATCTGGGACATTGATCCTGCTTCTACCTGTCCTCTCACCCACAAATTCAGGCCCTGGGGGCAAGTAAGAATGGAAAGTGTAAATACTGGAAAATACCCCTGCAAGCCAAGGAGAATGTGCATAAAAACCCGTATCATACTTCCTCCATCGATAACACAAATCTTTTACTGCTTTTGCTTTAAGCCTTGGATTCAATATGCTAGTATGATTAAAAGCGGTCTCTAAACTATCTGTTTAGGGATTAGTCATTATTCTCTTAACTATAACCATCTAGAAGTTAGTTGTCTAAGCTTCCGTTACTTAGGACAGACAATAAATACATCCTTTGCCCCTTCATTAACTAGGAAGGGAACATACACCAATAATCAAAGTTAGTTGTCAAACTTGTGGGCAACTAAAATTAGCCAAGATGCACCCCATCCTGACAGCTTGTCATTATGACATTATCCCCCTATCTTATTAAAACACTGTTCCATAAGGAGCAAAAGCAGTCCAAGAATGTATCTTAAATATTTTTCTCTTTTTTTAATATTTCAGGGATTTCCCACCCATGATACAGAAGGCAAAGAACTCAGCAAAGGTCAAATTAAGAAGCTAAAGAAACTTTATGAAACCCAAGAAAAGCTATACAAGGAGTATCTACAAATGGTTCAGAATGGAAGTGCAAATTGAAAACAACAGGACTTTTTTTAGAAGGCGAGAGCGTTGAAGAAGTGAGCATATACTGATGCTCAAATTTCTGTTTACACTTTCTATTATGTGCAAAGTAAAAATCCTGTTTACGTGGATTAATAATGTCATCTGGAAAGTCAATAAAAATCTATTCTTTAAAAAAAAAGCCAACCTGTAAGAAGTTTCTTCACAACAACAGTAGCAGGTTGAATGGTTGCCAGTTCTATTTGGGAAGGTGCTGCTCAGTCAGCAAATCCACATAAGGATTCTTGTTTATTATAGCTGTCCAGGCTTTGGTTAATTTGTCCTGCATACTGATCTCTATCTAAGTCCCACTGTAGCTTGCATTCTGGAATATGTCACAGTCAGCAAAATTTACTACTAAATGGGAGCTGAGTAATTTGTCCCACAGTAAGAACAGTATTTTCCAGATGACTTTAGTATCTTTACATAAGCAGGAAAAACTGGGTAGTTCCGCTATGATACTTACTCTAGCTGCTATTATTAAAAACTCTCATAAGTATACCCAGAACACTTTGCGTAGTAGAACCTAACACTCCCTTTGTTGCAAAAGGGAACAGGTCATCATCTTTGCTCAACCTGCAGTTGCAATGAAATGGGTAAGTAAAAGGCAAATGCACCTGCGTTGAACAAACAGGTGGGAAAGACATGAAGGGATAATGGTGGAGGGTGGTGTGATCTTGGAGCTGTTGCTCCAAGGAAACAGGGGTACTGCCAAAGCACCTGATTACTCAAAGTACTCAGTAGCTAATTAACTGTTCAGAGCCAAAGGGAATTAACAGAGGGTTTCTAACTGAGATACAGTTTGTGGATTGGTTTGCAATTAGGTAATACAGCTATAAGTTGTTTGCTATTCAAGACTGATGTTTTTAACATGACAATTTAACCCTGAGTTAATAACCTTTCCAATGTAGTGTGGTTACATTACGTCTGCAAGGATAGTTCTCTGTTGTCTAATAATTCATTTCACTGGCAGTAGTTACTAAATTAACTAAATTTCATGAAATTCTAAAAAATATCTCACCTACTTCAGAACTGCATATAACAGCTAAGCATCCAATATGGAGAACTATATTCATCCAGTATTCTTAAGCCTCAAGGTGACTTGCAGGAGGTCATACTGTGACACCTCTGTTCTCTCAACCCTTATGTTCATGCTATAATGATTAGGCTATGTTCCTTTCCTTACTTAAAACATCTTTGCTTTATCCTTATATTTTTGTATTTATATTCCTCCTTCTGAAGAATTAACATATTTGGAGTAACAAAAAGGTCAAGTAGGTTTTTTCTAGCTTGTCTCTATTTGCCTTTGAAAACATACATAATGTTAAGGTCAGTAAAGCACGTGCGTCTTGTATGCAGAAAATAAAATCTGTTGTTAAGTACAAGTTGTAAGTGACCTTTGTATGACAGGAAGAATATAAAGCTGAGCTTTATTCCACAAATATTCCATCTTTTTGAAATGTGGTTTACAAAGCTTTTCCTTTAGCTTGCTATTACTAATTTAATTCATTTTGCATTCAATACTTGATTATTCTGCTAGTTTCTAATTAAATGTATAAACACGTTTAAACTGCACAATGGTACTTCAGACAGACAGCCACAGCCATGAGGGCAACTTCTCCATCCTTTGGTCTGTAAACAGAGGAGGATCATTTGCATTTTTACACCATTCTAGATTCTAACCCCCTTCAACATGATCAGCTCATCATTTTCTTCCCAGCATGCTCCCCCAAGACACGTGGGCACTCAGGGTATCCAGGAAGGGACGGGATGTGCCTAGGCTGCAGTCGTAAGATGCTACTTCTCAGACAAATAAGGTTCTCCGATTCCAAACTCCCTGCAGTCCTAGACAGATTCCAGGGCTAGTTCTGCAAACTTTACTAGGAATCCTAGACCTGGATCATTTCTAACCACAGCATAGACTTCACTTTCCTGAAGGTGAATTGCTTCTGACGTTGCTACTTAATGTCAAATAGTGACAGTAATTTGCTTACTGCATAAATTACTTCTTGGTGATCTGAGTTAGCACTGCTTAAAGCTAGTTAGTATGTAACTATGGAGAAGATGCTGTTAATCCATTACTGTTCTGGATTCTAGTTTCTTTATGACATATTCAGGAAAACATCCTGGCTCCTCCCTTCCTGCCCCCTCTCCCCCCCCCCTCCCCCCCCCCCCCCCCAGTTTTTTCTCCTCCTGCTATGTTTTTAGTAGAACCTCATCCTATTCCATGGTTTATCTACTGCATCACTGTAGAAGAATTTTAAACAAAATGCCTCTTTCCCTTCCCAAATGCTTCATTTTGTTTCTGGATCAACTCTCCTTGCATAGGTGTGAGGAGCATTTCAGACTCGCATTCTCTGAAGGTTATCTTAGTTTTTTTCTGTATGTCTGTATGTTTCCTGCATGCACACACTGATTCCTCCCTCAATATTTTTTTTAAATTCATAGTTGGTCATTTGAGATAAGGATCTCTGCTGTATTTACTGCCCGACTAAGGTCTCATTCTACACCCAAAATCATTTAGCTCATGCTTGCCATTTCTGTGTTTTGTCTGATTGTCAGTTTGATAGTTTTAAACTAAGATGATTTGAAAGTCCTTGTGGAGTCTCCTCTGGAGACATTCAAAACTCACCTGGACACAACCCTGTGCAGCCTGCTCTAGGTGAACCTGCTTTAGGAGGGGGTTTGGACTAGATGATCTCTAGAGGTCCCTTCCAACCCCTACCATTCTGTGAAAGAATCCTTATCTGAAACATCAGTGCTACTGAAGTCATCTCTCTCTTCTGCTACAGCATAACAGCATTCCTGTCTTTGAATTCTCTTTGAACACAATCAAAAGTCTCCTAAAATCAATGTGATTCTGTTCATAGACGTCATAAGGATCAGAACCTTTGAAATCCTCTCCTCTTCAGGCTGACCTTGTGTCTTGGGTGATCATTGTTCTTCCACACAGCTACTTATTCTCCCCTGCTTTTTATGGTGCTTTGCTGTCTAGTTCATGCATTTTCAAAGCTGCCTTCTTCAAGCAAACTTGTCAGTTGACTCTTCCAGCAGTAAAGCCCTCAAAACCTTACCATACTTGAACTTTTCTTCCCATACTTGAACTGGTCTTTCAGTTACAATTTTCTCTTCCTGTCTGTTCCAGCTGTCCTTGGAAGTCAGCATTGTCAGCAAGGAAAATATTTGCTTCATGAAGCATCTGGGAGTTTGTTGACAGGTCCATGTATTTTCTATTAAAAAAAAAAAAAGCAGCACACAAATTGGCAACTCCTCCTGTAAAGAAGCTGCTAAAATATTTTATCTTGATACATACAAAACAGGAAGTTAATTCATTCTCTCCAAATAAAATCAGAGTTTTGCCCATATTTTGAGTTCCTTTTTTTCCAAGAGTAGCAGGATAAGAAAAACAATGACCTTGGCAAAGAGTCAGAAAAATAGACTTACTCTCCTAGAATTTGTAACAAAAAAAACCTAACCACCCAGCTCCAGAGCTACTACAGATCAGTTACTTTTATCCTCTCTGCAGCCACAATTTAGCAAAAAATCAAAACAGTATGCATGAAGTCCTAGTTAAGAAAAACTTGAAAGGAAACAAAAACTGCTGCAGCCAGGCTTGGATGCACGCTGTTTAAGATGACTTTTTTGGTGAAGGTGTGCCAATTGATCTGTGCAATCACTGAAAGGCACAGCACAATACCTCTTCCCTGGCAATCCATCAAGGTGGCACTTAAGTGAATTCCACTGCACTTGCTTAGTGACAGTGACCTGGCAACCAGAAGAGAACGCAACAGCAATGGTCTGCATTCAGTGTCTTAGTCACCTGTCTTTCTCAGCAAGGAAAACGGAGAGGACAGACTCCACAGTATTTATTTTTTTTAATTTATTTTAAAATGTGCATGTATGCATACACAGACAGTGTATGCAGACACATACACAGACAGTCTGGAATGTGATTTTTATAAGCACTATGAAAATGAAAACCCTCATAGCAAAATCTTGGAATTTTTAAATATTTTAATTTTCTGAAACACAGAGCTCATATTGGTTTATACACCACGAAGCTTTTTCTTTCCCACCTATCAAAGAATTTATTCAGAGATGGCAAGGCAAGGTACAAGTGTGGTGTTTCTGTTTTTAATTGCACCCTTGGCTGAAGGCCAAACTTGGCAGCAGCAAATTTTGTTTGTGTCTTTTGCTCAGAGTGTGCCTTTCAGCCTTTCTAATGTGAATATTCACATTAACGTCAAACATGAATACTGCTCCACTAAAAAGAAAAAGTTCCTCCATCACTCTGTTCAGATACTGGTAGAAAAAAATCTGTAGAATGTTCAATCTGGTCTTGTTACCACCAATCTTTTCAAAGACTTTAAACTAACGAGTGCCCAATTACATTTATGATACTCTCTTTGCCCTCTTTATTCTAATGTTTGTATTTGCTGTCCGCTGTTCCAGGAAACCACTGATGCATTTTAAATGTGCAAATAAGCAAATCCCTACCACATAGAGTAGATACCTTCAGCTTCTTTTTCTACATTTTAAGCTAGTATTTTCAGGTGGTGGTAGTTGTTGGACCAACTTTAGCTCCCTCTTTAATTACACTATTTCTACCACACAAATACGGAAAGGAATTTTTACTCCTCTCTGTGATTTCACAGGGCAATTTCTATGCAGGTCACTGTACCACATGCATAGTACTTAACATGTCTCCGGAGACAGAACAAATTAATTAAGAAGCACATTAGCTATTTAGTACCAAGACTCCACTTAGCAATGATCAAAGTACTTCCTCCCCCTCCAGAAAAAGTCATCGACAGCTAAGCCTTATCTCTCAAATTAGGCTGTGAATGTCTGGCATCTCACTAAGTGAGAGCAGTTTCCATTAATACCCATCCAAGGGCAGAAGACACAGACATTTTAATGCCAGTTACAGATCTCAGCCTAAGCTTTCTCTCCAGTATCTGGTGCATCTGTGCAGCATCCCTTCTCTCAGTTTTGGTTCTCCAAGCTCTCTTGTATGCTAGGCTGGGTGTTTAAATCAAGCCAGAGTGATTCAGCAAATATCTTTTTGCAGCTCTCTGCAGGGTAGGAGCACCTGATAGCAAGATGACTCCACAGATTGTGCCTTATCCACAGTCCTAAAGTCTGCCACGGTACTACAAAAGGTTAGAAAATGGTCAGCAAAAATCCCTCATTGATCATGGGAGATTAATGCCTTTGGAGAGGGGCACTAACAATCCACGGATGTAAAGTAATTTAAATGTATGTTTACTTTGATATACATCAGTGGACGAAGAGACAGATACTTACAGCACTCTGGCCTCTTTCAAGGCTTCAATAATTGGTCCAGAAGAAACCAAATCTACTTTTACAAGACCATCCTAATTTTAATTCAGGGTTTGCACCATTTATGAGAACTGCATTAACAAGACAGTGACTAGTGCAGAGGGACGAACTCTACACATGCCACAGAAGATGCAGTAGTACAACAAATAGTCTGAACAGGGCTGCGGTGTATTCCAGCAGCAGCAGAAAGATGCAGCTACATCGCATACTCTAGCAAAACTTCCTACATCTTTGTAGGAGATAAAGTTTGGAGTTTGTACTCCAAATGTCTTCTGGGTGAAAAGGAGAAATAGCTTTTAACAAAATGGAGATTGACAGAAAAAGCTTAAAAGAATACTTGAGAGCTGTGAACCAGCAGCAGCAAGAACAAAAGCGTGAAGTAGGAATACCTTCGGATAAATCCTCCTTTCAGAGTTTGTTATGCTCTTCTTTGGAAGACTGAGAACTAAGTGTAGCTGCTATCATGAATAAAGTTGTCACAAAATAAGAATTCATGGAAGTATGAAAATGGAAGTATAGAAAAAGGACTGGTTTGGAGAAACTGGGGAAGGGAGCTAAAAGCAAAGAAAAGAAGAACCTTCCACTGAGCATGTCCTCTGGTCCACCAAATCTGCTTGTTTGTGCGACTGACTCTGCAACATTCCTGCAGTTCTTTAGCTGTTTGAATGTAATTCAAAGTTATCTTACTCTTTAATTACAGTGTTAGTACCTATTTAACTAACGGTTCCTTAGTTATTCCTGTCACTTAAGTTCCTACAGTAACTGAATTAATCCAACATTAATGCACTGATTAGTTGTTAATTAATAAAAAATTGGTCTCATCATTTCCAAATTTTAATTTTGCCTGTGAAAGGATTGTGATGATAAACCCTAGTCATTAATTACTTGAAATCCAAGGCTAAGTTGCAGAACTGCAGAAACCTTTTTTCCGAACAAGAGTATTCACTGACACAATAAAGGGTTAGAGGTTTTTCCTACAGAGTGAATACTGAAACTCTTAAGTGGTCTCAGATGCTGAAGCTGCACTTTTCCTAACACTGTGCTACACAGCATCTGCTGCTTACAAATCACCACACAAACAGAAGCTCCGCTGTTAGGCAGAAGCTGAGCTGTTAGGGTTTCTTTGGTTGTTTGGTGCCTTTTTTTTTTTTTTTTTGTTACAGAAGTGGAAATTATGTCCATATCTAGACTAGCAAAAAATGCTGTAAAGGCTAACATCTGCATTTTCTAAAGGTGCTCGATCTGAAACATCAAAAAGGGATTTTTTTTTTTTTTTAATAGGAAGCACTCAGCTCTTTGATTTACCTTTTAACTTTGAACATTTGGTCTTATCCACGCAGATGATATAGAGAGGTTCTTAAAACCACGATCCCATTATTATTCTAGTTAAAGTGCAACCTTTCAAACGCATGTATGCGTATCTGCTAGGACGGTCAACCTTTCGGTGCAAGCAGGGGACTGAGCAGAAGCCACGCGCTGCTACCTCTGTCTTTGCCGCCGAAGAAAGCGGAAAGCAGCACCGTACTCCAGCAGCCGGCCACCGCACGCCTCAGAAACGGCATCTCCCAGCCCTCAGCACGCATTATTTTAACAACCCGCATCCGAGGCGGAGGCGGTGGAGCGATGCAGCGTTCCTCGCCATCCCAAAGGCAACTTCAGCCCGCCTCCTCCGCCTCCTCCTCCTCCTCCTCCTCCTACTCCTCCAAACCGCAGCGCGCCGGCACCTCCCGGCCACGCTGCCCCGGCCCTCCCTCAGCCCGCCAGAGCCCGAGGGCCGCCCTCCAGCGGATCGCTCACGCCGCCGCCGCCGGGGCGCTTAAAGGACAGCCGGCCGCCACGGCACCAACAGCGGGAGGTCGCTCCCCTCCGCCTGGGCTGGTGCCCGTGCCCGCCGCCCCATGAGGGCCTTTCCCAGCGCGTTCCGAGAGCGCGGCCTACAGCGCCTAACGACCGCCTGCCACCATGTTGCCTCCCCCCTGCCTAAGCGCGGCCTCTGTCCCTTTAAGGACGCAGGCACCAGCCACCCCCCTACCCCCACCCCGCATCACGCGCTCTCCCCGCACGCCGCCAGCCTCGCGCGCCCCTCCCCCCTCCACGGATCGGCGCTCGCTCTCTGATTGGCTGAGCGCCGCGCCGTCGGATAGTCAACATGGCCCGCGTGCGGTGCGGCGGCTGTGGCGCTGCTGGGGCCAATCGGCGGCGTTTTTGCTGAGGGAGGCGCCTGCGCTTCGGCCAATGGGTGGGGGTTTTCTTGGCGGCGGCGCAGCCCGAGCGAGCCTGCGGGAGAGCTTGGCGGCTGGCGCTGCTGCCTCTGCGGGCGTGAGGGGCCGCGGGCAGGTGAGGGCGCGGTGGGGCTGCGGAGCGGAGCTGTTGGCCTTTGGGCGGCGGGTGGCCGGCGGGGGCTAGCGGAGGGACCAGTGGAGGGGCCGAGTCGGCCACCGCAGCGCGAGGATGGGGCGCGCGTGCGGCGGCCGTTAGGGCCCGCGCAGGGGTGGAGCTGGGTGGTGGCGGGGGCCGCCTGGTGGACAGGGGCAGGCCCGGCCCGCTCAGGCACCATTTTAAGGCTGGCTTAAGTTTGGACCCAGAAATGAGGGGAGTCTGCGTTGGTCTTAGTCTGGCGGAGCGGGGACGGAGCCGTTCCGGCCGCAGGCATGGCCGCTCTCGCCCGCCCTGTGGAGCCTGGCAGCGAGCCCTCCCTTCCCCCGCCCTCCCGGGGGAAGTGGGGGAGGAAGAGAGTGGGAGGGCTGTTGTTTGTGGTGAACGGTTTCTCTCGTCTTTCTCGCCCCGCGGTGCTCGGGTTGAGTTAAACGCTTAGCCGCTTAGGTCAGGCAGGATTCTTTCGTTTGACCTCATCCACGATCTTGTGTTCTCTCAGCGCAGTGGGGGATTTTGGGGTCTCAGTTTTTCATTTCGAGGTCCCCGCCTCCCAAATGAGAGCCTGTTTAAAGTTTTCGCTGCTGCTACGTTTGTTTACTGCATATAATAATAGCGTTTGTAGGATTTGTCTGACTCTGTTCCTCTAACACCTGCCTACGAGGCTTCAAAATAAAAAGGTAGAGGAGCAAGTATGCGAGTTATAGGTGAATCCAGAACCACTAGGCAAATTTTTTATAAAGTCATTTCTAAGCAAAATAGTGTTCCCTCAAGAAAACTTCTGAGGTGTGATGAAGTATTGCTAATGTTCAGGGCTTGTGGAACAGGTTAATGAGTTCCTTCCTTGTGACTGTTTTTTTCATTATTGCTTCTAATTTTCCTTACAAAACGTATCAGACTATTAATGTTTGTATCTTCCTACAGGGTTGCATCCCAGCAGCTCTAAAACGGAAGTCGTAACTTTCCCTTCTGATTTGTTGTAGTTACAAAAAACAGTAACAGTTGTGGGTAGAAGTTTCCTGCTTTCTATTCTAGTTGTGTTTAGAAGGTTTGTACAACAAGACATAGGCTTTTTTAGGAGAGAACGTTTATTCTCTGTATACTTGTATTTATGAATATGTCTTGCCATTAAACGTACAGATTTTTCTTTTAAAATTGCATCCTTCAGGGTACTGCTTGTCCTTATAATGAGCTTTTACTCTCTTAGCATGCTTCAAGTTTACTGTTTCCTGCTGTTTTAAGTGACTAATGGTGTGTGACATCTGTGCTGGACAAATTGCAGCAGCCTACTTTGTAGGACAAGTGGTAGATGTAGTCCCCTCTTTCCCCAAAGCTTCATGTCTGCATTAGTTATTTGAAAACACTGAACTGTCCAGAAGAAATAAGATATGAATTTGGCCTCTTATTGGTGGTGGTAGTGGTAATAACAATACTTTACACTATTCTTTTCTTGGAGTTCTGATAGCCTTAAATTTGAAGGCTCAGTGCTTTGTCATTGTACTTTTTCAACTAGGTGCATATTTAACTTTCCTCTCTAAAATCACTTTGCTCTCCCCTCCCTTGCCCTTACCAGCTTTTACCAAACAGTTTTGTTAGTAACTCTGCAGCAGCTAAGTCATTAAAAGACAACTGTAATGCATCTGGGAATCACAAGCTGTTTTGTAAGAAAACTTCTTCTAATAATTTATTTACATGCTTCTTTTTACTTTTTAGTTACCGAAGGAACAACTTTAAGGAACGAAACAAGACTTAAAGTATGTATTTGCAGCAGGCAGTGGTGCCTTTTTGTTGTCGTTGTTTCTTGTTACTTAGGTGAATGGTTTTTGTCGGAACATGCCCAATTCATGTCTGTCCCAGTGGAGATTAATTCAGCTGCTATTTAAAAATTATTTGAGTTATGGGAACTCTATTCCATGTTTTCCAAACACAAATGAAGATGGAATGAGAATCTTGTCTTCCCTCAGCAGGGTTGAGAAGTAGTTCCCTGCAGGAAATACAGCACAAACAACTGAGCAGAAGAGTTTGTATGTGTAGTGGATTTTTTCCATTAGCTCTGTCACTGGGCCTAGATTAGAAGAGACGAGTCTTTGAGGCTAATTTTTAAGTAATGCGAGTCTGCATTTTTAGTTGCTTACTGTTGCTTCCTCGAATAGTGACTAGGATCATATAACTTGTTGGCTGAACTCTGGTATTGGGTCACTTTGCTATGTCTTACCTTTTTAATTGTATCTCTTTTTTTTTACTGCCTTCTGTCTCTATGGAAGGAAAGACTTGTGTATGCTCCGTTACTTCAGCTGTAAGATAGTAAAATTCTGTCTTACTCTAGCAGATGGTTGCTGGCCTTGCCACTTTCTCTTGTTATGCTTAAGGAAAGAATAAGCGTTTGCAAATGAATAAGCCTGGGTTGCTGAAGTAGACATGGTCTATAAGAAGCCCCTTTTGTTTGTTCCTGGACTTAATCTATAGGGTGGGCTTGTGTGCTTTTTTCATAGATGTTAAGCAGCTTTACATCCTCTGGAATAATCTAAAGTGTATTCTTAGTACTTCTGTAAATGAGCAAAGCTTTTCAACTCTAAATTTATGTGGCTGTGGAAGTGTTGCTTTTCCAGCTTAGAGCAGGAATCAGCATTTTCCAGATGGGAGAGTGGATGCAATCTCTGGGCCCTCTGCTCTGGCAGCCGTTCAAGATGTCATTAGCACTTAGGTGGTTCTTTGTTAGCTGTGTATTGGAAGCTGGGCTAAAGATCAGCCTGCTTGGCCTTTATAGAATCTAAGAAATCAGACCTGTTGACTCTTACGAATGATGGAAGGTATTTTTTATTCTAAATTTGACTTGCAGACTAACATCTGCTTTCATGAAAACTTGATAGTGGAAAATATCAGCTATGTTTCTGTATGATATGTAGTGATTACTTCAATTTGTGATAAACTATTTAGAATAGGGGGGAAAAAACTTGACCTGTATTACTAAAATAGATGTACATATTGGATATTTCACCCCAATAAGGAAGTAACAGCAAAATAAGTTAGGCAATCTGGCTTCCTCTGGTTTCTCAGGAGAGCTAATTTAGATCTTGGGGGCTGCAGTAGCTGTGCTAAAGTTGTTTCCAATTTTTGCTAGTATCAAGACTAACTTCTGTGTTTCCTCTTTTTCTCACTCCCAATAAATAAATTCAAGGCAAATATTTATATAGAGGATTCTGCCTTCATAGATGTTAAAAACCTTTCTCCTGGTAAATAATTTTCTTGCCTTCAGTGTTTTTATCTCACAGCAGTTCTAGGTTGTCATTCAGTGTAGTGCAGCAAAATCAGCGATTCACAAAAATAGATCTGAATAGACAAGTAAGGCATGTTTTTCTGCTCAGGTGACATAAGAAAAAAGTCATTCTGAAGTTGTAATTCATTTGAGCTTTCATTGTTTTCAGATCAGACATAGTAATATAGTATATGCAGAGATTAAAGATCATTATTTACTGTGATACTGTCTAGGAATTAGAAAATAATATCTTTCTATATTCTTTGGCATGGTATTTTATTTTTTTAATAGAATGCAGAGCTAGTCTAAGAAAATGTGACGCTTGTCTTCAGACTGAAGACTTACCTGGTAGAAATTTATTAATATCTGGAATACTTAACATAAAAAAAAGGAAGTTTAAAAAGGATTAAATGAAAGCACCTAACAGACTGTTTAAAAACTATGAGCAAGTTCCAGTTTTCATTGGGTATTATGGAAGCTATTCACTTTACTGGAAGAGATTATGCATGATGAATTTCTTAGCAAAACCAGCAGCTGTTAATTTATGTTGAGGTTTTAAACAATGGCTTGTTCTGTCTTCATCTTCTATTGAGGTAAACCAATTGCCATTAAAATATTTTTAAACACTGTATTTCAACTTGCAGGTGGATACAGGCACGCAGATGGCAGATAACAGGTATGTTGGACTGTTTTCTTAAAATTAAATCAAGTTGTTAGAGCCGACTGTATATCTAGTCTTCTGTGGGAAAGTATTTTTTTTAACCTATGAAGAAATGGATTACCAAACGTGGATAAGAATAAAATAGTAATACTTTTGTCTACCTAGACTGTGTGTCCTTACAGCAAGGCCAAAACACTCATTTGGTACAGAAGAAGCTGAGAGTATAGTGTATTGAATACAGAATTACTTTGTTCTTGGGTTAACATGATTTGTGTTCTCTTGATTTGGTTTTCAGTGTTCATATTTAAATGTTCTGAAGACCTGAAGAAAACACTGATCCTCAGTGTTTTTCTGATCTGTATGATTAAAGCGTGCAAAAGGCACTGTTTTATTTTCTAGTTTTTATAGCAATTTTGGAACAAATAACAGTATTAAACTGGCATAAATAAATACGTGATGCTGGTCTTTAAAGGCTTGCAGTGTACCAGGGTAAGCTGGATAAGCTAGTCTATCTGGTAACTAATACTCATTTGCATGTGTGATAGCTTTTTCTCCTTTTGTGTCTGAGATAGGGTTAATTTCAGCAATACCCAATCTGTATTTTGCAACCTATAAACTGGCAGGGAACACAGGGAATGCTTGCTGGCTGTTGACTCATTCTGGGCCCTCTCTCCAGCACAGGAAGTGTGATGGAAGAAGGCATTGCGGCAGGGAGATGGAGAGGACAGGGACATCTCTTTTTAGAGTAAAAGCAAATGTTTTTGCTGTTAATCAAAACAAGTTGATACAGACATTTGAAACAAAGAGCTTTTCTCTCATTTATCTTCCTTTCTTACCGATATCCTTTCTCATGTTTTTCTTCATCACTTACACTAAAAGGATTTCTTGTATTTTCACTTGTGAGTAATAACATTTTCCTGTCCGGAGTGACCCAGTACAGATGAAAGGCCAGCCATTTACTTAATGAGATTAATTTATCTGTTGGTGTTTTTTGGTATGGGGTTTTTCTGTTTTGTTTTGGTTTGGGGGGCTTTCGAGATTTTTTTTTGCCTTTCTTTTGCATCCTGTTCATCTTAGGAGAACTAGTTTCATATCCAGACTTTTAAGTTTTAGAAGCTTGAAGACATAAAATACATGTCCTTTAGTGGCATACTTGTTTATAAAACTTGTCTGGTAGTAAACACTGAAAATTCAGAATAATTTTGTTCTTAAGTGTTAACATTTTTATAAAGTGATGCCTTTTTTTAATATGTTACATTTTTACTTGTTCTAGTAAAGCAGAAGATACTGCTTCAGATTCTGTGGAGGCTGCTAAAAATGGAAGCGACAAAAAAGGTAAGAACAACATAGTAGTAGGTAACATTACAAAGGTGGAATAAGCCTATTGCCTTGTTTATTGAAGCTTCTTTATGTACAGTTCCAAAACCTTTACAGTAAAAAATACAGGTGTGTTCACTATTGAAAGCAAAGCAACGGTTTCTAGACTAACTGTTCACTTTTTGTTTTCCCTGTTTATCACAGCCAAGAGCAAAATAAAGGCTATGTGAAAATATTTTTGCACGTGTCGTGACTAGGGTACTTCACTATAACATGAAATAACACACTAGACACTTGCAATAAGGCCTGTATAGACTAGTTGTTAACAACATGTAATCTTTATCAGTGTAACTATTAAAATTAGCAGTCCTGTATGTATGCTAGTTCTTTACTATCTTGTTTGTAGGAAAATGCGTCTTTATAATATATCCTCTTGAGGCTTTTATTCTTCATTTGGGTGGTCTACAGATTACTGCTGAATAACGCTTTTCAAATTCATGCTTCTGCATGCAGAAAAACTGCAGTTCCATTGCTGTTAACTTGAATACTCAAATTTCTAAGTTATAGTGAAATGTCTTTCATGTATGTGGTCACTGAATGTTCTTTAGGTCTCAGTTATTTTTTTTTTGTAAGAAAGCCTTTGTTGACCAACAGTTGGAAGTCACATATAAACTGGTAGATGTTGTTGAATAATTCTTAGATCAAGTTGGATTATGAAAAAACAACCACCACCACTCCCAAACAAACAACAAAACTAAAAAAAAAACCAACCACACAAACCCACCTATATAAAAACTTCATGAAGTTAGTGTGTGCTATGCAGTTTTTTATATTTTGTTTTTAATGTCTGGAGAGAAGAGCAGTGAGAAAGAATGGGAAGATCTGAGAGGCAAATGTCTTTCCACTATGACCACCTGTGGGCTTTTTAGTAAGGATTTTTAACTCTTAACAAGAAGCATTTCAGTTCTGACGTACTGTAAAAATAGTCTTCTGTGAACTGTTGTGATCACTGAGGAGTCTTACAGACTGTAAAAATGTCTTGATGTAAAAAATTAGTAGTTGTCGAGGAAATGGTCGTAGTGCTATGCTGCTTTGTTGTAGAATACACAAAGTGTTTTTTCTTTTTTTTTTTCCCCCAAGAGTCAGACTAACTGGAAAACACTTCTAGTAATGTCTTGGAAGTATAATTCAGTGGTTCTCTTGCAAATTTTTATGTGGCTTATGAGCTACAGCTAGTATAGAGGGAGGACAGAGAAACTCCTATTGCACTTTCTTACGTGAAAGAGAAGACAGGAAATTTGCTTATGTCATCAATGTACCACTTGCTTCTAAAAGCAAAGAGTTGATATATTTGCAAAGAGAAAGATGCGTTTTCTGTCATTGTCCAGTTTTATCTTTCTGAAATCTGATCCTGAAGTAATTTTGCTTGAGCTACTAGTTAACTATAGTGGTGGTATTTGAGATCTGGAAAATAGTGAGTATTTTTACTGTGACTGCTGCGAGACGCACAGTATGACAAAAGTGCTGTAAATATATTCAGATTTATTTTACAAATGGGTTTCTGTCTTCATAGAAAAGCTAGCAGACCAAGTGATGCAAAATCCACAGGTCCTGGCCGCTCTACAGGAACGTCTTGACAACACGGCGCTTACTCCTTCAAGTTACATTGAAACGTAAGTATAGGGCATAATAAAATTCTTGAAAGACTGAAAGCATAATAGAATGTTATTAGTGTATAATTAAGGTAGGAAATTGGAACAAATGATTCACTAAGAAAAACGGTTTACTTGCTGTGATTCATAGTGCCCTGCCTCAGGAAGGAAGAGTGAAGTTTTAGTTCACACAAAATTGCAAACAGAATTTTGTCCAGTTCAGTGTTTTCCTTGGTGATTATTACTTTGGTTAGAAACAACTCCTCTTGTCCCCCTTTGTTTCCTTCTGTGACCCTTATTCTGTCACAGTATGTGCTGCATTGACTGGTTATTTCTACAAGATTGCTGTTCAGGATGTAGTGGAAAGTTCAGGACTTGTAAATCCTTAGTTTGAAGCTTAGTTTTATATGAACTGTAGAGTAGATTTAAACTTTAAAAATTTGCCTTTAGTAGGTATTTGTGCTTTTATTCTTTAGTTGGATTATCTGGTAGACCTCTTTTAAAACTAAATACTATAAAAAGTTTTCTTTTTTTACCTGACTACGTATAAATGCTTAATGATTTAAAGTACAGATGGGCAGTGTGTACTTTTCTGAGTATCGTCCATGAATCAAAACTTGCCCCTGTAGAATGCACAGTTCTTATTTTTCATAGATGGATCCACACAACTCTAGTCTCAAAGTTTAGGTGTAAACAAAGGTATTAATTTCAGATCTTTGAACTACGCTGGGAGGGTGGTGGCCCCAGGGAATGGAACAGAAAATAACACCTTTGAGAACAGCTTGGATAGGAGAGGATCCCTTCAACTTTTTGAAACACAGGTTTTGAAGAAATATGTATATCTGACACAAACTTTTTCTATAAAAGTTGCATTTAGTTATAAGTAGCCTATTTCACAGTGATATGTTAAATAATGCTGAGGCAATGAGCTTTTAACCTTATAAGAATTCTTTGGTTTTTAGTTTACCAAAAGCAGTGAAAAGAAGAATTGATGCCTTGAAACAGCTCCAGGTGAAATGTGCCCATATAGAAGCTAAATTCTATGAAGAAGTACATGATTTAGAGAGAAAATATGCAGCACTCTACCAACCCCTTTTTGATAAGGTGGGAAGACTATGTACATGAACTTTGTTTCCTTCTAGCTGAGTCAGTTCTGTTTGTATGTATGTAATTTTACATTTCAATTACATTGTTGATTTTCTTTTAATACAGAGAAGAGAGTTTATTAACGGGGAAGCTGAACCCACAGATGCAGAGTCAGAATGGCACAGTGAAAATGAGGAAGAAGAAAAACTAGCTGTGAGTACAAGTTGAGAAATGAACTACAGATAAATCGGATCTTTCAGAATTTACTCCTGTACAGTGTTTTTCATTGAAAGACTCATCTTCTGGAAATAAGGGTTTTATCAGTAATCTGTTATTGTGATGAATATAGTTATGTCCAGTGAAAGCTTTTTTCAGTTTTGTAACTTGAGTGAATTGCAAAGTTGCCTTTGCACTGTTCGTAACCTGTTAACGGTATCTTTCTGATAATGGGTTCCATTCCAGTGCTACATGATACCCCGAGATAATAGAAGGCTGGCTGTTTGTCTGCCTGTCCCCTCTATTTTGGGGGACATAACTAGCTTTCATTTTCATAAATACAGAATAGATACACAGATGTCACCTAGTCATAAAAATGGAATTTACCTAATAAAATGTGTGCTGGGTAGTGGATTGTTACTTGCCTATTGAGTAGGAGCTACCTAGGTTTGGGAGGGATAATAAGATCTGTAGGCTGCCTTTTATTCTCCTGTCATCGTTTTTGGAGGTGTATACTCATGGCTTGCGGCTTTTTCTTGGAGAAGTGACCTACTTACAATGCTGTGTTTGCTGTTCTGTCAGGTTTTCTTTGAATTTTTTCCTTGTCCCACCTTTCTTCAGTTTCCTTTGGATGCTGTTCTGTATACAAAGGGAATTGTTCTCTTTGTTTTTACTGATCTCATGAGATTAGCATGACACGGTACTCTGTGCATAAGCAAGAAAGGTTTGTTGGGCTTTGTGTAAATACAGCATTGATGGGGCCATGTTCCATGCAACTGTAAGACCAGAAACATGTCTAGATGGCAAGTAAACTGCTGCTTCATACTCTTGGCTAGTC
Source organism: Fratercula arctica (assembly GCA_947846985.1). Taxonomy (NCBI): domain Eukaryota; kingdom Metazoa; phylum Chordata; class Aves; order Charadriiformes; family Alcidae; genus Fratercula; species Fratercula arctica. The sequence continues at coordinate 17,382,896 of CANTUZ010000005.1, forward strand.
ATAACCCAAGTAGCTGCTGTTCAGAAGATCTTATATGTTTGCTGCTATCTAGTGGTGTAAAAGGAAAGGTGCAATACAACTAATTCAAACTGAATTTCCTGTTTTTTTGGAGGATGGAGAAGTGGCTTAGTCATTCTTTTTTTATTACATTTGACATCAGTTATGCATAGGGAATCTTGTATCACAAAAGGTTAATAATTGAAAACAATGTAATGAAAAAACAAAACCAATGAAAACTCTACCAAGTATTCTGCAAAATTGGGAAGCTAAAACCGTGTTTCAGAGGACAAAGTTAAATTTGAAGTTTTTTAAATAAAACACTGTAAATGGCACATGAAGCTACAGGAATAAGATGAATAGAAAAACAGAAATGTATTTATGTTTTTTCTGTTTGTAGAAAGATAGAAATGTGGGGTTTTTTTTATTATTTCTATTTGTCAAGTCAGCAAAACTATCATTCGGTCTAGTTAATTTTTGTACAGAAGAATTCCAAATGAGTTGAATGTAAATCTGAATGAAAAGTATATATGTTCAGTTGTGTAAGTAATTCTTGTGTCTCTTAACTTCATTTAGTGAGGAGAAAAAACAGTGTAAACTTTAAATGTTCCTTAAACACAGCTTCAGAGATGGCAAATGTTCTGTACATCTATCTCTGTTCATTAAATATATTTAGAAGCTGTGGTTTCATTTCTCAAATGTTTCTGCATTTGTTTCACAGGGAGACCTGAAAAATGTAGTAGTAATAGAAGAAAAAGCAGAAGGAGAAGAGACAAATGTCAAAGGAATTCCAGACTTCTGGTTTACTATCTTTAGGAACGTAGATATGCTAAGTGAATTAGTACAAGTAAGTCTCTCCTGTGAAAAGAATAACTTCTGACGTGTTAAATGAATTGGTGCTTTTTCCAATTAATAGTGAGTGCTTGTGGAATGTGCGTGAGACACCAAATCTTTGAGTCCTCATAATTCTTCATATTATTCCTGAAGATGCTTGAAAGGCTAGTGGTGGACAAGTAGAACAGCTGACTCAAACTGCTAAACACTGTGTGGATTGTTCAAGAATTGATCTTGTAACAACCTTTGTAGATACTAAAAAGCAAGCTTATGTACTGCTTACAGCAGCTGTTCCCCTTTAGTCCATAAAGGATTTATTATTGCAAGGATATTATAAGCATACCCATGGATTGGTAGAATTTGTGTTAAATGCTGTATGTAGTTTACCCTCAGTTATATCAATTGCTTTTAGTGCTGTTAAGGAGGACTTCCCTGAAGCCTATCTTCCTATGAATCTCACCAGCAACAAGTATCCTGAATGAAGTTATTTTATTTTCAGTAATGGTCACACAGCCTCGCATTATAGCAGCTTTATTTACTGAAGACAAGGCCTAACAATTGAGAATTTTACATGTGGTATTTGGAACTATGATCGAGAAATTTGAATCCAAATCTGAACTTTAGCTGAAATTGTTGAATAATTACAAGGTTTGGTTCTCCCTTAAGAACAGGTTGAACAAGCAAGCTGGGTTAAAATTTTGTTCTTCTAAATATTGCCTGCTGAATAGGCATTTCTTTTTTCTTTTTTTTAGGAATATGATGAACCAATATTGAAACATCTGCAGGATATTAAAGTTAAGTTTTCTGAACCTGGACAGCCTATGGTGAGTTTTCTGTTTCTCATAAAGATTGTAGTAATGAAGTGAACAGCATTTCAAGACTTTAATTCCATTCTCTTCATGAATATGGGGGGGTTTCTTTCTTAGGCTAATATCTTCATGCTTTGCCTTTTAAAGATTTATCTTCAGCTTTCCTGACTCTGTGCTCTTTCATACTTAGCCTGGATACCTCTGACATCATTGTTGTTTCTAGATGCCAATTCTGGCTCAATTCTGTCTCGTTTTCACTTTCTTTCTCTCTCAAATTCCTAATTAGCTACTCTTACTAAGAAAATTACATGGCTGCTTTTGGTTCACTTGAAAATTAATTGTGGAAAAAAATCTGGGTGCTACTTACTATATCAAATATTTCATCAAAAGAAGAGATGTGACTTCATAATATTAATCAAAAAACATGATGATGGGTACTGTGCCTATTGAAAAGGATAGAAAAATTTTTTAGGTGGTCTTTTAAAAGTGTACCTAATGAGTAATTTTTAAAGTACAACTTTGCCTTTTTTTTTTTGGAAATTGTTTTCTTGTTTAAGTTAAGTGTACAGAAACAGGTACTGTCCTCGTTGAAAAGAAGTTGTTCTGTTGCTTATCTAATTCATGCAGACTGTATTTATTCCGTGAACTCCTTTTGAGGGCAAGATGGGGAGAAAGGTCCTTTCTTTGAACATAATCCTTGTGCCTTTTACCCTACATTTGGTGTTTTTTGTTTTGTCTTACGGAGTTGTAGCCTTCTGACAAAGTCTAAAATAAATGCAAAAAATATTTAATTGAAGATTCGTGTAAGAAAGATGGAAGGACTCTCTCAAAGTACCTTTTAAAGGTTAAAACAGATGAAGCAAAGTTTTTGGTTTTTTACTCCTCATCTTTCTCTTACTGGTAACAAAAAAACTTGAGCTGATAATAGGCAAGGGGAGTAGTATGGACAGAGGAAAAATGGGAATTAAGTTCCTAAATATTTCTATGGCTGAAGGAGGTGATATGAATTTTATGAAGAAAACAAATTGTTTAAGCAGAAAGTAATATCTTCTTAGAAGTTGGTGGGGTTTTTTTATCTTGAAGCTTATCTATTCAGTGGCATTTGGATGATTTGGGAATAGTTGTTGTTGTTGTCTACAGCATTTTTGTGTTCTCATTCAACTTTGTTTTACAGTACCTTAAGTTGAAGAACTGCTCTTAAAACACCAATGGATTTACCTTGTCTTGCACTGTTCGTAACCTCTTGACAGCATATTTCTGTGAATAGGTTCCATTCCAGTGCTACATGAAATCCAATAATGGAAGGCTGACAAATTCCATGTCCCTTCTGTATTTGGAGACAAAAGGATGCCTTCCTAACTACTTGAGTGAAACCTGTTGTCCAGTTGTGTGTGACTGTCTTGCCTGAAATTCGCTGGCTATTGGAAGCTGTTGCAGCAGTGGTAGCTTCGTACTGTAAAAAGCTCACATAACTACTGTGTAATAAATACACTAATTCTGCTGGGGATTAGGTTTTGCAATTGAAAGACATAGGTGATAGTAATTTTCTGATTTACCGTTGACCCAAAGTGATTAACTGTAGTTACTGTCCTCCAAAAGTAAATTTACTTGGCTATAGTAGTGGTGCTTACAAAGTTCTGTTTGCTATAGCCTGTATTTATAAACTTTATCTGTATGAACCATAAGCGATTCCCTTGCTATTCGCTTTTATTTATTTATAATCACATGAATAAACTTGCGTGTGTTTGTATAAATATAATTTGTACTTATATAACATGTATCTATTTGGATGTCAGGATCCTTAGCATATTCAAATGTGGATAACGCATCTGGGTCTGACTTAAGTAGCTTAAAATAAATAAGTTCTCTTTTTTTTGAACTTCATGAAAACATCTCATACTATATGGGAAATCTAGAAATACATGCTACTAAGGTAGGCTGATATCAGAAGCAAAGATATCCAAATGAAGACTACTGGAAAGGTCATTGTAACTCTTCAAATAGTTTGTGAAACTTAAAGCCTTTTATTATTGTCTCCTAATTAGCAGGTATGGAATGAAATACTGAGATGTGGTCTCTACAGAAATTGTTGTCTTGCTAGTCTTTGGGATCCTGCATGTTAAGTAATGCCGCTGGCTGCCTATTTATAACCCCAGTGACAGTTTGTGGGACTGCTTGGGTGTGAATGTTAGTCACTGGTAGTGGATAAGCTAAGTTTGTAATTCATCCCCTGAGCATGTTTGCCAGAGAGGCTTGCCTTAGCTGAAGACAACCTCTAAACCATACTGGCTAACTTGAATTGTTTTAAAATGGAAGGAAGTAAAGCTGAAATAGGCTATGTGAAGCCACTACAGATATTCCAGTACACATCTGGTTCCCAGGGACTTCCTTTCCTGAAACTGTGAGCGTGTGAGTTGGGAAGTCTGCTGTTGCCACCAGTCCGCATCACTCCTTGACCACTATCTTTCCAGATTTGTCACATGAGGAGATTCATGTGGTCATTGAAAGGAGATGGTGTGAAAAGACTAAGGGGCCTTTGGGAGATGAGTGAGGGATAAATGTCTTTGACAAAGAGGCTGCTGTCCCAAGAGTTATTTATCCTGTCTGCACATGGTGGATGTTTAAAAAGAGGGGAGACCAAGAGAGACTTGAGTGATAGCAGACCATTTTCTGGTCTGAGTCTGAAGAGTACCTGGGGAAGTATATCCATGTACTATGCAACACATGGTCTGAAAGGCTAGTGTTTTTGGCAATTAGCAGATCTGTTTTACGTGTGCACTAGGTCAAGATCTTGCAACATATTGCCAGGTTAGTAACCTGGCAATAACATCCATAACAGGTAACTGTTATGCATGCTGTGGCTGTGCAGTAGATAGGGTAATGTTGGGGATTTTGACTTTCAGCCCTTCTGTGTTGTTGAACTGTCCTGCCGAAGGAGACTTTTTCATCCAAGTAACTAAAGCAGTGCTGCTGAAAACCTGATTCCCCTGTTCCAAAGCAGTTTGAGTTTTACTTTTAAGTAGTTCATAATTGATCCTGAGTGCAAAGTGGGCATATATAGCATTGTGCAACCAGTTTTTGAAAGCTTTACAGATTTGAAAATCGATGCATTGTTTATGCTGTGGTTTTCTGTAACTGGAGCCTTTTGTTTTCCATGTAAGAAACTGAATTTCTGCAAACAACTTTCAGGTACCAGAGGAGGGGTGAACTCAAATGTAAGCAGAAACACCTGCTTCAGGCTGTAACCTGTTAAAACAGGGATGATGACTAGGCTTCCACAGAAAACTAAACCAAGACTTTTCTCAAAGTACTCACTTCTGTGGTTGCTTTTAAGACAGCAGCTTTATATGTAAAGGTGAACAAAATGTAGTAGACAATCTGCTTAGAATTTGAATGTTGAAATCGGCCATGGTTGCTCTAGCTTCCTGTGCATTCAGAATTGAACATTCTTCACTTCCTCCTTCTGATGTAGTTTGAAAGATGTTTGCCATCAAGTTCATTTTTTTCCTGTATTCAGAGTGTGATGTAAGGTAACTCTACTGATTCACTATTTCAAAGATAAAAATTAGTGGTAACATAAAACTATAATGGAACTTTCTTCCAGTCTTTCTCATTAGAGTTCCACTTTGGGCCCAACGACTACTTTTCTAATTCAGTCCTGACGAAAACATACAAGATGAAGTCAGAGCCAGACAAGACAGATCCCTTTTCATTTGAAGGACCTGAAATAGTTGATTGTGAGGGGTAAGGAAAACTTGAAATTCAAAAAACCTTCTGAAGTAATAGTCCGTATTTTCCAGATGCTGCTTTCTCTTACTGTGGCAATGAAGATAAGTCAGCAAAAGCTTTATTTTAAAAACTGGGAGTTTTTGTAGGGATGATGGTGATCTCAGGCTCAGCATGCAGAAATAACAGATATATAGGTATAGGTACATTTCAATGTAGTGTACGTTTTAAATCTTAAACCTTTCAAACTTAGTAGATTGTTATTGAGATAAGAAGCCTTTTACTTCCAGAGAATTGATTAAATTCATTTCATTTGTTACATTTCATAGACCACCCCAGTTCTCAGTCTGATAAGTAGTCTTAGAGTCTGATGGACTCTTGTTCTTTCAGCCTGTTTTGAGGCTGGAACACACTGGCCTTGCAGTTTAGTTCTGGCAGTTGTGGCTGTGTGCTTCCAAATAAACTCAGAATGCAGCATTTTTTTTTTTTTTTTTCCAAAATATATTCAGAAACAGACTGGGGTGGTGAATTCTCATCTCTGTTCTGGAAGTCTAGTGAGTTGGACACCATCTTAGACTTTTTCATTCTGTCTAACCAAATCCATTCTCTTCCCATCTGTGATCCCTGCTCTATAACCAATGTTCAGTGTCACACCAGAGCACCTTACTGTCCCTTTTTTTTTCTTAGCTTAGTTGTTGTGGTGTGTGTGATTGTTTTTTGTTTTTTTTTCTTTTTGCCTCCCCTTCAAGGATGGGGGTTGAGGTGTTTTTTTTTGTTGTTGTGGTTTGTTATTTTTTTTGTTGTGTAGGTTTTTTTTGTTTGTTTGTTTAACCCTTAAGGAATGTCAGATACTTGCTGTCTTGAAGGTACCCTGGCAACCTCAAAACCTTTTGGCTTTTAGTGCTATGTGTTAGCTTTTGAATAGAGTATTTACACACAGCAAGGCAAAATGTCTACTTGAATATTCAGTGAAAGTTGTGCCTAAGTAAAAGGGTAGTGCATTTTGAAGAAAACTTCAGTTAATTCCAGCAAAATGTTTTCTGTTTAAGTCTTACAGAGGAGGAATCTTTTTCTAAAATTGCTGATACGTCAAAACTTTGCTTTTAGTTCATGTTTCCTGATGAAGGTTATAGATACTGGAGTAAGTAGAGCAGGAAAATGCTTTTCTGTGACTTCATACAGGTTAACTATAAAACTGTTGACTTTAACGATTTATGTATGGGAGAAGATATTTTTGAGGCACTTAAGGGTTACTGTGACACCACTATTTCCATTAGAAGAGAACTATCTGTGTTCACCACCCATTCTTTGCCATGTGCAGTTTTGGGTAAAACTATAGGTGGATGGAGAAAGACTCTTAATTGAGATAAAAGTGTCAATTTGCACAGTAGCAGAAAGGAGCTGAAAAGTAAGCTCTTCGTAGCTTACTGTACTTGACTGCCAAGTCGATCTCAGCACTGTTCTTTGGAGAGCTAAAATGTGCCTCTTCTTGGCTACTCTTTGTGCATTTATTTTTAGGGTAACTGGATACTGCTTTGACTTGTAGCGAGAGGACGTAATGTATTGTTTTCTACTAGTCTGACTGTTGGAAGAAAAATTCTGAACAAACTATTTAGCTTTTTCATTTAGGGTAATATTTGATATGTCCAACATATACGTAGTCTCTAGCGCTACAATAGGTCTATTTGACATCTCGTCAAGTAGATTAAGTTGCCAGTGTGAGTAAAACTAGCTTTAAAGAATGGTAGGCCATTGTGAGTAAAACTAGCTTTAAAGAATGGTAGGCCATCTTTGCCTTGATCTTTGTTGCTCTAATGCTCGGTTCCTTATTTTCGCTGATATCTTGTGTTAAAATACTGTTTCCTGCATGTTGTCTCTAGGTGTACTATTGACTGGAAGAAAGGAAAAAATGTTACAGTTAAAACAATCAAGAAAAAACAGAAGCACAAGGGTCGAGGCACAGTTCGGACAATTACTAAACAAGTACCTAATGATTCTTTTTTTAACTTCTTCAGCCCAATAAAGGGTAAGCTTGGAAATCGAGAATGTAGGATTCTTAAAATATGTTGGTTTATTTATATGTATTTGTATTTATAGAGCTTAAACCTATAATCTGTTTATGCTGCTGTGTTTGTATGCTTTCTCCTTACTAGAGGAAGATAGCAAACTGCAGCCCATCCGAAAGAATCATTTCATTCTGATGTTATTCTGTAGAATTTGGCCATTAGGTGTGCTGTGTAGACAGGATTCATAGTATGGGAAGAGTCTCATGTAGAAGAATCTCCTAAAGAAGTTGACTTGTTTTACCACAGGATGGCTCCATGCATCAATTTGAGATTTTTTTAATATGCAAAAGAAATCTCTTCCAGTGTTGATCAAGTTATAGGATATTGGTTTCACTTAAACTGTTGTGTTAAGTAATGGAAATTCCTGTGGTTTCTTTTGTGATTAATTGGTGTTCCCTAATGCTTGATACATACCTTCCTAATTTTCCTAGTTATCTAATGTTAGGTGTGTTACTCAAACGTTTAAAAAAATTTAGATAAATTCCAAAACATTATTTCTTCCTGATACATCTCCCTTTGTACTCTTCTTTTTTTTTTTTTTTTTTTTTTTTTCAAACATGGATGGAAGAAGCAGTTTTACTTTGTGGACTTCAGAGATGTACTGAACAAAATGGACGTTAGTTCTTGATTCAGTTATGGACTATTATGTATTACCTGTCACTTCTAAATACCACTGCAAATCCCTGTGTACATGGGGATAAGAAAGAAGTGATAAGTATTTCTGAAGTTGGAGTTTGCTTGGTACAGATGTGTCCTTTAACTTAAACAACTTTATTTTTTTTGTTCTTGTTACAAGTAGTTGCTGCTTTCAGAAAGGGGATGGAGATTTGTTTGCCTCATGGTTTTACTTTTTTTTTTTTTTTAAAATATGTAAAGGACATACTCTGGAGGTAGCTGTGTAAGAAGGATAAGAATGTGACATCTGCTGGCATTTTCAACTTGAATAGACTGAGCCAAATTATCACTTTCATAGTTGGATCACAGTACCATGGCACCTAAGTAGAGGAGGGAAATCTGGTTTTGGTTGGGTTTTTTTTGGGTGGTGTTGGTTTTGGTGTTGTGGGTTGTTTTTGTTTTTTAACAAACCAAAGTAAATGCCACCCTGTTCCTTACTAGTTACAGTACAAGGCCACTTCTCAACAATTGCAAATTCATGACAAAATGTTAATCTACTTGTTAGCATCTGTGTTCAGGGAGAGGAGCGGGCTCATAGTGGTCTAGCAAAATAAAGTAACTGTAATTACAGCATTAATGTAGAAACAAAACATTTTGATCTTTGAGGGGAGAAATGTTATCTACATGCCTTCTGAACCCATCTTTTTATCTCCTGTGCAAAAATCTGTGATGTCAAAATGGCAGCTTTGATGCAAGTGCAATTTAACTTAAGGTGAATCTGAACTGTCTTTAAAGGTTTAATAGTTAGCTTCTGAAGACTTTATAAACCCAGTGTTCTTTGGTATGAGAGAAGGTCTTTATACTGTGTTTTGTCACTTTCAATATTGAAGTGGGCTAGACTATGCAAACTTTCCTTAAATTTACTGTGTTTTCTTTTTGCAGTGTCTGGTGATGGAGAGTCATTGGTAAGTTTTTAAATTTCTGAAATTGCGCGATAGCTCTTTTTTGCTAGACATACCTTTTTTGCTAGACACCTCTATAGTGACTATTCGGGTTCTTTTACTAAGTATGTACTGTGTATTTTTATTGTTATTTTTGCTTTTGATAAAGCCAAGCTTCATCGTGATAAAATGAAATATACTGTTGACTTCTCCAAGTAATCCATTGACATTTTGCTGCTACGTGTCTTGCTGATCCAATACATCTATAATGATCACTGGGAAGAGGTCATTATTTTCTCTACTACTGTGTGGCTGGTATCTGATTTTTAAAAAAATCAATCTGAAGCTTTCTGAATAATGCTGTAACTTCAGATGCCAGAACCAGCAAATTCTATATGAGCCTTTTTAATAGAAGGTGTTTCAGCAGGCCAGTAGCCTGTGTGTCCAAAGTAGGAAACTTTCAAAATAAATCTGTTCTGCAAATCTGGGTTTTGACTTAGAATATTTCTTTTATTGTTACAAAGTTAAGTATACTGACAGTACGTGTGACCTGAAGGTTGATGTTGATGACAGTGTGATGTTTCTCAAACCTGAAACTTTGAAATACTTCAGTTCGATCCTCTGTAGCACATCACATTTTGATAGAAAAATCAAACTGACTTCCTTTACAGGATGAAGATTCAGAGTTTACTTTAGCAGCAGATTTTGAAATTGGACATTTCTTCCGTGAAAGGATAGTCCCTCGTGCTGTGCTTTATTTCACTGGGGAAGCTATAGAGGATGATGATAATGTATGTATGCTATCGGCAATTTTGTTTATTAGTTGCCATGTAGATAGAAACATTCTTCTTGTCTGATTAAACTACTATGTCGTATTAATTACATGAGAATAACAAAAAACCTGAATAGATAACTGTTCTTAGGAACAGGAAATAATTATTCAGCTTGCTATGAGTTGTTAAATCTTTGCTTCTGGAAGCGGCTTAGTTTCGGTTACTGTGTTTGAATATGCTAGACCTATTACTGCAGAAGATTTTAGGTTAATATTAGTAGAGCTAATAAAATCTTGGGTTTGTTTTTCAGTTTGAAGAAGGTGAAGAAGGTGAAGAGGAGGTGAGATACATACTGTATCTTTTATAGATAACTAATTACCTACTGTGTTCCAGAAATAGCCCTATATGGAGCAGAAAATAGTTGTTCATAAATGCTCTTGTGTATGATACTTCTTCCCAAAAGTTTAGCATTCCTGACTTACAAAAATCTAAGGCTGTTTTTCCTCTTCACAAAAGTTCTTTCTGCAAGAACACGTACCTATTTATTTTCTAGTATTTTGAAAGCTGCTTTCTAACATGAGTCATAAATTAAAGATGAGCTTTTTTCTTGAGTGTTACATAAGAACCTTCAGTCTTAATTTTAAATATCTGTTTCTTAGGCAGTAGGGGAGTTCAGATGTCTGCTTTTAAGTTGTTATAAGCTTGAAGACTGGGCCTTCCTAAATGTAAAGTAAAAAGGGGAGTGTGCGCCACTGCTCAGGATAAAGGCTTAATTCAGGCTGGAATTTCTAGTATACCAGGAGCTCTGGCTCATTTACAGTAGTTTTGTATGAATACAAACATACTGTGAAAGGCTTTGCACAAAACCACTAAATGATACCACACTTAAATGAACTAATATGCTTTACAGATAATTATATTTTTATTTTACTGCTTTTACCATGGTGTTCTTGCTAATTGTTTAAAAGTACATACCTGACTGTCATCAAGTTCACCATAATAGAGTACATCAGAAGTTAGTGAGCTGGTGGTGGTCTGACGTGAGCTGGCAGCCTTTAGCATGCAGTCTGTCTTCTCTCTTTGCAAGTTGCAGTACGGACATTTTCTTATTTTTGTTTTTTAAGCTGGGTCTTGATATCAAGTGTACATGTATTTCTAATCTGTTTCCAGTGTCAGATGTTGGCACTGGATGTAGGTGTGTGTACAACAGACTGTGAAAGTACTGTGAAATCCTGTCTAGGACTACATAACCTGTCCACAGTAATCCAAATAATTAGAGACTCTTCAGAAGGAGGTCAAAACAAAGAATAAAATTAAACACATATCCTTATTACCAGAACTGTAAAATTCCAAATAACGTGTTAGGTAGAAGTTTAAAAAAAAAAAAAAAAAAAAAAAAAATGCTGGGAGACTGCAGCAACTTAGGTAGGAAGGTTGCCTTAAGCCATGCTGAATCTTTTAAATATGTGTTTTAAATCTTCTTTTAAAGATTTTACTTTAAGATTTTGAAGATGCTGAATTCTTTTAAGTCAGCCCAAGTAGTTTTAATGTTGACATCTGAAACACTCTGGAATACAGTGGTAATATCATTTGCTATTTTGTTTTTTCTCCATTACAAAAAGTTGCACTTTTAACCTGTTTTAATTTCTGTTAGTTTATCTCTATTTTGTCATAGGAGTTGGAGGGGGAAGAGGAGGGAGAAGAAGAGGAAGATGCAGAGAGTGATCCTAAGGTAAGGATTTTTGTGTGCTTAGTTGTAACGCAGACTATAATCATGAGCAATGTAACTAAGGCTATGGTAGTTTGTGAAAAAATTAATACATCGCTAAAAAGCAAGACCTACCCTAGCTTCTGACTGCAGTGTTTTAATCTTCTTCAGCACTCAAATTGCTCTTAAAAGTTAATGTTTCCATAAATTGAAAAAATGTAGGTTTTGCCTTCCAACCTGCACCAAGAAAAAGATAAATTCCGAACTGTGTGCCTTTACTCCTTAGTGTTATCTCTGTATAACAATCATATATATTTTTCCTTTAGAAAGGTCTTATTTCAAATATTCTTGTGGCTGGACTTCAACTTAGAGTTAGTCTGACAAGTCTCGACTAGCTTGATTATTTTCTTTTTCTTAAAATTGTTCTTTATTGGTTGTCCTGATGGCTGCAGGTTAGGTTCCACGTGTCTGTACTCAGCTAGAAATCAAAAAAAGTTAGTCCCCAACTTTGAATTTTAAACTTTGAGACCTGGTTAAAAATGCAGCCTTAAGGGTTAGTGCTGCTTCTGATAGGTATTTTTCAGTCCTTCAGTCATGGTAAAGTTAATGCTTCCATTTAATGAAGCTGGGACAGTGATGACAGACTTGTGTTCATTTAGTTCTTAAAACATCAGCTTTTAATTTTTTTATAAAGACACAGATGAAGAAGTGAAAGGCATGTAAAACTGCTTGATCTTGGGATGAAAGTCTTAACAGCAGCGTAACATGTCACTCTTGTGAGGCAGTTTTATATACATCCATCATATCACTAGTAAATGCTTTTTTTCACCATATCAAGAATTGAGCTTTTTTTTCTTTAATGAGAAATGCTGTATACTAAAGGAAGTCTGTCTTGTGGAAAGATTGATCAAACAGGTTTACAGTGGCAGAAACAAGTATTCTGACTCTGTTCTGCGGGATGAAAATGCAGTGGTGTACCTGTAATGGGAGAAAGTGGGACAGCTGAGAAAATGTTAGTTCTGAGTCAAAGTATATTTGTGCTAAGTATCAAATATCCTTTTACGGGATTTGGTATTCTGTAGAAAAAGAGCTTAAGGTATCTTGGAAGGTTGTAGTTGCCTCCTGTATTATTTTGTACATTTCACTTTTCATTCATGCTGACAGTTCCTTTCAATTTTTTCCCATTTAGGTATAATTTAAGTCTGTTTATCATTCATACATTTCTAGGTAAGGTGGAATTCCATTCATACCTAACTTCCAAGAGTCCCATTTGTAGCCATGCAATGTGGTAGTTTTTTTCTCCTAGGATTTTCTGTTTTGGTTTTTTGTTTGTTTTTTTTCTTGTATGGGAAAAAGAAATGGGGGAATGGTGATGTCAGAGTGTAGGTTTTATTAGTAAAAAATAGAAAGAAATGTGTATAGAGATGAATGCCTTTAAATCTTATAATTAAATTAGATTTTTCAGAATGACCTCTCTGCATTCCTGGCGTAACTTCTGCTTTGCCTTTGTAGCAGTCAAACTGTATTTTGTATACACTTGATGAATACTGAAATTTGTCAGACTTTATTTTTTCCTTGTTTCTGATTTGATGTTGTGTCTCTTTACTGTTTCTAGTGTACTTGCAAATTATTTCTTAAATATTTCCTCTCCTCTTCTTGAGAACTCTTGCAAGTCATCAGCTTACTTAGTATGTCTTTCCCAGTATTGTTCTTGTTTATGCTGCCTGGCAAAGGCAGGCAGTCACTCTTAGAGGCCTCTTCTTGAGCTCTCAAGATTCTGAACATATTTAAAAGAAGAAAAAAGTTCCTTCTATTGTATAGTCATCTTCCACCTTTCATCCCATGTCTCATAGAGAACAATGCCTGCAACAGTCTCCATACTTTTCCCCCTTGTATTTTAGGCTTGCATCTTTTTTTTTTTTTTTCCCCTCCTTTGGTTACTTAGGAGGAGCTGTAGTCTTCCCAACTCATTCCCTCTCTGCATAGATAATGCAGTTCTTTGCCTTTGTTAAACTCAAAATTGAGCTGTGTTTTAGTGTTTTTTCTATTTTATTTCCAATCTGATATGCTTTGAGAAGCCAGCCACACTGCCTCAATGTACTTGCACTGTTCATTCACCTGCAGTAGTAGAACATCCATTTCTCACAACAGCTTACATGTCATCCAGCTGCAATCTGTTACACAACTGTCTTCCTTACTTGCAATTAATGGTTGTCAGCCACTGGCTTCAGTTTTTCAGGTCAACTTGGACTTCTGTTTTTTGTCTTTTAAGACTCATACCCCTGATCCAGTTTTCCACTCCTGTCCATCCCATTTTCTGGTCCAGTTTCTCCCTGCCCCTTGCCCATCTTTGCCTTTCAGTTCCCCCTCTACTTTTCTTCTATCTAGAATAGTTTTCCTTTTCACAGAAAATAATTGTTCTTTTGGTCTGTTTTTCTTTCAAATCCAACTTCTCCTCTTCAGTCACTTCCATATTACGTCTTCCTTTATTGTCATACTACACTTGGTATATAAATGTCAACACTTCCTGCTTTAACTCTTCCTCCTTCCTTCCTCTCACTTCTGTCAGTTTTAAGTACATCTGAGTTGCAGTTAGAATCAGGTCATTATCATCTCTTGCACAAAGCACTTACGCTATTTATAAATAAGTTGTGGCTTTGGAAGACTGAGCAGATAATTGGAAGTTGCTAAGAAAACAAAGTAGCTTGTTTCCTTTAGTATGGTTTTTTATGTGCTGGTGTGCCTTGTTTCTTTAACTGCCTTTATTTCACCTTACTAACGCTAAGCTTGAATTAGAGTAGTAGCTCACAAGGTAATATACAATGATGTTTTGAATTACGAACTGAAGCTGCTGTGGGGAGAGACTGCATGTGCTTCCAGGTGCTTAGTCTACCTTTCAAGTAACAGTGGCAGAAGGTCCTGTTAGGGGCAAATTCATTTTCAGAACCTTTGAAGTGTTCTGCCCAGTTATGGAGGGGGCAGTTCAGACCACCTGCTTGCTTAGCTCCAGTTAGTTCTGAGTTTACTTCCCGTGTTTATATTTTTATATCCTTGCTTTTTCTCATTTGGTAATGTAGATTAGAAAATGACCAAAGATAAGATTTAGCTTGAGGACCCCTAACTGGACTGTTCCATGGTAGGACATCTGAAATACTGAAAGGCTTCCTTCCCTCTCTGCTGTAGAGGACATCAGCTTTAGTGCCTGCTGCCTGCATTGATTCCCACTGTTGGCAGTAAAGTCTCTTTGGGAGTCAGATGAGATCTTGATGGGCTGCCTGTGCCTGCACAGCTGCTTTAGTGGATGGGTAGCTTCCCAAAAAGTGATTTGTAAAAGTAAGGAGGTAAAGGCTCAATTGCTCCTTAAATCATGTAGAAATGTGTCCTGCCTGATCTCTTTAAACATTAAAGATAACTAGAGATTCGGTGTCTCTTTCAGCAGTAACCTTATGTGAAAAAGATCTGGTTTGAAAGGATAAATTTCTAAGGTAAATGGTATGGATACTTTGGGCTTATGCCTCCATCCCCTAGGACACCAGATTGGGTGGACAGAAGCAGTGGGCTGTGTGTATGAAAGTAATGAAAGAAATACTACTTCAGACCTGCTTTTCTTGTTCATTTTAGCCCTACAATCCTGCAAATTTTATATTAAATTCCCTCTTTAAATTTGATGCATGTCCTCTATGTCCATAAGCAGCTGAGGCAGTTTAGCTGATGTAATTGCTGATGTCTGAGCAAGTGGTCTGTACGTAAGCTAAGTAGCTCAAATTTCTTGCGTTGTTCTCCTGGGTAATCAAATGCCGGAAGAAAAATGTTCATGTCCATTGTAGCAAGAGTTTTGGGTTTTGTTTTTTTGTTTTTTTGTTTTTTTTTTATTCTGAGCAAGTGATGCAATAAATAAGAGGCAGTGGCAAAAAAGCTTTATATTGATACTTGTTAGTGAAAGAGGAAAAAAACAGGTGGGAGTCTCACTTACTTAGCTTGTATATCTCCATTGGAACAGTGTCTGAAACTGGAATCAAAGGCCCAGAGCAGTTTAAACTCCTTGTACAAAATAAGTAAATACTATGAAATACTTTAAAGATGTAAAAATAAACTCATATGAAAAGTTGTAGAACTTTAAGTCATTGCTCGTGACTTCTGTAGGTAATCTCTTTATGTCAGGAAGAATTCTTACTTGTCTCTGTAGTGCTGGTAGTGAACTTTGTGTTTGCTGCTAAATTTATTTTAAAATAAGATGCCGTTCCTCCTTATCTTTGCTGTTAAAGTCTCTGTCTTTATGGCCTGGACGATGCGCTTCACCATTTCTAAGATATCTTACCAAATTATTTTAGGGAAATACAGCATGAATGGAAATCTTGCTAGAATGGGGAGATAAATAGTGCGGAGTGTGTCTAAGGCCAATAAATGGATTGGTAGTGGTTGGCTGACCAAATATCACCAACCATCTGGACATCATGGGAAGAGCAGGCTCAAATTTAATGGCCTTGTGTGAGGGAGTATGGAGGTAGTGTCTCAGTCACACAGATTGGGGTCTGGTCCCTGATCTTACAGGAGCCGTTAGAGGCCAAAGATAAATTTGAACATGCATGTGCCTGATGGGGCAGCTGTAACTTGAAGAACATTATGGTCATCTACTTGTGCTCTTGTCATCTTGGGATTAGACTGTGAGATACTTTACGTGAGGCTGACAGGCAACTGAAGACAATATGGAGCTCATGTGCTGTCTTGCTCAGCAAGAGCAGTGCTGTGCTGTTGAAATGGTGGAAGAAAGAGTATTATGTCAGAATCTGGATCTGAGATACTGCCTTGTTGCTTAGGCCCTGCATAAACACTTTATATATATGGTCAAGATAGATATGCCCTCAATTGTAAGCCAAAAATAGCATAAACTAGCAGTATTTATCTCAAAATTCTCCAACAACTGACCTATATCCAAGAACTCCTTAAACTGTATTTTTTTGTCTGAGAGTAGTCATAAACACTGAAAGGTCCTTAAGAAAGAATGTTGTAATCTCTGTGACTCAGTTTTTTACAGGATAAAGATTTATATGCAATAATGAGAAATAGAGAAGTATAAAGAGAAGATAATGAAGTTTATTAGAAAATACAACATGGGTTTTGGTTGATCATTAAAATTTGGCTGAAATGGTTCCTTAAGTGTGTCTGATACAAATATAACAGGTGAATAGGAAGGAAGGAGGGAGATGGAAAGATTTTTAAGTACTTTCTAAATAATCCAGTGTTTTTTACTGGATTGTGGCTTTACAATTCTGTGGATTACCCCAGAATGCATAGGGTAGGGGAAGTGGTGCTGTGCACTGCTCTGTGGCCATGTTCAAATACAAAGCAGTTATAAGAAAAATTGATACTCTTGGAAAGGTTTTTGATAAAAATGTTGCTGTTTTTTGCCTGCCTTTAAATGAAAAGGAATAGCATGCAATATATTAGTAGGGCAGTCAGAGGGTTTGTTTTTTGAGAGAGAATGCTATTTTTGTGTTCTGTGTAAACATAGCCCTCTTTTTAAGAGGGCGTTCATGCTGTATTTAGTCCCAGATCAGTGAAAATGAATTCACATCAGTGGTATTTGGAACCCTGAGCAGATGAGAGTGCAAAGATGAAGTCAGTCAGACTTGCTGGGAGAGGAAAACCACGAGGAGGAGGTCTGAAAGGTCTTTGGCATATCTGTGCAGAAGAGACTTTAATCCAGGCTTCCAGTAGGAATGATAGTGACCGCTCTAACCCTAAAGCATTTTAGGAGAGGAAGAGAAAAACAGCCTGGGTTTAGTGCAGATTATCAAGGGCAAAACTTATGATAAGGAATCTTAGTTGCACCTGTTCTTCCTCACCACAGGCAAAACGCTTGAGTTGTCTGAGCTCGTGGTCACTTGATGTATAATGAACTCTTGCATGTTTGCTTCTTTTACAACATCTTCTTTAGGATAGTTACTAACAAACAATTTATTTTGCAGTCAGTGACATTCAAAGTGTCATGTTTTATACCTGTATTTTCTTTACTAGAATTCAGCAGGTTTCTGACTGCTATTTCTTTATAATAAACTATATTAAGAATGGTAAAGGGAGAAGCAGACAGCGTAATAAATTCTCATGCTTTCTAACAATCCTATTTTACAACAAAAAAAACCCAAGAAGTGCAGTGTAAAACCTGAAGTTCTTAGTTGTTTGAGTACTTGTTCTCCTTCCCAAATACACTTCCTGTTGCCAAAGGGGAAGTTGTTTTACTACTTAATGAAGGTGTTTCTACTTTTACATATTCAGATTAACATGTGGACTTCTTGCCCAGTATGAAACTGTTGAATAGTTACCTGCTGGTGATGCAGAACCCAGAAGAAATCAACACATTAATTACATTTTTATCACCTTAGCAGAAAGGGCAATGCTTCTAAGGAAAAACTCAGACGTGCTGCAGAATAAGCAGCCTGCCTTCCTCCCTCCTCAGACTTAGTGAGGAGGTGGCAGTTTATTGTTAAACTGTTTTAATAGGAACTGAAAGCCAAATTGAGCCTCTGGTTGGGGGGGAGTAGAAGATGGTTTGCTTTCCTGTTTGTTTGAGCCTTGGCCTGCTGAATGGAGTGTAAAGAATGCAAATGTAGATTAAAAAGTAGTATGGGGTACCAAGCAGTTGTGGGCGGGGGGGGAACCCCAATAAATATGGAGACTGCTGTTCAGAACTTTATCATCTAGCTTGAATTTACATGTAGCTTTTTTGTACATGCTAATGATAGCTCTAGCTAATTCAGACTGCATAGCCAATGTCTTTTATTCGTTTTAAGTATTTTCTTGTATGCCATTTTGATTTTTAACCATTTTTTTTTCTTTTTCCCTTTATACAGAAAGATTTCAGCCAACCTGCTGAATGCAAACAACAGTAATAAGGAAATACCACTTGGAAGTGATATTTGAACAACTTGTAACAAATATTTGGATACCTGGCCTGCAGTTCAGGATATTCCATCGCTGCAGCACAATCTTATTAACAATGCTTAAAATTAATTTGTTTTAAAAATGCATGATTTTCACTAACTCTTCTTTATTGCTTAACATGTACAGTGGCAACTTCAATGCATTTGGGAAATATGAGGTTTAAATAAAGCACACTCTACAGCCGTTGGTACACTGTAGCTAAGTATGTCAATAGGCCTTTTAGAGCCTTTTGCCCTATGCATAGGGGAATAGTCCAGACTATCAAGTGAGGATTATCCATTTTCTTGTTAAACATTGAAAATTGTGGAATAGCAACGTGCTGAGAAGCTAAAGTAAATGGATTACATGTATGGTAGCTGAAACAGATAGAGCAATATGACTTTTTTGCTAGTTCCCTCCCCCCTTTTTTAATGTTTCTTGCAACCTACAAATTGAACTAGTGCTTGAGCAGCTTTAAATGTCATATTTATTATCTCAGTAAAACCAATTGAATTGAAGTAATTTTACTTCATGGAAGGGGGTGTCATATTTGAGACTTAGTTGTTCATCTTACTATTTATTTATTCATGTTTGTAAGTACTTTGACAGAATTAGTGCTTTTTAATAGTTTTTAATATACTTGAAAAATCTTCTTCCTCTTTTGCATACAATATGGGTACTTGTAAAACAAATAATTTGAATTGGTCTCAATGTAGTAGTCTAGACAGAAGAAACAAACTTGCATCAAAATGACAACTCTTCTGGATGAAGATCAAAATGCAAAGGCCAAACTGTTGCTGTTGATGGAAGTGGGTTGCAGCCAAAGAACCAGAAAATTTCCAGTAGTCTTACTGCTTAGTGTCCAGCATGGAAGGACCTTTCACTCCGAACACGGAAATTTATCAAAATTCAATTCAATAAATCTGAAGTTTTGGTGTCTTACTTGCAACACTGAAATTATTCCATTCCACAATTTGTTTTATTTAAAGCTCTGAAGTCTTCAAAACTACCTTTTGTTGTTGTGTGGCACTTCAGGTACACGTTTCTAGTTTCAACATCCATTGCCAACCTCTGGCAGCAGTTGAATAGCAGCTGTATCAACACTGTGACCAGGCATGTAGAGTGCTCCAGCCTTACCTGACACATTTGTAACTTAATACGGTGTTTTCAATTTGTACAGAATAGATAGAATATTCTATTAAAGTTGTGAAACATGATCATCGCTGCGGTCTGGTCCATAATGCTTCCTAGCTTAAATGAGTATCCCTTTGACTTTCGGTAGTGAACGGTGAAGTGTTTAAGGCTGTACAGCTCTTGTCTGAACATCCTGCTACTTTCCTTTGTTGTCAAAAGCCAAAGAAAAGGAGCCCTTGTAAAAAGTGCATTACGGAGTTCTTTGATGTAAATCAGAACAAACTTGCTCAATTTGCAACTTAACAGTTTCCTTAACTTCTACCTGTCTGGAATGTTTTATAGGTTTGGGGAGGGGGGCAATGTCATTACCAAAGACGCCACATGATGTGCGCGATTTGGAGATGCTGGGGGACATAAACTGGTTTATAGAATTGCCTTAAGTTGGAAGGGACCTTATAAAATGCTAAGATATCCCCACACCAATAACTTGCGGTCAGAAAATGGTGAGGTGACACGGTGTTAAGGCAGGAGTGAGGGAAGGGAGGGATAGGTTCTAGACTTTTATTTAAAAAAAAAAAAAAAAAAAAAAAGAAAAAAAGAAAAAAATACCTGTAGCTGGTCAAGTAACCTGCTATGGCAGGCACAGAGAACAGCGTACAGGTGTGTCTGACAAGGGCAGGAGTATGAATGGAGTTTGCACACATGCAAACTGGCTAATAACAGTGCCAGTCATGTTAGGCACATCCAAGTAGAGGTATTTGACCAGCTTTTTTTCTTCTAATATCAAAAGAAGTTGAATTATAGTTTCCCCCATTCTAAAGAAGTACTTTCCACTACATGGTTAAAGGGGAGCGCTGCAACCTGGAGATAAACATCTGCGAATTAGCACACTGAAGTAATTTATGTGCACAAATCCCAAAAGGCTAACTTTAATTTTGAGAAAACGGGAAATTCCAGAACATGCAGAGCAAATGTGCCAGCATTCAAGGAGCGCAAATGAGGTGGGTGGGTAACCAAGCTGCCTAGCGGGATGTTCGTCCCCGGGAGAGCGATGGGAAAGCCGAGCTGGGATTCGTTAAAGCAGAGTTAACGCCAGTCGACACAACCGAACAGAAAACAGGTCTTGTCAAAGCCCAACCGTGCTCTTGCCATTACAGATCTAGCTGATAATGGCAAAGAAGAGCATTTTGTAGACTTCTCTGTTTTGGGATAGTTTTTTATAGACTTTGCCTACAGGGACAGTAACTAACAGGTAGTTGAAGAGAGCACAGCTCGTTCCTTCAGCAGGAAAGAGTATGGACTGATGTGTTGGTTGTCAGAATGTCACAGCTGGACACATCCAGGCTGGATGGTAAATACAGGCTGAGCGGGTGTGCAAAAATGAGGTCAGAGTGATTAACTGATGGAAAAATAAAATTAAAAAAAAAAAAATAGTATCCGTATGTGTTTTCTGAAGAGTGTGCCTTAAGACAAATAAATTGGGGGCCCTATGCAAAACTAAGGCGGGAAGTTCTAAAAATGGTGAGGTGATCCAAAAAAAGTGAGTCTACACGCGTCCATGCCTGATTACCGTCACGGCAACCTGATAAAAGAAACTGCGAAGTTCAGTCTGTGGGAACACGCACGTTTGATGCAGTCTTTGCAGCGGTAGCTTCTTATTTGAAGGAAAAAAAAAAAAAAGGCTCCATTTCTGGGTCTGAAAGTTGAAGCAGCTGGAAGCGCTTCAAGCGAGATTAATTTGGCGTGTCACCTACTCGGGCTGCAGCGCGATTAATAGCTTCTCAGCACCTCGGCTGTCTCGGCAGAAAGCCTTGGTGGTACTACCCCGCTGCCCTATCTGATACAGAAACAAGTGGCAAATACTCTGCTGCCAGCTGAAAATCAGGGACGGGTTGTGGTTTCTCAGGAGCATTTTGCACAGCGTTACGGTACCTTTACGGGAGCTTGATATTTGGGATAACCAAGAGCTGTAGGCTTTCAGGCCAATTTCAGTAAGTTCAGTTACCTGAGGTTTGCTGTCTGCTTAGGATTTGTGGTGGCTGGAAAAATTAAAATGGTCTCTGCGCGTTTCCACTCTCCTTATTAAACAGGCTTTTCCTGTTTTAAAAGAAAGGAGACTCGTAATAAATTCATCCTCGGTTAAATGCTGCCTTGCCGGCAGTTCCTCAAGCAAATGAGGTCTCGCTGAGGAAGCCAGCTCAGTGCAGCGCAGTCTGGAGGAGAGGAGGAGGAGGGCAGAAGAGGTCAGACTAGTTACGGCACGAGGAAATGCCTCGCTCCTCGCGAGCCGGGCGATTCGGGAGGCGAGTTTCACATGTGAGACATGCCCTGGCTGCCTGACGTGACACTGAGGGAGCGCGTAACCTTGTGAACTTGCGCTTGAAATTTGCACCGTCTTCTGAAGCGCCTTGGCTTGAGCCCTTTTGGAAACAATTAATTACAGCTCAGCCAGGAAAACGGAAGAAACATCCTTAAGCCTATAAGTGCAAGTAGGGGATCATGCAGCCGGGTGGAGACTTGCTTCTCCTACTGCAAGAGCACGTGTTATTTTCCCCCAAAGCCTTGCGATCTCTAAATTTCACCTGCTCCTGTGGCTTTTTATGTCCACCAACGTGTGGCTTGTGGAAAAACATGACGTTTACCTTGGGCTCCTGCGGTTCACCGCTCAATAGCCTGTTGTAAATGGCAATGTATAAAAAAGAAAAAAGTGCTGCACCCATACTTCTTTATCCTCTGCCTCTTCCCACGGATAAATATCTGTATTATTTCCCAAATAAAGTCTGAGAGGCACTGATTTTGTGTCAATACAGTATCTGGTCAGGACTCCTCCCCTGAAGCTGAAGTCCTCACATTTTTCACCTTTGTTGCCCATGCTTTTTGCTATAATCAGCGTGCAACCAGCTCTGTCACCATAGCCGTGACCTGTGCGTGGAAGAACCTTCATCCGCCTTTCCCAAGCAGTTTATAGTCATTACTCTAATAGCAGGCAGAGCTACTTTTTTCCGTATGCTCATATTGCTGCCCTAAATACCTCCAGCCTTTCGCAGGCCAGGGCCAGGAAGCCCGAACAATAAATGCCATAAGTCACTCTGGTTTGACAAGCATCCAAACCCGCCCTCCCCGAAAAAAAATTAAAAAAAAATTAAAAAAAATAAAAATCAAAGCCTGTGTGCTGTTAATCATGTGAAGGAAGGCTGAGCTGTTCGCCGAGTGACAGCTTTTGTTCCCAGACCGGCTTTTTCCTCTCTGCTCCTTCACCTCGCCATTACACAAGCAGAAACGCACGCTCCACCCAGCAGCGCTCGCCTCTTGCACAAGCCGCCTTACCCGCCGGTTTTTACCGTGGGAATCCGGACACCTTGTGGGGATGCCAAAGCAGGTGAACACAACCCGGCAAGCGGGCGCTCCAATCGCCGGGGCAGCTCTGCGCAGCCTCCCGCCTGGTGCGAGCCTTCCTGGTAACAGTCCCACGCTGCAAAAAAATACCCTCCCAGCGCATTTTTCCTTTCCCAAAGGAGCCGTCATCAGCAACGCAGTGGCCTCTCGCTGACGCGCCCCTGCCTCGCTGCTTGCCCCCAGCATCTACACGTTAAACGTGACCCATACCAGACCCACCCCGGCTTAAGAAAAGGGCTGAAGAGAAGGGAAACAGAAGGAAAAGGGATTTATTCATTATGCAGTGTGACCCATTGGGAGAAAAAAAAATTAAAAAAAAGAAAAAAATATATATAAAAAATAATTTACCCCTCTGCTTGCGGCAGAAACCAAACAGCAGAGGATGATGCTGGAAAAGAAGGACCCTTGGTCTGTCACTGCTGCAAATCTTTGCACTGTGCAAATATTCCTTGTGTGCTATTAAACTGACCTTTTTGCAAAGCAAATTCACTCCTGGCGGTTCTTGAGTCCACTTCATCCACATTTCAGGGGTAAAGGAGGAACTTGTCTCGGTGTTTTGTCATTAATGCCTAATTGACCAACAGCGGTAAGGTCACACTTAGGAAAAAAAAAAAAACCCAAACCCTTCCTTTTATATATTATTTTTTATTTCACCCAGTTATCTAGTCTTCCTTCTTCCTTTTCATGCTCATGACTTAAGGCACATTTCAAACTCTTTGATTTGCCTGGACAGAAAGAGCACGGGGAGGGTTGGGTACAAAATTAGTATTGGAGGCACTACCAAAGCAAACTCCTGAAGTCGGCGATGGGATATAACTTGTTAGGGGAGTTAAAGCACTTGCCATAAAGGTCACGTAGAGCTCCTGCACACAAGTGAATAGTTCAAGGCGTTTTGATGCAGAGAAAACCAATTAAGATATAACTGCTGCTGACATTCCCCTAAGCCGTTTCATCTCTTACCGCTTCAAAAAAGCAGGGAAAAACAAATTATGTACTTTCAATCTGAGATTTATATAGGATGAATTGTTGCTTAGCCTATGAAAAGATCAAAAAGGAGATCTTTGAAGGCAGATCACCTACAAAGAACGCTGGACTGTTATTATACTAAAAAAAAAAAAAAAAAAAAAAGAGGTTAATAAGCACCGTTCAGGTCAAAACGTAGGCAAGTGCGGTGTGTGCAACAAAGCGTTCGCAAGGGCTGCTTGCTCAGGTGTTTCAAAGCCGGGCAGCAAGAGGGTAAATCCCTGAGCCGGCATCTCGAGCAGCAACGCTGCAGCGCTGCACGTGTATTCGGCTCTGCGCTCGTAGACTTGGTAGAGCTTCTTTAGCTGGAAACTCCTGCGGTCACAGAGATGGCATGGCTCACATCGGGATCTCCTGGCCAAGGAGAAGAGGGGAGGGAGCCCTCCCTCCCGCCACCCCCAGCTTCACCTTGTGCCTTCTGGGGACCAGGGTTTTCGGTCCCTTTCCCCCAGTGAGGCCAAAGAGGTTGCAAATACCCTGTTCTGTTTGGGACTGAACCCCCTGCGAACTCATTTTTCTTGTGCCTATGGACAGTAAACGAGGAGCCCTCTGAACCCGCACCTTGCAGGGTGAGGTCAGTGTAGTTCCCAAAACCAAGCAGGGGTGGGGACCGCTCCTGTGGGCGCTCCTGGCCCCGGTGAAGAGCTGCTGCCAGCTTCGAAGCATCCCTGAGAGATGGAGACCAAAAGGCAGAGCTGCAGTAGCCATCTCAGCTCCAGTCCGGCAAGATCCCAGTGCAGGGGGTTCCTTGGCCAGGCACAGGGAGCGCTGCCCCCAGGTCTCATTCTCCATTCCTCATCCCCCTGAGCATCCCTCCCCTGCAATTCGCCCTGTCTGCAGGCGCAGGGCAGGAGGAGGAGGAGGAGGAGGAGAAAGAGGAGGCAGCGTGGCCTCCCTTTCCCACCGCAGCGTGCGGCGGCCTCTCCCAGCACCCGGCCCAACCAGTATGCAGGGTTTGCTGGGCACGAGGAACCCGCCAGCGCCGTTTCACCCGGGGTCCAATTTCAAAGCCAGCCCTGATGAAGACTTTGGGCGAAGGCAAAGCAAACAGACACCGTAATTGCGGTGTGCTCTTTCTCATCTCCGCGGCAAGTTGCAAAATGTGCCGCCTCCTCCCTTGTCAGCCAGGCTTTAATTGGCTTTAATGAAGAGGCAATTACATGATTTCAATTTTTAATTAAAGGGGGTGGCGGTGCAGGGGAGGGGGGGACCGGCCCACTTTGAGCGTGTCGGTGGTACCATGGGAGATCTCTGGGCATGGTGTGTAGCAGGGTCTGGGGGGGGGGTCCCCTGTCCTCCCCCTGGGCTGGGAGGGTTCGTGGGGGGCTCTGGGGTGACTGGTGGGGGCAGATAGAAGCTGGCTGCCTCCCGGCCATGCTGCCGGCACTCTCGGATCCTGCCCTGGCACCCCCAGGCACAGCTGCAATCGGCTTTTCTGGTGTCGGAGCCAGCACATCAAAGGGACAGTGAACAGCTTAAAAAAACCTCAAACCCCAAAACCCTCCGAAGCCAAACCAAGCCCTCCCCACACACTGCACCAGCCAGAAATGCCTCCTGGATAAAATACTGGGTGGTTGTTGGCAGGGGAAGGAGCTGCTGGGACGGGATGGGTGTCTGAAAGCAACAGCAGAGCCACAATTAGGAGCTCAAAAAGTAATGATTTTATTTATTTTATTTTAGCCAAGCAGTAGGCAGCTGTACCCTGACAGCGACACCCTCCCTGTGACCTCGCAGAGGGAGCACCAGGGTGGGACTGACCCACCCAGCCCACGTGGGCACCTTTCCTGTAGGCACCACTTTGTCCATCTGTCCTAATGTGTGACCAGGGGGGGGAAAAAAGGAGGCACGTGGTAGATATCTCCCTTGGGAAACAGTGATAATTGCAGGGGCCCAACTGCCGGCTTAGTCCCACGATGCCTCTGACTTTTATTGCTCTCTCTGGCAGCCAGGAGGCCAGAGCTTTGGTCCTGACTTGGTCCCATGCACTGGGATGTCCTTCCTCCCCGTGTTTCAATGAGACGTAATCGCTTTACGACTTCCTCCTGCCAGAGATAAAAGAAATAATTAAGAAAAAAACCCGGCAGCTTTGTGGCTGCACTGTGCCCTCAGCGTTTCCTCCACCCCGGCAGCACTGCTGGCCTTGCCCTCTATGGCAGCGGCTGGCAGGGGCAGGTGGCCCTGGGACCACCGGGCTGTTGACTGTGGGCAACCTGGCTGGGTGGCCAATGCCTCACTGCCCCGCAGGGCACCGGGCTCGGGCAGGCAGGGAGCCGGGGCTGCTGCCCAGCCAGTGCCGCTGATGAGAGCATGGCTCCAGCGAGGGAAAGGGGGGAAAAAAAAAAAAAAGGGAAGAAAAAAAAAAAATAAAAAGGGAAAGGAGTCAAGGTCCAAGGTCTTTCTGTGCAATGATTGATTCACCTGCTCGGCAAATATAGCTGGGGCTGGATGGCAGGCTGGCGTGGGCGGGCTGAGTCACCCCGCTGCTGCCGACCGCCCCAGCCCCAGCCCTGCGCCAGATGGAAGAACAAGGTTGCCTTTAACCAAAAAGAAGTGAAACCTGCTTTTTATAAACGCCCGGATGGGAGTAACGTGCAAGAGTTGGGCCGGGTCCAGCAGTCAGCGCCAAGCCAGCAGCCTCCTCCCTTTGAAGGTCGGGGCTGAGATCCCGCTCCAGGCTCCCCGCCAGCCCCCCACCGACACGAACCTCCCCCTGCCTTCCCGCTCCCTCTGCCCCGGCATCCCAGGTGATCCACAAGAGCTCGTTGGCCTCCACACCCACAGCAATCATCCATCACAGCCTGGCTTTGCAGAGGGGACTTTTTCACAGTGACCCACAATCCCAGAAAAATGCAGTCCTGCTCCCGCAGGAATGGCTGTATCCCCACCCCAGTTCCCAGCTTTCTCATGAGGTTAAGGCCTTTTCCAGGATGATTTGCAGCAGCTGCTTGTGGGGAATGAAAATAAAGTCACCCTCCTGCATTTCAGGCTGGGGAGCAGGGTCCTGTGTGTCAGTGGCACTGAGCAGCCACCCTTCCCTCGGGGCAGCCCCATCCTCATCCTCATCTTCATCCTCATCCTCCTCATCTTCATCCGTGCATGGCCATCATCTGTGGCTAGTGTAGGCAAGGGGGTCCTGGGCTCCTGCCTTGGTACCTCATGTGCACAGTCCCTGCGCATATGTAATGTGTGCGTGCATGGAAATAAAAAGCCTTCGGTAGAAGACATGGCTGTAAGAAACCAGGGGGGAATATAAAATCTCCCCCTGCTGCCCATCATGGTGGCAGTGTGGGGCGGTGACTAACCGGGAGGGTGTTTCTCCTCTGTGGCAGCACAACACCCCACATCTCCGGTGGGGCTGTGGTGCTCCCAAGCATCCCATCCCTTGCTGGAAAAAAAGCCTCCAGTGCCACACAGATGCGTGTCCAGAGGTCCCCATTCCCGAACTGGGGGAAGCATGGGGACAAGCTGCCCCACAGCACTGGGACACCTGGAGATGCCTTTCAGGGACTGGGAAAGATGTGATGACTTTGGCCACTCAAGACCGTGGTCACCTGGCAATGGCGTGTGGCATCAGTAAGAGAGGATTTTTATTTTTAATTAATAATCGTGCCAATGATCATTGCCACTCAGTTCTGAGCAGGGGTAAACCTAACTGTCCTGCGGCACTACCGTTACAGCCTTGCTTTATGCCATGAGAGGAGCAGCAGAAGCAGCGAGCGAGGCACCGCAGGGCGATAAGCAATTGAATGACCGTGGCTAAAGGGGATTTCTGGGTGCAGGTGTGGCTGTGCTCCTCCTGCCCCCGATCAACGCTTCAGAGCTTTCCCATGGAGGAGGCAACCGGCCCTTGACATGCAAGTGAAGCAGGAGCAGCCATGAGTCACCAAAGATAAAGGTCAAGCTCCTTCTCTTATCAGCCGCCGGAGAGGCCGGGCTGAGGGCTGGGTGTGCTGTAAAGAAATGTGCTCAGAGGGCAGCTGGAGCCAAAAATCCTGGGAGACCTCCACCCAGGGGACCAGCCCCGGGGATGCTGGGGGCAGCCGCCTGGTTGTCTTCTTCCATTGCCCGTTTCCCAGCAGCGTCTGATGATGATGATGATGATGGTTTTTGGTGGTGCTGTGAGCGGAGTGGCGCCGACAGGGCAGTTAAATAAGCCATGGGTGGTGAAGCACCCGCACAGCTCCCCACAGGGTGCTTGACTGCTGTCACACATTGCTGGAGTGGCCGCAGGTAAGTCCCACCTGGAAGGAAAGGGAATAAGTGATCCTGGCAACAGATGAGCAAACAGCAGCTGCTGCCGCAGCCCTCCTCCATGGCCAGAGCAGGAGAAGGAAGAAAGGAGATGGACTCACTGAAATCAAACATTTCTCCTCCTCTCACATAGCTCTGCACATCAGGGTCTCCTAAGAAAAGCTGAGGATGGAGAGGTGTCTGTGTGAGCCCGAAGAGGCTTTTCAAAAGACCTTAGCAATGAAACAGGGGTGGTAGTGTCCATGCCAGAAACTCCGGCCTCGTTTGCCACTATTTTGGTCAAATGTGTGATTTGCTCTTTCTGTTCATTGGTTTCTTTTTTGTGAAGCAGGCACACTCATGGATGTGCGTCTCCCCTCTGGCGCTGCCCTGCCTGTGGCCCCTCCGGCCACTCACAGCCCGCCACAGCTTTTGCTGTAGCCCTGAATCCCATGGTTCTGGCCAAGGGTTTCCAATTACGGGAAATGTGTCCAGCTCTGTCACTTTGACTCCTGCTCCAGTAAGGCTGGAAGAATGACTTAGTCATCCCGGACGCCTGCCAAAGCATTTAACTCATTTTGCTCAGTTTGAAGATTATTTCCCGGCTCCAAAGGGTAGCCAGCCAGCAGGGCTCAATACTTTAAGTATCCAATAGTTGAGGAAACAAGGCATTTAAAGCATTTTATCCCTGCTGCAGCAACCCCTTTGGTTACAGAACTTCCGGAAAAGCTGGGGTGGTAAACACTAGTCAGTGCTACCTGTCTTTACTCACAGCAGGGACCCCTCTTCTAAAGGACACCAGTAAATTGGGGTTAGTAGCTAAGCTTTTATGACATTTGGCCCAGCGAGCCCTCAGCAATTACACCACAGTAAGGAGGTTTCAGTGTTTTAAGCTATTACACAGCATTAGGAGGGTTCTTGTGTTTTCAGCTCAATGAAAATAACTTTCCCACCGAGAGCTGCACTGGGCATCGGGCTGGAGCCCCACTGAGCCGATGGAGGGCATGTGAAGGGGAAAGTGTGGGCACCAAGCTACTGAGGAAAATGCCGGGAAGGGGGGACAAAGCCGCCCCCAGTAAAGCCATGGGATGCCCTTGGCCAAGCAATACATCTCTGGCTCCTCTCATCCCCTGTGTGTGACGTGACTGCTTCCCCCCGCTCATCGAGCAGCAACTTTAACGTGGGCACTGGCTGCCCTGGTTCCAGGGAATTTATTTTTGGCTCGTCCCCTGGGAGGAGAGCCCGGCCAAGGTTACGTGCCAAGCACCCTCATTTCCTCCCCTTAACTGCCTCCCTGCTTTATCACAGACTTTCTCTCTTCATCTTTTTTTCCACTCATAAAGGCTGCAGTCACTGCTGCCTCCAGCAGCACTGGCAAAGGTTGCCCCTGGGCCACCTGGCCACTGGACCACCAGACCACTGGGCCACTGGCTCGTGCCCATCTCCAAAAGTGGCGGCTTTTGGTCTCTGCACAAAACACACAGAGGTTTCTGCAAACCTATTTCTCCCTGCCACCAAACTCTTTCCACTCTTTAACAGAGTGGGAAAAAAGCGAGTCCTCATCTTTTTGTGACTTAGGATTTCCCTTTCCCACCTCCTGGTTCAGCCGAGCAGCTCGGGGACCATCAGGAGGAGAATAACGGCGTCACTGATGCTCGCTGCTCGCCCCAGCCCTCAGCCCAGCCTGAGTTCCCGCGGGACAGCTGGGCTTGGCCCCAGGACCCAGGGCTGGGACATGTCCTGAGCCACTGACTGCAAATATTTGCCGAGGTGGGGCTGGGTGTTCGAACATGAGACAGGCTGAGTAACCGGCAGGAAAAAAGAAAGTTTGGCTCTTACATCAGCAAATATTAACTTGGGTACTGCAGAGCAAGCGGGCTGCCGCTATCCCCTGCCGTACGACCCAAAAGGCAAAGGACAGGTACAAACTGGGTGGCACCCGGAGCTTATACACACCACATTCTACAGCTCAGGGCTGTTGAACACACCCCGTACCCTTTTATTTGGTGGTTGGAGTGGGGAAATAAATCAGCGACAGGTTAGATTTGGGAAAGTTGGTCGAAACTGGAAAAATACACATTGCTGATTCCCCTTCTACTTTTTACCCCATAGTTTTGGGATTTTTCATAGAATCATAGAACGTGTTGGGTTGGAAGGGACCTTTAAAGGTCATCTAGTCCAACACCCCTGCAGTAAGCAGGGACATCTTCTACTAGATCAGGTTGCTCAGAGCCTCATCAAGCCTGGCCTTGAATGTCTCCAGGGATGGGGCCTCCACCACCTCTCTGGGCAACCTCATCCAGTGTCTCACCACCCTCATTGTAAAGAACTTCATTCTAATGTCTAATCTAAACCTACCCTGCTCTGGTTTAAAACCATTGCCCCTCGTCCTATTGCTATTTTTTCTTCCCCATGGTTTTTGGATTTCATTGAAGTGCTTGAAGCTGAGGTAGGCAGAGTATTTTTGGTTTTTTTAATCCATTTCCCTCCAGCCTTCCCCAGACACTGCCAGCGAGGCAATGTGGCATCCTCAGCTCCCGCTGGCTGTCCAGGCAGAGAGCTGGCCACGGGTGCAGGTTTAGGGGGGAGCAGCAGGGTAACGGTAGCAGGTAAAGGTCATGGCAGCGGGAACATTTTTAAGGAGGCAGAAAGCCTCGGAAGAGGACAGACAGCACCAAAACCTGCTTCCCTTCACACCAACCACGCTGCAGTGTCCCAGCTTCAGACAGAAAATTTGGTGGCCAAAGGACGATGTGAAACACAACATCAGGGCTACCACCTGTCCTGCTGCGCACGCTGGCTGCCCAGGAGGGAAAGGATGCTCTTCCTCCCCACAGACCAGCCCTGGCCACTGCTGGGAATGATGTGCTGGAGGGTTTTGTTTGTTTTTGGCTCTCCAGGCTGCCTGGAGACAGGAAACATCCCAAATCTGGACAGTACCATGACCTCATCCTGGACCCCAGCTCCCTCGTTTGCTGATGTTGTGGTTAGGCAGTCCTGCAACGCCTGTCAGTGTTTACTCTTAAAGTTTACACACTGTTAGTTCATCAAAAAAAAAAAAGGCGGAAAGCAGGAAGCGGGGCCAAGAGGATGCACCAAGCGGGAAGCTCAATGATCCGCCGTCGGGACAGCCGGGACAGGAGGCTGGGACATGCGCCACACTGACGCCAGGCAGCGCAGCCCAGTGATGCGCTCGGAGGTGACACAGGACATCCCGCTCCTATGTGCTTGTCAGCGCTGGACCTGCCGGAGTCTCCACACACAGATAAAAATGGGAAAAAGATGTTTAAAAGCCACTTAACTGATCTCTGCAGATTTTAAAAGGGCAGGTTATCCAGAGCACTGACCTTAAGTTTGGCATGTAGCGTCAATATATTGCTATAAGGCCTGGCCCTTCATAATCTCTGGTAAATGTTATTGCTGTAGCACACCAGGGTAATAAAAGGCTGTCTGGTAGCAGACAGGCAACGTCAGGCTGAATGGCATGAGCTGTAATCACCGGCGACTTCAAATGCAAAGCGCACATCAGCATCAGTCAGGACTGAGGTCTCACCCATTTGTTACTGCTGCTGCAAAATAAAGATATCCCAAATATTTAACCCAACAGACTTGGTTTGGGAAATTGAACGCTTTGGAAGGGGGATGTCCCATCATTTTAAAATCTTGAGCTGCAGCCTAAACCGTCTCCTGAGCTCATTAGACATGAAAAATTGTTGACAGCGTTCAAAGGGGCCAGTAAATAACTGTGCTTGGCAAGCTGCTGGTCTCTCCATGCTCTCAGCAGAAGTCTTTATTGAAGGGGAAGCACTGACTCAGCACAGGTCCCACGGCAGCCATGCGATGGGGCGCTCTCCTCCCCACTGATGTATGTCTCAAGGTATTTGTGGATCCCCTCATGATGCTCAGAAAGCTGCTTCGTGAAGACAATCGTGAGAACAGGCTGTACCCAGCATTTAGACAGCAGTCCTGCACCAAACCCACCCAGGTGGGTCAATACCCTCTTTGCCCATGTGAGGATGCATCCGGGCACCTCTGAGCAGGGAAGCAAGCTGTGCCCAGCTACACATGGACCTTGCAGCAACTTCCCACTTGTTGAAATTCTGCCATATGGGCTTGAAATTGGGCCGAGACGCTCAAAGTTATGTATGTAACGTGGGCGACCGGAACAGGGAACTGAATGACCAACAGCTCAAGAGACCAGATAACACAAACCTCATTTTCCCCTTTTTTTTGGTAACCAAACCAAACACCTACACAGCGTCCAAGAGTGGGGAACACACGGTTGTACCCAGGCTGCTGGGGAGAAACAGAGCAAAACAGCACCCCCACCCCCAATTTTTAACCCCAATATTGAACTTAAGTGCCTGAAGTCCTCCTAAGCAGGTCTGAGTTGGCACATACCCACCCTTATTTGACGATCTCCTTCAGAGCACAACCAAGGGCCGGCTTACTGGAAACGACATCTTTATTCCCCAGCCCCTCATGCCTGCTCCATGACTGTCTGCAACGGTTTACAACAGATAATGGTAACACACTGAGTCAGTGGGATGAGACATTTCAAGCTGCTTAGGAAAAAAAGAGTCTTAGTCAGATAAATATTAGTAAATTGAGCAAGCGGGGCTACGTGATATTGCTGATTAATACATGGCTTGTGTACAGTACGAAAAAAATTCTCACCAATTGAGCAAAGATGCTTCCGCTGCTGCCCTTGTTTAAATTAACCCAAAAGCTGCTGCCCTTGTTTAAATTAACCCAAAAGCTCCAGCCTTGCTGTGTTTCATTTGCTGTAATCATTAAACAACCTTGGTGGCCTTCGTCTCTCTGGCTGAGACCTTCCCCAGGGAGCTGCCCCTAAAAGAAGAGCTTCTTCACCTGAACTTGGCCATCTCGGAGTGAAGTACCTGAGCTCCCTCTGTTCCCGTGGAAAGACCTGAACACCCCCAAAGTGAGATTGAGCCCCCTCACAGGGTGTCTCCATCTCAGGCAGCTGCCCCTGATGGGCTCCATATGCCTCCAAGAGGTCCTGCCTGCAGAGGGACCGGCAACCACCACTTAACCAGTGGGGTTTGGGGGGATCCAATGGCATCAGTTTGTCCCAGGACATTTCTGAAGGAAAATATTCTGAAAATAACAAGGAGAATACCAAAAACTTCCCAGAGATATTCTGGAATAGTCTGATCAAAAAAAAGAAATACATTTTAAGGAGTATGAAAATGGGAAATAATGGGAAAAAAATGTGAAAAGCATGGAAAAAAACCACTGCTCCTCACAACCTTTCTGCAGTAGCAACCCACACCCTTTGATTACGGCTATTTAGGTTTTTTTTGAGTACAAGTTTCCTAGGAGACCTGGTGGTCACTATACTGAGCTCTAGCTGGACGTGCCTGAGGATACAGCTGCACCCTAATATAAACTTGGAGGGCAGCAATTTACAATGCAAGAGCATATGTTCCTCTGTTACTGATCGACTTCAGCTGGCAGGGTTACAATGTCAATCCTGTAAGCCAGCTTTTTTCCCTACAGATGTCATGTTTAAATCATTATATTACAAGAAGTTGTACGGCCTTGAGCCTCCACTTTCCTCTGCTACTGAGAGGCCGGCGTAATGCCGGGGCCCTTCTCCAGGGACAGGCTGCTCGGAGAGGAGATGATCTGGGATGTCTCTGGGATTACAGAGCAACAACAGGAATAAAAACACGATGGCAGTGTGAATGCTGGTTACCCTGCAATAGCTGATAGCTGCAGTGTGAGCTCCTGCATCTCTTGGGAGGGAGATGCGATGTCGGGGCCAGCCGGAGAGCTCGGCAAGCTAAATGTGTTGCTAAATCCTGCAGGAAAGCTAGTAGGTCCCGCCGATGGGCATGTGGGGAGACCTTCCGAGAGGTAAATCAGCAGCCCCCCTTTTTTTTTTATTTTTTTCTCAGCTGTGACCTCAGACTGTGGGCTCCTCCTGGCAGCGCCTGCGTGGCTGCTGTCCTGTGTTACTGTGACTCAAGTAGCTAAGGCAACCCGATGTTGCCAGCAGCAGGGTACATGACGCCTCAGACTCTGAAACGATGATCAAATCCCTTCTCCAGAGCAGGCACTCACTTAAGGGACATGTGCCGTGGCAGAGCCAGCGACCCAGCCTGCAAAAGCTGGTGCCACCAGCCCATCCATTGAGGCTGAGTGTGGCCACTCCATCCCACACCCATAAAAAAAATGCCTATACACAACACACGCACATTACAAGCACCTCCCCACTGAGACCCGATGCTATTCCCTTTGCTGGGGAGGGGGCTGAAGCCACACTTTCATGCCAAATTGCCACATGGGCTTTTAAAAATGCCCTTACTGGACTAGAAATTGCTTTGGGGCAAAGTGGAGTATGGTACCAGCATCCCTCGTGAGTGTGGGAAGAGGGAGATGGCCACATGGGATGAGGCTCCAGTGAATGAATGTCAGTGCATTTCCCATCACCTCCCTCTGGTTAACACTCTCCATTTTGTTATTTTCCCCCCCTTTCTAAGAAGAGAGTCAAATTTCTAAATTTTCACATTCCTGCAGATTTCTTGTATTTTGGGGGTGTAACGAAGGGCTGGTGCCTGACAACCTTTTTTAATGACAGCCACAGTAGCTGTATTTGGGAGCTCACACACTCCTGAGGCACAGGCATCATGATGTGGTGGGCTGCAAGAAAAGAGTCTCTTCTCTTGCTCTTAGAATCACAGAATCATAGAATCGTCTAGGCTGGAAGAGACCTTTCAGATCATCAAGATCATCAGCCTAACCCTGACAAAACCCAGCACTAAACCATATCACTAAGCACTACATCTACCCGTTTTTCCAATGCCTCCACGGATGACAATTACACCACTTCCCTGGGCAGCCTGCTCCAATTCTTGATAACCCTTTCAGTGTAAAACTCTTTGCTGGTAACACGACTAAACCAAACTAAACTAAACCCGAACTAAAGGCAGCAACAGGATTCTCCCAGCCCCAGCTTGGACAGAGACAGCAGCAGTCACCTGAACTGCAATCACCCAGCGCTCTTATTAGTTAAAGCTGCGTCATGGCCCTTAATTAGCAAAAGCACCCACTACCTACATGTATTCAAGCCTCCCTGTGACACTTGTCCCATGCTTGTCCCAAGCTTTGGTGCCAGGGTATGGTGCAGGGCTGCATCGCGTCTCTTACCCCTCTCCACAAGCACTGGAGGTGAAATTAGCACTCTGCTGTCACCTCCTCATTTAAGTTATTAACCCTTATTACTTAAAAAATAAGGCAATATACATGTTTTTTCTTTTTCCAAGCAAAGCTAATGCTATATACTTGTAACAGTAGTGACCAGCTACCACAGCATGCACTAGGATTGGGGCTGTGCTGTTTACTTGTAAGCAATTGCCACGTTTCCCAGGTCCAATTGCTCTGAGCTCCTTGAAGCTCTCTGTTCTTTCCTGAGACATGTTCCAGTAGGAGATTGCCCATGATTTGACTTTACTGCCCAGAGTCACCTTTGCTTTCTATCTCAGTAAAGGTAAATAGGCTTTAAAACCTACTTTATGGAATTTTTGCCTGGTCACAATGCCAGAGTCCTAAAATTTTGATATTTCAATGCACTGGACTTTCCTTTTATGAGGTTATACTCTTCACAAGCCCGTGCTATTTAAAAAAGTGGAGCCTTCCTACAATGGACATACATTGGAAAACAGGGTCCCTGAACCTACCTTTTTCTATACTGTGAGCATTTTTTTTCCACATTTTTTCATAATAATCTTTTCTTTTTCTAGCAGTTTTGTAATTTGGCCAGTGCTAAGACAAGTTGACTGCGCTGACAGCTGGGGGAGGCTTTGAAATTTTCAAAATGATGTTTAAATGTGTAAGAAACATCACTCAGATGAAAGCAAAATCAGAAAGACAGAGACCAAAGCGGGCTGCTGACCCCGCATCCACAGATGCAAGTTTCATTTAAAAGTGAATTTACTTTTTTTTTTAACTGGACCTTTTGAAGCAAGGTGTGCACAAACATGCCAAATCCTGCAGCCTTTCCACACCGGGAGCCTTCCTCCAGATGTTCCTTGTATGCTCCTGACTTGCTGCCTTGTTTTTTCGCTCTTTTTGAAGTGGTGTCCCATTTCCTGTGCACAAAGACCATTCCCTGTTGTATTTTGGAGCCCAATTAAAAATATTGTAATGATTTCTGCTTAAGATCCAGCTCTGCTCCTGGCTAGCTCCAGCTCCCTTGTTCTTACGGGGCCTTCTGGACAGGAACTTGCTGTTTTACAGAGCAGACCAGCATTTTGTCCAGAAAATGTAGCTGTGCAGCCTGATGGTTAGTCAATCAAAACAAACTGTATCACACTAAAAAGTGAGCTATAGTGAAGGGAAAAGTCCGCGGCTCTTCACACCAGGACGCAGCCATCCGTATGGTCTGCGGCTGCTCCCTCACTCCCCGAGCAGTGATGGCCAGTGTGGTCTTCCCAGGGCGATCCCCGTCCCGTCCCACCCTGAGAGACTCAGCCAAACCATTCCCGGCTCATTCATCAACCCCGAGAGCATCGCACAGACCCCCGCTTTGTTCTGTCCCTCCCCACAGATGTGCACGCTGCCGTGAATTATCAAAGCGCGGCTGTAAACTCCAGCCGATGAGTGATTTGCAGCGGAAACGGGTTTGGCTGTAGGTCTAATTTGTTCCCAGGAATGGGCTTCTGACCCTGCTGAAGTCCCCGGGAGCGCCGCCAAGCTCTTCAAAGGGGCCAGGCCATGCTTTGTAAATTCACCTCTGGGGTTTGGCTTGCAAACACCTATAGAGGTGTTGGGTCATTCATGAAAAATGATGGAGGGGAAGAGGGCTCAAAGTCCAAAAGGTGATGCTGAACAAAGTACATAGCTGTGCAAATACTGCTTTGGAAACAGTGTGAATAAGTTCATTAAGTGCAGCCCTGCCCTTGGCAGCAGTATGGAGGCAATGGCTAGGAAGCTGGATCAGTCTTGTGTCAACTATCATAAAAGGGTGACAAAATGAATGGTGTACAAGAGGAAGGGACTGCAGGCTTGCACGTGCTTCTTAAATATCACTTCCAACCGCCACAGCCTTTACTGATTTCCCCGTAGCGCTGGGCTCTGGCCAGACTATAACAAACCGTGGTGCCTTCCCTGTTAGGAGGGAGTGGGATGGGGGGAAGAAAATGGGATAAATCTGGTGATTGCAGGGGACAAAAAGAAGATAAGGGGGAGCAGTGTTAATGCAAAACTGGAGTAGTGAGGTGCCCCGAGGAAAGAATGCAGGAAGGGCTGATGGTGATGGTGCGGAGCCGGCTGGATGTGAGACTTCAAATGAACCTGGTGGGGTTGGCCAGGTCCTGGGGCAACCAGGGGCTAGGGCCCAAGACAGATGCCCATGGGGTGCCTGTGGGAGACGGTGGTGGCCTGCCACAGGCTGGGCTCAGGTCCCGCTGTGTCAGGTGGAGCTGGTGCCAGGGCAGACCCAGTGTGGCAGAGGTGCCGGTGCCCAGGACCACAGGGACATGGTTTTGGGAGCACCGTGTAGCCCAGAATGGACCTGAGTTGCAGTGGGAAGTGCTCAGAGGGGCAAAATGGGGGTGCATCAGGTCACAGTGGCCCCATCCTCACCTCTGCTGGGCAGAGGAAACACATGGGCAGTGGGGGGGGGGGCAGAATTGGGGTCCCCTAACGGGATGGCCGCTGTCCCCCAGCCCACTGCGGCAGCTGAGATGGGGGCCCTCGGGGAGGCACCCGCCCGCCGAGGCGGGGCAGCATCCAGCATCCTCCCCTTTGCTCCCGGGGGACCCCCCCTTGCCGACCCCCCGCCTCCCCGCAGCCCAGCGGCCGACGGGCGGCGGCGGGCGGGGAGCGCGGCCCGGGGGGGCGGGCGGGAGGCGGGGCGGCGAGGGGGCGGCGGGCCGGGCTCCCCGGGGGAGGCACCGGAAGGCGCCCGGCGCTGATTCATTGCAATAAATTGTTCCCGTCGCGGCGGGGCTCGGTCATCGCCGCCCGAGACGGAGCCGGGGCCGCAGCCGCAGCCGCAGCCGCAGCGGAGCCGCCGCCGAGGAGGGAGGATGAAGATGCAAGCCGAGGTGATCCGCGAGGGCGAGCTGGAGAAGCGGAGCGACAGCCTTTTCCAGCTGTGGAAGAAGAAGCTGGTGGTGCTGACCAAGGACAGCCTCAGCCTCTTCCCCGACGGGCACAAGCGGGCCAAGGGCAAGGAGTTGGGCTTCGGCTCCATCCTCAAGGTGGACTGCGTGGAGCGCACGGGCAAGTACATCTACTTCACCATCGTCACCAAGGACCGCAAGGAGATTGACTTTCGGTGCCCGGACCAGAGCTGCTGGAACGCCTCCATCACCATGGCCCTCATCGACTTCCAGAACAAGCGGGCCATCCAGGACTTCAAGAGCCGCCAGGAGATGGAGCAGGCGGCGGGCGCCCAGGAGCGGCGGCTGGCCCGGGCGCCCTGAACCGCCGCCCCCCCGCCCCGGCCGGACCGGCCCCAGGTGAGCTCCTCCGACGCCCACAACGCGCTCCTGCCTGGGCTTTTAATTTTTTTTTTAAAAATTTTTATTATTCCCCTCCCGCCTGTTTTGGGAAATAAGCCGGGGACGGGTGGCGGGGCTTCCCTGGCACACCTCATCCCTTTTTTTTTTAACCGGAGGGACCCCCCCGGCCCTGCCGCCGCCTCTCCGGCCCGTCAGGGTGCCCGGCCGCACCCCGAAACCGGGGCATGCTGCCCGGCCGCTTCAGCACAGGAGTTTCGGGGCTCGCTCCCCCTTTCCTGATGTGGTGCTGGGAATTTCTGGTGGGAGCCGAGCTTACGCAGGGCCCTGAGAATTGCGGCTACTGGGTGAGGAAATAGGAAATGGCACTTGGCAGTGCTTTCCTCACAGAATTTGCTAAAAATACACTATCAGCAGAAATACATGCTGAACGCTTATTCTGCATTTAAAGCCCCCCTTTTTTTTCTGCCCCGCTGTCCAGTTCATTTAACTAACCTGTTCTCTCTTGCTGCCTTTAGAGTATACCACTGGATGATAAACCAGATCAAGTGTCTTGGACTGAAATGGGACAGGGTACCAATGAAGGAAAGCGAAGAAGAGAGCTGGAAGCAGCTTGGTTTTCTCCAAGCCTGTTGAGGCTGCTGAGCAAAGAGCCCTGAGCTTTGCCTGAGATGCATTTAAAGAAAAACCAAAGACTTTTGTAAAGGACTTCTAGCGAAGCGTCCACGTGTTTGGAGTGGCACAGCTTTGCGAACAATTATCTTCTATTTATGAGACGCGAGGAAGATTCAACACTGACTGGTGGTGTTAAACACAATTTAAATTATTTGTAGTATCTATATTTGTATTTATTTTGATGAATGTCTTTTAGCAGTTACTGGTCTTAATATTGCTTTTGCATTAATATGTCCATTCCAAATAAATTACTTGAAATGTTCACTTTTTATTAGTATACTCTGGACTAGTGTAACTTTTGTTGGTGCATGTTTGTGGAGTAGGCAGTGGTGTAAGTGGCTTAAAAAGAGTGGGTAAGCTCAGCTTTTTGGTGCCCCGGACTGGGCAGTGGGAGGTGGCGAAAACCCAGATAACCCATTTGCGTTTGACCTCGTCTCCCGTTCGGGGTTGATGTCTGTCCAGTTCTGGTCAGTGGTGGAAATAGAAAAGCCTACCACAACTTGGATAAGTGCCGCTTTTGAAGTGTTTTCCCATATAAATGAGTAATGGTGGCTACAGAAGGCGCAAGAGCTCCCTGTGACGATAAAACGCTGCTGTCTGCTAATGCCCCGGCCCCCATAGCTTAGTGCTGTTCTAAGGCAGAAAACTGGATTCTTGATTTCAGACTAACACAGCGCTGACGCTCCATGGGATTCCCCAGCTTTGCACCAAAGCAAGCTGAACTCCTCACTCTCTTTTCTTCCTCCACCTCTGCACTCTCTAGATTGAGTTAAATTTCTACAGGATAACTGGGAAGAATGGAGACGGTCTTTACTCTGATAACACCTGGACCAAGAAGTTTGGAGAAAAAAGCAGCTTTTTTTTTTTTTTTTAATAAAACTACTTTTTTTTTAAAAAAAAAAAAGTTTTATCTTGTGAGGTTCAACTAGTTAGCATCGCTAACTAACCCGGGCTTCCTCGAGAGCAATGCTGCAGTACATGACTCAGCTCTGGCAGTCAGGACTACGAGCTTAGCAGGCAAAGTACTCACTACTAATGCTCCAGAGTTAGTAATTTCAATCAGGTAATTTCCCCCTCCCAATCTCAGTGCAATTCTTGCAGGAGACTTTGTACTAGAGGAAGTTGCAAAGTATGTCATTCCAAGTAGCCTGTAGTAAGAGCAAGAGACAGTCAGTACAGGGAAAAAAAGAAAAAAAAAAACCAACAACTTGGAAGGAGGGTTGGCCCCGGTTTCTGGAAGCAGCAGGGAGACTCTGGCACTGCAGTGTGCTGTCGGGGCTTTGCATCCTCCTTGCACGCTGCTGGCAGCGGCTCCGGCAGGGGCAGGTTGCACATGAGTGAGCTGCGGATGTAGCGAACGCTTGGCCATGGTGTTTTAGAGCCTTTGACTTCAATTCCTCTCTAGCATAAGAAGGCCAGAGGGGCATCTAATGGAGCAAATTGACACTCAAAAGCAGATGTGTTTTACCTTGATTTTCCTCAGTACCATTGCAGGGGGGTGAACTAAAAGGCCAAACCAGAATAGGGGCACTGGCTCCCAATCCCCTTAGCTTTGGTGAATCCAAGCAGGAATGCTGCCTGACAACAGCTGAGGATCTGGAGCTATTGCCTACAATGACAGCTACTGCTGCAGGGGGAAGGGGGGGGGGACCTGATAGCTCCTGGGGTCCTGCAGCCACCAGCTGCTCCAGCGTGGCTCCAGGGCCTTTGCAAACCAATTTGTCCCTTACTCTAGATGCAAATGTTGATGAAAGGCAAACTATTGTTCAAACAGTTTTATTCCAGGTTGACCATGGCACAGGTTTATAGAATCAAAAATATAACTCAAGAACATCTTTAGTTCTATGGAAAAAGTAAGGAGGTTACTTTCTTCAAGCTGAGTTATTGGCTTTTCATCTCTCTCAGCGGGATTTTACTCTTTAAGAGGTAAACAAACAACCCTATATTGACAATTAGCTGTAAATAGCCGAAGGAGGAGACTCCAAAATGTCTGTATAGAACTCCACCGATGGTGGGGCCCACGGTCCGGGTCAAGGGCTGCACCGAGGCACAAATCCCGAGCATGGTACCTAGGAGAGATGGCAGAGACAAGCAGACATCAGGGTGAGGGCAAGTCTTGGGATGGGAAAGTGAAGAAGAGCGTGTGGGATTCCCTTTGGCCCTGATGCCATTCCACTGCAGTAGTAGCAAATCACTTCAAATAATCTCTTGCATTAATTTATAGAGGTCCAATTAGGGTTTGTTAAGGCTAAGGACTCCTGGAGGCACGGGGACTCGTCTCCACCACAAGCCAGCTCAGCTCTTTACTGAGTGGTCCGGATGATCATAATGCTCCTCATAAAGCAAGCCGGTGCTCACTGCTGCCTTCACCGGGCTCCAAGGATGCTGTTGGCCCCAGAAGATGCTTCCGAACATCACACACACCAGGGCTCGTAACTTCTGCATGGGGTAAGGGATGGAGAGGTGATTTCTAGGGTCATGTTCAAGACTCCCAAGCAAATTACGCAGATTCTTCCAATATCATAATTACCCAAGCTGCTATTGCCATCAATTCTCTAGCGTGGGACAGAGGAACAGCTCTCGAGGGCTTAGCAGGAGCGAGAGGCTTAGGTCTAACTAGGTCTTTAAGAATAAATAAATAAAACCACAGATAAAGACTGAACCACCTTGAGATACTCCCCCCACCTCCCCCCTTGCAAAAAGAACGGATATTTCAATTTGGATGGAAATGCGAGCCCTTCACCCGGCTGGGCCGGTTTCCCCTCCAGCAGCTCTCCCATTTGCATTGTTAAC
The DNA here is from genome assembly GCA_947846985.1 of Fratercula arctica. Lineage (NCBI taxonomy): Eukaryota > Metazoa > Chordata > Aves > Charadriiformes > Alcidae > Fratercula > Fratercula arctica. The sequence continues at coordinate 17,425,030 of CANTUZ010000005.1, forward strand.
AGGAACCTGGTGGATGGGGAAGCACCTCCAGTTTGGCAAAGGCAATTTTTTTTTCCACGTGCAGACGGATGGCCAGGATGTCCCATGGGATGCAAAGATGTCCCCCATGCACCCGTCTCACTCTTTTGTCTTGCAGTCTTTGTGTAGGATGGCTATCGCTCAGAGGAGCAGAAAATACCCGGCTGGCCAGAAAATCATTAGCCCCCAAAACTGGGAGGAAGGGCAAGCTGGCAGCATAAGCAAGAAACTTGTGCCCTGCTCTGAAGTGATAGTTGCGATTATTTTTTAATTTATTTTAATGTCAGTATAATTATTTGGACTGTTGGCATCAATCTTCCACCAAGACATGTGTTGAGGCACTGTCACTGCACAAGGCCAGCAGTGTCTGGGAAGGATGAGGAGGATGCTCTCCCGCATGTAAGAAGATGTGGAGCCGAGTGCGATATCTACCGTGGGTAGCCATGGGGAAATGATCTCTGGCTCCAGGAGAGAAGAGGTAGCCAGGTGTTTGCATAGTGCCGGCCAGCAACTGCTGGGCTTTTATCAGCATGCTTAAAATACCTGTGCAATGAGCCCGAGCCGAGGGCGTAGCCATGCGGAGAGGGAAATCTCCCGGGAAGCGCTGCCGAGCGCTCCTCCCGCGCATGGGAACACAAAGGTGATGGGCGGGACCTTGCCTTGACCCTTTGCCAATGGGAACCATCCCACAACCACCAAACTTTCTGGGCAGGTTTTGCAATTATTTTTTCCCCTCTAGGTATTTGAATTAAACTAATTACTACGTACAATTGTCAAACTGGCTCTTATGATTGAGAAGGCATTTTTCTTCCTTTCCTTTTTTTTTTTTTTTTTCCTTCTGGAGCAGAAATCCATCCTCTTAAAAGACTGGTCTCTCTCTCTGCACTTCTCCAACATGTTGCTGAGAAAGATAATTTCTATTTAATGGGCTTAAATTAGATCCCTCGTGTCAGACACCCTCGAGCTTTGGGACACTGTAAATCTCGTCTCTGCAGCGTGGCCCTAGCTCTGTTTCAAAGCTGCACTTGCGATGGGTCTCATTTAAGGCAAGACCTTTAACTGGGGCAAAGTCACCACGTCAGCAGAAAAATTCCTGCATGGCTTTGCGCAGCTCTGCCAACGCACATGCTCACCTTCCTCATCACAGCTATCCCACTTGCTGAACCTTCCCCGCCCTTTTTTTTACTCCCTCCCCAGCTTTTTTCCCCCCTTTTCGCATACCTGGCATGACCTGTCCCGGCTGGGCGCCCATCCTCCCCTCCTCTCCTCCCGCAGGTTTCAGGGTTGGGTGCTGGCGGCTGCCCAAGCCGGGCGGCTCCATCCCTCCTCCCACCCTGCGCTGTGCCGGAGCGCCCCGGCTTGCCCTCCTTTCCAGCTCACATCCTGTTGCCAGGCTCGGATCATGGTGCTGGCCCAGATCAGCCCCGCACCCGCGGGGCAATCGCGGGGGCTAATTTAATGATTAGGTCATCGCCGCCAGCAGCCGCCTTCAAAACCAGCAAAGCCCGAGCAAAGCTTGGGGGTTCAATGCTCCAAGAAGCCCTGCCTGGCTGCAAGCTTTCCTCCTAAGGTTTTGCCCCTGACGTGCAAATAAAATCACGAAACGTGGGCCCGTTACGCAGGGAGGCTCTGCGGGGCTTCCTCCCTCCCTCCTTCCCCCGAGGGCAGGGGGGTCTGTGCAGGAACAAGACCTCCGTTCTCGGGGAGGGAGTGGGGTTGACAAGGAGTGCTTGTGCGGATGGAAATCCCCCTGGGCTCGAGGTTCGCCCTCCCACCAGCTCGCACACCCCCAGCTGAACAGCACGTGTGCATGGGGCGGAATTTTCCCTTCCTGCCTTTGAAGATGAGGAGAAGGGCCGGGGCGGGGGAGAAATATCAAAGCGAAACGAATTAAATCATTTCCGCTCTCTTGCCTTCAGTGTAAGGCCCCAGCCATAAGCAAAGAGCAAGTGGCAAACTCATCATCCTCGGTAGGAAGCGACCTTGGATCGGTCCTGAAAGCAGGATGATGGGTGCAAGGGATGGTGCCACCCTACGTCCCACAGCTCCCTTACTGAGACACCTATTTGAAAGGCAAGGACGAGTGACTCAGTGTCTAGCAAGGGCGGACAGGTTGTCCCTCTTGCAACTCCCCATCCGCTCCAGCCCCACAATGAGATGGACACCTGAGCTCGGCCCAACCTCCAGCTCCTCGGAAAGCCTCTCCCTGGCCCAAAGAAAAACCTCCACGGGCTCTGCTGGCCCCAGGCTGGCAAAAACATCAAGAAAAGACAGCAGCAAGGCTCAAAAGTCGTGTTTCCAAAGGCAAATTCCCTAACATGTGATTTCCTTGCATTAACTAAAAGTAGTTACAAGCTAGTGCTCAGGTTTTTGATGTGGAGACAGTGGGGCTTTTTCACAAAGCCGTATTTTCACACTCTTAGAAAAGTGTGGATTTCTAAAACGTACCACCAAAATGCTCGCTTTGCAGAGCCGGTCTCGGGCTCGCATAGGAAGGAGCAGCTTTTTAGGCTGCTGCACGGGTGGAGCAGCCATTGCGGGGTGCCACCCACGGCCAGAGATGGATGGCAGGCATTTTAATAGCCGCATTTCTCTGCGAGACACCCACGCCGCCACTGCCGCAGCTGCTGTGGGGAGGCAGCTCGCCGGGACGCGGCTCTGCTGTGTCAGGCATTCCTGCCTTCGCCCCGGTCCCTGCCTGGGTGCATTCAAAACAAGCTCAAACCCATTGGATGCCTCTTCCCTCAGCAACGTTGCAAGGAGGAAGCGGGGTTTGAAAGGAAAGGGCCAGGGAGAAGCGGTGGAGACAAAGTTTTCCCCCAGCGCCACAATCCTCCACGCCAGCAGCATCCCTCCTTGGCATGCCCAGTTTCGAGCCAGCCACAACTCTGCAATTTGTAGTAGCACTTGTCACGGCATCAGCCCAGGATGGATGGTCAGAAGAAAGCCCTGCATAGTCCATGGCTCTCCCAGTGTCCCATGAGCCCCTCCTGACTGTCCCCACCACCCTGCAGGCTGCCTCCGTCCTGCCCTGCCATCCTGCCTGCCACGCAGAGATGTCCGTTCCGCCGAGGCGCAGGCTGACCTAACAACATACGCAAGCGGGGAGCAGGGTGAGGCAACTAAACCCATTTTCCTCTCTGACCGAATCTTGCCTCCGGGCTTTAAAAGCCGAGCAATGCTCCAGTTTTCCTCACAAAGCCCCGTTGAGAAGAGCCTGGATGAATTCCAGCTCGGCTATGGATCGCAAAGCCGCTTGGTGCCCTTCCCCCCTGGCTCTCCCTCCTGACATGAACATTGCTCCAACTCATGAAACAGCAGATTTTCTTCCCATCTGAGCAGAGGGGCTGGGACGTCCCCAGTCCTCGCCTCCCCAGGACCTCACCTAAGTGGTCCTCCCAGGTAGAAGTGTCACACTCAGAAATCACGGGCTCCCAGCATTTGTAGGAGATACGGTCTTCAGCTCTACAAATAAACCACTGAAGTGACATTTAGAAAAGCTCTTCATCCAGAAGCATCTCAAAAGTGCTTTATAAACTTCACTAATGGGCTGCACAAACTATAATTCCCATGCGTCTATGCAGAGGTATCTGCTGAGACGGCAGCTAGCAAAGATGAAGGGTGCTAGAGCAGAGACACTCTCAGATACCTGGTGAACGTGGCTTTGGGACAAAACCCCGAAAGAGCTTGAGCAAAAGACACCAAACTGGGTTAACCCAACTCCACTCTGGGACAAACTCAGCAAGGCTCCCATGACAGTAACGCAGGCATATTTCCTTTGTTGACAGAAGAAAAAACCACAGGTATAAAGATTTGTGTGTCTACCACTGCATCTCAGCCCCCTTGTATAGAGCAAGACAGTAACTCTATGACTGAAATGGTCAAAATGTAGAGAGGGGGGCAATTACCGCATCAGGCAAAACGTGTTTCCAAAGAGTCATCCAGAATACCCTCCTGAGATGCCCTAAGTTAAAAGGCATGAATAAACAGCCCCCTCAGTCACCCTCACGGTGGAAAAGCAGCTTCTTCAATTTTTTTTTTCTTGAACATATCTTGGGTTCACATGGAAAGGAGAGTTTGGGAGAGGCTTCCCTTAATGCGTCCGGCACTACGGATGTCAGCACAGGACTGGAAGCCCTGGGTCGCGGGATGCTTGCTCAGTGTTGTTCAAGCACATCCTGTGTTAGCCCCACCGGTCCCCGTTCATCCGCTCTGCTGACACCCACTGCATGCAACTTGCCAAGTCAGATTTGCTGGGCAATTGGGCATTGGCCATGAATGTGCCCCAGTGCTCGATAGCAGTGGTGTGAGCTGGGAAGTACCTGGCGGACTCAAAAATGAGAAAAGACCAGCCTGATCTTTTTTGATGAGTCTTACCGGTGTCGGAGGAGGGGACAGCCTTGGTGAGGATGCTGTCGGTGATGGTGCCCAGCATGCTGAAGGCGAACACCAGTGGCACCGCAACGATGCAGTAGTGCCACACAGTCCTCATCAGGGCCTAAGGGACAAGACAAAATGGACCACGGATGATTAGAGAGCACAAGCGGTGGCTTTGTGGCAAGAAACAACCTGGAAAAACATCACGAGCCAAACCCATGACTTAGGTAAATTGTGAGAGCCACAACTTATACATGATGGTGCAGCCCTGGCCATTTCAGGGTCTTTCATAGCCCACCATTTGTCTGCAGCAAATTATTCCAAGCATGCAGTGCAAGTAGCAAATGATACCCTACAATCTGGCAGCACGTTTCTCTGGCACTGCTGTGGGTATTTTTAGCGTCTGGGAATTAGTGACGTCCCTGCACCCTTCCCCCCCGTCTTCTGTCTCTTGTCCAACTCCTGAGGAAACATTGAACAGCAGATGCATGTGGTGTACTTCAGGAAGCCTCCATTACTTATACAAAACAGCCTAGAGAAGGCATTTCAGTTCATTATCATAAATAATTAAAACTAAACTAAGCTTGTCGAAATAAATGAGCGCGGTGCATTGTGTAACGCCGTACCTTTGGGATTTCTAATCCTGTTCTGCTGCTTCCTTCCTAATAAATTCACCAAATTCAGTAATCTGGAATAGGTCTTCTGGCCATAAGTGCACATTAGCGAGCATAATTAGGGAGAGTAATGATTTTGTTATTGCACATATTCTTAGCGGAGATATCCCTCCAGCTGTTTAATACTGAAACAAAAGCGGTGAATCTCCCTAAGCCGTGGGGCTAGAGCGGCTCTCGGCTCATTCACAAGCCCTGCTGGTCAAATGAATGGATTTCTCTGGGGCATGGAAAGGAAATTCCCCCTTTCTTGCAAGTCTCCTGCCCTCACCCATGTCTCAAGGTGTGTTATTGCGGCTGGAAAGCATTTCTGTCACTGGTTTAGCCAGAAGTTTCATTCTCTGGCATTCTCTCTACTAAGACCTGGTCCCTGCCTCTCGGCTACAGAAGATGGAGAAGCCCAGAGACATTCGCTCACTAATGACTTGGAAATACTGAGGTTTGTTCCTAGCTCCCCTCTAGACTCACACACAGCCAGGTTTCTCTCCTCAGAGGGGCTCTTTGCCTACGTTTTGTTTAAGATCTAGGCATTTCTGATTAAGGAACCAGAGAACAAAGACAGAGGAACAGGTATTTGGTACATAAACATTTAGGCAGAGGGAGAATAATTCCTTGCTAGGGCAAATGTCATCGCAGGATAACTTTGCAGCGCTCATAGGAAAGAACAGCTTTAACTCTCCCCTGCCTTGTATGAGTTCCCTCATGGGCTGAAGCAAGTGGGCAGAAAAGAGCTGAGCCACGTCTGTGCCTCCTGTAAAACCAGGGGAAATGGCTCCTCGCTCCTCTGGGACTCGGAAAGGACGGCACCTGGCAGAGCCCGGTCTCTGCTACTCCTCAGCCGCTGGGTAGGTAGCAGTCTTTTTGACCTGAGCAGATCTGATGGCATCTTTCAGGTGAGGGAGGCAGAACCAGGAGTTTCAGCAGACAGGCTCAAAAAGCAAACGCCTGGGAAACGCAGACAGCGAGGCAGGACAAGGCACAGCCGAGCCTTCAGACAAAGAGAAAAACTTCCCCGTCGCAACCGCCAAGCCCTCCTACACCCCTGCCCACGCGCTCCCGGCTTGCATCTGCACATCAGACACCATCTCTCCCCTCCTCTCCTTTTCCAGGTGTTATTTTGAAGCTCCCAGCCCACCCCTTCTCTTCTCCAGCTGCCGATTGCTGGGAACATCCTGCAACCTCTTCCCAGCTGCACTGTCGTCTGTCTGTCCGTCTGCTGCCGCTGGTGCCCACCTTCCAAAAACACCTCAGCCCACCTCCCAGCGATACGAAGTTATGTTTCAGAGTGTCTTTTATTAACAGCTAGCTTTTCTCCTTACTTCCACCCTTTGGAGAGGGGAACTGCCTCGTTTGGAGGCCAGATGCAGCAAGGGCACAGCAGGCGGGATGCTCCTTCACCGGCAGCTGTGCAGGATTAAAAGCTTCACGCATTAATCTCTGCATTTGGGGCCTGCCGCTGTGACGGCAGTCATCCCCACCAAGACAGAAAGCCACCCCAGAAACGGATGTTTTCTCGGCAGCCGCTCAAACAGAGTGCTTTTTAATAAGGCGTCCCCGGTGAAGAGGATCACAGCTGCGTTTGCCTATGAATAGTTCTCATGGGAAGTCATCGCTGACCCTTGTCCCCAGGCCTGTGCTGTCAGGATGTCCACAGCCCTCCGGGCTTGGCGTAATTGCCAGCTCTAAAATGATTTCCCTTCCCGGCTTCCCTCCCCGCACAGCTGATGTGAGCCTCCCCGTGCTGAGGCACTAGGCACTGCAAGCAGGGCTGCCCCATGCATCTCTCCTCTGCCTTTGAGGTTTTCTCTCCTACCTCCATCCCCTCCAGCTTTCCCTTTCAGTGAGAGCTCAGTGCACAAAAGCCATTTATTTTTTCCATGTTGTCCCTCTGCCTGATTCCCATGGGACTGGGCTTCAGAGCAGGGAGCCAGTCCCAGCGGCACCTTGCTCTGCACCTGGTTGGGGGTGTTCCAGGTGGGCCAGGTCCACCTTGGTCCCTCCTAATTGCTTCCACCCATGACCAATAAACAACGGTGAGACCTTCAAAGCCCTTCCTGCACCATGCTCAGGAGCACCAAGCCCTGTGCAGATGTCCCATGCTAAGGTGGCACATGGATGTCAGCCAAAAACACATGACACCAGCCAGGAAGGACCCTTCCCGAGCATCCCACCGCCTGGTAGCACCTCCATGAGCCTCAGAGTCCCAGAGAGCGGGACCGTGTTCCATCTGCAAAGCCAATCCTTTGTCTGCATCTATCCTCCCTTCCCAGTCTCGTCTTGGACACGTGATTTAGCCTCAAATTAGCAAAGGTGTGTAGTTGCCTCATCTCATCCATGCAGCTGGGAACCACGAGCCACAATACCCTCCAGGATTTATCCCTGACCCCCCTGTGGCTGTAGTGTGGTTGTGGGAATGACACCCATCCTACCCACGCCGGCGGGAGCACTGGTGCCCTGGTAGCAAGGCTTGAGGCCAAATCCTGCAAGGAACGTCAAAAGGCTGACACAGCTCGATCGTCCTTTGGGCCCATCTTGCTGACAGGGACCGGTGTTCACCCTTCCTCTGTACCCATCGCCTGGGCAGAGCTATTGGTTCCCCAAATGTGGCTTATCTGAGCAAACACGATTACCGGCAGAGCTGCCTACGTCAACTCGGTTTTCCAATTACCATTTGAGATTGGCATCAACTGTCGCCCATGCAGACACAACTGGCAATGGGTAACATCACTCATCCCCCAAAGGGAGCAACAAGATTATTGCCTTGCTACCTCCTTCCCCAAATACTCTCCGCTTGGGGGAATTAGGCAAAAATAAAGCCCCAGAAGAAAAGCACACAACCTCTGCTGTCTCGCAGTAGCGTACAACCGCAATGATTTTCCCCCCATAATCTTCATTTACTTTCTGGGTAGTTCAGGAAATGTAGTCACTGACAAGACTGAGGGCAGGATTTCTATGCAAATCCAGTGACTCAGGAGGGACTTAACGAGTTTCTGTGTGAGATTAATTATTTTTTTAAAATCCCTGTAACTATTACTCATGTGGCTTTTTGTCGTTATTTGGCGTGGTGCTTACACTGAGCGCCGCGCTGTTTGCACAGAGGCCCAGGAGAGCTGGTTTCCCCTCCAGGGACCACCCAGCAAAGCTGGTGGTGGCTTTTCAAGGGGTAGAGCTTGCAGCCAGGTCTCACGGACCTCATGTTGCTGTGTTGTGAAAAGGCACCCTGGATGATTGGATGCCAAGCCTTACCATGCCTAGGCCCACACTGGCGAAGACGAAGATACTGAGCCTGAGCAGGGTCCTCTCTGTGCAGTGGTTAGTGAGTTTTCCAACAACCAGACCCTGGATAACCTGGGAAAGAAGCACAGGAGCACACAATGAGGGTGGTGAGACACTGGATGAGGTTGCCCAGAGAGGTGGTGGAGGCCCCATCCCTGGAGACATTCAAGGCCAGGCTTGATGAGGCTCTGAGCAACCTGATCTAGTTGAAGATGTCCCTGCTTACTGCAGGGGGGTTGGACTAGATGACCTTTAAAGGTCCTTTCCAACCCAACATGTTCTATGATTCTATGATTCTATTATGCTATGATTAAGCCCAATGTATAACAGTTTAAAGAAGCTCAGAAGAGAGCTGCTAGAGCACTTGAAGCAAATGAAAGGCTGCAAATGGGTTATTCCTTTGCTTTTTTTGGGAGAAAAAGGGACCTCACTGTCACAGTAAATGATTGGAAGACACGATCCTTTATTTCAAGCATTTTGCATTCTAGGCATAGATCCATCTATCTGATGGATCCAGCTGAAAGTCTTTACTCAGGGTGCATGCCTGAGTTTACCATCACTGCCTACTCACCAGAGGTGATTGAAACTTTCTAAAGACGCTTGCAGATACAAATGAATCTTTCTAACTCGGCATGTTTTGTGAAGTACAATTAATACTAAGGTCTTCGTTCTTGGCAAGACCTTCCAAAGAAAAACTGTACATTTGTATGCAGAGGAGGAAAATGCCACCTTTGCTGTACCTTCTCTTGCCATTATTTTAAACTATAAATATACAAATTGGGTGGTTCATCATTTTTAGACAGGAAACAAGTATGACAGAGATGTTAATACCCAGCCCCAGCAGTATGCGCAGATGTGAGGGACGGGGAACTGGTTTTACAGATTTTAAATAAAAACTGGGGGAGAGGGGGAGGGAAGGAGGAGCTGGAAAAACTTAAAACCCAGGAAGTATTTGGCTTTTCCAGCACTTTGTAGAGCTAAGATTCCCTTCTATTTCTCCATTCAGCATCTCCCATACTTCAGGTGACACCAGCCCAAGCAGATATGAGAGAACAGAGGCTGGGACAGATCACCGTGAAAATGAAGCCCAACAGACTGCATTTCACAGGAGGGACAGATAGGAATCTACCAAGTTTTCTCTGCCTTGAAAGGGTTTGTTTGATCCAAGTGAAAACCCCTCCAACATGAACGAAGAGTTCTGGTTCAAAACGCTTTGTTTCGCACGATGGTTTCATTTCAGTGGCAGTCCAGCCTGCAGAAAACCTCGGTGCTCCACTTGGCCCTGGAATGAAGCTACGCCACGCTCAACCTTGCTGTGTTAGTCCTAAGGGTGAAATCCAAACTCAACTGAAAGGAAATGAGTGCATAATGAATAAGAAAATTATTAAAAAGAAAAGAAACGTTAATCTATGACAAGCAGTCCAGAGAAAAGCAATTTAATTATTAAAATAAAAAAGTAAAAATTAAATAGCAACAAAGTGAAAATAAAATAAAGTTGACATAAAGAATAGTTACAAATTGAATGCATTTCCAACAAGCTACAACTTAATGGAAAGCATCAAAATTTGACTTTTCACTTTGCTTCAGAGCACAAGCCATTTTTGACAGGAGGGCACATCGCGCCAAGCAGACATTTTGGTTCCCAGTAAATGCTTTCACTGTCTCCTTTTTGTTCCCATCCCCACGCTCAGGCAGGGCTTGAGAGCTCGGCTCATGTGTGCCTGGCCACTGTGTCATGGTGGCACAGGCCCCATGTGTCTCTCCTGTGTCATGTCACCTGCTGAGCGTTGCTGGGGACACCGGTGGACCTGCTGTTATATAATGCTTGGACGATGCATGGGGTGACACGAGTCATCCCAGCTGAAAGCCCTGCTGCGGACACACGAAAAGGCTGATACCAGCCCCGGCGGCTCCTACTCGGGGGGTGGGTGGAGGAGCTGCTGAGTAACGCTTCATTAAGCTGAGCGCTCCTAAAACAAAGAATCGTCATTAACTTTTTGCAACTTCCCAGTCCCTCCTGCTGGCTCGCCCCAGCCAAGGCTGTGCTGAGTCACGCGGGATGGGGGCTGAGCCCCATGGCAGGGCATGGCTTGACTCAGCGGTGGCATCACCAGAACCCCAGTTCACTCTGCTGAGCCATGGGAGGAAAGGAAACGTTTCTCAATTTGCCCAGGCTTGAACGGCATATTTAATCGGGATACACTGTGCAGGCACAGCCTGGTCCCTGCCCTTCCTTGAGTCATTGGGGTATATCATCAGCAACGTCCCAAAGCAGCCCGATCTGACTGCCACAGGAGTGGCGTACCCAAAAATGGCTCTGTCACTATGTGCAAGCACTTAAGCATGGGGAACAAGCACCGCTGCAGCAAAGCCAGGCTCAGAGCAGGCAGGACCTGGAGACAGGCAGACCAGAGGCCACCAGGGCTGTCCTCAGAGTGAGCGGAGTAGGGGGACAGTTCTTGTGCCAAAGCTGGTATTCGGCATGGGTTTCCCTGTTACTTGGGCTGTGGCAACATGAGCAGGAGGTAAAAAAAACACTGCTGAACCAACCAACTCGGCAATGGGACTTTTTCTGAGGGCAAGCCCAAGTCGCCTGTTTTCCCTTTGGGGATCATCAGCCATCCTTGGGTTGTACAGACTGCAGTCTCCCCACTGCTTATCTGGGCTGCCAGCCTCCCTCCCCAGCATGGCCGTTGCCAATCCTGCCATGAGCCACAGGCAGGCAAGGCCCATCATCAGAATTTTGGACATTACCAAACACCAGCGCTTTCATTTATGCACTGGATAATGTTTCCAGTCACCAGGAACCCCGGCCTCCCTTCCAGTCTGAATTGAGACCTGAAACCCCATTACTTCCAGCCTGCAATTTTCCCTGGGCGCCCAGTCCCCTGGTTTGCATGAGCGGCAGCTGCCTGCACAGGCACATTTGGGAAGGAGGAAGCGAAAGGTGGTTCCTGTGCACTCTCCCATGTAAGGGTTTGGACCTGCATTGCCATTGCCAAGGGGCAGCAGGGACATCCTGGATGACCTAACTGTTGCCGCTCCCATGGACAAGCCCTGGTGGCCCAGAGTGGCAGCAATGGGATTTATCCTTATTTTTATTCCTGCCAGCGTGTTCTGGGCTCTTCCCTTGCACAAAACCTCCCCTTGAGAGTGACTGCGATGGGCCTTCCCCTCCTGCATCTCATTTTGCCTGGATGGTGCTTGCCTTTGTAACCTGACCTCCTTTGAAGTCGGGGAAGAGCCAGTGTACCTGGCTGGAATGCCTTCTGTCATCAATTAACAAAAGAGAGAGGAAATTGTTTGCAAGGGAAATAACAGGCACTGCCCGTGGCTGTGTACACATGTCACAGGATAAACCAACTCATCTTTTTTTTTTCCCTCCCCCTCTTCTTCTTTAAAGGCAAATAAGTCTCTCAATAAATGCATAAGAACAGCCAAATCTCTCCTTGTCGTTATGCTGGATTCGCCAAACTGAGGATTCGTTACACTAGTTCAGCTGATCGCGTAGAAAAATACTCTTTATCACTGTATTTGATTTCTGGGAAGGCAGCAGCTCTCATTTGCTTACAGGAGCCAATCGCCCATTTTATTGCTAACCTCGCTAACAAATTTCAGGAGTCCCTTGCAGGATGGCAAAGATTGTTGCTGTTTGAAGGTTTAAGGTGCTAGTTTTTGGAAGACTTTTGCACGATGAAGCACTAGCCTTGCTGCATGGAGCCGCTGCTGAGCAGGACTGGCACCCACAAGTATCTAACCTTATCGGTGGAGGTTAGTGGAGTGACACAGATGCTCAGCTGATCCTCCATGCTCAGTGGACACAGGACTCTTTCTACAACTCTTCCATCAGCACCGATCAAAAGCCTGACAGAGCCCAGCAACCAAATAAATTCCCTTTCACCCAACAGCCTGGAAATGAAAAGACACGAGAAGGTTGGAGAGGCAGGCGCAGCGGGCCAGATAAGCTGGTACAGCCTAGCAGAGAAGATGCAGGGCCCCATCCCTAGCGCAGATAGCATGATTCACATCAGAGGCAGCCTCCCACGCATTGAACCCGTATCTCTTGCCTTTGAAATGGTGCCCGGCTGGCAGTTCCCAGGGCGAGCGCAGCCAGTGGGGGTGGGACGCGCAGGTGGGCACTGGCTGGGGCAGACCGCAGGGGGCAACCAAAATCACGGGGCTTTTCTGCATGGGCTGAAGGTAGTGCAAAACCTTGGGCGGGAGCAAAGGGAGTTGTTTTACTGACACGGCGATGCCAGAAAGTGCTTGGGAAGTAGTTGAGGCCTTGCAGAGGAGCAGGAGGGTGGTGGGACTGGAGGGGAGTGGGCAGCGAGGACCAAACTGCTGAAGGCAGCACTTTGCCAAAAAGAGGGAAGAGCATGGTGTGTTTTGCAAACTCCAGCCTAAGCACTTTCTTACCCCCTCCAACCAGCCCCCCTCCACAGATTTAAATCCTTCAAAGCGAGGAAACTGGAGAACTTTCTGTTTGTTGTTGCAAGGTCCTTTCACCGAGTGGGTTTTCCCCCTAGGCATACCTGGCTGTAATTAAATCCCTGGCTCTTTAATCATCTCTTTTGCTGTGCAAGGGGGAAAAAAAAAAGCAAGAGGGACAGACTGGTGATAAGATGATACGCAATGTAAATCTCTCCTCCAGGAATCTCTCTCATCTTTTCAGGATCACTCCGTACCAACTTGTCCCTCCAGAAGCTGCACAGCTAGAGGTGGAGTTTGTATAACAATATGAATTTAAATGCAGTAAATAGAACAGATGTCTTATGATTTCTTGATCCTCAGGGTAATAAATATCTACCCCTTTGTCCCACACAGAGTTTTTGTTTGGTACATTTTGCTTTGGGTTTTTTTAAGAAAAAGTTTTTAAAGGAAAGCTTCCCCCACCCCCTCCCGCGGTTTGAAATCTAAGCATCAGATGTGACTTCAGATACCAACCAGGGACTCCATGTATTTCACTTGCCTAATCCTCCGGCGGCATTTTCCAAGTCAGATACTATGCCTGGAAGTTCTCCATGCTATTGTGCTCACAACTCCAAAAAAAGCTGGAGCCTAGGCCCGCTTCTGCCCATTATCCAAAGTTAAATGATTTTACATTATTATGAAATTAATTATTCTCTGAAGGGAGATTGAATGGCATCTCACACTCCCAGGCATTCAATATGAGGGAAATTCTGTTTGCATGGCTTCTGAGATGAGAGCGTGACTCTGGAAGCCCAGCCCTGGAGGACAGAGGGATTGCATCCCTGATGGGCTCTCAAACCTCTTGCCTGGAGACCTACCAGTGATCAGATAAAGATACTTCGAACATATCATGAGCAAGGGAATCTGCAACACAAGACGCCCAGTGCAGCAATACCCCTCCTGCTGACTGCCTCCCCTCCTCACTTCCTTATCTCCAACTCGACTCCTCCTCCTGGACTTACACTGAGACAGCACCACACTACCAGGGTGCTTCAAGTATCACTGCAGAGCCCTGAACTGCTTGAGTTACCCCCAAACTTGCTGTTTTCACTTCATTGTCAGACCTCTGCCTGCTCCAGCCTCAGTGGTATTCAATATTCTAAGCAATGACTTCTCCTCATCAAACAGCTCCTTGTCCCAGTGCTACAACATTGCCTTCCTGCACACCCTTTCCTTCTCTGACCTCGTTGGGCTCAGTCCCAACCCAGAAGCGAGCCCCCCTCCCACCCTTACCGTGCTTAAGCCTGTTCCGCACTTTCCAATATCTTCTGCTATTAGATGCTCTGCTCTTTGCCCAACCACAATCGGTAAATTGGTGCCCGCTCCTGGCCCGCTGTTTCATCCAGAGAGCTGGGAAGCCCCCGTTCCCCCCACACAGGTACTGCCACCAGAACTTTTACAACAATACATCGTTAGATGTACTACTTTTGGCCACTAAGGTCTCCATGAGACAGGTTTGGAGCAGCAGCAAGGCGACCTGTGTCCCTTCATGTAGGGACACAAGTGGCAGAGCGGAGATGTACTGCCAGCGTGGGGGTAAAGCATGACCATGTCATGGACAGCCAGCTCGGCAAAGGGAAGAGGGTGCTGAGGATGCCCTGTGCCGTAAGCGGTGGTCATTGGTGCTCCATGCACAGTGCTTGTGAGGACAAAACCCACCTCTAGCACCAGGTGAGCCACTTCGCTGCTGGCAAATGCCATAAACTGTTCCCCTGTGGACAGAGCTGAAGCTCAGCAAGGGAGCAATCAAGAGAGGTGCTCTGGGGAGCAGCCAGCAAAAGCCCACCAGGCTTCCAGGCTCCAAAACCCAGCCTTCCTTGAATCTGCCTTCCCAAATTTCAGGGATCCTCTTGGACTGGCCACAGGGCACCCCCAACCCTGTCATCGTGTCCATCCCATCTCTCCCCCCCTCCAAAATGCTGGGAGGCTTACAGGGTCATAAAGTGACAAAAGAGGATCAAGCATGACAAGGTGAGGCTGGGGACCTCCGGATGGGATCCCTCAGGAGGGCTGCCTGAATTATCCAGGCTGCCAATGTCCTAACTAACATCCCCCACCTGCAAAGGTGAGAAACACCTCACCTCTCACAGGGTTGGTGTTTCTGTGCTGATCTCCCTATGCAAAGAGGTGTTTGAGATATTGATGACAAAGTACTTGAGTTGCCTAATTAAAATCAGGTGGACTGACCCAAAGTCATTCCAAATCTCCTCTCTAGGTGCTCAGCAGCTGGCTTGAATGGGAGGAACAGTGAGAAACAGAGATGTTTACAGTGCATTGGCTGCTTCTCACCACAGTAGGTTAAATGAGGCCGAGAAGTTGAAAAATTAGGTTAGGCAATTGGAGCATAATATCCTTGGGGCGGTAGAGGAAAGCGGGAAGAGACCATTGCTATTCAAGTCCTCCTGGGATTACTGGTCGGGCTGGGAAAGAAGGCTGCAACATCAACTTCTGTGCTAGAGGAAGATGTTAATTTTTAGAAGATAACATCAAAAAAATAGGAACTACAGTAACACAAAGCAATGGTGCTACTAAAAGTTGTCAAGAATTGGTGGACCGGGCAATGCTTTTCTTGGTGCGTGACTTTTGTGGAAGAGGTAAGTAAAGGGCTCAGCTGAGCCTTGCTGCTCGCTGTGCTGGTCCTGGTGAGCCTCTGAAGCAGCTTAGTGCAACCAACGCGTGCTGGGAGCCAGTGAGACCCTGGGACATGGTGCTGGGAGTATCAGCCAGCCGTGCTGTGCAAACACCCAGGCACTGTGTTCAGTGACTACAGGGAGGTTTAAAGTAAACAGGACATGACTCGATTTTTATTTTCCCCTTCATTTCTGTGACGTCTCCTCCCATCGATAAAAGTCCTTAAACGTGACCCATTTTCAGGTTCAAGGAGGGATGCAAACAAGAGGGGGATGTTTCCTCTAATAGGAAGACTCAGAGCAAGCCCAGGAGAATGGGAAAAGGCCCACAATATTTTATGTAAAGGCAAACTAAGGGATGAGAAATCAAAGCTAAGGATCTGGTTGATGAAATTCATTGAAAAGGACATTATATTCCTTATGAATAAAGCCATAATTTACTCAGTGAAGTGGGTAAGCCAGTCAGCAGATATTAATCACTGTTCACCCATTCAGACTGGTGGAATTTGCTTGCACCTAAATCTGCATTTATATCTCCAGCAGTATCAATTCACTGTACAACAGAAACAAATGCATCTGAAATGCCAGCCGAGGCAAGATGAAGGCACACACGCAGTTCTGGGGCTCGGCAGGAAAGAGCCAGCACTCTTTGCATTCCCTGCGTACGTCTTCCACTGGAGGAACCCCGGCAGAAAACAGCCGTAAAACATTAACCCAATCACTATGTGCAAGAGGTATCTTTGGGTGGTTCTAGCCATAGAACCGATTTGAAAGTAAAGACACAAATTCTAACATTTTACAATGATTTAAAAGCCAGATGGTGAGAGTATCGTTTGAATCAGTTGATTCTGATTCTGGTCCTGCATAAGCCAGACCAGAGCTTGGAACTGCCAGCGGTAAGGTGGAAAGAACAAGTGGCAAAGCAGAAAGCAGTGCTTTGCAAGTGCATCGCTCTCAGGCGACGTGGATTTGCTGCCACCAGGAATCAGGTGTCCTGGGCTTTAAAAAAAAATCATGCTTTTTTTGCGCCACCTCCCCCCCCCCCCCCCCGCTTCCTTTTTGGTGTTTTTACGGCAAACCTGAATGTGGCATCATGAAGAGGAGAAGTTTCTTTACTGTATGGCCACTTCACTCCTCCTATATTTCTGATGTCCAGAGTCACGCGCTGTAGAGTACGCGTAGCAACATGGACAGAAACTGCACAGATAGATGAAAGAAAACTGCCAGCCTGACAAAAGCTAGTTCCTGTGCCAAATGTCCTCAGGTAAAGGCTCCCCAGCAAAGTAGATGCTGCACCTGAGCCCGTAGGCCACTGCCGGGTTAGAGCGTGGTAATAGGAATGATTGCGGGATGAAACCCTGTGACTATGGAAAGGGTCAGGTCCCCGGGTGGGACTGACATCTGATTCTTCATTAGGAAGCAGAATGAATGCTATAATTCCCATATCTTCCAGGGCTGTTTCTATTTGTAGGGTGCACTGGCACGGCGGCACAGGTAGCCTTATCTACAGTAGTTTCAACCAAACTAACCTGGAAAACAATAGCAGTGAAGGCAGACAGATACCCCAGACACAACAGCAGCGTCCAAGCTCCATCTAGCAACACAAAGCCACTCCTGCCCTGGCTGCCCACGTTAGCTGGTTTGAAACAAGCACACCATAGGCATGCCACAACCCCAAATTTGATTTCAGTGTAGACATATAACAAGGATTTAACTGATGAGTCCAAGTTAAGAACGTAGCTGTTGGGAAGTCATTCAAAGTGGGAAGAAGACACCAGAAGGCAACTTGTCACCTCTAAAACCTGAGTGATTCCTGCAGATCCTGGTCTAGGAGGAAACACACAAAGACTAACGCAGGGAAAGCCTCTGTTAGCAGTGGAGTTTGTGTCAGGAGGATGCTTTGGAAAGCAGCTGCCGATCACCCCATTTGTCATGCTCTTTCCATGCTGTCCAGCACCAAACTGGTTTTCTTTCTGACAGGACTGGGTGGGAGGACCCATCCAGCTGGTAGCAGATGTTGAGCTCACAGGACCAAGCGACAGGTAGCCCAAAGCCACACTCCCAGAATGGCCATGGCGAAGGCATCAGCTCCTCAGGTCCAGCCGTTCTACCCTGCAGATTCCACTTGCTGATGCACGGCCATGCTCCTCAGCTGCTTTTGGTGAGACCAGGGCAGAGCCCAGGCAACTGGTAACTCTAATTCAAATCCAAATCACAAGGGAAGGAACTAAATCTGCCATTTCCCAGATGAGAAGCTCCTCCAGATCCCACAGGAACTCTGCGGCAGTGCCCAGGAAATGAAGGCGGATTTAATAACAAGACCACCCTCCTTCAGGATATTGCTTAACTTGCATTCCTACCTTGAGGCTTGCTTATAACCATCTGTTGGTCTGTCTACAAAATTGTTAGCCTCTTCCTCTTTCTCCAAAAGGAAAATACTGCTACAATACAGCATCTTATTTTTTCATCCGTCCTACTGCCTAATTCAGCTGACTTTTCCCTTTTACCCGTTTTGCAAGTCTCCTCCTCGTGTATCATTGCCTATTTTTAGTATTTTTTTTTGAAGGTGCAAGCTTGCTGTGCTCATTTCCACGCAGCAGAAATGAGTCCTTCCTCAACACTGATATCTGTGAAAGCACCACTAAGGCCATCTACTTACATAAATTTACAGAGTGCTACTAAGTAAATGTAAATCAGCTAACCTTCACCAGGGAAAACCTTAGTCAAGGCACTTTAGCTTTAATGTAAGTTTTGTTTCAAAAAACAGGGCAACATATCAGTCCAAGGAAAGTTTATCTCCTTTTAGCAGCTTAAAGATCTGCAAGGAGGGACAAGGGGAAGAAAGCTTTCAGGACATTGCTTGCTCCGATTTCTTCCCATTCCAAGGAACAGATAAATTTGGAGGTCAGTGATGAGTGGTGCTCCCCAGGGGTCAGTACTGGGTCCAGTCCTCTTCAATATATTCATCAATGACCTGGATGAGGGGATAGAGTGCACCCTCCGCAAGTTTGCTGATGACACAAAGCTGGGGGGGGGTGGCTGACACACCGGAGGGCTGTGCTGCCATACAGAGAGACCTGGAGAGGCTGGAGATTTGGGCAGAGAGAAACCTTATGAAATTCAACAAGGGCAAGTGCAGGGTGCTGCACCTGGGGAGGAATAACCCCATGCACCAGTACAGGTTGGGGGCTGACCTGCTGGAAAGCAGCTCCGTGGAAAGAGACCTGGGAGTCCTGGTGGACAACAGGATGACCATGAGCCAACAATGTGCCCTTGTGGCCAAGAAGGCCAGTGGCATCCTGGGATGCATCAAGAAGAGTATGGCCAGCAGGTCAAGGGAGGTCATCCTCCCCCTCTACTCTGCCTTGGTGAGGCCACACCTGGAGTGCTGTGTCCAGTTCTGGGCTCCCCGGTTCGAGAAGGACAGGGAACTGCTGGAAAGGGTGCAGCAAAGGGCTACAAAGATGATTAAGGGATTGGAACACCTCTCTTATGAAGAAAGGCTGAAGGATTTGGGTCTCTTCAGTCTGGAAAAAAAGACAACTGAGGGGGGACCTTGTCAACACTTATAAATACTTAAAGGGTGGGTTGTCAGGAGGATGGGGCCAGGCTCTTTTCAGTGGTGCCCAGCGACAGGCACAAACTTGAGTATTGGAAGTTCCACCTAAACATGAGGAGGAACTTCTTTACTTTGAGGGTGGCAGAGCACTGGAACAGGCTGCCCAGAGAGGTGGTGGAGTCTACGTCTCTGGAGACGTTCAAAACCCACCTGGACACATTCCTGTGCAACCTGCTCTAGGTGACCCTGCTCTGGCAGGGGGGTTGGACTAGATGATCTCCAGAGGTCCCTTCCAACCCTATGGTTCTATGGTTCTATGTTTTGAAGCCAAGTGCTACATGGCAGAGTTAGGATTTGCCCGTCAATATTACACCTGGATTTGGGAGAGCATGTGTCAAAAAGGTAGCAAATTAGATAGTGGTATGGCAAGAGGGGGACTTCCACTTCACTTACCATTTGAAGGACACCAAAATATGACATCAGGTATCCAGACTCCACTGCTTCCAAGCCAAAGAAATCCATAGAGATAATGGAAAACATAACCAGGAACAAACCTAGAGGGAGAGTTAATGAAAAGCATACATCAATATACTTGCACTGCATATAGTAGCCCAGACCCTGCTCCCAGTCACCTCCAGTATGAGTCAGTAGCTCTCCCTGGGGTTACTGGGACTGGATATAAACACGAGCAGAATCCTATTCAAAGTCAGTGTAGTAATTTAATCTTTAAATGTTAACTTTTTTATCCCCCTTACTTTCATCTTTAAAATAATGTGACTATGTAGGCTGTAGATTCAGCTGTTTATAATAAACTGGTAAATATTTTTATCACCCAAGCCAGACTAACCATTAAGGCAGCAAGAAAACATTTGTTCAGACAAGACTGTAACCATAAAAATAATCTGATTGGATTCCTCGCCCCTTTTGCCTGACTTTTTAGATTTTTCACCATGGGGAACGCTGCCTGGGAAACAACCCGTTGACATCAGCCTAAATACAGCGGTTTCACTGCTGCCCTCGGCAGTGACGTCGGTGGCACGTGAAACCTCTCGCTCTCCTGGACCGATAGCCGTGTCGACACGAGGAGTCGGGAAAGTACGGACAGAAACAGCACAGGCTGGGTCTGCTTTTCAGTTAAGGTAATTTCTGGAAAGCATAACGGAAAATGCCCACTCACTTAATCTCACATGAAAATACAATAGTGTGTGTTTCCCCCCACCACCAAACATACACAAAACCAGATACGCATACACATGCTCCCATCGCACACAAAGAGCCATCGAATTAAAAATATTATGACAAAACATTGTTCCCAAACAGTGGTATGGGGTAGGAGGCTGCTGCCTCCTCTAGTGTCTTGTGCACTTCAGGTGGACCAAGACAGTAGGAAATTGGGGCTCTCTGTGCGTGAAAATCCCCACAACGCGCCCATTGGAGAGCACTGATCCTGCTGGGGAGAAGAGAAGAGAGCAGATGACCTTTAGGAGTTCTGCCCTTCCTCGTAGGATCCTCCGAAGTACAAAGATGGTAAATAGGGAGCTGCGGTCCTCTCTTTCCTGAAGAAAACACAGCCCAGGAGGCAACGTGTGAGGACTGAGAAGACAGCTTGTGGCCTGGCAAAGTGAGTCACTAATCCCTCAGCATGGGAAGGATCTTGCTGGCATTTCCCGGAAGCATGAGGAGAGTGATCCCAAATTGCTGACTAAAGCACCATGGAGGACTCGCACCCTAACAAACCAGTGCAACTCCACCACATCCCAAGCAGCCCGGCAGCACTGCTACCAGAGGAGCATCTGCAGCAGCGAGGACCTCCCTCCCAGCACCCCATGCCTTTGCCTTGAGGGACCACCACCCAGGACCTGTCACAAAGCCTTCCTGAACCCCACGGCTCACCAGAGACACCTCTTCCCCCCTTAATGGGGATACCTAGCACCCTAGCTGGCCCCCAGCACTGGGGGAAAGGGATGGGGGGCAGGAAGGGCGTCCCGCTCTGCTACTCTCCGGATATTTGGAGAAGGTGCCAGGGAGTTGGGGCTTGTGAAGATTTATGGCTTCATCACACCCCTCCATGGAGAGCACCCCGTCGTTCTCCAGTTACTTTGAAATCGTTCTTAGCTCAAGCCAGCTTAAGGTAACATGCAAATAGCAGTATTTACTCACAACACCCAAACCAGGCAACAGAGTTGCACATGTTTATAAAAGGCACACGTGAAGAAATGAAAGAAAAACCACACTTTGTTTCACTTGCAGGAAGATTAGATCGAAGTGGGCGCTCGCCCTTCATCCTTCTACCTGGCTGCAGGTACCACCTAGGAGGGGCTCGACCTTCCTACATACCTGATGCTTCTTCCTGGTACCATGCGCCAGCTTCTACAGCTCCTCTCCCCTTTGAACTCCCTCACCAAGTTAAGGCAGATTTGGATCTTTCTCCTCCAAATGAGCTGATTTCTTTCGCAGCAGGGGGATAGGCTGTGCTCTTCAATTAGCATTACACATTGCACAAGCTCCCCTGGAGATGCAAAGGTCTCTTCTTTAGATGGGTGTCACCCCCTGTGCCTGCATGGTCACTTAAAGCTGTCTGGACAAGGGAGACACCCCTGCTCCCTCCTCTTTCAGCAACTAAGGGGGTCTCTCCCACTGGCAACACATTTCTTGGTGACACCTGCAAGGCGAGCCCTAGATTGAACTCAGGGGATTTTATGCTCATTGGAACAATCATTTCTTACAAAGATCTCACCAGGTCCCATCTAGGCAGGCTGCAGGTCAGCTGAACGCAGCCATGTGAGTAATGTGTGTCCCCCCGGGGAGGGCTTGCTGGGGTGGCAGGTCCCCAGGCTCTTCTGGGGACACCAAAAACCCACACAGGAGCTGCCTGGATCAGCTTCAATCCACATTGTGAGGCTCAGGTTTTCAGCAGGAAAAAAAATGGAAAATAGCAAAAAATATCCTCAGAAACTTTACTTTGGGTTTTTGGTTTTTTTTGGGGGGTGGTGTGCGTGTGTGTGTGTCTAAATAAAGGGGTGAACTCCTTAGAAAACCTGGCACCAGAGAGATGAGTAACTAGGATTATGCAGCAAAAGGCAGGTAAATGTTTTCCGAGATGTGATAAAGATGAGGAAAAACACCGAAGACACAGGAGTACAAATAATATTTTCAAAAAAAAAGACATGACATTTCTAAAAGCAGCCTGTGGCTTTGGGAGGGCCAGCATAGCAAACCTTGCCGAGAGCTGGTATGAAAAGGCAAGCACGAGCTCTGGGAGCCTGTCTCGGCCCTCCTACGCTGGATTGCAAATGCAATGGGATGCAGAGTCCCAGAGACCATGGCAAAATCCTGCTCCACGCGTGACAGAAAAGGCCCTTTAAGAATGGGACGGAGGTGCTAAAGTGATTGCATTAAGCCCAGGTTTTCCAAAGGGATTAAACAGCCAAAGATTCATACAAGCAGCTCTTTGTCAGTATTTTCAAGGCTCTGGCGAGAAATCAGTAAAAGCTGGTCAGTAAAAGCTATGTTTGTCATTTTTATCCTCGTGTTTTCTTTTCTGTCTCTTATCTACCACAATGCAACGAGACTCACTTTTCCCAGTTCAGTCGAGGATGTAATTTGGGCACGCTGGAGCGGTCTGCTGCCCGTCCATCCCTTGGCAGCTGCCCTCCTGCGAGAGGCACAGAGCCCGTGTCTCTGCTTTTATGCAACACAGGGAGGAGGTTCCCAGCCCCGCAGCCCTCTCGCAGACGCTCTTTCGGTCTCAAACAAGCTAATTTTAGACAACAATCCATAAGGAGATCCGTAAGGAACAGAAGATTTTCTTCTGTGTATATCACAAACTTGTTTACGAAGTAAATAGAGAAAGGTCTGTAATTTGGGTGATCTAATTAATTATACAGTTGCAGCTGGGAGATGAAAGGTAAATGAGCTCATGAGGAGCTCAGCCTCCAGCTGTGAGCTGCAGAGGAGTAGGTGATGGCCAAATCCCCTTTCAGCTGCCTTTGTATGGTCAGTAACCTGAAGAGAGACCTGCAAAGAGAAGTCACGGGGATTTTAATCCCTCCCCACTACAATTCAGGAGTGCCTCAGGGGAACCCATTCCTACTCTTACTGAAATACTCCCAGCCGTTTCAGTTGACAGACCGTCAGCCCATGTCCTGCCTTAAATCTCAGCTTCACTGTCTCCGTTCTCTGCCTAGAAGTTCCCTTGCAGTTTTGGGCAGGAGATGTTTGTTTTGGTTGGGTGCGCTTTTTTGCTGGGCACAGGAAAAGAAGAACTCCCTCTGCAACAGGGAGGAATTTGCATTTCAGCAGCGATGACTACAACAAAGTGCATCTTCCCTGGCTTTTGGAAAAAGAGGAGCGCACAGGAAATCACCATGCAGATTGCACATGGATGTGGTCTCAGGATGGCATTTTTAAGTAGAGAAATGAATGCTACTTTACGCTGAGAAATGAGCCAGAATCAGCAAAGAAAACCCTCTTAAAACATCGCTTGACTACCTCTTCCTATGACATGCTGTCATTTTATAAACACTTTTGAAAAACACAGTTTTAAAAGTTTAGTTTTGGAAGAACCTAAAAAGTGCACTACTAGGGCCAGCCAGCAGTCCATCGAGACTGTATCCTGTCTCCAGCGGTGGGGGTAGGACCAACTGGCATTATTGATCTCAGCCAATGCCAACTACGCACAAAAAGAAAAAAACAAACCAAACAAACAGAAATCCTTTACACTTCCCTGCATGTTATTCTGCAGCTCCAGATGGACTTGTTCCCCCGGAGCCTTAGCAAGGAATAACAGATGAACCTGGCCAAGCCCAGAAATGCCACCCCCTTCCCATTCAGCCGCTCTCCACAGCCAAATCTACTTTCATTTGCAAACTGAATTTACAGTTTACAAATTAGAATTTAATTTGTAAATTATGTTTCACGTTATTTAAACTTCAAGGGCTTCTCCAGACACAGGTGAATTAGCAAAAGATGCAGAGTATAAAAGCTAAGGTGCCTTGAATCCTCTCTTAAGATCCTTAGTTGGAAGGGAATTGCCTTACTTTGTTCAGACCCATGATGTGCATGTGTACAAAATTCAGTCCATGAAACTCTAATCAAGAGAAAGTGCACTTTTAGGTTTGACTGGGAAAAGAGCCGTGAAGGGTCTCTGTGTGGAAGGGCAGAGAACGTCAGCCTTTCCTTACACCACCACTAACAAGGGTGACACGCTGGATTAATCTCTAGACAATCGGGTGGGGGAGGTGCGGAGAAGACAGAGGGCAGACAAAATTAAAGATGATTGAATTGTGAGCAAAGATATGTATAACCCAGCCAATCGGGAGACATGGACCATGCCAGCAGAGCAACTGACTGTGAGGGAGCAGGGAAACAGGCAGGTTTGGGATGGGTTTGAGGTAGCAGCGGGTTCCTGCCGTGACACAAAAAAACCAGCAGAATATATAAAGTAGAGAAAACAAGCACCACCATCAATGTGCAAAGGAAGAAACACGCTGTGGCTCTGCTGCTTGCAGCCGGCAGTTAGAACAGCCACGGCCTCTCGTCCAGCAATAGTTTTGAGTTGTTGGGAAAAAGGTTAGGGTACATACCCCTTAAAATCATTAAGTAAAATCAGGAAGGACCTCAGTGTTTCTGGCAGAGCACAAATGATTTCCCTCTGCTCTGAAGAGGTTACAGCCTAAATAGAAATGACAGACAAAAGGAAAAAAACCATTTACAGCCAGGGGAATGGGGCAGAGAGATTAAGTGATTTGCCACAAGTCGCAGAAGCAGCCTGTGGCAAGTAGTCTGTTTTACATTAAGTCGCAGGTTTTTGACCCTGTGTAGCTGAGAGCATTTGGAAGCATCCAGCATCAAGTTAGGAGCTGAACCCTCACTGCTCTGTGATCAAATGCAACATGCTTTCAGTAACTTGAGACAAGCCTGGTCTACAGTGTATGTCGTCTTATTTTAAATACGTCAGCAATCATGGGTAATGGGTGAGATTTACCTATGGGAAGTCCAGCAAAGACCTTGACCATGAAAATTTCCATTACTCCTGGAAACTTCATCAGGCGTAGGATTTCTCTGATGCTAAACACGCTGCCAGACTGTGATGTGCCTACAGAAGATGACATATTGATTAATACTCTATTTATACAGGTTAGAGGCAGGAAGCAAGAGACTCCGAGACTGTCTGCACAGGTTCACCTCCACCTTTCTGAAAAGGTGAGTCTCTGCAGCACCAGCTTTCTGCCGACAGCAGGAGGTTGGGAGCTGGTGCTGGGTCTGCATGCAGCGGACCCCTGGGAGACAGTGGGACTCCTTCCCATGCTGGGCCAAAATAACCCCCAGTAAGAGGTCCATGTGCACCTTTTCTGGGATGTACGGCAAGCACTGGGCTGCAAACCTGCAATTCTGCACGGCAGAGTGGTCGGCAGGTAGGGAATAATATTCTTTCACAAGCACAGCTTAGGTATTAAAGTGCCAGCATTTCAAGGTTGGCACCTTTTTGCGCTTAAATGAAATCCCAAGCCCTTTAGCAGAGTCCTTACAGCATGTCAATGCCCCATCCCTATTCACGTGCTATTTATCAGAAACACTAAATACTTACTGTTCTCCATCACGTGATGATCTGACTTCGGTTTAGCCTGCAAAGGGATCCAAACCATTGCTATCATGGTATTTATGAGATTTCCTACCAGCCCAACATATATAGGAACAAAAATGCTGCAAACAGAAAAAATACAGGTAAGTGGATAGATAGCATAAACAAGACATTTATATCTCCATCCTGCAGTGGCTTGCCCACCTGGACAAGGAACAATCCCCTGGAAATCACAGTACATAAGGCTATGAAAGAGCTCACATCCTTTCATAGGTGCTTTGAATATGACCACGATTTGAAATTTCACCAGAAGATTACTATTGCCATCAAGGTATTTTATCATTTGTATAATTGTAGGGTATAATACAATGCTTTTAAATCTGTAAGTGTCAGGGGAAAAGAGCCCGTCTTGGTTTAATGAAGCTTAGAAATCTTCCCATGGAAAGCACAGCATCTGCTTGTTAGGATCCGTCTAATCCCCCATCTAATCCCCAATTTCATTCATCTAAGTTTCATCTCACTCTTTGAAATTTCTTAGTGAAAGCAAATGAAGTTAAGGAAAGTGAAGAAAGCACTCGAGATGATTAAGGATGGTAGAATACAGTCCAGCCTACAACCAGAACTGAAACCACCGGAGATACAATGCCACTTGAAAAGGAGACGCTAAAAATAACAAACATGATTTACAAAACCTTCTGAGGAGATGAGTAAACACCAGGCTGACTGATTCACCTACTTTTCTCCAAAAGTGCCCCAAACCAAATCAACGCCCCTTCAACTGTCCATCAGAGCCCCAAATGTTGGATCTTTAACAGAAGTGGGGCCACATCCTTCGATGTAGACACAGTGAACAGCAATTATTAACAGTAGTTGTACAATGATAAAAAGGAACAATTTATCTAAAAAACCTAAACACAAACCACGTTAAAGTCAATAGAGTCAATAATAAGTCCTCAATTATCACTGTCCTCTTGAAAGAGATTAGGAAATGACTCCTCCTAGTCTTTAAGGACATGTGGGAAGATTTCAGACTCTGAAGGGCTTTAACTCTGCCAAACACAGGTGGAGCAAAGGTCAGGGCTGGAAGACTGAAACTCAGGAGAGTTGAACCAAAAACAAAGGGAGAAGCACGTTTTGTTTTTAACAGTGACAGCAATTATCCACTAAACCAGCTCATTAAAAGTCTCCCCTATCATGGGAACTCTGTTAGTCGAAGGGTTGCATAAAACATGCTCAAAACCTACTGCATGACACAGGTTTGGGGTGGGAATGCCCAGCAGAAACACCAAAGGCTGGTGTCATGGAGGGCACAAGACTAAGTGACCACCATAGTTCCTTGGGGGCATCAAAATTTAAGCACCTTGGATTTCAGCAAAGTAATGCCTGGATTTCACCAGGGAAGGCTTTGGAGCCCCATGGGTCCATGCAGAGCTAGAGGCGACAGCGCCGTCCCCACACTGCCGGCAACCTGTGCTGCAAAAACAGGATGCAAAAGCGAGCTGCGAGCCACCAGCTGATGCTCCTTCTGACCTGCTGATAAAGGACTGCATATTCCTGACTTTTTACTGCTGCTTTCCTTGTCAGACCATGGAATCATCCATGGTTTTTCATGGAATAACCAGCAGCACTAATTGTAAAAGCCTCAAGTTTCCTCTGTGCTAGACAAAGGTGCGGTCTGAATAATTCCTGGAGTATTATTAAAGTCCCAGAGCAAGGCAGTCAAGGATTGAGAGGCAACCAACCAAGAAAAGCATCAAAGAGTAAATACATATATATACACACATGTATTCCCGCTAATAGCAACAGCAAAAATCCCAGATGAATATTTTAATTCTCATTAATTATTATTAATAAAAACAAAGTCAGATAATATCTTCCTGCAAATGGACTTAGTGCAGTAATTTAGACCTGCTGCCTTCCATCTGCCAAGCTGTTTCACTAATTACCCCGGACCACAAAATTAGTCATTTACTGGATCGTTATTTTTTATTTTTAGTGAAGCAGATCACCACTTTCTGATACAAAATTGTCTGTTCCCAAACTGCTGAAATCAACTTTGTGGACCCAGATTTTTATGCAAGAAATCCGGAATTTCTACTTTGCATTGCAACATAAAGTAAATTTACTAACAAAATAGAAAGGATAATATAATCAAAATAAGTATCTGCAGCTGGCTTAATGTTTTTTTGGGGTTTCTCTACTTCAAGCTTTCATTCTGATATGGAAAAAACACATCACAAAAATTTTCCTTGGACAGAAAAACTTCCTTTCCAGTCCTATTTTTTCCTGAGGTTTTCCAGAATCCCACATGCCAATGTAAATATGTTTTACTCTTCAGATCCAAGAAGAATTACAGCAAGCAACACAGGAAGGAACCCTGTATAAAACCAGTAAGCAAATGGTGCACTACTTCACTGCAGGCATATGACTGATAATTCATCGCTGTGAAAGGGAAAGGGCAACCTTGACATTTTACATATTTGGGAAAACCTGGTCTTGCCATAATGGATTCTTGACATTTTGTACGGCTGGACTCTGAAGTCAGAGAAATCCTGTAAAATACGGAGCTCAAAATCGTGTTTCCCAGCGAGCCTGAAGCATTCAAAATCATCTGAAAATCCCTCTTTTTAACCACAGGCTTCTGTAAGTGCTTTGTATTTTTCCACATATTAAGTGTTACCATTCCTTGATGGAAAGGTGATGAAGGTACACCCTCGGGTTAGCTGCTCCGCTATCTTGTCCTTCGGCAGTGACAAAGTCTGGGATTAGAGATAACGCATCTGTGTCCAGGAAACCACCTCTTGCATTTGTTTGCTCATTTAAGAAGGATGAAGTGAAACCGAGGGCCGTATAAATATCATATCAACACAGTGGGTCATTAATTTTTTTCTTATATACTTTTGCTTCTTTTTTTCCGATGTTTCCATTACAACTCATGAATCGTGCACAACGACACCTCCTGTGCCACCCCTCCAGTACGGCATCAGTGGGACACATCCTCCTACTCCTACAGTGAAAGGCAACTGTTTGAGAAAGCAGCAGCGCAGGGCGGCTTTCCTGACACATCAGCACCCTCTGAGCACCCCGCAGGGGCTTGGGTAGGTGAAGGACTGCACGCATTGTCTTTTCCTGTTATACGAAGACACACAAATATTTACGCTGTCATGTAAAGGGACACAAGTGCTAAAACCAGCACGTGCTGAATCATGAATTCTGGCAGCAGGGAAGACAAACGCTAGTGCTTTGAGCTGACAATATTCTTGCAACGATGCTGAGTGGAGATCAGAGGCCACCGAATTTGCTGGGCAAACTGGTGGAGTTGCAACGATGCTGCTAGATCCTCAACTGGAGCTGCTCCGTGTCATCACCGACAGGGAAAACACTACCCGCATCCTGGGATGTCGCTGGGGGGAGGGTGCAGCCTGTGGAGGTGGGTGGGAAGGAGGCAGTGGTGGTCTGGAGAAGTCCAGCAAGCAGCAGGAGGGCAGGGGAGGGTTTGCACCCCACAACAGCACTGAGGAACAGGCTTTAGCAAGGGGTCTGGTGATGCTATTGCTACCAGCAGAGAAAACAGCCGGGGGTTAGCACTGATAACCCCTCTGCTGTGCTCGCTGGACCCTCTTCTGCACGCTAAGCAAGTGGAGGACCTGGGGCTAAGCGGTTGCTCTTATTTCTTCCTGGTCTGATGAGGAAAAAGCAGTACAAACCAGAACAGCCAGGCTAAAGGTGAGACACCCCAACCCCTCAGCGGAGCCAAAGGCCGGGGGTAGGAATGATCACTGGGTTGGCAGTTTGTGCTGCACCAGACTTGGCTCGCAGGCACTCGTCTTTTTTGGTTTTGAGATTTAAGCATGAAATCTCATCTCTGCTGAAACCAGTGGGAGTCCTTCTGCCTTCAATTTTGCCTGATTGGCTTATCAGGAGGAAGTTTCACCAGGAAGGGATGCGGTGGCACTATTAAGACAAATGAGGCACATTAAGCAGGTTGCTCCCACAGGACCTTTTCCCATCCTCTTCCCCTTCCTGCCCTCCCTCTCGTCCCTCCTGGCTGTCCGCAAACCAGCCGTGTGGAGCCAGAGCGAGCCCTGCCAAAACCATCAGCAGATTTCCTGAGCAGGGAGGAAGAACAAAGGACGCGGGAAGGACTAATACAATTAAATTAAAGGGAGCAAAAGGGCGCAGCAGCTTCAGCAGCTGAGATCATTGTGCAGCCTCTTCCAGCTTCTTGCTGATTAATAAGAGGTTAAGAGCCTTTACCATCCTGGGCTTTATGGTCAAAATAACTTGGGTAACTTTATCTGTGTACTTCAGCTTGTTACGTATAATTCCTTTGCTTCTCTTGCATCTGGAGAGAGAGTCCCTTGCTGACATTTGCCAGCAGCCTTCCTTGCTCTCCCCTGGGCTATTCCGCAGGGAGCAAACAGACGAACTCAGAAGAGAACTAGTTTTTGCTAGTTTTTCCATCAGGAGCAGCCGTGGCTTGCCCCAACTTAAAGCTTTCAGAGAAATAAGAAGAAAACATGAGCGGAGGGACCTGGAGGCCAGGAGCCCACAACATCAGCCAAATGCCACTTAACGACATAATGAAAGCCTCTCATTTTAATTTTCCTGAGGCCATTAGGCAAGTGTGGCGGATGCATTAAAACCATCCATTAAAAGAGTTTTCAAGGGTTTCAAAAAGCAGGATGGCCAGCCCAGGGCACACTCACCACAGGATGGATGGTGTGGCCAGGTACTGGGTTCACTTGGTAGCCTGCGATCATGGATAAGGGACAAGTGGCTGACAGCGAGGATCGTCCGTCTGGAAACTCCATCCTTAATGTTGGTGGGAAAGCAGAACTGATGATGAAACCGTTAAGAGTAATATCATGGTAAACAGATTAAATCCAAAGAATATATTAGCATTCAAAGCCAGCTGGAGGAGGGCTGCATTTCTTCCCATCTAACGCTTAACCAGCCTCTGAATTTACTTGCAGGTAACGGTAAATCCCAATGTGCACCACGCTTCCCCGGTGAGGCGAAGCGAGCACGTGCTCTACGTTACTTCGCAACCTGCTCCCATCAGGGCCAATTAGTATGAGGCAAATGAGTGCAATCACGGTTCATTTTCTGAACCAAGACATGATGCAGTAACTCAGGTGACAGGAAGGGCTCCCAGAGGCTCCCCAAACTCTGGAAGTGATTTTTTGTGTCTCTGCCCTAAGTGTCTCACGCCCCTGAAGTCAGAGGTGGCACACGTGAAGCATCAGAAAAATCTGGCGAAGTTTACAGCAAATGCAGCTCTTGGAAAGCAGGCCCTGGCCAAACAAGCATGTGGGGGTGTATACACATACATATATACATACAAACACATGTGCAGAGCATTTCCCAGCAGCTTTGAAGCAATGCTTTCAGCAAAACTTCCATGAAAAATTCAATCCCACAAAGGCACGTGCATCATGTGGAGATCAGGCAGTGGCACAGGAGCAGGAGAGAGACCACTGACCAGGCATTGGCAGACAGGGAATATTTTTGCTGGTACCTGCCAGCCGCAGCCCCCCAGGGCAGCGCCAAGGAGCGATGGACGCCGGAGCCTCCCGCTTCCACCAGGGAAGGCTACAACAAACCAATATGGGATACAGTTTTGGGCTCCGGCCCAAATTCCAGTCCTTGCTCGGCTGCGATTCCCACCTTTGGTTTCCTGCCTAAAAAGGCTGGGACAGTGAAGGTGCCTAGGGGCTGATGCCAGCCGGGAGGCTGCATTCAGGCTGTGTGTGCCCTGAGATGGTATCAGTCGCTTTCTGATTAGCATTCCAGCCGCAGAGCCCTGCTCTGCAAAGCCCAGGAGAAAAATGCGCGTGTGTAATTGCACAATTAGATGTTGCGTCAATACAGCGATTCTTTCAAGGAGGAAGCAGTTCCCAACGATTCCCTGAGGATTAAAGGATCAATGTGTATTTCGGCAGTGAATGGGACTGAGTTTGTTTTCTTTCTCTTTTTCTTAATAAAGTCAAAGTTGAACATGGAGAGAGTGCAAATTGTTTTTTAGTGACTCACTCCCACTTCAAAACAGCGCTGCATAAAGCCGTCATTCATTGCCGGCCCAGATTCCTTAAAGAGCTCTGAAAGGACTCTCAAAATATTTCTTTGATTGCAGTCCGGCCACACTATCCACTCATCCCCTCACACCCTTAGAGGGGCAGCTATGGGTGAAAAACAGCTGGTGAGTTAAAAAGAGAAGAAAAGCAAAAAACTGAGGTGAAAAAAAAAAAGTTCAGGTGAAACCATGACACCAGACCATGCTCTCCTGTAAACAGCTTTGGCTTTGTAAGAAAGTGAGCAGTGGCCACTGTGTTAATGATAACTTAGTGATACATAAACTTAGCACATAACTTATTATAAATTAGTGATGGTTTCATTCAAGGAACTTTGTTTTACTGCCTTGACGATGCTTGCGGAATGTATTTCATCTTTGACCCATTGTGGTCTGGTCTATGTTGTTGAGATTCCTAAAGACAAAAGAAGCAAGCACAACATTTCACCAAAGCTTCTTAAAGAAACAGAACCACAAAAGCCTCAATCAAAAATAGATTCCTTGAGCCTCCAAAAATTTCACACGTTTCCTAGGACATTCACGCAAATGTACAGAAATAGTCCGGCTTCCACAGCCCAGGGCAAGAAACGGCACAATAACACAAATAAACCCAGACAGCCCAGTGCTCAGCAGGCTTCGGGGCAGCTCTGCCGGTGAAGGGCAGCCAGTACCACCCATCACGTTATCTGTGCCTTTGACAGGAAAACAAAAAAAACCCCAAACCTTCCTTTCTGCAGTTCCTACTCCCTGTCCTCATAGAAAAAACCATCACACAAAGGCATCGATAAGCGTGGCACAAGTCTTTCCCCCTGGCTCTCTTGTCCAAGCAAATGCCCATGTGAAAACAGTATGTGAAGTGAGCGCAGCTGAAGGAATATTAAATCCCAAGTGGGAACAAATGCAGCCTCCAAGGGACATGTGCCAGAGAAAGATGGCCTTTTGCAGTTGCTTCCTCATGGCCAGGTAGCAGGTACTTCACAAATCACCTGGGATAAATCACCTGTATTTCACTGTAGCCCTTCAACTCCTTTGGTTGCAATTTTTCCATTATTTCACTGGGAGCCTCGGATTTCTCTAGAGCCAGACCGTAAAATGTGAGCGGACACCCATCCCCACCCATGCATCATCAGGAAAAGGAGGGAGTTCACTGCCCTGATGCAACTGGAAACCATGACCAGGGTGTCCTTTTTGCCACACATGTTTTAGATGAGGAGCAGCAGAAGTTGGCTGCTGCTGCTTCGGGGAGAGCAGGAGGCTCTTTTTCACGCCGGTGAACTTGACATCATTGCAGGCTGTCCAAGGAGGTGGTGAGACTTTGCATCTGCACCCTTTGCAGAGCCCCTCACAAGGCAAGAATGAGTCACCCACTCATTCAACTGCTTATTTCTAGTGACAGCCACATCTGGAAAATTTGGGTGGTGGGAAAGGAGAAAAAGATGAAGGGGAGTATGGGCTTCCTGCATCACCCGTTTCCATCAGAACTGAGTGAGGGGGGGATGCTGAGGTTTGGCACTGGTGCTTTAGCAGGGCAAAGAGCCAAAAGTGCAATGGCAGAGCCACCGTGTGCTGGGGACACCAGGCGTGGGACAGGGCCAGGAGTTCACAGCCATTCCCAAAGTCATCAGAGCTACCTGTGGCTTAAATTCTCTTAAGGGACATTTGTGTGTGTCACCAGCCCAGCACAAGGATTGTTGCTGATGGGAATTGACACTTGCAAAAACACACGTTAGGTCAATGCAGGGCATTAAATAAAAACAACTTGGGCTTCTTCCACAGGGAAAATCCTCCTCTGGCAGAGCTCCCTAAGTAAGCGCTGCTCTGATCAGGCTGGCTGTCCATCAGAGGCTCCGCAGCAACAAAACTATCTGTCTCCCGCGAGCGCCTGCCGCGGAGGAAATCCCAGCAATGAAAAGCAGCTCAAACTAACCATCCCCTGCCGCAGCCCCTGCTCAAGCAGGGCAGCTCCCGCCGCCGGGGCGCGAAGGGGATGGCTGCGGCAGGGTGCGAGTCCCCAGGCAGCTGGAGCAGCCTGCCCGCGCCAGCCCGTCCTGCTGCCTGATCCAAGGCAGTGCTCTTCTGAGGAACTTGACTAATTGCCGGAAGAGGCATATCAGTTAACGCTTCAATAAGCCGTGGGCGGATTTGCATGCTTTGCCCATAATCCACCACTAATTTCAAGTATCATTTATTCTCGTGTGCTCTTTTCTGGTGAAACATCCTATTTCAAAATACTGCACTCCGCTAATTCAAAGCTTGCGTTTGTACGCGTGATTATTGCTTTTCCCTATCGCACAATGTGGGCCGTCCCACTGGCATCTCAGTGCACCGAACACCTGCACATTTACATGCATTTGGAACAAATGGGGGAATAAGCTGCAATCCCCAAAAGGTTTTAGCCAGCTGGCTGGCAAAAGCGTTGCCTGTCTCATGCTCCGCAGTATCACCCTGTATGTCTAGCAACTGAGGAGTCTAGACAAGGACCAGGTATGAGCTGCACTCCCTGAATGGGGGCTTGCAACATCTGGCTTTGATCCCAGCAACACTAATACTGGATGAGCTGGGGCAGGTCAAGATAGGCATCAGCAAGTAGGTGTAAGCGGTCAGTTCTCACAAGAGAGGCATCCCACCGGTGAGGCCGGGACATGTTGGACTAGATGATCTCCAGAGGTCCCTTCCAACCCTATTATTCTATGGGCCGGTCGATCTATCTGCAAATGATCTGGAGCAGCAGCAAGGTAAGAAGGCTTGCTGAGGATACGCAACTAAAAGAGTACTGGGGAAAAGAGCCGTCGGTGGGGAATTGCATATGGCCCTTACAGGGCTGAGGGATTGCACAATAACACGGCAGCTGAAAGTCAGTGCAGATTAAATTTAAAGGGACGCAGGCAGGGAAGAGAAATCTTCAATTCACATCTGAAGTGATGGTTTATGAACTGCTTATTATTACTCAGGAGTGAGACCTTTGAACTACCGCAGACTATTCCCCAAAACCATCGTCTCAGTACTCAGCTTACCATGAAAGAAACAGCAAGCAAACATGGAAGAGAACCGCATTAGACCACTGTATAAAATGGTTCACCGTCACTTTGAACAGTGCATGCAATCCTGGTCCCCTTCTCTCAAAAAGCTATCAAAGAGGTGGGAAAGCCTCAGAGGATGGCAATGACGACAATTCATGGCGACTGGTTTTATACCTGAGGAGGCTGACAGCCTTCACCCCTGGAAGATGTCCAAGGGACATCTAATAAAGTTCCACAAGTTAGTGAGGGACTTGGAGCAGGGGGTTAGGAAGTGAATGACACCATCATTTACACCACAAGAACTGGGAAGCACCAAATGAAGCTGTCGGAGACTGGTTCAAAACAAAGAGAAAGGCCTAATTCTTCCCATAACATGCAGAAGGTTGGTGGAGTTTGCTGCTACTGGTGCTGTGGAAGCAAAAGATTTAGACAGGTACAAGGAGAGACTGGACAAGCATTTGGAAGAACAATCCGTTGAAGATTACTAAAGAATCACAAATCATACCCATTCATGTCAGGAAATGCCCTGAGCTGAAAATAGTTGGAGGCTGGAAAAGTAATTGGTGAAGTATTATGCAAGTTTGTCCCAGTCTTTCTCTTCCCTAGGCTTCTTACTATGATTTTTATTGGAGAAAGGATACCAGGTCAGACGCAAGTGCAACCTCCTCTGCAGCAGGAATCAAAACCATGTCTCCCACCACCATCTCATAAACCAGACAGGCTTGTTTTTGCTCATTCCCTGGAAAATGCTACTTTTTTCCTACAATCCTTAAACATTCCAGATAATAAATAAGAATGACCACAGCTCTCACTTTGCACTTGGGACATACTCAGTTGGGAAAGTGTAAGGCTACATTTCAGTCCAAGAAACGATCATGTATCTTCTCAAGTGACTGTTTAATATAACAAAAAGATGCAATCCCCCATCTCTTAAACATAGATTTTTCCCAGTTTCTTTCTCAGACACTCCAACCATACAAAGTAATAATAGCTTTTGGGGGTTCCCCCCACCTTCTTCTTCTTCTTGGTGGAGTTTTGTTCCATAACGGGTGGCAAAGCATTTAATTTTTTTTTTTTTTTTAATTAAGCAACAAAAACTGCTCTTCCAAGCTTAGAACGTGGTAAATTATTGAAACGCTCGGTTTGGGTGTGTCACTAGGTAAGGACTCCCACGCACAGACTGGTTAGAAGGTGAGCAGCGCTTGCTAGACTACCCAGTGACTCACCACCGAACGCATCGTTAATCATATGTTACAGCATGTCTGACTTCATAGAGTACCGTAGGTGGTGTGAAATAATCTTTGAATGAGTTCAAGCTTTTATGAGGTTACAACACTTCAGACTCCAAAAGACTCAGCTGGGCAGGAAACTGTTGAGGATTTGCTATAGTAACCTGGGCTGCACTCCCGGCATGTCAGGTCTCGGCTCACGGCACTGGCTTTGGAGGCTCCACAAGTTTGGCATGGGCTGGAGTTTTTACCTCTCACTGATCGTGATGCACTCACTTACTCAAAGCAACACGTGGGCAGAGCTGAATTTTGCTGCCCAGGGATGAGGGGTGGGGTCCACGTAGTTTCTGCAAGGGGAAGGGGTAGGATTTGGCTGGGAAAGAAAGCATGAAGAGAGCTCTGGCAAGCCAGGACCACTGCCTTTGCTGGCACTAAGGAGCCAGGGGATGACTGCTACTTCTAAGAAGACCTCTCCCACCTTCCAGAAAAAGACACAGATGCCAGATGCTCTGGCTTTCCTCAATGAGCATGCCTTCTCGCCACTCTGGTGCAGGCAAGCAGACAACAGGACTGTGGGCAGACAGTCCCATGCCGCAGGCAACTACCTGTTTTGCCAGTGCTTGGAGATGTCCCAGCATCAGCCCACCAAAGGACTTGAGCTTCTTCCTCTGCCAGTCCCTTTTGCAAGCAGGGCGCTGGCGAGGCTACTGCAGTGATCCAAGAGAGCAATCCTTGTGTCATGCTCCCTCCACACCCCACACCCAAAGGCTAACGAGTTGACTAGCCAAGTCTGACACTTAAATTTCATCTTTTACCAGGACCGCATTCACGTGAATGACATTTTTAAGCTACGTAATCCTTGGCAAAACAAGTTACTTTACCTTGAGGTAAGTAACTGTAAATGCAGCATCCTACCAAAGGTAGAGCACAGACTGATCTTGCCTTGGAACAAGTAGTGGCAGCCAACACCTCGTACCTCAAGGTGTGGAAAATCTTGCTGTGCTGCATTAAGGGCTCCAGCACCTTTTATCTAGTAAGACCTTTTAATGAAATAGGACACGTTAAGGCTAATTTTGCACAGGAAGCAATGTTGGAACGCCAATACCCAAAAGTCACAAATAAAAAACATTTCATACATCAGATGGATCACGCTTTCCAGCATCCCACCCCAACCTCTTCGGTTGCACAACAGGCCCCTTGAAAACAACCCTTTCTCCAGCAAAGACAGAGCCCCGGGGCTGTGGTGCAGCTGATTTGATTTCATGAAGAGTTCGACCCCAGAAGGAGGCATCCGCATGAGAAGAGTGAGTCATGCCATTTCAATAATGGGCGAAACCATTAATTAAAGGTGCACAGTTTGCTTGCTTGGGCAGGCTTCGTACACTCAAACCAGGAGTGATCTCACTGTTACTATATTTACTGAACTCCTCCAATTAAGTATTTTGTTTCCCTCACCCCATAATGACAATGGTTTCTGCACATTAAATATATTCAGAAAGGAGGTGGTTCTGTGTTTCATATTTGCAAATTGTAGTTTTCTCCCCTACACAGATTGTAGGACAAACACTAGCCAAGGAATAGCTAAGAAACTTTGCACTGAATGATCTATTTTCAACTACTTTGTTTAGCATAGTAGAAAATAATTTATTCAGGTTAAAAAGCACGTTCAATAATAACTGAAGTTGCTTGCACTTTTGGAGCAATGAATTAAAAACAGATTTAATGTACTCCACACCAGTCAAATGCAATGTCTTCTATGCATCTCACACATTTCAGTGGATTCCAGTATTGCCAAAGCCCTGAACGAGAACATCCTTTACCTGCAGACCCGGTGCAGCGGTTGCATTTCGAGCTCTGCCTAACACACCTTTGCTCTCAGTTGGAGGCGCTCCCCTTAGGGAGAAAAAGCGCTTTGTTGGCTCCCCGCACCGCGTTTCATCTTGGCCCCACTACTGAGACCACCTACAGGGAAGCCGGTTAGTATCGGCTGCATTATGCTGAACTGGTATTTACAGCAGCGTTCGGTGGGAACCACATCTTAGGCAGCCTCATGGGCAGCCTCCCCACCCAGCCGCACGCTTACGGCAGGAGCCTGCTCCGCTCACCACCAAACGACGGCAACGGCAAGCCACCCCACGGACTCGCATGGAAAATTGCGAGCAGAGCGTTTATTGTATTTTTAGTTGCGTTTAATTGCAAATTAGCAGCTGGAAACAAGGAGGGGTGAGCAGTGTGCGAGCAGCCAGCTGTCTGCAGAGGAGTTTGGAAACCTCCGGTCGTACATTTCTGCAGCTCCAATGAGAGAAGCCCTCGCCCTCTCCACGCTTGGGGTTCGCTGTACCTAGAAAATTTACATTTCAAGCCACCTCCTGCTGCAAGAGCCAGAGGCCACACACTTCTCTGGCAGGACATCTTAGGGCACGCGTATCGTACAAGCTACAACAAGGTAACTCAAGGCAGCAATGGGCTGTGTTCTTTAGTGGCCGGTAGCAACAATGATTTTAGACTGGTGCTTGTGATATCCTGGAGCCTTGCAGAAGCTTTCAGTGCATCAAATGTGTCTGCATAAACAGACAAACTGGTTGATGAGGAAATTATTTACCTTTTGAGGTGACTAGTGGGTTGTTGTTGTTGTATTTTTGCTTTTCAGTGCACAATGAAAAAGAACTATGTGTTTTTGTTTCACTTCGATTTTATTTTTAGCAGGGAAAAAAACCATAAAAACATGGACTTTAAAGCGCTGCCAAGCCTGTTGGATGCACATCTCTGCAGCACCAGGGAAATACTGGGGTGTTCAGACTACAAGCATCTCCAGACATGGATCTGTATGAGTCCCCGTAATAGTCCTTATATAAAGTTTTCCTTTCTTACATACAGAGAGAGACGCGATAGCAGTAGCAGCTGAAAAACTCACACTTCAGGTCTCACAACTTATCTTCATAACATCCCCGCATCCCCGCATGGGTGACGGTGGTGTGAACACCCCATGCGTACTCACCGGGAAATGAAGCACAGAAAACCTATGTGCCCCAGTAAGGTCGCATAAAGATCATGGTGGAAAAAAAGCTTAAAAATCAGGTCTTTCACATGCAAGTTTACTGCTCAGACCAGTGGACCACACTTTTCCTCTCCCCTTTCTTTCCCCTGGATCCCCGCCAAAGCCTTTTTCTGCTGCCCCAGCCACAACATCGATGCAAGGGGAACCCAGAACTCGCTGCGTCTTGCAGCACCTTGACAACAAAACACAGCACTGTGTATTACAGCACCATTGATGGGGGAAGCACACGTATGTAGATTTTGTAAGTGTGTGACATCCCTCTTACTGTTTCAAGAATTCCTCCCGAGGAGCCTGGCCATCGCGTGCCAGCGTCGGCAGGCCCAGCTCCACGGGAAACAGCTGCCCTAGGAACAGGCTTCGCCCTGGAGACACATTCTGGAGCCCTGACTCAATTAAAACACAAATCTGAGTCAGTGGAAACTTGTCTGAGGAAGGACTGAGTAAAAACCACAGGGTCAAAGTAAAGTAAGCCACGTGGATCCTGAGGAATTAGCAAGAAACACTGCAATCCCAGCTGCACCAGGGGCATCATGGAAAAGACCAAGCAGGGGCATCATAGGAAAGACGCAAAGTCAGTAAGAGCTGAAAATGGTTTGTGGGATCGGGCCCAACATCAGCGGTGTAGATACGGTGTCTGCCAAAAGCCATCAAAATGGCAGCATCCAGTACAAAGAGCCCAGGCACAGAACAGAAGTGTGGTTTAACAGCAGGAAAGGACTTGAAATTAATTTCTCTTTAGTACGTCTTCGGGTAGCAGCAGTTGAGCAAAAAAGATGGTATGGATTCAGTACCAACACCTTTATCTTTAATCCCTGCTTCAGACTAAGGCTAGTAGTTAAACCACCCTCAAACAAAGGCAGTTTTTTACTAAATGGCACAAACTAGGCACAACTTACTGTATTTACAGATATAGCCAACAAACCCTGTATTTCAACTACGCTGATAATGAGATTTCCTAAAAGCAAAACACCACAGCATGCGAAGGCATTAGGGAAGTTCTTTTTGTGTTGCTTTAAGTCTGGTTAATATTTGCCTTTAATTTCTTCCACAGACCTATTTCTCGTAAAATCCAAACATGACCAAAAGAGAAAAGAGAGTACTGAAAGATCACTAAACATGTGGAAAAAATTATCCCAGAGGGAATATGAAAGCCATCTGCCCAAGACTCCTTCTGCACTCATCCTGCAGACATGAACAGCGGGAGATTGATGCTTTGGTGGCAAACACAAATAAAGTGGCGAACCTTGGTCTCGGCTGGCATCAAAAGAAACCGCATATCCAGCCGTCCAGAGCTCATTTAGCTAAGAGCATATTAACCCCTAGGCTAGCCAAGACTTTATCGGTTGGAAAATCCCAATCATGAGTGCTAGCTGCAAGGGGGGAAAAAAAAAAAAAGAAGAAAAGAAATGTGGAAAGATCGGGCAGGACAAGCCCGAACATGTTCAATTTGTCCTTCCTACGTTACAATTATATCCTCATTCCTCAGAGCAAAAGGCAGTTCAAAGAGACAATAAACCCCTTTTTAGTCTTAGGCTTTGCAGGAACGTCACTGGAACGGAACTGAGGTGGTTCCCAGAGATAAGGCGACAAAAGAAATTAAACCCTTCCCTACAGCTACCGTTCAGTAAAATATCAGCAAATACAGGCACCGCTTCAGATGTAACTACAGCATTCATCTGAGGAAATAGGACTTAGTGGTTTCAAACCGAGATGAATTTAGTACACTGCTCCTCAAAGCCTGCAGCTGCTTCCTTCCTTTGCATTGCAGGAATACGAGCCTCTATGGCTTGTACTAAACTTCATATTATGGGATGGATAGTATTTCATTGTCAGGAAACGTGTCTGTCTTTTGGGGTACAAGTTAATACATGCTTCAGTGTAGATCCCAAGAAATTTGGCCTGAAGCGCTGTCGACCACAGGATGGGTTTGGAGTGGGCAAAGTGTGAGGGAGCAGTTAGAGCAGCCACCAAACAGGGGGGTTCGACTGCTTTTCTTTAACCCCCTCATCTGGGCACAAATGACATAGGCCAACGGAGGGTCAGTTTAGCGCGACAAAGAAAAGAAATAGAGCTAAAAGCAGGGCAGGGAACACACTCAGGATGGACCTGGGAGGTCTCCGAGGGCACACCCACCCCACCCTGTCTCCCTCCAAACCAAACCAAAGGCATGGGGCATAACGATGCCACAGGGAACAATTAAGTGGCAAGGGAAAAATAATTGGATTTGCAAATAAAACAATGAGATACTAAACAGCCCTAGGCAACGAAACATGACAGCTGCAATCCTAGACATGGATGGGACAGGCAGAAATAAAAGGCCCATCATCTATTACCAAATTGCTCAGAAACCATCAAGCACTTACGTTGAATGGTTACTATAAAGTGAAACAACACCTTCTTTCAAAAATAATTTTTCATCTACTTCACCATGGCTTTTGTAGGGTATGGAAATACCCTGATCATCACCCCAGCTCTGGGGTCCCATTTCCAACGTACATTGGTGCAATGGAAACAAACTTCAACCCGGTGTAGGACCATTTCTAAACGTAACTGGGCTGCATGAGAACTTAATTACCCAATTGGAAAGCCATAAATACTTCAGACTGACTCAGTTTGGGTGTGCTGGATTTTTTTCTGCCTTTCACTGCGTCAGGGAATTTCTTTCCACCCTACAGCCCTTCAGAAAGGGGCGCATGGCCGAAGGAGTCAGCGGTCGTGAATAATCAGGGAGGGACTTCTCCAGAACAAGTCAGTAATGTGAAAAAGTCTTTCTTCTGGGGCGACATTTGCATGACCGAGGGATGACATAATAAGTCCACAAACAAAAAAGCCTTTATACCCTCATGGCAGCTTTCAAAACCTCTCCATGCTGGCTTGATCCTTCCCTTCTGTGCATTTTGGGGGTAGGAATTTAAGCCCCACGTGCACCAAGCCAATTGCCGTCTTCACAGCCGTGGCTTTATCTCATTCTTTCTAGCTAACGCAATCCTACAACCCATGTTAATGATGCTATTTTACGGGGCACGACGCTTTGCTGTAGTACTGGAGGGATTTATTTCTGCTCTGGGAGGAGGGTCTAAGAACCAAGCAGAGCCCACGGAGACAAACCTGTTTGCATAGGAGTTCCATCAGCATATGGCTGGAGGCACCAGCGTATAGCTCCAGAGCAGAAAGAAAAGTTCCAAATAGTATTGCCAGAGAGTGAAAAAGCAGCAGCATGCCAAGACACCCCCCTGAAAAAAAATCAAGCCCCTGTTTGACACTCGGGAGCTGCTGAAGCGCAGCCAGAGGAGCTGCATGCCAGGATGCATCCTTGCAAAGGCAGCCCAAGTGCTGTGGGTACCACTGGGGCACCAAACCAGGGCTGGAAACCCAGCCAGAGCGTAAAAACACAGCGCAGATGCTCACATTGAGGCAGAACTAATGTTTCACTTCCAGCACGGGCAGTTTGCCAGATGTGGACCTCTGCTGCGAGTTAACT
Source organism: Fratercula arctica (assembly GCA_947846985.1). NCBI lineage: Eukaryota > Metazoa > Chordata > Aves > Charadriiformes > Alcidae > Fratercula > Fratercula arctica. The sequence continues at coordinate 17,467,478 of CANTUZ010000005.1, forward strand.
GAAATACCTTTGAAACTCTGGACAAAACCCTTTATTTGGCAGGTCATTTGTTTTTAAGGAGAGTGCGGAGCGGTGAGTCAGAATGAGGTAGGTTCAGACCCCCACAGAAAAGTGTCTGGGGACTTTCAGAGCTGTGGAGCAGGTGCTACAAGAACGATGGATGCTGGACCAAGCCCAGCCTCCCAAGCCTAAGGGCATTTGCTCAAGCCGCTGGGAGCAGGAAAACGGTTTCTCACCAGCATAGGAAGTCAAGCACTTGGCAACAAGGGAGGCAGCTCTCCCACAACTCTGGTTACGCAAACAGCTGCCTTCTGCTGGGTTTCAACATGCTCCATTGCTCCAAAAATAATTTCCTGCTTGATTTGATATCATTAGCAGGAGCAGAGTGCAGCACGAATGGCCATGCCGCTTCACGCTGGATCCAGCTAGCCACTGGTTTCTAGCAAAAGCCCCGATTCCTTTTTTTGGCAGAGGGGCACGATTATGCAGGAAGAAAAGGTAAGTGGGCTGATGGCGTAAACCCTCTCCTTTTCCGCTGCAAAGGGTTTTGACGCAAGCCTGGACGAAAGCACCTGCCACCGTTGTCCTTCTGGGCCTCTTTCCAGAGCTGAGATTTCCCAGCCCTTACAGCTCGTAACACTTATGGCATATAACCAACACTCAGCAGCCAAGCAGGAATTGACGCCAACGCAAAGTTCAACAACAAAGTCACCGCTTGCTGGGCAACCAGGAGCTGTGCCGGTCCCGGACAGAGTTGCTGGATTTACACCACAGCACAACCACCTGAAAACTAATATCATGCCTTCTTTCATTCCCCACTGGGTATCTTTGTGTCCCCTTTGGGGGCTTGTTGGAATAATCCCAGTCCAGTCTAGTGCTTTGGGAACAGCAGCACTTTCCATTCCTAGCTGGACTGGAATTTGGATAGCAAATTTTGCCCTAAGGTGCATCTGATTTCCTGTTCCCTATTCCCAGCCAAGGCATCTGCATGCCCCTTCCCAAGGGCCTGCCTTGGGGGGACTCCTCCAGGGGCCTTCACCAACAGTGCTTCGGAAACCTCAAGAAGTACAGAAAGTTAAAGAAGCCAAGGCCCAGCACATCTGCATCACACTCCATAGCCTGTGGACCACCAACAACACAGCTGGGTGTTAGGTGTACCCAACCCTCCCAACTCATGGCCTTACACAGAGGTTAGCTGGTATCTTCCAGATGAAGTTCAAGTAACGTTTAGCAAAGAAATGAAGTAGCAAAGTAGAACTTAATGTCACCCAATAAAACAATGGCTGCAAAGTGGGATTCAGGAACTGGTAGCATGTCTGCAAAATCAGCATATTTTAAGGCAGTATAGAGCGCATACTGGTGTGAAGGGGAACTCCCCAGCAGAGTCTGAAGGTCTGTTCTAGCATCTGAGGAAGCTCTGTGGGGTTTTCCAATACTACCTGGCTCAGAAGAAGAAATCCTTGACAGTATCAACCAGATGATTTTGTGTTGCCTGTCTATTTCTCCTACACAAATTACACTTGTTTATGCTTACATGTTTTAAACCCAAAGACACCATGAGGGACCATTTCATCTGAGCTGCACCACACAAGCCTTACCAACCTTCTCTTTACACAATCATTCTTTGAGACGCACAACAGGTTATGAAAGATACCCCTCAGCCATGATTAGAAGACTATAAGGGGTGATGAACCCACTGCTGCTTTTGGGGTGCTTGGACAGAAACTAACCTTGCAAGGTAAAGCCATGAAAAGAGAGGAAAGGTCCCATCAGCAGCCCTGCACAGGACATAATGCCAGGATGACACTCACAGCTTTCATACACGAGGCAAAACATGCATCTGAGCTGACCCAAATGCCAGGTGGGGCCCCTCCTGTCACCGCCACAATAAAAAGGAATAACCCTGTGGAGAAGGTGGTTCCTCAGCTGCTGGAAGAGCTGAGCTGAGTGGGAGGACAGGACTGGTGGGAAGAGCATGCAAGCTGGTTTCCATGCTCAACTGACCCATGTCTGCAGCTGTTGCTGCTCCCACAGCCCAAGGGAGTGCAGATAAGCAGCAGTTCAGCTTTTCCAGACATAGCACAATTCCTGTTTACAGCCTCTGGGCTAGACTTTTCAAAAGAAGGAGCTAGGTGTCTATTCTTGCAGGAAACCAGGTGTGTAAACAGTTCAATTAATATACCCAGCAAACTGTGCTCTAGCACAGCAAGGAGGGCTAGTGGAGACAAGCCAAGAGCACAGGAGCTGAGGAAGGAAAATACTTTTAAAGAATATGCCTAATTAGAGATGGGCCTGGGCCAAAAGTTCGTATTTGAACACCTGGAATAGCCCTGGGGAGCACAATTGTAACCTGAACCCAGATCCAGATTTTGTAACTCGCTCCTCTCTCCAATGAACTAAAGCCCAGGCCCAGACCCAACCATCACGCAGTCTGAGCTGCGGGTCTCCAACAGATGAAGCCTGGAGAGTAGAATCCTCTCAACCAGGTTTATGGCCAAGCCACCACACTCAGTGGCGGGTGCCCTCTGTCCCTCTTGCCCCACAGTGTTCAGTGCCCCCCCGGAGGCTCTGTCCCACGCCAGAGCTAGCTATTGCTGCTTGGCAGCCCCTGGATCCCTGACTCAAGGTGGAGATGCCCGTTGAGTGTCTGATGGCACTTCCCCATTTGCTCCAGTGGTCATGGCATCCCTAGTGCTGTGACCAAGCTCTACTTTTCACTGCACCACCTTCTCCCTGCCCTCGCAGGCTACAGCTGCAGCTCCTGGCCAAAGCAAGAAGCCTGCCCCAACACAAAGCCAGGCGGATCCACTCATGCCTGCAAGCCAAATATTGACAGCGATCCTCAGTTTTGTGCCAAAGGGGCAGAACCAGGGCTTGTTTTGAAGGGCACAACCCTCCTCGGCAGGAAAAGTCCCCCATGTCCTTTATGAGTCCTTGCAGAAATGACAAACTCCTTTTCCCCCTTACAGCTCAGTTCTCTAGGACACAAAACTAAACTTCACACACACCTTGCCATCTCTTTTCAATGTAGATTTTCTTTATAGCAGAATCATGTTTGGCAAAGAAAGGTCAGCCCCATCCCTATAAAACTGCCCTGTTGCAGGCACATCATGCATTTCAGACAGCTTGCAAGGCTGACTAAACATTTACTTTTGGATGGCTTATTTCCAAAGCCCAGAAATAGATCCTCATCCACAATAAAAGAGTGCCCGGGTGTGCCATCAGATGGCTTCATTGCCCTGTTACAGAATGCCATCTGCATTCCTGCGCTTTCCCCCTCACCAGCTGCCGGTGCCAAGGCTGCCCAGCACCCAGCTCGCTGCCGCGTCCCCCTCCCGGGGCAGACCTGCAGATAGGCGAGGCCTTATCTCCTCCCTGGATTATTCTTGGTAGTCATTTTTGCATCATCTGACCTTGGGTTCTGTTAAGCTGAAGTAGGTGACTAACGCACGTGGCCCTTGATTGTTTTCTCTTTCCTGGTGGGCACCCAGCCTCTCACCAGCACAGAATGGGATGAATTGTCATAGCTGGAGAAAGGCAAATGGGACTTGCTCACACTGGATGCTGTAATGGTTGAGGCAGTGTTTGTGTTTTGGAAACTTTTAGAATAATTGAGCTCCATGGCTATTCAGAGCAGGTTTGTGCCATGGATGTACTTTTCTAGCTATTGCGAATTCTTCCCTGCCACAGCTGAACCTCCATCCCCAAGAAATAAAATAATTTAAAAAATAAAAATAATCATGCTTTATACAAAAGCACAGGAAAAACTTTACGAATCCTTCAAGGGCCAAGAGACCCCGCCTGAAAAGTGCTTGCCACAGAGCACCCAGGCAAAAATCAAAATGATGCAACTTTTGGGAGGGTGGGCAGATTACAATCGGGCAATTAGACATCCCAGACCGTGTAATCGCATGCAATGAGAACACACGTGGGTGTAGTATGAGGCATGAGCCTGGTGTCACCAACCACAGGCTCCTCCGGTTACCCTGAGGGAATTCTTCAACAAATAGTTTCAAAATTTCTTTTCTAAACATTAATAGGTCCATCTAGAAGTAGGTCTCCTTCTGCCATGAAAAGCAATTCCTGGAAGACTGGGAAACAACCAGGACTACACTGGAAAACATCAGCCAGCAGAATCGATCCGTCATCTGTCTCATATCCAACTGTGCCTGGACTGTCAGAATGGGGAGGGGAAGAAACCCACCTCACACAGTACAGATAATCTGTTATACAGCTTTATACCAGGGAAGAGCCTTTCTAAGCTTCTGTAGGAAGTAAGCTTAAACATCTGATGCATGAGCATATTCAGCTTTAATAACCTTTACTGTCCTTCATCCCCTTTTTAAAGTCTGAGAACAGCATTTAAGACCCTGGCCTCCTGTAAGCATTGCTCAGATGCTCCCCAGATGGCTTTTCCAAGGGGATTTCTAATTACTTGGGGATTTAAAAGAAATATCCTGCAGGAATACTTCACGTTTCTGGAGGTTTCCTTCCTTCCTCTACAAATTTCTTTACTCAGGGCTTGATTTAAAGCCAAACTCAAAGGAAACTTCCAATGACTTCAATACGTCTCAGATCACATACCCTGCGGTAAAAGAGAAACGAATCAAATCCCATAAAAATAAAAAAGGTGCAGATTTCAAAAGGATTCACGGTGAAGTTTTGTAAAGAAGTAATTAGTCCAAAAGTTTCAGCCTAGAAAAATCAGGGAATAAAGAAACATTTAGCAAGACTGAGAAAGTTAATACTGAGAAAGTTAATACCTTCTAACCACAAAGGATTAGATGTATAATCCCCTCTCCACCAAGAAAAAGAAATGAAAATCAAAGCAACAATTGCTGTAATAACAAGCAAACAAGAAAAACTCAGATGCTCAAAAATATTCAAAGTTTTCAGATCCTGAACTACCCTAAATGGACCAGATTTACAAAAGTGCTAAATTCCTATCCTCTGAAAATCCACATTAGACATGCCCAAATTGGGAACTGAAAGAAAATCCTGGTCATCTCTGGAAAGCCTGATCACTGCGCTTCTGCTTTAGAGGACAGCTGGAGAGCAGAGCAGAGCCCCTTATGCGTTTGTAAAGCAAAGCAAATTATTCTAATGAACCTATAGGGTTTGTTTCTCTCCCAAGCCATCCAAGCTACTTCCCAAGAGACAAGACAAGCTACTTCTCCAAAGCCGCTGCTCCGTATCCCCCAAAATGGGACACAACCCTACAGGGCATGTTGCCCTGCCTCCTGCAAATGCCAGCTGGACAAACTGGGAGTGCTTCTGCACGTGCTATGGCACAGACCCACTGCTGGCTTAATGCACAACGCTGTGTCCTGTGCACTGATAGACCCTCACCACGGTGTCTGGTCTCTCAGGTCACACCATTAGCATCGCCCTCCTCTTGGATCAGCATCTCTGCTTGCCAGCGGTGCTTCAGGCATTTGCTGCATCGCTCGGCACAGCACAGGGCTCAGCCCGAGCAATTGGGGGCTTGCAATTTGAACGCTGCAGAGAACGTTTCTGATGCTGGAAATACCTTTCTCCCTGGGTTGTGATAACCCATGATTTGTCAGGTTAGAGAGACAAGCCCCAACAAGCACTGGGGTTAGCCTGGAGATGGCCATTCAGAAACTCCGTTGCCCTCTGGCTCCATTCACGGCCAGGATGCCTCACATACCTTGGGCTCTCACAGGCTGGTGGGGTGGCTGTGAGCAGGGTTTCATAAAGAGACTGCAATGAAATGAAAACCCTGGGTGGGGCCACAGAAGCTGGTATGGTTCATGGAAAGGTTACACCCTTTTATTTCCCTCTGAGCATCCCATCCAAGCAGCCTGGCCTTCAGCCAGGGCCACAGTGAACCAGCACGCTGTGACAACAGGGTACTGCATCTCCCCATCCACCCACCAGCCTCCTGCTCATCCCATGAATCCAGCAGCAATGGCCAAGAGAAGCACCGGGAAGGATTTAATATCCAACCCCAAACTCCTCCAAAAGGGCTGGTTTTCCAACCATCCTTTACAGCAGCCATGTATCAGGCAGCAGGAAAACAGGGGAGAGCAGCAGCAGTGGATATGCTGTCCCTTTCTCCCCTGTGGCAAACGAAGGTCCATTTTGGAAATACTACTTCCTTCCAGCACAAGCCCCTTGATGCCCCAATACATCTAAAAGCCTTTCTCCTGCAGAGCTTCACTCCTCAGCTCCCCAAGTCCTAACTCCACCCAGTTCACCCTTCACGTGCCAAATCCACACATTTCCCTTCATCCCGACCTTCCCTCTCTCCCTTGTCTGATAGTCCTTCCCACACAAGCACCACATCCTTCCTGCCCCAACCTGACCACACGGCTGGGTTTGTTCACCTAAGCAGATCAGAGTGAAACGTAAGCATGACCCTTTGAATCTAAAGGATTAGGAGATGTAAAGGAGAGAGCTGTCCATACAACCATGTGCAGGCATGAATGGAGGGAGCTTGTGCCACCCCACGTTGCCCTCCTGATCCCTCTGCTAGCTCTTGCTGGGCTCAGGTCTGCAGCCCTGCACTTCAGCCCCCAACCTTTGGGTCTCCCCCAGCCACTGAGCTCTGTGGCTGGCTGAGCTCAGTTGTTTCTGCTCCTTTTCTGAAACAGAAAAAGGTCGACACTTGCTTTTATTAAACAATTAAAAAAAGAAGACAAAAAAAAAAAAAAAAAAGAAGACCAAAAAATGGGATGCTAGCTGGGCTCATGAAGGCTCTGCCTGCCCAGGACACCAGGGGATGAAGAATAGGATACATCCAGGAAAACTGGATGCATTCCCTCAAGGCAGTAGATATTTGCATGAGCACACCTCGTGACAGAGAGTCTGCATCCTGAAGGCTCTGTAATCTAAATAGCAATATTGTAAATGTATTGGGAGAGGGAAGGAAAAAACATCTCATTGCCCCATATTATGCATGAGGGACACCAGTGCAGAGGGATGGGACGACTTACATCACAGGAAAATCGCGGCAGAGCCAACTCCCAAATCTCAATTCAGGAACTTAACCATAGACTATTCTGTGCTTTCTATTTTCTGCTAACAAAGAAAGCAGTATTTCCCTGGATTTCAGTCCCCAGTGATACTGCTGGATTTGCTGCCCAGTCATGAAATACTCCAGGAGTGGGAAGAGCAGATGAAGCTCCAGTGAGTCACAAGCAGACACTGCCTTATTGTGCAACCTGCACAGCCCAGGTCATGTTCAGCCCTCCAACACTACCTCTGCTGGCGAGGCCAGGCCCAAAATGCCTTGTGCCTTTCCATAAAATTCCAAGTTTCGGGGGTTGGTTTGTTTTTTTTTTTTTCTCTCCATTTTTTGTTTTTTTTTTTTTTTTTTTTTTTACATTTATTACTTGGAGGTGTTAAGCCAGGCTTAACAAGAAAAATCAGCCACCACCTCGATGCAACCATGCAGGAACACAGCAAACCACCAACCAGGGCACCTCGCTGCACAGAGACCCAGCGCTTTCAAAGCACCGGCCGAGGGGAGGGGTGTTCAAACATCCATAATTGTTTAGCAGAGGTAACTTCACAAACACACACACTTTTGATTGAGATCTAGCCACCACGTGCGCAAAACAGGGTTTTGCTCACCCGCCGCCTCCTCACTTTCTGACTCCAGGCATGGGGCGGCGAGGCAGGGCAGCCTCCCCCGGTGCACGGGCCTGATGAAAGCTGGAGGAAGGCAGCAGGGTAATTTCCTTAGCTCCCCCACAGATATTTTTTTTTTTTCACCCTTCGTCTGTCTGTCTGCTGGGGTAATCGCTGTCAACCCACAGAGGGACACCAGGCAAACCATGCCAGGAGTCCCTCTTCCCATGGCTCTCGTGCAAGTCAGTTCCCAGCAACCCCCAAACCTCACCTCTCTGTCTAAGCAGCACAAACCAGCCACACAAGGAAGTTCTGGATACTTTCTCCCTTTCTTTATTTTTTTTTTAATGCCTTTTCATTATGGTTTCCCCAGGAAGATGAAGCAGGTAACCCAAAAGGGCAGAGATGCCTGGGAGGAATGAGGGTGCTGTGGGGAGAAGCGGCTGGTGGACATCCCCTGTGAGCTTGCACAGCCACACTCACAGCCCTCCCACCAAATTCCTGCATAAAGCCAAGTGGGAATGAAGATTTTGAAGGAAAATGGGGAGCTCCTGACAAGGCTGAGGAAGGGGCTGCCAAGCAGCACCCCATTAGCTCAACCCAAGCCCAGCCCTCCGCAGCCATGCCCCATACCCTTGAGGGCAGCCTCAAGGCACCGGCTCTCCCTCCCATGAGCTGCTGGATCCTGCCCTGCACCCCACTCTTCCTCCCTTGGGAGAGGGCCCCACCTATGGGTGATGGACTAAAGGGGAGCTCTCAGCCCCATCATCATGCCTCCCTCCACCGAAGTTAAGACCAGGGACTGTAGTGAGAGGATGGAAAAGCCAGGTTTAGTGAAGGTCTGCAAAGGGGGAATGAGGGCACCTTTGCAGCATCAAGGTGATTTTCCAATGGGTAAATAGGAGAAAGCCAGCGGACCCAAATCTAAAATTAGTGGCCTAGAAGTGATAGGTGGAATGGAGGTTTGCAGGAAGGAAAGGCTGGGGATGAGCTTAGTGCAGACCTGTCTGTCACATGAAGGCAGCACAGACAGGGGAAACTGCCCAGGACCTGCATCCTGGTGACTTCTGGTATGTTCACAGCCCAGCATCCAACTCCAGGACTGTGACCGCAGGCACAAGGTGTTGATGGCCAGAGCTAGTGGTTTGGGACACAGGTGTTAAGCAAGCAGAAAGCTTGTGAAGTAGACCGTTCCCTGAGCTGTTTTGGGCCTGCTTCATGAGGAGGCAAATGGCACTGTAGAAGTGCCTGTGCCTTTCCATCAACCACACAGAGTCTGAACAGCAAATTTAGGTGTAGCTGTCTCCACTGTAGACGTCTAAGATTAGGTGAACTCCACCCAAAGTGCACTCAGGCATTTCTCAGGTTCAAGAATAGGTTAAACTAATCATCAGAACTAGAAAGCTCTGGTGCTGGGAACAGAGGAAAGGAGAGAAGTGCCCTAGACCTGAACTCTAAACCAACAAGTTGTTGAGGGATGGTGTGCATGATCCTCTATCCAGACCCTTTATCCAGAGCATACAGACAATATTTGGGACCATGGCTTCCAAAACTGAGATTGGTGTCATGCAGAGTCAATTAGAAGAAGAATCTCTGGATCCTGTTTTTGTTTTGGTTTGTTTTTCACAGAAGGCCACAGCTGAGGTCCTCTGTGCCTTCCCCAAGCCACCAGCTCCTTGACAAACAGTCCATTCACTGTTCCCCCCCATCTCTCCCAAGGCACCACAGAGCTCGACAGACAGTAACAGACCACGTTGCAGCTCGTGGATGACTTTCTGGCAAGCAGACACCACCTTCCTCTCCCCGGAGTCCCTTGATACAAAGGACAAAGCAATGCCTGTACCAGCATCACCAGTCCATGCTGCTTGGCCGATCGACATCATCCCAGCCAGAGAAATACCACAGTTTCTACTGGAAGGGAGCAGGAGCAGCGCCCAGCAGCAGAATGCCCTGCTTTGTCCCGAAATGGGGTGCAACCCTCTCACCCTTTGCCATGTTCCCACCCGCCTTCCCAACTCCCAGCCTTCAGCCCTTTCAACACCCAGTTTTTCCACTCTGCTGCAAAGCGATGAGAAATTCCCTGCCAGAGGACATTGTTCAAATGGGTTATTGAAAAGAAATGCAATTCCCTACTCCGGGCGAACAAGCTGTTTCTTTTTCCCTTGAGGAAGAACGATAATAGCACAGCCAGGGAAAAAAAACTATCCCCAAAGCCTGTTGTAATAATATTAAATAAGAAACCAAATGGGTTTGGCCAGGAAAATCCCAAGTTCAAAAGAATAATTGCTTGAAGAGATTTAAGCCTACAGCTGAGTCACTAAAATGAAGAAATCTCTCCTTGTCCATAGAAAGCAAACAAATCTTGGGTCACGCAGCAAAGCTTCTGTATGTCCTTGTTAGAAAGAAAGAAGAAAGAAGCCAAATGCAATTAATCATAGTCTCAGAAGAAAGGATGAGATCTTTGTAATTAGCTACCTAGGCTCATCTTTCCACTTTTGAAGACTAACTCAACCTTCTTCTTTCACCCGTCACTCGCAGCACTGCCACAGAAGTCTGCTACAAACGCCAAATCACTTCTCTGCAGGGTACAGACTCACCTGCAGCCTGCAGTCCTCTAACAGCTTTGCAGTAAGCGTACAGGGAGGGAGGAACATTTGCAGAGAGCAAACAGAGCTCATTTTCTTCATCACCTTTTGTGGATGAGCTGTCATGGAGTTTGCAGACTCTCCAAGAACCTGGAGACTTTGGCTGAACTGCAGGAGTTATTTTCAAGCTAGGTATTTTATATCCACAATCCTGATCCAACTGAACAATGACCAGAAAACACCAGTTTAAAAAAAAAAAAAAAGCATACAAGCATGAAAACGCTTTCCAAATGGTTAAGATTACAACAGCTTGCGTTAATAAATTGGCTTAAACCTCATGCTCAGGTGGTGTAAATTTGCCTGACCATCACCCTGCCCATAGAAACCATGTTCTTCATGTAGGCACTGCTTGTACTGAGGTGAGTGGAGAGGGCTATATATTAAGAGCAAGGTCTCCAGCAATTAAATTCAATAGGGCGAAGCCAGCTGGTGAGCAGCTCCTTTAATTGCAAAAGGCGAAGCCACATTCCACAGATGAAACGTGTCCAGGTTTGACCGAAAGTCACAATTCCTTTGCTACAGCTTCATTCAAAATTTTGGAAAACATGGGGAAAAATGTGGTACTTTAGAGAGAAGAAGAGGAAGGGCTGGAGCTGGTGGCTACAGCTTAGAAGTGGAGGTCATGATCTGACATCCAAAAAATCCTATGCAAATTGAAACAAGCCATTCAACTTCCCTGGCGGTCCCTTAATAAATAAGGGTTGACAAATATTATTCCAACAACAAAAACAACAGACCAGCTCTTTAGCTCAAGTACATCAATGGTAAATACAATGCAATGGAATAATACCAAAATGACATCAGCTGAAGATCTGAGACTGATTTCTACCCCCTCTCTTGTATACAAACCACTGCTAACATATGAATAAAGCTGTCAACAACAGACAGGGAACTCTGGCCAGCTTTGTGGTAAGGGAGAGCGAAGAATGCAGAGTGGACAGAAATCTCCAGCTTCGCTCTTCCATGACATGGCAGAAATGCTTATTTTCCAAAGAAGGAGATTGGGTCATTCTTCTCCAAAAAAAAAAAAAAAAAAGGAAGTGATTACGCAGCTCCAAGTACAGCTGGAGCCTTCCTGTACAAATGTGGGAAACAGGGAGGGATGATTAACAGATAATCTGTGGGATATGGCGGCAGAGCCAAGGAGCCTCGGATACGTACATAATGTGACACCCACTCCTTTCCCTCTGGGTCAGTGCCGCAGACACAGCCAGAGGTGCTGGGGATGCTCTGGGGGCTGTTTCGTGGCACAGAGCTGTCTTCATCTGCTCTCAGGGCTGAATTCTCACCCACCGCCAGTATCAGCCAAAACACTAAAAATCAATAGATTGCTCCTCCAAGCTTTGCAGAGAAATCTGCCAGAGAAGCTAAGCACGCTGTCAGAGCAAAGGTGGGATGTGACTGCGGCAAAGGTGGCTACCAAACAGCCAGGGTGGCTTCCCTGCCAAATCAACTCTCTGCACAAGAGTGGTCAGAAAGGTCCTGCCAGCAGGCTGGGGTTTGTCCCTTGTTAATGGGAATTCCTGCCATCCTTCCAGGGGGATGCACAGATCCTGAATGGAGAAAACCAAATGCTGCCGGCAGCCGGGCTGCTTTCCCTAGTCCTGCCACGGCGCAGAAGAGCAGCCCCGAAACCACTGCGATGGGAGGCTCCGGCGGACAGGAGTAACTGCGAGGCGAAGCTGCCCTCCTCTGGATGGAAGGGAAACAAGCCCCCTGCGACGGGAAAGTCAAAAGCTATGTAGTTTTTCAGGTGCAGGTCCCTTACTTTTCCATAATTACGACCAACATTCACCTTTGTCAGGGTTATGTTGCAGGCGCAAAACGTTAAGGACCAGAAGCTTTCAAAATAAGCAGCAACCGGGGGAGTCTGGAAGCATCCTGATGTCTGACGGCACCAAGCCCTGACATCCAAAAGCCAGACTACATTCAAACGCCTCGAACTAATCAACTGAAACAGGGGATTCTCTCCCACTGCTGATTTTTCTATAAACCAGGGACTGATGCACACGCAGGAAAGTGAAACCCCATACATTTTTGCTAGATAACAATGCTACTTGAATGTTGATGTTTAAATATGGACACATAACCAAAGATTAATCTGAGAACTGAGGTAATCTTCACTTTCAGACAGTTAACCCACAGAAGGGATACAATCACTGTATTTCATTAAAAATAACACTTACTAAAACCCCACTCAACCATCAACATCTATAAATCCTGAATTAATTAGTATTACGTACATCCCCAATTCTCATTTTATGTAACCATATAACGACTACAAAATGAATCCTCCTAGCCAGCCTTATGTCAACTGGCCAACACAGAACAGGCACCAACCTCAAAAGGATCAAGGAAACCTTTTCAGGTTTCAGGCGAGAGGAAGAAAACTCCAGAGATTGCCTGCAGCAATTAATGTGGCCCAACACTACCAAGGTGCAGCGATAAACAGATTTTTTCAGGGGCTCCTCCCTGAGGCAGCAAGGTTAAAGTCTTCCTTTCAATTAACCTCTGCAAGGATTTTAGACACGAAGTAGAATCACTGCAGCACCCAAATGCGTGTGGATGCACAACAGGCTTCAGAGAGCGAGGAATGACGCCTAACACCGTAACCGAGTGCACCCTATGCAAAATGCCCAGGTGACGTATCACCATATACAGTGTATACCATATATGTAAGTGCAGTGTTTATGGCGCTAGGACAAGGATCATGAAAAAAAAAAAAAAAATCAATGACATTCAACTTAGCTGCCTGAAGTTCACGAAAATTGATTTTTAATGAGATAGCATTGCTGTACAGATAAGGGCAGGCAGGTCCCATGCTGATAAGGCAGCCCGAGATCACCATGAGGGTGAGAGGCAGTGACAGGCAGCACAGACAGGCAAACCGACAGGGACACCTAGACGACACTGACACTTGCCAATGACACTGATCCTTTCCAGGACAAGCCCAGTTCCTGAAAACCAGAGCTTCCCCTAATGATCTTTAGCCTCTATCCTAGGCTGTAGAGCAGCTCTAACGCTCACAAAGGCTGGAAAAAAAAAAAAAAAGTTATTTCCATGCTAACCTGAATCTGCAGAAGCAAGTATCCATAATAAAAGAAATAGAGCGAAATAAACACTCAAAAGTTCGCAAGGTGTTTTGTTTTTTTCCCCCCACCGGGAACCTGCCAGGAAGATTACAGCCATGTGCACTTCCCTGCCTGCAAAGTTATTCGACACACCACAGCTTTTGAGCTTCCTTTACTAGTAATGAACAGAGACAGGCAAATTCAGCAAAAATCAGGCATTTCTTGCCTATTGCAGCACATAAGAGAAGGTGTCAGCCCGCTACGACGTGCCAGGCTGCAGAAAGCAAACAGGGAAGCGGCAGGCATGTGCTTCATCTTGCCGTGACAGGGATAGACCTCCTCGCTCTTTTCCCCCACTGTCCCAAGCTTGCTTTCCCCTTTCCCAAGGTCTTGCTCTATATTGAGCATCCCCCAAGCAGAGCATTTTTTCCCATGAGTCTCACAGTGCTACAGGTTTCCATTTCTCAGTTGAACAACACCGTTTCTTAAAAGCAGGCTATGCGGTGCGTGCTGCTTTTCAGCACACTCAGCTCCAAATAGAAGACAACCAGGAGACAGACCCCGTTTCTCACTTCAACTTGTTTTTTAAATTAAGTAGAGAGAAGATGAGATTTTCAACAAAGTCTCCTTAAAAACAGTGGGAGTAGTTCTTTGTAGCAGTATGGAAAGCAATATTTTGAGTTCTAGTATGATCCTCTACTGCCACCAGCAGTAAGATATCATCAAAAGCTGGGGGGAAAGCTAAATACCTCTTAGCAACTCCCTCAATGGTTGCCACAAAGCCAACACTGAACAAGTGAGCCACTCACCTGAATTTGGTGGAGAGAACACCTCCCAGGGCAGAGCCAACAATGATACCAATCCCAAAGCAAAGACCCAGCTTCCCCAAAGCGTCAGCACGTTGGGAAGGAGCAGTCAGGTCTGTAATAACCTTCTGAGCACCTGCAGGGAAAAACAATCCCATGAAAGAAGCTTGCCACAGGCTCTGAGCAACGACTATACAAATTTGTAGGCCACAGAAACAGTGCCTGCCACAAAATAGTCCTTGCAACCCCAGGGCAAATGCTTGTGCACACCGCTGAGTGGAATTGGTTCGGCCCATCAGTTGTAGGAAACAAAAAACACTCAAACCACTCAAGCCACTTCACAAGTGGTAAGAAAAGGCTTAACACCCTATCAACTTGAGTCCTCTTGTACAAGTTACATGGACTTCTAGTAGGTAAAGGTTGTTTATGGTTCTTACTAGAAATATCTAGGAAAGGCCAACTAAAGCAGAACAGCTTGGCCGGTAATGGAAAGTATTTTTGGAATCACATTTCATTTTGACCAATATGCCCATTTTGTGAGGAGAAAGGGAAAAGCTGTCCTACTCAACATCCGGGTTGCAAGAAGGCAGCTGAGAAGTCTGGGATAGCACTGCTGCCCACAAGTATTCTTCACCCGTGTCTGGATGGTGAGGTCCAAGCAATTTCCTCAAGACGATACAGGAGGATGGGTCTGGGACTATGGGCTACTAGTCTTGTTTTCCTGCTCCTTTCCACAACCAATACACCTGCTGCTTCACAGTCATAGAATCATAGAATCATTCAGGTTGGAAAAGACCCTTGGGACCATCAACCCCACTCTACAAAGTTCTCCCCTACACCATATCCCCCAACGCCACATCTAAACGACTCTTAAACACATTCAGGGATGGTGACTCCACCACCTCCCTGGGCAGCCTATTCCAGAGTCTGACCACTCTTTCTGTGAAGAATTTTTTCCTAATGTCCAGCCTAAACCCACCCTGTTGCAGCTTGAAGCCATTCCCTCTTGTTCTATCGCTAATTACCTGTGAGAAGAGACCAGCACCAACCTCTCTACAATGTTCTTTCAAGTAGTTGTAGAGAGTGATGAGGTCTCCCCTCAGCCTCCTCTTCCTCAAACTGAACAGTCCCAGCTCCTTCAATCGCTCTTCATAAGATTTATTCTCCAGGCCCTTCACCAGCTTCGCTGCCCTCCTCTGCACTCACTCCAGCACCTCGATACCTCTCTCGTATTGGGGTGCCCAAAACTGGACACAATACTCAAGGTGTGGCCTCACCAGTGCTGAGTACAGGGGGACAATCACCTCCCTACTTCTGCTGGTCACACTATTTCTAATACAAGCCAGGATGCCATTGGCTTTCTTGGCCACCTGGGCACACTGCTGGCTCATATTCAGCCGCTTGTCAGTTCTCACCATTTCATCCCTGGTGACCATCAAATGTTCCTCCTGCCTTCCTTCATGCTGTTGAGCCTGTTGACTTACAGCAACATGAGCAAAAAGAGAAGAATTGGGCAATAAAAGCAATTTGGAAAGCCACTCAGCCCTGACTGACCTCACCTGGTAGCCCATGCATGAACACTGCTGGCAGTCTGGAGAGGAAAAGGAGGGGGATGCTGGTGGAAATGGACATGAGCAGGAAGAAGGAACTTCCAGATGCACAGGAGAGAATTAAGGCTGCTCGTGTGCCAAACTGATCCGCAAACCTGGTAAAGAAATGGTACAAGGTTGTCACAAGTGGAACCGTGCAGGTCATTACAAGCGTGATGCACCCAGATGGGTGGAGTTGCACAGCCATCTCACTCTCATTTATCTGCCATGGAAAGTGCTGGTCAGATTCTCAGAAGTGGCCGGTTCCCCAGAGAGGACTAGCTATTCAAGAGAAGCTCAAGAGGAGCTCAGGGTCTGAGAGCTGAACAACTTCTCTTCATTGCTGACTACTAGCAATACAAAACTTTGCCTTGCAAAAAAAAAAAAAAAAAAAAAAACCACAAACCAACACAAAAAAATCCCCAAACCAAATCAACAAAAACCCAACAACCAAAAAAAACCCCAAAAAACCAACACACCCCCCACCTCCCAAAACTGGAAGCCTTGGCTGGAGGAAGAGTGCAAGGACCACTGCTGCAGCACCAGCTGCCCACCTGGGAACGCTGGCACAGACACGTTGGTGTAACAGGGGAATGCACCAGCAACTGCTGCGGCTCAGCTCATGTCCAGACCCCTCGTAAGCACAAGATAATGTGTGCTGCTTAAGTCTCCTCCCCTGCCGTTTCAATGAATAATGTGGTTTATCTCAGAGCTGCTAAAGACCAGAGGCAGTTACAGCAGCTTAGCTCAGTAACTCCTTCAATATTATCACTTCAGAGTGCATGGCACCCTCAAATTTTACTTTGTGACTCTTAGAGTTGGTTCAGACCAGGGAATCAGAGTCACTAATTTTTTAGTTCAGGTTCAATGGCAATTGAAGCTATTCTAATTTCTTTCCAGAGGATGTTCAAACCAACGTTGCTCATTCAGTATCACTTAAATAAAATAAATAGATAGTTTTCTATTTCGATTTGATAAAGACTTCACAATAGTGACTCAAATTTGCCTCTGTGCAAGGAAAAAAACGCAAACCAGACAGCTTAGCTTTTTAAAGTATCTTGGAGCTGAATAAAAACTGAACCAAAACCTAAATTGGACAAAGTCCGAGAGTACCACAGAAAGGGTTCTGAGCAACTGGGACTAAGATGGCCATAAAATGTTTTTTCACTCCAATTCCTCCTTCCTTCATTGTATTGAAGTTGCATGTTACAGTTAGCAGATGAACGTTACCTTGCATAGCAATTAGTTGTGCTTACACCAAAAGAAACAACCCCCTCAAAAAATACCAAGACTGGTCTACAAAGCAAGCTAAGCATAAGTAATTAAAGGTCTTTATGTTGAGGAAGAGGTGCAGGTCAAAATTTCACTGTTTACATGAAAACCAGGAAAGTTTATATCATGTGTTTGTAATCTAAAGTCCACAATTCACTACACAGTTCAGGACATTTTTAGTTTAGTTACTAAGATTAAATCCATCTTCTCATGGCTGTTTAGGAGCATCAAGCAAGAAGAACAAGGAAAATTGACCTAAGCTACACGTTTTTTTTCTCTCTTACCCCTCTCCTTCACATTTTCTCTTTTCAAAGCAGCCTCACATCTAGGAAAATCCTTTTTATCTCAGACCTACATTGCAAATTTTGGCTTCAATTTGGCAATATACACCTTCAGTCCCATCTACACCAGTGGGAGTCCAGACCCAGACGGATTCTGGTTTGCTGTTTTCCTTTCCTTCAACATCTCTTCTGGACATTAGTGAATGACATGCACAGAAGAAAAACCAGATTTCACATGGCACCAGATCCAGAACAGAAATATTACTCGAGTTTTGTGTATTAATAGAAAAAGCATTCAAATTGGGCCCTTTGCACCATCTCTCTTCTTTAATGTTATTGTTATTAATTTTAAAATGTGTATTATGGTAGTGTCCAAGGGCTTTTAGAGATCAGATTCTTGAAGTCCTACACACCATGTGCCAAGCTCACAATCTACATCAACCAGAATGGCAAATCCCATGTAGGAAAACTGAGGCACACACCAGCTCCGTATCCATTTATTACTTTGTTGATCAGTAGCAGGACTGGGAAGAAAAAGCTAGATTTTTTTTCAGCCTCATTTTAGTTTCCTTTCACTGGATTATGTTGCTCTTTCAAATTTTTTTCTGCTTTTTGGGAATGTATTCCACCCCCCCTCCAATTTTTTGGGCTTTTTACATTTCATTAGAAACAGGAGTGTGTGTCCCACGGGGTAGAGAGACAGAAAACCTGAGTCTTTTCCACTCTTCTTGTTTTGATAGATGAGCTTATAGATGCATCAGTTCTTAAAGATTCATACAAGTCTAGTTTTGTCTTCAACACTGATGTAGATACAGTGAGATTCAGCTGTAGAAATAACATGACCCTTAATTGTTTTCATTGAAAGCTCTACTTAACATCAATAAATATCCTCTTTTTTAGATTTCCCAGTCACAAGACATTTCTAAGGTTACACATGGCCATAAAATGTTTGCAGGATTAAGCTGTTAGGACTTGGGCTCTGAGGACTCTGATGGTTTAAGCCTGTTCCCAGTATATTGTTACTCTTAAATGTGTGCCATTAAAACATAGTTAAGTTAATATAAAGGCTGCTTCTATGTTGCAGTATTTCTAATTGTAGTATTTATTTTCCCCTTGCCCATTTATGAAATCTTCAAACATTTCAACAGGACCATGAACCAGAACTAAATTATTTTTTATTAAAGTATAAAAACGTCTGGCCTTTTCCAGCTATGAAAAGGGTCATGAGAATCATTCTCACTTACCTTCCGAAAATAGGACCTCCCACAAGCTGGAGGACACCAAAGGTCGTCTGGAGGTAGCCAAACCCCACTGAATCCAAACCTAGGCTCTTTGCCAAGTACTAAAAAAAACACAAAAAAACCCCAAAACAACAGGTCAGGGGAAATTAAGTATGCCATATTTCTGAATAAAGAGCTTAACGTCTGTGTTGAGAGGACTACAGCTCCAAACAAGAACTTCCTTCAGATCCCCATACCTACAGATGAAATCTATCAGACGCAGGCTGCCTAATAAAGACCAAAAGTCTCCGTCCGCATCATCCACTGAAGAAGATCAGGGGGATGTGACTAAAACCATCAGTTTTGCACCAGGTGACAAATGTGAATCACCCTTTACCTTTGCAGCCCAACACAGCTGAACATATTCAGCTACTGCTAAGGGGCATGAGCTAGGTTTTAAGTAGCCTTCCTGCCTCCAGTCCCTGCACCTGGGGCAGCCCAAGCACCACCCAGGAGATGAACGTGGCAAGGTCTTGGAGCTGTTCTTTAATTGAGCAAGCCGGAATCAGTGCAAATATAACATGGGCAAAATATTGCCTTTACTTATAATCTGGATGGTACACCCACAACCTGAGCTTGCAAAATACCACATATTCACACCTCGAAGAGCCACGATCCTTTGGGTTTTTTTTTTGTTTAAAAATTGTATGTTCAAGGGACAACTATTTCTGATTCACATTGTTGTTTTGTGCCATCTGCTAAGAGTTGTTTAAAACTCTCAGCCTAGTTCAGGTCTCAGAAGGTGTGGAGGTGCCCCAATCTTATGTGCTTCCCCAGTACATGCTCTGCACCCAGGCCCCCAAAGCCCCTGTCGCTGATCAGTGATCGACTACACTGATCTCCCATAAATAAATTGTCTCTCAGCCTTCAGGCTCAGGGAATCCCGGGCTGGTTTAGTCCCGGAAGGAAGGAGCAGTTTGCATCTGGAGGCACAAAACCAGTGGAGAGATCTCCTAGAAGGCATGGGCTCACCAGAGACAGAGGTGGACAGGGGTGTTACAGATCCAGGAGCTCACAAGAGCAGGAAACCTGCCTGGCAGAAAAGGATCACCATCCCTGGACGTATTTAAAAGCTGTGTAGATGTGTCATTTAAGGATATGGTTTAGTGGTGGACTTGGCAGTGTTAGGTGTATGGTTGGACTCAATGATCTTAAGGGTCTTTTCCAACCTAAATATTTTTATGAAACCAGACAGAAGAGTCCAGTAAGTGAGAAGCAATGATTCCTACTCAGAGATGGTTTATTAAACCCTCAGAAAAACCCACCTCTGATCTGAAATCTCTGATTTCTGCAGCCTGCTTGTTGGGCCACTCTCCCACTGCAAGCAGGAAGATACAAACTACATCAGCTTCACCCAAGGCTACCAGGCCAGGGAAGGGCTCTTGGTGCTACTGCAGTACAAATAATAAACCAGCTTTTATTGCCTGGGCATACCCTGAACACAGTCACAGCTTGGCTGCTAGGTAGGAATACACTTTCCTCTCTCCTGCTAAAAACTCTCTTCTGACTTTACTGGAAAACTACATAGCCAGGCATTGAAGGCAAGACATGCTGCGAAGCAGGACAACCCGTACTCACTGGCATGACTCCCATCTGCATGAAGAGGAAGGTCAGCTCCAGGGTTGCAATCAGGTAGGCAATAAAAATCACTTGTCCCCTCTTGACCTCTCCTGAGTATCCGCTTTTCCCCAGGGTCTCGGTCCTCATTCCTGAGGCTTCTTCCTCACCTCCAGAGCTTGCTTTTGCATTCATAGCACTCATGGAATGGCTTACTGCAGGCTGACAGGCCGAAAAATGCCACAAAGGTGCTTTCTAGCTGGGAATACAGAGCATAGATAAAGTGCAGAAGCTGTGTGTGCAGTTCAAAGCTTACTATGTGAAAGGTGTTGAGTCAGCATGACAGGAATTTACTTTTTCTTTCTTGCTTTTTACCTTCCCTTCCCTTACTTGCCAGGCAGGATCAAAGGCAGCCTTGCATCAAACCACAGATCCCATTCTTCAGCCTTGTCCCAGGTGGGCTCATTGCATCAAGGACCATCACAACAAAGACCAGCTTGAGAGCCCCAGCAAAGTGAAAGCGGACATTGCCCCAGGCAAGAGCACGTGATAAACTCTTCAACTCTTTAACTGTTTCACTTCTTTCACTTTTATTGCCTCTGGTGGCAATGAAGAGATGACTGTTTTAATTCTTCTTCAAAGACACTTTGAGTTTATTTTTGAAGGTTGCAAGCAAAGCTTATAGCAGAACAGCTATTTCTAAGTCCTCATGCTTCTTGCAGTAGATTTATAGAGATTCTGGAACAAAGCTAGGTCTTAATGCAGTTAGATTGACTCTCATCAACACCTCTAGCTGAGCCATTTTCCCTCCTTCACCAGGTGCTGCAAATTTATAGAAAGACTGAGCTAGCAAATGTTCACATGTGACTCCACTCAGACTACAAATTACCAGCCAATCCCAAAATTAAAAAAAAAAAAAGAAAGCATTAAATCCACAAAAATTGTGAGGCTGACTGCAAACTGGGGAATTAAATAAACAAGACTCATTTGTCCTTTGGGGGTTTTGTTTGTTTGTTTGTTTGTTTGTTTGCTTGCTTGCTTGCTTGCTTATTTACTTAGGGTTTTGTTCATTTGTCTGCCTGCTTGTTTGCTTGGGGGTTCATTTGTTTGTTTTCTTACTTGTTGAAGCCTGCATGTCCAGTTGAGCATTGTCTTTGTCTTAAAGAGAAAAAGAAAGCAGAGATCCCAATGCCCTGATTTTGTAGGATCACAAGACTTTTGGTAGGACGGGACCTCAGGAGATCTCATCTACCCTCCTGCTTGAACATATAAGATCAGCTATGGCTTTTTCTAGACAAGCTTTGAAAATCTCCAAGACATTTGCCCTCTCCCTGAGTATCTGGGAAAGAAGTTTTTTCTAATGTCCAATCAGAATTTCTCAACCTGTGACTTGTGTCTGTTGTCCCTCATGGTATCAGCTGCCACTACCAAGAAGAGTCTGGCTGCATCAGCTCTGAAGCTGCCCTTCAAGTAGTTGCAGGGGGCTGTTAGATCACCCCAGCCTCCTCTTTGCCAGGCTGAACAAGTCCAGTTCCCTCCATCTCTGTCAAAGATGATGTACTCTAGACCCCTGACCTTCTTGGTAGCCCTCCCTTGGGTCCAATCCAATTTGTCCACAACCTTCTTGAACCGAGAGGCCCAACACTGGGTCAGCCTCACCAGCACCAAGCAAAGGGGAATAACAACTTCCCTGGAAGTCGTGGCCATGCTCCTCCTCAAATGGCACATTACATGGTTTGCCTTATTACTGATGAGCATGCACCATTGGCTCACACAGCATCACCATCATCCACGGTCCTCAGGCTAGGATTGCTATGCGTCCAGTCGGTCCCCAGGCAGCACTGATGCAGGTGGATATTCTGCCCCGGGCTAGGGGCAAATTGTCACCACTTTCAACTTGTTGAAAACTTTGATTGGTTGATCCATCTCTCACATTTCATGCAGACCCTCCAGTCTGAGGCTCCAGCATTGGCCATGTCAGCCAGTCCCTCTAATTTAGTAACACCTCCGTTCAGAAATGGAGGCTTGACTCATGGTGAAGGCTGACACACATGCAGCAATACAGGGACGCACACAGACGTTTGCTGGTTTGGATCCCAAGTGGTTGTCAGGGCTCCTAGGTTTCCAATCAAGCCCAGGGAGACAGAACTGTAAGATCTCTGGGCACACCTTTTTATTCAACGCATGCCACTGCAAAGCCCCGGGATTTGGTGAGGGCTGCCAGGCTCTACCTCCTGGCAAAGGAGGGGGAAGACCAAAGCTTTAATGTTTCACCAGGGGTGGGTACCGTATCGCTGGAGGCTGCACAGAAACAACCCTTTGTAAACTCAGCCAGAGGATGAGTAAAAAAGCACCTTTAAAGAATGACATTCCTACAGCAATACCAGCACTCAGACAGACCCAACTCACAACGTCCTAGAAATCGTATTTGTTACCGAAGAAGGAAGATTACCCAGCGTGTGTCCCAATTTAGCAAAGGATCAGTGCTCAACATTTGGTTCATCTCAGCGTGAAACAATGGATTTGCTCACACTTTGAATGTCCTGCAGCACAGCACCAGCATCGTCACTCCCTGGTTTGCTATGGACAGGCACAATGTACAAATTACCAGCACTGAATAGAAGAGCAAAATTAATGACAGAACTCTGTTTATGGAGGTTTCGAGACAATCAAAAAAGCAGCTCATGCAAATGCAATGTAAAACACTGCTTACGGGAAATGCTGCTGACTTGGACTTGAAAAGTGTCGATATTTTGACTGGTGAGTTTGTCTCAGCAGCAACTGAAAACAGATCCCAGCAAGGCAACCAAGGGAAGCAATGACTTGCAGATGCAGCCACTCTCCACCAGATACGAGCCTCATCCTGCCCAGGGCACACAGTGCAGACAGCTAACCAGCCACATGCTCTCACTCAGATTTAGCTTCTTTTTACTGGCGTTGACAAGGGAAACAGAGTAAAAAAACCTTGGAGTTTTATTTTCAGCCTCTGAGGCAAAAGACGTAGTTCTGAGAAGCAGGGACCTAAACTCGGTGCGTAGGGTGGAGGTGACCATGGAGAACGAGCTACGATCATCAGACATGGGTCCTGTACATCACTGGATGCCTCTTGATGGCTCAGTGCCCAAGCCTGCTCCTTAGCATCCCAGATCAGTCTGCAAGTACGAAAGTGCCCTGGGCCCAACTCAGCAATCCTCTTCTAGCAATAGTCTCTCTGGGCAGGGTCATTTATATCCCCATCCCTGCACTTTGGCATGGACGGGACAAAGGGAAGAGGGTGGCAGTTTTAAGCCACCTTTATAAGCCACGAGCCAAGCCATGTCCACACTGCCCTGGCCCCAAGGATGCCAGGATGAGCTGTATTCTCCAAACTTGGCCAGGACGTTGGCAGTGCCGAATCATCTCGATGTCCTTCCGAAAGGTCTTCTGTGCAGGAACTTGGACTTTCCTGACCTTCAGCACCTGATTTTTAAAATCTTGTCCCATGAATCAGTCAATCTAGGGGCTAAACGTGGCAACACGAGCACTGATGGAATAACAGCCAGTGAGATCGACACAAAGCAGATCCTCCTCCTCCTCCCCTGAGTGAGAGCCCTGTCGGAAAATGTCTGCAGGAGCCAAAGTATGATGCAGATTAACTCTGTTCCCAGCTACCCTCACTGAACATCGCATTTGCAGCCATCCAGCCAGGGGCCAGTTCATCTATACCTGTAGCGATAACGCACCATTAATGACAGATGGCATAGGCAGGCATTGCATTTTTATCTAAAGGCTCCTTCTGGCTCATTTGTAGACTACACCACATGTAGCACTCAGTCACTGACAAGCCATCTTTAAAAAATAAAGATTAATTTAAAAACTGGGGAGGAATAGGTTATGAATAGGAAACGAATCTTCTTGGGTAGGATAAACAAACTTTAAATGGACAGATATTCCAGGGAGACTATGGTGAAAGCAAGCAAGGAAATAAATGTCTTGTGATGAAACTGTAGATTAGGCCATTAGCTATGCATTAAGCCTTGACACTTATTCTCAACATTTTTGGAGTATTTATAGTTGCCTTCCCTGTTATAGCTTTCCTAAGGCCTATTTATTTGGTAATCTCTGGAAAACCATAGTGGGAAACCTGAGAACATCTTTACCAAAAAAAAAAAAAAATTATAAAGACTTACTATTTATATTACTTGGGCAGAAATCTTTTCTTAAATCACTGGAAGTGGGAAGCAAGGCCAGCATATGCATGAGGAGGGGAAATCCATCTACATCAATACCAGCAGTTGAAAAAGGATAAATTGTGGGGAAATAAATCCCAAATCCTTCTCTCAACTTGTATTTTTTCACAGAGGAAGGTTAATATCATCTGTAGCAACACAAAGTATCCTGGGTGGCATTCACCTGTCTGGAGAGGGTCAAAACAAGCTTTACAGCCTCAAAAGAGCCTTGAAGAGGGATGGAAGTGCAGACGTGCTGCCCAGCAATGAACAGCACCTCTCAGGCCTCAAATCCTCTCTGAATATGAGCTGGCCAGTCTCTCCAGCTACACAAAAAACCAGTGGGATGAACCAAATCCTGCTCCAGCGCAAATCAGTCACAAGTCTTTGCTCTTTTGGGTATGCACCCATACTTATGGCAAGCGTGAGAGCTGGCTGGGAATGCCAGGGAGGGAATTGCTGCCTCTGGGGTCCAGCAAAGCTTTCATTTCTTCTTGCAAACAGAAACTCCATTTCTATGGGCTGTGTGCTGGGGGGTGCCAGGAGGGACGTGAGGTGTGAGATGAAAAGTTATGAGCATACCCCATCTCCCTGCCCAAGAAGCAGCAAAGGTAACCCTTCCCCTCCTTGCAAGAGCATCGCGAGGCCACTGCATCAAAACCAGTGAGGCATGCAGATATTCGGACAAAGAGGGACATAAAAACCCTTTACGGAGACATAGCCCTCAAGGAGCTATCGTCCTGATGATGTTTCTTAAGTTCTGCAATATAGGAGAGGAAATTGAAGAACTATCTCAAAGCAATACCCCAGGAGTGGGAATGCTGAATTGCCGTAATGAGGGAAACCGCTAACACCAGCCATGGTCAGCAGGAGCCGTCAAATCCACAGGACCTGGCCCGATCCCTCTATTCCCCTGACCCTGACACTGAGGGAACTGGTCTCATTTGTACCCTGATGAAAGATTTATACAGTTAAGCAAATAAGAGCATAGACAGCCCGGTATTGCCAAAATTATGTCCCATGTTTGTTGACTGATTTATTCTTTTGTCTAATTGTGTTCACGAAAAAAGCAGCTCACTAATGAATGGAAAAAGACTCTACATGGCCAGCAAAAAAAGAGCCATGTTTAGTTTACAAAATAGCACAGTCTTCAGGGATTTTCATAAAAACTACGGAGACAGTCCAAATCGGCAATGAAATCAGATTCCCGGTGGCTGCTGAACTCTTTTGGCTCTTTCTATGTGTGTATTAAATTGCAAAAAGCAATTATTTATAATTTGTTTTTATAAAAATGCTGGTGCGCTTATTCTGCCTGGCAAATTATTTTGTGAAATGGAAAAGGCTATTGTTCATTCTTTTGGTAAAGCCTTTGTTACTTAGCATATTAAACTGCAAATCACATTTTATCTGAAATATGGCTGGTTATTATTAACTTTTTAATGGTAAAGCCCCAAAGCTCCAGCTAATATTGAGACTCTGTTTGGTGCCCTGCAAACATAAAAAGAGGTTGAGACTCAGACGAGGGGAAAGAATTAGATCCTCCTTGTCGTGCAGATGGGACCTTAACAGACAGAGGGGTTTAATGACTTCCCTGAAATCACAGAGGAAGTCTGTGGAAGAGGCTGGAGTCAGACTTGATCATCCTTTGAACGCCAGTCTCATTGTTTAACCACAGGGCAGTTTCTCCTCTCTAATATTCTGGAAAAATTAAACCAAAAGAGAACATTTCTGAATGCTGGAATTTGACAACAAAATATGCAGATGGGACAGAGACTGTGTCAATTGTAAAAGAGTTTTGGAAAAATCCCGTGGCCTGAATTCAGGAGAGTTACACCAAGAATAACATGACCAAATAGGAAGAAAAAGCTCAGTTCTTTGTACCCACCCAGTCTCAACGGCTCCAGCAGGACCTCACTGGGGCAGGGGCCTCTCATGCCTGCTCACACCGAGTGGCACCTTGATGATTTCAGCTCAGCCAGGGGACTCGCCTCCGGAGTCATCTCCCAGGTGCTGTCATGGCCGTGGCCCACTTCTACCCCAAAATCTCTCCTGAGCAAACAGAAACACTCTCACATGTCAATGAGCTGCTGCCACACGGTGGAGAAGGGCTGCTGGGCTGCCTGGAGAGCAGACACCAACCTTCTCCTTCAAGTGAAGACATCAAAAGACAGCAAATGCTGCCAGGTCAGCTATGCTAGGACATTGAAGAATTGGCAAAAAAAAAATAACTAGTCTTCCCTTAGTGAAAGCCCAGGTTTGCTGGTGAGCTCTCTCCTGGGCAAGGAATGATTTCCCCCAGACTTGCCATTCTTCTTCCTAATGCTCAAGCCGTACTTGTTTTAAGCAAGTGTGACGTGGCCATCTATGTAGGAAACTGTGATTAAAGCAGTGGTTATACCATCAGCTGCTGAGCAGGGTCCAGGCAAAACTGCACACCCTAATAAGCGATGGTGACAGCCCAGAAGCGATGGATACTTCTGCTGCTTCTGTGGTTGCGTCTTCAGCCTACTGGCATGTTGGCGTGACCAACCTTCAGACAACTTGCTGCTGGATAATGGATGAACCCTGGGCTCCAAGATACACACAGTGCATTGGAAGTCCAAGGTTTATAGCCAAAGAACATGCTAGATGTGACAAGACCGGATACACACACAAATAATATGCAGTATTTCATTCAGCTGGTATTATACAGCCACCTTCTGGAATCGCAGCAATGTCTGGAATGCAAAAGCTGTTTATTATTTAAATAACATTTAAGCCATTATAATTTATATGAGAATTGTAACTGATTGGGGCTGTATGGAGCTTCTTGTTGTGGTTTGCCATAGGAATGCTGCAGATTTCCTCTGCACACATTGCATTCTGCACACAATGGGAGCCCCAGACATTTTCAGCTAGTCTCGAGCCTCCTGCATTTACCAAAACATTTTCCTGTGTGAGAATCAAACAATTGCCTGATTTATAACACTCGAGCATTCAGGAGACCACCAGCAACACAATATAACAAGAATCTCTCTGTTGGTTAGCCTTCTGACGAAGCTATACACAGCACCAACAAAATGTGGATGTGTATTCAGTGTTTCTGCTAATCTATGTTTCTGCCAATCTATGTTTCTGCCTAAAGCAATTAGAGAAGGACAAAGCCTGTGTCTGTAAAACCTTGCACATCCCGGACACGGCTTCCCTGTACAGAGCAGGGTCTGTGTTACATCCTCAGACAAATCCTTACCTGCTCAGGGCCAGGGGAGACACGTTCCCTCCCAGCCTTGCTCCATTTGGCCATCTGGTTTCTCCACATGGATTCGGGACCAACACGGAGCCAATGTGGGATGTAGAGGAAAGGGAACGGCTGCCCCCGTGCCCAGCTGGCTCCATCCACTACATGGGTGGGGGACAACCCTACGTTGCAGATATTCACTGCCTATGAATGGAAGAGACGGAACAAAAGTATCCATAGTCACGCAGGCCTGGATTTATCAGCAGCTCAGAAGCGGTGAAATGCGCAAATGTGGCTAGACACCCCTTGATGTGCCTGGGCTCTAAATGTCTTCCAAAGCCTCACCCAAGGCTTTTCTCCCTCTAAGCAAACACCTAATTTCAGATGAAAGCTTGAATGGGATTTGTAAAGTCAAGAGCAAAGCCCGAAGTTCACTATGTTGCAAGTTGGAGCAGAGCACACACTCCTGCCTGTCATCCAACTCACCCAGCAAAAACAGAGTTTTTAAGGCTCTAGAAAACACCAACCCTTGGAGGTATCTGCTCTGCCAGCCAGGTCTGCATCCCCTGCCACAGCTATGTGGGGAGAACAATTACAATCCCGATTTTAGCTAGGAATACAAGAGGGATGACAGTCCCAAGACTGCTGTTTTTTTTGTTCAAACCACCGGAAGGCTTTGGAGATCCTTCACTGCTTCCTCCTGGCCTTACCATCCACCCTCAGCTTGAATTCGCTTGAGACAAAAAGCAAGCAAACCTTTTTTGCTGGAGGTAGAATTTCCTTGCAGGCTCCTTAGTGCTGAGATTGTAGAGGGGACCCACTAATGGCTCTCCAGTGGGATATCAGGAATCTTCACAGCAGTTTGGGGAAAATTTTCAAGGTAATTCAGTTAAACCAATGTTGAACGCTGACTACAACTCCAGCATAGACAGATAGATAAGAGGTGGATAAGTTTAGAAGACATATCCTTACAGTCAATCTACTTTATCATACAAATAAGTCCCAGTTCAAATACAACCGAAACTTCACTGTTAAGAGGCCAGCACCTGCGTGGTACCATTTGCTTCTTTTCTTTCCACTTCAGTATCTATAGGCATGGCATTTCTTCAGAGCAAAGGACGAGGATGCATTCTTAAGATGTTGCAGGTACGTCTGACATACACAAAAAAGCCACAGTCCTACTCAATTGTGTCTTTAAAGCACACTCTCACAAGTTCCTTGCTTAAAATAACTCTTCAGAACTACTTTGGAACAACACCAGGAGCTATGAACAAAATTTGTCTCTCTGTAAAGAATCTCAGCAAAATTTGCACATTGTTAGGATACAATCCGGGCATCAGGAGTAATTTAAAGTGGGACATGAGTGGCACACAGAAGTTTTCCTAAGATAAAATCCCTAAGAACTATTTATTTTTTAACAAGATTTTAAAATAATTTTTAAAGCTCGTCCCCAAGATGATCGCAGGCTTACAACCCCCCTGACTCTGTCGTTGAGCAAAGGTATTAGCACTTGCCATGGAATTGCCAACAGAGAAGGAGAAAGACCCAGAGCCTTTTGCAAGGAGTGACAAAAGCTTTTATGCCCTGGAAAGAGCACACAGAGGGATTCAGTGCTTCCAAACATGCCAAAGGACAAGAGTTTGCCAGCCCCAACCGGAGCTGTCTGCTGCTCATGGGAGGGCTGGGTGATGGCTGTGACCAGGATGCGCTAAACATTTTCTGTTGCAATATTTGTTTTTGAGGCTTTCTGCTTTGATATTGCTGCCTAATTCTAAGCCGTTCCTAAGGCCAAGTGCAAGGTTGGCATAAAACAGCAATGCCTGCATAGTCTTGGGCTGGACTTGCCACTGCGGTACCATTTGGCATTTGTTAATCTTTTCACACCCTGGAGAGGGTGGAAATAACCCAAGCAGAGCTCACTTGGAGCGCTGCTCCCTGGTTCACGCATTCCATTTCTGGAACACACAACTCCCTACATCAAAGTTTTTATGCACTAAAACCGGGACCTATCATCTGGCTTTTCCAGAAATCAAGCATGTCCTGCAAATTTTCAATCCAAACTGGTTGAGAACCAGTCCTGACAAAGCCGTGATTGGACTTGAGCAGTTTGCAAGTTAGGACATTTGAAACAAAGAAAGAGAAAAAGTGCTGCTAGAAAAAGGGGGCTATCCCAGCTAATTTTCCTAACACCCAACCAGACATCAACAGGATTACCTCTGTAAAACCACCCCAGGGAGGGTGCTAGGAAGAAATTCCTCTGACTTCCTACATTGGCTGGGTCCTGGAGACTCCTATTAAAACCAACATCAATCTACTCAGCAGCTCTGCCCAGGCTCTCTCCTCATTACCTTCAAGGCAAAACAATAAGAATTTATTCCTTCTATTTATTGCACAGCACAGCCAGGGGAGTGGTGGGCTATATTCCTCCTGAGCCTTGGCAATTGAATCACTTGCCAAATTCAGCCAGCTCTGCATAGATGAAGTGACAATCACCTCGAATCTCACCAGCGGTGCCCTTGGAAGCCTTGGGACTGCAGGGGCAGGTCAGCAGAAAATCTTGCTTAATAGTAGTGGTGCATGAAAAAGAAAGGATCTAGACAAAATTTGCAGGCTGGCAGTTAAAAAAAAAAAAAAAAAGCCATTCTGCTGTCTGCAAAGCAAGTACATTTGATCTAGAAAGCAGTAAGACTCCATAAATATAGCACCTCCAGATAATTTTTTTTTTTTTTCCTTCCAGAGCAAACTCACTACCACTTGGCCACTGTCAGCTTAAATGATTTCACCTGTTTTATATTTTTCCATTGAATACCAATGATGACCAGCTGACTCATTTTTACTTTGAGAAGAGCTGCAAGATCTTAGAGCTGCTTGGCTCTAAGCTGAAACCCTGACCCCAATTCACCGGGAATTTTGCCTCTGATTTCCATGCTGCCAGGATTTAATCTTCAGGTCTTTCATCCAGCTCCTCTTCTGCTTTTACTGTTAGGAAAACATTTGTTTCAGACTCGCTTGGTCATGACTCTGTTTGAGAATGTGACTCATGGTTCACACTAGATGAATTTGTACCATGTAATTTTGAAATGCCTTCATGTGTGACTGCAGGCTCGCTGGGAGACAGTGAGATACCTGCTATCCTGCACAGCACCAGCATGTGTCTTTGACTGCATCATTATGAAATTAAAGTTTAATCAAGAATCAGGTACAAGTGCATCGCTTCGTGCCTGATTCTCCTGTCCTCACTCAGTCCAAAGCTCACCCTACTTGAAGCGGAGGGTCAGGCACCTGGAGCTCACCGCCCTACAAACTTGTTTTAGCAATAGCTCCTGCAAGAAGTGGCCTGAGGATTTTTCAACCTGGTCACTGCACAGGAAAAAACATAGCTTTCTCCTGGCCTCCACCATCTACCAAAGGACGTTACGATCGCATGTAATCGGAGCAAAGGCCCAAGGTAGCAGGTCCTTTCAGCTTCTGTCCAAAACTCGAGAACTGGCTCATTAAGAAATAGCTGCGTTGGTGGATGTAATGCAAACCATTAAAAAACCTTTAAGCCAGTGTTACCCATGATCTTCTACCTCCTCCGCTCTGTTAGGGCATATGGAACTTGGTTTCTCTTTGGATTTGCGGAATGCTGAGCGCTAGTGGGATTTGTGCTGGCCGCTGTTGCGGATGGCACGTACAAATGCTTAAATGCTGCCCCATATATAACATATCAGCTTAAATGCGGCCCCATATATAACATCCCAGCAACGAGTCACAGCACTAATTGTTCTGCATGACATAAACGTGTTTATAGTGTGCAGCTGGACCCAGGTACAATGAAGTCTCTGCTCTGTAGGAATACATACCGTATTGCGGGCAGGGCTGCCTTATTGTAGTTAAACTGCTGTAAAACGAATGTGATGGACTCTCCCAAAGGAGCTCATCAAACCACTCCCTTTGCAGGTTCACCACTGGCTGGGTTATGTTTGGTCCACATTCAAATCTTGCAGCAAAATTAATGCTATGAATCTAGCAGGAAGATTATAAAACGATCGCTTTTCAAGATTAAGAGCAAATAAAATTTTAGTGCCGTGTCTTCAGAAAGTTACTACGCTAAAAGCACATTTAAAGCTGTAGGCGAGAAGATAAATTAATTGAAGAATACAAACAAGAAGCCAGGGGGTAGGGAGGGGGGGAGAAATTATCTCATCGTGCTGCGTCACCGCATGATATCTCAACACCCCATCGCAGGGAAAGAAAGGAGCAAGCCCCAAGGGAGAGGCAAAGAAGAAGAGGGAATCCAACTTGGGGAGAGAGAGAAGGAACAGCCAGAGCCCACAGCACTGCTCCTAGGGAGGGAACCAGCCACAGAAAGATGTAGAGGAGACAAAGCTTGTGGGGCTCACCAAGGCATGCCAGTCCTGCACGAAACCAGGTATGTGCCTCAAGGTCCACATCCTCCACAACTGAATCTCCTTCTCGTGGACTTCAAGGGTTTGAGCTACCATTGAGCTAAGTCACTCTCCATCATATTTGAAAAGTTATGGCAGACTGGTGAAGACCCCAGTGACTGGAAAGGGGGAAACAAAACACCCATTTTTAAAAAGGGCTAAAAGGAAGACCCAGGAAACCACAGGTCGGTTGGTCTCTCACTTCTGTGCCCGGCAAGATCATGGAGCAGATCCTCCTGGAAATTATGCTAAAGCACATGGAAAACAGAGAGGTGATTGGTGACTGTCCTGGTTTAATAGCTTCACTAAGTGCACATTGCACCTGAAAAATTTGGTGGCCTTCTAAGACAGGGTTACAGCACTGCCAGATAAGGGAAGAACGACTGATGTCATCTACCTGGACTTGTGCAAAGCATTTGATACCATCCCAAAAAACATCCTTGCCTCTAAAATGGAGAGACATGGATTTGACAGGTGGACAGCTCAGTGGATAAGGAATTGACTGGATGGTTGCACTCAAAGAGATGCAGTCAACATCTCAATGTCCAGGCGGAGACCAGTGACAAGTGGTGTCTCTCAGGGGTCCATATTAGGATCAGTATTTAACATCTTTGTCGGGGCTCACTGTCGGGGACAGTGGGACTCAGTGCGACCTCAGCAAGTTTGCCGACAACACCAAGCTGTGTGCTGCGGTCGACACACCGGAGGGAAGGGATGACATCCAGATGACATCCAAGCCTGTCAAGCTGGACAGGCTTGAGAGGTGGGCCCGTGTGAACCTCATGATGTTCAGCAAGGTCAAATGCAAGATCCTGCATCTGTTTTGGGGCAATCCCAAGCACAAATACAGGCTAGGCAAAGAATGGGCTGAGAGCAGCCCTGCAGAGAAGGACCTGAGGGTGTTGGTTGATGAGGAGCTCAACATGACCCAGCAATGCATGCTCACAGCCCAGAAAGCCAGCCACATCCTGGGCTGCATCAAAAGAAGTGTGGCCAGCATATGAAAGATATGGACCTGCTTGAGTGGGTCCAGAGGAGGGCCACAAAAGTGTTCAGAGGGATGGAACACCTCTCCTATGAGGAGAGCTTGAGAGAGTTAGTGTTCAGCCTGGAGAAGAGAAGGTTCTGGGGAGACCTTATAGCAGCCTTCCAGTATTTAAAGGGGGCCTACAGGAAAGATGGGGAGTGTAGCGATAGGACAAGGGGTAACAGTTTTCAACTGAAAGATTTAGATTAGATATTAGGAAGAAATTCTTTACTGTGAGGGTGGTGAGACAGTGGAACGGGTTTCCCAGAGAAGTTGTGGATGCCCCATTCCTGGAAGTGTTCAAGGCCAGGCTGGATGAAGATTTGAGCAACCTGATGTAGTGGATGGTATCCCTTCCCATGGCAGGGGCATTGGACTAGATGACCCTTAAAAGACCCTTTCAACCCAAACCATTCTATGATTCTTTGATTGCCAAGCAATACCCGAACACTAATTTTCACAGAATAAAGCGAATGTAATATTCTATTCATAAATCTTGTCAAAGAACCACGTGGATTCAGAGCAACTTGAAAAATCTAGAGCGTGATGAATATAGCTACCATATATTTTACCACTCTACTGTGCACACCATGTAGATTTAAAATCAGCGTGTTTCAATAACCTGCTCTCACTTGAGCTGCAAGGGGCTGTTTGGTGGCGTGGAGAGCCGTCTCCCCTGGCAAACCTTACCCAGAGCTCTCTCGGGGAGCGAGCGGGCAGCGTGTTATCAGGCACAGCCCAGCCGAGAGCTCCTGCGATGCATCGAAGGGCATCCGAAGTCCCCGGCTCGAAAGCTGACATCCCCGGGAGCTGGATCGCGGGAGAAGACGCCAACAAGCCAGGGGACCTCCGAGGTGCGGGAAGACAACGGGGGGGGGGGGGGGGGGGGGGGGGGGGGGGGATCGTGCTGCAAACCCACCCCTGCCGCGGGGCGGTGGCGAGCGGGGGGAGCGGGGCGAGCGCCCGCCTCTCCCGGGCCCAGCCGACATTAGAGGGCACCATTGCCCCACACACGGGGAACATCCCGCGGGCAGCTCCGCCGCCACAGCCCGGCTTCAAATCCGATCCCCGGCTTGGGGGGAGCGGCCGGGGGGGGCATGCCGTGCTTCTCCCTGATTTTGGAGCC
Organism: Fratercula arctica; assembly: GCA_947846985.1. Classification (NCBI taxonomy): domain Eukaryota; kingdom Metazoa; phylum Chordata; class Aves; order Charadriiformes; family Alcidae; genus Fratercula; species Fratercula arctica. The sequence continues at coordinate 17,501,583 of CANTUZ010000005.1, forward strand.
AGGCAGAGGTGGGCAGAGGATGCCCGACGGCTGCGGCTGGCCCCAAGCTCCCCTGCCCGAGCGCCGGCCGGACCGCCCCGCCGAGCGGTGAGGGGCAGAAGGGTGCAGAAATGGGGAGGAAGGGCAAGGCCAGAGCACAAACATTTGTTGCCTGGGTCAGTTTTGGGTCAGGTCGGCTGCCTGAGCCAGGGCCGCACTCCCAGGGCTTCGGCCAGCACGGGAGCGGGCAGGATCGGTGGGCAGGGGCGGTGAAGAGGACATGACCTTGAAATTGTTTTTAAGGTCTTTAGCATCAGGTTTCTTTAGACACCCTGCACTTGTTGCAAGCCTGTCACTCTCATAGATTTCAGGAATCTGCTAGTGGTTTGGGTTTTTTTTTTTCATACTCTTAGATTTTGTTTCCTCTAGGTGTGTGCTAGGACCCATCTGAAGATACTCCTGATGCACTTACCGCTACTGTCGGGCTTGTTTTTGGACCAGGCAGCTCCCCTCTACAACAGTCCAGGCCATGAACCAGTCAGGACTCCTGCAAGATTATCAGCATTAAAAAAATTGTTTACTTAAGAAACATGAAACCAAAAATAAAACCTGTGTAATGGCCCCTTCACCACCACCACCCCTACAGAAAGTAGAAATAACCCATGAAAAGCTACTCCAAAAAATAATATTATCATGGATCAAGACGAAAGGCAGGGGGAATGTCAAAACAAGCAAAATGCAAACCTCTCTGATGTAAAGCGTGGCAACGAACAGTCCCTATGAGCATAGATCATGCCTTTCACAGAAGTGATACCAACAGCGAAGCAGGGAGTATAAATAAATGGTGGAGTATTTAACGGCTGCTCAAATACAACTACAGAGACAGTCAGCAAAAAAGATACACCCTCCACAGGTACATAGTGTGAGCCCAAAATGCTGTTTGCTACCCGCCATTCCCAGCCTGCTTTCCAAGTTAACAGCACGGTGTCGATAAGGCTCGCCACGCCGCGGTTCACAGAGAGCATGCCGCAAAACAGTCAGGATTCCAATCAGTCACGAAGGGCCAGATGGCGAGTGGACTTCATCTAGTAAAACGACGTGATGGAAAGAGAAAAAGAAGACTGTGAAGAGAGAATGCGATGGCCCCCGGTGCACTGGCAGGTCCATCAATAGATTAGGCTAAATTCACTGCTACCTTTGTGCTACCCTAATGATGCACAGCAGCTGGACAGCAAGGCTAGCTCTTCTTTTAACAACCAAGAACAGAAAGAATAAGAAAAAAAAAATACAGGAAACTAAATGAAATAAAGCATTTTTCTGACATGTTAGCTTTTCTTTTGCGTATTTTTGAAAACGCAACAAAAAGCAATTAAAATTGAATTAAAACTACCAGAATTTTTTCAGGGTTCTGTTCAGATTATTTTTTCCCATTTTAACCCCTGAACCAATGTGGTTTTGCCTAGCTATCAAATCGAATAATGTGACTTTTTATGACCTGTCAAGAAATGGAAAATTCTGAATGCACACCAGCTTGAATAATTCTAAGCATCACTTTGCTGGTGAAAGCGCCTCGATGAGAAATTTGAGCAATATCTGCCCTAACTTGAACTTTAATTGCAATCGGTTTGTTTAAGCGGGATTCCAAAGTACCATGCAAAATTGCCACTGGTATAAATGCAAAACTGCAAATTGCCGGTGATCACACGCATAGTAAGAGAGAAGTGTGTGGGAGATAAAGTACCAATGTTTATTGGTCTGTGTCTCTGCTAAAGCAACTATGGAATATAACATGTTCTGAAATGAAGCAATCGCATGTGGATCACACAGCGTTTGAAGAATCCCGAGTTAAACATTGTTAAGCAGGTACAATAACGGTGTATTAAAGGAAATGAGAAGGGAGCAAAGCACAAACCTTCAAGCCTCAGGGGCCCAACAACGGGTTTGCTTGTCTGGCAACATGCTGAGGACAATTCCTGCAAGAGCTGTTCACCCCGAGACTCTCCAGAATATGGAGGAGTGCTCTTCTGTGGCACCATGTCATGGGGACCTGTTTGCCTCCATCCACAAACGTCTCAGCAAACCCTCCTCTTCTGAAGAAGTTACCCTGGAGCTCTGCAACAACCAGCCCCATCAGAACGACAGCGCTGAGGCTCTCTCTTTTGTTACCCTCATAACTTCTTATCAAATTACCTTGGTTACTCCTCGCTCGGTTTAAGTGCAAGGACCTCTCTTCCCCTATCTGCCAAGCCATCACGCTCAGCCCTGGCTCTGATGGTCAACCTGGACTCTTTCCAAACAGGAATAATCAAACGCAATAAACCTCCTGCAATCGCGATCCCTCTGCAGTGATGCACAAGCCATAAAGGAGTTTGCTTTCCCTCCCCTCCCCCTTTCAAAGCAGAGCAGCCAGCAGGAATACACGCTAGTTAAAGTCATTGTTTCTTCTGACATAAGCAGATATGACTTGGATATTTTGAGCAAAAATGTCTCATTCTTATGGGGCATTGTTCTAACCATAGCGGTAATTACTCCGCTCAGTATTCTGGAGCAGGAATTTCTAAAGAAGCTGATGGGCTTGGTGGTGGGAGCTCTTGGGTAAGATTTTGTGGCTCGTGTTAGGCAAACTGCTGGTTTAGAGGATCATAACATACCTCTCTGGCCTTAGAGTTCATGGATTCACTAAATTAAAAACATCTCTCCGTGCAGGCAGTATTTCCTCCTCAAATGGGCTGGATGCTCTCTACCTCCACATAAAAGAGAAGAACAGACACTGCTAGAACTGGTGACTGTGAGCAGGAAGTCCCCAGGACTGTCACCACCAGCTTAAAACGTAAGAGTATAATGGGCCCCCGCCCCCAAAAAAAAGTCAAAGAGATGGGGAGCATTGGCAGTGAGGAAGATGAGCTGGTAACCTCAAACTCAAGCTGCTTTACCTCCCAGGTGCCTCAAACACAAGGCAACCCCTGAAAATACTTCCCGTTCAAACCGTAGTTCCTAGCATCCCTCAAGCGCTGCGTAAATATTGGCTAACCTCTGAAAACCGTTTGGAAGGACCAGGCTGTGGATTTTGCAGAGGGCACGCCCACATCTTGCAAATAGCAGGAAAGTTTGCTTGCTCGGCTCGTGTCGCAGGAATGTATAAAACCAAGGAGGCAGAAAACAGGAAAGGCGGCCGCTGGCCTCTCCCGGTGCTGGGGGAGGACGGCAGCAGGTTTGCGAGGGCTCCTCACAAAGAGCCCCTGTCTGCGGGGACCCAGCCATTGCCATTTGGCTCGCGTCTTGAATAGAGGACACTTTTTCAGCAGGTTTCTTGGGGAACTTGAAGCGTTTTCTCCACATAGCACATTTCTTTCTAAAACCACCCCATCCTACATCCTGAGAGGTGCGTCTGATGGCTGCTGAGAGAAGTCCCAGCTGAATACTGTGCCATGTTCAACATGTTCCCCAACCGTCCCAACCTGGTCTGGGACCCACCCCTTCTCTCCCTGGCTGAACCCTTGCTAACTGATGCTCACTTCCTGCTTTTCAAGATGATGTGCTTTTGGTGATGAGGAACCAGGAGAGCCTTCTTGTGACCTGCTCCCTGAATGACGTTCTAGTGGGAGGTGTCCCTGCCCATGGCAGGGGGGTTGGAACTAGATGATCTTTAAGGTCCCTTACAACCCAAACCATTCTATGATTCTATGATATCCTTTGGGCCGGGAGACCTCTGCATGGCCACCCTCAGGGGGCATTTTGGGAAGGAAAGGACAGTGTGGTAATATTTACCTAATATCGCCACATGGGTAGGGCTGTGGTCCAGCTCATGTGGGAAACCAAGAATATCTGTTGAGAACACTGCATTCAACAGGGATCTTCAAAAAAAAGTGCCTTCACATATCCTAAAATACCTGTGCTACCACTGTTTGTGAAATGAAAATGGTCTGTCTGTACCATTGGTCAGCAAAGTCTTCTGCCCGGCATGACTCTATGCCTGGCTTGGAAGCAAACAGGGATCTGCACCCTGAAGGCATTTGCTGTGTCTTCTTCTCTCAGTCAGAAAGCTACAGACCTTTTCTGCTGATCAGCCCACCTGCTCCCACAGATGTCAGAAAATGATTTCAGGAGATCAAACCTGCCGTGGCATCTCGTTGCTCATCAACATCAGCACGGAAAGACCCTTCCCGCGCAGTGAGCCAGGCTGCAACCTCCTCTCTGCACCAGCCATGGCCAACCCCAGGTCCATGGGTCCAAAACCATGGGTGCTGCCGGTATCTGCTGGTGTGGCTGGTCTTTGGGAGCGCTGTTGAAGGTGCAGAACGTGGGAGCCTGTGGAAGCTGTCCCAGCTGCCCCAGGCTCCTCACCAGGATGGCAAGGGCAGGAGCAAGTGCCCTCAGCAGTGCTGGAGGGCTGCTCCGTCATAGACGCGGGGTGACTGTGGAAACAGCACAGAGGAAGAGGACTTATTTTCGCCCAGCTGGGGGAAAGGAAGGGCTTTCCATGGGTGCATAGACTATTGCCCCTCTTCTTGATGCTGACACCTGCCTGCGGTCACCATTGCCCTAAGGGGCCTAAAGCTGTGACCTCTCCAGCCCTGCAGTAAGCCAGCACCTGGGCAAGTCTCTGCACAGGCAGCACCACCCTAGGAATTAAAATTTATTTTATTCCCTCCTGGAAATAAAACCATCCAAGTTGCCTTTGCTCAAGTGTTCGAGTGTCCCAAAGGCAAGAGCCGTAGGTACGCAGAGAGCCAGGGTGTCCCCAACTTCGCAGAGTGATAAAGGTCCATCTTTTCCCTTGTTGTTTGCAGATGAAAAGCTCACTGTGCTAACAAGCCCCCGAGGCGCGCATCAAAATTACGATGATGTTCTGGGCCCAATTTTAGCACCGTGTCAATTATGCTCCCCCTCCCTTTCCTTTCATACGCCTCCATCCCAAAACAACAAAAGGCAATGATTGCAGTGACCTGCAGAAAATGTAAAGCACAAGCCAGCTGATCCCTGGCAATACAATAGCGAGATTAGTTCATCTGCAGTGAACAAACACGTATTATGTGGGTTTAAAAGTTAGGAGAGGAAAATGCTGTGGTTTTCATGTATTTCTATTCAGCAAGGCTGCAACTTATTACTTCCATGCAGCTGAGAAGCCCTATTTTTAAAAATAGCCTTCAGCTTGTTTTGAAATCTGCAAGCATCTCGCTTTGTTTTGCAGCAGCGTAATAAAAAAAATCCCCGAGCCAGAAACGATCGCGTTTTCCTCCACACGCATCTCCTCCCCCGCCCCAAAGCCCCGCGCCCCACGGATGCTGAAAACCCTCCCGGCGACACCCCTCGGGGAAAAAAAAATAAAATAAAATAAAAAAATAGTGATAATAACACAAACACACCCCCCTGCACGCTGAAAAGGCAACGCGAAGGGGGGAAACTAACCAACCCCGAACGCGGCCGGGGAGGAAGCGGCGGCGAAGTCGCGGCCGCCGCCAAACAAAGGGAGCGGGCCCGTCCGCGGGCGGGGAGCGCGGCGGCCGCCCCCCGGGGCCGGGCCAGCGCCGGGGCCGCCCCCCCCCGGTCCGCGGCGGGGCCGGGCCGGGCCAATGCGGCCGGCGGCGGCGCGGCGCTGCCCGGCGCAGCCAATGGAGGGCGCGGGCAGGAGGGCTGCCGCCGGGGGCCGGGGGGCGGCGGGGGGGTCCCCGCCAATCGCGGCGGGCCGATGGCAGGGAAATACTATTATGCTAATGGTTGTTTTGCTCGCACTCGCGGGGAGCGGGGTTTAAAAGCCAGGCGGCCGGGGGCAGGGGCTCAGAGGCGGGAGGCAGGGCCGGACGGAGCGCGGACGGGACGGGAGGGGAGGCAAGCAGAGGAGCGGCGGGGGGGGGCACCCACCCCTTCCCAGCCCACCACGTCCCACCCCGCGTCCTGCCCGGCGGCGATGTCTAACGTGCACCTCTCCGGCGCCGCCGCCCTGGAGCGCCTCTCCGCCCGGCGAGCCCTGGCCGGGCACGGCCGCAGCCCCGTCTGCAGGAGCCTCTTCGGGCCGGTGGACCACGAGGAGCTGGGCCGGGAGCTGCGGAACCGCCTGCGGGAGATGGGGGAGGACGACCAGCGCCGCTGGGACTACAACTTCCACACCGACACGCCGCTGCCGGGGCCCGGCCGCCTGCGCTGGGAGGAGGTGGAGGGTGCCGCCGTCCCCGCTTTCTACCGGGAGACGCTGCAGGTGGGGCGGCACCGAGTCCCCCTCCGCCGGGCGCCCCCCTCCCCGCCGCCGCCCCCCGCCGCCGGCAAGGGGCCCGGGGGGCGACTGAGCCGGGAGAACCGCGCCGCGCCCCGCCGCCGCGGCACGCGGCTCCGCCGGAGGGGCCCGACGGCCCGCATCACAGGTGCGTGGGGGGGGTGCGGGGGGGCGTGGGGTGCGGTGGGCGTCCCGCCGCAGCGGCTGACGGACCCCCTTCCTCCCTCCCTCCATCCCCCCCTTCTCCCTCTCCGTCCCCCATCCAGATTTCTTCGCGAGGAGGAAAAGGCCGGCGGAGCCCAAGGCGGCGGCGGAGCGCCCCGCCGGCTGCCCGCCGCCCCCCGCCGCCGTGCCGGCTGAGCAGACCCCCCGCAAGCGGCTCCGGTGAGCCAGGTGAGGCGCGCCCCGGGGTGCCCGGGCGCTTTCTGCGTGGCTCTGTATTTATTTCCCCCACCCACCCACTTTTTTTTCCTCCCTGATTATTTTTGTTTTTCTTCTCCTTTTTTGTTCCTCCCCAGACTTTTGCACTACGGCACCCACGGGAGAGGCGCGCCGCCCCCGGAGGCGCGGCGCCCCGAAGGCGCGGGGGGCCGGGGAGGGCGGCGCGGCGAGCCGGGACATCCCCCCCCGCGCCCGCCCGGACCGGGAGCGGGAGCCGGAGCGGGAGCCGGAGCGGGAGCCGGAGCGGGAGCCGGAGCGGAGCCGGAGCGGAGCCGGAGCCGGAGCGCCTGCCCGCCGGCCGCGGCCGCGCACGGAGCAGTGTTAACGTACAACTGTGCAATGTATTAACATTTTATATAGAAATGTATTATGCCTAATGTGAGTACACTGGCCAGAAGTGTAAAGCTTTAAAAGTCATTTATATGAAATGTTTAATCTCTGCTGAGCTCTCAGTGCAAAAAAAGAAAAAGAAAGGAAAAAGGAAAAAAAAATGAAAAAAGCAAGTGTATATTTGTACAAAACTTTTTTTAAGAGTTATACTAACTTATATTTTCTATTTATGTCAGAAATGTGGATAACTTTGACATCCAATAGTCTTTTTTTTTTCTTTTGGTTAAGCCAAAGGGCACTATATTTGCTTTTGTTATTTACAAAATGTAAATTTATTTTTATAGTGGGAATTTTTTTTTTTTTTGCATTGACAAGATGTAGTTATGAATCAAAATATTTTTTAGACTTTACTTGAAGACAAATCTGTTTCAATGGTTCCTGAGCCGGTCTGTACCACTGCCATTGCAAATAATGCCACAACTTCAATAATAATAATAAATAAATAAAAAAATTAAAAAAAAAAAAACAAAACGAGGAAACCTCAGCAAGGCTGCTTTGGTGTGTGTTGTGCAGACGCCCGGGGCGGGGTGGGAGCCCGAGGGGGGTGCCTGGGCCAGCCCCGGTGCCTCGGGCGGTGGAGCCCAGCCCAGCTCTGCGCCTTTCGGGGGGGTGAAGGGGGGGGGGGGGGCTCCTCCCTGGCCGCGGCGTACCCGGCGCGACCCCGCTTCCACCTCCGCGCCCCGCGGCGCAAACCTTGCGTGCAATTCGGGGGAGGAAGGAGGTGGTGGGGTTTTTTTGCTCCCTTAAAAACAAGTGTTCCCGAATCCTGCTGGACTTAAACCAAGTGTGAGAGGAGCACACACACCTCCTCACACCCTGAATTCGGCCTTTCAGCACATTTTATGATTATTCATTTATCATTTTTTAACCGTTTCCCACTTTTTTCTTAAGAAGGCTGTATCTGCCCCTCTTCGAGGACCTGGCTGTGCTGGGGCAGCCTCCCCCCGCGCCCTGCCCACCATCGAGGCTGGGGCCGCTGCCTCACTTGCTTAGGGACAGCCTGGGGGGCTGACTGGTAGGGGCAGACCACAGCGCCACAGCGCCCTCCGTGGGCTCGGCAGTGGGGGGACGCCCCTGCCTTAGGGGAACTTGGAAAGACACTCCCCCCCCGCTTCCCCCTCCCTTTCTAGCCGTGGGCTCTCAAACCCTGCCCCGGAGCTCAAAGCCATGGCTACTGCAGGGAAAGGCTTCCTGGTACCTCTTGCCCAAGCCCAGCAATGATTTACAGGGCAAACACACAACAGTGCTGGGAAAGGCAGCAATTCCAGCTTGCCATAAAAGTCGGGAAAAAAGAAAAGCAACAAACAGACAAAATACCCAGCATTTTGGCATTAACACATTGGTGGCAGTGCTGTCACAACTGCGCACCCAAGGCACTTTGTGGGGGGCATCCTGACCCCCTTGGCCTGGGAGCAGGTTAAAGCCATAGGATCTGCACAGAGCCAGCCCGATGGGGTCAGGACACGCGCCCCGCTTGGGGTCCCAAACCCAGCACTGCCCAGGGATAGGGGAACAGATCGGGTCTGGTCCCAGCTTCAGGTGGTGCAAGGATTGGGGTGCTGGAGAGTACGGATGGGAGCAGGGATGCGGGAGGGGGATGGGAGTTCTAGAGGCGCGAGGACCAGCTGGACGGATTTGTCCCTTTCAGACCCCACTCCCCACCCTGTCACCTTCGTGGAGCTCTGGATAAAGCGGGTTGGGGGGGGGGGGAACGACACACAAGGCCGTCACTGCCTGGCCCTGTGAGCTCCGTAAGGATGCTCTTTCACGGCGGGGGAGGGAGCCGAGAGAGTAAGGCTCAGGGTGAATAAGGCTTGGGGTTTATCCGCATCGTCTTCCCCCGGCCCCTGCAGCGCTCCTCTCTGCCCCCCCGTCACGGCCGCCAAACGCTCCTGGCTGTAAAAGTAACATTGATTACCTCCAGCTCCGTGATCGCTTAATCAGAACGGGATTATTTTATGCGCCCCCATCAGTGGCCGCTGACTCAATACGATTTTCCCCCCCTTTGAAAAGAAAAATAGCTTTTCCCTTTCCTTATGAAAGCCAACAATACCCGGAGTGAGGCAGCTGGATCCTCCAGGATTTATGGGCTTTTCTCTCGCTTTCATGAAAGCAGGTGCCTTTGGGACCTCCATTGTCCCAGCCCCCAACTAATAATAGGACTTTCTGCAATGAAAGATCCCTGCTCCGAGCTCCCAAATACCTCAGCCAGAGGAGCCGCCGCCTGCCCCGAGGTGTGCCCAGCCCGGATGGGGAGGAAAGCTCTCACCCCAGGGAGAGTTCAGGCACGGGGCTCTTTATTGAAGCCAATAATTCCAGCTCTTGGGCATCGCCTGAAAGGAGTCGGTGGGTCTCCAGCCCGCCGCGGGGAGGGTTGCATCCTGCAGCCCCCTGGGCTCCGCTCTCCCGGAGGGTCTGGGGGTGCGGGAAGGTGTGCGGCTGCCCACCCGCCCCCCACCCCCGGGCCCTGCCCCACCCAGCCCGGCCGGCCCTCCTCGCCCCGGCACAAAGCACACTGCCCCTATTCTTTCGGCCTTTGTAGCCATATGGCAAATCCATGTAGACACAGCCAACATCCATTTATTCAGGCACATAATGTCCCGCAACAGGGAACAATTGGAACTTTGTTTGCTTCTATTATTGATGCGAATGGGCGACAGAGAGAGAGAGAGAGAGAGAAAAAATCATTTAACTATAAGAGATATCCAGCTAATTATGAACCATATGTGCCTATAGTTTCAAAGCAATCCAATGAAGTTCATTTTAAATCTAGACTACTTTATTAGTACGGAAGACAGATGTCTCAACAGTACATGCATCAGAGGAAACCATGTAAAGAAGTTCTTGAAATATTTAACTAGGACTCATTCATTGTCAGAAGGGCTTTAAAGTGCCCTTTATCATGAGAATGCATAGGCAGAAGCGGAGGGAGGCTGCCGGTTGTTACCGCCAACCCACTTACTCCTTAGCGGTAAATCCCAAATTCCACTTTGGATTTGAGGACAGGAATATTTTTGGAAAGGATTCAAAATATCAGGGTTCTGGACGGACCGAGCTTGCTGCTCGTTACAGCTACAAGAAGTCAGGTCGTTATTTGAGCCGCCTTAATCCCAGGCTGAAGCCAGCTACGCAATTAGAGGAATACTCTACCCCAAATCACCACTGCTCCCTCTCCCCAGGAGCAGAGCCGTGCTTTTGAGGGACGGCTACCACAGTTCCTCCACTGCCCCGGGAGAGGCCGAGGCAGGAGCGTTAATGTTGCTGGACCTCCAGAGATTTGTTTCATGAAGACCATCTCCCGTTGTGGATCCTGCGATTCCTAAAGGAAAAGGGCACTTCAGGAAGACTGGAAGGGAAGCTTGGCGGGAGAAAGTCTCTCAGATTCTTGGTTTTTTTTTTAAATGCAATTATCAGCAAACAATCTTGGCAAAAAGGTTAGCTCTATCTTTATGAGCATGGCAACATCTACCAGTAATTAAGCCACTTCAGTTAGATGAATGCAACATATGGTTGACACTGGGAATCATTCTCCTTCCGAGCCGCAACTTTTCTTTCCGTGCCAAAACTTGTTCTATTATCGCTTAAAATAAACAAAAAGCTGCTTTCCACTTCTTGAGCAAATATTTGTCACTAATGAGCAGGAAGTGTAGGTAACAGGATGGGGAAAACCCCATCATTTTTAAGGAATAATTTCCTACGTTTGTGTACAGAAGTGAAATAAATTTACTAAATGCCTGATTCGCTTGCAATGAGTTGCGATTGCTTGGTAGGATGGCTACATGGAGATCTGTGCAAAGGATGGACGTGACGAGATGTAAAATTGAATTGACCATGTTTAAGCAGAGAAACAGATATAAAGAGTGCATGCGCATCTACAAGCATACACATATATATACACAAAATAACTAATCAGGGAGTATAAAATAATTAATCAGGGAACTGGACTTTTTGTGTTTTTTAGCCACCTTGTCATCTATTGCTAAAGGATAAACTCACAATTGTTTTCCAATGCCTTCCCCTCTGCCAGCCTGTACCCTCTCAGAAATGTTCTTCCCGACAAGCATTTTTGGAACAAAACACAAACCAAAAGTCTTTTTATACGATGAAAGGATGGGATTATATCTGTTATTCTGACTCACAGAGAAAGAAGGAGAATCAAGTATCTCCTCTCACATCACACGGTATCTAGTACTAAAGATCGCACAATCTCTTTTGGTGTCAGTGGTGAAATTCCCAACGGAAAGGACTTAATGGTTTTGTTTGGTTCTTTTGCTTTTTTAAATCAAGGGGGATTTTTAGCCATATATTTCCAAGAAACTTTTGTTGGGACAGATTTTGGGGGGAAAAGGGAGAAAGAAAGATGCTAGTTAGATGAGCTGTACACAACCTAAAAGCCCTAAAGCAGGCCTTGCTATGAGATTAAAAATAATAAATAACTTGAACTCTTTTCAACACAGGACAAATTAGATTTTGGAGCCACTTTCCCTAATCTGCACGACCAAGCCTTTGCTCTGGGAAAACTGGTGGCCAGCGTTGGCTGTGCAGCCTCACGTCTGCATCCATGGTGTCACAGGGTCCCTATCTATAGGATGTGGACGTGGATGCAGAGAGAGGGAACAGGAGGCAGGGATGGGGGGCAGCACCAGAAAACACCTAGGATGGGAATCACAGGGCACAGGTGGAGCAGAAGCATGGCTGAGGCTGGGGTACGATGGAAGAGGCTGGGCAGAGAGCACCAAACTCTTCCGTTGTGCACAAGGGGAGGAAGAGGGGGAAGAGGCCACCACGTTTATGTTCTGCATTATATATTCATTTATATTTATAGCCTACGCATTCCTTCAGAGGCTGCCTGGCCCCAATACACCTCTTCTGCCAACAAACACCCATGAAACTCATGCAGTAACATTCTGTCTCTCCCCTCAACTCATCTACAGATGGGTGCTAGTGATAATCTGCTATTTTTTATCCCTGTGGCCCAGGTCAGTGTGGAATCTAAAATGCCCCAGCCCTGCTGAGGAGTCACTAGGCTTCACATCACCCAAGATTACTCACTCTCCCCTACCAGATTTGCTTTAGCATACTCGATGCTCTCTCTCACACATGCACTACACTTCTATTACACGGAGAATGAGGACTGGGAAGGAAACACTCGAGTTGTGGAGATGCCAGAGCTGTCTGTAGGATTTCAGCCCAGATCGTTTGCTCACGGTGCGTTTTCTACATGTGTGCACACCGTTTCTTCCCCCAGGACACATGCTACCCACTTCACGCAGCGCTTTCCCTTGCAGAATGAACCTGGGCTGTGTGGCAAAGGGGAAATTGCTGGGTAAACTCCTGCCAGAGAAGTTGGGAAGTAAAGCAAAGGCCTGCAGGATGCTTCCATGCTTAATCCAACACCAACAGTTGGATGCAGGCTCTTATTCTTCTGAGGACAACTGGCTCCACCTGAGCCGTTCCTGCAACAGAGGCTTTGTGCAGTCCTGGCCAAGGTGCTTGAGGTTTTCATGAGCAGCCACTAATTGTGCCCACCTTTGCTGGGCATCTGATAGGAGACCCTTGTGTTCAACTTGCAAAGGCACTGAGCATCCCCAGCTGCAGCCAGGGTTGCTGAGCACCAGGCTCTGCACGTGTTTTTGGCCAGACGAAGCCTGGGGCTTGGAAGGTGACGACTATGGGGCACTTTGGACAAGCAGTCTGAATTAATTATTATCTCCCATTTCTTTTTATGTTGGTTCCCTGTCATTCAACAGGGATAAGAACACTCACCATTTATTTTTTAATCCATTAATGTTTGGAAAGCGCTTGGATACTACCGTGAGCAGCACCGTATAAATTTCCTCGGTGGGGAAATTAATAATGTCTTTGAGCAGGGTTTGAATAGTGCGCAGTTAATAAGACATAGCACCGTCCATTGAATGGTGAGAAAAACAAAATTGAGCAACTGCTCATTAAGCGAGCACCGTTCACCCTGTGCACTCAATGCGATCATTTAATTAAAAGATTTTATCATCGTGCACAGACACAAGGGGGCAGAGCCAAGGCCTCCTCTTCCCTCATCCTCCCCTGCTCCACATCAAACACACCGGAGTATTTCTTAGATGTAACCTACAACAGGAACCTAAAATACTTTTTTTTTTTTTTTTTTTTTAAGCCCCTACACTAACAGAAATCACTACCTGAGCTTTGACAAGTCTTTTCACCTCGCCACATCTCTTTTCACCTGCCTGGCACCCATTGGTCCCACCCTTACCCTGCTGTCTCTCCAGGAGGGAGGAGACAGGACGACCTCCCAAACTCCAGCAGGCACAGCACCTCCTCCCCCGACCATGGTTCTCACCACCTTTGCCATTACAGCAAGCCTAGGAAATCACCGCTGTGCCTGGCTACGAGGCAGGGGGAAGGAGCCGGAAGATGCTTTGATTGGAAGAAGCTTCAGAGGTGGAAGATGCTTTGATTGGAGCCGTTTTCACGTGCTATTGGATTAGAGGGACATGAGCACACACCTCCCTCTGCAAGGGCTGGTGGCAATGCAGGTGCAAACCAGCCACCTTAAAAACAAACAAAGGAAACCCAAACCACCCTCCCTCAAGAATACACCACTGCCATCGCTTCTGTTTTCACATGAAAATAGTGAGGAAAAGTCCCTGTTTGGGTGACATTAAGCAGCTGGATACATCCTGGGACCTGAGCTCTGCAGCAATTTACTCTGGAAAACAATAGGTACGAATTAAGTTGTTTTCATACATCCAGAGTAATTGGTTTAATAAAACCTGGTTTTACTAGGACCTTCATTCAAGAAGTTTTCAAACATGGCTCTAGTTAACATAGCTTCAGTTTTCCTGGGGCTGTACAACATCCCATCCACCGGCTGGTGGTCCCAAAAGCTTTGGATCTTTTTTTTTTTTTTTTGGTTTTTCTTTCACACACATGAGTAAACAGGACTGGGAATACCAGCACCTGGTTCTCTATTTTCTTCTGCACATCGTTAGGCCAAACCTGTTTCCTTGTCCCGCTAACCAAGGGAGCCCAGACGCATATCCCTCCAAAGGAGGAAGCCCACCTTTCGTGCCAAGACCAAACCTTTTGGAGCTGCTACGACCAGGCTTTTCTGCCTGGAGACCTGCTGGAAAGGGTGCGGCAGTACCCAAAACCCACCTCCGCGCTCCCAGACTCTCACCGCTCCTCTCCGCCGTCCGGGATTGCTGTCCCGTGCCACGGGGGCGAGGAGCCCAGGGAGCGCAGCAGGTTACTGAATGTTACAGGGATTCGACAGCACTGGGGCACAGGCGTGTTTAATTTGCGCTGGGATGGCAAAAGGCACCTCCCTGACACAAAGTCCATCCCCTTGCCAAATTTCACATTCCCCCTCCAGCACCCGGGGACAGGAGCGGGGCAGCAGGGCACGGCCGGGGGGGGACAGGGGGAACCCCTTCTCCCCATCAACTGGGGCACTCCTCCGAGAAATGGCCAGGCACAGCCTTTCTGCAGCGTAAATAAAATAAAAGCAGCCGTTTGTGTTTGCTATCGGACACGCAACACAGGACAGGACAGCACAGCTCCAAGCAGCAGCAGCCACCTCTGCAGGGGGATACAGCAGGAGATTTTGGAATAATTTGCATAATAATCACTGTTACCAAAAACCCATAAAACACAGCGTGCAAAGACACCTTGTCAGATGGAATTAGCTGCAAATTAAAAGATGGGCTTGTTGGTTTTATTTTTGTGCCTGTCTGCAGGATTTCGAGGACTTGCTGCAAAAATTCTCTTTAACCATATTAAATAATAATAATAAAAAAAAATCCTAATTTTATTTGAGAGCTGTCAACAAGCAGTGAGAAAATACAGAATTTCTATCTGAAGCTTGATCTGTGCTCACTGAACTATTCTGGCAGAGGAAGGACAACAGGGGGGAGGGGAAAAAAAAAAAAGCAAGAGAATAAAAACTTTCCCAATTACCATATTTCCCTGAAATTCGGCTATACAGAACCAGGATAATTACAGGCGGAGGAGAAATATTGCAAAACGTCAGCATGGAAGGGGTTTTTTCTTGACCCTGCGGACTATAATGGGAGATAAAGAGATTGACCATTTTGGGAGGAGGATGCCTTCATTTCTCGACGTGACTGTAGATTATTTCAGCTTCAGGAGACAAGAATGTCCCTTTAACATCTGACCTGGCCTTTATTTAAGAGCAGCACTTCACGGTTCAGGAAAGACAGACAATTTTCTAATTCCCAGCTCTGCTGGAGGCTGAGGCAGCAACTTCCAGACAGGACACCTGCTAACACTAGAGAAATGGCATTATTATGTCTACAAGTTTACAAATCTGAGGATCAAAAAGCCTTTGCTTCTGCTGCTACTCCACAGGCCAAGGACTACGACTTCTTCAAAATAGAGTTTCACAGAGGTTTTTCTTCCCCCCTCCAAGAAATGGTTTCTTTTCACTTTCAGCAGATCGGTTTCCACGTGAAAAAGTCAATAGTCAAAGAGTTTCCTAAGTTTCATTGGTGTGTAGCAGAAAGGGGATTAGACCTGGGGCCTTTTTACTGGCAAGCCTTTAAGCAAATAAATGTTCTTGAATTCTTAGAGAAACAAATCTAATTTAAACAAAAATCTGGAATATATGGGATTTGCCCCTCCCTGAATTTAAAAAAAAAACCAACAGAGAGAGAGGGAGAGAGAAATAATTACTAAAGATTTAAGGGATAGTAGGGTTAAATCTTCGTCTACTGTAATTTTGCTTTTATTTTTGCTAGTTATCCCAAAGGGAATGGCTGTTTCTGCATTAGACCATATTCACAATGAGTTATTAAGCCCTAATATCCAGTGTAATGCAATGGTTCGTTTTTAACAGATCAATTCAATCCAGAGCTGTGATTCCCCAGCAGCGAGAGAGGCAAAAAGTGTACTGCCCTCACACACACACCACACACCCCCTTCCCAATTCGGAGTCCTACCTGATAGGCAAAGGCATCGCTTCATTCCTTCCCACTCACCAGTCCCAAAGCTGAAGCCTGCAGTTTCTCTCTTAGGGGACAATCAAATCACAAAGGACAATGATTTTTTTTTTTTTTTTTAGTGGGTGCTTTTCTTAAGCTCCGAAAATCACAACAGACAGATCATTCAAAACCCAAAAGTTTAAAATGTATGTGTATGTACATATATATATATACATTTTGTAGTACCTGACAGCCAACCCTTGCTCCAGAACAGCGCTCCCAGCCTGCAGACATGGATCCAGGTGTCTGTGCCAGCAACTTGCCATCACGCAGAACACCTGGGTCAGCGTTGCAGGCTGGCTTTAATTAAGCCAGAAGGCTAAGGAGAACTCAGGCAAAGCAGTTGGCTAACGTGCTCCAAGGTCTGCAAGAAAGCATCAGCACCTTGCTCCGACAAAAAGAACCAAAAAGAACGTAGATTTGTGAACAGAAAGTGATAAGCAGTCTGATAAGTTTGTCTCTCTGCACTGCTGAATAGTTTTAAAGACTTTTCTGTCTGGCATTAATACACATTTTCCACTTCCCCTCCATCATGGGAACAGACTTTTAGCTTTTTTAAGAGGCTTGTGTACCTCTGTGAGCCCAGATTAGAGCTTTCCCCTGTCAAGCTACTACTGCTCTGTGAAGGTGCCATCCTACTGCTCTGCCTGCGTGTGCCCCCAACCTTGCTCCAGCTGAAGAGCTTGGTGGTGCCTAATCCATGTCCAGCCCCATCGGCAACTGGGGCAGATCCCTGGGCTTTTCCTACCACAGAGGGATTATAGTGTAGGGCCCACTTCCAAACCCAGTGCCACACAAAATGCACAAGTGGCTTAAAATATGGCTGAGGGGAAACAAACTGGGGGTTTTGCTTGCTGCCTTAGCAGCAGAGCAGTTGGGATGTCTACCCGGCCAACCTGCTTTGGATAACCCTCCTTCTAGCTGAATTTCCAGGAGCCAAACCCACACCTCCTATCCCAGGGGCAAACCCATCCCACTGCTGGGTGAAGAAGAGGAGCACAGCCTCCTTTCCTTCCCCTCAGGTTACAAAGCCTTGAGTAGGGGGCTTAAATACCCGCGGGAAGGGGCAGCCTGAGCCCATGGCTCTGCCCTGAGTCACCCCTGCGCAGCTGAGCTGCCGCAGCCGATTGCCATCATGCAGCGAGACACGTCAACTTGTGCCCTGATAAAAAGGGGACAGGAAGGACTCCAGGTTTCATCCCGTGCAATTGCTGCAAGCACTGTCTAGCTGTCTTTGAAGAGAGGAAAAAACACACTTTTGCTTACTCTTTTTACACTTTTTTCCTTGTTGAGAGCAAGCATTCAGGTGCAATCACTTTTAAGGCATTTCAGAGGCCACAGACCCCATTTGGGGACAAACTCATTCTCATAAAACTGAGCGAGACCCTGGAGACCCCAGAGGAGGAGGGCACAGCTCTCTCAGCATCTCTTCCCAACCTGTTTTGGTGGCTCCCGGCTCTGCAACACACATATGGAGGTTGCTGGGCTCCCACCGGAGAGGTTTGCATGCTGCGGTGCCGGCAGCTGTGGGCAGCTGCCCTTCTGTAAACCCTGGTCCCCATCCCCACCCTCAGATACCCATACCTACGGTGGCACCCGCTCCCCTCTTCCCACCAACACCAACACTTGCCTTTTTGAAAGGAAGTTTTAAAAAGAAAGAAAACTCTTATTTTCGTGCCAAAAATTTCATGCTTTATCACCCTAGTGATGGCAAGATGCTAGCTAAGGGAAGCTTATTTTACTATTGCCCCAAGAAGATGGATTTTCCCTGGAATCCTGCCTGGATTCAGGCAAAATCCACCCTGCCTCTCACCCCAAATCACTCACGCCAGCTCGGGAAAGAGAAGGATTTGCCTTTTTTCTGGGAGGAAAGCGGCGGGTGAGGCGGGGAAGGAGGAGAGGTTTAAAGGGAGGGAGCGAGGAGGCCGAGCTCAGGCACGGATTTTAATCTGATCACTTCCCTGTCAAACTAATCCCTGCCTGACTCAGATCGGACTTTTAGAAACGTGCCTGGAAACCAAAAAGCAAACCTCATTTGAATGAAGCACACACTCCACAACCCCCATCTGCAAAGGGCCGCAATTAAATGCAAAAAAAAAAAAAAAAAAAAAAAAGAAAAAAAAAGAAAAAAAGAAAAAAGTTGGGGGGGGGGGAGAGAGAGAAAATTAGCATTTTCCGCGGCCATCTGGCATGAGGAGCAGGCGATGGGGAACAAAAGGAGATTTAGGCAAAGGGGAGAGGCGAGTGTGCCATGGCATTGACCTGCAAATGAGCCTTTGTGAGCGAATTAAAGCTTCCCGGACCCCCCGGGACACCCCAAAACAGGCACCATTACAAACCATCCGGACAAAAACCCACTCATCAAAATTGTCTGCGTTTGAAGGGGGGGGAAGAGACCATTTAAATCTGCACCTTCCCTGCCCCCACCCCCGGTAATAGGCGGTTAATAGGGGCTTGGGGAGGGGGGGGCGGGTCGGGGATGGCCCCGCTGCACCCCCAGCTCTGCACCCCTCTCTGACAGTGTAACGCGGGGGGGGGGGGGAGACACCTTAGAAACGTGTCTCGTCCATAAAATCCAACCAAAACGTTATTTATAGCCCTAGGCCTAAACAATAGGGAAGGAAAAAAATAAGAGGAGGGGGGCATTTGGTGATATATTAGCTTCCAGATGCTGTTTATTTAATTCCGGGGGGTGGGCGTTGTGGTTTGAAAATATATTTCTAAAGCAAATATTAATTTATTTTATTTTATTTTTTCTTAGAGAGGACAGGTTAATCAGGGATGCTATGGCCCAAAAAGAAATAGAAAACCGTGAGGGTTAGAGCTTTTGTCTTCTATCTCCCCCCCCCCTTCCCCCCGTGACTCTTGCCTTTAAACTGGGAAAGCTTGAGGATTTTGAAGTGAAAGCGAAGATTTTGGCCTGGGGTAGATACATGAAAAGGGAGGGGGGAGGGAAAGCCATCTCCCCCCATCCCCTCTCCAGAAAGGGAATAAGGACGAAAGTCGGGGGCCAGCTGGGGGAAACTTGTAAATGAAACGTGTTTCTTTTATGGTCCTCCCCCCCGGGGGACAGCCCCATTATAACCCACCAGCTATATAGACTCAGCTGCCGCCTCCCCGGCCTGCGGCAGGTACGCGGGGGAGGGCCGGGGAGGGCAGCCCCCGCCTCGGCCGGGCTTGGCTTGGCGAGGAGACCCTTTCTTGGGGGGGTGTGTGTGTCGGGGGGGGGGGGATGCGCATGCATGTGTGCCCATGCATGTGCGCCCGCGCCCCGCAGCAGGTGAGCGCGCTTCCCCCCCCCGCATGCTGAGGGGAAGGGAGGGGAGGGGAAGGGAAGGGAAGGGAAGGGGGGGCTGAGGCTCGCAGCCCCCCAGGTGCCGCTCCCCCGGGGTTTGTTTGCAGTCAATATTCATGTGTTTCTGTCACCGGGGCGGCTCTTTTCACAGTGATCAGCCGGGCAGAAGGCTGAATGACAGGAGACTCGTGGCTCGGCTGCTTTCGGGGAGGGGGGAGGGATGGATTCAAGCCGCCCAACCCGCTGCCTTCGTTTTTTGTTTGTTTTGTTTTTTTTTGTTTGTTTGTTTGTTTTTGTGGTTTTTTTTTTTTTGGGGGGGGGGGTGTTCCCAGCCCCTGGGGGAGGTGTTGCCCTGCTGGGGGCTGTCACCCTGCCCTGGGTGGGGGCACCATGCGACTCCCCCTGTGAGCAAACAGCTGGGGCTTCAGGGGGACCCCCACCCCAATATACACACACACATGGGGCCCGTGGGCTGCAAGGGCTGTGGGCCCAGTTGGTGGCCCCCCCATATGGTGGGGTGTGGGTGACCCATGGATGCCCAGGTATGGGGTCCTCTGTGGTGGCCGCAGCCAGGTGGCTGGAGGCTGGTGGGGGCCCACAGATCCACAGTGTGGGCAACCCCAGGATGGCCACAAGCCAGGCTACCCGGAGCAGGTAGAGCGGCACAAGGACCGGAGAGTGGGCTACTAAAACCTTTTTGGTTTTTCTGGGCACCGAGCACCAGGAGACTAGCAGCAGCCTGCACCTCGCACCCCTCTTGCTCAGGGCACTGCAGTGGGTGCAGTGGGGTGCACGGCTCTCCTCGCCCCCCAGGTTATTCCCAGGCTGTGCTGGCAGCGAGGGGTGAGGGAAGAAACTCGGCTCCCAGTTGGGTATGGTGGGGGCTCCCCACCGTGTTGGTGGAGGAGCCACGTTTTGTTCTTTCCCACTTGCCCAGGCGCCTTCCCCTCGCCTCGCAGCGCTGCTCTGTGTGCCTCTGTTTGGTTTGGGTTTGTTTCTTTTCTTTTTTTTTTTTTTTTTTTTAAAGTCCACAAGCTTGTGATTTTCCGTGCAACTTGCGGGGGGCAAATCAGTATGAGGGAGCGCCCTTCTCATTGAAACCGGAGGTGAATAAATTATGAACAGGCGAAAATTGGAACAATGTCTTTGAGCGAGTGTTTTCTAGAGAGTTACTATTCCAGGCTTTGAAATCAATTGATACATAATTAGATTCCTCAAGAGAGGACAAACAAGGGCTGCCATTCACCCCCTCCTTCTCCCACATGCATCCCAAAGAGCGACCGGAGGCTTTAGCAGAAACCAGACAGCCAGCATTCTCCAGCACTAAAAACATATTCTGGCTTTGGGTGTTCATTTAACAAACAGATCCTTGAACCTTGCTTCTGTTTTCAGTTTATTTCGACCATGTTTCTTTGTGCTCAGTTCATTAAAACATGTCTCTTTTGAGATCTATTTTTACATTTCAAGAATCCAGTATTGTACTTTTGCGGTGGCAGATGGCCCTAGACATCCAAGCATAAGCTCTTTCCTGCTTTTTTCCTCTCTTTCTTAGGTCCTTTCTGAGCCGCACTTGAAGCTGTTTGCAGCAACCGTTCCCCTTTGCAACGTCTGGGGCTGGCGCGCGGCTCAGCACCAGGGTACAAATGTGTGACAGTCCCCACTGAATGCTCAAGGTGTATTTTAAGCGGAGCGGATGCTACTTTCTGTGAGATAAGAGCCCTCCACAGACAGATAGATCCAGGTCGTGTGGGTGGCATGCTAAGTAACTTTGCATCTTCACCTTGTGTTTGCCTCGTGTTAATGTTCTCTAATCCCCCAAATGACTTCAGTAGCTGTTAAGGTTGAGTTTCATTTTTGAGGGAGAGCAAAGCCAGGCACAGTAACAAGGGCACACAATAGAATGCCTCAAAATAAAGATTTGGGTTTGTGAAAGCGCTCTGAAGTAATGAGAAAAAGCATACAGTGATTAGAAAAGACATTTTAAGGGTTATTGAACAAAACGGCAGCACCCCTGGCCAAGTGGGCCACCTAACTGAAGGCAATGGCCTATCTCCTCTGTCTGCCCTCACGACTGATGTACTAGCAACAACCACTTCAAAACCTGGTATCACACATGGATCAGAGTGCTGCAGCTATTAGCATAATTTATGTCAGATATGAATAGGATTTAAAAACCCCACCTGTACCAGCAATGAGAAAAAAAATGGTGCCTGAGTTGACACAGACCTATCTCTTAGGTAAGGTGCCAGTACCATAGCCTACAATAAGTTGGGTGTCTTAAAGACATTACAAACTGAATGACAAATTCTTACATCTTATTAAATAGCATGATCTTTAGGAAGGGGTAAAGTAAATCTGACATAGGTGTTGTTTGTAAACTTAGCCAAGGGTAAATCTGTGACCTCTGTAGTAAAAAGAAACAAAGGCTGAGAAGTTTTCCAACAAAGATGGTTTTTTTGGATAATAGCCAAAGCAGAAGAGCTGAAATATATACAAGAGGAGACTCTTTTGTTTGTGTTTGGTGCAGAGATGGTACATATTTATACCTGCATGTGTGTACGTGTGCATTTCAGTATCAGATTTTGTGTGGTTCCCTGTTTTACCTGGGTTAAGCAACAGGCTACGGACAGAGCCAGCTGGAAGGGCTTGGTCAGTGCAGGCAAGACTGGATTTTGCTGCTCCACGACGGTGCGCACGCGTGGTGACACAGTCTGTTCCCTGATGGGAAGTAGGACAGGCTCAGGAGCATGCAGTGCTTCCTCTGCAAGGTGATGCTCTTCCCTCATGCCTGCTCCTGTACCCCAGCCTTAACCACAGCAGTCACGGTGCTCTGGCATTGGTGGAACAGCCTGCTGTTTGCTGTCTTGAGCAGTCCATTGCTTTAAGCAATTGCCCACTTTGTGTCCTGAGCCTGCCCTGGTAAACTCTAAAAGAGGAGAACATGGATTGGAGTTAGTCTAGAAGTTTTTTGTTTTTTTTTCCCCTCCAGCCTCAGTGCAGTCAAGAAATCACAGCATACATCTTTTTGACATTCTGGTGCATTGGGACAGGAGATTTTTATCTATCTATCTATCTGTCTTGGTGGAATAGGTTTCCATTGCTGCTGCAATTTGTCTTGTGTTGCTGTCCTCAGCCACAACATGGAGTGCAGCTGGGACGCCCAGCCATTCCTGGTTGGATATACAGAATGCTTCAGCTGCCCCAGGAGAATATAACCCAGGCTGGCACAGCAGCAGGACCTGTACTGGCAGTTGCAGGCTGCTCCAGGACAAGCCTATTTCAGGTTTGCCTTGTGTCAGCCTCCAAAGAGTCCCAGGTTTCTGGGAGTGTGCAGGAGAGGAAGCAGCAACACAAGCTCCTTCCTTTCCCCTCCACTTGCCTTCCCTCAACCTTCTTTTGATGGGACCACACTCAGAAGTGAGATGTGGCAGAAGAAATCTCTGTCCTAGAAGTTATTTCCACCTGATAAACCCCCTTGGACTTCTGCAGGCCAGAAACCATTCTTTATTACCTCCTTTCAGTTGCCTCCTCCCTCCACCCTCTCAGTTCAGAAGGAGCATGCAGGCGGAGACTATCTGGGAATGGAACAACCCACAGACTTACAACCTGGATAGAGGGGACCTTGGCAGCTGAGACTCTTAGAGAGGCTGGAGAAAGGCAGTAAGAAGACAGAAGTAGTGAGCTGGAAGCGCTCACAGGGCAGGGAGTGTTTTGGGCTTGTCAGGAGAGGAAAGGAGAAAAAAAAAAACAAAAAAGCTCTGCAGATCCAAGCTTGATTACTCTTAATCCTTCTCGAAAATATCCAGGTCCTTCCAACATTTGCTTTTTTTCTTCCCCATCAGCTTTGTTGTTGCTTGTCTTGATGATTTGCTTAAGGTGTATTAGACAACTGCAGACCTTTTAGTGGTAGAAGCGTTGAAATAGAGGATAGACAGTATATACTCACTGCAAACTCTCCCACAGTTAGCACAGTCCTCCAGAGAGACCTGCCAGATAATGGCTTTTGAGAGGAGCTTAGAGACATCTGGAGTGGCCTTTTTCCCCCGTTGTATATAGAAAGTAAAGATTAGATAGGGCATGGGGATGGGCTAAGAATATAAGCAAGGACAATGGACAAGCTGATGTCACATCACTTACCTGTGTTGCTGACTTCAGGTCTACTCCTGCAAAATGGTTTGTACAGACTCCCCTGAAGTCAGTGGGTTTCTGCACAGGTGGAAGAGTTCCCCATCAAGCACTGGTTTGTGAGTCTGGGGTCTCAGATCACATTTTGGGGTGGGTTTTGTCTATAAAGCAGCTGGTCCTTTCTGAGTGCTAGTTGCAGGAATAAGTTTTTTCAATGCACAGGTCGTTTCACGAGTCTTTTCTTTTTATGACCTGGTTTTCTTTTAAAATTTTGATCATTTTCATGCAAAAGACGTATTCAAACCAGTCCTGCGTCAAGGACCACTAGAGTTTGGGACTGAGGACAGTTGTTAGCACTGTTTGGGCCCTGTTCCCCATCAGAGCATGATAGCTCCAGCACCTGTAATCAGGGATGTTGACAGTGACCGCAGAGGTGATGCTCACCACATTTCAAGCATCAACGGCGTATTGGAGATGGCATTCCCAGAAGCGGTGTCTGCTTAAAAAGGAAAGTGGCTATTTGTGGATTTTTTTAGTATGGTTAAAGAGATGCTCTGCCGGACCAAGCACGGCCTTGCAATTCTTAGTGTGACATTTCAGCCCCGCAGCAGGAGCTGCCCAAATCACGTCGCAACATAAAATGATGGAAAAAACACACCGCGCAGGCTACAGCCGCGGCGGCGACAGGGCCAGACGTGGCGGTTTCGGAAATACCTTCATTTTGCCCAAACCCACCCAACTCCCGCCGGGAACCGGAGCGGGAGCGAAGCCGCAACAGCACCGCGTCGTGTGCGCTCCCTCTGCTGGCCCCGCCGCGGCAGCGCGCCCCTCCGCGCCCCCGCGGAGCGCTGGGGTGGGGATGAAGGGCCCTTCGGAAGGGCCCCCCAGCCGCTCTGCTGGGCGGCGGAGCGGATGAAGGCAAACGCCGCAATAAAATAATAATCACAGTAATAAAAAGAACACAGCAAATTTCTTCTGGGGAGGGATGGAAATCCCCAGCGCAGCCCTCCCCCTCAGCCCCCAGCGATGGGAGAGGGTGGGATTCTCGGTGCGCAGCTCCCCTGTATCTAGGCATGCTGGATAAGAAGTAGTTTGAGCCATTTTCCAAAATCTACATTGCAATCGACTCACACAAGGCATTCCCTCCCCGAGACTGCCGAGCATCCGCCTGGAAAAGGAGAGCAGAGGAAAAACCATGTTAAGCTCACACCACATCTTGCTGCAACCTCACCTCCCACCTTGGCTGGATAATGGAGCGAGGGGGAAGACATGCAGAGGCACTACGGTACGTGTTCCCATGGGCTGCCGTGTTTCTGGTGAGGAGGTGTGCGTGGAGCCCTACTTTTGCTTCTGTTGTGGTGGCCTTACCATGGAGGAAGAAATGACGCTGCGACTCCGGACTAGCTAAACTGGGCTGCGAAGGCAACCCGTGCTGCCTCTGGTTACAAGGGAAACAAGAGTAACAGGTGAAAAAGGGCTAAAAGTAAGCACATCCATGGTGGGACTGAGACACCTGTCCAAAGCCGCCCACCAAGAGCTCAACCCCGGTGAGATACAACTCCAGTGTCATTGCTAAGCTGAATGCAGATGATTTTAGTAAGAAGTCCAAGATGGTAAGGGGGAGAGCTAATGGTACTGGAGTGAAAAAACTTAAATGTCTGTACTGCTCCTGTTCTCATAACAGTTGGACTTTTCAACCAAGATGTTTGGCACTGGAACAGTTCATATCTAATAATACCTTTTCAATGCAGCACTTCAGAATTACCCTGTCTTTGAGATAAAGGAGGCAAATTGCATTGACTTTAAAATTACCAGTTGAGATCATCAGGTGCACTTTCAAAACCTTCACAGTTTTGTCTGTCCTCTCAGACCAAAGAAAGCAATAAAAAAGCTTCTGACTCAGTTGGTATTTAAGATGTTTATCCATGTGGCAGGGCTAGAAGTTTTAGTTTCTTAAAATTTTATTTGTATTTCACTGAAATGTACGCCTGTATTTCATGCAGGAATAAAGAGAGAAATTTTTGCCCTCGTTGCCATCCCGCTTCTCACGTGCTCCACCCACCCCAAACCACTCCAAACCCCGACTCCAATCTAACTGCTGCAATTAGAACTGAAATCACAGAGCAGTGAGTGTTTTAATTGGCCACAGAGTATGTGGCACGTTGAAATCTCTAGTGATAACACAGAGAACATAAGTAACCTTGATGATTTTTTTTTTTTTTTTAAGATGAGTATGTACAGTTTTAATTTTATTGCACAAAGAAAACACCTGAACTGATTTTAAAATGAAGATAACTCTTTTTCACAATAGCCAGCTGAGTGATGGTAAAATTAAAGCATTTAAATGTTGATTTTTAGACAGATTTTAAATACTGTAAGTGTCATGTTAGATAACGTTTCGTTAGTAAAACTGATGGACATGTAATTTGGTCAAAGAAAGGTGGCAGAGTTGTTCTAGTAGCAAAACCTACCATTATACAAAACCAAATGTGGTGTTTTTAATAGGAGTATTTAGTCAATGGAAGAGGTAACAAAACATACAGGATCCCAGATGGGCAAATGGGAAAAAAACAGGGATGGGAGGAGTATTCGAATAGGGGAGATGATAAAGCTCAAACCATAACAAAAGCTACTGGAATAAACATATTAGAGATCTAAAAAAATATCAGACAACTAGCGAGGCCAGCACTAGGAGTTTAGACAAAAAAGTTTTAAGCAAAGTAGTGAAGAACTGAAGGGCAGAATTGTGACAGTGTTTGGAAAATTTGGGGGCCTCATGGTGGGGAATCTCAACTGGTCTCAATTTTCAGCTGGCCGGTGCTTTGTTCTTGCCTAAATCCATCTTCAAGAGGGTTCAGGCTAGGTTCATTGAAACACAGGAACCTAACATTGCTGATTAGGTATGGAAAACTTGCCTTAACTTGTTTTCGTGATGTTGAATATGGAAAGGGAGGAAAAATAAGTAAACGGAATTGCAGCGAATAGGGCTGTGGAAGAGGCAGCGGCCCCAGGGGAGCGCGAAGTCCTGATCCGGAGAAGGAACACACAGGTTATAAAAGGACAGATTGGGGACCAGGTCATTGCGTTGTGAAGGAGGCACCTCTAAATAACTGTCCCAATCTGATCTGCCTCGGCTCTTTCCTAGAGGACAGCCACCCTCAGCTGAGCAACTGCTGAGACCCTGTCTAACACCTGAGATGTTTCTCCATCAGTAGCAGCTTGCAGCAGCTGTATACCTGCCAAACGGCATATTGTGTGATTCCCCTATACAATGTACCTGGTTAAAACACATATGTATATCTGTGGGTAACACCAGAGGTGGTGGCGCTTTTTTTTTTTTTAACAGCTCAGTGCATGTTTTCTGCTCTTGGCTTTTGCTTGATCAAACAGCATGGAGTTAGTTTCTCAACTACGGGCAAACTACTTAGCTAACAAGTCCAAAATACACCAAAAGGAAAACAGCAGCCTAAACTCTCCTTGCTTGTAGTTATCAGGAAAAGGAGCCATGAGGTGTTTTTTAGACTCTATATAGGTAAATACAGAAAGATTAAAACAATAACATTCCCCTGTCCCAATAGTTGTCCCTCCATCCTTCTTGGGAACAGCTTAGTAGTGCTACTACTCACCTAGGATGTTGTCTTTCCAAAGGTTCCCTGCAGAGGGAATTAGGTAAGCAGGATCAGTAGGGAGAAGGGGAGCTTTATTCTTGGGGCTATTCCTGCTGCTCAAATTGCTGGCCATCCCACATCCATGAGCATCCCAGATCTATCAAAGGGCACAGCAGTGCTCAGAGACTGCAAGCTGAAGTCAATTACGTGCCAGGTGCATACAATTCAGTTTTCGTTGGCTTTCAGGATGCTCTGCAACCTGACCACACTTCCTAGCTTCCCCCCTCCCCCCCCCAGATAAAGACCTAAGAAGCTACTTTTTGCAACAAAAGACTTTCATGTACACCCATGGCTTCAGAATCTGTGACTCTCGGAAAACAAGTCACCAGACGATCACTGGTCACAAGTAATGGCGACGTTGCCATTTTAAGCAGCTATGTTTTCCCTGGGCGTAGCCTAAATAGCATTCATTTCAAGCTGTAGTGTGATATCTAGCAGTGAATTGGTGTGGCAGGCAGGTTTCCTGGGGGACGTCGGCCTTCATCCTACAATCTGTGTAACCAGAAGGCGGCTAAGCCTGGCTCAGCTCCCACTGCATCCCCTCACGGGATCTTCACCAACCTCAGCAGCAGGTCCATTAGGCCTGGACGAACAGTGCATTTGTGCAATCTCAAGGAATCCTCATTGCGAGGAGAGTAGAAAATGCCGTTATATTTTACCTGCGAGCAGTGAATGTGTCAGGAAGGAGGCACAAGGCAGCTGGAGGAGAAACAGTCTTCTATGTTTTGCAGACAGCATGTTGTCTAACAGGAGCTACCAACATGCTCAGGAACTTTCCATCCTAACCCTGAAGGCAGGGTAAAGCTGGAAGTGCCACAAATATACACTCAGAAGAAGTTCAGAGGAAACCACCATCTGGATAGTCCTTTTATCTGGCATTTTCTCCGCATGCTTAGTAAAAGACAAGACATTTTGCTACAGGTGGGACCCAGTGTTTGGCATAAGCAAGTTGCAGAAAGTCCATCTGTTACATTTAGATTTATAAAATATGTTAAGAAAAGACTTTTCAGGGAAAAAAAACCCCAAAACCAAATACAGAAGGTGCTGAGAGGAGCCACTGGCCTCACCCTCACCCTGTGCAGAGGACAGGAATGGTGCAGTTGCCAACCCCCCCCCATAATGTTTGTAAGAAATACAAATCGTTCTCCTGACAAACCTGCATGTTCCCATGCACAACTGGCTTTGAAGGAATCCTACCCCTATTGGTTGGTTACTCAGCAGCTTCTCAAGAACCCAAAACAGTATTAGTCCATAAAACACTTTGTTGTGCTCTTTTTCTGATGACAAGAGCTTAGAAGAGGAGGGACTGGACACTTCTATTTTGAGTTGCAGTTCAGTAGGCAGATAATTCTTCTAAAGACATGAAAGGACATTAACCAGCACAGAAATGAGAAATTCTGATGGGCTTATTCTCCAGTCAGAAACTGGAGGGTTTTGTATGATTTTTTTTTTCCTAAATATAAGCCATTGTCTACTGCAGAGATGATGGACAACAGTCTGACTCCTCTTGGCAATTAACCATTTTTCTATAGAGAGGTTTTCACAGGCTGGAGCCTGATCCATTCACCATCGGCTGCTGGATTTTACACTGTATTAAATGTTCTCTTTTGCAGAGCTCTTACTTACATAAGCTTCACTGGCACAGTGAAACTGCTACCCTAAAATTCAGATTAAAACCAGTTTCCAGGAATCATCTCTTCAAGTAATTTTACTGCTAGCATGCTCTTAGCTCTCCCCTACAAAATGTGGAGCCAAACTCGTGTCGATGTAAGCCATCCAAATCCGTGCTGCATTTCAGATCTGTCCAGGGGTTTATCTCCCAGTGCACGTGATGCACGTCTGCTCACTTCATAAAACTCCTTTTCATTCCTGGAATTGTGAAACGAACTCCATCCTTTCCTGTAATACCTGTATTGGCAGCCTTACCCAACAACTTTAAAGAAATGCCTTAATTTTGGTTACTAGGCAACTTACTCCTCAACAACGGGGCAAACCTCATCCCTTTTTCAGTTGTTTTTCTTCTTTAGGTCTCTGGGTTACCTTGTCGTAACTTGTTGTTTATGACAGCTAGCCACAACCAGAGGAAACCTGTGGTTCTCATTTTTTGTGTATATTAATTAAAGCCAGGCTTTTGATCGGTAATTTAGACAGAATGAGGATTTACCAGCCTGCGCAGCTAAGGGTGGGAGGATGCAGGGAGCGGGCGGTGGGAGGAGGGCTGATGCTGCTGCGGTGGGGACCTCAGCTCCTTCTGCAGGTAAAATCCCTCCCAAACTCTATCGGAAACTGCACGGGTAAACATAGCTACATTAAATACAAAAATCTAAGTTAAATCAATATGAAGGCTTCTACGATTCAGAACAGATTTTATGCTTGCTGTATAATTTACAGGCTTGGCTGCATGCTTTCTAAAGCAATTGAAGACGCTTGTTCTGCGCATCTCACTTTCTGCTCATTTGTTTCTTTGCCTGGCCCAGAGTGCCACAGTCCGTATTTCAACTTTGACCCTTAGAGAGTTATTTTTAAGCAAATGCCCTGCCTTGGCCCCATTTCTACACCAGTCAGTGGCTGTTTCCGGAGGTGTTGCAATCGAGGCCCCACTTACGCTGCGACAGGTTGGTCCCAAACTCCGTGCCAGGCTTCCTGGATTTCTTTTGGTCTGGAGGAAACAACATTCTGCAAGGGGGTTTCTGCCAGCTCGAGATGAAAAGAAAGAATAAAATCATTTACAGTCTCCGCCGGTGGCTTTGATACGAAACTCGGTGCCTCACTCTGCCTCCTCTCCTCCAGTGTCCCGGAGAGCTGCTCGGTTTTGCAGCATCGGCACCCGGGCGCACAGCAGGAGGAGGTCCGGGCGGTGGAGCAGGGACTGTTGGGGCATGCAGCGCGCGGTGAAGCCCAGGGCTTGTGTCACGAGCACATTAGTTGGGTAATCCTGGTATTATGGTTGGCCTCAGAATCGTTAACGTTGGTTATTATTCTGGGCTCACAGTACCTCTGGGAGATGCCATGTATAAGCGCTCAGACTGGTATGATGGGGAGACCACTCAACACCTAATGAGGAAAAAAATCCCCAAAGGATGCACCAGACTGTTTACAAATGACATATTTCAGCTTCTGTGTTTTCCCTTTAGCTTGTAAGGCTGTTTTATACAGCGTCGACACCATACCATAGTCCGACAGCAGAAGTGCACACAGTCATAGTTATTTATTAGTTATCAAACCTTTCCTCCCCTGCCTCCCCCTTTCCCCCGTTTGCTGCTCATTTTCTTACCCAGCCTGGCTCGCGTCTTGCGAATGGCATCTCATTTGGTGGGACAGCCGCTCGGAGTGAATCCAGACACGTTCGCCCAGTCACACAGATGTCAGACTTTACAAGAGCATCCGTAGTGATGCAATAATATAATAATTAAATATAATAACGATTACAAGCCCAATCCAAACCTCCCTTGATGTGAGGGGAGCTGTATCAAGTCCAACAGCACTTGCCAGCGCCAATAGTCTGCATGAGACGATGTGTAATTAAAGAGTAAGAGGATGCTGGTTGCAGCTGTGGAGGTGACAAGGCTGATGTAGTTCAGACTGCTGGAGTTTTCTTTACACAAACCTAGAAACAGGACTTTGGAGAAACTACCAAGTTTTGGAGCATTCTGTAACGGCCTGCAGAAACATCCATCATTAACTGCCACAAAAATGTCACCCACGGCTCCCCTCTTACACATTAGTGTTGCACACAGGTTGTTACAGCATCTGTGTGGGCTTTGAAGGACCTGAGCGCGTCATCTGGCACACATTGGCTAGAGAGTGATGAAAGATGGTGGGAGCTGGAGATCGGACCCCAGCCCAGAGTGCAGCTGGACGTGGTGCTGTGCAATTTTACAGACTGTAGGTGCTGTTTTGCTGCGGAGGTTGACTGCAGTAAAACACACACAAATTGTATATGACAGATGTTGCTGCATTTAAAAGTTTCCCGGAGAAGCAATGCAAGTTTGCAAATCCGGCAAGAATATTGTTGGGGCTTGTTGAAGTGCTCAATATAAACTCTAACATGCAAGCCATTAAAATGAAGATATTTGGCATTCGCAGTCACACATATGGGCCTTTCAAAACCATTCTTTTGGTTTGGCAGCTCCTATGCTCCTTGAATGATGCACAACCTACTTTTATATGCTCCTGTAAGATGCTTTGGCAAAGTTGGCATTTTTTAAAAAACTCGTGGAGAAGAAATCTGATGAAGAAACACGGATCTGATCTGAGAGAAACTTTGGAAACCTACTTCATTTGCATGATTCCTTTTGCAAATCCTAGACGATATCTGTGCTTTGTGTTCAGTTTTTCGTTTGGCTGCTGCTAGATGCGCAAATCTGGAAGCAGACTTTTCAAAGCAGCCCTGAGCCAGGCTTTGCAAACGGAATGTCAGCAGTGGCTGAGGCCGGGACACTTTCTGTGCTGATAAGCAACTCCTCTGAGTGGCCAAACTGATCCATCTCCTGCTCTGACAGTGCCATTGTCTAACCTGACTGTTGAGCGAGGCTTTAAGGCTAAGCAGAGGATAAAACCCTACAATTGACCATGTCCAATGACTGCCTCCATCATGTGACATTTCCTCCACGTACATAAAGGCATAATTGACACTTTGGACCTTGCAGATGTTTTGCAATTCATTTGGTTCCCACAAAGATACCAGAAAGTAAGTCTCGTGAACTGGCAATACTCTGTTTTCCTCTGAGCACGTTCTTATCTCTACAACGTATTTAGATGCAAATTGCATCATGTCCTATGGCCCCACTTGTTTTGTTTTGCTTTTTCCTCTAAACAGACTGTGCCATTATTTTTTTTTTTAAAGTATAAAAATATTCAGAGGTTCCTGAAAAAACAGAGTACATTTGACTTCTTAGCAAGTGATCTGCTTCACATGTGAATGGCAGTATATTCTGCCCTCTGCTCGTGGCACTCTGCTTTATGCTTCCTAATTTAATTTGCCGTTCTGACTCTTCAGCGATCCTTCCCAAAGAGAAACTCTTTGCTGGGAAGCCATTTGCTGTGCTCTCAACAGAAGCAGATGTTATGAACAACTGGTTGGCCTCATCTGGGTTTCGGAGGTCTGGACAAAGGCATAGCAGCGCGGTCAAGGGTGGCCCTCACACAGTATAGGGATGTCTTAGCACAAACCTACCAAAATGGTCACCTCTTCACGTAACTGAGCAAAGCTTTATCCTCTGTGGCTTGTCCTTCCTCTCTGTAAAATGGGAAAGAAGGTAATTCCCACCTGATTCGGTTAAGATTTTTCCTATAAGCAGCCTTTGCTCTCCCAGATGGAGACCCCTTGTGCTTAGCCTTACGATCACAACTCTTTTCACCCCTGTTGGCTCCTAATTCGCTGCCCTGAAGTGACAGGGCAGTAAAGGCAGGGATATTGCTAGATGCACTGTCTGCCTGGTTTACCTTCCTCATTCTGGATTTATCAGAGGCAAGAAAATGGCAGCTCCTTTTTTTCTACAAGAGAAATAAAAATAGCTCTTTCGGA
Organism: Fratercula arctica; assembly: GCA_947846985.1. NCBI lineage: Eukaryota > Metazoa > Chordata > Aves > Charadriiformes > Alcidae > Fratercula > Fratercula arctica. Next base: position 17,534,218 of record CANTUZ010000005.1, read on the forward strand.
CAAACTGTTCTAGGCTGAGTCTGCAGGTGATAATTTCTTCTAGAAATGAAGTGAGTCTTTCCATACAGCATGTATCACTTGTGCTTCTGCCTGTGTGGCTTCATATTTCTCTAAATAATGATCAACAATAATATATACATATATAATCTTTCCTTCTCTGGTGATGGATACTGCATGCGCACACATACACCCATATACACACTCTCTCCTCACTTTCTCAGATGATGAAGCATCTGAGATGTCAGATGTCAGACATGTCAGCCAGTCTGACTGACACCCGTTAAAAGAGCTTGGATCAACACAGGACAGGGAACTTCCCCTAATATTGTACAGGAAAGAAAGCAGGGCCAGTCTTGCCCATTAGGCAGCACTGTGCTCTGCCCAGTGGAAAAAGAAGGAAAGCACAGATTCCACTTTATTTTTCTTTAAAAAGATGCAGGGACTCCTCATTCAGGAGTCCAAATCTATGTCTTATTGTCCTGCATATTTTCCTTTGCTAAGTACTTTAAAAATAATTTCAGATACACCTGGTGCTGTTGTAGGTACGGACTGACAGCCATGGTAATTGAGGTCCTCTGGTCACTGCCTGCAGATAACCTGGGCAGTTGGCACGTCTAGAGATACTGCAGCATCTCCTTTCCCACTTGCCCATCCCTCTCCCCTGCCCTCACAATGCACGCGAAGAATATTTAAGGATCCCAAAGCCTTACCACTGGGTTGTGCAAAACCCCGCAGTCACCAAGGCAAGCCTGGGTGCTTCTGCTGCAACAAGGCACTGAGGCAATTTTATCATCGCATTCAAACAAGCGTCTAAAAACCAAGGTACAAGGTCAGAAGGATGACTAAACATGGAAGGTACAGCACAGAAGGAATGACTAAAAACCTCCACTTTTCTGGGTCAGTTAGTGTGTTTACCGTAGTCTTTGCTCACAGACCAAGCTTATTTTAATCTTTGCTCAGGCAGGATCATTTGCTATGCTAGAAGGCTTTTTAATTTGTCTGTGGAAAGCCTAATAAGAATCAAAGATATTGGTGAACAAATTCAGACCAAAACAAGAAAAGCTGTCCATTTTAATAGCGGGGGGATTAAGGCTGTGACAAACCTCAGGGAAAGGAATGGATCTTGGTGTCTTCAGGTCAAGATTGAATGACTTCCTGTAAGATAACAAGACAGACAAATTGCTGGGCTCAGCAACGAGTAACCGGGTGAGATCTCTGGCCTGCGTCATAGAGAAGTTCAGACTAGATGCTCCAGTGGGCTCTTCTGCCTTTAAAGCCTACAAGCTTTACTGGAGCAGCAGGGATGTCCTGTGTCAAGTGGACCAGTTCCCTGCCTTTGTAGGAATCATGTCTATGATCTCTTTGACAAATTGATCAAGTGGCATCTTAAAGCTGGGAGTTTTGGCCCACCATATTTACACTGGGGTGCTGTTGCCCCTTCTCTGATGTTTAGAAACCTTCAGGAAGGTATTAATGGACAACTTAGATATCTGTTCTGGTGGTAACATTGTTCTTTGGGTGAAACAGCACTTCTCCTTCCTGTATATGTTTATGGAGAGCAACCTTAGCTTTTTGCTTTGCCAGGTTAGACAGAGAAACTCCTAATACAGGCTCTCAGTTCCTCTGACTGCCCTCGTTACCTTTCTTCTGCTCCATGCCACTTTCAGGAAAGACTCATCCAGCTCAAGTAACCAGACTACTACACAGTGCTCCATCCCTAGGCATGCAGCTGCCACAGTTTCTAAAGAAATACCTCACCCGATACTGTTCTCAGAGGGAGAGTACCTTTTGCAGGAGGGGACTGCTCACTCTGGGTCACTTTCGGTTGTTCTCATGCTCTGAAGCTGGAGGGATGCTGAGGGACCTCAGGGCTGCAGCCCCTCATCTCTGAGGTTGGAAGAGGGGAGGTAGGGAGGGCTGCAAGAGGGGGAGAAGGGTTGCACGACTGAGACCCAGTGTCCAATCTATGCGACGTCAGTGTATGGACCTTTCTTGTGCACTCACAAACACCACAAGCCCAGGTGTTTTGCCTGCACCTTCCCAGCTGGCCCCGCTCTGTTGGCCAGGATGGAGGACTTCACACCTACAAAGATAACGCAGAGACTCTGGTTGGGCAAATTGCTGATAACTTTCAATAGTTAGATGGAAAAAATAGGAACTCTGTCCAAATCTATGACAAAGCGAGGGTATTTCCAGCCCCTCCTCCTGGCTCTTGAAAGCTGCCAAGCAAAACACAGCTAGGCAAGCCTGGCCCATGATCAGCTCTATCTCCTCTTCCATATGCACTCTAGCATGGGCTCTACTGTTATAATCACGTGCCACCTCAAGCATGTGATGCAGTAAACACACCACCTAACGAACAGGTCAGGGCAAAACATGCTGCAAATCAAAACTGAATTTAATGAGAATATTTGAAACCAGTCTTCTGGCTCCGGGTTACATCTCATTGTCATTTTCTGCCGCCAGCTCTGAGGTCTACAAACCAAAGGTTGTTTCATGCTGGGAAAATGCTAATTTTTTCCCCCCTCTTTTCCTCATACTAGATCTGAAGCATTTCAGGCAAAACTTTTTAAAAATTGCCTTTAGTTTGTAAATACATATTTTACAAGTGTTACTTTGAAAGTAAAACCTCCAGAAAGTTATAAATGAGTGAAAACAATGAATCGGACTTAACTATAACAAACTTACCACAATATCAACACAGATATATATGTTATTATTATTTGTTACATAGATACAGAACCTTTCTTAACTGTTATTGCTGGTTTTCTAATACTTGACCTTAACCTGAGATACGATGCAGTATTTTAAAGTTACTCACACCTTGACAGAGGAAAGCACTTAGGCCTGCAGTTCAGCATAGTTGTGCTTAGACATCACTGGTATTTCCTTAATTGTGTGTTTTTAATACTTATTTAAACCTCATGCTCAATGTTTTAATTCTTTAAACAAGTATTTTCAACTCCATTGAATGAACAGTCTGCTCCATGCAGATATGAGATGAATCTGGGGGGATTTTAGCTAGTTGTGACAATTACAGATACTTGAGGAAGGCAACACCGCTAATATAATAGTTCTGCAACAGAGCAAAGGATTTGGTGGAACATGTGTCTTTTATTGGTGGAGAAAACATCTATCTACTACTTCTGTTTGCTGATTAAACTATCTGATTTATGTTGCCAAAACTGAATTTCCAAGTACTGGTTATATTCCAGACCTTGGCTCTTTAAATAAGAAGAGAATACCAGCACTCAAAAAACAAAGTCACTTCAGAAGAAACCCCTTAGAAATCCAAAAGGAAAGCGAAACCCATTTTGTTTTTCAAACAGTTCACAGCAAGGGAAAATCCAGAGACCTCCAGTCAATGAGCAGACCTACTTCTTTGAGAGCTTACTTATCTATGGAGGCTTTGAGCTTTTCTTGGGTCTGGATCGAAAGATGCGAACACCTAAAAAACCTGAAGCAAACAAATAAATAAAGTCACCTCAGTGCTTCACGGACACCCTGGCTTTTGCAAAGGCTTGTCCAACCACAACCTAAATAATTCAAACCATCATTGTCAGGCAGCAGCGCAGTCCTCCTCAATAGGCACTTGCCTTATCACTCTACAGCAGATGCTTCAGCCAACCATTGGATATTGAAAACATAAATAATGAAACAAAATTTGGAGACAATGGTTTCTGGGCCGGGGACAAAATACTGATGGATATTGTCAGTCTCGGAGTAACCAAGCAGCAAAAGCTCAAGTGACAACAATAGGGGGGAGAAGAATAGGGACAAGTGAGGAGCCCTGAATCTCAATAAGGCCTGGAGCTGCACATGCTGCTGTTACCCTAGAAACTAACCTCTCCCCTGAAGAGGTTTGGCGGGGCATTGTCCGGGGGACACAAGATGTGTCATACACCAGATGGTCGTGTGCTGTATAACTCAGTTATCTGAGTGGCGGAGTGGAGGAATGCACGCCGCGGAGCGCTCCGGAGGGCCGCCCAGGGCACCATCTGTTCTTTCAGACCCAAGGCACTGCTTTGGCTTTTTTCTTTTTTTTTTTTTCTTCTCTTCTCCTTCCCAGAAAGAAGGGGAAAACAAAATTAAAATGATTCACCATTCAGCAGGGGAATGGAAAAAAAAAAAAAAGCTTAATACAGTTGCCATATCTCGCTTTCATTTAGCTAATTTTATCCCTGGGTTTTATGTCAGGTGAATTGCTTTTTTACGCCTGGGAGAGCAGCAATTATTTCTCTCTCAGGAGTCTATCATTTATAAATAAAACCCCTTTGAGACCTCATCGGTCATTTACCATCTGAAAACCCCCAAACGCTTTTAGCCATATGTTCTCCAAAGTCTCCTCTCTCCTCCCTGAAGCTCCCTGCAAAGGTTTCGGCAACGCGGGGAAAAGAGCACTTTTCTTTTCCAGGAATTGTTCGTACCCTTCGGCCGGGAAGGGGGGAAGGAGGAAAACAAAAAGTCGGAGTCGAAGCGGCGGTCTGAAGGACTGGCGTAGGAAGGAAACGTTAATCACAGGCTGTGCGGTGCCAAGGAGCAGTGACTAATGCGCCTGCGAGGTGCAGGCACCAGGAAACATCCCGGGGGCCCGTCCCAAGTGCCACCGGAGCCAGCCGAAAGCCTCGCTGCCTTCCGCCAGCTTTGGATCGAGCCCCGAATCAACTCGTGGGAGTGGGTGAACCGGATGGAAATTAAAGTTTGGGAGACTTCAGCGGACTTTAAAGGTGTATTAAGGCTTAGCACTTGGGTGCAAGAAGATCAAGCCAGGGTAGTAAAAGTGATGGTTGGGTTGCAAGAAATGGACTGAAATGTGTGCGCCTGGGGCAGGACTTTTTACTTAATGACAGGACCTGTCTTCTGGTGCACCTTCCTGCGCCCCTGCTTCTGGTTTCTGTCCCGGGCTGCTGAGGATCCCCCCACCTCGCAGCACAGGAGAGAAAAAAAATGGAAAACAAAATAGTTGCTTGATTACCGACTACAATAACAGAGAAACATTTGCAACCATTTAAGCAAACGCGTTATTTAAAATCTGCTCTCTAACGGCTGCAAGCGAGCACGCATCGCGCTGGCTGCGAACCCGCAGCTCCCGCAGCCCTGGCAAGAGGAGGGTTTCAGGGGGTAAGCACGTCTTCTGTCGTTCAGATTTTAAAAGACCTTTTATATAATATGTAATCCTTATATAAAAGATTTTTATAATTAAAAGGATGTTGAGGCTTGCAGAAAACTCTCTCTCCAATTGTGATCAGTCCTCACCTGGGTAACTCTTGCCTGATGGCTCCCAAAAGGGATCTGAAGGGCACGTATCCCATCAAACCTGCATCCAGTGCTTCAGTTAACATTTAGAAGGAAATCCTTAGGGAAATCAAGGAAAAAAAAATGGAATCAAGGCAGAAGATTTGCATGCAGAATAAGGGCCAAGGATGCAAAAGGAGTAAAATCTGAACAACATTTCCATTTAGGTTCCATTTATAGACAGCTCAGTTAATAACCCCATTAGGCAATCATTAGGACTAACAATTTATGAGGCAATGCTTGAACAACAGTTGCAGAACGATAGCATCTCGCAAGCTGCTTGTAATCCTAATACTTCATACCCGCTTATCATTCTTACAGCTCTGGTAGTGCTTGTAACAACTCTATCTAACGTATTAATCTTTACGAATTAATGATCAATATCCTCCTAAGGATATAACACACAGCAGGACAGAAAATTGATTTTATTTTCCTCCTTGGCTTCTTATTTTTTATTTCCCTACAAGACTGCCAGCACAGAAAGCACAGCTGGCTTCAAAGGTTGTGTGAAATGCACAGGCACCGGGGGCTCGGAGTGCAACGCTCCCAGACTTGGGAAATTCTGGCAAGAAAACCTCTAAAGATTCGTCTGCTCACCCCTGCTGGGGATTTGCCCCTCTCTGATCCCAGAGAGCTGGCTGAAGGCTGCCTAGCCCACTTTCTGCACCTGGCCGTGTGATTGACCAGCAACTCGACGGGGTCGTGGAAGCTTTATTTCCTTTGTTCCACGGGTGTCTGCCACGGAGAGCCAAGCCTGGATTAACCAAGCCTGAATCCCTGGGCAGCTTGCCAGAGCAACGCTAGCTCTGAAGCAAACGCAGCTCCAAGATGGTTTCCAGGCTGGCTTTATAGATCAGTTCTTCTTAGGCACAAATCCATGGGCAGAGAGCATAATGCCTCCTGTCAGGCCCTCAGGAAGCCTCTCCCCACAGGCAGCAGTTGCCAGCCCATGCGAGAGCCATGTGAACTTGGACAACACCATTTCTTTCGGGCTAGCCCTTCCCTGGCAGTGCTCCCTCGCCAGCGATGTAGACATCTTTTCGCCGGACACCGCGCTGTATTACAATAATGCACATGGACGTGTTTTCATAACACGCCTATCTGGCACCTGCGTTTTCTTTGTTGCGGCACCAAGCATTTTGTCGTATTAGCTTTTAGGTCATTGTCATTGGGGAAAAAAATAAGAAAAACCACTATTTTTCCAGCATCTTTCAATAGCTGATCCAAAGGCAAGGTGCACCAAGCCTTGCAGGAGCCACCAAGTCCCAAGAATATGTCTTCTGCAAGTCTCCTCACCACAGGAGTTAGAGGTTGTCTTCTCCTCCAAAGTTACATCTCTTCCAGAGATGTACATCTCTTCCAGACCTCTGGGTTTCGGTGGGGGGAGAGGACTTTTAACCTAGTTCCAGTGGAAACAAGGTTAATGCACTCACGCTGTGTTTGTTTTGCCTCCCCCTAACAACTTTTGAACCCTTGTTCAACTCAACTTGGCAGAAGGGTAGAGGTCTAACAAATAATTAAGTTCTTATAAGTTTTGTGAAAATAGGTAGAAGAGAGAAGGCCCTGGTATCAAGCTCCTTGCTGAGGAAAGGCCAAGCATGAATGCACATCTTGTTGGGCACAGGGGGAATGACACAGAAAACAAACCTGCTCTACATCCCACATCACAACTGCAAAAAAAAAAAAACCAAACCTTCAGCTGAAATTTGCACTTCTTAAACATCAAAGTCAGCCTACGGACAAGACAGAAAAAAACCAGCATTCATAGAATCACTTGCTAGTTTCGGTTTGAACTCAACAACTTTTGGTTATTGGGAGTGAATCCTTCTTGGGACGTAGCTAAGCGTCACCTCCACATGGCGCTGGTGGAACAACTTGCTGCCTTTCATGCACCTTCATCACAGCTGCCTCTGCTCAGCGAGCCCAGGATGCAAAATGTTCCACAAGCTATTTTAGATGACACTGGAGGGCAGTTAAAAAGCCTTTGCTCTGTGTGCAGGAACACGGCATCACGCGTGTTCCAGCGTGGTAGGTACGGAAATTCGTATCGCTGAAGTGGAAAGAAATACCTCTGATTGTTGTGGCTGGAAAACATGAGTGGCATGCAAGAGTATTATAAACTGATGATTTGAAAACAAATGGAAAACAGAAACTTGCGAATTCACCACGGCTCTGTGAACATAAGGAAAGCAACGCTGCATACACAACTGAGCCCAGCTTCTGCTGAAAGACCCTGGAAAAGCATCTTTACCACACATTTTGAACTTGCAAAGGCTTACATTGACCCGCATGGACTGAGTAGTCCTGCTGCAGGCAACAGCCCAACTCCTGTGCATAAATGAAGCACACAAGTACATTTTCACAGGAGTAGGACATAAACGGGAGTTGTGTCAGACCTTTAATCTTTTTCATTTTCTTCTCAATGCCCCTCCTCTTCCCAAACCACCACCCCATAGTAAAATGAGAACAGTAATACCCATCTCAGCGAGGCACACGAGGATTAGCTTAGAACTGTTTTTACCTTTTCTCCTTTAAACTCCCAGAAAAGAAAATATTCCCGTATTTTACTTTTTTTATATTCCAAAAAGCGATTTGTTTCTTGCCCAGACCTTTTCAGCTCAGCGCCCTGGAATATTTCCACCTTTCCTCAGAACTGATGGGTGATAAATCAGCCCAGAGGCGTCTGCTAGCAACAACAGCCCTTAACTTGCTGCAGTAAAATGGCTATTTAATCCGCTGACATCCAAAGATTTCTGCCTCAACTAGTATTCAAGCATAGCGCTGGCCCATTGCATTATATTTGAAACAAACCTGCTTTAAAATACACGGGTGAAAATGAGCGATGGCCAGACTTCTGGTCTTCTTTTGTAAGATACTACGTCAAAAGGGATCTAAAACCCAACAGCCTCTAATTGTCAGTTTGGCAGCAGGCGCTTCCAGCTCTGAAACTCCTTGGGGGCTCAGAATAACAAAGGCTTTGCATATAGCAGGGCTTCAGGTGGCTTTTACCTCTCGAGTAATTCTTTATATGAGTGGTACCTCAAGCCCCCAGAGCGCAGGTCCCTTTGTGCTAGGCGCTGAGCAAACAGGGGCCATCCCTGTCCCGAGAAACTGGTGGTCTAAATAGGCAAGTGGGCTGAGTGGAGGAGAGGGTGGAGGCAACAGATGTGGCCAAACAGGAGAAATGACTTGCCCTGAGGTCATGCTGTGGATTAATGCTGATGCCAGGCACAGCACTTCTGTCTCTTGAATCCCAACACAGCCCCCTGACCAGGAGCCCGTGCTTTTGCTCACCTCCTAAACCTCCTCCCTTGCACACATTCCTCCCCTTCTCCCATTAATCTTTCTTATTTGCAAACTTGCCCGGTCGTCTGCCTCTGCTGTGGACTCAGACAGGATAAGCTTTCATCACCACCTTCAGCCCTATGTCTCTCCTCTTCTCCTATCCACTGCCTTCCTACCTTCCGCATGTGGCACAGCACCCAGACCCTGGCAGGCTGGGGAAGCTGACCCAGCTCACATTTTTTTCGATGACTTTTTTTTTAGCTGACCTTTATGTTTTTTTAGGCAGGGATGGGGGTCCAGGCCTAGCTTACACCAGTCTCAAAATGCAAACTGTTATTGAGCTGCTCTAAGAAAGAGACTCCTTTCTGGAGCCTCAGGTGCCTTGATTTTAACACAGTTTACAAAAACAGGGTAGAAAATTATCAAGTCAAGGCTTTGCTCCCCTTCAAGTTATTTGCCAACATTTCCTACCCACTTAAAAAAACCCACTCTGGACAGTTTGAGTGAACAGCAAACACCAGCAGATAAGGTTTCAGCAGAAGCACATACTTACCACATGCTGGTTACTTCAGGCTGGTCCGGCATTGAACAGTTCAGCTCATCTTCCTGCTGCCCCCGTTCCACAGCGCTCTGTGAAAGAAAGACGCTGAGGGACCTACGTCCAGGAGAGCTCCAATACTCGCCTAGCAGGCGAGATAAATCCAGTCTAGTCCTCTGAGCAGAGAGGTCAGAGCTGTCTCCGGTGAGCACTAGGGTACGTCAAATTTGGATGGCTCAATTTTATGACATCCCTCTTCAGCTGGGAAAATGGATTATCTTCTTTTTCTTAGGGCGAGGTGGCTTATCAGCTTTGAAGAGCAGGCGCTCTTTCTGAAGGGATCAGCTGGAGCCAGGTGAGGAATCATCAGCCCCACGACAACTTGCCATCAGCCTTGAGAATCTGTAAAACCTGGTTATTCCCAGGATTCTGGTAACGGTGATTTTTGGATGGCTATATATCAACTGACACACCAAGAAAGGGAAATTACCTTTTGCACGAAATGACTTCTATGCCAAACTGTTATCGCTGAGATTAGCTGCCAAACAGAAAATGTAGGCATGGTCTTGGGAACAAACAGGTAGAAATGGATGTGTTTTCTGGTTAACACAACACTCCTAGAAATGCACAGGCCTGGCTGCTTTCAGCAAGGGCTACAAGACACACCTTTCTCCACAAGGCCACCCCAGCTGATTAAGTCCCATTTTTCTTTTATTTATCTAGTAAAGAATCAGCAGAAGGTTTCCAGTCCTGTATTGCAAATAAGGCATCCGTACACTGTGCAGTGGGCTAAGAAAAAAAAGATAAGCAAAGCCAACAGCTTTCCTGTGCGTGTCAAGTGTCTGGATTTTAGAATAACAAAAACACATGGCACTCTTGTCCTGTATTTTATTAGGAAATTAACAGGCTGATTGATAACCTGAAATTACACAGTGAATCTCATTTAAAAAATGTTCAAAATCATGACAATCATTTTGATTTCTATAAAACATAATGCCCAGATACAATTCCTGCTTATGCCTGTAAATTTCTACACCCTTAACATTTGTCTACTGTAGAGCAGCGAGGCTGGATAATTGTAACATAATGTGTAAAGTTAAATACAGTATACTTTCCTCTGCAGTCCAAGTGAAAGAGATGAAATGTTGAAAAGAAAGCCCGGAATATGAGCAGCACTATGAGAAGGTTCCCTGCCATCTCAGTTCATTACACATCAGTATTTCAGGCTGCTCACAGAGATTAAAGACTGGGGACGTTAACTGCTGTGCAAAGTTACGAGGCTTTTAGGGCATCAGTTTTCCCGGAGAGGGAGAGAGACTGCTGTGGGATACGAGCCCTGCAGTGAGGGGAACAGGGTGCACTGGATGAGTGTGATGCTCAAAGTGCAAGAGCTGATAAATCTGTCTCCATCTCCCTCTTTTGCCAGCGGTAGGGCTACCACCACCACCACCACATTGGACTAAATCGCTTTTCCTGACACTCTGTCAGCTTTAAAGATGTTCCACGTTCAAGACAGGGCTACTATGGTACAGGTGCGGACTATCTGCAGAGGTTGAATTTCAAATTTGGTAATCGAAGCCCAAATCCTGCTCACGTTGTGTATGTGAAAAATCCCACGGAGCGAAACACCACTGGCTTTACTGCAGCTCTCACATGGGGTAATGCGGTTCAGCTCCACGGGCTGTGGCTGAGGCCCTCGGTCCTCTAAATTAGAGCTGGCACTTTTCAATTCCAAATGACTCTTGTAGGGAGTTGAATTTCTCAGGACATCATTCCGGAAACTATTCAAATTGTCATATATGCTGTCTGGATGAGAGATGCTTTCCTGAATGGGGGCCTCGATTCCTGCGAGGATTATGGATGCTCGGCAAGTGGCCAGCTCAAGCACTTGACCAGCAAGTCCAGTCACCGCAGCCTCTTGTACTATTCTTGGTGACTGCAAGCTAAAACCCAGTAGATTTAAGAAGTAGTGGGCCTTCTTTTTAAAAAGCTGTTTCAGGACAAGTACACTCAGACCACTGTGTTTTCTATTTACATATAAATTCTTTGGCAACAATTTTCTAGACAGCAGAATAATTTTTTCTATGTAATACTTTATTATCTCCCCATGAAAAACTGGTATCTTAAAAAATCTATAGCACTTTCCACTATAAATAGTATTGTTCCAGATTAAGGATTAGTTCCTCCCTGAAGCAAAACAGATTTAAAAAACCTGGTCATTATCTGATAACTGTTTATGTAGCAATGTTAAAATAAAACAGAAAAAGAAAATCATTCAGTATGCGGTTTGTCATTTTCTAGAATGTTAGTGTACGTTTATACAATAAAAACAATATAAGTTATCCTAGCTTGTTTTAAAAACCTTAGTAGTAGAAATATATTGCTATCTGCAGATTCATAAACAGAATGCACTTCTTCCATCTAAGTTCAAGTATTATTAGAATATTATTATTACTATTATTATTATTAAAAGAGCTCCAAATCCTTGCCATTTTGCCTGTCTTTGCGTAGTTTTGGTCTTTCTGAGAAATAATGAGTTGTGATCATTTGTTCGTGAACAAAATCAACGCGGAGCTTCAGCAAGTTTTGCCTGGTAGAAGACAGCCTGGCAATCCTTCGGCTATTGCGAGCGGCTTTAGAAGAGCGTATTTGAGACTAGTGGTATAGATACAGTAGTCACGTGTTTTCTTGGACGGCTGATGAACTTAACTCCTTCCAGGTTCTCAACATTCAGTCCCACTTAAAGGAGAAAGGTGGGAAGAACCCAACCCAGACTTCTACCACATCAGGATATATCATCTTCATTTCTTCTGGGTACTGTCAGTTGCTCGTAGGTCGGCAGGGTGTTATTAGGGAGGAAAAGATCTGAATTGACGTTGTTGCCTCTCTGAGATGATCTGTTGTTCCCTTGATCCCCCTGCTGACGGGAAACCAGATGATGCAGCATATCTGTAATGAGGTTCAGCTTCTGGTCCATTTGTGTAACCTACAAAAGCAAAGGGAAGGTTTGTTTGCAACAAACCACGTGGTACCAATGCAATATTAAAATGGCAGTTTTCTTAATTAGGATCACAACCACCTCTACGAAGATACCACAGATTCACAGTCCATCAAACAGAGCAGTAGAAATTTGATGCAATAGGTCAGAGTTGGATGAGGACAGGCCTGTTAATACTCACCTCTGGTATGTGCTTTGACACTCATTTTATACCTGGATGAACGCATGACAAATGGGCTTTTAAAGAGGTGTACAGGGATAGAGAACCGAGTCCCAGAACTGAGTTTCTGTGGGTTTTTTTAGCATTATGTCATCCATATTTTTTGGAAACCATGATAAACTTCTAACATGCCTATATGCCTTAATAATATCAATATGCTCTAGTAAATATCTGCTCTACCTGCAGTGATCTGATCAGCGCTGGTGCTCTTTGTTACATTCGGGCCCAATTACCAGCTCAGGCCACAAATTGCCCCACAGATATTTTTGCTGATGCAAGTGTATAGCAGCTGGGGTCTGTGGCAAGGGCTGGGAGTGGGGCACGATTCAGTTTTACACTCTCACCCCCCCCCCCCCCCCCCCCCGACCGTGCTCACTAGGATTGCCGTTTGAATGACATGATTCACAGCAAGCCAGAAATGCTTCTAAGAGGGATGAAAGCTAATTTTTCAACCAGAGGGCTGCAGGGGAAGGTTCAGCCTGAATCCATACTGCTCATTTTCTTCTGCCTTTGGACAGAAACCCATTAAATTATTTAATTCCTCTTTTTTACTTTTTTTCTGCTCTTTCTTCTAATCTTTAGGAGAAATATAATGAAAAATCTGGATACTTAATAGACACTAGGTTATGGATTTGTCCAAAGTTTAGACTCTATCTGATGTACACTTGTGGTACTTAGAGGAAAATCAAGAACAAAACGTTTCTAGTTTCTAGCCTCCTCCCTGTGCTGCCTCCAATGTACTGAGCCAGATGTCCTGAGAGGAAGATGGGCACTGCTAGCTTCAAAGTCATGCCCGCTCTCTGCCCCTTGGCATGGCAAGCATTAAAATTGGCCACTAAGAGTCCTTCTGGTGGCCTCCTACTCCCTTCTACAAGCCTAAAGAGAAAGACACGATTTTGCCATTGTAGTCTCTGACCAATCAATCCATAGGGATCCTAAAACACTATGTAAATTCTAGGCAAAAAGATGTAATAGGCATTAATAAGAGAAAAGAAAGTAAGCAGAAAAAAACCCCAACAACGTGATAGGAATAAATTGCTGCCTGAAATATCTGCTAGAAAGTAGTGAAAGGCACATAAAACCGCCAGAGAGAGCATGAGTGGGAGCAATTTATATGTGCCTGGCTATCGTCCAAGTATCACACAGGATAGTAAAAGACAGTAAGGCTGAGCAGAACATCAACAAACCTGGAGGATTTCAGCAGAGACTAAAATGTTTTTCCACCATAGAGAAAATGCTAGTTTTTTTTTTTTCGAACACTTTGTACAACTGGTAGGGAAGCAGATACAGTGATTTAAAAATATGAGGTGCCAGAGATTTATACTTTGCAGCTGGTTTTGAAAACATTAGGCAAAGCACCCTAGATGGTACATGAAACACTAGCAATTCTGGATGGAAATGGCTGTTGAAAGATGAGATTCTTCAAACAAGGAAGCTGAAGAACACATAAGTTCAAGATTTCTAGAAGAAAATACAGATGGAAAATCAAGCAGATCATCGGGTTTTCATTTCATCACTATTTGTTCACTCCCTTAAAAAAAAGGCACGCTTTGCGCAAATGGTGCCTGTCGCAGGTGGCAAACCCATGGTGCTCCAAGTGTGACAGCACAAATCAGTGCTAGTGAAACCTGCAAAAATATCTCATTCCTCCATTCCCCACTGCAAAGGTATCACTTGCTTTCTGAGACAGCTGCGCTGGAAGGACTGTAGTGGAAGGCTGCAGACAAACCGCTATCTTCAGAGTCCGCAAGACAACTTTTCCGCTAACAAGAAATGTCTCTTTGCTAATTGTTCTGAACTAACTAGGGGATTTTTATATATATATTTCTTAATTTGTGATTCCAGGCAGTGATTACCAGAGGAAACACAGACTGAAGATAGATCTGGAAAATGTGCATTTATGAAACTCTTGCACTGATGAGCTATTGAACATGACAGTAGGTTGGACTGAGATCTGGATAGTCCTTCAACAGCTGTGCATCTTGGTGATGAAGTACTGGAGAGAAGTGAGATGTGAATATTCTTGCTGGGAAATGAATTCCCAGAGATAATTGTCTAATTTTTTCTAGGGAACAAGGTTTGGCTGCTGCAGCTGTGGAGTGCAGGAGGCCCACAGAAGCAGAGGCAGAAGCTAATTACTATTGAGCTGAGCCATATGAGATAAAAAGTAAAGACCTTTGTCTTCCATGTTCCTGCTTATCGGGGTAGGGCTCTAAAGCCACAAAGCTTTTGTGGAGGGAGGTCCAGATAACTGGTTGTGTTTAATTGTTGTTGAATAGTTTTGCTTTCCAATAAAGCAAGCCATTTCCCAGGGAGTTCTGCGCCCATGAAGGGCTTGCTCCAAGACACGCTGAAGTCAGTGGTAGTTTTTGGCAATCACAGACTTCCAGTGACTTCAGCAGGCTCAGGATCAATCTCGGACTGAATCGTCAATCCCAAACAGTAACATATTCTTTGGTTATTACAAGAGAAGGAGCAGTCTGGATTTCTGTACATAGCTCTGCTCGTGCTTCTTGGGGATGGATCAGAAAAGATGACATTTGCAAATGAGATGGGAATGGGACGATGGGCCCTCATCCTCGGTTCTGCCAGAGGGGTGTCTGCTCAAAGTATGAGACATTTTAAAGAGACGACTAAAAGCCACCAGAAGGCAACTTCTACTGTCATCACAGGCCTCTGATATACAAGAGTAAGAGGCTTGCTGGTGAACGGCCTTGCTTATTAGTGTGCCCAATCTGCCCATCGCCATCCAAACACACATCCTGAAATACATCGATCAATTGTTTGCTGCAGAGACAATTATATCCCCTAGAAAAATGTCATTGTGTGCAATACCCTTTTTATTAAACTAGCTTTATGCACTTAGCATGAAGCAGCGTATCGTCTCCCTTGAATCATACTTTCAAACACGTTTACTTGATTAGAAATTAGCTCTGATGCCAGAATGAATAAAAGTAAAGCAAACAGAAAAACTGCTGATGTTGCTATAATCTTAACTGCTTTGGACAACTCTGATCCTTCTACTTAAAACAGCAAACAGTGTTAATTACATAGAAAAATAACCCAGACTGATTTGTTTCTTTTAGGAAAAACTAAGTAAGCTCTTTCTAGCTGATTTATGTTTCATTAGAAGCACGATGTTTGGATGATCAGATTCTTTATATGCAAATAATTTCCGTTGCATTTTATAGTTGTTGGGGAGAGGAAGCGGTGTTTGAAACTCTTCAGAAATTACACACCACAGTTATTCCTAAGTCTTACTGAAATATTGTACGAAAACAAGATTTTTCCAGCCTCTGAGATAAGTTTTTTTAAAAAAAACAGATCCAAGGATCATAGATTGAGCACAGACAGAGAGAAGAAGATTTAAAGAAGTTTTGAACCTAGCTCTTAGAAATGAATAAAAAACCCCCATCCATGCAGTGCACTGAGGAAAAAAAAAACAAACTAGAACAAACCCCAAACAGTTCTTCACAGAGGCTGAAAGATTAGAGCACAAATCTGAAACGGCCCATCATGAAGAACTGTAGCTATGCTGCAGAACAGATTTTTGCTCTCCCTAAAAAGTGACAGAGGGACATGACCACTCTGACACCCCACACAATAGACACGTGGCGATGACGTAGTTCCTATCAACCACAAGGTCCTCTTAGGTCATGCCTTCAGGAGCAGCAGTCCTCTATAACTGGATATAAAATGACATGCCAACTTTTATAAAGGTATCAAAGGCATTGCAGGAGGTGCTAGTGAACAAGACAGAGACTGTTCCTGTGATGAGAGAACAAAATAATGAGCAATTTATCTATTAAAATTCCACAGATCCTCACATTATATTAATTTTAAATGTCTTGTAATTTTAAGCATTCGTAACAAATTCATGGTAAGATTCACCACAAAAAATGTAACAATGAATTTCTTTCCTTGGGTTTTTCTTTGTTTGTTTGGTTTCTTGTTTGTTTGTTTGTTTGTTTGTTTGTTTGTTTTTTTAAAAAAAACCCCACAAACCCAACAAAGGAGCCTGAGTGGCTCCAGGGACATCTGGAGGAGAGTCTCCTTTATACAGCCCTGTAAGGGAGAACTAAAGAGCGGCACTCTGGAGACCCACTCCCAAAACTCATTATAGGGATTTACTGGGAAGGTGCAAGGACAGATGGACCTAGGGAGCTGAGGGGAATGGTATTTTCAGACATAGATATTCAGGATAGTGGGAAAGCCGAAGGACAAAATCTGGAGTTTGGCATAATTTAGGCCACAAAGACCACAAATTACTAAAAAGTTACGCCAAGCGCTGATCCTGGAGGGATGAAGGTTGATTAATGCTGTTGATTAAAGCTGTCTCATCTGCCTTTCATTCTCAGAGATTTCAAAAGTAAAAGTATTATTAAAGCTAAAAATCATAGTCCCTTTGGACAGAATGGTGGTTTATAACTACCTGTGTTCTTAACATGGTTGACTGATTAAACAAATAATTTATGATTAAACAGGAGATTTTTTGTCAGCACAGTGCTGTGCCCTCTCAGGGGCTTCAGGGGGACTGTGCTTGCTCTTAATATGGGAAGCCGAGCGTGAAGCTGCTAAAGGAGAAGAGGAAAGCCAGAACGCAAGCTACACTTGGCTCAAGGAAAATGTGATAAAGGGAAATTTCAGCTACTTTTCCAACATTAGACTCCCAAGTCTGCTACCCTGACTTACCTTGAGTAGCAGTCATTCCTGAGGGTGAAGCTTTTTAGCTCAAAGAAAACCAACTCTTTAAAGGCACTTTTTCCAAAATAACTGAAGATGACTGGGGAGATCCTCATATATTTGTCACTCCTGGTGGCCTCTTAAAAGGAGGACCCTTTTGCTCTGTAGTGTGTCAAACTTCCAGGGAAAGAAAACGATGCTTTCTTTAACTGTGCATCCTTGTAAGCGGTGTTGTATAGAACCCCTAATGTGGTCACTATTCAATACTATACTCAGTAATGAGCTAGCTTTATATTTCAGAAAACCACGCAGAAATGCTCTTTCTTTTAACAAAATCATCATTAGGCACATTAATGATGCAGTTGAAGAAAAGATAAGAGGCAAAAAATATTCCAGAACTTACGATACCTGTTAATGGCAATGATATAAAGGAAGTATCAAGCGGTACTTAAGAAAACAGTGAGTGTCTTCTGCAAGTGAAGGTGTTGTTATAAATCACATTTTTCTTTGGTGGGATCCATCCTATTGAAGTCCTGTTCTTGAGAATATTTGAGGAAGCTTCAGAGAGCAGCTTCCCCGGTTCCTCTTGCTAAGTCCCTACACATTTTGGTATCTCAGTATTTCTGAAAGTTAGTGCTTTAATTTTTAGGGCTCTGTGGACAGGAACAAATATGATCTTAGGAGTGGCCTTCTAGAGAAGCTCAGGGATAGGTATGGGAATCTTTAAAGAGGATTTATTTTAAACATTTCTCTATAACTATAATAGTGGCAGGAGAGACCAATAATTTCAGTGTTATTATTCTCTCTTCAGGTACACAATTCTTCAAAAATCATGGAAAGAATCTTCCTGCCATTTACAGCACCCAAGATCCCAGATTCTTGTGAATCCCCTTATCAGAGCTTCTGGCTTCGATTTGTTTATTTTGTTGCCAGAGATTAGGCAGCAGTCTTCCTGGAGGTTATATACCCATTGCCGAGGTGTTTATAGGAGAATGTAATCTGCATGAAGGAAGATTTGTTCTCCAGACTGTCTGTACTTTCTCTTGAGAGTTGGCCAAAGAAGGGCGTATGTGTGCGGTGTCTGGGGGGAGGATAGAGGAAGTGGGGCCAATGAGAATACACTCTCCTCTAATATAAGATTACTCATCGCTAAAAAAATAGAAAAGGCTGAGCTTCTGAGGAGCACAATTAACAGTTTTGGGGGTTGCACGTGACAAGTCACTTTCTAGCCAATGAAAATGCTGTATTAACACTGTAACCACTGTATTAAATGGCAAATGAAATGGATAACTTTGAGACAAAAAGCATCTTTGGAAAGAAAGGCACTCGCTACACACTGGGTCCTACAATCAGCTCTCCTGCGTAAAGCTATCGGTGCCAATCTCTTCTTCGCTCTGAGAAAATTGTCCTGTTTTTTCAGTAAACTGAGACTGTTGCTGGTCTCATCTTACCCTGTATTTTTGTAGTAAAATATTTCTCCTACACATCTCGAAAGTGTAACAAAACCCTTATTTTTTGTAGTAGTAAGCCTTAAATGGCTGCTGATAATTCTTCATTAATCAGCCTGTGTCCCTTGTGCTTTCAACAGAGGGTGATGACCTGGGGCTGGGAAGAAACTTCTGAGTCATTGAGTCAGGGTCAGAGCTCAGAAACAACTAGGATTTATAATCCAGTCGCTGGCTCTGATTCTGCAGAAGTTACCTTGATATCAGTAAACTGCTATTAAAAAAGGCTTGCGTTGGCAGAACAAATTCCTAATGCACCATTATAGAAACTCAGTTGTGTCACACATTTTTCTTAATTATGTTGGGAAGTAAAACAAGCCAGTAAGACCAATGTGGTCATTTGACTACTGACTATAACACTTATGGCATTTTAAAGTAATTTTTGTTTGAAGAATTTTGTCCTGATTGTGCAGCACAAACTCTGGGGTACCAGATGCTAAAGCAACAGGATATGGGAGAAATGACAGGGTTCATTTATGCATTCTTTCTTCCCATTAGAATTGGGAAAGCAATTTTGATAAGCAAGTAACTATATTGCAGAGAATTATTTTCCCTTTCCAAATGTCCTTTTCCCCAAAGAAAAACATCTTTTTCTAAAAGCTTTCACAAAGCTTGTGGAAATATGGCCTCTCTGGTTAACTAGTTGCTCAGCACCATTTCTTTCACGTGGATTTTCACGATTCTTAGAAGAGTGTAGACTATAAGCATAATGCTATTTTTCAGATTAGTCGTCTTCCTTGAATTCTATTTGAAACCGACAATAGTAAGAGACATGCTCTGACAGGTCAAAAACTGAAAAACTGATATGAAAAAGCCACTTCAGTAATAAATAATACAATATAAACTACAGCATATATGTTACCAAACACAGAATATTGGCAGCATGTTTTTGTAACTGCCTCTTTTATGATACTGCCAGTTTTCCCCAAATGAAACTGAAGATACAGCCTTCAGGAACAGCAGTAGCTGAAGAAGATGTTACGTGATAAACCAGAAACCTCCACAGCTATCTTTGACTATTTCCAGCCTCTTACACACAATTCATGTACACAATCCTTACGTGAAGAAATGCTGCAGATCAGCCGCAGGCAAAACTTCAGGTGCAAGAGGAACCATTAAATAAGACCCACAAAGAAACAAGCGGCAACAACAGGTGCTGTGCTTATGTAAGAGAGCAATTCCTTTAAGATCTTAAAAATAATGAGAAACAAACAGAAATCAGAAGTTAAAAGCACACAAGTTGATTTGGTTTTCACATGTCACCTTCATAAAATTATCTGGCTATAACCTGCTGCTGGACTAAGGGAAGCAAAGTAAGATGAATAGATACCTCTCCTTCTAACAAGGAGGTTGGTAGGACCCTGGCAAATGGAAGAATTAGTTACGGAATAAGTGAAATACACTTGGCCATGGACTGTTGCAGCATACAAGACCTCAAAACGTGGCAAGATTTTGGGACAGTGCTTATTTTAGAAGCGGAGAGGTCTCAGAAAGGCTCGAGGGTAAAAAAAGTCAGAAACGGATGACCTAAAATGCTGCTAGTCAAGACAGAAATGAGGGCCAGGATGGACGTGGCTGGAGGAGATGGTAAGAAGCAGAGACTGGATACGGCTGCTACTTGAGAAGAGAGAGCTGAGAACGGTGGCCTCGGTTCAGCCCTTTTGTTGTTGCTATTAACAACTCCTTGCAAAAATATTTGGCTTATCTGAAACACCCGAACCGTTGGAAATCAGCTTTTCCTGAGAATCTTTTGTTAGCTGTAGGTGTAGATTTGGGCCACGAAGCCCCTCTGCTTGCTCATCGCTCCCCCAGCTCCCAGGCCAGCCCTGAGCGCAACGCTCGCAGATCTGTCTGGCATCCACAGGGCTATAGCCAAGCAATTAAAATTTGTGGTCGACTCTCGTTGTAGATAAATGAGACAAGACTTAAAACACATGGAAATTTTCAAGTTAGGACAGTGTCCAAAATCTACAGTCTTTGGCCCAGCACAGCCTCAGGATACAGCATTTTTTTCTCTAAAATATTACAAAGGTCAGATATTTATTTTTTTAACCCTTTCCTCTAAACTAACAGAGTATCAGTAGATGAACAAGGGAGCTTGGAACGTTTTTCTCTCCTTGCATGAAGCCAGGAAAGTGAAGTTTAGGGTCTTGTCTCTAAATAT
The DNA here is from genome assembly GCA_947846985.1 of Fratercula arctica. NCBI lineage: Eukaryota > Metazoa > Chordata > Aves > Charadriiformes > Alcidae > Fratercula > Fratercula arctica. The sequence continues at coordinate 17,554,906 of CANTUZ010000005.1, forward strand.
AGCTTTTATCAGAGGCTACTGAAGAAGAGAAAAGCCCCCTATCCTATTAACTGAATACTCTGGATTTTTCAAGCATTTGCTTATCTTCATTTACTATAGCCCCACCTTCAGGAAATAATATCTCTTTGACCAGACACAACTGTCTTCCATTTCCATTTAAAAATAAGACACAGGTTGACAAGAAGAGAGGGAGTCTTTCCTTAGAAGTGAATCAGTGATACCAGAAGTATGAGATGTTTATGTATCCACAAAAATCACTGGACATCCATCTCGCAACATCATCATAAACAGTTTCCCAAATTATGCTGAAATTGAAATCCAGCTTTATGGAAGATGTCAAACAGGCTCAAGATAACAAGAAATATAAGGGAAGTATTGGTCACAGAAATCAGGAAAAAGCACCCCTTTATCTTTATGCAATAGTTTGGATATAGTTATAGAATAAATGGCAGTCATTGGCGCATCTTATATCACTGTGTGAGTCTCTGTGTACCTATAGAGTACCACACTGCAGTAGATAGGTGCTGTTATTGCTAGCACAAAGTGGGGATCATCTAGTCCAACCATCAACCCAACTCTGACAAAAACCATCACTAAACCATACCTCTAAGCACTATATCTGCCCATCTTTTAAATACCTCCAGGGATGGTGCCTCAACCACTTCTCTGGGCAGCCTGTTGCTATTGCTTTCTCATTCCCAATCACACTCTTGTTCAGCAAAACATTCCTATGTTGGGTCCCTCTGTTTGAGCACCCTGGTACCTATCTGCAGGGGGAAGAAAGACTCTCTGTTTGGCTAACAGGCACTTATATTTCAGATGCTTCAGTTCCACAGATGTGAAGAAAACTCCCCGTGGTACTTGCCTCTGGAGGACTCTTTCTGCTGGTTTAATCACGGCAGCACAGCCTCTGAATATCACTCCATGTTTTTGTTGTCAGAAGTTTGGCTATCAGACAACAGCTTTCTCCTAGCTGTAGATTCTCATTTCCAGTGTGTTAACAGTGGCATATTTACAACACTTCAGGGTTAAAAAAAAAAGTAAAAGGCCCAACTAGCATAAAAATATGTCTCAATCTCTTCTCCACAACAAAATAAACCCCAAACCAACCCAACCCCCCTACCACCCTCACCAATTAAAGAAAACAAAAGTGACTAATCTTGACCTCTCTCCAAAGGGGAATGTTTTGCTTCTTGAATCCTTGGCTCTGGTTCTCGTATGATACTGGGACTATGACTAATAACTTCTTGCCGGAGTACTGCTGATAATTTCACCATTGAGTAGCTGTTCTCGTTCTGGATCATCATAGTATGCACTTAAATTGCCAAGATTTTATTTTTAAAAAAACCCAAAGAATAAAATATACACGCATAATCCCCAGTGTTAGAAATACATTTTTCAGCTTTAACTGTTAGGTTTTGCCTGACAATTTTTCCTCCTTGCTCCAAACTGTTATTTTTCAGATGCCTGCTATGAAACGGTTCCCTTTTCCCTTTCTTTCTCTCGAATACTTTTCCTAATTCAAAACAGATTTGAGAGAGCTGCTCTTTTTAAAGCAAATATGCCATGGATCACATCGAGTTAGGTCAGCATCGCTTATGTTATGTTTCACACTTCACCCAAATGAGGCATCCGTACTGCTTTTCAAAGGGAAGTAAGCCAGACTAGGTGCACTGGCTTTTCTGGTTGGAATAGAAAGCGAGACACATCCCCAGGTTATGGAACTGATCTTATGGCACGGCATGAGTAGGGAAGGGCACCACTATCTGCTTTGTGCTTAAAATGTTAAAACCAAGATGACTTCAACTGTTTTTTTCAAAACCCAGTTTTTTGGCCAGTTCCTACTTTAGCATCCATAATCTACTCATTATTTACGATTTGATAGTTACTATGCGGGCAAAAAAGGACATACACTCCTTTGTACCTAAACTGAGCTTAAAAATTAATAACCATACGATGACTTCTGCAGCAATCAAAAATGGAAAGGGAAAAGGAGTGGGGGAGAGAAAGGGAGAGAAGCAATTATAACAACAGCGAGTTTTGAGATTCCCTGAGGGCTGCTGGTAATTAAACCAACGGCAACATGAATCTCCGTTTGATGTGGTCATGAATTTGTTTTCAAAAGAAAAATCTTTAAAAAGATTCTTTCAAGAGAAATTTTTAGAGAACAAGCTCAGCATGAATAATTAGACCAGAAATACTTTGATAAATATTATTATGGAGAAGTCATTTATGGGCCATGGCATCTGAGGGTTAGAAAACCTGGTGATAAATAAAGTGGCAAGTTTGCATCCATTCTGAACACACAAACCCAGGGCTGTATTCTTGTATGCCTGACTCTGCTCCTCAGAAAGGAGGCGGCCTCTTGTTTTGCCATTGCATTAAGCTTACAAAGACACAGATACAAGACAGAAAACTTCAGTGGGAAAGCTCAGTGGAACGAAAGAAAACCGCACACAATTCCAAAGGCGCTTTTCATCCCCAGGGGCTGCACAGAGATCAGAGTTGAAATTTATCGGCGATAAAATGTCTACGAGCCCACTCTACTCCCCCAGCCTTTCCAACAGCCATTCACTTCTGCTGAAATCATATCCTCGGAAATACCTCCTTCAGAATACTCTAAAGATAAAAATGCCTTCATTTTGGAGAAATGTAAGCAACCAGCAAAACCACTGAAATCCAGAGAAGATGCAGGTGCTCTCCACCCTCTAAAATCAAGTTCCCTTGGACATCCCAAAACTGCATTTCGTTTGTTTACTGACCACTTCAAAAAGTGGAGGCAGATACAGTCAATCACAAGCCAGCAAATAACCAATGAGTGAACTAGAACGTAATATATTTACCAGTGGAAACACGTGTTTAAAAGGAAAAGAAACTGACTGTTGTCTGTCATGGTATTATTCATAAAGGCAAACTAGTAGATCTTATGGATATCAGGAGCAAAACTACAACAAAGGCAAGCAACTGCTAATGAAGAAGGGTTTTCAGTCAAATTTCATGGGTCATACAAAGTCATTACCATGCCTGCAGGAGTTCAACAGCTCTGCCAGTTGAATTTGGGGGAAATGGAGTGATTATTTTGTTATGCATTTTGTAGTTTTACACATTTTTCTTTAAATTCCAAGTTCTGAAGCCAACTATCTACGCAAGAATACCAGGTCAATTTCCAGAGTTAGCTTCTAACCAACATTATTGCAGAGGAAACCTTGGAAACAGGTCTTCTGTGTACACCAAGGTCTCAGAAACTAGATTTTAAAGACTCTGATATTGTTTCCTTTTTTTTTTTTTTTTTTTAATTCTTAAATACAACCTTATGGCTTTAGGACAATTTCCAAACACTTTGGGGGCTTGACTCATTTTGAAAACTAAGAGTCAGATCATTTGGTTGCTGCCGGTAACAAGTTCTGCATGGGTTAACTTTCCAAACTGGCTCCATTGCAGGTTTCCCTCTGGTTTTGAGTCAGTTAAAATATCAAGGCTCTTCTCCATAACATTTTAAGCTCTAATGACTTCAAAAGTAAACAAATGTTTCTGATAAAATAACGTGTTTGAAAAATTTATTGGATGACAAAGATAACAAAGAATCCTTAGTGCTTTTCTTTGTCAATAGCTTCTTCTAGGAATAGAGCTGGGCTGGGCATTTATTTGGACTAGTAAACCGTGACTCAAAAAGTGGATCTATTGGCAGTGTAAGCAGCTGCTCAGCGGTGGAAGCAATTGCTCAGTGGTGGAAGCAAAAGGCTCACAGTATTTCATAGCTGATTAATCATCATGACAGGCTTGAAGACTAAATGATCTGCCCAGCTCCAGATGTTGGACGTGCATCCACCTCTTGCTATTCTTCTGGTGCATAGGCAGTAGCCTGGTTTGTTCATTCTTAAGACAATGATGATCGTTACTGTTCAAAACAAAAAGGATTTGGGCTTTGTAATTTTATCCTATGATAGACCGGGCTTCTACACAAGATAACACAGTATATATAGTCTAGACATGATGAAATACTGGAAGATCCTTCAGGCAGAGGTGGTGACAGTCTTGCACATAAAGCTTTGTGATGTTTCCCTTCTCCACTCCCACCTCCTACCAGAACTGTTATCAGTTGCACAAAGGAGGAGCATGAACATGTGTCTGGATCTCTCCTCTCAAGCCCCTGCCATTAAGGGCTGCATTAGCCCCTGTTAAATCAATAACAAAACGCAGCTCCTCTGCGACGGGAGGCAGCATCTGTTTCAACAGCACACGGTAACACTCCACGGCATTTACAGATAGGAACGGAGAGTAGTGATATGATGAAAGCAAAGGAAAACATCATGGTGGCAGAAAGAAAGCACAGGAGAACATCACGGTGGCAGAAAGAAGCTACCCAACCCTGTTTAAGGCAGACAAAGAGTGCTACAGGGTCTTCAAGGGTTGCAGGTGATGAAAGATATCACTTTAATTCTCATCTAAAAGATGGTCCTCCAGAGAGGGACCAATTTTGTCTTGGGCATCAGTCAGGAAGGACTTCATTGACAGTGGCACTCTGGGAAGGGAACACCCTGCTTTCTGAAGCAAACTGCAGTCTGCTTTTCCCGAGGACTGGTCATTTGTGTTCACAGAAGGCAGACCATGCTTTACTTGGAAGATCTGAGTATCACCACACAAATTGGTTTAGCTGCAGGCATTTCTTATTTTCCCTTTGCATATTTTCCTTGAAAGAGTGGAAGAGTTACTATAGAGTTATTTATTTTCTTTCTTCTGCTGTTCTCTTTTGCTAAGTAGTATTCCCTGGCCAACGGAGAGAGTAATCAGCTACTCAGTGGCGAAATTCATTCACCCTTAATTATTTCAGCCTTTGAAAAAAGGTTGTCAGATAGCACCTACTAAGGACTTTACAGATTAAAATGCTAACATAATTCTGAATTAATGAAGACATTTTCATCGATGGCTTCATGTGATTCAGCTAACAATTTTGGCTCTGGCACATCTGCTCTGAAATGTGAAAGGAGTTTAATTCAGTCTCAAGCATCACAGTTCCTTTCAGGTATAAGTTGCTCCTTTTTACTTTATAGTACCTGCATAGTTGATTCATATATTAAAGCAACAGTCTTTTCAAATCGAGAAATAATCTCAAATTGTATCTAAATTTTAAGATAGATGCTGAGCAACAGCGGGAATAATAAAAATGATAAAAATACTAAGTGCTTCTGTTTTCATTTTTGACCTCCAAGCCTCAGAATGCTTTATGATACCCAGTACGCACAGCTGAGGAAATGGAAACAACAGAAGGTGAAATGACTTGCCTCAAGTCCTGCAGAAAGTGATGGCTGAGTCAGGAACAGCACCCACACCGCCCGAAAACCCCAGAATAACCTCACCGATGCATCTTTCTAGATGGGACATGGACTGTCGTGACGACGCAAGTGTCTGATGCTGCCTTTTAAAGGTTGATTTACAGAGAAGGCGGAGGAGGTCTGGTTGCACTTACTCCTCTCTGGCTCAGACAGTACTCGCAGTGTACGTGTGCAAGTGCGAAGACCATGTGTGACCGGCTCTGATATGCATTATTTATATAACAGTTCTAGTGACTGAAAAACTAATAAATCCACAGCCTGCAGATGATGTGCAGACATACAGACACGTCATCACAAATATCGCTTTATCTTGATTCTTTGTCCTTCTTTTTTTCCCTGCTGCGGCACAACAGAGCATCTAGTACAATAGCTATATAAGCCTCTGGATAAAGAAGCAGTTTGTTTAAATCACAGCGGTTCTCCATACAACTGACACATAGGAAGAAGTGTCGCTTTCCAGGGAAACATTTCTATGTGAATATTTCACACAGGTCAAACTTTGTCAAACCTGTTTGCGGTGCAGTGCTGCAAGGTGCTCAACACTTCCCTTAGTCTCTGAGTGCACTGGACTCCCAGTGAGCTTTTCAGATCCACGTATTTGGGAAGAAATAAGTATATGTGAAACACATAGTCTATAACTTTCCATAACAGTGACTGCACAATACAAGAGGTCAAAATGAGGTTTCTCTCCTGGCGTATTGTAACCACGGTCTATTTATAATTCTACAGTTAATTTAGGGCTTGTATATCCGTGCTAGACAAAGAAGCCTGCCATGTGTAGAAAATGACATGAACTCAATCTTTGCAAACAGTCCCACAGCCTAAAAATGCTTTTGTTAGTACAGTGAACACCTGTACTAATTACACACTTCACTCACTTGGGGGTCATTGCTCATGGCAAAGGTTTTAAATCAGCCACCCCAGGAGACAGACATCATTATATTGCTAGAGCAGTCATTCTGATCCCGCAAAACTAGGCAACCCTGGAAATACACTCTGAAGTCTCTAAAGGTGAAAGACTAATACCCCATTGCTGGGCACAAGAAGACAGTCCAGAACATTTGAATGAAAAGAGAAAATTCAGAGAGTAATCAGATACTGCTGATTGTTGAAATCCGAAGTTTAGCATTATTTTAACATTTAAGCATATGTACTTCTGACTTTTGTGTAAATGACATTTTTTCGATCTCTCATTGTATAGCAATACCTGACCCAGCAAAACTTGTAAACATGTAAGAAATGTCAAATAATTTCATTATATTCACTTAGTGATTCATAGGTGCTATTTACATACCTAAAATTATGCTGGAACTCAAATACTAAGGTCAGCATTCATTTTTTTCACTGATGTAGTTCCCCATTTGAAGTCATCTGCAGTTCTCCCCAGGCGGTCCCTGCTCACGCTGATGCTAATCAGTGCTGGTACTTCCCTTAGTTCAGCATGCAAAACTCAAAGAATCAATGGCATATAATCTTAAAACCAGCACCTAACTGGTCAGAGGGGGCAGAGATACCTGCATTTCACATTCCTCTTCTGCCAATATGTCAGACCGCTTGCAAAACCCCTCAGCAGATTTCTCACTGGCAAATCACAGAGTGGAAAGTTACTTTCATAGGTGCTTCCTTTAATTAAATACTCTCCAAGATGTCATGCCGGTCTCAAGATAAAAGTAGCACCATTTCTACCAAAGGCAAGGAGCCCGATGGCGTGGGCAGGGTTCTCCACCCGGCTGTTCACAGCCACTCTGCACCCCAGTACCCTGGGGGGGGGAAGTAAAAGGGGAGTGGGAGAAGAAATTCGTTCAGAAACAACAAAGAACAGGAGCAAGAGCAGAAAAATAATGGAGCAAGGGCAGAGAAGGGATAATCTGAAGCATTTAGCATTTTCACAAATGCCTCTTGGGTGAATGCTAAAAAGGTTTACAAGGATGCAGATGACCAAATGCACAAATTCTTCATACGATGCCTAGGAACTCTAACATTCAAGCTAAAGGCAATGAATAATTCCATTTTCTATCAAATTATCTCCAAACTCTTTAATCCGTACTTCATCTTGTACTTTACAAGCACACAGTATAAATTTTCACCAACATAGAATCATAGAATCGCCTAGGTTGGAAGGGACTTTTCAGATCATCTAGTCCAACCGTCAACCTAACTCTGACAAAACCCATCACTAAACCATATCTCTAAGCACTATGTCTGCCTGTCTTTTAAATACCTCCAGGGATGGTGACTCAACCACTTCCCTGGGCAGCCTGTTCCAATGCTTAATAACCCTTTTGAGTGTAAAAATTTTTCCTAATATCCAATTGAAGTCTCCCCTGGTGCAACTTGAGGCCGTTTCCTCTTGTCCTATTGCCTGTTACCTGGGAGAAGAGACCAGCTCCCACCTCTCTACAACCTCCTTTCATGTAGTTGTAGAGAGCGATAAGGTCTCCCCTCAGCCTCCTTTTCTCCAGGCTAAACAACCCCAGCTCCCTCAGCCACTCCTCATAAGACTTGCTCTCCAGACCCCTCACCAGCTTCGTTGCCCTTCTCTGGACCCGCCCCAGCACCTCAATGTCTTTTTTGCGGTGCGGGGCCCAAAACTGGACACAATACTTGAGGTGGGGCCTCACCAGTGCCAAGTACAGGGGGCCGATTACTTCCCTAGTCCATGTGTAGATGCAAATTTTTTCTTCCATTTGTGTGACCCTTTTCTGCCAGATTCATTAGGCAACATTAGAAAAATAACACCCCTTGAGCTCTGTGTTACCCCATGAACCTCTCTGTCTCCCTCCACTGAGACTCAGGAGTGGGGACACGTTTTGCAACAACATCTCCTAAATATACAATAGTCCCAATTTGCTTCTCTTCCACCCCAGAGTAAGTGAGGAGTAAACTTATTGATGTCAATGGGATTAAGGTAATAAAAATGCCCTGAAAAAGAAGATCACTGTCAGCAGTTAGAGGAGAACACATCAAAGGCTTGTCCATTTGCACACAGCATATCCCCTATAGTAATAAGATAAGTAAATAGCACATATAACTGCGAAGAACTCACATTACTAAGTGGTACACTGTTTAAAGCAGATCTTTCTTCAGTGCACAAATAGACAGTGTTCTCTTTTACTCTTTTAAAAAACAACCGTCATACAAATTCTAGCCATGTCTTCATTCTTATGTTATTCAAATTTCCTAAAACTGCACAATTTCATAGAAAACATACTATAGAAGAAAAAAATAATCCCAACAAACAGAAACCACCAAACCTGGCAGGATATATTCAGAGAAACTACAGTTTTGGAAAAGAAATGGCAAGGTTTTTAGCATATGCTGTAAAAGTAATGACAACCAAAAGGTTATCTAAAGTGTAATTTAACGAAATGTGCTCGCATTGTTTGCAGATAAAACAATGCCGAGGCCATGTGTAAAAGTCCCGAACTGCAGGACAGTAATGAGTTTGTGAATCAGGACTGTAAATTCCCCGTGCTGTGAATGTGGGAGCCATCAGGAGCACACACGATTGAGTCAGCAGTTACCAAGACACATACATACAGTACAGGCCACTCAAGTCTCCAAACTGCCATTTATCATTTCCTGAGAGAACAGTTTCTTGGCAAGTCTCCTTTAAAAACATTTTTTTTCCAAAACAACCGACCATTCCAGCAGGCTACGAATACCACTATAATTTGGTCTATTTTTCATATCAAGTAGACTATGGGCTTTGGTTTTCAGTTAATTAAAGAAACCTTTTCAGATTTCCAAACGTTGCTTGCAGCAGGGTAGATCCCACAACGAGCCAGCTTTAAAACAGTGCCAGTCGCAGCCTGAACCGTACAGAGAAGGTGAAAAAAAAAAAAAAGACATAAAACCCCCAATGGTTTGAAGTTGCAAAGCCCAGCTTACATAACGCCAAATTTCGTCGCGCTGCCAAACTCTTAACTTTTGCCTCTGATGAAAACAACCGTCCTGGGCTCCACTGTATTTCATACTCCAGAATGTGCAATGGCTCAGAGCTGTCTATAAAAATTTGAACTCTGTCTGTTGTTGTTGTTGTTGTTGTTGTTGTTGTTATTACTCTTCCTATTCCTCCTACTATTACTACACACTAATAGCATTTAGGGGCCTTGTCTGAGATCAGAGCCCTGATGGGTTATGAATTGTCCACACACACCGAGAGAATCAGCCCTTGCCTTAAAAAATGCATGATCTAAATAGATGAGATAAAAAAAAGGGGTGGGACAAAGATCGTATTTTCATTCCTGTTTTATACATATGGAACTGCGATACGGAGGGATTAAATGTCTTGCCTGTGCTCACAGAAAAAATATCTGGGGCAAAAGCTAGGAATTGAACCAAAGTTTTCCAGTTCAAATCAGCTTCGTCTTCCTTCATTAACCCTATGCTTACTAACTGCAAGACTGTAGTCAAATCTGTATTTATAAGCTGAGACATCAGAGCCACTTTCAGCCTTTGGGCACACGGGGCCTAAGCACAGAAGGGGAACAAGATGCCTCTAACCTCTTGCAAGAATGTATATGTTCCCGTAGCAATAGTTACTTGTGGCTTTGCTTCTTGAAGCGTTAGAAAAGCCAAACTTAGGAAATAAAGTCCCATATTTTGATTTCCTATTTGGTGAAGGAAGTCTGGATTCTGCTATTTCTCTGCAGAGTCCTCTGTGCAAGCGGCCACAGAAACAACAAACTGTGCCATGCTTCAGGAAAAAAGCAAATAATCACTTAATGGGGTTCTCTAAATATATGACCTGCAGTTCACACATTCTTACTAAAAAAAGAAAAGGAAAAAAAAAGAGTAGTTATACACGTGTCAGTAAAGAACTACTATATTACCTTGTCTTCAGAAAACTTTTGTCTTCTGAAAAAAACAAGTAGTTTTCTACTTCAGAAGTAGTTTTCTTCCGAAAATCAAGTAGTTTTATTTATTTTTTTAAACTGGTATTTAGAATCATAGAATATATCAAGTTGGAAGAGACCCACAAGCATCACTGAGTCCAACTACCTGCTCCTCGCAGGACTACCTAAAACTAAACCATACGTCTAAGAGCACCATCCAGACACTCCTTGAACTCTGACAGGCTTGGTGCCCTGACCACTGCTCTGGGGAGCCTGCTCCAGTGACCAGCCACCCTTTCAGTGAAGAACCTTTTCCTAATGTCCAATCTGAACTTCCCTTGATGCAGCTTCATTCCATTTCTTTGTGTCCTATAGCTGATGACCAGACAGAGGAGATCAGCACCTTCCCCTCCACTGTCCCTCTCTACCCTAAGAATGTGTCATTTTGGAGGCTCTTACTTTGGACAATTAAAAAGTCATGGTTTTGTTTTGTTGTTGGTTGATTTTTTCGTGTGGTTTTTTTAAGAGAAAGAATAAATGTACTTGAAATTAGGACAACTTCACAACAAATTTCAAGTCTTCATTCCAAAGTATGGATATAGGAGAGCATCTCAAAACACTTACAAGATTTAAAAATAATTACAATAATATGGGAATAATTATGTGTCTCTCTCTAACTTTCTTCTTGGAATGGCTGAAGCTTTTCAGCTGAAATATCCCCAAAAATTTTAGTCCGAGATGCCCAAAATGGGAAACTTCAGGTCATACGGTTGAAGTTTCACACAACTAAAACAAAGTCTTGTAGTGGGAAATGTCTTACAAGGTTTTGGTAAGGCTCTGAAACACTCCCAACGCCCACGAAGAAGCAGGTGAATACACATAATAAATCCCAACATACATTTTCATGGGAGACAAACTGGGCTTCATTACTTGGCTTCAGTACCACACTTTTGGTTATTTTTACAGAAGAGAAGACTGTCATTATTTGCCTTGGTCAGTAAAGAGAGCTTCTGTTGCACGGGAAATTATGGCGTATCACAATTTTTTTAACCTCTCAAAATATTGAGATATTTCAACAAGTGGAAACTGCAAATTATTTTAATTTGGAAACACCTAAATGGTTTTAGCTTCGTGATGAATGTTGATAGTACCAAAACATTTCATCAAAAAAGTAAAAACCCTATCACTATCCCAAAGTGCCTAAAAGGAGTAAAAAGACAACCAAACAAAGTGCAGCATTTCAATGTCCTTGGATTAAAATGCTGATCACAATGAAAAAGTTTAAACCAATGATTCCAAGAAGGTCTGACTGAAAATGTTATCCAAAGAGCCTTGTTCACATGTGACAACACAGAGGTTTCTAATGAGACTTCTATTTTTTTCCAAAATGATAATTTTTTGCCAGCTCTAAGATCAGGTGTTCAAGACTTCTTACTTTTTTAATACCCCCCCTTCTCCCTGACAAAACCTGACCATTTCACAGTCCTTCCTTGCCATTAGCTCGCCCTCCTGAGATGTTGACACAAGTGCCTGCTCATTTGGGAAGCGCTTTGGAGTGGGCCTCTGAAGAAACGCCTGTCATGAGGGCTATCAGTTTTAAAATCACTTACAAAACTGAAGAATTTCCTGTTTCTGTAAGTGGCTCTAACTAGCTCTTTCCACCAGAAATCCCTGGAGAGGCAAATTGTTTTTCCCTGTACAGAACAGGGACAGCAGAACAGGACAACAGCTAATGCTGCAAAATAATGGGGCTGCCAAAAACCTATGTATGGTCCTTGGACGGTTGAAGACCACCTTTCTATCTCCGGCTTTGCCTGAGGTGAGCAGGTAGCAAGTCCTACCAGGGAGCCTTCCAAAGCAGGCCGTGTTTTGGGATCACTGTGTGAAAATACAATAGGATGGGTATCCTCTAAAGCCAGTGAGACCTTTGCCATTGACTTTAAAAGGAGCAGAAGCACAGTCGAGCGTAATTATTTTTTATCAACAACATATTTACTTTAGGATTAGTCCCAGGAGCACTCAGGTCAGGCCTGGCCCTGGAGGCGCTTCAGTCTGAACAGTCAATTAGTGTCAATGTTAGTCTACTTTCTCAAGTTTTGATAACAAAGTCTCTCCAAGACTTTTAGTTGTGGAAATGGATGGAAAATGTAAATCTATCCAATTATTAGAGGTGAAAATTTTCCATTAAACTCTTGTGTTGTTCAGTTTTGGTGATACAAGAAACCATCTCGATCCTATAGCCCAATTTGTTAAGCCAGTCTTGTACATATTGATCTGATTACCAGCAAAAATACAGAGGGGAAAGAAAACAGTAAGAGCTGGTCATGTGGTTTTATGAGACACAGGTCAAAATCTTCACCCCGATTGTCTCTTGAGGACTGTATCAAACTGTGGTTTACCAAGAATATCCTGCCTCTAGAAGAAACCCAGCGAGATCTGTAAACTGCAGCGGATAACACTCAGCTCCATGACACAACTGGCAATACTAATGGAGACTGACAACCACACCTGACCAGACTAAAATATCACCAGAAACACTGTGTAGAGGAAATTTAACATGGAAAAGGAAGATGCTGAGGATCGCTGTGTGGAAAATCCCCTCGCACAGGGCAATTCTGGAAAACACGGAGGGGGGCACTGCTCTTTGAAGGAACCTTGCTCGGGGACTCCAGCACGTTCTGTCTGCTTCCAAGGAACGCTTGCACCTTGATTTGTATTCAGTGAGTTAATAAAGATATCACTTATTTCCTGGAAATCAGGGTGTGCCTGCTGACTGTCTGAAATGCTTTCTTAATGAAACCTTTACCTCGGCTGCCGATAGGACTCTTGTACTAGGCTGCTGACTCAGCTGCTGGAGACCCTCCTCCACCATCCATAGGGATGTCCTTCTTTGGCTATAGAGGTTTCTATAGCATTTTTAAAATGTTGTTTTCTAGGCAGGTTCTCTACTCTATGTAATTATGACATTGTTTCTGATATGAATGGTCCTCCTTGCCACCAACCTCCTCCCTGCCTTTCCCCCAAACTAAAAAATCCTGGTTGAAAACCAAAACAAATAGTAGATTTTTATCACACAGAATTTGTTAATAATACTTTCCCTGAAATAGTTCCCAGGCCTTTTTTAATGCTCAAATAAAGGCCCAAACATTTACAGCCAGCACTCTAAGCCAACTAATAATTTATTTGAGCCATACTGAAAAGCTCAAGAGGGATTTTGAATGAAAAATTTAGTGAATAAACTGATAGCCAAATACTGCCTTGGAGTCCTGCCATTGTAATACAGTGGATGGATGGAGCTCTGTCGGTGACCAAGGCGTACACTGAAAAACAAACAGTCAATCAGATGATAGTTAAGTCTTGTCAATCTAAAGTAGAAAAGCTAATGCCTTTTAGTAAACTTTGAGCCTTAGTATCTCCTAACTTCAGTGGCACACAGATGACTGGGGGTTAAACTCCTACTGCTTTAAAGAAAATTAAAATCAAAGAAAGAAAAAGATATTTAATCATTTGACAATGAGATAAGAACTCTGCTTTCAGAACTTCATGGGAAACTTACTATATGGAGAATTCTCAAACATTTTACTGAGTGTTACAGAATATGCGTGTACAGACTAAGGTTAAATCCTGTAGCACTAATACTAATCAAGAAAAGACAGGTTTTTTTTAAAGTCACTTCAGAACTTTAAAATTGCTTCAAGGTAGCTAAAACAAAATGATTTTCAGGGCTCAGGCTGCCATTTTGCCAAATGTAAAATAAAATATATGTCAAGAAGTAAAGAATTTTAGAGCATGTAAAGAAACAAACCCCTCAACTTAGTATTTAAAATGTCTTTAAATTTATTATTTTGCAGCATCATGAGCTTAAGACCATGAAAAAAGTCATTCTGTAACTGAAAAGACTTTTTCTTCCTCCTCTTGTTCTGTCTCGGATTGTTCACCCTATTTGGTAGCTAAAATAAAATGGATTCCTATAAGAGCAACATGAAAAAATAGTCTTCATAATTTATTGCACAGTAGTTTGTTTCCAATATTGCAATAGATTGGAGTTTCGAGCACCCTGTGGCTTTGGCTGGACCGGGAGGACTGGTTTAGCCTTGATTTGAACCTGCTGTTTACAACACACTGTAAGCCCTTCCCATACAGCAGACTTTTAGTGAGGGCTGTGTGAAAAAAACCTCACTGCTAACCAAAACCAGGAAAAAGTAAAACATTTCGCATGTGTATATTTCTTTTTACAATTCCTTTTGAGTGTAAAACAAAAGAATTTATATTCTGAGAAAATGTACATTTTATTCTGACAAAATAACCGTGCTGCTCTTACGCTTGCTTTTTGGCTTGCATGTAACATACAAAAGATGTGAGAAAATTCAGTTGTAGCCTATGGAGAGACTGGATGGCCAAATTGTTGCGGTCTTTGCAGCTTTACTGAGCTGGGCTCCTGGTGCCTTTTAAACATTCTGCCCCATTAACCACTTCGGGGATATTCTGCACATGAGTGTATATAATTGATTGTTTCACCTTCTGAACTACTCGGAGATCTGGAAATTACTTTCAACAAGCACAAAAACTGTTGGAATCATCTCTGGAACTTATCTCAACCTCTGGAGACTCCAACGTTGAGCTAAACCCACCAGGAAGCCTGGACTTGTATTTCAGCACTTCTGTTTCTAAGTACAACCCAGAGTCAGAGACGAAAATTAAAAGGGAAAACAATTTATAGCTAGAAACAATTCAAAGCAAATTTAGCAAAGGCTAAATTATATAGCATTTCATGTGTCCCAATCGTCCCTTTACTGCGTATGCTTAAGTCCTAACTGAGATTTATGGATGGGAATAACTATGTGCACTGAGAATATTCCTCATCCACTTCAATGGTATTTCTCAGGGTGCAGCGAGATAAGCACAAAGGTACGTCTTGGTGATGCCTGGGCACTAGAACACACTCCAGCTGAGAGCTGCAAAGCAACAGAAAGTTGCTGTCATAATCAAAAGTATACAGTGTGGGCTCATGAGATTTGGGTTAGTAGGATGTTGAGTGGATTGTTTGAGAGAGAGATCTCTGAAGTATGTAAAGAATTTAAGTACTAGTCCCATGGTTTCACTTCATTTTTTCATCCTCAACTGTGCGCGCTTTTCCCTGTTGCCACAGTTCCCAAAGTGTAACATACTTTTTTGACTCATAACGACACTGTCATGGACATAAACGCATCTTGTCTGCTGAGTGTTCACATTAGGCCAATAGACGCCTACCAGCTACAGAGGTGGGAGGAAAACAGATTTACAATTGCAAAGGTGGAGTGGAGCCTCCCAAATAGAAATGAACTGGAAGCAAACTCCTGAACTTTGGGAAAGTTTAAATCTGTCTTTTCTCAACTCACAGCACTCTGACTCAATACTCATCTCAATGGCTCACTGCAGTTTGGGGAGACAGGGAATAATATTTTTATTATTCCCATTCTACAGATGGTCGAAGCGAAGCACTGCAAGGTTTATTGACTTACTCAGAGTTGCACAGCATGCTTGAATGGAAGCAGAACCCCAGCTGGCCTGATTCCCACTCCTGGGCTTTTAGCCGTTACACTGTCTTTGCT
Source organism: Fratercula arctica (assembly GCA_947846985.1). Classification (NCBI taxonomy): domain Eukaryota; kingdom Metazoa; phylum Chordata; class Aves; order Charadriiformes; family Alcidae; genus Fratercula; species Fratercula arctica. The sequence continues at coordinate 17,570,668 of CANTUZ010000005.1, forward strand.
CCTTTTAACATCTGATTATTTTACTACTCTAATCAGCTCCCAATTTTATACTCAATTTATTTCTTTAAGTTACATTAAACCCCTTTGTCACGACACCCAGACAAAACTATAGACATCTTTTTCCAGCAAAGCATGGGCAGAAATTTAGTTTCTTTTGTTTAAATGCAAACAAGCATAGGGTCAGTGAGAGGATCCAGCCACCGAGACATTAATTCTCTCCTCATTTTCGTGTTCACAACATGAATTAAATTAAGAGCAGAAATTAGTCATCAGTATCTTCACTGTATTTACTGCAAAACTAATAAAACATCACATTTGAAATGCTTGTTACTGCATACTTTTGTTAGCATATCACCTCTCCCAGTACCAATGACTGAACAAGTAACACAGCACAGTAATGTTTTCCCTGTATGACTCTCTTGCTTAAGCAAATATGAAATAGCTGGATCTTGGCTGAGGCTGTTATATAACAGCAGGAACACTGGTGAAGCATCTTCCAAAAGCGAGTTATTTATCTGGCCAGGGAGCTTTATTTCTTTTTTTTTTTTTTTCCCTTCCCTTTTTTTTTTTTCTTTTCTCTCTTTCTTTCTGTGCGCGCTCATGAACCTGACCCATCTTGTTTCCAGAAGAGACTCTGCGGTTGTTGTTGCCAGACAATGCCTGCAATCATTTTTCTCCAGCCATACATCCAAGCTGGGGGGAAGGGTGAGGGGGAAGGAAGAGAGAAAAGCTCTTTTGTTTGGAAGTGTGAAGAGCTCTGTCGAAACACATCTCTTCAGGGTAGATTTAAGTTGCAGAACTGATAAGAAAAAAACCAACCTAATGATTTCCTTCTGCTTGCTGTGCCTACCCTCCAAGCGCTCTCCTCTGCTCCTGGTGCCCATTAGGAATGAGATAACTCTTGAAGAAAAGACCCTCCCATACCTCAGTGGAGATGAATATATTCACTGCACACATTTTTTTTTTTTGGTTTTCTAACATTTGACAGAATTTTTGTCCCTATAATTCTCCCCCACACCGCCACCAGGTACTTCCCAGAAGGGCTCCTGTCTCCACATTAAACTGATGGAGTGTCCCCACGTATCTGACAATCTCTGCTGGCCAGGCTGTTGTGTTCAAAACTGATGGCCTGGGGGGCTTCCAGAGGGGAGGGCCAGGGCTTGTTTGGAGGCTCTCTTCCATCCAGAGTCCAAAACTTATGAGCTGGGGAAACTGCCGCTGGCCAGAAACCAGCTCAGAGAAGTTTTAATCGAAAAAAATAAAATCTCTTAATGGCTTAGCAATAAAACCATGGGATCTGCTGAAGCATCTGAGAGTTAGAGAGAGTTTTGCTTGCTGCTGATTCAACTTGGTTCACAGAACTGATGGAAAAGCATCATGCATAAGTGAAAAAGGAGTAGGTTGCAAAAGCGGTATGTAAGAAGCGATGGAGCATCCAACAGGCAAAAGCTCTTGATTGTAAGGAGAGCGGGAAAACAAGCCAAATGGTTCTTTCCACACAAATTAATTAAATAAATAATATTCCTGCCAAAAAGTTGCCAACCACCTTCAAACTGAAGCGTAACGTGTTCACACTGGATCTGCCTAGGAACGTAGCAGTTCCTGTCCATTCCTGTTTACAAATTTCTTTTTTTTTTTTTTTTTTTTAATTGAATAAAAAAAGTGCCTTTGCTTTGGAAAGAATTTTCTAGTGTGTGACTACTCTAATACATAATAAATCAGTCTGCTTAATCTTTTTATGAAAGATGAACAAAATAGATTGGGTTTTGTTCAAGTTTGTTCTAGAAAAAAGCTGGACCTAATCCTTTCATAACAAGCCCTGAATCTGTTCAGACACTACTTTAGCCATTTTTCAGAGAAAATACAAACACCTAAGCTCCAAAGCACTCATGCTGCTAATCGGGATCCTGCTATGCTAGGCTAATTTATTAGACCAGGTTTCTTTTCTCTTTAAGAACGTATGATAAGAAACAAATGGGAATGAACAATCAGAGGAAATACTACAGTTAGCTTGGGGAAAGGGTATTTTCTAGTTTAAATGGATGTGCAGCCAATAATGAGCATAAGGTGATGCAGCGAGCATCATCATTTTACCAGCCCACTGCCAGGTTCCACTGTTTCGCTGTTTCAAATGAACACTCACTGCACATGTGTTATTCTGCCTCTCTGGTCCAGGTGAATAATGTCCTTCAGAAAGGCAGGATGGCTTGTTTCCTAAAGGCTGTGGAAGCCTTTTCACCTTCAGAGTGCTTGTCTGAACCCAACGCTAGGCAGTATTGACCCAAGTATTTTTCCTTTAATACATACAGGAGTTTGGGGTCTCAGTGCAGTTTTCCCTGGCTCAGCTGTCAGTAGCAAGAGCTGATGTTCTGCTGAACCTTGGACACATAATTCTGGATTAATGAACTCCGCTAAAACACACGGGAGAGGCTTGAGTTGACTAGAGTTCATCTCCAGTGCAGTCAAACCTGCCTACACTAACTTTGAAAAGAAAAGGAAAATGTTTACATTTTCCCTCCTCTCTACCTCAATGACAGAGTTTTGCTTTTCTACATGGTTAAAAACCATGTAGAGGTTAAAAACCAAGGTATGAGGTATTCTTCAGCTTTCATTATGTGGTAGAGAGGAAAATATGCCTAGAGGATACTTCTCTCACCAATCCTAATCAAATTAATCAGTTACTTCTATGGATTAGTAATTTAAGGAAAAAAAGGTAGGCTGAGATAGGGGCTCATGTAGATGAAAGTATCTACCACATCATGAAGAAATTTGATACATTCTTCGCTTACAAAGTATGTCTCAATACTCTGGAGGCATCTGGAAACTCACACATTCCTTATGAAAAGGTTTTATTTTCATTTTCTTCAAAATTACTAACATTTTTAATGTTGGTTTGTTTTTTTGTTTTTTTTCAACTTAGAAAAAACACCACCCAAAACCCAGAAAAAAATTTCATTGTTTTAAGGAATAGCCATAAACAACTTCAGGGGCTTTTTTTTGACATCTGATGCACACAGAACTTTCTCCACAAACACAGAGGGTGACGATAACATGAACCTTTGGCACTGATGGAGCCAAAGGAATGCATAAGTTTGTACTGCTGCTGCTACCAGCCTCCTCCTCACAACTTCTGTAAAGGACACGGGAGAGGAATAATGTCCCCATCCCTTTACGTTGATCCAATGAGCAGGTCAGACAGCATGTAGCTGACAAACATTTCTTGAGGGCAGGGAAGATTGCTTTAGTTTCCATAGGCAGACCAGGGTCCTGGCTTCAGACCAGACCTCCCTGCTGTGACATCTCTTGGTCCAGCAGACTTCTCTCTTACCTAGATGTGAGTCAGAGGCCAGCAGAACTCAACTAGAGATCAATATTCTTTTTATTAACTTTTCTGGGGCAAATTGTACAACAGCTTCGTATATCGAGCTCTGCAGATGTGTCAGCACACTGCTGTTTTTACACAACATGCAATGATAAATCACTGATCCGAAGCTAGCTTCTGTCCTTCACAGAAGTTTCCTGTTCTGAAAGCCCTCCGGTGCCTGATAGGTTCATCAGCTGCCGGAGAGATTGTGAATAAACTCTTGTTTATTTATGACGTGCTGTTCACTCCTCTGGACATGTGTTCTGCTTAGTTTTTTTACAGCTGTAGAAATCCTTCAGTAAACAGATTCCTATTTAATCATGGCACAGGACAAGAGCGTCAGAAAATGCTGTTACTCCAGGAGCAGAGAAGTGACTGATACAGGGGCAGAGTCCTGAGACTTATATACTGAATACTATCACAAAAAAAGCTCATGTATTTCACACCAAGTACTACCTTCGACATACTTACAGCGTCAGGAACAAGCCACTTCATAAACCAGTGCTCAGAGAATGCAATTTTTTGCATTAACTAAATACAACAGGGGGAAATAACACTGTAAGTTCCCTGCTCACATAGCTAACGGCTAGACTTTATGAAGGGAGTTATTCAGATAAGTAATAGCCTTCAGCTAATCTTTTCCTGAAACTATACAGAAGGCAATAACCTCGTACAAGCCTGAGCCAGCTGTCCCTTCCGCTTACATCTTCAACTCGCCTGACAGTAAATTTGTTTTTCCTTTTATCAAAGAACCCTTAACTGACCATTTTATGGGGTCTGATCCAGCTTCCAGTGAAGTCAATGGCAATTGAATTGCGTCCTTAAAATACTTAGAAAGAAAATGAAAATTATCTGAAACCACTAGGCAGGCAGAAAACATTACAGTGAGTACATATCTTAAGCAAGGTAACAGGCACACAAAACAGTGTATATAATTTCTAAAGGACACAGAGGCAAGTTCAAAAATTGTTCTGGTTCTACATGATAGCTCAAACCAAAGGTAGATTTACTTTCATCTTAGTTGAAAGACACAGAGGAAAATCCCTTCTCAATCATAAGTGAGTAATTACAAAATGCTTGCAGTGACAAACATTTTCCATTTCAAATCCTTTCTTAAAAGTTAATTTCACAAGTATGAAGTCTATGTGTCAATGTCTAACGTAGCCCTCTTTTGAACTTAGTTCCCTATGAATGCAATGACCCCCAGAAGATTAGCATGGCCCCTGTGCAAGGATGACATGGAAATTCGTGAAGCGTTCCGTATTTTTTTTGTCTCACCTCTGTGCCTGGTAGGATTATGGAGCAGATCCTCCTGGAGGCACTGCTGAGGCAGAAGAATAATGAAGAGGTGATTGGGTACAATCAACACGGCTTCACCAAGGGCAAATCGTGCCTGACAAACCTGGTGGCCTTCTATGAGAAGGACACTACATCAATAGACAAGGGGAGAACAACTGACGTCATTTACCTGGACCTGAGCAAAGCTTTTGACACTGTCCTGCATGACATCCTGGTCTCCAAGCTGATAAAATATGGATTTGATGGACTGACAATTCAGTGGATAAAGAACTGGCTTGATGGTCACACCCAAAGAGTGGCTGTCAATGGGTCCATGTCCAAGTGGAGGCCAGTGACAAGTGAAGTCCCTCAAGGATCAGTACTGAGACCGGTCTTCTTTAACATCTTTGTCAGCAACATGGACAGTGGCATAGAGTGCACCCTCAGCAAGTTTGCCAATGACACCAAGCTGTGTGGGGTGGCAGACACGCTGGAGGGAAGGGATGCCATCCAGAGGGACCTTGACAGGCTGGAGAGGTGGGCCCACTCCAGCCTCATGAAGTTCAACAAGACCAAGTGCAAGGTCCTCCATCTGGGTCGGGGCAATCCCAAGCACCGATATAGGCTGGGCAGCGACTGGCTTGAGAGCAGCCCTGAAGAAAAGGACTTGGGGGTGCTGGTGGACGAGAGGCTCAACATGAGCCGTCAGTGTGCACTAGCAGCCCAGAAAGCCAATCGTATCCTGGGCTGCATCAGGAGAAGCGTGGCCAGCAGGTCCAGGGAGGTGATTCTCCCCCTCTGCTCCACTCTCGTGAGATGCCACCTGGAGTACTGCATCCAATTCTGGAGTCCCTACTACAAGAATGATATGGACGTGCTGGAACATGGCCAGAGAAGGGCCACGAGAATGATCAGAGGGCTGGAGCACCTCTCCTATGAGGACAGACTGAGAGAGTTGGGGTTGTTCAGTCTGGAGAAGAGAAGGCTCCGAGGAGACCTTATAGTGGCCTACCAGTATCTTAAGGGGGCCTACAAGAAAGCTGGTGAGGGACTTTTTAGGATGTTGGGTAATGGTAGGACTAGAGGGAATGGATTAAAACTAGAGATGGGACGATTCAGATTGGACGTTCGGCAGAAGTTCTTCACCATGAAGGTGGTGAGACACTGAACAGGTTGCCCAGGGAATTTGTGGCTGCCCCATCTCTGGAAGTGTTCAAGGCCAGGCTGGATGGGGCTCTGAGCAACATGATCTAGTGGGAGGTGTCCCTGCCCATGGCAGGGGGGTTGGAACTAGATGATCTTTAAGGTCCGTTCCAACCCTAACAATTCTATGATTCTATGATCTATGATTCTGTGATCCTTGGGAGAGAGCGGGTCTGTTCTCAACAACAGTAAACCTGGAGAAGCTTAAGAAGCCACAGAAAAACTGCAGTGCAGAAATGTGGTGTGAATGTACGCTAGAGGAATCCTTTACACACTTATACCACGTGCATGAACAGTAACAACCATTACGATCGTTTTTATGGTGTATTTATTACCATAGTTCAAGGAAAGACCAATCTGATCAGGACTTCAGGTGTGCTAGACTCCATATTAAAAACAGAAAGAGAACAAAGGGAAAGACAGTTCCTGCTTCATATGTCTTCTAGTCCAAGTGTCATACGGTAACAACAAATAGATGGGGGCCAACAAGGAGACAACAGGCAGCACAATAGACAGTTTATACTGGCATGAGTTTTACAGAAGGATCTGATGGAGACTGACTCTGAGCAGACATATATTATCTATATATGAGACAAAGTACAGATGGACTTCTCTAATGATCTAGGAAGTAGGTGATGCAAGCTGGTGTGAGTGATGAGCCAAAGGCAAGATGACAGACAAGAAGGAGATAGATCATGAAAAGTCTTGAAAATGAATATAAGTGCCATATGTTCAGTATGATGGCGAAAGAGTTAGAAGGACGCAAAGAGAAGGATGAAACATCAAAGCTGTGGACTTGGAAACTTGGAAACAGCAACAGATACTTTCATGAAGTAAGACAGGGTGAAATAGTTTCTTTTAACATCAGAGAAAATAATGTTGCAATAACTGAAATGTAGATGGCAACAGCCTAAATAAGTCTTAATATTAAGTAACAACAATAAATAATATGGTGTGACCCAACTAAATACAAAACGCTAGATATTTTAGGCTGAGTTTTCATCTGGGATAAATCACTATTTCCACTGAAAAAATGGTGTTATAGCAGCTCACACCAGGTAAATACCTATGCCCTCACAATTCTACAAAATCAAAACACTTAAAAAAATGTATGAAGTTTTGGAAGAAGTTACTCTGTCTTGCTTGGAAAGGGATAGGTTGAGTATGCTTTTAACATCATTGAAGAAAAATCACATAAGGGTCTATGCTGTTACTCAGTTTTGCAATATTAAGTTCTGTACTATAAAACCACACTCTTTAAAGATTACAAATTCTGGCATCACGTGTCCATAACTCATGTTACAAATGTTTACAATTACAGCTGTATTTACTTTTCTTCTGAGTTTTTTTGGTGGGGTTTTTTTTTCCTTTTTTTTTTTTTTTTTTTTCTTACAGTGAAGCTGATTTATGTTAGCACAGACAATAAGAAGTAGGATGAAAAATAAAATTTTCATCATTTTTAGTTTATCCAGTTTGTGATGGCTATTACAAAGACAGATTAAAGCATGAAAGAATCACACATGGATTCTTCATAGGGAATTGGATTTTAATAGGAAATGGCTGTCTGGGAACTTGGAAGCTCAGCTGAAAAAGATCTGGAGCTCTGAAGAAGATTCCACCATCTTCTGAAAGAGGGTAGATTTAGATTAGATATTAGGAAGAAATTCTTTACTGTGAGGGTGGTGAGACACTGGAACAGGTTGCCCAGGGAAGTTGTGGATGCCCCATCCCTGGAAGTGTTCAAGGCCAGGCTGGATGGGGCTTTGAGCAGCCAGGTCTAGTGGGAGGTGTCCCTGCCCACGGCAAGGGGGGCTGGAACTAGATCTTTAAGGTCCCTTCCAACCAAACTGTTCTATGTTTCTATGATTCTTCATGGTTTGTTTTCTGTCAGGTTAAGTAGAGACTTTGGAATCATCTGTATTTGTGTCTCAGTACAGCACATTCCGTAAGAAAGACTGAATTTAATGCATGACAGTGAGTTAGTATTAGCTTTTAAAGGCATGTTTTAACACATATTCGTCTCAGCGTACGAGCATATGTATTAAGAAGTATCTATTTTACATTCAAAAATGATGAAACAGATAATTTTCTTACTTAGAAACCCCCAATTATCCAAACCAATTACTTGAGAGAGCTGCACAGGTGAAATAGCTATTAGAAAACCCAAACATGATGCTTTTGAAATGTGGGAAAAACTTCATCCATCCAAATTTTACAAACTAGATAGTAAGTTAGGGAGACTCACGCATCCCATAAAGCCTTCCTTTTCGTTTCTAGGAAACACTTGTTCAACATACTCAACAGCTGAACAACAGCTTCCACAGAGGTCTTGCGTACCTTAGTGTTAGGTATATTAATAACTATTACATACTTTAAACTTATATTAACAATTCTATACTTCAAAATGTTGCACAGTCCATGCTTTTGGGAAATTATTTTGTTTTCACACTGCTGAGGACACTGAAAGGTTCATCCGTGAAATAAAAATGTGGTGGCTTCTACTTGGTACAGTATGAATTTGTTCTGGAAATAACACAATTCTCCACCTCTGGAGCAACACCACATGAGTGGTCTAGATTACTGGCAAAGGTGTTCAAAGAAAAGTGAACCATTTGCCAAGACAGTTGGAGAATAACCTATTTCTCAATGATTCAACTTTCAAGAGTGTAAAGCTGTGTCATGAATAAACCCAAATTAAACTGAAAAAAGTCAATATTATCACTTATAATAAAAGCTATGCAACTTCTTGCTGGGTGGAACTTGTTTTAAAATGGAGATTGCCTTGAAGTGACCTCTGTTCCTTTTATAAGATCGCATTTCCAGCCACATCAGCTACTATTGCTCACATGGAAAATTAGCACTAGAACAGTAGATGAGGCTTTGAAACTGCATGACTACTTACATGGTAAGACCACCAGTGGGAAACACACCACAGTTTGAATAGGCTATACTAATTTTATGTGCCTTATGTAAAAATAGTTGGCCATTCATATGGAAAATTCGCATGATTAAATACCATGTTAACCGAGAAATCCAACCTACAGACAGTTTGTGTTTCTATCCCTTTTTCACCTGAAAGAAATCGATTGCGATGCATCCTTCAAATTCCTACTGTAGAATCAGGACTTAGCACTGTAAAAATCTCACAGATTTTTACACCAGAGACTCTAAAGCAAACTCGAGCTGAGCGACAAAGGAATTTCTTGAAATTAGGGCTCTAGAGTCAAACTTTACTCACAGCTCTTAACTACATCATATCTCAACTGTTTCCCAACAGAGAAAGCTGAGAGAGTTCAAACCCAAGTATTGGCTTATCACCAATTCATAGTTTTAAAATAGCCTTTCTGAAAATCATTGAAGATCTCTCCTTTGAGTTCAATGAATTTTGAATCAGACTCATAATCCATCAATCTCTGGTCTTCCCCCTAATCACAAAATTACCTGCAGGAGCACATTTTTGCAATACAGCCTTCTGTTTAGCAGAACACTGGCATGGCTCCACAAAGCTCACTTCAGAGGCCATACAAGTTCTTACCTCTTTACATCCTCTTATGTTAGAACAGAAACACTTGCTGAGTTCACGGCCCTCAGATTAAGAGCTATGACATGCACAAACGAAAAATGTACTTGTTTTCGGTGTTGTAAACACCTTCAGTGTCAGACTATGAGAGAGACTGCAGGGTGGGAGAGGGGAAGGGACACAAAAACCTCCAATAGCCTGAAATCCAGAAAGAAATACAATTTTAAGAGTGGGCTCTGAAATTTAGTGTCTACTCAATATGGAAAAGTCTTATGGCTACGTATTTGCAGGCATTTTTTAAAAATGGGTTCCTTTTTCCAGCAGAAAGCTGGATTTGGCAATTGATCAATCAATACAAGTGAATTGAGTTTTGATGTCAAATAGCCAAGCCACTTGAATCATCTTTATGTAACAAAACCACTACCAAACCCATCATGTCAGATGTCACAAACCAAAAGCCAAAGCAAACCCGCGGATAAAACTGACTTTCCTTTAGTCATGTTTTGTGCTAAACTTCTCCTCCTTGCTTGGAAGTTCAGTTAAGCCTTATAAACATACCAGGGCAGAAGCAGTCACAATTAATTGCTGTAAAATGTGGATCTACATCATTAATTCTTTTATTGGCAAAAACATACCAAATGCTTTCCTACATCTCATATGAATATAAACATCAGTCAATTATACCAAAATAGACAGGCACTATAACTTATTTTGAAGAACTTTCCTCTTTGCTGTCTCTCAAGAATCCTGCTTTGGGGCTGGAGAAACAGTGCTCTGTTAACTTTACATTACTTGACAAGTTACTTTTAATTTCACCTGTTTCTTCCTGGAGTTACAGTTACAGGCTCACAAAATTGCCTGAACCCGGAGAGATAAAAATCAAAATAAAAACCAAAATAAACACCCCGCCGCCCCCGCTGTCTTTGCCTCATCCTGAAATATCTTTGATAGCAACGCAAATAAAGGGAGATGTATCTCTCCCATGAATAATTCTTTTCTTTCCTCTCCCTGCAAATCTTCACAGTAGTGGCAAGTTTTATTAAACTTCATCTTGCAAGATTCAGTGGCTGAAGTGACTTGGGCATCATAGAAGGTCAAGGTTTCTAAGTCTTTTGTCACACAATTAATAAGCATGCTTTCCTCCAGGGTAGAAGGAACAGATGCAAAATCCTCTTCCTTCTGTTTCTGAAGAAATGACAGACTAGGAAAAGAGCTCACTTCTGCACCAGCATGCCCCACTTCACTTCAGACACTAGCCTCCTTTGTGATTGCAACACCTGAAGTTGAAAAGTTTCATTTCAACCACAGTAGTCATTCCAGTTGTCATAAAATTCAGGGCACTGACTCATTCAAGCATCCGATGGCAGTTCCACGTGGCAGCATATGGCTCTTAGTTTTGGAAAGCAAATTTTAACGTTATAACCCTCACGAGGGAAATCAGTCTGGCAGTTGAGAGTACCATTTCCTATCATTATGGGGTTAAGGACATACTAAATGGGTCTCATGATCTATAGAAATCTCATTAAGTGGACGTAGACATAAACATAATGGTAAAGAAATATTTTCGGTGGAAATGTGACAGCTCCAAGCTACCCTATGTTTCTGCACTGATTATGATCTTGGAAAGAAACACCTGCTTGTCAAGGAAGCCTCTTCCAAGAAAAGTAGAAGAAAAACATAGAAATCATTTAGCAATTCAATGGCCTGATGAACACAACAAGCATCATCACCAGTCGTTGCCTCATCCAGCATGTCAGACAGAAGCTCATTCTCAAAAATGTGGTAGTTTTATGGCTAAATGTAGACTCCCCATGATCTATTTGTTTAAGTCCTTTGGATGACATAATTTCCAACAAATAACAGGGAATTACTAAAAAGAAGCCAAGAACAATTTCACTTAAAGCAGGGTATATTTTAAAATTTCCAGTGCAAAGAATTAATCAAATTTGTAAGATTTAATAATATTTCATCCTGACAGAGTTAAATCCCGGAGCAGCAGTGCATACTTGCTTGCTGCTTGTGTTCCCTGCCCAGCTGGAGGATTCCCTTTCTCCAGGAGAGTCCTGGGTGGTGGGGAAAGTTGGCATAGCTGATTATATAGGGAAGTGCTGTGTGGAGGGAGCATGACCAAAAGCTAGTGATTATTTGTGGAGCAAAAAGCTCCTTAGCTGATGCTGCAGCTGAGGTTAGATTACGACTGCCTGAAGGATGCTCCACATAATGCCCAAGCTTTAGGGCACAGACCACCTATTTAAAGCTGCCTTTCCACACTTTTAGCCAGATCAGATGAAGTACCGGCCCCAAAGGAGAAGTAGTAATGCTGGCCAAACATCACAAAGTGCATTACAAAAGTTACTTAAAAGCACCAGTGTATCCACTTACTAGAGGACATGCAGAGACAATGAGAAATGAAGTTGCTTTCACAAGGAGCTGGGAAAGAAGTGGCTTCCCTATCTGTTCAAAACATAAAATATTTCTTATTTTTCACTTTCTACTGGGGACAGCCTCGAAACCTTGCAAATCTGTGAGCATAAAGCACAGAGAAAATCTCAGCTCCTTCCTCCCTGGCACAGTGGGGTCTAGTGGTGAGGAAGTTACTGGGAAGGGGGAAAACCCAGGTCCACCCTGGTGCTCTGTGCGATTCAAACCAAGAACCAGCCTTTTGCAACCCAGGTGATGGCCCCAGCCACCATGGCATTACCAAGTCCCACAAATTCCTCTTCATGCAAAACATTTGCTGGAGCAGAGATTTCCACCACAGCCTCCTCCAGTGCATGTGAACACTACTGGCTCCTCTGGAGGAGGCGAGAGGAGGAGGTCGCTTGCTTTCTGGTTTTCCAGGAATTCCAACCTGGGCCTCTGAATCATCTTCCCATTAAAGCTTTGTTGAAACTGGCATGCTCTTGATTTTTTTTTTTTTCTCCTTATTTTCAGTTTTTACTAATTTGACACTCTCTGAGGGAGAAAAACCAACAGCACGTTGCTGGAAAATTTTTAAACAGCTCTTGTTACAAAGCGTGGTGGTGCCAAACCCAGGAGCAGAACCTAGGGAGTCTAGCGAACGGTCATAGCTCTAATCACTCAGCTGCGTGCCTTCATACTACAAATTTCTCATAGAAAAACAGATGGTGATGGTGGTGAGCTGGGCCAGATTCTTACACCTCTTTAACATTTACGACTTGTATTGCAACAGCATCTTTGGGACTTCAGGAAGCCTGGGGCCCTGTTACGTTAGGCACTGTACAAACAGAGAGTAAGATACAGTCTGTGCTCTTAAGAGCTTCCTGAGAGACTAAATAGACAAGACAGATAAAGGAGGGAGGAAAAGCAGAGAAGTGATTTGCCCAAGGTCACATAGGAAGAGCGTGCAGAGCTAGGAGTAAGTCTCAGATCGCAGGTCAGTACATTTCCACTTGTCCAAACCCTCCCTGCAAACAAACAGCTGTGACCATTAAATCACTTGCTGAGCCTCCAAGAGCAACTCACCACTCTGCAACTACCCTGTGCATTTTTTCCTACAAAGATACCAGGAGAAGTTCACCAGCATGGCAAGGATGGGTGTCATCATTGCTGTACTCCCCAAGGACACAATCAATCCCAGAAAACGGGTGTGCAGTAGCAAAGTGCTGTGCAAAAGGGGATTTTCATGTCCAAGCGGCTTTATGCAGAAAGTTACATTAAAGTACGCTGACATCGAGGACCAGAGAAAATGTCATCTTCTAGTGGACCCCAAATACCACATAAATTCAGGTGACCAAAGGCTGAGGCACTATTTGCCCTCAGGTGTTTTGTCTTATACCAGATTCACTTAAGAGAGGCCAAATTTTATTCCCTTTTGTATCAAGCATTCATAGAATCATAGAATCATAGAATGGCTAGAATTGGAAGGGACCTTAAAGATCATCTAGTTCCAACCCCCCTGCCATGGGCAGGGACACCTCCCACTAGACCAGGCTGCTCAAAGCCTCATCCAGCCTGGCCTTGAACGCTTCCAGGGTAAAACACTTCGATTTCCATAAACACTTCCATTCGTAAAAATACTCAGCAGATGCAGAAGCATGTACACAAAGTTTCTGTCTTTTAAAGGTTAAAAGAACTGTCTTACAATGAAGGCATTATTTTTCATGTTGACTAACTGAAATGTAATCTGATGGGAGGCCACAACTACCGAACCGCAAGGATGTCCATTGTATTCCACAATACGTGTGTTCTACTCAGGCTGACAAAATTTATGATTTTTCACAAGAATTTTAGTAGAGGCCAATTAATAACTGCTTTCCCTGAACCTCATGAAAAGTTACATATATTCTAATAAGATCAAACATAGTTGGAATGTTTCACTGTAGGCTTGCTCTGTGTCCATGCTGTGCACTTCTGCGGGCAGGACAGTCCGCTAGATGGATTTCCCTTCTGGTTAATACATCCCCTCTCACGTCTCGTGATAAATGGGGACATGAAGCATGATGGCACCAAGGTCTGGACTCATCAGAAACGCTTTATGTCAGAAATCGAATTGGTTTAGATTCCCAGCGCATCCTATGGGACACACTCTGGAGGTCCCTATTTCTAGAGGACTTTAAGTGACAGGAGGGTAAAAACTCGTATGGAATGAGTCCAGGCTACATGACTGTACAGCTTTGCCTACAATAATGCAGAAAAATAAGTAAGATTAGAAACTGAACCTAGGCCAGCTGAGTCCAAGGGGTTCTAACCACAGAGTTATCTTTGCTAGCTAAGAATAGCAACTAAATAAAGCATAATCACAAAACAAGTCACGGATAAGCGCAGCCTCTCCCTCCTACCCTTCAGACTGGGCATTCCCATTTGGTGCAGAATAAAAGAGAGCTCTCTGAGTCTGGGAACCAGCGGCTGTGTCTGCATCAGCAAGCGAGGCAGTGCCGGGAAGAAGATCCCATCTCTGCGGCAGAGCAGCCGCTGCGGCAGAGCTGCCATCACCGCCACGCACCTCTGGGGGTGGGTTTGCTCCAAACAAGCTCTAGTCCGGACCCAGGCAGGGAATGTCCCTTAGGGGCGGGAGCGCGCTAAGTGTACTCCTGAAGCATATGTACAGTTTGGTTTCATTCATAACTCTCTCTCATGTTCTGAGACTGCTCTCAACAAAAACAAAACCATAATAAATGGGGATTGTCAGATGATTGCTTCAAAAGTGCATTCCTGCCCTGAGCTCCGGTACCAAGGCAACCAGCGAGACCTACACTGCAGCATTACCATTGATTTTTTAAAACCAAACAATATCAAGTAATTTAGCCTTCAAATTGACATTAGGTTTTGTTAAAAACAAAAAGCAAACAAAATCCAAACTCTTAATATCCTTAGGAGCGTTTTCATCGCTCGTTTAATTGGCTTCTCCCCTAGAGCTTTTGCAATCCCACTGCACTAAATTGCGACGCAGGAAAGAGGATCTTCACTATAATAAAGTCTGACAAGTTAAATTCTCCCAAATTGAGCAAAAAGAACAAAGTTAAATGAGATTTAGAACAACTGTATTAACCCAGGGTATGATAAGCAAAAGAAGAAGAAATAAAGAAAGCACTTAAAAAAAAATATCCTGATAAGCAACCTTAAAAATGATTGGAGTAAACAGTGACAGGTACTGATAGCAGCTCTTGTTGGGAAGGTTATGTGTCTGTGTCACCGTACACGTGACTGCCCATCCTTATGTCCCACTGAGCGTGGCAGAAGCAAAAGCAAGAGTTTACAGAAGAATCTTTGGTGCTCTCAGTTAACAGTATTTTTTTTTCTTTCTTCTACTCTGTGGTAGTTAGTGTTGCAATCCTTGCAGCATATTAGGCTATCTTTAGACATTCCTGAAGCAGAAGGATCAAAAAGGACTTTTTCCGGCACTTGGCTGGAAGACAGCGAGACACTTCTCTTTGCGTGAGGACACTGCCACACACGTAGTGCAACCGCTGCCCTTTCAGGCTGGGTATTCGCCCAGGGCTCCACTTGGGATGCGCTTCTAAAGCACTTGGACATCCCTAGTAATGCAGAAAATGACTGGTTGCTCATTGAGCCGTACTTCACGGACTGAAATGTTAAAAGATACAGATTCTGATCTATAAATCGCTATGCAGCTAAGAGAAAAAGGGGAGGAACTATCATGTTCCATAATTGCCTGCAGCCCTAAAGGCAGCTGGGATCTGAGTCCTAGCAAGAAATGTTGAGCAGATTGCGGGTGCTGGCTTTGGGGAGTGGTTTCTGCTGGCATGGGAGCTGGGTGTTGATGCAGTGCTGGCAAAAGCCTTCCTCTGCACCCACAGAAGTTCAATCCTCTATCACCTCTCAATGACTACATAATGATGGCAGAAGGGTTTTTTTCCTAGCTGTTGACAAGGAAGCCTGTGAGGCTTTTTGAGGATCTGAGGAAAAAAAACACAACCTGATAACGCCTTCTGTTTCTCTGAGGTGATCCTCAGCTTCGCATAATCTTGTTTGGGGAGTACATGAGATACCATGGTGAGCTGGCAGGGAGTTGTGCAGAGCTCCAGAGGATGGGTGGGCAGGATGTCAGATGGGAGGTACCACGCACAGCCTGTGTCCGTGTGACTCTACTTCCATCCTGTGCTGCTGAAAGAAGGAAGCTGCCCGTATGGATTTCACGTTTTCAGAAATTTATGACTTGCATTTTAAATTTAAGGAGGCAACAAAGAAATAAAGAGCAACCATCCTCCGTGATAAAGCACGGCAGCTCTCTCCAACAGCAGTCACCTTGTGCTGCCTCAGAGACTACCTGGGGGACTAGCACCTGGGGGACTAGCTTACATTTACATTATAGCATATAAAAAGAGACTGCAGGGTTGTATTTGTTACATGCAGACATACCACTCCAGGAGCTGTGCTTCTGTGTCCACTGCTGTTGGGACCCAGAGAAACTACTTTCTGTAGTGCATGGTTATACTCAATAATCAGAAAGACAGACTTTGCAGGGGCAGAGCCGGACCCAAGAGAAAGATCAGGTGGCAAAATGCTGCCTCAAGGAACAAATTAGCCAACAGAAGATGAGATTACTTTTAGTTTCTTCTACTAAAGTGTAACTTTTTCACCAGATGTCTTTGGATGACGTAAGAGAGATTAACTGTATCTCAGGTGCAAAATTTCAGCATAATTTTCTGACAAAAAAAATTAATCATCAGATTTTTATAATTAAAAATTGAGGCTTAAAGGGAAACTCAGTGATCTGTCAAATTCAGCGCTGTGGGATGCAGCCTTTGTGTATATCTTTTGCTTTGGTTGGGTTTGTGGGCTGAGGGTGAGGTGTCCCTTGGTTTCAGTTCGAGGTTTTGACCCACAAAACCACGTGGGAGCTGGATTTTCCTCATATTGCCATGTGAAACCAGAAATCAGCTCCAGTCTGAGTGCAAGAGGGCCCAGTTTTGCTGAACAGCCTGCAGAACAGTCGCAAAATTTTCCACACACCTGGACTGGGCTTTGAGTCTGTAACAAAGCTGAAAGCCGGCCAAGTTTCTCCTGGCTTTGTTACCAGGCTTTTTGCACAGATCTATTATTCACCGCATTAATTTTTTTTTTTTTTTTCTCTTTTAGAACTGAACCATTGGGGGAAGAAGGTTTGGGGGAGGGGAGGAGGGAATGTAAAAGAAACAAGGGCGCGTGTTTCCCTGCGGCAGGGAGATGCAAGGCTGCAGCAAGCGGTACCGCCGCACGCACCAGCAGCTACAAACAGGCTGATGGCTTCAAATGTAGGGCAATTCGGGGGAAGATAAAAAACAAAACAAAAAAAAAAAAAAAGAAAAAAAGATAGAAGACAGCATGAGAGCTGTTTGTCTTGGCTGGTTAGCACATAATCCCCACCTGCATTTGATTCTGCTCAGTCTCCGGCCTCCTCCCTCACTTTGGAGCCGTGGCAATACAGGAAGGCAGGAGGGGAAGGGAGACAGAACACTTTGTACTAGCAGCCAGACCACTGTTTAACTTCTTCAGCCAAAAAACAAATATGAATATGGAAAGATTTTATGGTGAGATACATCAACAGACTGAAGTGGTTCTGAAAATCCTTCTACAGTTGCTCATTCAAGGTTTTCAACCTGCAGACTTTTCTTCTGATTAATCCTAGTGTTTGTTTTATAGTAGTAGTACAAAGTATTTATCAAGTGATGCGAACCATCAGGTCTGCCATTCAGAGCTCTATCTGCTGGGATTATTTTCTTGATGATTTGCACTCATATCCAAACCCCCGTTGCTTTTTCAGTTTCACTATGGTCTGAAAATGAAACCCAGAAGACAATCTCTGTGTCTACCAGCAGCGAAGCCTCGGTGCCGTGCACTAGAAACACATGAGCCTTGAGCTTTTGAAAATGCACATAGCAAGCAAAAATTCTATCACAAACTGTACTTTCGTATGCACAGTAAAAATGAAACCACTCCTTTATTTACTTTTAAAAATTCTTTTATGTCAGCCTGCTTTTGGAGATTTTCTCCCTCTAAATGTAGAGAAAATTTTAGCAGCACAACTGCTGTGCATAGTCCGTAGGGCCACACAGCAGTGCAAAAGATTAAATTCATTTTTTTGCAATAAGAAGTTTTACAAGCCTAAATTTAATTTATTTCCTACCTAAAATGAAGATATGCAACTAAAGAACTGCAGATTCCACACAGAGCAGAAGCTGAAGCTAAGTATGCTGAATCTGGAAATATCCTTCCAAGTGATGCTGTGCAGAGCAGACAGAACAACAGGCACCCCTCATGCCATAGGAGATCTCAGAACTAAAAGTTCGTTTTTTTAAATGGAGATGCCTCACATAAAAAGACATCAGGGAAATTAGAAAACTTCCAGGGCACCTGATGGTGCTGTGACAAGCACTTCTGAACCAGAAAGTCTCAGAAACCAAGGACAGCTAGATAACTATCCAAGTTTTATATATACACATATATATGAGAACTTGCTAAGCCACTATCCATCATATTTGAGAAGTCGTGGCAGTCCAGTGAAGTTCCCAGTAACAGGCAAAGGTGAAACAAAACACCCTTTTTTAAAAAGGGGGAAAAAGGAAGATCTGGGGAACTATAGGCCAGTCAGTCTCACCTCTGTGCCTGGCAAAATGATGGAGCAGATCCTCCTGGAAACTATGCTAAAGAACATGGAAAATAAGGAGGTGATTGGTGACAGTCAACATGGCTTCATTAAGGGTGAATTGTGCCTGACAAATCTGGTGGCCTTCTACGATGGGGTTACAGCACTGATGGATATGGGAAGGGAGACTGATGTCATCTACCTGGACTTGTGCAAAGCATTTGCCACTGTCCCACACAACATCCTTGCCTCTAAATTGGAGACACATGGATTTGATGGGTGGACCACTCAGTGGATAAGTAATTGGCTGGATGGTCACACTCAAAAGGTGGCGGTGAATGGCTCCATGTCCAAGTAGAAACCAGTGATGAGTGGCATTCTTCAGGGGTCAGTACTGGGACTGGCGCTGTTTAACATCTTTGTCAGCGACATGGACAGTGGGAACGAGTGCACCCTCAGTAAGTTTGCCAACGACATCAAGCTGTGTGGTGTGGTTGACACGCTGGTGGGAAGGGATACCATCCAGAGGCACCTGGACAGGCTTGAAAGGTGGACCTGTGCGAACCTCATGAAAGTTCAACAAGGCCAAGGGCAAGGGTCTGCACGTGGGCTGGGGCACAACCAAGCACAAATACAGGCTGGGAGGAGAATGGATTGAGAGCAGTCCTGAGGAGAAGGACTTGGGGGTGCTGGTGGGTGAAAAGCTCAGCATGAGCCAGCAATGTGCTCTCACAGCCCAGAAAGCCAACTGCATCCCGGGCTGCATCAAAAGAAGTGTGGCCAGCAGGTCGAGGGAGGGGATTTTGCATCCAGTTTTGAGGGCCCCAACATAGGAAGGTCATGGACCTGTTAGAGGAAGTTGAGAAGAGGGCCACAAAGATGATCAGAGGGCTGGAGCACGGGCTGGAGCACCGCTCCTATGAAGACAGGCTGAGAGAGTTGGAGTCCTGCATATTACATATAGATTTTTTTTCATTCATTTATTTGGAATTGAGGGAGGGGATGGCACTCTTCAGTGGAAGCTGCAATGTTAAATTATAAACAGTTGAAAATGGGGAAAACAGAAAATTAAAACAAGTGTTAAATGAAAAAATAAAGCATCTAGGAAAGAAAGGAAGAAAGACCAATTCAACATGCCTTCCTCCTTCCCATCTCCTCCCTCTCACAGGCACAGGGAAGCGTGCAAATGGAGGAATTAAGAACCACAAACAAACAGTCCTGATCTCTGAGTCACTCCTGAGTCTCACATAGAAGAATGCTGTCGAATATCGCTACACATACTGTATTGTTGTCCATAATGTAACAACACTGATATGGTGACTTTCCACCTAAATACCATGGTGGGACTTTTTTCCATGTCATTTCTGTCCTCTGTAGCGAATGATCTTTCTGTAGGTATCAACATAGATGCGTATTTTCAAGCTAGTCATACTGATGCTTTTTATAGTCACTGAACAGAAATGGGTAGCTAGGTTGTAGTCCGTGCAATTTATTTTAGATATCTATTTTAGGATGAGATGCATCATGCTCTAGATATGCTTTTTTCCCTCCTCTGACCATAGAGTCTAGACTTACAGATCAGAGGTCAACAGTTAGAGTAAAATATCCAAAGTCAAGATGAATCACCCTCCCTCTGGGTTGAAACCTTTGCCCTGCCGCAGTGACTAAGGTTCTGCATTGGCTGATGAAACCAGAATCTCACTTATCATTGCTCTGTCTCCATTTCAGCTGCACTGCCATACTATGCCATAACAAAGCCAACAAGCCAAGAGTCAACACCCTTTCCAGGCTGTGGCCATAGCCTTTTCCAGTTTAGAAACTAAGCATGTTGTCCAAAACTTGGTGGGAACAGGGATAAGCTGCTAGCAATAATAATTTGCCTTGGCTAAGGCAGTGGCTCCTACAGAGCTGCAGCTCACAGAAAGGCAGGAACAGGGAGTCAATGCCTAAGTTCCCAACTGCAGTAATCCAAACCTTTACACCTCATCTGGAACTGCACAGCCAGGAAGCTTGCAGTGCTCATCCTTTTCCTTCCCCATTACAGGAACATTCACCAACACAACTTTCTAATATCTACAAGAATCTGGCTTTTGGTAGCTCTTAGCTGGAACACCTTAAACCCAACAGTGAAAGAAACAAAGATGGACTTTTCAAAGCAGAGCCATTTTTGTGAAAGCCTTCCAAAAACCTATGAAGACATATTCATCTTTCTCAAATCAAAAATACCTTTTCTTATTCTCCCCAGATTTCATTATCAAAGCTTAAGTGGATAGGGTTGAACATAAGAAATTCTTTGAAGACTGGTGTCTAAGGAAAAAAAAAAAACTAAAGAGAGTCAGAAGATGAAAAATGGTTTTCTAATGAAAAGGTTTGACGCACTATTCAGGAAAGAGAAGCTACGGGATCACAATAGTAGACCATTTTCAAACAAAATTTCTTTGCCTTTCACTCTGTTAATTATGCTTCAAATTGCCCTAGATGGTGCCAGAAGCAGTCTTAGAAGCAGAATAAATGATGATAATAACACCAGTTTGGTTTTGTGGAGCCTCCATAGCTGGGTGGCACCTAAATAAAAGCATCTAAAGCGCCAGAAGCCAATTTGCGGTTTGGTTTTGGATTCATTTACAATTTGGTTTGGCTTTCAAACAGATCTAAGTATGATTGGGGCAGGGTTTGAGAACACAGAGCCCTCTTATTTCTGTGGGGTGGGCAAGGTTTACATTTCACCATCACTGATTCGTGGTTAGTCTCTTCTTTTGGCTATTAAATTTAATCAAGATTATAGAACTGTTGGTTGCTCAGAGCACTGTTAGAGTTAATGATGCTCCGCATATGTATACATCTAGGCTTGTGCAGCTGCGACTGCAGAATCAGGCCCAAATTTTGGGTAGCCTTTAAGTACATATAGAACAGAACACAGTGACATTTCCTAAAATACAAGACTGGTAGCTTAAGTAAGAGCTAACTGCCTTAACAAGGTGACCCAGGACAAGTCATCCAAAATACCATTTTAAGTCTCCCACAACATATTAGATTTAGTGCACAGCTTCCTATCAAGAATTTACAGGTAATGAAATCAGGGGAAAGTACTGACAGCTATATGAGCATTTAAGCCATATGCATTTATAAGAGGCTTAAATAAGGAAAATTAAAACTAGAATGGCATAAGAGGCAGAGTTTAGTGGTTTTGACAATGTTTAAAATATTAATAAGATCTTTATGATTTATGAAATCCCTTAAAATGAATGGAGTATGAAAAGTGACATGATAACAACATGCCTGGTTCTAGGGTTTCTTTAAGCTTGAAGCCATACGTGTAGGGGCACATACCAACTTTCTCAAAACGTAACTAGGTCAGGTTACACAATTCTCAGAAGAGAAGAGGAGGTGTATTTTTTTTTGTATTTTTTATTGTATTTAGATCTGCTTTGCTTGTCTTCGTGCTGCACCTTCCATCTTGCCACTTAAGCTGAGAAAATGGGGACTCTAAGAGGTCTGTCCAGAACAAGTACAGGGGTAAAAGCTTGGCAAGATCCTGAACTTTGATACTTTTTCTTTCATTTTAAAATACATGTGTAGCTATATATGAGAGCGCATCATTTATATGTTTTAACACAGCCACACACACAACTTACTGAATATTCATGGTCTCAAGTTTCCCAGACACCCTTTTTTCTAAATATCTTAAGGACGATCACAGCATTTTAGAAGAAACCATGTTTCAAAGAAGGATCACAGAGATTATTAAGGGAAAGAGAAGGCATCTCGTGATAGGAAAATGAGAGAAGTTGACTTCTTGAGCCTCATAAAGCAAAGGCAGAGAAGAGGTATCATGGCCATATACAACTATGTCCACAGAGCATAAGATCAAATTGCAATAAACTGGTCATGAATAAACGTAGTTAAAGGTAGAAAAAGGTTTTTAGCTGTCTGAAGAGTGAAATTCTGTAAGCTGCTTCCACATGAGGCTCATGGTGACAGCATGCCTAAATGGCTTTCAGATGGGTTTTGAGGGGATTAGGGAAGGGACTGATTAATTTATAAAGAAAATTTCCCAGAAAATGTTTCTGATGCACATCTCTAGGTATCCAGTGTATTGGTACATACAAGGGAGTTTGAAAGGGGATTCTTTCTCTTTTTCTAGTGTATTTATACCAAATTAAGTTTAGGTTTTCATACCTTGTGGTGGCCAGCGAGAATTATTCACCCTCCTGCCCTTGTTTCTGATATTCTCCTCCCTCCGTTGAATGACTGGAGACTGGCAGTAAGAGATGCAGACACACTCATGCTTCATACCATTACAGTCCCTTCAGCGTCTAGTTGGCATGTTCCCACTGGCACCCATGAAACAGCCCAGATTTTTCCTTCAGATCATACTGGCAGGTACCTTACTAGGTTTCCCCTCTTTCCTCAGAAGCAAAGCTTATTAATCAGCTTTTTTGTCACCTGGGAGTTGTACTTCACACACAATCTCATTTTGCAATGCCCTTGATCTCTCCCGTTATGTTCTTATGGCACATCATAGCATGGCTTTTGACCTTCCACTATAAATCTGTATTTTTAGAAGCTGATAAGAAGTATGTTGTGTGCTGTGATTACAGGAACAGAAGGTCTGCGCGCTCCTGACCTGGGCATCTCTCTCATGGTTGCAAGTGTGGGAGATTAGCCCCAAAGGCAGAAGGTGGTTCTTTCCAGCTCAATGTTCCTGAATACCATTACAAATTATTATAAAAGACCTGCATATCCATGAACACAGGCATTGCAAAAAAGTCAACAGATAAGTCTTTTTGGCTTGGGTGGCATTCGATAATTGCATTAGAGAAAACAGCTGGAAACAGGTTTAGCATGGGTTAATCTGAATTAAGTAGGACACCCAATTCCTTCCTCACTTTGGCCCCTTTGAGGACATTTTTCATCCCAGACATTTCAGGGCCTCAGCTTTGAAAAGCACATAAAGGGAGACAAAACAGACAGCTATCTGGCAGGCAAGAAACACAGGTGGAACAGTGATAGGAAGTAGAAAAGGGGAAGAGAAGTCTGGCTTGGGAAGAGAAGACAATGAGGTTGGAACTGCAGTACCCTGATGAATGGAAATGTCAGGAGGACCCTCACATTTTGTGATATGCCTCTACTACAAAAATATACCTTCTGGATCTTCAAAGAACCAGGGAAGCTGCAGCTAGTTTATATTCAAAGACATGCATTGAAACAGGCACGTTTCATTTTAGCGGTAGGAGAAAGCAACAGTGAGATTTTCCTACCAAGACATGAAAAATCACCCAAAGTGAAGATCAGAGCTCAGGACCTTTTTCTCTCTGTCCCATATTTATTCCTCTAGAGGACACTGTTGTATAAGAGCAGATGCACAGTAAATGCTAAAAAACACCTTTTCTTTTTTTTTTCTTTTTAGAGACAAGACCCATGAATGTCTGGTATTCCAGGAAAGTATCACTCCCAAATGATTTCTGCAGCGCACATATATATTTCATGGGCATGAGAACTTGCTGAAGCTCTAGGTAGGTGATATGAAGGTTTACCTCTCCGTAACAGCACGCTGCCATTGCCATGACTGAACCATCCATGGAGCCGCCATATGTACAATGGTGCCTTCTCCTTCAAAGCACCACCTCGCCATCCTGGTCTTTAGTTGAGGAGAATTGGGTTGGGTGCGGTGGTCAGTCCTTCCCTTGTGCTCCCCTTTCTGACTTAAAAAACAGCACAATGACCACATAATTGCACCACAGAAAGAAATGTTTAGAATTTGTTAACGGGGAAAGAGAAAGGAAAGAAAAAGCCTGTAGCTTCCTCAGGTATTAGGGTGGAAATAGGGTAGATGCTAACTTGGGTACAGCTCTTTAATGACTGAATAAATAGGAGTAAAGAGGCAGTTCCAAAGTTTATCAAATGACTGTATTCATTTGCTCTAAATATCATATTTAGTGATTTGTGCTGATTCTTCAGTTTGTGGGATTAGTTACAGTTCATTGTAAGTTCTAACCGTATTTCCATGTATTGTGTTAAGACCTGATTCAAGAGTAGTTTTATTTGATAAAAACCAGATGTTCTTAAAAGAGACTCTCTCCTTCACAGTACAAAACATTATTCTTAGCAATTGTATGTACCTTACAAAATTAATAAGCACAGCATCTCCCTGCGTGACATATGACATTATTATATTTTTCCCTGTTGAGGGACTTTTAAGCCGTTGAGGTCACGACCTCTGTGCCTTATGAGAAATGGAGAAGCACATGGTTCTAATTTTATCTTCAACCCTGCCCTCCTGCTGACATGTATGTTTACAATACGGTTCATCTGTTGACCCTTCACTCACATTTAAAATATTAGCTAACATTTTTTGGTCCCAATCACAACGGTGCACGGCGATCAGCTTTTAAGACCAGTTGTTTTCTTTATTGCTTTTTGACATGCACCTCTTATCCGCGAGCCCTTGACTGTTTTTCTAATTTGAAAACAGCACCAGCCACAAAACCAACTCCAGTTTGTCTGGACGCTTCTGCTCCCATTATGACGCAGGGCACTTCAGATCTTTAAATACACAGTATCGCCCCACTCGCAGAGGAGACGGGAAGTGTCCTGCGGTGGTTAGAGACATCCCCGAGGAGCCGCCTGGCTCAGACCCCGCTCTTGGCCGCCCTTCAGTCCCAAGGCGAGGCGCGTCGGGTGAGCTCGGCCTGACACGTGTCCTGGGGACACAGTCTGTCCCTCAAGTCCCCTCATACAAGGCTCCCTGGAGAAAGTGTCCGGATCCCACTGAGGGCAAGCCAGGAAGAAAATCCTTCCAGAGAAACCAGCCCTTTTCCTGGTCCGTGTCGGGTGCTGAAAGAACACATGCTCGCTTTTCAGCGTGAAGCGAAAGAAAGCGCAACCAGATAAGGCTGCCTTTTTGAAGGGCTGGCCCTAAAAAATGAGAGCTGCTTATTCTCCACTCTGTTCTCCCTTACATCAGAAGGAAGGTGAACAAAAAAGGAAAGAAGGGGGGGGGGGTGGGGGTGGGGTGGGGTGGGGGGTGGAAGGGAGGGAGAGAAATAATGTAATTTTATTTTCTTTTTAGTAAGGGGAAAATTTTAACAGGAAAAATAACAAGTACTTTCCTTTTAAATTAAAACAACATAGAAAATCTAGAAAGCACTTGAATCTCTTAAAGATTTATTTTTCTTATTTTAAATTATATTTTTAAATTTTAAACATTTACATCAACAACATGTAATGTGCTCTTGTAACATGACTGTGAAAAGAACACAGAGCACTTTCACTTATACAAAGCAAAGTAATTTACTTTGTTATTTTCACCGTACTGTATTAAATGATACCACATTAAATGAGCTCATATAAATGTATGCCTTAGCTTAAACTGCATAATAGGGCATCACATTCATCACTTGCTCAGTTCAAAATATTTTCATAATTCTGAAGCTCAGTACTCTCAGCTTCCCTATAATCTGCTGCCCTAGTAGGTATTTTCTATGTGTTTATTGATGTATTTGGTTTCCCGTAAAAATTCCATAAATAATTTCCAGGCCTGAAATGTACCAATCTTATCACACTGCTAAAGAGACCTTCAGAAGTGTTTATGCCTTATTTTTAGGGAGTGAGAGCAGGGTCTCTTTTCAATGGTTGTTGTGGGAGGACATTTCAATGAAAACTGGGCAGATTCAGGATTACCCTGTTTCTTGGAGGAAGAAATATGGATATCGCAGCTGTAAGTCAGGCTCTGAAAACACCTGGTTCCTGCAGGTTTCAACCATCTCATCTATGTCCTCAAAAACCTTGAGAAAGGCTGAATAACAAAGTAGGGGAAGGATAGAGAGAAAAAGGTTTCAGACAGCTGTAGCCATTGCTTTGTACCATGGAAAGAACAAGCAGAGAAAAACTGAAAGAAGATGCTATCTTCACCCTGATGAGCACAGAAGTACACCTAGACACAACAGAGACATTGTTGTGTACAGCTATAATCTCATGATAACTGCAGAGACATTTCCTATTCTATATATTTGGGTAATCTCATGCGCCCCCAGTTTGTAATTTGTCTATATATACACATACAAATATCAATACGTACATTTGTTTAATAGCATCCAAAGCTACCTTGAAAGTCCATAAATTCAATCCATAAATAAATCTCTTGAAGTGTTGAAGTCATTGCTGTCTACAGTAAATCAATATTAGCTGGAGAACTGGACCCTAAAATTGTCTTACCTCGTCACTCCTATAATTCCTTTAATCTTTTTTTTTCCTCTTTCTTGGTGGGTCTAATTGCCAGAACAGCAGATATTGTCCAAGAGACTTGGCAACCCTGTGTCTCAGGAGCTGGTGCCAATAGCGGTTGGGGGAGCAGCACTGGTGTTCAGCATATTTGGCTGTTTTCCTTTCAGTAATGAAGACATCATACTGCTTCTGCCCTCCCATCCCTATAACCTCTGATCCTGGATGCGGAGTCTCTGGGCATGAAACATGGAGCCTCTCACTGCTGCATAAAATCAATCAAAGACAATGCCACCAGGGAGGCTGTTACTTGCCATGTTGGCAATTCACTAATCGCTTCCATTATCACTCCGGCGAGGAGGACAGATGGACGCAGTACTCCTGAGTCAGCTGCAAACTGTGATCAGTTTCCACATACAACTATTTCCAAAAACTCCTAACATAACCCATCTTTTCTTGTTTGCATCTTTGGCTTAGGCAGAATTCAAAACTGCATCATTAGCACGTTGGATCTGTGCCAGTTAGACAGGCATGACAAAGCCACATTTTTCCCTTCAATAGTTGGGTGCAACTCAGCTTTTGAAGAGAAAAAAACAATCCATAAATTCACCAGCTCAAAATTATACTGTAATTTATTAATGTGTCACTGTAGGAGCTTGGATTTCCTGCCTTCATTTCCACCAATACATAGCAATGCAAGTAGAGTACCCGAAGCTCTCTCTCTTAATGCCTGTTTGCTCACAATTCCTATAATCTCATGACAATGAAAAGCAGATATATTTGTTGCGTAATACTATCAATAATGGTCAAATAATTAAAATACGGCCATAAAAGTATTCTTTACAAGGATCAGTAGCAGTAAGGCATAGTGATCATACAGCACTTCGCATCAAAGCCTTCCATATTCTACCTTTTCCCTGATTTCTGAGCTCACCATGGAACTACTCATATTTTATCAATAAGGAAAAAGACACAGACATTTTTCCAATGGGACAACTTTTCCAACATGATGATGAATGACTTAGTACAAGAAAGAAAATCAAGTATGTCTCAGCTCTCAGTCCTCGGGTCCTTGCTTTCCCCTCTGTCACTCCATTCCCATAGCCATAACTTAATGGACATCTTACTCTTCATGCAATAGTTTACAATGCTGAAGCTACTTCCTGGAGTAGTTCATGGGAACATACAGCTTTAAGCTATGGAAAATAGGTAGGAAAACTACACCAACAGCTATTTCCTCTAAGGTCTACCTTTATGCCAGAAGAGGTCTTTTCTCCAATTCTGATACAAATCTGTATTTTTGGTACATGGAAGAACAAGTTCTTAACCTTCTCATAACAACATGAGCATGAAAGTCATCACACAGGACCCTGCAAGATGATAAAGGGCTGTCATGGATGGCTAAGATACAGAAGGAGAGGCTGACGTACATGAATATGAACACTTCTTTTCCATGACCAAGGCTACCACTATCAGCACAGTTTGCAAAATGTCAGAGAGTTGTCTGTAACATTACGCAACAGAAATTCCAATATAAAGCAAACTATTTCTCATACGTAAAAACTTGCCTGTCTTGAAATAAGTACTGTTAAGAAAAATCCCCATTTTTGCTTTAAAAGAACCTACTTATCTACATTGACCAACTCTTTAGAAGACGGAGTCTTTCTAGCAATGTAGTCATGTGAACCAACTT
This sequence comes from Fratercula arctica, assembly GCA_947846985.1. NCBI lineage: Eukaryota > Metazoa > Chordata > Aves > Charadriiformes > Alcidae > Fratercula > Fratercula arctica. Next base: position 17,598,998 of record CANTUZ010000005.1, read on the forward strand.
CTAGAAAAAAAGAACCTCATACAGAACATCTCTCCACTCAAACCTCTGCTTCCCTGATGCTGAAGAGCACCACTAAGCATCACGTATCACTGCTGATCCATGAGTTCATTTCTGTTCCATTGTAACAGGTACATTTATGTGATTAGTAAAACACATGAGAAGCCACATTTTGCTAACTTTTTATGTTAGCCCCATGGTTTCAGGGCTTCTGTGGACCAAGTTTACTGGGAAGACACTGTAAATGGTCGTGCTGCAAGCAACCAAAGGGATGAGGAGAGGCTGAGGGAACTGGGCATGTTTAGTTTGGAGAAGAGGAGGCTGAGGGGAGACCTCATTGCCCTCTACAACTACCTGAAAGGAGGTTGTAGGGAGGTGGCTGTTGGCCTCTTCTCCCAGGTGAATAATGACAGGACCAGAGGAAATGGTCTGAAGCTGTGGCAGGGGAGGTTCACATTAGATCTTAGAAAGAATTACTTTACTGAAAGAGTGGTCAGGCACTGGAACAGGCTGCCCAGGGAGGTGGTTGAGTCACCATCCCTAGAGGTATTTCAGAAACGTGTAGATTTGGCACTTCAGGGCATGCTCTAGCGACAGAGATTGTAGGAGTTTTTTTGTGTGTGTATGGTTGGCCTCGATGATCTCAAAGGTCCCTTCCAACCATGAAGATTCTATGATTCTATGATCTGGAAGAACGTCCTTTGTAGTCACCTTGGCTAAGGCCCAGTATATGAAGAAATAAAAAGTCAGGTGGAGGTGTTTCATCTTACATCTTTATACTGGTTGCATTTCCTTTTTATCTGCCTCTGATTTACAAATTAACACTAACTTACAGTCACTCACACCGATTTCCTTGCGTATAATACATCCCCAGTTACATCTGATTTGAATTCAACACTGCATGCTTCAAGCCTGAGGCCTAATCTGTTAAACCAGTCCTTTTCGATTTCAGGTTGGTAAACCCCAACCAGAACTGCAGGGGCTTCTTTGAATAAGCCCTGGAAACAGAGTACTTCCAAAGGGAAACATGGGTTTCTGGGTGCTGCAGGGAGTTCTGCCAGCTGGGAGGGGAGATGGGCTGTGGCAGGGACCCTGGGCTGGGGCAGGGACCCCGGCACATACCAAAGTAGGACCTGCAATGTCGGCAGCTACACCGCAACAGGCTCTGACTGGGAAGAGTGCGCTTGTCCCCTGCACTCATAAGGGGATTACTGAATAATTCAGCATCAGTTACTGCAGCAAGGCACCCAAGATCTTAGCGGGGATCAACATAACTCCTTGTTAAGCCAATATATAAGGGGTTAAGACTCATCCTTCTGGTTTTCATGCACTCTTGACAGCTTCTCATTGCTCATTGCTGCAAACCTCCTCTCTGCTCCCACTGCCAGTCAAGAAGAGGTTGTACAAGACTCCCAAAAGCTGATGACCTACTTAATTGCTTCTTGGCTGTGGCTGAAAAGCCAGGGGTAATTAGCTGAGGTCACCACAAGTACCAGAGGGTTCAGCCACATCCCTACAACACATGCAAGAGCATTCAAATGTATTTGACTCTCCAAATCAATCAAACTTGATTATTTCTGATTCCTCTGACGCATGTGGCATCATCAGCATCACTTCAGCTCTTCTGATCTGCTGCAGCTCACTGTTCCTCCTCTCCACACCTAGTTTCCAATTGATCTTTTGTCTGAGGTGGAACTCTTTACTTTTTTGTAAAAAAAAATAGTGGGAAGAGGGCTGGGCCTTGAGGTACTACTATAATTCAAATATTATGTTTACTGTTAATAATAACAAGAGCAACAAGAATAGCCATATATGTCACATCGATATTAGAAGCGCTGTGTTGACAGCTTCACTTCTGCAGAGGTAAACACTGATGTTTAAAACCATAAAAAGCAAGGGAACGTTAAGTGTATGCTGACTTAAAAGGAGCTTGCTTGAGCTGTTACAGCATTGTGGAAGACATAACAAGAAATGCTTCAGATACTATATACACACAGATTTATGCACAGCATATACTTTATCCATTTTTGCATGATGGATTTTCACACAAACCCTTTGCTGAAATTCAGAAAACCATCAAGTTTTCCATTTACTCAGATAAAACAGTTACAAAACATTAATTCTACTGAGGGTGATTTAAGCAGAGAAAGAAACTCAACGAAGTGAAAAAGCACTTTCAAATTCTAACTGTAGCAGATGTTGTTTTGGTCATTTCTAGCTGGCTGTGAAGTTAGAGTCCCAGAACTGTGGTTTCGTATGTGGTTCAAATGTTGGCTGCATTTATGCTGGGGGAAAAAAAAAAGATGCTTGCATGCAGGACCTGGCATGCATTGTTTAAAAAAAAACAAAACAAAAACCCAAACTGTGGCTGTCTTCAATTATTTTCCATTACAGCATTGTCTGCATATAATTGCTCCATGTTTTCCATTAAGGAGTGCCAAATAAATGAGTATGTTAGAGTATAGGATGTACAAATTCCACTGGTAATGCTGCTCCGTATCAGTAAATAACACGAAACACAATCTCTCTCGACCCGTATGACGTTTTCATACAATTAATCTGCGTTTTTCAAGTGTCCAACATTATTTACCGTATCTTCTATCAACAGCTGAGACTGGGGACTCAGAGAAAATCCAGGCAACGGGAAGTTAGACAGTGATTTCAAAGAGGTCTTAACTGGGGCTAAATGGTCAAATGCCTTGTAAATTGGGCTGTTGCCAGAATGTGCAGATAGGGTTTTGGGGTTTGTCTCTTGTTTTGTTTTTAAAATCTTAGAGAACAACAATCACATAAGTCTCTTCTGTGCACAAAAGTAAGGGCTTTCCACAGGTTTCCACAGATTTGAAGACCAGGCCCCACATGTCACTTTGGTTGCTCCCCAAAATCAACATTTTTATCATTGGTCTCTCTGTAAATGGTTTTGTCTGCTTCTATATACTAGCTACTTGGATCAGACTCATTAGGCTGGGGACAACAGGAGCCCCAAGGAGCTGGTGCCTAGGGATCCCCAGCAGCCCCCTGTCCGAGCAGGGCTTGGGCATCCCTTCCCAAAAGCAGAAGGCATGCGGTAGCAAAGCACGCCAGGAAGCATATCGTGCCAAACATGATGCAGGGTAATTTCTATTACGGAAGAATCCAGGAGACATTGTCATTTGCCAGCTGTTAACATCGTCCAGCACAGAGCTGAGCCTGGACTCAGCTCTGCTGCAGTGAAGTTTGGCTTTTAAATACCAATACTTATTAACACCTATAACCAGAAAATATAGTACACAGCCCAGAATAATTACACAGCAGAAGTTAATATACCTGACCTATAAAAATACACGCACGACTACTTCTGCCAAAGGGATTTCAGTAAGCAAATTGGCTAGCTTTGGCAGTTCATAAATAAGTTGTAATTACACACTGGAAACAGCATAATTACAGCTTAACTGCAACATAGCAATACCCTTCCCTTATTACTCCAACCAAACTGTCAAGATATATACATCTAGACACAATAAATCCATGATCTTTGCATTATAAAGACTGTACTACTGCATCCCTTCCTTTTTCTCATCTGTGCACTATCTCCCTCAGCAAGTGTTAGTTGTAAACCCCGACTGCACACACTTGGGTATAGCCAGCCGTGCTGCGAGATGGGAAATTTGAGCATATGCACACTTTAAAATGAAACTCAAATAACAGCAGAGGAAAAAAAAAAAGTTTCTCATGTAAAAGAAGACACAGTCACACTATTTTACACTAATGAGGGAATGATACCCAAATGCAGACTGATACTCTGTCACAGAAACATCTGCAGAAGAAGTTTTGAGAAGGTGAAGAAGTTATGATTTGCTATGGAAAAATACTCAACTGCTATCTGAGCTATTCTTAATTGAACTTGACAGAAGACGTGTGCACTGACACTACTAGGACACTGAGAAACTGAAGCTGGATCAGCTTCCTAATGGAGCAAGAGAGAAATATATCATCTGTTAAAGAGGCTGAATTTTCACTGGAATGGCTGAGCTTTTTTAAAACCTGATGTGATAGGGAACAGCAGCAATTACAACACACACTGAACAGAATACATTTTAAGTACAGCTGCTAATTCTTACATATTTTGAGGGGAAAAGAAAATAATACAAAATATACACAGAGTTTTTAACCTAGTGGTATGACCGTAGCTGAATATTTGGTTAAAAAAAGGAATTGGTTATATGTTCAGCCTGCTACCAAAATACAAGTGCTTACTCTGAAAGCAAAAAGCCATTGTGCTAACAGAGCAGACTTTTTCTCTTACAATTACAACAGCTTTCTCTGTGCTAAGGGCTTTGAGCTTCTTCAGGCAGGATAGCTGCCTTCCATGCCTTTAAGTAACTCCTAATACAATGGGGTCCTGATGCTGACTGGATCCTACTGCAAGAGTAACTACCGCTCCTGCCCTCAAAAAAAAGGAAAAAAAAGAAAAAGGCTATATATCCAAATCTATTCAATTACAAGGATCTGCTTCAAAAACACATTCCAACTGCAACATGGAACCAAATCCTATTCTCATGCCCATTTCACATACAGCTTGCATCTAGTTAGCAGCTAAAAACACATTCCTTAAATATTTTCCTTTCCAGAAAGGAGACACCTCCAGTATCAACTTTCGCTAGCCCATACTGTGGTGAAGTAGCCTTTCCCAGAGATTTTAATACTATCTCAAGTACCTTATTCTTTGAACAATCTCGTGGACTACAAAGGAAAACTGCTCGCACTGCTCAGCACCTTGGGATGCATGCAAGGATACAGTTTTAGACGGCCAACTTTGAAACAGGCCAGCTGGCCATATTTTTTTTTTGAAATGGGAATCATTAGATTCTCTCCTCACATGCATAAAACCAGAACATTTCCCATGGAACACAACAGTGAGGGCTGGTACATGGACTCAGTTGGGTGGGAACCAGAAGACCCCTTGCAGCTCTTTTGGAATATGCCACTGTTTGCCAAGTGCTTTGTAGCACTGAGTCTTTGGTGGTAGATGCTAACACTTGCACAATTGTGCCATCATTTCTTCTGAGAAAGATGTAAGAGTAAAATCCTGGTCCAACTGAAGTTAAAGGAATATTTTCATTGATGTAATTGACTTACATTTGGATCTCCCAATCTGCGCTTTGCTCATTTTCACAAAATGGGAGTAACAGAAATCACAGGTGTGGAAGCCACACGATTTTCAGAGGAGTGTGACCAGCACGTTTCACAAAACAGCAAGCAGAAATGAGTCCGACTGAAATGTAGAAGATGGTTCCACACGTGGCATTCCCTGCCATGTCTGAGCTCAAACCTGGGCTTCATAAGAGGGGACTGGAAAACAAGAAATACGGAACTCTGTAGTCTTTAGTGACCTAAAGAAGAGCAAGAATAAAAGCCCCAAGTTTCTCACAGCAGGTGAGAAATGAGGCAAGTAAAATACATGCTTCCTTTTACATCTAAGCCTACCAGTGCCTTTCCATGTCTTTTCTACATGTAGGAACGGCATGTGTAACTGGGAAGCAATCATTTTCTACAGCATGCCTTTTCAGCAGCTGTTAGGACATCTGGATAGAAATCCATCTGGTGCTTAGCGTAGCAAACACCACCATAAACTTTCAGAGATTCCCCTTCCTTTTGCACAGTTACATGAACATAAAACGGAAGCAGGGCTCTGAAGTAAGTCCTGCTTCCAGGACGGAAGGTGGGGAGCTGTGAACAGAAGGCAGCTTTCAACATGGAGGTTTGGATACTAACAGAAAAAGTCCTGATTCTTTACAGAGTCTCAGGGACAAGCCTTTGACTAGGTACTCCCTCCACTCCAGGTCCTCCCCAAAAGGAGCAGCATCTCCAAAGAACTGTAGAGAGTCTGATTTCATCTTGTCCCACCCTTTCCTGGGTATTTTTCCATTAGGGTTTTGCACAGAGCCCGCAGGATTAGGGAAGAGCCAAATCTGAGTCTGTCAAGTTGTGGTTCTGTTTTCAATGGTTATATATATTGTTCTCTGTGTTGAATTAAGACTACAATAAAAGTCCTCTCACTTGTTACTGTATTTGTGTAATGTTCAAATTAGACAGGAACAGTTATTTGAGAGAAACTAATCCAATGCATATTCAAAACCACATCAGGTTTTAATATAGAAAGTATCTACTAACACACTGCATGGTTGAGTGGCGAAATCCAACCAGATCTGTATTACTCAATGTCAAAGTCCATCAAAACTGGCCCTTCTGACTATCATCTCCCCCACTGCCCAGGGTAACAACATGAGTTCGTATAAACGCACAGTGTGAAAATCTTATAGGCAGGATGACAGCTTAACATGATTTTGCCCTTCAAATGACCAGTGGGCTGCCTTCACGTACACCATGGAAGTCCTGGCACCTGAGAGGTGAAATGTTAGGAGGTGGCTGGGCTAAGGAGGAGTTACAGATGTGTGTTACTAGAAGCTGAAACATCTGAAATCTGGAAGGAGGATCCCAATTCAGGCTCCTGTGCAGTGTCATATGAATGGATACGGGACTGAGCCGCGAAAGAGCCATGGTTAGAAGATATGTGGAGGAGTTTATAGGCTCCTTAAATTATTTTGGCCCTTGATTTTCTGTATATGTGTAGCCTGGCCTATATAATTTGGGTGGGGCCTACAGTCCCAGGTATCCGGTTGCTACAAGGGAAGCTGATAACATGGGATCTGTTAATCAGGTTTTGAGTTTGGCTACGTTAAACAACTTACTCTTTTTTAAGCCAAAAAAGATTTGCTACTTTTTTTTCAAGAGCAATGTGGATTGCCTGGTGTACTCACGCTGGATTTGCACTGCACACATGGAAGTCAGGAACGTGGTTTTGAAAAATCATCCTTCATATTTACATAATATCTATTACAACAGGTTCTGATGTTTAAATTGGTACTAAATCATCTTTCATTAAAGAGCTGTTCACTGCTGGCAGTAAAGATGAGAAATACTAATCGCAACCGAAAGTTAAAGATGACATGGGAAAAGTCCATTAAGTTTAAAACTGGAACTGAACTGTAAAAATTAGGACCATTTATGAACTGGAGCTTTGGTTCAACCATTCAGAAGATGGACAGAGACTGGGGGCTGTCCGCATTGGCAGTTATGTGTTGAGGACTTCTGGGGACTGGTGCCATTGTAAAGTTGGATCAGAACTTCAGTACGTTACTGACAGATACATATTCAGGAAACTGAATAAACAGTAACATCTCCAACCTGAACAAGCCTTTTGGCACATCGACACCAGCACGGTTTTGTTTTTAGAAGGAGACAATTAAAACAAGTGGTGCCTAGGACTACATTCTGCCCTGAAGCTCCGACTGAATTAATTTCTCGTGTTACGTAGTTTATCAGGATCTTACCCATGGAACAGTTTGCTCAATTAACAGCTCAAAAGGAACAGATTGCATTAAAATGTTGCTGGTCAGGGGAAAATTAACTCCAAAGTATTACACTCCCGAGCCCAAATCCTACACTTAGGTTACTGTGGATTTACGCCAGTGTAAATGAGAGAAGAATTTGGCCCCTGACCTTCTCCAAGCAGGTCATTATGTTGAAATAGTAACTGATCTTAGAAAAACATTTTTGCTGCGAGGTATTTATTTCTGTATAAAGGTTTATGGAACATCATATTCTTTGCCCTTTAAGACTGATACTGACATATGTAAACACCACTGGGCTTGGTGTGCCATAGCTTAATCCAGCCTCTCTAAATCTGGCTAAAACAATGGAAATATCTTCTGAAACCATTGTGGGTTATATCCAATATAGTTAAAAACATCTGACTGCAACCGCAAATATGCTGGTATTTGGTTGTGCTATAAAAACATTTTTATGTCAAATACAACTGGGACTAATACAGTAAACTACAAGTACAGTTAACCCTTAGAATGAACCGCATTTAGATGCTTGAAGGTTAAGGTAGTCTGCACTGGGTGCATTTTCTTATGAAGAGCATAAAACGAATGTAGGGTATAAAAAGTAATTACTAGTACTAACAGAGTAATTGATATTTAAATAGCACCTTCCACACTATACTATAAACGCACCAGCAATGTTATAAAGCCCTGTAGGTACTAGCTATGGACCCGATCACATGCTGCATGCTTGAAGAAAATCCCCAGGAGTTCCCAAATGCTGCTTCTGTTCAGTGAATAAACTTGTGCCCCCTTTCCCCTCCACACCTACGGGTACTCATGTACATACACACAGAAGGACAGTCTGAACTCTCACCAAAACGTGGTGTTCACAGAGGGCTAACTGATGCTTAGGAAAGCACAAATGAGGAGAGAAAGGGAAAGCAGCGTTAGGTGGGGTCGTGAGGAGAGCGTTTAGCTGGCAGAGTGGTATTACACAAAAAGGCAGGTAGGATGCCGGGGGCTCTGGGTTACAACTAAACAAAAAATTTGATTTAAATAGAAGTTACTGAGAAACTTTGTTGAGAAAAATGTTTTCCAAGTAAGAGGTGTTCTGGCACGAGGCGAGGGATAGCGCTGAGCACAATGCAGCATCTCGGTTTGCTGCTCTGCAGTCCAAGGCCCCCGGCAGCGCTGTGCTGGGCACTGGCTCAGTCAGAGCATCTCTTGCCACAGTTCAGTCCACCATCTCCTGTTCAATACCCAAATAATGGAAACGTATGTGGTGTACAAACACTTGAACGTATATTTTTAGATAAAACTGGTATCTGAAAGTTGAACTCACATAAATACATCATCTACAATAATATGTTAAGACATATTCCGGAGCCCATCTACCATTACCTAAATGGACTCAAGCACTGCAAGTCCTACATATCATCAAAAGCCCTTTTGGACAGAGGTTGCTGAAAAGTCTTGCTGTGGTGATACAAGAAGATACTACCCCTAATTGTCCCTTCTAGGTGAAGTTGTTGGTCTTACAGCAAAGTAGGTAGGAGGGAGCACTGCGCCATTCCAGGGACGCTCCCCGGCCAGTACAGCCATCGCGGCTCAAAGCCCTCATCTCTCTGCAGTGCAGGTACTCAAACACTCGATAAAGCAGGGCTTGTGCCCTTGCACCACAGCAACGCTTTGGAAATCTACATTTGTTCTGTATAACAAGATATTTATTATGTATAAAATGTTTGTTTCATTCTTTCTGCCATTCCTAATTTATTCTCTGTACAGCATTTGGGGAGCGAATGGATGTTTTCACCTCATCTCTTCCCTGAGTGGTAACAGCTAATTCAGAGCAAGCCTTGTATATAGCAAGAATGTTTCAATCCACATTCATTGCTCTGTATTTATTTACACTGAATTTCATCTGCCAGTCACTCAGTATCATGCAACTCCACACAATTAGTTTTAATTGCCATTAGCTGGAATAATCTTGGATCGCTAGCAAACGCTGTCAGCTCACCATTGTGCAGATCATTTATGAATACATGGAACAGCTCAAGCTCCAGGCCACATCCCGATGGGAATACACCGCTATCTCTCTAGCCATTTACTTGCAGGCATTGCTTCCCACCTTTCAAATCTGTGGGTCATCTATGAAACTGTTCTGAGACAATTTAAGGGTATTTTAGCAGGGATCATGTCAAACCCCTCTAGCAATCCATACACAGCATTTCAAACAGGTCACTCTTGCCCATGTGAGTGGTGGCTCCTGCATGTGCTCTTACACTATTCCCTGGCTGGGAAGTCATTAAAATATTGTTTCCTACTATAATATAAATGTCAGCTTTACACTTCTAAAATAAATAAGCAGAGCCGTTATGGACTTCAGCAGTAGTCATTTTACAGTTATATGTAGAAACAGAGCAAATAAGATAACGTTCTCCAGCTGCCTGCAAATCCAAACCTGCCCAAGTTTCCTTGACCTTCACTACTAAGTCATCAGTTACTTATTTCAATTAACTTACAAATATTAGTGCCATCTGGTTTTGTATCAGGAAGCAGCCAGTGGTTTCTATTTGCACATTCACTACAAACTTCTTCATCTCCACAGTCTAACTACTTGCATAATGTTAATAAGATAATATATATGGCTGAAGACGCTGAGTACCCCGACATCAGTTCATCAAAGCAGGTACACAAGCACGTTCCTCACTTCCATCCCTGTCCAGCCACACACCGAGTCTCGCTGACCTTCTCACTTGTCTCTGCCTGTGAAGAAGGTGAACAACACCCAAACCTGGACCTGATCCTACTCCACTCAAGCCAAGGGCAGTTTTCCCAGCAATGCTATAGAAGTACAAATGTAGTACTACGAAAGCTGTCAGCTGTTGAGCTAAAGCTCTCAGCACCTTCCAGAGTCGAGTCAACATCTCCCTCGCAGTTACACGGTGAACCTGTATGCTAATAACTCAAATTGCTATATCTGAAAACATTACTAGGAAAGACAATTAATTGTTACTGAGTTTAGCTCAGCCATTCAGCCTTTTCCATCCGTAACATTGGATGCAATCAGATGATGAGTACTGAGCTCCTGTCTTAGATCGATGGTCGATATCCACCACAGCAAGAATACAAATAACATCCCTTAACGCACTTCATCATTAGGCATCCTTTTTAAATGAGCTGGCAGCGTTGTTAAATGCTGATATTTGAATTGCAGGTTGGTTGATCCTTATTTTTCAGGTGGATATATCTGAACAGACCCAAATATCGAAGGTTCTGTTATCAATTCACACCATGGTTTATTGATAGCTTCAACTGCATTTTGTTAGTCAAGAATATGAGTCTCTGGTTTAATATGCAACACAGAAGAACCAAAGTTATCCTCTACAAAATGAACAACAAAGTTTTAGTAGCTTGTCACAGATGCATTTGCATTTGCTTCATGTTTTGAGTATTTAAACTCATATTTATATATTCTGGTATAGAAAAGCTTTGTGAACTAGGTAAGAAAGCATTACGTGTCTTTTACTCTTTGGTATCAATGAAACAGAAAAGTGGGGTTAATTGTGTAATTCTTCCGATCTTCATAATTGAGACCATCCTGTTTGTACTGTATCTCATATGTAACTGATGAAAGCAAATGAGCAGGGGATGAATTTATTCGATTTTCAGAGCTGTAAGAGCAGCTGGTCAGCAGGCTTAGTCCAGTCCTCTCTAGTAAAAGTAGTTCAGGACCGGTGAGATTTGGATCTTTTATTAGAAGAGGTTTGGGAGGAAATCCAAATTATTATTCAAAACCACACAGCTGGAGGGCAGGAAAAGTGGGGAGCAACCATGAAGCATTAATATGTACTTGCTACTCTAATTAGTCTGCCAATGAGAGACGAGTGGGATACGTTGTGTCTATTACCCTCTACCTACATATAATTTAGTAGGGTATTTATATATACCCTACTATACCTATGTTTAGTTTAACTTGTTTCTTTTAAGCAAGGGTCAAATTATACCAAAATAAAAATCCTGCCAAGTTCTGTTGAGCCATCCATCCCCTTCCTGCTTCCCTTCCTTCCCTCGAATGGATGCTGCCAGCACAGGAGTGCTGAGCAACAGCTGAGAGATGGGCAAAGAAAGCACAAAACAATCTTAGTGTAGCAGCAGACAAACAGTCAGACACAGGAGTGACCCCCCCAGATAAATCCCCTTCTGGCTCCCGTAGAAGAAATTAGAAAGAAGAGTTAGCACAGATGAGTTCATGTATACGGAGGACAACACCACGTATGTCTCTAGGAAAGGAAAAAGCATAGCAAATAGCCCTTTCTGCGTTCACCTGATTGCCAAACCTCTTAGCTGCGTGGGAGCACCTCCAGTTTTACCCCAGGCAGAGGGTAGGAAGCCCACGGTCTTCTGCTGGGCCTGGAGAGAACTTAAAAGCAGACTGCAATTTTCCAAGCCGAAGGTAACTTGTCCTGTGTTATCTCTAGGCTGCCTGCTTGGAGAACATGTACAGAAAATAAACTGCACAGTGGAGGAATACTTTTCATGCCTTCCATACTGGAGCACACAAAGACTCCAAAGATTTTATTAATTCAGTTCATCCGCACTCTCAAACCTTTAGGCAGTAGGGAGTAAGCTATTTATCTTTTGGTTTCTTGTAAGGAATTCACACTAGACTCGCTGCTAAATCATTTTCCCTGTACTACTAGTACAGGAAATTAACTATAAATGAACTATGAAAACAAATCATTCTGCTACAATTTTCCACTGATATTACTTTACAGTTTTAGTACATTTAGGAAAAGCAATATAGATTCAAAAAAAAGAGTTACAACTTATTTATACACTGATCCTTAAATTATGCTCTTTCCTCTTGTTTTAACAGGCCCTACTTATAAGATATTTCTTGCTTATTCTGCTGTGCAATACTGAAGTTGGAAGCATCCTTATGACTAGGGCATCATAGCATGGTTTCAGAGTTAATGCTGAAGATGATTTCACTTTGAGACCACTATTTACTGAAATGTGTGTGGGAGGAGATAAAAGTCAGTTCCTTGTATTCTTTACTATAAAGCAAACAGCTTCTGACTGTTTATATAAATGGCGATATTGAGATATTCTGCGTTTTTTCAGCAGTTAGTGATTTTTTCGTAATTTCCTCCCTCCGCAAACACTAGTGCATTTCTTTAGAAAGATTAAACACCAAGGATTTATGCCTTCATTAAGGTCTATGTTTTTCACCTGTTTGAAGAAATAAGAGATGGCGTACTCTAAATATGGAATATGCAATTTGCTCTGAAAATATTTTTTAAGCAACACACAGGGGTAATTGTGGAGAAGTTCTACAGTTCTGGGGGGGAGGTCTACTCCATACTGTTTGAAACTCCCTTGATAAAGACTCCCACCAACAGATTGACAAACTATTTAACATAGAATATCTGCTGAGAGATATTTATTGAAATTTAATGTTAAACTACGTGTATGCTACAAGTTGGGACAAAGAAACCAGAAACGACAATGCCCCGATCTGAACACAAACAACAAAATATAAATTCTGCCCCACTGTAATGCAGCCATTTCAGGAAATATAGAGTATTTAGCTTACACATTTGTGCATTCGCATCAGGACTGTGTGCTCTGAAGCACTAAGTGCTGGCTGGAGTGAAAGCAGTGGGCAGCAAAGTGAGTGCCTTTGAGTTGATGGCAAGGGTACGGCTCCCGTGCTGCAGAAAACAGGCAATAAACATCTTGTTGTCCGCACTTGACAGCAGATGAGCCACGTGGAAATGAGGCTTTCCACCACTTCACATTGCAGACTGGGACTGGTGGCTACAGTCGCGCCCATCCATTTCAATGCAGTTTACCATTTAAATAGGCAGGGTGAAATTCTGCAGTGAGGATTCGGAGTGGAAGTCTTTACAGGGGCGAGCGGGAGCAAAACGTGCCCCTGTTTTTTTCTAGCAGTACGGTGGTAGCTGTTAGAACTGGTGGAGAAACCAATTGTTTTAAATGAAAAAAAAAAAAGTAAATCTGCAAATTGAAATCTGCAATTGAAAAAGAGGTTTTCTGTGAGAAATCCTGAGGCAGATATTTTTTGAGTGAAATCCTGACTCCGCTGAGCTCAGCGGAAAACCCTCACTTCCTTCACTAAAGGCACCATTTCACGTTTTGTTGGAATTTCTTTCAAATTAACATTTCCCTGCAGATAATGTTTAAAATAACTTTTTTTTTTTTTTTCTCCTCCCCCCCAGCAGGAATTGCTTTTTTGCCAGAAGCATTTTGGTCAGACCTACAAAGGAGCTGTAGACAGAAGCCATCAACAGATGTCCTCTTCGGGACCCTGCTGTGAGTTGGAAGAGGTTGCTACTCTCAACTGCTCAGCACCATTCCCTGCTCTCCTCATTAGGGATCACCCCCACTGATGTGCTCATTGAACAGTTTGTATGAACACTTCCTACAAGGCCCAGCTTCAGGCTGAGCCAGTTGTCTTGGTGCAGACCAGCGACGAGCAAAACAAATGGAGTCGATTTTGCTTAAAACAAATGAGGGAGCTCCTACACAACTCGCTGTGTGAGTAGATGGAGAGGGCAGCAGCTTCTGACAGGGGAAAAGCAGTGAGTAGCTAAAGGTGGTAACTTCTGGTGACATGGCTGGACTTGGAGAAGACTGACCACGGAAACTAGCAGTCCCTCCAGTATGTAATGCGCATAGAGTTTGACTCCAGGAGGAACCTGGCTCCAAGGCATTCAACCAAAAGAGCGTTTGTCCCAAATGACATAGAAAGCTACTAAGGAATAACAGAAAACAGCTACCCAACTTTCAGTTCAATAAGAATTAGAAGTAGACTAAATGACGGTGTAACTTCCCACCAGAATACACATTGTTGTAGATTCCTGAACATCAGCATCCCTCAACTACTTTGCAGCTCTAGAGTGTATTTTGGCCCTTGAAATCTGCCCCATGTAAACCCTGTGCTGGAACCCAACTGCCCCCGCCAGACCAGCAAATAAGCAAACCTCCATGGCCACGCATTCCTTTCAGGAATCCAGAAACATTCATAGGGCTTCTCACGTCTTCCTAACCACAACAAATAGTTAGTCAAGTTACCTTTGTTAAGCAAACCAATTTTCATTGCTTTCATTCAAACGGCCTTAAAATAGAATTCTTGCCCGCTTTATTTTGTCAGATGTAAAGAAAACTGAGAAACTGTAACCATTGTTCTTAAAAGAGCTTATTAGTGAAACAAAGACCTTTTTTTTCCAGTGAGTGCTGTTTGTGCAGTTACTTCATGACATTTATTTGGATTCAGTCCCAGGGGAAAAAGGCCAAATTCAGTTTCAGCATTTGCCTACTACAGCATAAACACAGTCATTAGTTAACAGATCTTTTTTGGCGGTCTTTATGTAGTCTCCAACATCAAAGCACGTGATATTCATGAAATAATCAAAGCAACATATGTACTCTGAAGCACTGTACGTACATTATTTTTCAGTAGCCTAGCAATCCTCAGAAATTTGAAGAGGTTCTGCTAGGCCTTGAGCCAAAGCCCTTGGAAGTCGATGGAAATTTTTTTTTTTTTTTCCTTTGACTTCAATGGATGCCGAGTCTGGCCCTCGGATAATCACTGCCATGTTAATGGCAAACTACTTTCCATTTTTGTATTAATTTCCTGCCTGAGGAAGATACAGGGCTGAAAGCACTGGAGAATGAAATCACTTGCCCCGTTTACAGGCAGGGCAGAGAAAGCCTGGGTAACGGCAGTCAAATCCTCCCTTAGGGCTTCACTGATTCATCCTAACCACGGGATGGAAAAACGAACTGGACTCTGTTCCTTTGCCACAGCTTTTCCCCTTATTAAGGACACCGTTAGCAGTACAAATAACTGCAAACCATCACGGTGCTTTTTGTGCTGTGTCCACTAGAATTGGGAACAAGGCCAGTTTCTTTTCTCCTCTAACACCAAGCTGCTGGTGGTCATTCCTCCTCTAGGTGCAAATTCTTAGGGAGATCCTAGCTATCTCACACCTGATTTTGCCTCCCATTTTTCTACATCCTGCCATGGCTCTGGCACTGCCTGTACTTCTAGCTCCTGTGTAATATCACAGCTCCTTTCCAGGTGCTTCAAAGCCAAAAAACCCACCAAGCCCACAGTGAAAAAACTACAAAGTAATGCATTTGTCAATCCCTCCCAACAAGAACGAGTGACATTATTTGACATGAGTCAGGCAGGGGAATAAATTGTCCCTGCTATTAGCATCAGAGGGTGCATCTGTCCCGCTGTTTTTGCTCTGCATCTGCTCTGGGGCACTGCTGAGAAGGTCTGGTTTTTGGACAATGCAGAAGCATATCTATATAATCTGGGTATATTTCCCTTTACTGAGATCCTGAAGTATCAAAATCCTTTTCAACTATTTAGCAACAACAAAAAAAATCCAAACAAGGCAGTCAAGTCCTCCCTTAGGGCTTCACTGATTCATCCTAACCATGGGATGGAAGAATGTGGAGCAGGAGGTCCTGCTTTAATAACCATTAACTAGTCTTGAGCCCAAGAAAATTGCTAAGACAGCAGAAAAATTGCAGATGTGAAAATTAGATGATAATGGGTGGTAGAAGGATTTAGGAGGGACGTTTGCAAAGGCACCAGTATGATGGACCTCTCTTAATACCACTGTGGTACATGAAGAAAGATGATTTTTATATTGCCAGGAGTCTAGCTGAGAAGACCGAATGCACATTCAATCAGAAAAAAACCTACATGCTAGCACTGAGACTTGCTAAGTGATAGCAGCCTTTAGGCTCAAGATTTGAGAAGTAAATTCCGTTTTGCAATACTAGAAAAGAAAGCTAATGCTTTTAATTTAAAAAAAAACACAAACACCAAAACCCCAGACACACACACGGGGAGCCACACACACTCACTTTAACCTGGAATAGGAAGGGGGGCTGGTAAAGATTTTATTTTCAACTGCTGGCCAGTCGCTTCTGCTGTTTGAGAAGGAGCTTTGCTTTTGCTCTCTCGCCGTGTCTGTCCTGCCTGGTTCAACACTGCAACAGGGGCTGCTCCTTCCCTGTGTGTGCACATCAGCCCAACACAACCAAGCCCGGATCTTGGCTGTAGCCCTTCCTCCGCTGCAGCGGTACAACCAATAAACAGGGTGATGATTAAGCAAAGTATGGAAAACAAGACTAATATTTAATAAGGCTCTCAAATTCACTGTCTGAAATGATTGTGAATACCTGATTTGTGTATTTGATTTGATTAGATGAAATCTATTCTAATGAAAGAAATTTGCAATGTTTACTGGTGAAGAAGCGCAGTAGACAAGATTTGCTGAAGTTGAAAGAGGTGGCGGAGTTGGCTTGGGAGGGACGCGTACCCGTCTGGAGAGTGAAACCTAAAACTAAACCCCCATAAAGGACCAGTCATAAGCGGTTTATTGTTAGCTGAGTGAAAACAGAGTTCTAAAAAAGAGAACGAGAGAGCGGGAGAGTGAGCGCATGGGCAAAGGACTGGCAACAAGGTTTGAATTTTACAAGAAGCAACTGATGGAACATAAAGACGGTATTCAAAAACATATAAAATCCATGAAGGTCAAACAGCAAATCATAATCATTTTTAAAATAAAATAACTTTGAGATGTACTTGAAGGTTGAAAATAAAATGAATTTAGTGGAACTATTAAAGACAAGATCCAAATCCCAATGAAGTTGGTGGAAAGACAATCACTGACTCCTACAGAGTTGGATCGGGACCAAAGAGAACAACAAAGAAATTTCCAATGACTGAAAAAGCATCAAGAAAATCTCAGTGGTTTCTTCACATCTGTGTTTGATAAGAAAGAACACTGGCAATGTTCATGAAGGATGTGTTTGTGGGTACTAATGAGGACAAAGTAAAGGAATCTGTGAAGTACCCAAGTACAGGAACAAAATAAACACAGATAATAAGTAGTAATGGATTACACCCAGAGATGAAACACAGCATTTTGTGAGTGCACACTGTAATATTTCCTCTGCTCTGTTGAGGAGAGTCCTAGAAATAGATACTATATAGTGTTTCTGAGCACACTGTGCACCTAATAATTAAATGTCTGTAGCTAAAAATCAAATAGAAGGCTAATATTTTTAAATATTTTGTGTTTTTAAAAGAGTAATATATATTTTTGGCTAGAAATTAGTAAATGAAATCAACATTTTTAGCTACTACTTTCAGAAATACTTCCTTCACAAAAAACAAGCCATGACATGATTTGTGATGAAACAGGAAGGATTTGGACTAAAGATCTGGACTCTCAGTTGTTTCTGGTGACTTTTTTTTTTTTTTTTTTCCTAAAAAATAAATCATATCAACAGTATGCAAGCTAAAACATTTCCGAATACGAAATACCATGTGTGATATGGGCATAGACCACACTCACTACATTTAAATATGTCACTATCAGAAGGAGGTCAGGCGTGTCTGAACAAAATTCTCTGTATCTTTGTGTACGGACATGCCCACTGGCAATCCACGGTTCTTTGTCTCAACACATCTTTAGGAATCGCAGTGAATCGGAGAAGTACGATTTCCTAGGCTAGCACCTTAATCACCCGTTCCTGCACGCTACGCTGTTCCTTTGCTCCTGCAGCGCTGTCACAGCTGAATGCAAAAGTCTGGACTGGTGAATACTGCGGGTTAATTGCAATTGCTGAAGGTGCTTTGTACTGTACTTCCCTGTTAATCGTCCTTTACCCGCTACGCCTGTTCCAGCTGAAGAAATTGGTAAGACGGGACAGACCCCAGCAAAGCACGCATGTGCAGTGTAGTGGAAGAAATAAAGTGGTATTTGCAAAGTCAGATGCTAATGCTGTTTAAGAGAAAACCATCAAGACGTCATTCCTTTGGGTAAAACAGAAAAGAACAGACCATTCAGAGACATAAACATCAGTGCTACTCCATGAGCCCAAACCGACTCCAATTCTTCCATCAGTCAGTCCCTGTGAAACTGCTATAATCTCATGACCCAGCTGTGAACTGTTCCCTTCAAAAGCAATTCCTCTGGGCATTGGGCTTCTGATTATCCAAGAGAGCCAGATGCAAACAGAAGACCTACACCACATATTTTAGGTGCTATTGAAATGCAAATATATATAAGGTATATTCCTGCTACTTCTCCTGGAGACACATATTTCAAGTTGTTTCATTTGCAATGCAAATTTATTATGGGAAAATATTGTGCTCTAAAGTCACAAAGAGGTAGCATACTCTTAAAGGCCTACAGACATTATCCTGATTTCTGCCTTCCAAGAACCAGGAAGACAGTAGACCTCTGTGGTTTCATAGGTAGGATTGCAAAAAAAACCTGCGGTACAAGCTCCTACACTTCAGTCTCGGCTGCTTTAAATGCCCAAAAAGATGCAGCCTCTGGCTCTCCATCGTTTCCTCTGGGGGACGAGTTCTACTATGTCAGAGCTTTTCTCCCTGTTCTGTAATACATAGCCCCTACTGATATTTAATGATATAAACCACAACAGATGGCTGGCAGAGCACTCTGCTAAACTAATAGCAACTCTTTTAGGCATTTAGAAGCTTGAAAAATCTTGGAAGAATGCTCGAGTATGCATTGTAACTAACATAAAAGGGAGCCACCAAGATAACATTATAGATATTTTTGTCCTACGTGAAATGTAGGACCTGTCACTGTTAACAATAAACCAAGAAAGATTTTATTAATAAACTGAAAGAGAGTCAAGGAAAAACCTTCCCTATACATAAACTGAGTGTTCTTTTGGAAGCAGTAACATTTTGGCCTGCTTTCACAAAAGAACGTTTTGTATATGCTGCTCTTTCAAGGAAAGGCAAAGTAGCAGGTGATGGTGTTTCATGGTGTTACAAATCCTGGCTGCAAATTCCTGAGGAACATCCCAGTTTGGGATCCTAGCAGGGAGCACCAGCCCAGTGTCCATTCCCGACTAGCCGACTGTGCGGACTTGGCGGGCACCAGGTACAGGTGTGGAGCTGGATACCTGAATGAATGAAGAGGCACATCACTAAATCTGACCTTAAAATAAAAGCCTCCACAACATTTGCTCTATCAAAGCAAAGCGAAGTTCAATGTCTCCAAAATCCTTCTCTTGAACTCTAACAAGTAACTTCTAAAACATACGGAGGTGTTCCACTCCCACCGATTTCAGCAGCGTGTAGGTACCTAAATACCTCTTAGTACCTGTCCGACAAGAACAAGAGCTACTTGTCTGAATAATATAAAATCTGAATCAAGAGCCACTTTTGCCTCTTTGTCCTCCCAGACCATCCAAAACCCGGACATTCTACTTTCTTTAGACCAGAGCTACCAAAAATCAAGTATAGTGTTTTAAAATCCTTTCCCTTTTGCTCCTCACGTTTCACTGGCTGTGAAAGAGGACAGTGATGTATTATGTGCCTTGGCTAACGATGCTCCAGCCTGGGCTGCTGCACAGCCCGGCCAACAACCCGTCACTGCGCCACCCCGGCTCAAGCCGTTTTATGAAATGCTACTGTATTTTCTTACACGGAAAACAAACAATGCCCCCGAGCTGTGCCCCGCTCCCCAGCAGCGATGCTGGGGAAACCAATAACGCCAAAGCTCAGGCTACAGGAACACGAGGTTGAGTTTTTGTCATAACTTTCATAGTGTAAGGGGGTCTGGAGAGCTGCTGATTTCTGAGAAAAAGTGCATTAAATAGACTTTTATAGCCTGAAGGGTGGGGGGACAACAACTTCTGTGAGATTTTAATGAACAGACATTAAGGCTCAGACTATAAATAAGTCACTTGGAGAAGTGGTATGTACACACGCTCGTGTAACATTCCTGTTGATTTTATTTCCTGCGATTACGGCCCCTGGGTGGAATGAGAGCTCCCAGTTACGGGGCAGGGGCTGGCTTGGCCGAGCACCCTCCCCAAGGTGGGAGCTCTCCTCCACGCAGGCTCAGCACGCAGAAAGGGGTGGGCTGAACTCAAGCAAACAGAAGTTTAAAAAAATAAACACTTCAATATTTCAGTACTTTCAAAACTTCACAAGGTTTATGGAAGGGAATATGAAATGCTCGTCTATATTTAGGTCACTTATGTAGGGCTGCATTTACTTTGTAAATCTACCACCTCTCTTTTCTTCTCCACTCCTCTCCATTCAAGCCAGGTGCCTTTCATTTTTCCTTTCTATACTTAAAAGCACTGGTTTGGTGTCCGACAAAGTCTTCTGGCACTCCATCCTCCCTTAAACTTTTGGTAGGGAAGCTGGAAGGATTTGCAGGTAAAGACTGAGAAAGTTCCTCCCTATATAAAAATTCCCTTTTAAATTCAAAATTTCAGAAAAGTAGCAAAACTTGTTATACAAGTTCCCAGGTTCACACCAGGGGCTGGAGGACCACTTGGTCTGGGCCTTCTCCTTGGAGCCTTTTCTCTCCCAAGCTGGGCTGGAAGCACATTCATTAAATAAGTGGGTAAAGTTGGTGTATCTTTATACTGTGATGGGTTTTCCCTCCATTTTAGTGTTTGCTGAACTAGAAACTGTAGGTCACGGAGAAATACCCAAATCAAATAGCAAAATGCATTGGCAAGGGAATGCAGAAATGACCATACCAGGGGAAAAAGGTGCAGCTTTAATATATTTATCAGTTGGTTTTATGATTTTTCTTTTTCCTGGGAACACCAAAGCATGGATAAAACATGAAGGCAGAGATTTGAAAGAGAAACAGTGATGGACCAGTGAATACATGGTTAGTACTTAATATAAAGTACTTTTTGTAGTGCTCATCCAAAATACGCCTGAATTTTCATGTGTTCAGCTCTGAGATCTATTTTTGGTAGGTGAATTAAAGAGGAATTTCGCCAGTGACGTCCAATTGACTGGGGCCTCACCACGGCTTTCTTATGCATTATTAAAGTCCAACTTTCTAAAGCATGGTTCCTTGCGCATTAGAAAATCCATGTAGCCTAAAGCAGTTTACTTGTACTGCCACTGTATTCATTTTTGCCATTGCCTTCTAACACTTAACCTGTTTAGTTAAAAATTTGCGGAGAACACATACTGAGTATCTCTGACTTTTCCTAGAGCTCTGACTGCTGGGTCTTCAGAGAAGTCTAAAACCAGCCTGGACTCGATGAGAGTTACACACCATCTGGGAAGCTTCTTTTTGCCTTGCTATTGCCAAATGTAGGTACCGTGCTACAAAATATTTAGTCTCTTTCATTTTTATGTTCTCAGTAAACACTAACAGATGTCAGCACCCATCTACTCTTAATCTAAAAATAAAACTCATTCACACATACAAACACAATCTTTGCTATTGCCATGACGTAAAACGGCCTTGCCTTCAAAAGCTCTGAACTGCTGATGAATGTAGCGGCATAGTTTTAAAGCTAGCTTAAAAAGAACGAACAGCAGCAAGTATTCAGCTTTTTTTTTTTGGTAGCTTTTCCCACTTTGCAGATCAGAAAGTGCTTTAAAAAGCAAGGAAAGTATCATTATCTTGGTTGCACAGACAGGCAAACAGAAACAAAGGAGAGTAACCCCCCAAAGCCAGCGCTGGAACACAACCACATGGATGTCGCCCACTCTGATACCCAGATCAAACAAGCCTCAGGGTGGTAAGGTGGCACCTCAGCCACGTTTGCCTAGGACTTTGGTGGCTGTGCATCTTCTGTGAAAACCTATATGGACTATTCACAATCACAAGTTAACGACAGGACTAACTCCCCTTGTTCCTACTGATTTCAGTAGAAGATGAAGACCCTCCAAGCCATGCTCAGCACACTGTACAGCAGGGCTTTTCTTTAGGAAGAGAAAACAGGGATCCTAAAAGTACAGAATAATGTATGTTATTTTTCCATTTTAAACAAGAAGGTGATCCGAGTCAAGCTAGGATATCAGTGAACAAAAGTAACTTTCTTCAGTAACATGCAAGAATCACTCAGGTAAACTAAAAATCTTTCACAACGAAAAGATGATTCTGATGAGGGGCGTTGTGAGCTGAAGGATCCTCACTGGAGCAAACTCAGCATCATTACCTGATGCTAGATTTAGCCGAAACACCATCTCTCCATGCGGTTGGTAGGACTAGCCTTGGTTTCTTGAGTGGTTGCTTTGATGTCACTAATTTTGCACTATATTTAAGAATTCAGAATAAAACAGTGGCCAGTTTGGCTCTTTGATGAGCTGTTATTCATAAGCAAATGGGGAGGTCACTGTGAGGACACGCTGGGTGTAGCTGAGGTTAAGCACAGCAAAACAACTGTTCTGGTTTCTAATATGAGCAACACAGCAATTACTTCTCCCTGACCAATCTGGAAACCAAACAGAAGAGTTCACCTTCTCCTTTTATTGACCAGACAAGTTAAGTCACACATTTTACTTACCCTATCATCACCACGTAATTGCCTACAAATCTTAAAAATTAGCCTGATACTCTGACAGACTTAGTATGGAAATGGTAACAAAAACACATTATAGAGTTGCTGTCTTCATCCAAACTAAACAAAATATAACCTCACTTTAGGGCCTTCATTTTTCCTGAATGCTAATGCAAAATTCCCTTTCAAATCATTATACTTTTACTCAATTGACTGCTATATCCTTTAAGTACAGGATAAGCAGGAACAACCCAGGAGGCAGGTGACTCTCAGCTCAGAACCCGATCTTGGCACTGGTGACTGTAAGCTGCAGATAGGAAGGATGCCAAAGAAACTACTTATTCCAGAGCCCTGAAAAATCACATTTGCTCAGGAAAGTAAGAGTGTGAAAACAAGGGACTAGGGTGGAGGACAAAAAGGACAGAACCAAAAGAACCAAAGCATACCGTTGGGTGAGAAGAGCACAACAACCCCTGTTCACTTTCTAATTCATTTAGTGGCATCTGGTTCAGTCAACCCATACTGTCTCTGGTCTTTACCCCTGCTGAGATGATAAATACTGAGCCCATTACTGTGGATGGTTTTACAAATGCATTGCCCACATACATATGCCAGCTCTCAGACATACATATAGTTTTTGGCCCACTTTGCAACACTTGCTGCGAAATGCAGAAAAGGTGTCTTTTTAACTCAGTTTCTAGCATACACGTTACTTCTCTACTCTTGAAGTAACAATGTTGACTATCAAGGTATACAACTCTGCAGTCTTAAGCCAGGAGCTTCAAAAGGACCCAGCAATATTGAAGGATCTCTTCTCAAGTTACTCTTCCCTTGTAAAGCAGGTTGACATAGATTCTAGCATTCCTACTTATTAGTCGCTTCAAGTTCAGGCTCTTGCTACAACCAACATCATGCCAGAAAGCAAGCAGCAGAATGACCTGATGTGCCACTCAGGCTCCATGATAGTCACTGGGACAAATATGACCCCTTCAAACTGCAGTTATCAGTTTGCTGAGGCCCACCTGAACAAGCAGAGCTTTCTCTTCTGCAACCTGCCCAGGGCTGCCCAATGTGGATATGTGCCAGAGGCTTTCTGCCCAATGTTAGGGGAGGTTGAATTTTGTGGAGGCCAGTGCTTCATTTTGAACCTAGAGGTAGCACTTCCTATGTAAAATGGAGATACCCGTCACAGCCCGTGAGATGGTGCTCAGACTCCTGTCCTTCCTACACGCTCCCACATTCAGTGGCCATTGAGAAGCTAAGCTCCTTGACTTCTTTGAAAATCCAAGCCATAATGCACAGGAACGACATTTATTGCCTTTCTATTTCTGACCTGACATATTTTCTGCCATTATATGACTTGCTTCCAGCCTAACAGTACCTGTGTGAAAATCCCATCTACCCCAGAGCTCACACACTGTATGCGAATGGATATCGTCCAAAGATCTCTGCATAAAATGCACCCTCTGCAGCGCGTCTTACTGGTAAAAAATGTTAAATGTTTTACCATCTGACCAACTGCTGATGGGCATATTTTGTTTTTTCCTGGCATTAAGTGAATTTAAGTGTTCCAGGCACAGAATCAACATTTTGGTAATTTTCTTATACTTTGGCTTTCCCAAGGGTAAAGGCAGAAGAACACAGAAACCATTCCATGGGCAGGGTCACTCCAGATTCATTTCTGAATCAATTGGTAGGTTCAATTGGTATTAACGCAACCAAAAAACCCAGGAAATCTTTTCATATTGGTATTGCAATACGTGCTTTTCTTTTTTGTAATGTTATTTTCATCCTGTATCAGACAAAAATTTACTGCGAATCTGAAATACTGAAAATATTTTCAGAGCATGTGATTAAACAGAAAAAACCCAAACAGAAAATAAAATCCACCCAAAGGTAAATAATACAGCATTCCTCGCGCCAAGAAGTGAAAGCCCCATTTACCTAGGCATGCAGAACTGAAGCTTTACAAACTAAGGGAATGTCTGCATCTTTTAATGCCTGTCTTATAAACATCCTTTTCTAATACTGGCAAAACACAAAACAGACCCCAACCTTTAAATTAACTTGTCAGCATTTGTGAGATGCTAAGCTAAAGAGAAAAATACAGAAGCTGTATGTGGCCACATATGGAGATTTTGTATATTCATGATGTTTTCTTTTGCTACGTTGATGACCTCAGTCTTTCATTCCCATTAACCACAAGAGAGATGCACCTGTAGCAACTCAGAGCCTGGAAATCAAGCCTTTCAAAATCAACTTCAATTAGCACGCCTCCGTGTCACCTGATGTACCTCTGAGGCGAAAAAAGTGCATATGAAAGTGTGTTTGTTTTCCTTTGCCATGCCTTGCAATAAGAAATTTCATTCAATATTTATCTAAGGATTTCAGTAGTAAGTAGAGAGTTTGTGGCAGTTCAGTGAATGTTTTCACAGTGCTGTTGTTACTGCAGTTGTAAAGTTTCACTTATGATTGAATGTTCGGGGCTGGTAAAATCCTGTGTCTCTTTACTGCTCACAGATGTGTCAGAAAAAAATTTACTAAATGCCTGGTTTTTATTACTGCTCCGCTGATCCTTTTTCTGTGGACATTCCAAAATGCAAGTTAAATCTGATGGCGAATGTATCTTCCAGATATTCACATTAAAGGACGTAATTCATGTAACATAAAACATACTACCATAACAAAGCTGTAAGATTTAAAAACAGATTTTTTGGAAGCAAGATCTAATTTCATCCCTCACAAATGTTCTCAATTCAATTCTTGAAATAAATATATATGTGTGCATATATGGTTTGTACATATCTACTTCAGAAAAATAGACTCAGATAAATGTAGCTATCTGCAAAAGGTACCCACAGGTTCTGCCAGTGAGATGTAGATGTAACTGCCTGCCTCTGGGGGAGTGTTTTACAAATCTGTACACAGACATTAAAGTCTACTTTGCCATTTTCTTCGTTTACTTCACCTGGCTTTGAATCATTTATGTACCGGCTCCTGACATTTCATGGTATCCCAGCTGAATCTCAGAACATACATCCAGCATAAATAGTCCTTCGCTTGGACAAAGCTGCCTGGAATTTTCTGCAAGTCAAAGGTCAAACACACGCCGACTGCTCAAGGTCCTATTTTTATAAACATTAATGACCAATGAATACTAGGAATTTCTTTTCAATTTTTAGGCCAATAACATCCCTTTTTAAAAAAAAGTTTTAGAAGGATGGCAGCAGCCTGCCAACCTCTCCCAACTGATACCAGAGTCTCTTCCACCAGTGACACAGGGCTATCATGTCGCTTCACATGTGTTCATTTTTTTTAATCCCATTACAACTTCTGGGGCCAACTGCACAGAACAGATATAGCTGGACAGTTTTTTTCTGGAAGCAGATTAGGTAGGGAAAAAAAAGCACTTTTTCGATAATCAGAGAGAAGACATCATTGGCATCTTGCAAGACCAATTAATTTAACGTACCGTATTCGCCTAGAACACAGATACTGGCAGAAAAATGTTTTAAATACCCAGCAGCCCAATACACCTCTACGGGCTCTTGATCTTTTATATACTTGAGATGATGTAACTTTGCACAAAAAATTGTAATGCGTTTCATCTAATAAAGTACAGATAAGACTAAAAGATGTCAATACCTCCATTCAGACTGGAAAGTATGTTAGATATACCACAGAGCAATGCTACAATCAACATCTTGATTTTATAACTTTACTCTGCTTTTGTGAACATACTATCAGCTATTTAAGTTACCGAAATGGATTTCCCTGTGATATATGACTACTAAACACTGATGCTCAAGCACCTGCAAAAGAAACGTTGCTGCTTTGTAGTCTCTGCCATGAACATTTCACCTTCTATCATCTGAAATGATCTTAAATTCTTCTCATCAAAGTATACGCCATTGAGGCAAGGGACCTACTTTAGTACATTAAACACATGTTATAACATCCACTCTATTTAATCTTCCTGCCTTTTTCCTCTGAAAAGGATGCCGTCATGTAGGAATATACTATTCCTTTATGCAACTTCTGCCACAAAGCCAACCACGTATTGCACACAAGCTTTTGCCTTTGTTGTGGTTCACCGTCTTTTAAAATTATCTTTTCAGCTGCATTGGAATTAGTTGTCATCCGTCATGCTATGGACCCAAACAGATTTAATGAAAACAAAGCTTAATTTCATAGATTTTGTTCAATGGAAACAAATCTCTTCTATGCCTGCGCTGTTGCTAACCAGATGACAATGCAGATACTAAACATCTACTGAGGTGCCAGAGGGGGAGAGAAGTAGCATCTCCTTCCAGCTCTCACGAAAATGATCTGTGTCGGTATTACAGAAAGAAATTAATGTTAACTACACTGAGGCAAACACCATTTGTACAACGATAGCCTAAGACAGAGCTGTCTTATCGGATCGAGTCTCCATGACCGAGTACCTGCTTCTTTCGCTCGGAGCGCACTTACTGTCCGTCAACCAAAACAGCTGTGAAATACATCAACTGTTATGAGATGAGATCCACCATATATAAAAAAAAAATGCTGCAGCAGTTGAGTTTTAACTAGTTTTGACACAAATTACATGTGGCACGCACCATCTGGCTTACTCAAAAAAAAAAAAAGCAGACAAGGAAAGGAATAGGCTGTGAGACTTCATCGCCTTTCGTGACTGAGTATGATCAGAGAAAAGCAAGCTCGAGCAGCGGAGATTTGCTGCAGGTAATGGTATAGGGGTATAAAAAATGGCAGCTGTCAGAGGAATCCTGAGCTTGTTTCAAAAGGCGCAGTAACAGAAGGACCTTTGCTAATTAAATATTCTATAAAGCAAAGGAAAAGTACAGGACAAACAATAAATCACACAGCTCCTTAGAAGTCACTGCGCTTTGAAAAAAAAAACCCAGTGATTTTTATGTGAGGAAAAATATTTCAAAGTGAATATTCTGTGCAAAGCCATATGCAGAAAGTGTTTCTGTGTCGTGTAAACTTTGATGGAGTTCTTCTGTTCTCTGCTCTGCGCCTCTGGGACCCAGTCTGGCACCGTTTGACCTCCAAGGAGCGTTAATGAAAAGCACATCAAGCCCAAGCAAGGGACTTTTTGATGTTAGCACTGCACATCACCGAAGAAACCAATACTTTTCAAGTGCCGTTGCACACCTCCCCTGGTAAAAGCAGCTTGTACTTAAGACATAAGAGTCTGAAAATGCAGCCACTAACTCTCGTAGCTCTCATGCTTGCACAGAAATGCCCATGAGTCCACTCACGACAGTTCCCATGGGGAAAGACTATCAATGTGTTTATATTATGGTCAAAGTATACCTCAGTAGAAGGTAGAGCGTTGTACATGAATACAAACTCCTTTTTGAATGAGTAAAATAGACATTGTCAAAATACTGTTTCTGAGATTGGCAAGACGTTACACGGTGTCCACCTGAAGCAGCAGAGCTGTCCCATGGCATAAGCAGTTCAGATCGTCAACCCCTCCCCATCCTTCCAGATGGATGGCGCTCTTTAGCTGAAATGCATTCCCTCTAATGCACCTGACCAATCAGACCTACATCAGAGAAATCCCTAAGTACAGAACTTTATAGGGTCTTAATTCAGTAGGGAACCTGGTCGAGATGGGAGAATCACAGAATCATTTAGGTTGGAAAAGACCTTTAAGGCCATTGAGTCCAACCATTAACCTAACACTGCCAAGTCCATCATTAAACCACGTCCCTGAGTACCATCTACACATCTTCTAAATACCTCCAGGGATGGTGACTCAACCACTTCCCTGGGCAGCCTGTTCCAGTGCTTGACAATCCTTTTGGTGTAGAACTTTTTCCTAATATCCAATCTAAACCTCCCCTGGCACAACTTGAGACCATTTCCTCTTGTCCTATCATTTGTCACTGGGGAGAAGAGACCGACCCCCACCTCACTACAGCCTCCCCTCCTTTCAGGTAGTTGTAGAGAGCGATAAGGTCTCCCCTCAGCCTCCTTTTCTCCAGGCTAAACAACCCCAGTTCCCTCAGCTGCTCCTCATAAGACTTGTGCTCTAGACCCTTCGCCAGCTTTGTTGCTCTTCTTTGGACCCGCTCCAGCACCTCAATGTCTTGAAGGTGTGTCTTCCAG
This sequence comes from Fratercula arctica, assembly GCA_947846985.1. Taxonomy (NCBI): domain Eukaryota; kingdom Metazoa; phylum Chordata; class Aves; order Charadriiformes; family Alcidae; genus Fratercula; species Fratercula arctica. Next base: position 17,627,854 of record CANTUZ010000005.1, read on the forward strand.
ACTTCAATTATAATGCAGTAGCTCATCTGCACACTCCAGTACAAACTTAGTTGTCCTCTGGAGACTTTTAAATAGTGCTTAAGCAGCAGGCAGCAATGCTTTGTCATCAGAATTTTAGACTGATTCCTCAAATGAAACTTAAGCACTTCAGCCAAAATGTGCTTTTACAAATCTGAAATCTACATTGCAAAATGTATTTTTACAAAAATATTTTTTTCTGATAAAGGAAAAGAGCCATACTAAAACTTTCTTGCACGAAATTCTCAATTAGCTTTTGAAAACAAACGTAAAAAATAATTTTAAATTATGAAAAATATAATGAGATTTCTCCCAAGCATAATTACATACACATCTATAATCAGTGTTCAGTTCCCCTCAGACCAGAACACAGGTCACTGAAATTTACTGGCTCTATAGGTGCTGCTGTCCTTAAGTGTAACATTGCCTAACTTGCTACTTGTGATCCTACTTCTGATCTTAGAAGCAAGGTCGTGATCCTACAACCTTAAAGTTAATTGGCAGTTTTTCTACACACTTTGATGTGAACTAAAGTGGGGCTCAAAGCAACCACGGATATACTTAAGTTCCTTTAAATCAAGGTGACCGTGAGGAGACGGCAAAAGCATTGCCCTTCAGAGCCATCCTGTAAAAATGCAAATTCTCCCTTCCCGAAGCAACTCCCATTCTCTGCATATCTGGAAACATTGTCAGGAGTTAGGAAATTATACTTTCTCTCGCATTTTTCTCTACTGACTGTAAGACATCTATAAAACATCAGAGGCTGTGCTATGAAAATGTACATGTAATAACGTTCAGTGTAAAATACTCAGTGTCATAGCTCCTCCTCAGTATTTATTTAACAAACTATGCTTGATGGACAAGTAATTACCCCATTTAGAAAAAACCAAACCCAACATGTTATCCAGAGAACAGCTGGGAGAAACGCCAGATTATGTACAAGCACACAGATGAGTGCTTTCATTGGAAAACAATGGAAAGAGATGTCACGTTTGGCTTAGGAAGAAGCGACAGCTATTGATATAATCACATTAAATGTGATCATGTGATTCCCCCATCATATCAGTAATTGTTATTGTTCTTAATTTTTAGTCTTTCAAAGCTTTGTGGGTTGCATCTTTTTGAAGAAGCTGCTAAAGGATCCTCATATTTTCAGTAAAATAGCAATAAAATAATGAATTTTGGGATCCAAATTTAAAGTTCACAATGCTTTAGATCATGGATTTCTTTGGCGATAATTTCTGTAAAGTTCCACTGATTGCACATAGCCAAACAACGTAATTCTTCAACAGCTCCAGGAATTTGATACAGTTGTTGTGATGCTGATGGGTGCACAACGACCCAGGTATCTCTTTGAGCAAGTGGCATTTAATTCAGAGACCAGCAGACAAGAATGAAGTGAGACAGGAAAACAGAAACAAAAAACCCAAATGCCCAAAATGCCAAATGCCAAAACATGGGGAAACCCTCTGGAGAATATCACACTTCAGTTGGTTATGTGTCGATCAACACATTTAGAAAAAAAATAATAGCATGAGACAAAGCGTTTCCTGGACTGTGTGTGCTTCCCTGCAACGTCAACAGCTTCTCCCATTCCAGCTCGTTCCCCATTGTCTCAGGCAGCCTGGGTTCTCATACAATCCTTCGGGCACATCCCGTTTCAACCTGCCTTTTGAGGATGTCTGCCAAATCACGCTCCATGCCTTGCACTGTTTCTCGGACCTCTGCACAAGTCCGCCAGCAGATTCAGCTCACTAAACGGAAGGAGTAAGGAAGCGACTTATTTAGATTTTTGGCCTCTCTCTCCCAATTTTATCTCTATCGTCAGCTACACTGACAATAGAGCAAAGAGGGTTATCAGCCACGACCTGAATGCTGTTGAGCCAGCTGCAAAGAACTTTTTGGTTTAAAATAAAGAAAGCAATAAGCAGAAGGAAGGAAATATCCCATCACCCATTACATAGACAGGGATTTGATGCACCCATATAATAAAGACCAGTTTTGCAGGTAGCCTTGGGCCTTGCCAAACCTAGTGTCAGAACCCTCCAACCATTACATAGGTAGCCTGTGATTTGAGTTTGGTATTTAGGCTCCCCACGCAATGTGCGGTGAGAGACAGGTGACTCAGACCAGGGATGCTACGGGCCATGTTTTGAGCTGTTTTAACCAGCCAAATGTAGCAGTGTTGAGCGGAGTGCGTGCTGCATCCCACCCCACTGCGGCAGTAGGCATTGAGCAGGCTGCTGGGAAACACCCAGCTACTCTCAGGGTTTGCTGCCTGTGAGATACTGGGAGATGCCTACACTTGGCGCTGAATTGATTTACTGTGAAAAATACCTGGGGGAAGGAGCTCCCATGCAAGTCTTCTGGGCTTTCCTGGTGCCTAAAACTCATCACCATTCCTCCTTATACACCCAAGAAGCAGCAACTTTCTTATTTTTGTAACCAATTTCTTTCTAAGCAGCCTTCACAATTTTCACTACAAAGGACCTGTTCCTATGACTTAAGATGCGACAAGACTTTTTCATTGCGGAAAATAAGTGAGAAATTACATATGGGCCTACCTTGCAGATGTCTCAAAAGCACTTCCAGCTCTAATCATACCCTGTGTTTCCACTAGTCTGTACTGCCATGTGAGATTTATCAGTGACTTCCTAAACACTATACAACAGTGCTGACTGCTGAAAAGGAGTAAAGGGCTGGAAGGAAATCTCATGAGTCCTGCATAAATGAATGGGACACACGGGACTCTGCTGCTTTTCAGCAGTCAACACTGTAATATGTAACTTATTGGTACATAAAGTGAGCTTCTGAAGCTGTTTAGCCCTGATTTCACTGCAGTGATCTGATGTTTGGGAATCTGAAGTTTTTGTCCTGGCGTATTATCTAGTCCTTATCCCCGGAGATAAGGAAGTTAAAAATTTCCAGCCTTACGTGGATTTTAGGGCATCTGCTTTCACACACTAAGCAGGATTTATACATACAGAGGCAAACGGCCACAGCAGTCGTGATTCAACTCTCTTTGTGAAAGCTGGAAGCTTCTTAGAAACGGTGAAGTCACAGTTGTTTTTAAAGTTAGGAAAAAAAAAAAAGAAACCTAACTACAACTGAGGACCTTTGTTCAATAAGCTACTTAAGCAGAATATAAATCTGAAGCAATAGTACTTCCAACTGAAGTGGACAGTAATCATTCATACTTACACATGGCATGTACTTAAGTACCTTGATGAATTAAAGCCAAGTGTGCAACATTAAATTTGGGAAGAGCCTTTTTCAAACAAAACATTTTTACAATGAGCAAATAACCTCGAAATATGCTACAGCTTCAGCTAGGACTTCCAGAGAACGCAACCTGCTACAGTGAAGGTCAGCGGAGTTCAGTGGGTTAAAGCAGCGTAATTAAACCAGTGTGTAATTGTCCACTTGTGGTTCGGTCGGGCTCGCAAGCAAATGCCAAGTAATTCCATGTTATCCTAAAGTGTACTCTTTAACTCTGTTAAGTTTTGCCATTCACAGGAACTTTATATTTTCGTGTCTCAGGGAAGTGTGCAAAGAAGAACATCGCCCTTTTAGATGAAGGGTTAAATACAGCTATTGCTGCTGAGTTCCTGGTGCTTTTCAGAGCCAGCTCGAGAAACCTACTGCCCTCTTCTCTAGCCTGCTTGTAGCCCTATTGACATTAATGAGACTTACACACAGGAAGGTAGAGTGAAAACAAACTTTGAATCGGCTGACTGATTTTTAAGCGCCAGTGTACTGCAACATCACCATTAACACCGAGGAAAGAGCCTGGCAATTTTTTTCGCAGATGAATTGTTGTAAAGGTACCCACAACAGTAGCGCAGGGCAAGTTTGCCTTTATCTCTTTTATCTCCTGGCTTCCCCTTTGCCTGTTAATTCCACTTCAGCTCACCCTCCTGTGAAGATGCTATCTGGCTGCTCGCAAGGAGGCACAGGGACTCGGAGTCACCCCACTGCGTTGGCTACAGGGATGTGCTGCCTAAAACGGTCCAAGAGGACCGTGACAGAGTCAAGGCACTTGCAGCTATAGATATTTATTTGTTTTTCCTACAGCTAATGTTTTAAAATCTTCTACAGAAAAACAAATTAGCACTTAGGTAGACATATACATGCACGCACGCACGTACACGCACACTTTTAGTACAGAACTATTTTTTCTTTTCACTAAATCTTCCTAATTTTTGAGCTTTCCTGGAACTATAGGCCTGTTTACCCACTGCAGCAAGTTGCTTGTTCACTGATAAATAATACTGGCTCACCAATACTAGTTTTTTGGCAGAAGAAATTTTTACAGGCTGTAGAAGACCGACAAGAAAACTCACTTTCTACAGTCATAAAATCAAATCCTTAAGAGGACACTGCACTTCCTCCTTCAGTTAGCGTCTAACAGGCTCAATTGTAAATGGTTTTGTAATCATCATTAAAATGTATATTTAGAATTGCAAAATGGGTCAGATATTCACTCAGGTAATAAGAACAGTTGTAACTAATACGTTAGCAGTTGTATAGTCTATCCCACGCTTCCTGTTAGGTGATAACTTTTTGGTAATTCTGCCAAACTACAACCCTTGGGCCTGATTTTTTTAATGTTGAATATCTGCCTCAAAGTCTTTGGGAAATTTCAGACAAATTAATTGCCTTTTCTAAGAGTGATGTCAAGTAAAAATGAATTCATGTAAAAAAAAAAAAAGACAATTTTTTAGGAAAGCTCTGGCCCTCCATCTTCTGAAGCAGAAACCTTAATTCTGATAAGACAACATTTTGGACAAAGGATGTGTTTTCTTGCTAACCATGTGAAAATCACAGTATTACTGCCTGGAAAATAGCAGGATTTACCTCCCCAGCACAGAGACACCAGCGGTAAATATCCCTCAGCAGTCTGTTAGCCCATTCTCCCAAGCAGCAGCAAAAAAACCGGACTTTCCCTTTGCCTAACATTCAGGACTGGAGTGGGTTATGCCAAGACTGAGATCACCACAAGTAAGCGCAGGAGACTTTCCCAGCACCGCCAATTAATCCTGTCTGAGCCAAGACAACACAGAAAAATCCTCCAATTGAAACGCAAACAAGAGAAAAAACACATAAGGATGGAGTGGGAAGCACCTGGAAAAAAGTTATGGCAGAGGTGAGTCTGGGAACAGTGGGGAAATGAGATGATAAACATGAGTGTAGACTGGAGAGAGTAAAGGAAATCAACTTCCAGGCCTCAGGGCTTCAGAAGAAAAAAAAAAAATCTGGCGAAAAAACCATTGAGGAGTACACAGTAGAAGACATCAAATCTGGCAGAAAACAGAAAGAAAAGCCTGCATCCATCAAAACACCACTGCCTGTCGAAGCCTTGAATGGAAACCTACCAAGGCTCACCAGTCCCTGATGGCGGCAAGCAACAGCAAAAAGCGGGTTGTGTCTGGCCCTGCAGCTGGTCTGTGGAGGGGATAATAAACTGCCATAGTTTATTAAGCTGCTTTATTCATGTAGGCAATAGAAGTTCGGGAGGTTGGTAGAGGAGTCTCCAGCCCACCTGAGACATCACATAACCATACGGTTGCATTTAATGAACCTTCTCCTTTGCTCTGTTCAATTTCTGAAAACCTATTAAGTAACAATTTCACTGCACACTTGTGTTTTGTTTTTTTCCCCACAAGCTTTCTCTGTCTCACTAGCACACATGATGGACAGCATTCAGGGAATTAAATAGCAGGGACGAACAAAGAACATGTTACTTCTTGGATCCTGCTTCATCCACTACAAAAGTTGTAGGTGCAGCTTTGATTTTGTTTGGTTTTTTTTTTTGTTTGGTTGGTTTTTTTCTACCCTATTTAAGGATATACATAGCCATATTATCTTGCAAATTCTGTGAACGTCCAGTTCTTACCACAACCGTTACTGAAGAAATTTTCCTATCGTCCCTACAGCTTACCCTTGCTTCCATTGTATCCCAAGTGAGGTACGTCACAGACCTTTGTAAGAACATCACTGCATTCTCATTACTGAAGCTATCAAATTGCATTTAATGTATTTGTGATCCAGAGTACTTCCACAACATGAGAGAACTCAGTAGCTCTTTCACCAAATCCTACTGTGTCAAGCATGTTATTAAAAATAACCCCCTACCCAAACAGAAAGGCAGAATGATAATCCATCTACAAAAGGACTTTCCCTATGTAGACAAACAATTTTATTATTCACTCATAGGCTATGAGAGTTTCTGCAGGAAAAACAAAGAACCCCAAAACTAAGCACTTCTAGATATTAACCGCAATCCCCTTTGCAAAATTAAGAAGAAACGCTTCTTCAATAGGCAGTATTAAATGATTTCTAAGAAAAATCTACTGAGGTCTGGACAACATCACAGCAGAAAGTGACATAATAGCAGAAAAAGTCAGGTTTGTGGTGCCTGCATGTGATATGCTGTGGCACTTGCAGCCAAAGAAAGACTTTGGACCTGGACATGGTATAGTCTGGGCATCCCCATACGTTTGTCAATAGCAGGAATGCCTCACCAATGCTTTCCATCTGTGATCACGCACATTGTATCCCTCCTGTTGGCCACCATGGATGATCAACCTTGCGACTCTGCACTGACTGCTTACAAGAAACAATAAAATACCAATATAATAATAAAAAAGTGGTTTATGTGCTTTGACTTTTTATTTATGCATTCACAAGCTGGAAGAAAGGAGTAAAAGCCTGAACTATGAGACTGTCCAGGTCTTGACTGGACCTGAGCAGACAGCCCACAGGCTGCCTTCTAGAAATCATTGTATTACAGTACGTAGCTCAACACTGGCACAACAGCTGTAGCTCAGGGGCTGGGATTACGTGATGCTACTGCCTCAGAACAGACAAAACTGTAGCTTGATCTAGCCAAACCGAAGAGTGGGGGACCTATAAAAATTAGTTGGAAAAAAAACCCTAAACCAAACCCCTTCAGCTAGAGGTTGAAGATACAAATCTCCAAAGTTACACATTTGTGTAGTTTTTATCTGGATTTTTGCCCAACAGGAGAACAGGAATAAGAAATAGATGAAGCACAAACTATATACAAGTTGAGGCAGGGCAGGGCTTCTATAATTCCTGGGGGATGGAGGGAAAGGTAGAAAGAGGGTATCAAGAATGATACTACAGGATACAAACATTTTAATGCAAATTCTTCTATATGTAGATAAAAAGCTCTTTTTTTTTTTTTTTAATTTGGAAAAGATATATCTTTCAAACATAGCAGAAACACCGTTCTGATGACAAATATTTTCGTTGTATTACAATTATGGTATATATGAATTCAGAGCTGCTTCCCTGATAACATTTTATGTGCTTTATTGAGACAAGTTGTATCATCCCAGAAACCCAATTACTTGCCTCTTCCCCTCCCAGGGAATTCCTCCTAGCAAGGCACTTGCAACACAAGATCAATATAATTCATTTCCCGGGGCTGTTCTGACTAGCACAGTTTCGTAATTGGTACAGACACTAAACTTGCAACCAGAGATGTAGGTAGATACATTACTGCTGAATAAACATCACTTAAGTGCAAAGAAAAACAGGATGAATACTCAAATTGGGTCAGAATTCTCTGCTATAAATATGTATATTAAGAGTGTGTATGTGTATAAGAAACTGCTGACACGGCACTGTGGAAAGCACTGCTAGAGAGCTTTTGGTTGCTGCCAGCACTGTCATCATAAATCAGAAGGATTCTCAGGAGCAACTCTGCGGTTAACCTGCATGAGGATACCGAACAACAGCCCATTGTAGCCAGAAGAGGACTATTTGACACCACTTGGCATCACCTCACACACTTAGTGAACTAGATTTTATAACTACCTCTTGCTTAGCTTAAGCAGAGAACAAAAAATAATTAGTATTCCATAAAAATCAAAACAGGCACCAGTCAATATCAGGAAAAACACAACACGCTCTGGTGGATGGCTAGCAGTTCTTCATCCCATTGTTTAAAAACAAATCACAGAATCATAGGGTTGGAAGGGACCTCTGGAGATCATCTAGCCCAATCCCTCTGCCAGAGCAGGGTCACCTAGAGCAGGTTGCACAGGAACGTGTCCAGGTGGGTTTTGAATGTCTCCAGAGATGGAGACTCCACCACCTCTCTGGGCAGCCTGTTCCAGTGCTCTGCCACCCTCAAAGTAAAGAAGTTCCTCCTCACATTTAGGTGGAACTTCCAATACTCAAGTTTGTGCCCATTACCTCTTGTCCTGTTGCCGGGCACCACTGAAAAGAGCCTGGCCCCATCCTCCTGACACCCACCCTTTAAGTATTTATAGCGTTGATAAGATCCCCCCTCAGCCGCCTTTTTTCCAGACTGAAGAGACCAAATCCTTCAGCCTTTCTTCATAAGAGAGGTGTTCCAGTCCCCTAATCATCTTCGTAGCCCTTTTCTGCACCCTCTCCAGCAGTTCCCTGCAGAGGGAACATCAAATACCTTGGTATCAGATGTACTTTTAGAAAACCGGGAATTGAGGGAAAAAGAGCACAACAAATGCGTACTTCCGGAAAGGTTTCATTGCAAGACCTACCATTTACGGACATCCCCGCAAAAATCCAGCTCAGAACGGACAAACCTGTAATATGAGGAAAAGCAAGAGATTGCCAGGATCTTGCAAAGCCACCTGGCAACTGCAGCTCAGCACCGCACGTTGTGGCAGCTTTGGGTTCACCCCACCTACTCTGCAGAAGCTGCCTTGAGGATATAAAGTCTTTCTTAGCTGCCTGGAAAGGGATGTTAGTGCTATGGTTCCACGTGTCTAAAATTCCATGAAATTAATTCAGGCCTTAGCCTCACAGTTTTACCAAAACCAAGGTCCCACAAACACTCCAGAAATACTGGGGCTTTCACGAGATTGCTAAATAAACCATCATTAATTTGGTGATGTTTTCTCAGTAGCAAATGATAGTGGAAGAGATGTATGGTGCTCAGGTACAATGAGCCATGTACCTGAGCTCAGGTACAATGAAATATCAGTAATATTTTAGAGATACATACTGTAAATGGCAAAGTTTAGACAACTGTGCTGGTGGAGTTAACTTGTTGATATTCAAGGACGAGCTTACAGACATCAAGACAATTTGCAAACCATGTGGAAAGATAGCCAAAATCAGATTCCTAGCAGTTTATTTTCTTCGTGGTGGGATTTATTCTGTACATTACTGCAAAGAAAGAATGCAACAGGAAACTTACTGAAAGGCTGCAACGCACCAACAGACAGATGAGCAAACAAAACAGGCAACGCATTTCCTCACTGATTTGATGAAATCAGGAAAACGAGATTACAGAACCACAGAGCTTCACTACTGCATCTCTCCCAATGCAACTGTAAGTTGCTACTTGCATGTAGTGTTTCTAAGAGCATGTTTCTTTTCTTTCTGTCTTTTATTCTCCCTGAGGCAAAGCTTCTGTACCCTGGAGTAACAGAAGAATGTGATTTAGTAATTGTAGAGTCACACCTTCAGTTGCAGGAAGATGGGAGCAAGGTGAAGCCTCTATTTGTAGGAATAACTATTTAAGACCCTTAATCCTCAGACTCAAGGTGCATCAGTGCATTTGCTCCCAAAACAACAGTACATCAAGATATTTTGCATGAGATAGCATTCCCCATGTGCGTGCACATGAACAATCAAAGCACCCAGGGTGCTTATTTTGCCCCCCTGAAGTTTTTAGGAATTCTGCCTGCTCAACACCATCTTGAGACAAGGCACTGCTGGGATCTTAAAGACCCCAAACTGATTTCATTGTTGAAAGAGCCATTCACCCTGCAGCCTTCATGTACCTTGCCTGGTTACCTTCTGACCGAATACAGATCTCTCTTTATACAGGAAACTTGAGACTCCATGGCACTGTTCCAGAGGCTAAACAAAAAGAGGTTGTAAACTTTTAACCAATCTGCCTCCCTACAACTAGCTACAGAGAATAATTTTCTGAAATCAAATCCTCTTGTCTGGAAACAGAACACACTTTTGGAAGGGCTTTAGGTCTACAAGTTACCATGAACCAAAATCAAGCTATCCTCTTCTTCTTGCCTCCGGTAAACAAGGATAACACCAGAAAGACTTTGGCAGAAGCAGTCGAATTGAACACTTAGGGAAAGCATGACCACCAGCAGTCATAGGCAATGGACAAATCCGAGGTGAAAAGGAAACTGAGAAAAAAAAGATGCAACGTACCGTTCCCCATTGTGGGGAAAAGCCCTCTTCTCAGAGTGGAGAAGAAAAAATCACTGAGAAAATATGGAAACTTTTGATCACAGCAATCTCTCAATATTGTGTTTTAGAGTACCTGATTTCAGATGCGTAGGAAATAGCTAGGGATGACCAAAGAACACATGCACAAAAAGTTCTCATTTTTAATACTCCAGTACTACAGTGATGGATCTCTAGCAAAAATATGCAAATAAAAACTCATTAGTCAACTCCCCCTCATCCACTTTTTTCCTTTATATTCAGGGTTGGACAGTTTCCTGTACTTATATAGGAAAAGCAAGGCGTATTAGCAGGAGATACTCTTCCTCAGCCTCAACCCTAGTAGCACAGGTAGCATTTACCAAATTCATACCATGACTAGAAAACAGGAACAGAAAGGTCCCTCCTTAGTTACTTCCCAGTTGAAGTTGGGTCTCCTGTTTGTACTTGAACGGAGCCTGGTACCACTATCCATGCTTATCCATTTCATGCCATTATCAAAAGGTTAATTAAACCATTAGCCCAGATTGCAGATCGTTTGAGAACCTTGCTGAACTCTCCTCTTTCTGTTTTCATAGAGATTAGCAAGGGTGGGTTTAGCTCTTCCCATCCTCAGTGTGAAAAGCAGCCATCTCTCCAACCGTGTGCAGGAAAGACGGCATTTTACTGCTTTCCAGAGGAGAGGTAGGGGCTGATTCTTAAGGTGATGCTGAGCACCCACAGTGCCTGCCGCCACCTCCGAAAACCAGGCTCCTGAGAGATGAAATGGGGAGCAACAAAACTAGACCCTCCTCTCGTGACTTTACTTCCTTCAGCAGCACGAGCAATGGAAATCGACAGAGAATAAACTGCGTCCGTTAGACAACTCTGCTCCAGTAAGTCAGTTCAGGTGACCACCATTACAGCACATGCGTGGATTTTCAGGTTTTTCATGAAAGGTTATCACTTATTTCTAGTTGTCCCAAGTAACCCAGTCACTGTAAGCATACCAGCAGAGGACCAAAATCATGGCAGAAAAATTCACTAATAAAAACACCTGGACAGCCTTGCCAAAACACCCTCAAAACATCCCCCACAATCATAATGTTTCTTTTTCCTTTTTTTCCCCAGTAACTCTCTTTGTTCTTAACATCTATAGCTGTTAAAGGAATATTATCAATCTAAAAGCAAAGAATGTGTTTGTTGTTGTGTTTTTCTTTAAGAAAAAAAAAAATTCTTATATATTCAGTGGAGCTTTTTGATTCTATGCCCAGATACCTACGTTACAAAATATAAGACAAAATTATAGGTGCACAGTGTGCCAAGAAAATCAACTCAGCGTGGCTTACCCAGGCTTTTTGAAAGAAAGCATGCATACTGTGTCACTATTATGATTTAAAATAGCGGGGCCTCCGAAGTCATAACACTACTGTAGCATAGTACAAGGTGCCTGCAGATGCCTGCAGCAGCAAGCCAACCGATTAGCTTCAGGACTGCGATGAAAGCACGACTTTGATTTCTGTTCAATGTGTGTATCTCACAGCTTCATTTCGGCACAAAACAAACCTATGATGAAATGAAAGAAAGCTTAGGAGGAGGGCGGAAATAACCTGAGTCTTTTACAATAATCCTCATTATTATTTACTACGGAGTGCAAACTTCTCAGTTTCAATGGAGAGGGGGATTTTCTACAGTAAAGCAGAAGAAAATGGGGTTTTGCATTGTAAAAGGGCTTCTGCTTCTTTTGAGTTTAAAACAGAGGTCAGAAAAGCTTACAATTCCCTGAGCTCAAGGCTCGCTGGAGGTAAACGGGAGTCTGCACGTACGCGCACACACATTGTCCTGCCAGAGAGAGCCCTCGCCTGCTTCCGATGGAGCCTTCTACCTTCTGCATTGCTGAGAATCAGGACAACACCCAGGGAGCTTTTGGATATGCTCTGACACTTTACCAGACAATTTTTTTTTGAAACTCAAAAGGAATTTTTATCTGTTGTCACTGTTGGTTTTTTGTTTGTTTGTTTGTTTGTTTGTTTGTTTTTATAATGCCCTCCAGCTGCTCTGGGATGCAGGTTAGAAGCAAGGGTTAGGTTCAAGCTGCTGCAAGTTCATAGATGTCACAGGATTCAATACAAGTCCTCACTAGCTCAGCGAGGACACACGCTCTGGCCTCAGCTCCCTCAGCCTCACGCAAGGGAGAATTATTCAGCAGTGAGACACGGATATAGAAACGATAGAGGAAGGAGAGGGGATCCCTATTCCATGAGTTATTGCCCGATAATTGCCAGCTGAGCTTAGCTAATACAATTTCATCCTTAATTAAACTTCTAATTAAACCAGTCTCTGCCCTTACCTTCATACCACCTTCAATTTGTGTTAGCTTTCTTCGATCATTTCAAAAGGATATCTAGCTGTCTCTTCAACTGATGTGTACCATATTCTTCCAGGGGCTTCCTGGATGCTTTGCTGACTAAAATTTTGGTACAGTTCCAACACTTTTTACTTATATGTTGTTAAGGAAGTCATCTAAATTACTCAAAAGACTTCTATTGTGAATTAATAATGGACTTGTATTAGTTTTGTACCAGAAGGAATCTCAATTTAAAATTATCTTGCCTGCCTTTTCCAAGGTTAGCAATAACTTCCTCCAGAAGAAACAGTGATCAAAACGCCATACAAAATTTTTGAAATAGCACTATATATGCAGCAATTGCATTTTTCTGAACTAACATTTAACCGAATTTACCTCTAATAATTCATCTTGGTAACCGGTTTCCTTTTTTAATTTTTCCCCGCTACAGTCATACAACAAAAATGGATGAATCCATACTTTCCTATGACAATTTCTGGAGTTCTTTATTGGTTTTTTTGTAGTACAACCATCTCTCTACTAGTTATTTATCTAGCATAGACAATACCTTTGCTTTGATTTGTTACTGCTGTATTTACATTGTTTTTATTTTATGTTTAAAAGCCTAGGCATCTATAATACACAAATTTTCCGGGCTAGAATACTGTTTTGCTGTTTGGCATTGATAATATCCAAATTCCAGCACCAGCAGAAGACAGAAAAGTCCCGTCTAAACACACGAGAAGGCTGGAGCCCAGAAGAGCACCCCAGGCTTTACACAGGAGCGGAAGCCAAGAGGGGTGAAGATGCCTATTTAAGGCTATGATACAGGTCAAAGCTCTGGAGAAATACAGGGCAGCCGGAGAGAAAAATGAACTCAAAATATCAAGTGGGGGCTGGACTAATTCCATTACATTTTAATGTTTCTGCACTGCAAAGAGGCCAGAGATCCCAAAGACTTCAACTCACGGAGCACATCTCTGTGCCTCTGAAGACAGAAAAATTCATTTTTCTCTAAGTTTTCTGCTGCACTTATCTGTTTAACTCTTATTTGTTTCATAGTTATTAATTAGCACAAGCCTCTCTCAGGAAGGGTGTGGGGAATGTACGGATGGGGAACTTCAGTGTGGAAAAATTAAGGTCAACTTCTTTTAGGGCTTTGTTTCACAGTCCTCAAACCAGGACACAGAGTATAATTCACTATCCCCAAACATGTAGCTCTTTGAATAATAATACAAATGTAGCAATCACTGATGTAGCTAATGAATTTGCTTGTGTCCTAATTTAATTATAACTTCAGATATGCCATACAATAGAAACAAAGTTGTAAAGGCTGCTGCCTTCCTCCTCTCATCTCGCAGCCCTTCCACCAGCAGTGGAAAGAAAAGACGCCAATCCTGTAGTCATCAAAATCAGTGAAGCATTCGAAAACAACTGCTCTGCATGTGCGCTGTGCTTGGTCAGGTTTTTATTACAGCAGCCATCTCAGGATGACCTGTGTTGTTCACTGATGATAAATATCAAAGGGACAGGAGAAAAAAAGGAAACAATTTGTTCAGACTTGGCACAAAAGAATATAAATCAAGCTGGGCTCTCTGCATTTACCACAACGACTCATAACCAAACTACCCACTCCAACTTAATAAAAAAAATATCTCATTCTATTTCAGGTCTGGTATTATGATCCATAATAGATTTTTCACTGAAATTGTACAGTCAGTGCACAGAAAACAACACGAAGGTGACTTTGTAGGAATCGCTGCCCTTTTCATTCTCAAGTGTAGCACCATTAACTGATCCTCCTCCTCCTGCTCCCCTTTCTCCATGCAAAGGAAATTACTTTCTACTGCCTTTTTTTCCTAGCTGCCATGAGATTCAGAAATTCCTCTGCACAGAGATTCAGAGGGCTCGGATTCAAAACCAACTTTGTCAGCCACTATCTTGGAGCAGCCTATGAACGAACCATTCATTGTGAGCATCGTGTCAGGTCAGCTACAGTCAAAAGCGTGCTGCAAAAATAGCTAAACCAGTGCTAAAAGCAGAAGCAGCTGGAGCTTTGCAAAGCCTCGTGCCCAAGCTAATGCGCCTGCAGTGCCACCCAAAAGCTGCTAGATGGATCTCTGGGCCCCGGGCCAGAGTGCCTGCAGTGCACTGTGTCAGAGGGAAGAGTATGAAGCTTGCGTGATAGCAGAAACCATTGCTCCTCTGCATCAGTGAAAAGGCACCGTGTTCCTCCCCAGTCACTCCTGCTACCAAAATTTTGCTGAGGTTTATGGCAACATCTCTGTGGCACTGATTATTTGACCTCAAAGCTTGGCCAAAACTCCCTTATGTCACATGAAGCAAACTCCCTTACGTGTGTGATTAGGGCTTAGCCAATTTCTTTTTGAGAAGTGGCAAAAATTATCCTTGCCCATTTCCTTTCTAAGGTGCTCTCCTGTAAAACTCCTCTGGTTGAAACTCTCTAGAATAAAGGCTTCCTTCAGTACCCTGACAACCACAGCATGCAATCACAGACACTGGTGGCACAACGGGGAAGTTTCCAGAAAACTTCAGTTATGATGAAGCAAGGATCCCATCTCCATTCAGGCTGACATTTTGGATATATTTTACTCTCGGGGGTTTTGTTTTGACTGCCTCATTTGGCAGGATTATCATACATGATAATCAAGCCAACTCAGATGTCTTTGTTGCCAACATTAACACAACTAATGCTCACACATCCAACTACCCCGGGACAGATAACCTATGACAGCGGAGACAAAGAACCGTTAAAGAATCTGCACAAAGCTCAAGTGAACAGGAGGAAAATCACACACGGATGGTGGCTCCATCAGGAAATGATAATACAGGAAAAGGACAGCCCATGCAGGGCAAAGAGACGGCCTACACTTGGATTGGTAGACGTGTACAAACACAGACGTCTATGTAGATGCAACTTCTATTGTCAACATATTTTTTTTTTACAGGGATAATTTTAGAATATTTATAAGGCTGTACATATTTTGAGTTTGGAAATACAATGTATTTATTCACTCTTTTTCTATGGCTGGACAAAGGGCAGTATTTATTAGGTGTCTGACAAAAGTGTCTGACAAAGCCTGTAGTGCTGTTAATCACACCAGCTTCCTTGATATATTAAAGCTATTAGGACTTAACTAGATAAAGATGCACATGTTACTAAGTGAATCACCTTCTATCTGTCTAATGGAAACCAAGTGTTGATTTAATTGGAGTCATCTGTTTAAAAAAAGAGAGAGAAAGAAATTGAAATAAACCCAAGATTAACAGATGTCGCAGAAGGGTCAATGGCAAGCAATGCTGGATCCAAGACTTCTAAAATAGAAACTTACGTGAATATTTGAACCCACTGACATATTCTCTCTGCTTGTCTTTGGAAATATAACATTTAGTATCATTTGTTTAGCTTTAAATATTGCATGCGTAATTATCTATACATAGGACAGTTTCTGTGTCATGTAAATATGTTCAGTCCTCTCCATCCCTAGGCTCCTGGGCTACAAAATGATATTAGTAGATTAATATACTGTCTAAAATAGTCCCAGTACATTTATATTGGCTGGGCTGGTGTGGTTTATGTGTTTATATATGCTGTTCTCAAGTAGTGGATGGTTTTAGTATTAATGGGCTATGATTATGTTGAACACTGTACTGGCCAATATAACTATTCAAAACTAGAGGGGCTTTTAAACACAATAACAAAAAGGAATGCTGATTTGTGGTTAAGTCCCAGACACGGCTTAAGTTCAATTCCTGGTTGTGCCACAGATGCCACTGTGATACCTCGGGCAAGTCACTTCCTGCACCTTAGCTGTAAAAGAGGGAAATAATATTTTCTTTTTCCCTTACTTTTCTATTTTGTGTGTTTAATCTGTCAGAGCAGGAGCTCTCATGCTATGAGGAACACAATGAAGCTACCACGACAAAGCTCCATCCTAAAGGGAGGCAGCTCATCAGACTATCATGCCCACGGCATACAAGGGCAATGACATTCTGCCCGGCTGGACTGCTGGCTGATCGCTGGAGCTCACCAGGTGTAGCATCAGCTAATAGTGACAGGATGAGGGGTAACGGTTTTAAACTGAAAGAGGGGAGATTTAGATTAGATATTAGGAAGAAATTCTTTACTGTGAGGGTGGTGAGGCACTGGAATTGGTTGCCCAGGGAAGCTGTGGATGCCCCATCCCTGGAAGTGTTCAAGGCCAGGCTGGATGGGGCTTTGAGCAGCCTGGTCTAGTGGGAGGTGTCCCTGCCCACGGCAGCAGGGCTGGAACTAGATGGTCTTTGAGGTCCCTTCCAACTCTAACCATTCTGTGATTCCATGACTAACTGGGGATAGAAAGAGAACCAGTGACATGGGTTCACAGCCCTGCACTAACTGCTGAAAGAGTGGGATATTTTAAAGATGTGTAAAAAGTTGTCATGATCATATTTGTTCTAGATTTTTACAGAATTAATGCAAATCTTGATTTTTCTTACTGAAAGATGAAATGTGGTTTTGTCACAACCCCAGTGGGTAGGATGCAGGAACAGAGAAGGGTTTGAGGAAACTATATGTGCCATCTTGGTTTCCTGAGCTCTAGGAGGGGCAGGTATACTTTGAACCAGGTGTGCATGTTCTAATTTTTATTGACTGCCTATTTTTCTTCTTACCTTCTCTCTGACTCCCATAGCCCTAAGCAGGAGTCAAACAGCAAAGGTTCCTTCTGTTTCTCCTCCTGCAAACTAAGCAGGACAGGATCATTTCCGTTTTGCAATTTTTATTGGGGGGGAGGAGGTGCATATAGGGTGGCAGAAGATATGGACTTTGTGTCTCTGTAAGAAAGGGAATATAGCTTCCTCTGCTCTGAATCTTTTCCAAGAGCTGAATAGATTCCAACCTGAAAAGTCTCCAGCCTGAGTAGAGCTCCATGTACTTTTCCTCCCTGATATTCAACTGCAAATGAAAACGAAATATTTTCATTCCAGCAAGAGCCCTCTAAAAACAGATCTTTGACAAGGAATAATTTAAACTTTGATGAATCAAACTTCAGTAAAGTTTCACCCTAGAGCATCAAACCCAAAATTTTTCATTTATGTTAGGATGTTTTTGGTTGCTCATCTGCAACACACACACACAAAATCCAATGAAGAGATGACCTTATGGTCATTTCCATTCCTTTAACCTATAAGAAAGAGAAATAAAAGTCTTCTGTGTAGCATGCTGTGCACACGTGTTTTTCACTTAAATCCCTTTTCTCTGATCCGCTCTACAGAGTATTTAAGTCCATACAACTGTTCCACATTCTCTGTCGGCATATTCACCAAGCATTTCCATTCCACGTCACATGTACACAGTCTATGCACAAGAATGATGGAGGCTACGTTTCCAGTCTTGCTTGGGTTTGTCTTTGAATGCCAGACAAAACAGATTTTATGTGGTTTAATAAAAGATCAAGTCATCGCAATTTGGAGACCTTACATCCACTTGCATGCCTACTCAAATATAAATACAAGCAGCTGATTCCCCCAACAGCAACTAATCTGAAGATTGTTTAAAAGATTTTCAACTGGTAAGGCATTACTTCATTCCTCTATTTTGCCCATCAAATTCCTAGATTTTATAGGATATAGTGCATGTTACCTAAAATTCCTCTGGGATTTCTGCCCTTAATAAGCAAGTAGACAGCTCTGCAGATCACAAGCACGCAGCTGTTGCCAGCATTAAAAATTCAAAAGTCATTAATCATATCCCAAACAGGGAAGACATCAATGAGATTAAAAATAAATAAATAAATATAAAAAACACTCTGTGTTTGTAAAGTTTTACACTCTGTCTTCAGCGCCATGCTTCCCAACTACTGTCTGCATCCAGAAGTGATAGAAATTTGGGGTAAAATCTGTAGCAACTCAATCGCAAAATCTTCTCTTTAGGAGTATTTCACTTTTGCCCTTTTACTTTTCAGAAAATACGCAGAGGAGCATCATAGATGACTGCATGCAACTGAATGAGCAGAACTTAATTAGTCATCGCTTTTGAATACTAGAACAGCAACTGTGTGCGAGCTTGAACTACCTTCAGTCACTCTTCTTTAGAATAAATATTTTTTCTTGCCTAACTTTATTTTAGAGCACTAAGGAAGTGTATACTCTCAGTTCCTGCAAATAAGCTAATGAACTGCAGTATCCTAACCGTTTGTGGTCATTCATATTCAATGCTAGATTTATCTGATCCAAGAGTTGACGTTTCAGAAACAGACCTCAAAACATCATTATAGCTTGTAACACTGCTCCGTAGGCCAGGCCTGCAACTATATCTAAGCTACTGCACTTAGATAATATCCTGCAGGTTACAGATAGTACTTAGCACTGTGTATATTAAACAATTTCAAAATTAGTGCAAAAATTGATTGTTTTTCATTTATGCTGTGGTAGGATCCAATGATAAAATCAGTGCTAACAAATGGATGCAAGAGAAGGCTATTCCAAAGACCTTACAGTCTTCAAGTTATGATGCTGCAAAAACTCACATGAATGTCCTCTAGCCTGGCACAGGGGTCTGCTTACATGGCCATCGTAAACAGATCACGTCTAAGACACTCTACAACAACATTCAGCTGCGCGGGGCTGTATTAGGTGACCAAATCCAGTAGCAAGCAGTTGTGTACAACAACCTAGCATAAAAAAGGGCTATATTGAACAGGAGTAAAGTTTATCTGCCCCAGTCAATCTTCTTTCTGGTACAAGGCTTGCAGCAGTCTTAAAAAAAGAATGTAAGAAAGTACAGAGACATAAATGACGCTTTTCCTTTTTTTACCAACTTATCCATGACTACTGTTTAAAGTACTTGCTCAACTGGACTTTCCATACAGACATCCTGTTTGATATGCTTCAAGTGAGCCCTTCTCCATGACTTTGCCTCATCTCTCTCTCAGTTCATTTCTATTCTGGCTACCAAAGCTTCTGGCAGCAGTGAATCCTACAAATAATTATTTTTTGTTTTCATTTTTACCATGTATGCCTGATAATTTTCTTTTACTGTAGCTGGGGCGATGGCAAGCATAGGATACTGGAAATGGAAATCTGCAGTTTTTCCTTGTTTACCTACTGAAATACTATCAGATCGGTGAGAGAAAAGCTATTAATAAGGCTGCCTAATGACTTAGATTGATGAAGGATGTGCTTTGTTGTAGTCCAATTTATAGAAAATGGGTATCCTCCATCACAAAGTTCAGCATCGAAATTGCTTCCGTATGCTTGTACTTCAGCATCTGGAAAAAGACTAAGGATTAAATTAATAGGGATACTTAATCTTCCATATGCCTCAATATTCCTCCACATCCCCCAGGTTATTACTTCTGCATTACTGCAAGAACTACATACAAGATGAGTAACTGCTTGCTTGGCGGTGGTTCTTTTGATTTTTATTGATTTCGCATATCTTTTAAAATTTCCATCCAAACCCACAGTTTTCAGTTGTGTTTCTAGGTGTCAGGAAGGCAAATCCTCACACAGCTATTCCAGAAGCTGCCAACATCCAATACCTGAACTGCCTAGTGCATGTTCAGCCTGCAAATTGCTGCATGTTTCAATGCCAGACACTCTCCAACGCCGTCTCTTCCAATAGAGGACCCACGGCTCTAACCATGGTTTTCTGAGCAGAAAGTCAGATGGTTGCTTGTCCGTCTGTTACCATCAGTTTTTCAGCATCGTCAATCAATTAAAAATAAAGCCAAAATGTCTCTGTCTGTTGCATATTGATGTGCAAGGCAGTCGTTGCCAGTCAAGGCCTTTTTTGAAGTTTGCGCTAATTGCTACGTTACAGCAGGAAGCACAGTAACTGTTCCCACAGGCTGCAGAATGCCATAAAAAATAGACAAAAGACCCCATCAAAAACAGACAGAGCCCTCCTATTTTAGATAATGCAGGTATTTCACATAAAATTGGAAGACCGGCCACACAGGAAGAATTCTTCTAGGTGAACAAGCTGTCAACAAGAAACCTGGTATTTGTGAACCCAGGAAGAGGTAAGTAAGGTAATACTTTTCTAAGTAAAATGTTAAACTACCTAATGTATTGAGCTACCTTACGTTTTGATTAAAAGGCCTCCTTTGCAGCCTGCCAGGTCAAAGGAAAGACTCTCACCACCTTTAACAGGCTCTGGAGCATGTTTTAAACCTTTCTGCGCTGGATAGGCTGGGAGTTCATTATTACAAATAGCATGATTACCATTTACCTTGCGATACAATAAAATAGCAAATTTATTGACATTACAGTGAAATTCCTCTGCAATCTATAATCAAATTCACATATTTTTGAGGAAATCAACAAGAGAAGTAAGTTAGATGTGAAACCTTTTGCAACAGGGAGCTATTAGTTGATTAGAAAGCAAGAGCAGGAAAGGGCAAGAGTAAAATCAGAAACTGGACCTAGACTTATCAATGGTCATTCTGTTCATCTGGACTGTGTTTAACAGTGTTCCATCCAAACTGGTTTCTAATACATGTATGAATAGAATCAATGCTCTGGTGAAACAATTACAGAAAAATATTTAGCCAGAAGGGGGTTGGACTAGATGACCTTTAAAGGTCCCTTCCAACCCAACACATTCTATGATTCTAAGAAAATGTCATACCATGTATATAAATTTTGTAACATACAGTTCTCCACCACTTTTTGAAAGCCTCCTCAAATAAAGCCTTTGTGCTTATTTCTCTGGAAAAGTTGCATACTCAGCACTCTCAGGGAAAAACATATTGTGTATCATATCCTTACAGTTCTACTGGACATGGGATCTATACATTTAACAATCAATCAAAGACACTGTAGATGGAGGACAAAAAACCAAATCGCCATAACCAGAACTCAAAAGGAATGTGCAAAGAAGAGAACTTCCTTTCAGTTTTGGTTTCCAAAATCAGCTCAGATTCCCAGTAGGCAACTCAAGTGGCACGGTGGCACCCATTTTAGGGTAGATGCTTTCACATGACAGATTTGTTTTTAATTGATTTAAAAAGTTGTGCAGTCTGCTTTTTAAAGTAAATCTGAAAAAGTGAAATGATCCTCTGTTCAGTGCTGCGCCAACGTTTGAATTTCTGCATGTTGCTCTTTGGGCTAGTACCAGTCAGAAAATAAGGGTTCCCATTTTCAGCTGTAAGCATGCAAAATGTGCATATGCTTGGAATGAGTATTGTCTTGCAGAATTGTTGGGTTCATGTTAAAAGGTGTCCCGTGTTTCACTGCTACATACCTTCTGTATAAATAGAAATCTCCATTCAAATCTCTACAACTTAAAATTTAACTGTAGATAGCATTACTTCTAATGTTCCATGTGACTGAAAAAGACTATTACAAGATTTTAGTGACCTTGGCAATATTGATATTAATACTGTACTTACTGTCAAGTACAGGAATAGTTCTGTGTATATAGAAGGGACACCCAGAAAACTCCTTTGGATTGCTGTAACTACTCTTAAAAGGCAAATTTTAAAGTGTCCAAGTCATTGCAGAAGGTTAAGTCCTATTTTTAAAACAACTTCACAGAGATTAGAGCATAATGTTGACTGCTCAGAATGGTTTTTGAATTTTTTTGGTAAATCTGCATTCTCTTACTCTGCTCTGGGAGGTCCACAGGCAGGACCTACTGACATCGGGGGGAGTCTGGTCTGTTGGCACAACACACTGCTGAGAGTCCAGAGTCTGCCAAGTTTAGCCCTCGCTGTATCTTCCAGGTGATTTTGCGCAGTGCCCATATTTAAGACTGAATTATCTTAGGGCAGCCAAGCAACAAGCCCAACTGATTACCTGAAAGTGCAAGCTGTGCCTGCTGTATCTAAGTCAATGGTCAGCAAAAGGCTGAAAAAGTAGAGATTAATTTATTCTAAAAAGCTAGCATTACAGTCATTTATACCCAAGCTAAAATTAAAGCAGTGAAAAGAAAAGAGGAGACGTAGCACACAGAAGTTTTTGAGTGCGCTGTGGGCTTGCTCCTGGCTGGAGCTGCTGGGCACACCCAGCATTAAACCACTGGCACGCAGAGCTCTCTGCGTGAGGATTACCAGCGCTGAGCACACACAGCTGTGCCTATCTGGGAAAACTGGGTTTGATTTTGATTTTGGTAGCAAGCCAGCAGTGGCCAGGTTTCTTGCGGGGAGGCTGAATAGTCGTCCGCAGATGTTTCAGGATAAGGAGAGAGAAGGCTGGTCGCTGCAAACAAAAATTGATTTGCTGCTGTAATCCTGCTCAACAACATTCTCCGAGGGACCGGAGCAGTGTAGCTACATGCATATAATTGGACCATTGCTACTTAACGGGGTTGATGAGCTCAGTCTGGGCACCGCGCTACCGCAGCTCTGTGCCTTTGGACCAAAGCTGGCTGGTCTCCCCACAGATCGGGGGGTGGGCACGGGGGGGGGCTGCAACTGCCTGCCCTCAGCCATGGCAATCCACCTTGAGAAGAACACAGCACTGGCTACTCTCAGCTTTATAAGCAACAGAGAACAACGGCAAAGTCAAAATATGCTGTGATTGCATATTGGATTGTGATTTCTTCTCACGAAGGCCTATCAGGTTGTGCAGTTTCTAGTTACATTTACAAAGCCACCTTTTCAGTTGCTTGCCAAAATTACAAAATTCTACGGGAAGGAATCTGCAGGAAGGTTCCTGCAAGCGTGGTTCCTCCCCTTGGCTTTTGCATGTTAGGAAACAATCTTTGGTTACGTTATCACAAACTGTATATATTACAAGGTCAAAGTTTCACTCAGTGCACAAGATGAACAGACTCTACAGGACTCTCTCCCTCACATGAACATGTTCCTAAATTTAAAAGAAGAAAACATGATTTTTTGCAGACTTCAAGACTTGGAAATTCGCATTTGTGCCATAAAGTATCATAATTCCTGCTAATACACTGCTGTTTGACTCTAAGCATTTTATTTTTAAAATGTCCCTTTCACGTGCCATGCCCTCTGTACCGCCAGCCACACACATGCTTCCAGAGCATGTTCGCTTGTGCCACAAGTACAAAAGCTTTGCAAGAGTGACATGGTGTCCCAGAATGTCCCATGATTAAATACTTTTGAAGATGGAATTATCTGTATTTGTAAATGCTTCTTGTGTCAAAATCCACCTCCACAAAAGCCTATGGGAATATACAGAAAATTGGGTTCTGCCTCTGTGAAGCAGCAGATCCTGGGCTGACAGCAGACATTCGTAAGCAGAAGCACCCAAAAGTTTAAAAGAACCAAAGCTCAGGGTTTCTTCCCTTCCTGCTTTAACACAGACTTTCTGTACACCAGCCTTCTGCGGCAAGGAGCATACTATCATTGAGAAAGATCTATTAGAAGAACTCAGCTTATTCCTGCGGCATGGGAAGTACAATGCAATTTTTTGCTGTAAGCAGGAGCGTCCAAATATTTTCAGAAGGCTACGGCTCATTTTAAAATGACTTAAAGGAGATTTTTCAAATGCGCAAAAGGTGGTTAGATGCTAACACTAGCCTGCACCCCTGAAAATCTCTCCTTCAGAAGTCAGAGATTCAAAACTAATTCACAAACCAAAGGGGATGTAACTGTTTAAAACATGTAGTCACCTTAAAAACCAGGTTGATATAGATATCCTTTATCTATTGCTCAGCTCAGGAAGGATTTAATTGTATGCTGAAAGCATATCATGTCCTTTACGGGAAAGAGAAGGCCAATATCAGAGAGCAAAAATACCAAAAAAATAGCTTTGGCCACCATCTGCAGCTGCAGCAAAAATATGATCTCAGCATTGCCGGTGTGTTGTCATGTATACCACTGTTTGCAGAGTCCAACCGAAATTCTCTATTTTTAGCCTTTCAGCTACTTTCAGATAAAATTCCTGCAGATAGGAGTAGCTGTATAGGGCAGATAACATACAACTCTGAAACCACAGATGACCTCATGCAATTGCAAAGAAAGAAGGGTCTGTTACTTAAAACAAGGCTAAAATTTAACCCGGCTGTACTAAAATTAAACAGGGAGTGTTTTACAGTCCCATTACAAGACATAAAACAACAGTCACTATAAATTCACAGTGTACTTATTTGTAAGGATGTAAAAAGAGTAATTAATAACCCCCAAACAGCTTATCTCTGAGCCAGTACAACACCACAGCTTTCCCAGGCTTGTCGGAGGTTTTACAAATAGCACTGAGAAGCTATTTTAGCTGTCATTTGAGAATTATTTGTCCAAACTGAAAAGTTATTGCTCTTTGTCACAAGTCACAAGGCGTTTTTTAGTGTTCCACCCTTTAAGTTGACATTACGGAGAGAAAATAAATAAATGCAATCCAGACTTTCTGGAAAGGGCTTCCACGTGGAAGAACAGTTACCAACCACAGATCCGAGGGAGCACTGCACAGTGATTCTCCTTCCTGCAAAATGCACTGTACCTTCCTATTTCCTACTTCACCCTTTCTGTGTGTCACCTTTACACCAAAAGGCACCTGTGCCCTTTAAAATGCCATTTATTTCCAATAGATTAAAGTCCAGTTCTGAGTACTATCATTCAAGTTCATCTTCAGTATTTAAGGAGAAATGTGTAAGGAATGGATACGTCACAAGTGAATCAATACAGATCAGGGTGCTCAGTTCGCGTCCTTTGGGATGCGTTGCTCACACCTCTTTTGGTTTACAGAATATTTGCCGGATATTTCTTCAGAACAAATCCTTCATGAGGTTATCACATACACTCTGACAGCTCTTCTCCTCAAGAAAAATTTTCAGTCCTTAATGAACAGTCCACTTGAACGAACAGTTTAGATACATGAATAAAATAATCCCAAGGTAAAGAAATTCGTTCACCCCCTCATCAAATCGCTATAAGGGATCAGTAAAGGATTCAAACCATTTCTCTTAACTCTCCCTTTTTTTTCCTTAATGCAGGTAAACCTATATTTTTTAACAATGACATAGCCTCTAGCTGTCACCTAATTTTGCAAGCAAAGCCAGCACTGAAATAAAGGGTTACAAAGCACTTAACTGTTAATTTGAGATTATAGAACAAGTCTGATTTTTTCTGGCTTCACGTCACTTGAAAGGAGAAACTCCATTTGTCATAAGGAATGAAAACCAGGACAGAACAACGTTTGCTATCGCTCTCTCTAAGGAATAGGTGGAGTTATATAAACAACAGAGCAACCATCAAAGGGAAATCTTAGGGACCATAATATACCAAGGTATTAAAGGAACAGAGCCTTTTATCTATTGTGGAGGAAGGAAGTAGAGCATTGAGACATGTGTAATATATAGAATTAAAAATCAAAAACTCAAGCAAGTCCCAAAAGAGACCGAAATCAATTAAAGTCTGGTTTTTTTTCTTATTCTGTTAAAATGACAAGAAAGAACCAAAAATGCAATCTCCCACAAAAATTATGCTCCATCACCTGGAAAAGCCAGGCATTCAGCTCTATTTTAAGCTGAGTTTTCCCCCACAGCCTATGAAACAGGCACTGTTCGATCACAGACCACGTCCTCATTCGCTGCCAGTCCAACTGAGGCTTACCTTGTCCTCCACTCTGTTCAGCCTGGCACCAATCGTGTTATTCCCTCGATCTTTGCTTTTTTCTATGGAACAAGAAACATTTTCAAATTAATATATGGTGGTATAACAAAATAGCAGCAAGCCCCAACAGGGTGTGTTTAACTAGCCCACCAACACAGCGTAACTGAACACCTTTGCAGGCTGGTCCTTCTACTCCTTAAAAGCACCTTTTTGTTTCTTTTTATAGCATTAGCCCACGCCATGGCTTTTAATAGCCCTTAAGTTTAAGGCACTTTCAGCCTGAATTTTATGTTTTAACCTGGGAGTACAAAACTTTTCCCAATTTAGTTAATGTTTTAATTGCCATTTAAAAAGAATCTGCCACTGTACAAAAGACTCTACAGCAAACTTGAACAATGCATTTGTTAACATTTTAATCTTTTTTTCCCCTATAAACTATATAGAAACATGAGTTTGAAAATTACATTAACAGAGAGTTGTGGCCAGACTTGTCACAAACAAACTTAATACTCTGTGCTCCTTTCCCAGTCTCTTTTCAAAGGTATCAAAGCTCAATGTGAATATTACTGATTTCACAGGAACTCTCTAATCATAGCACGTATTTTATTCAAAATATGGTGAGTCTCAGAGACAATAGAGCCAACATTTTGAAAACTTCAGTGAAAGTAGGTGCTTTGAATATCTAGATAAGATCAACCCTATTTTAAAGGTGTTGATGACTAGATATTATTGTGGATGCCTAAACTTCAGACCACAACTGGTTGTCACTGTTCAAAAATTTGGCAAGAAAATAAAAAGTATTTTAACAAAAGTATTTTCCATTAATTATATCTTCATCAGATTAACTTTAGACACATCCTTCATGTTAACTTACCCGAGACGGAGATAAAAAGAGATGGCTTCCCTATGGACTGGTCCAACCTATAAACCAAAAAGCATGATTTTTAGTTTTTATCTTCACTTTCTGTAGCTGGAGCAGGGAGATCTCTTCACAAACAAGCAAAGTGAAGTTAAAATAGTTCTGGTTTGTACTGTAAGTGAAGCAGTTGCTTTGGGCTAAGAATAGCTTGAAATTAAAAAAACAACAACAAAATAGGACTTAGATTGGTCTTTAGCTTCTTTAACCACTGTAAAGTTTTACCATGCCCGTTGCTTTTACACGTGAACTGAATTGTTTCCTCTTTTGCTTGTTCTTCAGGAGCTTACTTATTGTTTCTATCTGTTGTCTCTTAGTGCAATTCTCCCAGAGCAGGTGACAGTATTTCACTCTGTATGTATAATATAGCCCCTAACATATAGGGATTGCAGTGTATAGTCAAAGTTAGCAGAGACTGAGGCAATACGTGTAAGTATAGTGAAAACTGTAAGTCCCGATCATCAGATTTTTAAGCTCTTTGCCTGTTCCTTCCTGCATGAAAAGAAAACTACTTGAATGCCATTTTATATTCCATAACTTTGCAACATCCTACTAATATGGCACCTGTAACCCTGCCAGGTTTTGATCCCCAGCCCCAGTCACTGATTTATGTACAAACATCCCTCTGCTGGTGTTTACAGATACAGACACTGAACTTGATTGACATACCTCCTCTGTAATTCCTTGATTCGCACCATCAGGTTGAGGTGGCCCTGCGAATACTGCTCAATGACATCTCGGACATCATAGGGCTTTCTAGCTTGCTGTAAAACAAAAAAACCAAACATGACTTTAAGCCACAAGGATGTAGGAATGGTCTATGGTAACGCAGTAAGTTTTTTTTAACCCCTTTTAACACTGTGTAAACATTTGAGATACTTCATTGTTGCCAGGATCACACATTTTTTGTGGAATAATTACGACAGTTCTGATTTCATCCACCTTTTTGTTACTGCAGGTCTGCATGCCTTTCAAACGTTTATCCACTGAACTTGAGGCCAAAAAGAACTTGGGGCCAAAAAAGTATATCTGGCATTTTGCTCAGAAGTTTGTGGTCACTCCAATTTCTTCTGGAAATAAGGTTCATCCTTCTCAGCCACCGAACAGTAAAGAGGTCTTTCACATGCACAAGCCCTTATTCTGAGTCAGCAGCACGACAGCTGGACTTCTCAGTTCAGCTCTTGCCGTGGGAAGGTTACAGCAGAGTCCTGGTTGAAAGTGCATGACTGATTTCCTATTCCAGAAAGAGTGGCTGAGCTTTCAAATCTACTGGGAAATACTAGGAAAACATTGGTGCAAGGAATGACCAGGAAGAAAGCCCTGTGTCCGTAATTCGCACTTCATACATGGGAGCTATTAGCAATAAAACCGCTTTTGTGTAGTATTAAAGAAAAAGAGCGTAATCTTAACCAATAAACACCAAGACTAACTAGAAAGTAAGTGAATTAAATTGTCGAAGTGCAGGGAAAAATTAAAAATATCTTAATCCTACATCCAGAAACTAGAGTCCAATCAGGGCCAGAGCTACATATAAGAAGCAGCAATGATGCTCTAAAACAGCAGAGAAGAGGAGTAGGGTGTAAACTTCACACATTAGGCTGAACAGTAACACCTGAACTTACGATTTGGTAGAAAACGTTTTCTAAAAGATGTTAATCAAATCAGTCAAACAATAAATTATATGCCAGCAGGTTGAGGGAGGTGATTCTGCCCCCCTAATCCACTCTGGTGGGATCCCACCTGGAGTACTGTGTCCAGCTCTGGAGCCCCCAGCACAGGAAGGACATGGACCTGTTGGAGCTGGTCCAGAGGAGGGCCACAGAGATGATCAGGGGGGATGGAGCACCTCTCCCGTGAGGACAGGCTGAGAGAGTTGGGGTTGTTCAGACAGGAGAAGAGAAGGCTCCAGGGAGACCTTATTGTGGCCTTCAGTAATTAAAGGGGACTTATAAGAAAGATGGGGAGAGACTTTTTGGTAAGGCCTGCAGCAATAGGACAAGGAGTAATGATTTTAAATTAAAAGACGGTAGATTCAGACGAGATATAAGGAAGAAATGTTTTACGATAAGGGTAAAACATTGGACCAGATTGCTCAGAGAGGTGGTAGATGTCCCATCTCTGGAGACGTTCAAGGTCAGGTTGGACAGGGCTCTGAGCAACCTGCTCTAGTTGAAGATGTCCCTGCTCATTGCATGGGGGTTGGACTACATGGTCCCTTCCAACCCAAACTATTCTCTGATTCTGTATTTCTGACTAATTCATTATGCTGTCTATAGATATTCTGTAGAAATTTTCAAGGTTTAGTGAAAAACTTGGGTAATGCTGTATTACAACTTCTCCTTTCTTGCACCTTTTGAGAACAAGGAAAAGTTTACAGTGGTAACTTCTAAGATATCAGAATTTGTATCCCATTTGAGGTCTCAGAAATATTTTGTCACCCGTACTTCAAAAGCTGGAGATGTCTCTACACTGCTTAACCTTATTTCACACGCTGCAGGTTTTCCCCAATTCCATGCCACAGATACCTTCTTCTTCAAGCCCAGGGAAAGCAGGATACAATATAAAAACCATACTGTGGCACCTTCATGCAGTCCCCTGCCTGAGAAGTAGCTCCCACGTTTTCAGGAATCATTACTTTAATAATATCACTTCATCAAACAAATTTTATTTCAGTCTGCCAGATTCCCCAACGCCAACTGCAAACCTTGGGTGAATGTGAGATACTCTCTAGTGGAAGGCTAAACAGGATTGGGAATTGCTTCCAAAGAGCACAGAGAATTCCCAAGAAGCCTAACTGCTTACACACATATAAATCATAACTAACATCCACAAAGAAAGAAATATGATTCAATGATGGCACAGGCCCATAAGTCTTTCCACGGACTAGTATTGCGAGCATGATGATCTAAAAAGAATTCTTGGATTATTTTTGCACTATAAATAAGCAAGAGAGAAATATGCAAAATCAGCTTGAAAACTCAGGTTCAGGAAAGCAGTAAGAACAAAAAAGCAGAGCTTTCTCCTGCCATCCTTGTACTCTGATGCAGGTGTCTGACAATAGAAAGAGTAGGTATGTCCCTGCCTGGTTTTTATTTACTGGGCTGTTTCTTTCTCTTTAAAACAAGAGCTGAAAACCTGGAGTAAATAGAATTTATGAATGAAGCCTAATTTCCGAGTAGGATGGGATATTTAATAGTCACTACTGATTATTCTGTAATTGCTTCATATTGAAAGCTGATCTTTTAAAGAGAAAATACTCTTGATGCTGACAACGTGTTAGTTTTGTAAAAGGAAAAAAACCCTGCATCGCGTAACGGATGAGTACTGAAGAAGCAAAAGTAGAAGACAGCCCCACAGCTTCCCTTAACTTCTCTTTTTTGCTTTCGTCCCTCTGCTAATTAACCAATACTCATGGCAAAAATCTTCTTAAATGAGTTAAAATTTCCCCCGTCATATATGAAAATTTGTGAAAGTCAGCGCAAAAGCTAAGAGCAAGTATTAAAAGTGCACCACTGGCCATTGCTGTTCCCTTGTAACTGCGTGCACAGGGAGGCAGACCCGGCAAAGAGAGAGAGGAATCCGTGCAAGGGGAATTTCTGGGAAATGTAACCAAATAACAGTCAAATAAAATGGGTAGAACATCCTTTGAAGCACAGGACACTCTGAACAGCATTGTTTGGTACAGCCCAGTATGGAGATTAGAAAAGATTACACACACAATTCATGATTCATGCCATGACAAATAAATCACGTAAGATGATGAATTATAAGACTATAAATGCAAGATTTTTCCAGTGAAATTGTAACAACCCAGGCAACAGTTACTCATGTCATCAGTGGAACTGCAACCTGTATTTTTAGTTTATGCTATGTATAGAGTATTTGCCATGGTGAAAAACATAACACAAGTTAAAAACATATTTTAGAAGGAAACTGATTTACTCAACAGGAAGAATTTACATGGAAAGAGAAAAAAAAGATTTCAAAATGACAATGGGAAATCAGATCAAATCCCTGGTCTCTGTATCTGTGATGGATACCACAGTCGTATCCATGTGCGTAAGTCTTAAGACATTTAGAAACCTTCCTAACTGGAAGACAAAGGTTATTTACTCATGAATCCAGCTAATGGAGTAACTGAGTATGGTGATTTTCTTTCTGAAATTCAGTTTTAAGGTTAGACTGTGCCACAGACACCTGATTTATAACTAATAAATGCAATTCATTTTTGGTAGGTGAGGTGAATGAAGCCTAGGAAACCATTAATTTCTAAGTACTGTTTTCCCTGTAATCCACAGAATGCTTCTGTAACCATGAGCCATTCACCTTAACTGATCCACAGGACTTGCATTGACTACTACTAGAATATGATCTTTCCTACACAATTTGAAACAGTCCTATAGACTTTACGAGAGCATAAACACATCCATAAAAAAAGGTATTAATTCTTTATAATATTATGCTGGGTTCTTACATGGACATCGTCATATGGACTATATTCAAACCTGGACTTTAAAATAGAGCATAATTTTCTCCCCTTCTTTTAAAGAGGAAATGATGGCCAAGTGCGATGCTTCACAAAGAATTGCTTTTCATGTCCTTTGAAATGCCTCCGTTTCCCTGTTTAGCTTATCTTTATTTATTTTATTTTATTTTTTTTAAACAGGAAGGCTCTTCTTTCGAACTGACTTTTGTCCTCATGGTGCCATCGGGTCCTGTTATAAATTGAGCTCTTAAAGTATCTAGGCAAATTTAGGCATACAGGTGTATCCTGCAAACAGCTGGTATAGTTTAAGAACCATGCTGGGTTCATGCTGGGACCTATTTTCAAAATTTTCCTCTTCCTCTCCTTCTTCCTATGCTTCCCCCTCCCCAAAAGCTTCAGAGACATCTCTAAAAATTACTCCTTTTAAGTGCTGGCCTTGCAATTATGTTCCAGCTAATTTTAAGCATGAATAGTCCAATGGACTTCAGCTGAATTTTTTTTTTTTCAATAGCTATAGAAAAAAAAACCCAAACAAACCCTGAATTTTCTTTTAGGAAGATACATTTCGCTTAAACACAAAAAGCTTAGAAGGTAAATATCGAGCAGAAAACATCTATGCAGACCTCTTCAATGCTGTAAGATACATTTTTAAAATGCATCTTGTGCTTTACCTTAATTTCAGATATTGCATTGGACTGGCTATTGGAAACTGTACAGTCATTACTTGGCACATGTTTAAACATTTTAATTTCTTATGACTATTTTATGTGCATACAATAGAACAAAGCAGATTTACAACATACTTTTGAGGAAAGAATAATGACAGTGATTATCTCTTAATTACAGGAGAGATTTTCAAAAGCACCTTGTGGCTTGAATTTCAAGGTGACTTTGTGCATTAAGTTACTTGGGTGCTTTTGAAAACTGTACCTTTGGTGCTCTCCAAATTTTTAAACTCGGTCATAACCTTGTATTCAGAAATTATGGAGAAGTATCAGATATCCCCGATAGGTTCCTATTGGGACATTCTGTGTCTGACAAACAGCCACGTATCACTTGGACGCAGGAGTGACTTGAGATACGTTCCACTTCAGCCTCACTGACATTTTTAGTTCTTTAGTAACAGCTAATATTGATAGTTCAGGAAGAAAAGAGACTACTAAAGAAGGATGAGAGACAACCTTGTTGGAAGGATTTTGTAGATGGCCAAGACCAGGTCTTTTGCAGATGCGAAAGTGAGAGTACAACTGAGAAGCCAGATTAGCAACCGGGATACTGAGTACAAACAAGTTTTAAGTATGAACTGAATAGTCCCATTCTATTCAGTCAAATGCTTTTTCAGCTTCTATCAAATCATCTGCCGCAGGGGAGTTTCGTTTATTTGCCAGGTGGGTAATGTTGCACACAGCGTTCAGGCATTTTCAAAATCTGTTTTTGACAAATACCACTTGGGAGGTAGATATATAATGTGTAGATTTCTTGTTTCTAAGCAGTTTAGTTAATACTACGGCAAATATTTTATGATCTAAATTTATGAGAGCAATGATTCAGTAATTACCACGCAGCAAAGGATCACAATCGGGTTCTAGAATGAGAATAAATTAAAGTGTAACGGAACTGGCCGCATTTAGGCAGTTTTTCACAGAACAGCAGTGGACACACCACTGGAACGGGCCACGTCCCTTACCAGGTTACAAGGGCTGGCCAGCAAGTGTTAAGGAGCTTCTCAACAAAATGACTATAAAATTTATTTTCAAGTAGTCCAGATACTGTGCCTTTCTTAATTTTAGTCTCATAAAAATAACAGGTGAAATGTGTTAGCAGAAACTTTCTGAAAGCACTCTCTCCAAGAAAACCCCGGACATGGGAGATTTCAGCCTAAATGGTGACAGTCTGAATACATTTTACATAACTGAAACAAATTTCTGCAAAGCTCAGGCAAACTTAGCCATAAAATTAGCTCATGAATGTTAGTAAAAATAAAAAGATTCAAAGTAGGAAATTGCTAAAGAATTCAGGCAGTGCTTCTAAATTTCGACGAGGAAGTCAGAATCATGGTTTTGAAGCAGCAGCGAGCATCGCCTTACAGAAACAATGATCTCTTTGGACCGTTAGTCGTCATCCTCGTCATCATCATCTTTTTGATGCTAAATTTTGCGCCCTTCAAATTTGAAGGAAAAAGAACACCCACCCTTTTTGGGGGGTCTAGATTAAGGGCGGAAAAGCTTTTTAGTCTATTGTAAGCAGTAGTGACAAGGCCATATATGAAAGTGGATGTGGGCAGTTAAGCCCCTCTCTTTCTTTGCATTTTCAGTTGTGAAGCCTGTTCTCTGGAGATTGTCCCTTATTAATTAATTTTACATAAAGCAATAAATTTCTTACATATATATATATGTATCTATTCACCTAGTTTAAATCAAGCTGAAGGCTGTTCACAGGTGTTTTTACTGGATTAATGAAATTAATTTAGAAACCACATTCGTAGAAAGTTTGCAGTCAGAATTTTTTATTCAGAGCAGGCAACGAGGTTAATTAGCGAGTGTTAAATGCTTACGGTATCACAATACCATAGCAAGCGAAGTGGCACACAGGAAGCGTATGTCAGCGAGGTCTAGAGGAGTAAAGAGAGCCCATATCTCACAAACTGGGAAGGAGGTCTCCTACCTATGCAGAGGGGAGAAGGGAAAAGGAAGGAGAAACCTTCCAATGAGCCAACAAATTTCCACCCCGGTTTCTTATCAGGATTTCATTATCATTGAGTAAGAGACAGAGACAAGGCTGAGGCAGTATTTTAATCTCTAATCCTACTGACTCAGCATGACAGTAACATGCAGCTCAGAATTAATGGAGACATATGAGAATGTTTGCACTGCGAGAAAGAGACAGTGATAACAGAGGGTTAAGGGTCAAGTCCATTAGCAGAAAATAACGTTTTAATTCAGACTGCATTTCAGGAGTTTAGCCTATTTCCAGTGCATCCACAGTTGACTAACCTGCTGCTAAACAACCACGCTATTGAAGGAGGAAGAGAATAGTGGGTGTAGCTCACCATTACTGAAATGAATTGTGTTAGTCTCTCTTAAGTTTCTAAAAGAACAATGAAACAGGAGAATAAAGGGGTTTATTTAGAAAAGGAGCTTTTGATTCACAACTCACCTGAAACTTTTTCTTTGCTACAAAATACTGCATCCTCCGAATCACCTTAATTGCAGCACGATGGTGTTCTCGCAGCCTGTGGGAAAAATGAGGAAGGTGAGTGGGGTGAAAGAGCATCTCCATCCAGACAATAAATATAACAGTCTGCAGTAAATGCTTCACTAACACGTGAATGTGTAATGTAAGTAGTTGCGATTCAGCCTGGGAGCACAACACGCTATTATGTTGACCTTCCCCACCTTTCAAGAAGGCTATAAAAATCCAGGATTTTATCTGACCTATGCTAGGTTTGCATACATTTCACAGTAAAAAACAGGTGTCCACAAAACCTCCTCCTATGTCTAAGCAAACCTCCACCCATCTTTCCTGCTTTAATTGCCACCAAAAAAAAAAAAAAAAAAAAAAAAGCGATCAAGTTTCTGCATATTCAGCCATGCACAGCTTTTATACACGGTCACTCTAGAAAACCAGCTTTTGGGGTGTTTTTTTTATTTCCACCCCCAATTCCTGTACAATATGTTTCTTCACTTACATGAATTTGTTTTTCAAAAATTATTTAAAAAAAAAAACAAAACACTTTAAAGATTTTTGACTCGTTGACTGCTAAACAATCCAAATGATCTTGTGGTAGCTGGATGCAACATCTACATAAGCAGTTATCCCAAAACCGAACTGTGAGGGCATATAAAGACAAAATAATCTGAAAGGTCTTTAAACAAATATATCCCCCTCTTCATGCACATGCGTATGAACTGAAAACAGAATTAAAAAATAATAATTTGCTCTTTGTACTTTAACAGATTTTCTCTCTGACATTATTTTTTAAACAGTTCATTTAGAGCAACAGATATTTGAAATTTTTTCAAAGCTTGCAAAATGATGTATTTTTCTTCTTAACATTAAGATATCAAATCAAACATTTAAGCTGTGCCAACAATTTATTCTACTTGCTCATTCTATTACTCTTATCAATGTACTTGAATGATATTATTGCACAATCTTTATTTCCTTTTTAAATGCACGAACATCTAATATTTCTAACTCTCATCCCAAACGGACTTCTAGTGATGGCTTTGGGGAAGCAGCAGTAAAAGCAGAGTTAGATATTCCAGATGTTTTATCTTCATAAATACGGATAGACCGGCATATTGAGATGTCAGTAGGCAGTGCTTTCTGTACTGAACCTGACAGCATTCATACTCACTATGGGATGGAAAAGTCATACTTAAGTTCTGTACAGGTTTGGGTCTCGGTATGCTATAACACGGTATCACCCAAGCCTCGTCAGTTAAATATAACCTGGAATTTCAGTGAGGATTCACGTATTTCCTCAGGACAAATTTCCCACAGCAAACAAAGTTCCGTATGAGCAAATGGCGGATATCTGTCCTTAAGCAGCATGGCAGGTGTAGCTGGGGTGCTCCCCTTCTGAAAATTTACATTTTTAGTGGGA
The DNA here is from genome assembly GCA_947846985.1 of Fratercula arctica. Taxonomy (NCBI): domain Eukaryota; kingdom Metazoa; phylum Chordata; class Aves; order Charadriiformes; family Alcidae; genus Fratercula; species Fratercula arctica. The sequence continues at coordinate 17,663,950 of CANTUZ010000005.1, forward strand.
AAATGGCTTTCTGCAAAGCCAAAAACAGAATCAAAAAAAGCCCTCACTTTCTGCTTGTAGATACTGCCTCTCAGGTAGCTTCTTTCTGTTGCAGAAATGGTTCAGATTTAGCAATGACAGAAAAGATTACCTTCTCTGGATACCGTGTCAAATACGATCACTTTTCAGACTAATAATGTACAGCTTTTCACCACAGGTCTAGAGATTGCTAAGACTGTAAGTGCATTTATATAAAGTGACTGTGCCTCAACAGTTATGCATGAATTTGGGAATCTGCAGTTGGATCTATATAGGGAGGCCCTTCCCTCTTAACACCTTACTGGGGAGTCTCAGAGAGACTCTCTCCAGGTCTCTGCTCCCGCAGATCCCACTGCAAGATCACAGTCCATGTTATAAAAACGGCAATTTGCTCCTCCTAACTGGGATGGGTGCCTGTTTGGATCGAGTCCCGGTGAACGGAGTTAGCCTCATGCTTGCTCGTGGTATCCCCGTTCTGTGAGCCCTTGCTGCATCGCTCCGCTGCTAGGGACAAGGACAACTTCACCAAAACCCAAAGGAAATAAAGTGTTTGGGGTTTTTAAAGTCCTGCTTCACAGAGACGGGAGCCCAAAAGATAAAGGCAGCTTAATTTGCTATTAAATACCAAAGGTGTGAAAGTGTAACTGTCATGCAGCTATACATCGTATACATAGATGCACACAAAACCATCTTATGACTAACAGAATAAATTTCGATTGCAATAAAACTGCTGGTAGTCTTTTGGTTTATGCCTCATTTCCTCTGGGGTGTTCTTCACAGTCCATTATTTCTGAGTGAAATATTTTTCTTTGGGACAGACAGTCACTAGTAAAGCAGACCAAATCCCTCATTCTCTATCTAGATGATGAGTCCCATCTACAAGCAAGACAGCCGGATAATAAAAATTATATTTGCCATTCAGCAAAAAAACAAAACTATATCACCGAAATGATTTTCCAATGCAGCTATTTCACATCAGTCATTGTTCAGTGCTAACACGAACTTCCATGCCAGGAGGGAAAGTTAATAGTCTCATTTTATTCCTTCCCATTTCCGGCTCCAGTAGGAAACCTTACAGTAAGCTTGTTTCTGCTTATGCTGTAAAATCTAATTCTGCACAACAGGCTGTCCTGATTCCCCAAGATCAAATGCTTCTGCGATGAGGGAAGGGAATAAAGGATTTAATTAGTAGCCAAGGTTATGATTCACAGTTGTTTGATCTCTTTTGCAAACTGGTAACAAATGCTTTAGTAAATCGAGAGCTTAACCATTAACTGGCGATACTTGTTTGTTCAGCCACTTGTGACATCTCTGAATTCTGGTTACGGAATGGCTGTCTGCAACCTCTGGGGACATACAGCACGCTCCGGTGCCAGATAGCCACTCAATACATTACCCTCCTCAGACCTTTCAGAGTTTCAGAGAGTTTCATGAATATGGGGGTTTTTTTTAGGAGTGTGGCGGGAAATGCCACCATCTGAGCGTGCTTACAGAGAGCAGCAGCATACCTTTGCTGTGTGTGCCTCCCCACAGCCAGCTGGAGACGCCCTTCGGAGAAGTACTGCCGTTTTAGGGACTACTGGGATAGCCCAGAGAGCCCACCGGCTTCAGTGTAGCTGTGGGAGCTAAGCTCTCTTGCAACTGAATTCCCTCATTTTTACATGTTTGGTTTTGCCTGACTTTGGGAAAAAGCTTGTTTGATAAGCGCAGTAGCAACCGGGTCAGCAGACAAGGGTTTTGCCCTTGTGTTAACGAAGCTATTTTCCTCATCCGAGTGTTTGTCAGGCTCTGACTCTCACCATTGATCTCATGGTAACAGACATCCAAAGGGACTTCCAATCACCATTTGAGTGATTCCAATAACCATCAGCACATTACCTTCAAAAATAAACTGAAGTAGTTTGTATGCCCATAAAACCAAGCTAAAGATTACTGCTTCCAATACTAGACAACATCTCAGCCTTCACCTTTCCGAAGGAAAATTGCCAATAGCTTTCACTGGCTACCCGCAAATTTCTTTCTCAATATAAACAGGACATCAAGATCACCTTGAACACGGCACATATGACATGACATTTCCCGTGGACTTGAACTCAGAATTAGGTCCCAAAGCCACCACTGAAGCCCCAACATTGTCAGAACCCATAGGAATGATCCAGAAGGGTGAAGGAGGATGTAACAGCTCATCAAGAACAGAAAACCATCCCGGTGGTAATAGGGTCAATAAATTTATACAAGCCTAAATTATTTGTAGGTATAAACTAGGTGTGCTTTATTTGTGCATTGAAAAAGTAACCTGTTGCAGATGCAGGCACTCCTCAAAGCATAAGAAATGAAGGCAAAAAAACTCCCAGCAACAAAATACAATGGATTGAGCATCCACATTACAGAAGAAAGCCTGACAGAATAAAAAGACCAGAAATCATTAGTTTTTTCCTGCCTCCTTTTGTTGTTAGGATACTTAACCTACAACAAGTCATTTGGAGGAAACCTGATCTCTTCATTAGTCCATCAGAAATCTGGACTGGAATTTCACCTAATTTGGAAAACAAGCATGTCGAAGAACTTCAGGTAATTTTACAAACGTTCTCATTCAGTTGGGAAGTTGTTATACATTTATAAATGCTCCAAACTGTTGTAATGGAGCTATTTCTACATTTGACTGCAGTATTATTAATTTTTTGCAACACAGCCAGCCAAAACCTCAATAGGTGTCCCAAGGTGTGGCTCATTCCCCAGCCCCGCGCTCACCGCCAGCCACAGTGAATGTCACCGGCGTCAGCCAGCACCCGCCTGCCTCCTTCCTGCAAGGGGACCTGCAGGGTCACCCCAGAAGAACACTTTCTGGGACCAAGGCTAAGATTTTTGGCTACAAAAAACAAGTGGCTCTACAAAAAAGGAAGTAAGCAGTTGCATGGCTTGGTTGTTTTACATTTCAAGAAAAAGAAAAACTTTTCTTTTTTTGAAATTAAGTTTGACAAGATTAATCCCTATTCTGAAATACACAGGTTTTTTTCATTAAAGAACAAGAAAGGAAAAACAATTACTAATTAGAAATATTTATTGTCCTTACAAAGCTGCTGAATTTTATACCAAATCCTTAGTAATGCCATTAGAGGTTTGTTGCCCTTTTTCATCTCAGGAAGGAGTTCTACATATTGGTTTAGTGTTAACAGAAATATTAAAGCAACAAGACAGCGGAAAGGCGCTGCTAATTTCCTATTCATAACACTTGCCTTTTTGTTCATTTGTGGAACATTTCATTTTCAGGACCATAATGTCTGGCGCAGACCTCCCAATGTACATGGACGCTGATATTATCGGAGTTAAAAGTTCAATGCTGTCTATTCAGAATGAGTTTAACGAGAATGAAAACTCAGTAGGAGAGAGACACAGATTTATAACATCTTTTACAAAATGCCCATTTCTCAGTAAACCTAACACTGATTTGAAGTCAAGCTCAGTTTTCAAACATATTTAAATTCTCTGCAGTCATCTTAAATTTCTGACTTAAGACAGAGCTGAAGTATTAAGAAAGAAGGCTGAAGTCGGTTGGCCTGAAGTTCTTGGCACTAATCATTATTTAGACTTGAACTTTATCTTTAACACATCAGACTTTAATAATATGTTGTGCATGTGAACTGAAATATTTTTTCCATTCAGGCACTGAAAAGCATTCCCTGTCAGAGAATCTGGTGGATGACATTCAGAGTAACTGCATTAAGCCATTTCATTAGTGTGTTTAAGTCTAATGAAATCTTTCATCATTAGTCCTCCAGGCACTTTTGGTGTAGAATTTGCTGCGGCTCAAGATTATTCTTGTCTTTTCACACATTCTGTCATTCCCTGCCCATTACAGTTCATGGGAGTCTCTCCGTACCGGGCAACATTTTAGATGCAATAAATTGGAAGGGATTAAGTTGCATCGCTGTGTATTCTGTAATAGGAAATGCTTGATCACCGTACCAGAAAAAAAAATCAGAATCACTGATTATTTCAAGTAATGTAGGCTACCCAGCTTTTCCTTTCATTTGTTGCTAGAGCTTGGCAACTGTTTTTTGCCATCATTATGATACGTTTATCGGGGGCTCCCAAAATATACCCTGGCGCATAAATGATTCACAAAAACCACCTTAAGGACAAACCAGTAAAAGCTGCCCAGAAGTGCTAGAAAAGTATGACAACACTTGCAGAGCAAACCAGTTTACAAAACTGAAGTTTTATTAAATGGGCTTCAACTGAGCTTAGTGTTTACATAAATGCTCCCAGAACATTTTCAACATATGAATGTGTTTATTTTTAATGGACAAACGTTCTTTACTAGACCATGCCCCTCTGGACTTCCCATCCATTCCTGAAAGTAAAGTTAGAAACTAGTGATAAGCCAAATGAAATGAATTCAACTATCCCCCCCAGCCCTCACCTCCAGGGTCTTCACAGGTTTAAATGCAATAGGAATACAGAAATAACAGATATCATGTAGAACAAGGAGAATCACAAATAGCAGGTAAGCTACATTTTTAAAACTTCTTTAGAAACTTGGGCATTCTAGTAATTACTAGAGAACAAGTAGACTGATTACAAAAGATCTACATCTGCTGAACTCTTATTTATGCTTGCAAATTGGTAATGGACAGGTGAGATTTCATCAAATGCATTAGTTCATCCAGGCACTGAATAATTCAATGTCAGCCTCAAATGATTAGTATGAGGACATTTGATTAACAATTTCTATAGAATAATATGTTCCCAGTGTTTAATTTTAAAAATACGAGCTGCTTTGACTTAAATGCACGTCTCATAATTTAATTTCTGTTCCCTACCTAGGTGAATGCAGGGGCTGACTTCCCATAGGAGTATTAGTGATTATAAATTAAAAAAAAAAATTGCTCTGCAAGAATACTCTGTAAGGGTAATGTCAAATTCACACTTTTGGAGAACCCTTCAGCCAGTAAACATCTTGATTATTATTTATTGAATGTGAACGTAGCCCCAGGGGAATTAGTTTATGCTGAATTAACATTTGTAAGTGCTTCCCCCCCAACTCCCAACTATTCGTGGCTGCTCTTTTTTTTTTATTTAAAATATGTAATTTTAAATCCACAGTCATCTTTTAATGGATTTGTATTTTATTTTACAGCAGCTTTCATGTCTCCCTTCTCAAAAGTCATGGGCTTATCTCAGAAATCCTTTTATGTAGTTATAGCAATCCTCTTTTCTCCACAGATAGTCTGGTTTAGCTTGGTTTGTGGATTTTTAAGGGACATGCGAAAAAGAACAAGTTAAAAAAATAACATTGCCTTTGGAGGATTTTGATGTTTTAATATCTTCAGTTAATAATAAAAATAGCCTACTATTATAAGAAATGCTTTAAAAAGAAAAAAAAAAAAAGTGTAGTTTTTTCATAGTCATGCCACTGGAGCATGGTATATATAAATGGGGGAAGCCATCGGAGAGATGGAGCCTCCCCGCGGGGCGGGCAGCTCGGCAACCACAGCTCGGAGCGTGAGGGGATCTCCCCAGCTCCCAGCTGCATCTCAGCAGAGATGGAACTCTGGCGTACAGCTGGAGAAGGGCACAGGCGCTGCCTTCAGCACAGCACTGGGGATTTTCTCCTGCTTTGGGAGCCTTTGCGCAGCTGGTGGGAAACCTGATCGGCCGCATTTGGCAGGTCAGGAAGAATCTCGAGCTCTCCACCAGTGACCTGGGAGAGGTGGCCAAGGGGCAGCGGGGAAGCAGGAGGGGGGTGTTTCATATGGGAAGGGGAAAACAAGATCAAGTGACTTGACTTGTTTCAGGCACTAATACCAATTTGAGACTCGGAGCAACTCTGGAAAATACAGCTTATCAGTCTAGCCCTTTAAAATAAGCTCATATCAAGGCAATCTGAAATGAATATTTAACTGCAGGCCTGAGAAGGGAAAGAACCATTGCTCTTCTGACCTGGAGTTAACACAGGTAAAAACAATAGCTGCCATGTGGATCAGCAGGAGATGGCACGAAGCACAGAAGTTTTTCTGATGGGGAACACAGGTCTCACAAGGGGCTTGGCTTCATAACTCACCCATAGTACAAACTCTCTGCTATCTATACTGCTGCACAATGACTATATTGCTGTAACTCAAGGTAGGTCATTTTACAACTGAATTTTCAAGAACAGCTTTCTGCAAAGCATTCGTGTGATGCTGGGAGACTGGACACAGGATAAGGAAGATAAACACACCATTAAGAGCAGTTTTCAAGCATGCTGACTCTCTGCTCCATCCCCAGTTGTCCCTCTATTCCCCAGCAGATCCTGACAAATAAAATAAAAAATGATTTCCAACTAAACAGAAGAGGATCCAGAATAGCTAAAAACAGCATAGGATTTTGGAGTGCAATGCTCAAATTTGTTCATCTTCTCTTGAGGGAAATGGTCCAACACGTAGTACGTCTGGAACCAAGATAAATTGCTGTAGCTAGAATCAAGATCGTGGATACGTTTTCAGAACTAATGGTACGCTGGGGCAAACAGGTGTAGCACCAGAGGTTTCCTTTGTGGCCTGCCCACAACGATGCTAGCTAAGAACACAATCCTGACTATAAAAGTCTGTGTTGAAATCAGGCAAGAGCATGAAATTTCTTGTACGTCCTAAATCACCTTTGCTGTGTATTTTCACAATTCTGTTTTTACTTAGGTCTGTTACCAGGGTATGAGAAGTTGCACAAAGGACATGGGGGAAAAAAAAAAATAGGAAGACAAAATTATTTTTGGAAGGAACTGAAATACCCTGTAGAGAAAGCAGAACAAATATAAAGAACAGTTCCCATTTTGTCAGAACTGGCTGTTGTTCCCCAACTTTGGTGGTATCAGTATAAACTACCAATTGATATTGATACCCGTATCAAATCACAGTGAACCTTTATTCAGCTCTTCACTCTCTGTATCTTGAGAGTGAGTCAGAAAGCAGTTGCTTTTTTACACGCTTTCAAGGCCAAGCAATTTGAAAGTAACTAGACACAAATGAGATCACAGATAAGTAAATAATAATGTATGGCATTGTCTTACAGACATAGCCTGACACATTAAACTCTTTTTCTAAAGAAGCTGAAGACAGAACACAACAGGACTGTAGTTCAGTGCACACGGGAAGCCATGGATATTATTATTTTGCAGCATGTAGTTAAGCACAATATTTTCAGATTAAAAAAATACTTTTTGCAGAGCTTGTCATTCATGGCTCTGAATTATACAAGGATATGCAGGGCTACGATCAGCGATACTGAGAAGAAATAACTACATTGCCTGTGGTTACTTGCTTCTCTATTGTTGGCCTGTTAAACTTACAATAACCTTTGAATATTAAACCAGCTGATGCTACGCTATTTCATTATGCTCAACAAGTTGTTAACACTGGGCAGTAGCTCTTTGTTGTATTTGTCGTAGGGAGTTACAAGCCCACTGCAAACTCAAGGCTGAGTTTGGCTTTTCTATTTGGCTTAAATTGCATTGCCCAGAAGACGTATCAGATACAACCTGTACACAGAAATATCTGTGTACGAGGTGTAAAAGCATCAAAATTATGATCAACTCATTAAGAATTTTCAGTTATTTGTTTCCACTCTACATAATACTTTAACGTGCTAATTCAATGATGTGTATCCCACATCTTAACTAAGAGTCATCATGTAATACTACTACTAACATCCCAGTTAACCTTTCATTTTGAGACAAAAGAAATAAGCTTTTATTAGATCAACTACTGACACAGTTCATAGGGGATCAATGGAAGGTCAAAACAACATTGCATTGCTACTTATTTAACCTCACACGATGACTTTAGCCAGAAGCTCCTTCAGTTTTTCTCCCTCATCTCAGTGAGATGCATATTTTTAAATAATGGTGAATAGACACAAAAAAGTTATTTTTTATTTGTAAGAAGAGATTAGATTCACTCATACACCCTCACAAGTTCAGGCTTTTCTACCACGGCAAAATAGGTAAATCAAGAGAGTATCTCAGCTGTTCAACGCAAATGAAAATCATTACACAGTTGTGACTGACAAAATAAAGCAGCTCTCCTGTTGCAGAAACAGGAATTACAGCAGGAAAAAATATCTGAAAGAAAAAAGCCATTGACACCTGAATAGCGACATTTACATTCTCCAAATCAGTGACAACACTATTTCGGAAATCATAACATTTTCCATGTTGTTTTCTACTACAGAGATGACTGGCAAATTCTCCTGCCATTTAATAAAGAAAAAGAGAAGAAGGATGGCGCCACTGCAAAGCTAAGCGTAATATTCTGAAATCATACCATATCAAAAAATACTCCATCATTGCCACAGAAATCAGCTGAAAAACATGAGGCCAAATCCTGTGGTGATTTACACTGTGAGACACTAGAAGGGTCTGCAAGCTGATGGACTGTTAGGTCACCGTGGCTTCTGGCCTGCCATCTCTGTAAGGGCTCTGCATGTAACTTACGCAGAATGATATAAGTGTCTGCTCACAGCTGCACTTTTTAGTGGGTGTATTCTCCAAAAATAAAGTGATAGAAGACTAAAAACATAAGGGCGTTGCTACGGCTTGTGCAAGCGGCAATGAAAAGCGTGGCAAACCTTGAACGAATAGCATTAGGACAAGGGGACATCACTTGCCATCACTTCAAAGAAAAAAACAGTTACAAATGTAGTTCAAAACTGCAATTTTTGCAACTGGAAGCATTCTCAAGGATTTGTTATTTTACAATGGTGGAGAAACACATGGGATTTAAACTTGTGGAGAACAGCCTTTTCCTATAAATCACAGAGCGTAATCTGAAACCTAGAAACAGCACAGGGGCTCACATTTATGGATTTAAAACAGATGAAGAGCAAGCATGCTCTTAACCCTTTCCCCATAATTTCTTCCCAGAACAAAATGAAAATGAATATGCAAGTACTGAACAGAAATTAACTTAGTAAAAATCAAGATGAATACAATTCTGTAAACACCAAAAACTTCAGCTCTTTGACCGACTTCCCTAAGGACACAAGCACAGAGTTGTCCTAAAGCAGAGCACTGTGAAACAGTTACAGCATAATCCACTATTCGGAGTGTTCTTTCATCAACTTTTATTTAAGCAGTTTATCTTGTTGAGATTAGGATCTCTCTTATAGAGCAAGACCTGGCAAACACAGGCCTCTGGTTTTGAATATCAGGCTGTATTTCACTGGGAAAGAAGTAACTAGCAGCCTGTCGTCTCACCGTAAGGTTATAAACTCCTTAATCAGGCAATAGGAGAACTAATACTAACACATTAGCGGTAATTTCTCTTCAGAAATATGTAAGAGCATTAAGATGATAAAAAGAGCACTTATTTATTGTCTTTTAAGATCCCCAGCCATTTCCCTATCATTTTTGCCTTTCTTATGGCTCACTGGACAAAAAGCACTCCAAACCCAGCACAGCCTGTTCAAACTTGAATCCTAATATCTAGCCCCTTTTTTTTTTCTTTTTTAAAAATAAAAAACCACAATGCAAAAGAGTTGATTGGAATATCAGCATTGCCAAGAAGCACTAGTCTATACCTTGTCCAGTACTTCCAGAAATTCACTGACATACGTGACACAACAGTATGATTAAAAACAGAAACGTGCTCGGATTGAAATAAAGTATGATGGTACATCTTGTTAAATCTCTACACCAATGTAATATTTTAGAGCAAATTCTAAAGAAAGCAACCCAGGATAGTTGAAAGGAGAAGAGGAGAGGTAATTTTAAGCTTAATGCAACATCACTCATCTGCACACCCAATATTTGCCCATGGTAATCCAACCTCTGTCCCTTTTTGTCTGCAGTTCAGTGAAATGGTACTTTTGTCCCTGTCTCCGGATGAAAAGCTAGGGTATTTCTGTACTTCACCAAAAAGGCTGCAATTCATAGGAAAAATGTCTCTAAAGTGGCAACAATGGGCAACTGAATCTTTTTCAAGTGAAGAAATAGCTACCCGAGAACGTTAGAAAAACGCAGCATGAAACGAATTCAGTCTTAGCTACTGGGCATGTTGTGGGAGCATCCAAAATATGCAGTCATGGCTAAAATTTTGTACTACACTAATCAGAGACAAAGCCTAAAAAAACCCCAAGTCCTTGTTCTAGATAGCTTGCTAAAACGGATTTATGTAATTGTACTTGCAAAGAAAGATTTGGGGAAAACACCATTGTCTCTTACAAGCAACATCTGATACGTCAGATCACGTGTCAGCAAATCTCAGTAACCACAATAGTCACCACGACTTTTTTTTGGAAATTGTTTCGAACCAAGGACTGACTTTTTCACAAACTCATTCTTTGTTGAAAATTTAAGATTAGACCCTGAACTGCTTCACCTTCATCCTATTATTGCTACAAGTTTTTAAAGCCACAGTCCAATTTTAAATACAACCTCCCTTGCTTCACTTTAGTCCTGCAGATGCTCAGATCAAGATCTCATCTTTGTCTCTTGTGAGCCCAAGCTCATATTTGGATACAGACACTTACAGATGTCCCCAGTGGGATTTCCAAAGATGTCTATCAGCCGGTCTATTTAGGTTGGGATACACAGTTCTGCAAAATCTCATGAGGTACCTAAAGAATTGTGACAATCTGACCTGTTCCATATGTAACCAGATGTGCAAATTGTACGAGTATGAAGGACAAAGCACTTTGCAGCTTGAAAGCCACTCAAAATATGGACTGCATCACACTTACCAAATTATGTGTTCAAAATGACTAGCTAGGTAAACCTTTCTTTAAAGCAGATCCCGTGCAAAAGCTCCTGCCTACAGGTACCGAGTTGCTCTGAAACCCCCCATCTCACCAAAGCGGGTGTAGGACTTGATGCGCATGAGTCGCCTTATTGAAGCCAAGGGGAGAGCACGCGCTTGAACTTACACACTTGCTTTGCATATCAAGGGATCAGTAGAAACTTGAAAAATTTGTACACATAAGAAAACTTTTAAGATAGCAAATATAGATTATATATTTAGAAGAATTCTAGATATACACTTACTAGCTAGGTTCTTATCTTTTGTGTGGAAAATCTGACCTGAAACATCTGAGTTCTCCTGTTCTAGCCAATAGTTAAAGAATATACTGTGTTATTACTATTGCAAAAAGACAGGAGAAATTTTATGAGCTGATATGCTGGAGACAGAAACTGGCTGGGACTAACTACTCTGGTATGTGAACTCCGTTTCTTTCTGTGGCTTCAAAGCATAAGAACAGCTCAACAACGTATTTTTTGGCCTAGAGTTACTCTTTAGCAAGTTAGATATGGAAAACACCATGTGTTTTAATTACTTTCTCCCTCTCAATTCAGAAACTGTTAACAAGCCTGTTGTACCTTTCAAGTTAAGTTCTGTTACAGAGAAAAAAATGCTTTGCTTAATATTCCTATCTCATTGTTTAAGTATGTGATTATGTTTACAGAATGATTTAGAGTCAAGTACTTTGTTAAAAATATCATCCCACTTTGTAACTTTACAGTTTTGCAACTCACATTCCTGCAAAGCAACATTTCCTCGATAAGGGTTGAGCATCAGCTCAACTACACTCAGTGCAGCAGATAGGAATCTCTTGATCCTGGCCAGTTTTAGGTGGGCTCTATTTACTCTAGAAATCTTTTCTTCAGTGTTATCATGCAGTCAAGGAATCCAGTGTTCAAAGAACTAATATGACTACGCGTTTCTCTTGGCAGCATCAGCACAGAGAGAATTAAATGGAAATGAGAACTAAACTGCCAATGTCTGGAAGAGTGACTACAGTCCAGGACAGACAGTCATTTGAGGGAACACACTAGTAGCGGAATTAAGGAGGGCTCAGCATTGCCACCATTTGTGTTATCCTTGTCTGAGAATCAGGAGATTCCCACCTCAAGATTAACATTTTACATCATACCACAAAACACACGGCAAACGTTACCTAGGAAAGCAGAAAGATACCTTGCTTGGCTGTGATATTGTGCACTACTGTGATAATTTACTTTTTTTGTGCATGGGATAAGACGTATATAACATGTATATATATACACACACACAACTCCCAAATATCTTACCTGCAAAAGAGGTAGAATCAGAAACAATTGGCCAAACCCTCATCTGGTTCAAATCAGAGCTCCACTGATTTAATTAGATAAGCAATCCTGATGGTCTTATTTAAAAGAGCACTGCATCAGGCTCTCTTCTCTTCTTTTCTCTCCATGGCACTGTGAGCCAGCTCTCTTCTAGAGCTGCCTTCCTTCACATTAGCTCTTGGCCCCTCTCTTCTTCTCCTCTGACTTTCTTACACCTCCCAATTACCTTTTTCTCCCCTTTATGTTTTCTGCATCTGTCCTGTGGTTCTTCCTCTCTGTTGTATCAGTCATAAGTTACTTATCTCGATTTTCACAGCCCTTCATAGCCTGCTGTGGCTCTAGCTAGCAAATGTCACGAGCGTCTTCACTCTTGCGCCATCACTCAATAATCATGCAGGGATGTTTCCACACTTCCTCCCTTCCCACCATCGCACCAAATGACACTGCAGTATAACTTTTTTCTTTTTCTCCTTACTCTTTGGCTGCATGACATCTCTTCACAATGGAACGCAAGGCAGAGAATATACCCCTCATATGCTGAGGAGCACAAACGCTAAATAGAAGCAGCAAAATTAGGCTTTCAGTGTAGTTATTAGTTTCGCAGCTGTGCTTTCTGTGTTAAACTAATGATAGGGATGCCCTAAAACCAAGAAAAAACTTGTTCATTCAAAGTTTTGTGAGATCCCAAACTAGGGTTTTTTTGAGGAAAAAGGACTTACCAAACCACAGTAGCACCTCCTAGTAAACACTTTACAAATACACTGGTAGTAAAGACCATAAATTATTTCCAGCTTTGAATTATTATTTCATAAAAATATCCATTTGTATAGGCTAACATACATAGCAATATATGCATATGAAAGCATTCATTTAATACAAGGCAAGTAAGTTAATGTACGTTGCAGACAAGAACTGGAGAGAAAAGGAGTAAATTTTGATTTCAAAAATACCAGAAATGAGAAGGTATTTTAAGGTGACGAGAAGTCAAAATCATGATTAAAAGGAAGACTTTCAATAAACATTAGCAGTGATTTCCCACTGAAAATCTTCTGAGAAAGTGGGGAAAATTAGTAGTAGTTTTCTACCAGCTACATTTACACCTTGTATATGCCTCTATATCCACGAGTTCTGCACAGGCCAAGAGCAGAGAGGAGAGCAGGGTAAGATACACAGGAGCACTGAAACAAATTTCACCTCATTTGTGCTCTAGGGCATCACAGAGGTTTTAATAAGACTGAAGCTGCTAACGAGATGCCACCCTCAAATGAAGAGTGGAGAGTTGCCTTGAGAGTTTACATTATTCAGGTCTTTTGTTTCAGTCTTTATTATTACAGCTCTGCTCACGTTGGGGATTGAAAAACAATTAGGAATTTTGAAATGATGCTGAAAAGCATGGGAGTAGGCATGGCCTTACGAGTCCATTCTGTGCAGGTTTAACACCGCTTTCCTCCCAGGCTTGTATGGAAAGAGAAAGCAAACCAAGCGTATTCTGTCTGCAGACGGTGCAGTTTCAGCTAAGCCAGGCTCTGCGGCTATATTTGCTCTTCCCCCTCGTATGACCTTTTAATTAATATTATTTTCCTCTCCTTCCAGTTTATGAAAGCATATTCTCACTGGATTAGTCTACTGAGACCTTAACTAGAGTCTGAGCAATACCATAGGTATTTCTGCAAATAGGTAATCACGAGGATCTAGGCTTATCCACATTCAAAAGTGGAAGTGCTTGGGATATTCCCCCCCCCTTTCTCTTCCTCTACATTTCTTTATTACTCAACTTTTGCAAGGCTTCTAAAATACAGAGGAAAGAACAAACATTAGAAGAAAATTGAAGTTGCCTTTTCTCCCAGCGTTTCTGAGTTTGTATTAATTTTCCTGGAGATTTGCTGATGAACAATTCCTGTATCCTGAATTCCACTTAAAAATCCTGTTAGATCTCCTACAGTAAGAAACTACTGGGTTATCATAACAGCTAATGTCACATCATTAACGCAGTTTTAAATATGAACTGACAGCCTGGACAGAATGCAAGGGAAAACAAGCTGATAAATTGCTTAAAATTCAACCAAAACCAGACGAATCGCAACCAAGTTTGGGTAACGGAGTAGGTGACTACAGGGAGAGACTCCACACCCTGGAGTGCCATAATGGGAAGCCCTTAAAAAAACAAATCAACGTTTGTTTGCTGGCTTACACAAAAAGGCAGAGCCAGGCACCGCCAGCTCCTCGCGGGCAGAAAATGCCTGGTGATGGCATTCACGACACGGTGACTCCGTTCGTGGGCTTCAGAGGTCAGTGACTCGGCGATGACTTTTTTGGAGCCAGGCCTGGTGTCTGTTGGCAAACAGCTCTGGGAAGCTGTGGCTGCGGCTCGTCCTGGGGGCAATTTATCCCTGTGGCAATGCCAGCGTGAGACCTATGAAAAGTTACATCTCTTAAGAGCAGCAGGGCTTAACGCCCAAGGCAAACGTGCTTTTTGCAAGAATTTCAGCCTCTAGCACCTCTTATTAACTTTGGATTTTTTTAAACATGCTAAATAAATTCCTAAAGATGCAGACAGACAACTAACCATAAAACACTTAAGCAAATCGTTATTACCCATCTGCCTCAGAGTTGCTTTATACATTTACGATTCTGTTCTTTAATTCAAACAGAATTAATTTCTCTTAATCTCAGACCAAATCAGAAACAAATGGCTTGGTCTTTGGAAAAGTCTTGGACTTCTTACATTTAAAAAGGTTTAAGTATCTTTTCTTCATACTATTTTTTCTGTTCGCAAGCTAAGACCTAAAGCACCAATGATGAAATGCCACGATAAAGAACATTTTCACAGAATTTCCCGTCTGAATTGGAAGCAGCAAAAACCAAATAAACAAAAAATCAGCTCCAACCCTTTTCCCACAAGACTTTCACGACCCAGTTTGAAAACTCATGAGATTTTCATGAGTCTGAGAGACTCCACATGAGACAATCTTTACTCAAATCTCCGAATGTTTATCCACTGATAATTTTATTGAGAAGACCAAGATAATATTGGTCTCTAGAATGGGTTATCAAATGGGTATTGTTTGGCCTGTAACCAGATGGCCTCTGCCTAGGTTTATGCGGAAATCTAAATAGCCCTAAGTATATTTTCCTCCCTATTTTTTAAGTTTAAATATTGTTCTCTTGAACAGTATTTACATGTGTTGTCTGTGTGTACATGTACATAAACCAGATAAAACAGAGCAACGACAAACAAATTTTTTTTTTTATTTGGACAATTAAGTGACTAAATTGAATTTGTGCTGGTTTTTTTCATGTAATTCTTGGTTTTTTTCTCCAGCAGTATGGAATGCCCTGAAACGTTTTACCTTACGCAGCAGCCTGTACTGACACCTCTTGCTGCAGCTTCCCAAGGACACATTAATACCAAGCAATTAGGGCAATTATTTGGTTACAGTCAGGCATAAAACACAGGCCACATAAAATGATTTTTCATATTGGAATGTTTTCCTGAATCTGGGCAGAAGCAAAACCTGTTACGATGCATATTACTGCATAGCAACTGCAGGGTCCTTAAAAAATACTCACCTCTAATATTCACATTCAGATAAAATTAAAGTCCAACGGGCTAAAGACAGTTTTTTATAGTACAAAGAGCTGTCCCAAAGCTTTTTTTATTCTAATACTTGAAATTATTAAAGCAAAGCACTGTAAAAGTTCACCTTCAATTACAATAATGGGCATTTCTTAAATAATTATAGCTGCATCACAAATTAAACTATGTCCAAACTGTATCTGGACAGTCCTTTACCATACTGATTTCTTACAAAATAACTACATCTAAGGCAGCTAAAAAACCCTACCTAGTTTTCAAAAGATAGTTTTTTATGATTTTGAATTTCAGAAACATGAACCTCTCTATAAAAAAATGGAATCTCACTTCCTCTCATGTTAAACTGCACCACAAAATGATTGATCAGTAGCGGTAGCACAATCCTCACAGCTTTAACAGAAAAATACCTTTATTTTCTTCCCCTGTGTGTGTATATAAATATATATACAGTGTGTATATAAATATATATATATGTTTGCTTGACTGTTGTTGGAGTGCTGCTACCAAACTACAGGTTTGGTTAACTTTTTTTTTGTTTTCTTCTTCAGGTAAGGAGAATATTAAAGCAGTTGGTTTGAAGGAAAAAAAGAAGTGGAATACAAAATGGAGGAAATGCTGTATCCTGTAAATAAGGTCAGGCCCTTTCAAGTTTGTTGATTCTTGCACGGATTTTACATACAGGACCAACATATGGTGGTGGTGCTTTTCCACTTAAAAACAAAGCAGATAGACATCTAACTTGAAGGCCCAAAAGACAGAAGGTTCAAGTATCCTATTCAGTCAGTGGCAATTCAGAGAATTTAAGTGAGATAGCTAAAATAACTGTTATGAATTCACTGGAACAAAAAATCTGCCCTATTACGTGTTACTCATATATGTTACTCAGTTACTAAGACAGCCTTAAATAAAAACATGTGGATTATATAATAACATATAATTGTTTAGTTTTTGTAATGTACTCTCACCTAAGTAGATAATTGGCAACGAGAACTGAACATGAGAACTTTTGACCTGAAAGCACATAGTTTTTTTCTGAATTCAACAAGAACATACTCTCTCTTTTCTCAAGGCTTCAAACAATTTACAATGGTAATGAATTTTTTATTAAAAAAATGTGCTTCAAGAAGATTGAATAGTTCTTGGAAGCTCAGGAAAGGTATCCAGCATGGTGGTATTTATCTTTAAATGGGAAAAATGACAACATAGATGCTGGCATTGCCAGCGCTCAAATCAGAGTTCCGGAAATACCAAATGTATAATCACCTGTTAGTGAAAAAGAACCAAGGGAATGTCAAGAAGAGCCTTTATGCTTTGGTTTTTTCATGCATCCTAAACTTAAGTATTCAGGTATGCCTTCACACCAGTTCTTCAAGAGAACATAAAGGGCAGAGAGGTCACAATACAAGAGGATGTGCTCTAAAATTATTTCTCATTTTCATCTACTTGTGGAGAGCTGTTCTTTGACAAAGGTTAGTACAGTTCTGTGATGGGGTAAAATCTTGGCCTGCTGAAGTCAAGAAGAGTTTTGCTATTGACATCAGTGGGTTGGAATTCCTTCTATTATCTTTAGATACCTGGATAGCTGCCTGAACATCTGCTGAGGTTGTCTCTACAAAGTCAAAGTGCAGCTTCTTAGAAATACTCAGATCTGCTGGTGAGGATAATCTCATCCCATTAAAAAACACTTTCAAATTAAGGGTTCACTAGAAGTTGCTGTGCCTGACTTGCTTGGTAGATTTATTATGGAGAATTCTCATTTGAGAAAACATAAGCAAATACTTTCTTGCTTCACGTAACCACCTTTTTCCAGACCTCTGTCAAAATGTGGTATATTAAGCAACTTGTCCAAGGTTACACAGGAAGCCTGTGGCAAAGCCAAAAATTCTGAGTACCACAAAATTATTTGAACGCCTTCCTTTTTTTTTTTTTTTTTGAAATACCAATCAAGAATGAGAACACGAGGAAAAAAAGAGGGAGGTATATACTGGTGAACTAACATTTTTCTAGCCCAACATTTCCTACAAGCACAATGAATTAAAGTGCAAAGAAAATACTGTACACGCACGCATGCACAAATATAGAACAGGTCATTTCCCAACTTATGATCAGATATATATCAATATTCAACCATAACATATTCAGGCATCTCTACTTACAAAGGTACAAAGAACAAGCAGTGTTCTGCACAGGAAGAAAGCCCTGGTTTATCATAAGAGTGAAAGCGCAAAAGCCAAGTGCATCACTGCATCTGCTCTCAAACCTGCCCATACAACAGATTTTCTCAGTCTCCATCTCTCCTACCTTTTTGTGTGCCTGCGAATGGCAACATTTGTGTGATCATTTATAGCAGAGCGAGAAAACAAGAATGCAAAATTAAACAAAAGAGAGAGTTTAGATAGATTTCTCTATAGCTGCTAATTTTCTCTCCTATTAACACCTCTGTTCACATTTCACTTCCATCGCACACTTTTTGTATTTAATGTAGTTTTCCTAACTAAGCTTTGCAATTATACAGGTTTCCCTTTAAGTTTGCTGTTCCATGCAAGAAATCAATGCATTTTCTAAAAATGACTGTTTTTATAAAAATAGGGTCATTGGCAGGAACACAGCCTCACTACGCTCGCTGATGTTAGAAAATAAACGAATGGTATAGTCTAAGTTCATTAGACCAAAGCAGAATTGACTGATATATAGGTGGCATTAAACACCATTCGGCCACATGCTCTTGCTGTGTTGATGTTCATGCAGACTTAACAGTACCTGCTTGTCTCAGGGGTATGTGTCCTGAAGAATGTTTTCATTCTTTTAATATTTCACTTGATCTTCAATCACTTCAAGCAACTTGTATTCAGCTGAACTAATAGTACAAGAAGAGTAATTTGACAGAACATTTTCAGAAATATGCCAAGAAACATCCAGCCTTGCTACAAGACTGTTCAACGCTTCAGCAGGACACAAAGCCCCTTCACACCCCTAAAATCTCTTTTTCCCCAGACTGTGCAATGCAGTTGCTTAAGGGAGCATAAAGCATCACAACAGCTACAAAACATACAACAGTGTTCAGGGACTCAAGAAAGATCTTGGCCGAGACGAAAAAAAGAAATTGCTGAGGAACATAAAATTAAAAACTTTTGTAAACAACCGTATTGTCCGCATGTTCGAATCAGACATGTATGGGGCTCCAAACTATGTGATTTATTTCCTCTCAAAGAAAAAAAAAAAAAAAGAAAAGAAAAAGAAGCGTTTCTGGCATTTCAAGCATTAGGGCAGACTCAGTGTTTTCTTTCAACTACTTTTTCATGGGAAATTACAAATCAATTGTCCTAAGGAGCTGGGACTGGAAGAGATAAAATGACCCAAACCAGATGTGATGAGACTGGTCATAAAAAGTCATGAGAGTTGACCCACATTAAAGATAGAAAAACATGTCTCAAACTATCTTTTAGCTATGCATTTAGCACTGACTGAAGGAAAAACAGGATTAAAGCTGGGGGGTTGCATACAGGTGACTTCCCTGCTCTCTCCATTAAAACATGTCTCCCAGTATGAAGAGCAAGATGTTAATACTCATTCCATAAAATGTTGTACATGTACGATGAATTTCATAGAATCATACAACGATTAGAGTTGGAAGAGACCTTGAAGATCATCTAGTTCCAACCCCCCCTGCCATGGGCAGGGACACCTCCCGCTAGACCAGGCTGCTCAAAGCCCCATGCAGCCTGGCCTTGAACACTTCCAGGGATGGGGCATCCACAATTTCCCTGGGCAACCTGTTCCAGTGTCTCACCACCCTCACACTAAAGAATTTCTTCCTAATTTCTTCCTAATATCCAATCTAAATCTTCTCTTTTTCAGTTTAAAACCATTACCCCTTGTCCTATCACTACACTCCCTGATAAAGAGTCCCTCCCCATCTCTCCTGTAGGCCCCCTTTAGGTACTGGAAAGCTGCTATAAGGTCTCCCTGGAGCCTTCTCTTCTCCAGGCTGAACAACCCCAACTCTCTCAGTCTGTCCCCATAGCAGAGGTGCTCCAGCCCTCTGATCATCTTCGTGGCCCTCCTCTGGACTTGCTCAAATAGGTCCATGTCCTTCTTATTTTTGTCCTTATTAATTTTTTTGACTCGTTTGGACTGCTTTGTACCTAAATATCAACAGTCATTTAGATTCTCCATGCAGTTTGCAGACACAAAAACTTGATGCATTTATATGAGAAAGAGTCTCTCCAGGAATCAGAAATGAAAGACATTCTAATTTAACTAAAAAGATCTTGTAGTTGCAATTCCATGTTGCTATGAATATCTGAACAATTCCACGGAGTGCACGGGGCAATACCTCACGCAAGATAAAGCACCCTTGTAAGATTTTGCAAGGATGAGGCCTAAGGTTTTTTGCCCTCCTGTAAAGAGAAAACAGCTCACCAAAAGATTGTTTTAGGAAAAACCAGATTAAACAGACCGATACATTAATTTTGCAGAACTTGACATTAACCAAAAGACTGTAGACAGTGCTGCGGTACAAATTTTCAGCCTGATAATATTTATATAGTGAAGTTAATAATTACAAATATATACAAAATACACAAAGCCCATGCAAGAAGACCCTCCAGATAAAGAAGCAGTGTGAGATGGCATGTTTCTACTTGAGGCGCTTTATCACGTATTTTGAAATGTAAGAATCCTCTGATATACCTGCTACCCCAAGTACTGAGGTCTTGTAACATCCAAAGCACTTCAAGACAAAATTTACAGCTTTTTGGAAAATGCTGGTGTGAGTACAAACTTCACACTGGAAGCGTTAATATGACGAAGTGAAATACCTCCAGCAATTTTAAATTCAGATCAAACCTTTGGTCCAAGCTCATTTTCAAAACACACTAAGTCACTATCAATTTTCTATTACAATGCCATGCTATTAAATTTAAAGTGGTTTACCAGATTTACGGAAATATGATGTACTAAAAAAATACAACTAAGAACGCACTATTCTTGCAATGAGTAATAATCCTGTTTTCTCAGCTTTGCCTTCAGCACATCGCTGTCACTGGTAGGAAGGCAGAATTCAAGGAAGAGAAAGCACGATTTTACTTTTGTCCTGCTTAATTTGCCAAGCAATTCCGTTTTTGTGAATTTAGTAACACACTACAGCCTTTAGTGAACAGTAATCATTGGAAGTATTAGGAAACAGAAGCTAAGGATTAACCTTGCATTAAAACTACTGTTGACCTTGTAAGAGTGATTATTTATTAGTCTGTGAAAATCATGACATAACCTCACAGCTCATATAACTATTCAGGTGTATTATAAAAATAAATAAATACCATCCTTCTCCTACCACCAACAGTACTACACTGGAAATCACTTGCACTTAAATCACTTGAAGTTTTAATACTGATGTTTAACAGGTCAACACAAATACAGCACTCGGATGATTGTTAAGGTTAAAAAGTAAGTCAATCAGTAAATTCAATAATTGCTGCATGATTAAAAAACTGCTCACAAAAAAAAAAAAAGAAAGGCTCAAGCCTTCTTTGTATTTAAGATGTGTAAGGAATTTTGCTTAGAATATATAGAGTTAAAAAGCAACTACTTGGTCGTACTCAGTTGTTTGTGCAGCACCAAATTTAAATCCAAGAGAGATTATGAGAAAATTTGCTGCAGGCTGTCAGACCTCATTAAGTTAATGGAACTGGTAAATTGGCACATTTCCAGCACATTGTAGAAAGAAAAGCGCTTTCAGCTCAAGAGTGAAGGAGATCTAGTTTCAGTTTGGCAGCTAAAGGAGATTATTAGCTATAAATAATGGCTGCACTGAGATGACTTATATGGGATCGCTTGACCAAAATGAAGGCGAAGAGACAAAAAACATTAACATTTTGAAACGAACGATACAGTCTCTTTGTTGGATGGAATCTAGAACAGCTTTGTAGACATTTTCTTTTTAAAGCCTTACTATTTACAAAATCATCCAAAAGTCTTCGTAACAAGCTTAGCTACCACTAAACTCATTAACAGAGAGAAAATTCTGTTCTTTGTTGGGTCTTTGAATCTCTTTAAAAGCTGTTATGAAACTAATGGTTCAGTGTGAGGTGCTGTAATGTGCCGTGATGGACTCACTAATATAAAAGTATTAGATTATTTTGGTCTGAAATACTGCGGAGTGTTTTCAGAGCCAGGAAAGCAGAAGGGTATTGATATCCAGGCAGGGCAGGGAGCAGAAATCAGTAGACTCAGGAGATGCTAGTTTAGTGAGTGCTGAGGGAAGACAAAATTCTGAAGAATGTGACAGAGAGAAATTTCTCTTTGGCCCATGAGATGTGCATGGTGAGACATTTTTCTTACCTCAAATTTCTAAATGGTAAACAGGCTTTGAACTAAAGAAGACCAGATTATCCTCTGAATTTATATTGCTTAACCCAAAATTGTATATGCACAAATTAACAGTAGAATATGTGTCTGGATTGCAAACACTTCAAAATTCTGGGCTAACTTAAATACTGAGATCTCCAAAGTTCAAGTTGAATTTTCAAACACCCTTATGGCCAGGAACTGGTTCAATTTATTTATTTATAGTTAGGTTATCTCTGATTTGAAGCCGGCTGGGTATTCTCCCATTCTTAGCAGTGAAGTTTTTTGAAACAGGTGTTGATTCACAGCACTAAAAAAAAAAAGGTGCAAGCCCTGTTTCTTCTGCATAAAATGAGAACAGGAATTCTGCTGTTTACTTAATTCATTCTTTCTTTGTCCTCTTATTGTTTCTCAGAAACACATTTTAAAGGAAAATCAGGCCAGTTTCCATGTGTGTTTTGGCCTCAGCTTCTCTGTCAAGCGGCTGGCGCAGGGGTGCGTGTGCACCCGTGGGCTTGTTAGGTAAGAGCACGTGCCGCCTTGCAAACTGGATTAACATCACATCGATCCCTTGTCAGCATTGCACATGAGTGACTTTTACTTCTGAGCTACTCAGTCCAAATTGAAGCCAACAACCTTCACTCATGATACGACCAATTTCCCCAGGCACCCAGTCACAGTGGGTACAGGAGGCACTGCAATATCTCTACGCGTCTGCTTTTACTTTACATTTACTGGTGAGTGATTGGTGAATTCTGCCAAAAAAAGTAAACATCAGGTTCTCTCCTTATGAATGAAAGCTTTATTATGCTCTAAAAATTTCTGCACAGAAAAGGCTGCCTCCAACAACCAGCTGAGCTAAACGTGAAAAAAATAATAATACCACATTAATGTGGTAACACGCACTGCTTTCACCAGAGATCTGGGGGAGGAATATATCAGACCGTAGGAACACCAGTCATGTTCTGATGCTGTGGTGCCAACTTGAAGAGTCAGGCATACTTAAAAAACCTTAATTCACTGCATCTCTTACATAAAGGGTGGAAATTCTTCATCTAACACTATTACTTACGCTCCTCTCCCCCCCACCCCCCCCCCCAAAAAAAAACCCCACCCAAATCTGAAACCACTTCTGATGTTTAATACTGTTCAAGAACAGCTTACCTCCTGTAGACAATAAAATGCAGCATGTGAATGTTTCTGGAGGAATACTCACTAGGAAAATTTAGTGCTTAGCTACTCCGAAACATGATACCAATTTACTTACATTAAGAACAGCATTCCTGCATGAAGTCCTCTCTGCCCTTTAGGAAAGGATACCTGAAGATCATAGCTAAAGGGTTTACCCAAGTGTTCAGTTTGAATAGAAAACAAAATTGATTGTTTCTTTTCTAAGCACCATGCATGACAGAAGCCAGAGAGAAGGCATATGGAATTAACAGCTACCATCATGAAGACTAAAGATCACACATCCAAAAACAGGGCTTTGAAACAGTTTTAACCTTTTTCCTCCCACACACCCCCCACACCCAAAGGAGTGAAGAGAGACTGACCATAGTTTCAATTTAATGTTAAATGTCAATTTAATATTTAAACAACTAAGTAATAAACCCCCAAGCAACCCCAAACAGGCAGTTTCTCCTACTCACCTCATCAAAGAATGCAAGAAAACAATTTTTTCCCTTGTAGCTTTTCAAGTACATAAGTAGACTTAATTCTCTCCCATTACAAGATTACGCACTTTATGTGCTACAGATTTATAACAAAATGTCTCATTAATATATCTAAGTAATGCAGACAGGATCCTGGTCAGCAAATATATGCCAAGAGACATGAAGCACTAAGTACCGTCTGATATTCTCTAAACATCTAAAGTAAATGAAGTAAAACATACATGACAAGGTTCTCCAAACCTAGCAGCATTTGATATTTTGCAGTCCAATCAACCTCATCTTTTAACTGAACTTTTTTGAACACTTATGGATTACACATTAAATTTAGGCAAATCTTCTAACCAGCTGAACATTATAAACATTGACAGGAGTGAGGACGATTCATATTTCTCATGGTGGCGTTACATCACTGTTTTATATGGATACTATAAGCCAGAAAAACTAAAAACAGATGCCTGAAGGCAGGAGTCTCCTAATGAAGGTAAAGAGTATGAATGGTTATTGAGTAACCTGGAAGGAGAGAGGGAAGGAGATGATTCAGTCCCATCCACAGGTGGGGCGGGAGCCCAGTGCCCAGCCACAAGGAACGAAAGGCAGAGAAACAGGGTGAGGAAGGAAGGAGCAGAGGAAGACAACTGAGAGCTGCTTGAGTGGAGGGAAAACAATTCGGGAAGATATTCAAGCACATGAAGAGACTTACATGATAGAGACTCAGTTATATAGTTCATTTCTTTGAGGAAACAAGTTTAAAACAGCCGGAATAAAGTGTCCTATTTTGAGTGCAAGATATTCCAGAAAAAACAATATTCAAAGAACTGTAATATTGCTGCTTTGATATGCGCTGTTTTTTTCTGTAGCTGAAAGTGTCGGTATACGGAATTCTACTGACTTTGTAGATCAAACTATAACCTTGCGTAGAGCAGCGCTACACACTGGATTGTATCTACTGCCTTCCTACTTGGACATGTTAACGGAGCATTCTTTGACCACCTGTCTACTGTAATTACATTGATTTCCACAGAGGTTTCACCCACTTCCAGCTGTTAATCATGAACTTTTCTGTCCTTAATATATTCCAAACAAAAGAGAAGCCAAAATTACTTGTTTGCTATTCATCATCTGTCTTTTGGGTGCATATCAAGACTGTTACTCCAAAGATACAGTAATTAAAGTCCACGTGCTTGTTCATTATGACAATGACAAATAAACAAACAAGATTCTTATAGTAAACTTAGTTTAAAAAAAAAAAAATCTTCTTCGGTCACAAATTGCTAAGCAATATACAGATAAGCAATAGGAAAATAATAGGATACTACAGCAATTAAACAACCTAATGACTCAGAAATATCCACCTGGTCATGTAGAATATGGGTGAGTGGTACCTGAATGTCAGCTTCCATGAAACATCTCAGTGGTTCAAGGCTGATACAATTTCTCAATGTAAATAATCTGAAATATTTTGTTCAGCTCTTCCTGAACCACAGAAATGTACTAAAAATCTTATACCTGCTAAAAAATTCCCCAGAAGAAAAAAAAATGTCATTTTTGGACATCCCGAATTTTAATCTGAAGTTATTCCAGTCACTTCCATACATCAATTTCTTGGTGACATTTAATTTAATTTTCTGTCTCCATATAGCCAAAGACAGTTACTCATAAATAGTATGAATTGAAAAAATATTTTATAAATAATATATACATATATATAGCCTAAGTGTGAAAGATTCAAACTATTTACAAAAAGGAATACATCTGAAAAAATAAACTACAGCCAAACACATGTGTTTTCAAAGTGCTGCATGTACGGCCTTGCAGAAGTCTGGAGATGTGGAGTTTTTATAAAAACTATAAAGGAGGAACTCCCTTCCAGCAGTGAATTATTAGGAGTATGTACTCAGAGATACTTGAAATTAAACTGAGAATAGAAGAGCATATCAAATACATCTCGTTATGGCCACTTCTTTTAAAAAAATAAATATGTCTGGCACTGATTGAAAACTAATGCCGACATACACAGATCTAGGTCACAGAGAATGTACAGATATCCTGCCCTCCACATATAGTCAGATATGTTTGAAGCAATGTATCACTTATACTCAAGGTAGATAGGACAGAACAAATAGGCCTACATTCCTTCATAGAACTTAAATTTCACCATTGAAATAGATTTTTTAGAACTATTCAGGATTAAAGAGAGGTCAATAAACCAATTACTTTGGGCAACGGTGCAAAATAAGTACTAGTAAAGTAATTAATGCCCTTTTCATTGTTTCCACATCATGGAGTGTTAATAAATTGGGCTTTTGTCACTATCCAGTATTTTCTTTACAACAAATTTCTTCATTCCAATCCATCTTTTTTATGGCTCCCTGTTAATACTTTAAAATACCAGACTAATTAGATTTGCATTTCAACTGTTAAGTCACAAGCTCCATTTTCATCTCTGCTCAGACTCTCTATTTTCTGATATTCCTAATGAGGCAATACTTTTATTTAAAGGGTGTGATCCTTTAAAGAATTTCTAGTGGCTTATTAGTTATGTGAAGAGGATCTTCCATGAGTTCCCACGTATATCGCTTAAGCACACCGCAGCAGCACACACATTAGCCATAAACACTAGCACACTATTAAATCCAAGACCTCCTATAACCCGGAGTTCATCTTTTTACAGGATCAGCCTGTTTGTAACTGCAGCACTCTAATTACTCCCTTCCCTCATATGATATTTTGATTCATTTCATGCATTTGAAATGTGTTCGCTTGACCACGCCACCAGTTAAACAACTTATTCACCTCCAGGAAAGGTGAAGAGAAAAGGCAGGACTGGGCAGTGTTGTCACCTATGAAGACTGCTGGGGAGCAAAGAGTGCTTTCCCCGTATTTCAACTGAGTTCTGTATCTTCCAGGGACACCATCAATAAATACACAACTCAGTAAGGAGGTCACTGTCACAGACAGCAATGCACCCAAGTATTTCAAAGAGACACCCACATAGAAAAGGCTCCTTTTCTGTAAAACACAACATATCTCTTTCCTGTCTGGAACAGGAAAATGGGAAAAGACAGTCATTTCTCTTCTGCAACATGAACTGATGTGAGTTTTTACTCTGAAAGAGACAGAAGTAAATACCTTGAGCATCTGCCTTGGAAAAGGAAATTGCAACAGTAGGAGGAGCCCTTTTGCTGAAAACACTGTCTAAAACATAAATCTTTTAAGGAATTTTTCTTCATGGGAAGTAAAATAAAATGCTAGACTCTCCCACCTAGCTGCTACTAGACTTACAAAGGGAAAACCAAGGTCACACCAATAGCAAGGCTTGGACCTCATCATACGTATGGAAGAATGAGAAACCTTGCTCCAGGCAGGCAAGCCAACCAAACTGCAGAACAACTGGGCTTCCTCCAGTCCTTGAAGAAAACTCTAGGATCTCTGCAATCCAGGCCTTTTGTGCGGTAAAATACTCTGCATGGCAGCATCGCGAGTTAAACCAATGGTCAGTATTACTGTACCCCAAATGCTCCTTGTGCCTCGGAAATGTTTGGAATTAGCCCTCCATCATCAGATGCTGAGATCCTATGTGTTGACATAAACGCTGTGGTGAGTTAATATACAGGCAGCGCTGAGATCTGAGCACATACGTCAAGCATTTCTGAAGCCAACATGAATTGTGTCTGTATCTTACATGTAACTTTGGCCCATGTGCATTTCTGGTCCTTCTCCTGTTTCTGAGTAGCTTGTGGTGAAGAGAAGGAAGGGATAAGAGCCAAGCATGCCAAACGCAGCCTACATCACCACCTCTGCTTCACTCAGTGGTGAATGAAGTCATTAGAGCTTGAAAATCTGAATCTGGAAGAGGCTTTGAAACCACTTACAGCCTCCAGAATTCCACCTGGGAGATAATTTGCCAAGGTGCTAAGTGGAGACAGAGCCAAAGTTCCTGGTTCAGCCAACCCAGCTGCATGGCAAGAGCCTCCTGCCAAGAACGTGGAGGTAGGGAATTGCAAAGTCAGATATAAGACTGTGCAATTCCCACAATCATACAGCCAATTTAAATCCCTGCACTGATGTTTGTAAAAGGCCTTGAAGATGAAAAGTACTATGCACAATAAACCCTAAGTAAAATTATTAAAACCAACACTTCATGAAAAGAGATTAATTATGCTATTACTGTTTGCACATGTGAGTTTCCCATAAAAATAGAAATCTGGGCCCCAGTTCAACCAAGCATTTTAACATATGTCTAACTGTACGTACACGAGTAGTCCCGTTTAAGTTAATGACACTCCTGCTTAAAAGTTAGGCATGTGCTTCACTACCTGGCACCTTGTGATTAGAGACACAGGCACAGAGAGACAGGTACCTAACACCTCTTTAAGCATCTTGATCTCAAATAGTGACGTGTTTTCTTACCTCAGAGGAATGTAACTACCTAGATGCTAAAGTTTCTGCCCATAAACGTCACTACAAGCCTAAAAGTCTGCCAATACATCCTGATATTGTAGGCATCTACAGATTCTCGGGTAGACCTCTTCAAAGGTGTCTAGTGTTAAGGGCATGACTACTGGATGAAACCTTGCCCACACCTTGGCTTTGAAAAAGTAGTATCCACTCCTACCGCTTGCCAAGTATTTAAAGCAGTCACTTGGGAACAGCAAAACTAAATTTCCCTCTTCCTTTTCCCAGTTTTGCTCACTATAAACAAAACTGAATGGAGATGACTCCAGTTCTGCAACTGCCCATAAAGCTTTTAACCGCTGTTTGGAGTTTAAAGGGCACAGAGCTACATTTGAGGGACAGGGTTAAATATCATTAAAATTCAGGAGACAAATGAAAACAATTGTGAAAAATAATTGTTAAGTTCTTCAAATAAAAGACGTTAGCATATTCAATTCTGAGTGAATACTGCCCTTTGAGGAAACTGAAGGAAACAAAATTCTCTTGATAATATCTTTCATAAGTTCCCATTGCAAACACTGTTCTTGCAGTTCTTTTATTGTATATACTTTTTACTGACTTGAAAGCACGGTTAATACTACCTGCATTTACCTTGCTTGTTTAGATTGAGGGTGAAATATAATAACAAGAACTTTATGGCCTATCCTATAGTTTATGTTTCTGAAGATATTACTTTTATGCTCTTCATTCTTTAAAGGGTTGCTTGCACTCCTCTTGAACTGTTTTCTTTAAAAGTTAAATTCAAGGTGCAGAACAAATCACAAAGCAAAAAGAACTCAAGACTTTTAATTTTTTTTTAACTCTGAACAATGCACAATAACTGTCCTTTCCTGTAGCCACAGTCATTGCAGAGGGACCAGGAGGAGGGTCTTTTCATTGATTTATATGCAATTGCCATCCTGAGAAAGAGACCCTACAACTGAATTTTCCTTCCTGGAATGGCTTATGGATTATGTACTGGCACATGAATTCATTAAAAGAGAATCAAAGGAAATTTCTCAGAAATAGAAACCTCTCTCTTCCTTGTTTTAGCGATGCATATATTATTTCATGACACAAAAAATCTGTCAGACACTTATAGTCCTTCTAGTGAAGTATATACTCTACCCAAGAGATCAAACGCTTTCTATATTTTCAGATCAATAAAGCAGCAATTTTCTCAACATCCAAATAACCTTGAAATTACCCTACAAAACTGTTGACATTTGGTAGCCAGAGCTCTACTGCTTGAGGAATATCTGTTTTGCTTTGCAAGCGTCCTTCAAGCAACACAACTAAGAGCCCCCAAAAGCCTCCAAGAAATAAGAATGGGAGAAAGAAGGCACTTCTGGCAGACAGAGAATATAATTTTAGGTAAAGAAACTTTGCACCTGGTACTGTCTTTGTAAAAAAAAAAAGCAATTTATCTGGAAATAAACTCCGCTTTGAAAGAAAAATCTGGATAAAGTGAATACTAGAGGAAAAGTAAATCACTTATCTTTTTGGAATGAGAACAATAGGGCTTTTTAATTACAGATATTTTATATAGAAGCAATTTAAATGCTATGTAATGAAAACAAGAGTGAAGTACAGAACTAGCAGGAAACTTGTGAATGTTGCATTTAACAGCCATGCAAAATACCTTTATTACTTGATGTCCTCTTGCGTAAAAGCCACTGATAAGTTTTTCGTCCTACATTTAATAATATCCACTTGCTATTTTACTCTGATTCAACATTCTCTTACACACACACACGTGTAGATACACTCCTTATAGCCAGCTCTGTGAGAACTCTCCATCTGGTCTGCAAACTGTAGAATTTCCTTTCCCATCTATCTCAGAAATATAGTCCCATGACCCACGGGTCACCATCTGCTCAGTTACACTGGCACAATGCCTAGTATGCTTGAGGTAATGCCACCATCCTTTCCTCCAATTGTAAACTCCCAACAAGGCAGACATCTACCAGAGTGTTTGCACACAATGAGGCAGCTCCCAGTGAGATTATAGTTAAGACACCACAGAAATTCCCTTCATCTACAGTAGCCTAGGATGTGGGAATGACCAAAGACACATGCAGTCTCTCTTGATCAAAGGTCATTCTAAGGAACAAAGCAGTCAGTGCTGATGTGTCCAAGATAGCATAATATAACACACACACATAATTGTGTCCAGCATGTGTGGTTCCCCCCCAGTTCCTCTCTTAATGATCTTTGCTTCGCTCAGTATTCATTTGCGTACAATCTCCTATTCTCAGGATGCCCTAGAGCAGAACAAATTATACTAAACATAAGTGAAATCAAACAAAGTTTTCATTGACTACCATTCATAACATTTACAAACAAGTCTCTCGTGTTAAGTTTCTCAGAAATAATTGGCAGGTTCAGTTTTACGC
The DNA here is from genome assembly GCA_947846985.1 of Fratercula arctica. Classification (NCBI taxonomy): domain Eukaryota; kingdom Metazoa; phylum Chordata; class Aves; order Charadriiformes; family Alcidae; genus Fratercula; species Fratercula arctica. The sequence goes on from CANTUZ010000005.1 coordinate 17,694,493, forward strand.
TAGATTATCTTTTTTTTTTTTTTTTTTTAGTTGTACCTACGCAATACAGTAACAAGAAAATCTCACGTGACTTATTTAGTAAGAATAAAGGTAGTAGAAAACTGAGACAATTTTTATATCATAAAAAACAGTAGATAGGAATAAACATAAAATTTCACCAAATTAGACAATGTGTGTGCAAAGATTTTTTTACCATTTTTTTTTTTTTACAAGCGTTATTAGATATAAAAAACCCCTATGACTGAATGTTAACCAGTTTCTACAGTAGATATTATAGTTAAAAGTCTTCCTTTAAAGTGCTCCAGTATTTTAGGTCCAGAGTAACTCCAGTGGCTTAAGTGGAATTACTGCAGGTTGATATACTTACTCACTAAAAGCTCTCATAAAAATTAGAATTCAGTGTTCTGAACGTGAGATAAACAGTATGCTTCTGCATCAGCTTTTGGCTTTGATAAATGCCTTTTTGCTTTTCCATACAGACTGGGCTTGTGCTGCAGAGGTATATCTGTTAACGAACAGAGAAGACCATTTGTGATTTGCCTCTTTATTGGACTTCCCTTTTCTTTCCCACTACTCAGAAACACACCGTGCAATTTTTGTTGTGCACTTATCTCTGGCTCACTATCTAGCAAGTGTTTTGAAACAGCAATAAGTCAAAAGCCCACTGGCAGAACAAAACTGAAATAGGCCTTTTTCTAAATCATCGTGCAATTTGTAGCATGGGCTTCTCCCTAAGCCATCGTTTCAGCTTCATTACTCAGCTACGTAACACTTTGTTCAGGTAACATTACACTGGCAGAGTAATTTCAGCAACATTATGCTTATTAATCTTCAAGGATGCCAGAGCTAAAAATAAAATCCAAACAGTGTGAGAATCTAGGCAGGGTTACGACAGCATTTCTCAAGGGATCAAAATGTCATTACCTTTACTCCTGAGAGGGAATTTCCTTCTCAGCCCTTAAATCTTGCAAGAGGAGAGGTCAGACCTCCAGCCGGCTGTGCACGCATGTGCACATGTGCCAACGTAGGTGTTTCCATCTGTACAGCTGAACACATTGATAGGGATGACGCAAAGCTTCAAGGACTGCAGCCTGAATTTAACCCACACAACTAAAATGGGTTTGGGTGAAAAGTAATAGACGCCGAGGAGATTGCCAGCAACTCTCTCCCTTTTTAACTGTAGGAAAATGATCTCGTCATCAAAATAACACAGAAGCTCAGGCCCTTCTTGGAGCATTCCTTGACAGCACCAAATAGTAGCATCAGTGATTTAATCCAATGCTCATCTAGGTTTTTCAAGGGAAAACACCTTTTTCTTCCTAACTGGGATTTAGCCATAGGCAAGCCACTTAAGCTGCACTGTCAGACGAGGCTCCCGGGATTCACGGCACGTTGATCTCCAGGAGGTAGATTCCAGCTTGTGGGGACAGGGGACAGAGCTGCCCACAACGACCTGTTTCTAACTGAACCAAGTACCTAAACAGATTGACTATTTTTGGTAATCCAACTAAATATGCACTTACTTCGGTGTCTTAATACCTTTGAAATAGTCTAAATTCAGAAGAAGCAGAAGCATAGACTATTAGAGAGAGGGAGAGCTGGAGTTGGTGGTGGTAAGGATGTGTGTGTCATTTCTACATACACATGTATGAGAATCATCAAACATCAAGGAATGAGGAACAGATTTCTTAGCTGGAAAACAGCTGTAAGTGAAATCACTTGGCTCCTAGAACTTTTTCCTTGTTATATGTTTGGAATTATCTGTTGATTTTGCTAGTTAAGATCAATATTATTTTGCAACCTCTACTAGTGTTTCTGCATGTGACTGGACTACACTTTCTTTTTGTTCTGCTAATTTGCTAAATCACCTTACTAAATTCTAAATTAAGGGACAGTTATGGCAAGTGACTGGCTAAAATCTTCCTAATTATTTCCTGCATTGTTGCTTAACATTCAACATCCAGGTGTCAGAGAGCCTAATACGAAAACAGACAGAGTAGATATAACTAAGGACTTCACATGGGCTATAAAACATTGTGGGATAAACTTCTATGTCTTTCAGATAAAAGCATACTGTAAGCATATTAACATTAAGCGGGTATTTGCAGCAATTTCTATAGGAAGTTAACTTTGAAAAAATCAAATTGCATGGAAAGGTTATGTCAAAGCCTCTGAGCAGAATTTGGAAGGAACCAGGCATTTACTTCAGAGCGTGACATGGATCCACATTCTCACATATGTGTTGGTTCCACACCACGCTCCCTGCCCCAGGGGACATCAGGACTTCTCCTCGCTGCGCATTTCTCTGCAAGTTTGTTACGGAATTAACTGGTTAAAAGAAAGGTGACCATACAGAGCAGAAAGATGGCTGAGAGATGAAATTTATTCTTTCCTGGCTCAGTGTGTTTATTTTTTTGCCTTGCTTAGACCATTCCAGTAAAGTCATTGGAATATAAATGTAATCCACAAGTATGAGACTAGACCGAATGCTGATTAATATTAGGGTCTTAGATCCACAGCTTCGTGTATGAGCTAAGCTTGGGTCAGAAATGCCAAGTTAAATAGTGGCACAGCTCTTAAGAAATAACTTGTGACTTGGACAATCCGTAAGGAATCAATAACAAATTAAAACCACTCAGTAGCAGTGAACTGAATAAATGAATCATTCTTCCCAAAACAAACCTAATAGTAAAGTTCATTTGTCTATCAGGAAATTAGTGCTGTATTTTTGAAAGGTGCTAAATTACATTTAAAAGATATCATGAAGCCGACATTGAAAACCAGAACAGTTAAAAGGCAGCTTTCCAAATTGCTCCACTCTTACTTAATAGGTAAAAGTACCATGTTTATGCTTAGTATTTCATTCTTCAAAAATGGGTAGAAAATTCTTTTGTTTCACTTTTGAAATATTTACACAGCACAGCTTTCCCAAGAAGCCTTCTGGAAAAGTTTCCAAAGGATATGGGAAAGATTATAAAATAATGTAATTGTGGATTAGCTCTGAAGCAGTAACTGAACCCAGAACACCACTGGAAAATGGGCAAAAAGTAAGATATTCATTATGCAGTGTTAGCTGAAGATCTAGTTTGATAAGAATCAGAGCTAACAATTTTGAAATGTTTCCAGGAATTCCAGGAATTGTGACTAACTATGAAACTGTTGTTCAGATTTAAAGGGAGTACAAAATCGGGTTATTCCACATCAATATACACAAAAATAACTTTTAACTAATTTTAAATCAATGTGTATTCAAAACATCAGTAGAAGGAACAAAAAGGAAAGACCTGTATTAAAGGATTTTAATAGCAAATTTGTGCTAATAAACTGTGCCTTAATTTATATTAATTGTATTCTCCCTTTGCAAAAAATTCTGAACGATACAACTAAAATCATATTTAGCAATTAAACAATTGTTTTGCTGACAGCAAGGTCACCAGGAATCTTTCAATGAGCTTTGAGTCGGTTCCTAACCCCTGATTATATTTCAAATATGGGAACAGATTGAGCAAAATGTTTTCTCATTCTGTCAAAAGACCAGTCCATGTAAAACTCAGCAAGAACTTCTTTTCTTTTGGATGTTTAAGTATTTCCTCACATCCTTTCACGTTATTACACCTAGAGAGCATCCTTTTAGCTGAGGTACCTCTGGTAGCTGGCCAGATCTGCGCAACCAAAGCTCCAGCCCCAGCGCTCAACCCACAGCATAAAAAGGCAGTGCTATTCAGCAATAAGCACCATGAAATACACTGCAAAGTGTACCATTATGCAACTGCTGGCTTTTTCCTCCAATACCACAGTCCATTTCTTCTTACTACTGCAGAGGAAATTATAAATATGTTTACACAAAAGAATTTACTCAGTAGAAAACACTGTCTTTCCAACGCTATTTTTTTTCCCCCCAATGCTACATTGAAAACTTTCTATAAATAATTTTTTTCCTCCAATTAACATGTGTTATAAGAGCAGCAGAAAGATCATAAATTATTGTAGCTGTAGGCATTTCAGTGTAATTTATTACTGAAAAGTCACGAGCGCTGCTTTGGAAATGCCAGCCTGTGAATCTGTAAACCTAGGAAATTATGAACTAAGCTGGTCTCTTTTCCCTGAGGTCAATTAGAAATGACACCAGCAGACTTCTCGGTGACCTGGGGAGATTAATAGCTTACCATGTTAGGTCTATGGTTCAGCCAGAAGATTAAGATCTAAACAGCACCTGGAAGACTGTCATCAGTTAAGACAGGCTGGACCAATGGCTCCAGGCTAAAATGTGCACAGGAAAAGAGGTCATGTCACGTAGCCTTTATTTTTACCAGGGCTAAGGCACATGTGGAAGGTACCCCCCTTTGAGAGCGAGCTGGGCTAACAAAGGTCTAATATACGGGCACTGGACTGTCCTGTAGGAGGAACAAAGGCAGCAAGTTGTCAAGGCACTCTGACTTCGCTCATTACTAAAAGTCACCTCCAAAGATATTCGCTACTTGATGAGGCCTCATGTGATTTGCAAATCTTGTTCTTTACTGCTTTTCCTTTGTTATTTTTACAAGTGCGAGCATTAGCTACAGAATGACTCACATCATAAACCCTCACGATTTAGGATAAAAATTTGATCACTTCACTCTGCTGTGAGAATCTTATAAGAAAACAAAAAAGGCTGTGTCTTTTAGCCACTCATAAATATTTTATAATTTGGTAAGAACAATAGGCTGCAAGGTTAAAGTTCAGGTCTGTAGTAGTCAACGAGATCCTTGCAAGACAATAAAAGGGAAAGCTACCCTTTGTTTTATAACAACTTTAGAAACAACTTCACCGAGGCAGTGGAAGCTTACAGACTTTCCATTGTATTCAAGTCATTTGTGCAAGTTGCCCTTATTCCAGCTTTGATAAATGATGTTTGCAGCGGAAAAGCTGTTTAGCGTTTCTGAGCATCGTGAGTATTTAGATCCATGTCAGGTACTCATCAGGGGCGTACAGAATAGTGCGCAGCTTAGAAAGCAAATGTCAGTTTCTCAAGTGACCACTGTTCAGGCTCAAAGAAATATTTGCTTAATTTCTGCTACTGTACATAGGCCCAGATAGGAGGACAATTAGAGAAGAGGAGAGCACGTGATAATGTTTGGGTTCTCAGTGTCTCACTGTCTTTAAAATGGGAATAAAAGGAGACATCTGACTCACACTGCTGCAAGGCTTAATTAAAGCTCAGAATGCTATTTATAGGCTGGATAACTGAAAACTCTGGGCAAGTAATTACTAAATTTTGTTACTTTTGAGAAGTGAGTACAATTCTTTGTCTCCAGTTTTTGGGTTTTTTTTCATTCGAAGTATAAAATTAAGCCCTCTAAAACAATCTGAAAACGTCCTAACTGAGGATTTACTTACTTAAGCCACGATGTTCCTCATTTTGCCATTCTCTCTTGGTTCATAAAGTCATAGACAATAACTCTAGACATGAATCTGAACACTAAGCTGTGTTACTTATCTACCAGATTAAAACACATCTCGCAACATGCCACATGCTCAGAAAAGATGCAACCCAAGCTTCTGTTTTCCAGCTTCAGGTTTATGGATGTCACTTCATAGCCTACCATTTTTGTGCACGTAATTTCTCATTGCTGCATCAAAAGTTGAGGCTCTCACAGTGCCTGGACAGTTAGATTCATTCTTGTAGTTAAACATGGACAAACAAAAATGCCTTGATTTGACCTTGTTCTGAGCTCCTCCTAGAATTCTTTGACCCAGCTGAGCACTCCTGCAGTCTTAGATGAAATAGGAAATTATGATCCTTAACAGTGCTTTAAATTAAATTATATATTTTTTTAAAAAAAATTACTGAAGCTTACCAAGTTTTTGATACAGTGGGGTTTTTTTTTGTTTGTTTGTTTTGGTTTTGTTTTGTTTCTTAAAGAATCAAAGAATAGTTTGCTCAACTAAAAGAACTGAAAAGCCTTCCTACCATTCCCTCACCCTCCTCTCTAGGAAGCAGAGCCAGTGCATGCCACGATATACTTGACATCAATCTATTAAGCACTAGAGTTTTGAAATGGGCATCTAACAAGTCTCTCTAAAGTTCCATACAGGCACAGAAATGTGCTATCTATAGACATAAAACTAAATACCCACCTGCTTGACGGAACTGACTGAGAGGAAAAAAATTATTACAATGCAGTTATACGCGTATGCTTGGCAAAGTCAAGAAAGACGTAGCTGTAACAGTGTCAACTGGCTGCAGCATTCATACGCAGTGGCTTTCCCAGCTGTTTGATTAGACAAACATCTGACAATAATCCCAGAATACCACATACAAGCACAGTGTAGTGCTTTTTTTGCTGCTTATTTGCATCATTTGTGAACATCCCAAGTCTCTACATCCTATCTTCACAATGATCTGTTCAACATGGACTTAAACTACACTTAGAATATGACTTTTTCATCAAAATTCGATGTTCCTCACGGTGTATTAAATCTCTCCACAGTAACCACAGTCAGTATAAAATTTAAATGTTTTTAAACGTTTCAAGCTGTCACATCTATGTCCTCCATGAGATCGGAGAAAGAATAAAGTCAAATAGCTCTTCTCCTGAGGCAACTTTTCCCAAGTGATGTAGTCCAGAGACTAGCTTGCTGGCATTTGTTATTATAATCAACTTTCCATAGCTTTTACCAAGGCATAATCCTTAGTATGTGTTTAACCAACGCAGATAGATTTTCAAGTCATACAACATAAAACAAGTGCACAGGGTGTTATGCATCATCAAGAACACAGTGGATAATGTTCAGTTATCCACTTCTTTTCTACTCCAATTCCATCCCCTTGGATGCTCTCAACTCTTATTTGAATGACCCCAGTGTTTTAGTCTTAATAACCTTCACAGCAGTCCATTCCAAACATTTATTACTCCTGGGTTAAAAAGTATTGCTCAGCTACATCTGTTTTTAATTTGCTTTTGTAAAAGTTTTTTTGTGGGTTTTTTTTAAATGCACTATTTTCGATGGAAGGAGTATACCTAAAAGCTCTACTTAGGGAAAAAATTACCCAGGCCAATGCATGTAAAAGGGTGTGGCAAGCACGCCTTTTGTCAGAAAGCCTAATTAACGGGCACTGGCTGATATTAAGAGCTTGTGGGTTTCCTTGCCAGAGAAACGTCGGTCATTTCTGTGGACGTCCTTCACTCCAAGGTTGAAATATATACACACACAGGAAAAGGTTCATGCTGGGAATCCTACTGTTGCTCTTATTTAAGTATGTGATGAACAAGATATCTTGGACATGTGCAACTCTTTTTCCTTGCATACGTCCCACAGGCAGCATGTGGCAGATAGATCCAGTGCTGCAAAGATACCAGGGTAGGGAGGGATCCTGCAGCTCCAACCGCTGTGGGCAGCTATGCAGACCATATGCAATGCTGGGGAATCTGATGAAAATTAAATTCTCTAAAGCTGTATTAATAAAGCGCTTTGATAGCCCAGAGTGTGATTTATATATGGCCAGCTTTGCCCCTACTTGCTCACCCTGTTTTAATGCACAAGCTACGCTCATGGCTATACTGGGGACTTGGCAAGTCTCCGATCAGCTGAAGTTGGGACAATAACCCACCTGGGTGCTCCTTTGCTCATGGGACATCTGCAATTAGTTGTTTTTTTGGAGCACGGGCAGGGCCCACGGGCATTGTCACGCATTGACAGATGCTGCAAGTTAACAGAATTGTTCCTAGCATGGGCTGCCCTGGATAAGCTGTAATACGGGGTGGGTTGGGGGAAAAAAACCAAACCAAATCAAATACAAAGTTCCTGCTAAGCTACCAGGAAAAACCAAGAAGAGTCACACAGACACATTTTCTATTCCATTTCACATATCATGATTAGTAACGGCTTCTGCTTTTCTCTGAGTCGCTCTTTGAAAGAGCACTTTTCAATGCTTCACGGAGCAAAAAGGACTCTCTGCCCACCGAGAGGGAACTTTATGAAAGTTCCCATCAATCGACAGCAGCAGCAGCAAAGCAAACCCTGCTCCATCTTGCTTCAGTGCCCTTCTGGCACTGCTCTGATTGCAGCGCAGACAGTAAACAGTAGTGTGTTTGTGTGCAAATAGCATTCTCCTGAATGATGGCTGCACCTGTGTAAACTGACATCAGGAACTTTTTTTAAAATTCAGTTTATTTAAGGAGTTCACAAGAGACACCTGTTCCATGCACAGGCACAAATGACATTCAATGAACTGAAAATAAGTATGTCCTGGGGGGGGAGAGCAAAAGTGACTTGGAGGGCTCTTTATGCAGGCTTGTTTATATCTCCCGGTCCTGCAACAGACAGCAGCTGATGCTTTGATTTCTGGTCTCCCTCCTCTAAGCTGGTATTTGCAAAATAAAATACAACTACACTGAGTTTTAAATACTGGCATGTTAAAGTGAATAGCTAGATAAATACTGGGGAGGAATGGAAGAGGAGGGCTGGAGCAGGCAGAAACCAGTCTGGTCCCAGCCATCACGTCTGAGAACGGCAGGCACCCTGTTTCCCGATTACTGTAAAATAAAGAGGGCAAAAGCCACAGCCCGATGGCTCATACAGGAGCTCTCTGGCACATTTCCCTGCTTCACTCTCAGTAGCTACACTCTGTTCTTTTCTATGTCCTTTTACAGCTGGCACACTACCTGGTTTTGGGGTGCTTTGGGTTTTTTTGTTTCGATTTATTTAGCTTTTTTGTTGTGGGTTTTGTTTTGTTTTGTTTTGTTTTTTTTTGAGAAAAGGCACAGTAGGCTCAGTATTACTTTTGAGTAGGCTCTGAAGTTTTGGTCTCCACAGCAGTCACGCTGTTCCGCCAGAACACCGCTCCCATTCGGGACACCTGCCTCAGACATAATAAAGCAGAAAAAAAGACTATTTCTACTTTGGGGGGAATGGAGAGACAGAAGCTGCTCACATCCCATTTGACTGAAAGCACTTTAAAGACAGCAACACTGATATTCGCAATTGCTAGCCACCTCGTTGGTTCTGTTTTACTGAAGTAATAAAGTGTTAGAAATGTCTTTTTCAAACGCACTGTTAGGATCCTGGTTTTTCAAATGCAGTAGACTGAAAATGACTGAAATAAGGAGGGATAATTATCTGTGGCATATTGGGTGCAAAGAAAAGAAAACTTCTGCATTCATTACCAAGTGGCTGGCCCTAGTGGGAGGAGAGCTACCAAGCTGGTGAGGGGTCTGGAGACCAAGCCATATGAGGAAAAGGCTGAGGGAACGGGGCATGTTTAGTTTGGAGGAGACTGAGGGGGGAGACCTCATTGCCCTCTACAACTACCTGAAAGGAGGTTGTAGGGAGGTGGCTGTTGGCCTCTTCTCCCAGGTGAATAATGACAGGACCAGAGGAAATGGTTTGAAGCTGTGGCAGGGGAGGTTTAGATTAGATCTTAGGAAGAATTACTTTACTGAAAGAGTGGTCAGGCACTGGAACAGGCTGCCCAGGGAGGTGGTTGAGTCACCATCCCTAGAGGTATTTCAGAAACGTGTAGATTTGGCACTTCAGGGCATGCTCTAGCGACAGAGATTGTAGGGGGTTCTTTTGTGTGTGTGTATGGTTGGCCTCGATGATCTCAAAAGTCCCTTCCAGCCATGAAGATTCTATGATTCTATGATTCTAGATTCTCCGTACACTACTCCCCACCCTGCCCAGAGGGAGCTGTAGGCATCAGGCCTGCATCCCAATATGCAGTACTTTTTAATAGAGCATCAACGAGACAAGATGATTTACAGAAACAGAGTCCATTAGTAGTCAAAACTGGGGGAGAACACTAGCTGGAAAGAAAAGGATTTAATATAAATAAAGGTATTTTGAGGAGAGTCAGGCAGCAAGGAGAAAGACTTCCAGATGATCGTGGTGGGCAGTGAAGAATTTATTCCCACCTCTTATCTCTGTGGGATACGAGACAGGGACCACCGCTGCAGGAGTCCAGTGGACATGCAGTGGAGACACTGAGAGAGTCAGGCAGATACTCAGAAGCGCTATGGCAGGAAAATTAGCCAAAACTGAAACATAGCAAGGTGGAACAAGACAACAAGGTGTGTTTAGAAGGAGGAAATCAATGATTTTGAAACGCATCACTATTTTGAAAATTAGTATAAGACCCACAAAATAGCAGAGGTTGAGTTTCCGTGTACAATCTCTGTAATACACCTGTCAGAACAGTCAAATTTAGAGGAAAAAAAATGGGTTTGTGCCTTTAGACAAAAGCAGCCTTCCTGCCAAAAGAACAGTCTTGTTCATTTCAGTGAAATAAGGATGGAAATCAGGTTTGCGCGATGCCAGGACTATGCATCCCCCAAACACTGAAAACTTTTGCCTCCTTCCTCTATCAACAAATAGCACATCTCATGTCAACACTTCAGACATTTCAAAAAGTAATGTAGAATTTGTCGTCACCTGAAGTAGGGCAAATGCAACAAAAGATAACCCGAAGCTTATTTTAAAGGCTATCAAACGTACCCATTTTTATCAGAAAAGCACGCAAGACCTCACACCTCATTCACTCTCTACTATGTCCCTTCTTTGCTGATAAAAAGCATTTTCCTGAGCAAAACATCACTAATGTTTAAACACTGAACTTTGCTTCAATGGAATTTGAATGTTTTCGTTTTACAAGTAATTTTGGCCATAGTACTGGATTAACAGCACACATCCTCCTGAAGTTTCAGTGTCATTCTAGTGTCACACCCTAGTCCTTTCCAGAGACTATGCCCTTCCCTTACACCCCAGTCCCAATAAGCCAGTCCTTTGTCTCTGTGACAGTAATGATGGCAGGCAGACGCACAACTACTTAATCACTAGGAAGACCACATCACAAAAACAGCGATACAGAAACAAGAGACATTTAATAGTGTAGATCCTCAACTAACTTTACAATATATAGTGGTGCTAAAAGAAAACATTTGAGAAAGCCTGCAGTACACTTTTTCACAGAATCGATGAGGCTGGAAGGGATCTTTGGAGATTTTTGTAGTCCAACCCTGCTGCTCAAAGCAGGGCCAACTCACAACCTGAGCAGGTTGCTTAGGGTTGTGCCTAAGTCAGGTTTTGAATATCTCCAAGGAGCGAGACTCCACAATCAGCCTGGGCAACCTCTGCCAGTGTTTAAGCATCCTCACAACTGAAAAAGCTTTTTCTTATAGAATCACAGAATCATAGAATGGCTTGGGTTGGAAGGGACCTTGAAGATCATCTTGTTCCAACCCCCCTGCCCTGGGCAGGGACACCTCCCACTAGACCAGGCTGCTCAAAGCCTCATCCAGCCTGGCCTTGAACACTTTCAGGGATGGGGCATTGACAGCTTCCCTGGGCAACCTGTTCCAGTGTCTTACCACCCTCACAGTAAAGAATTTCTTCCTAATATCTAATCTAAATTTATCCTGCTTCAGTTTAAAACCATTACGCGTCATCCTATCACTACAGTCCCTGATAAAGAGTCCCTCTCCATCCTTCCTGTAGGCCCCCTTTAGGTACTGGAAAGCTGCTATAAGGTCTCCCCGGAGCCTTCTCTTCTCCAGGCTGAACAACCCCAACTCTCTCAGCCTGTCTTCATAGAAGAAGTGCTCCAGCCCTCTCCTATGTTTTAACAGAATTTTCTGTCTTTCTTGACAATTATTTATGGCCATAAATATGCAACAAAACAGAGGAGAGCTGGGCAATTGTTCCTTGTGAAAAATAACCCCTTATAATTTGTCTATAGGTCTATGCTTAACTGCAACATCATCGTGCTACCTAAGTGAGAGCCCAGGACCAACAATCTATTCACAACTTCTACACTATCAACAGGTTTATAACACAGAAAAAGACCAAGGAGATTAACTGGTTTTTAATCTAGGCCTACATTGAGAATGACACAGATCTGTCTACATTCAGCATGCTGCAGATGCTCATGAAAACTGAAGACAAAGTTCCTTTCCTTTGTCTTGTACCGAGGTCAAGGCTTTGACATTTTTGCAGTGATTTGATTTTATTTAGATTTTTTTTTTTTTAAACATGCAGAATTTCCAAAGTCAAGTCCAGTTCTGCAGAAAGAGCCCATCTCCCTCTTGAGGATATTTTAATTCCTCGAGATGACAGTCTGGAGAACACCATGATTCTTAGAGCTCTTGTCTCAGCGTTTCACATACAAACCCTCTTGTGCCCTGTCAATTTTAACACAGTTTATTGGGAAGTTCAATCTAACCCAGATGTTTGCTGACAGAAATTTTACAGGTGACGACAAGATTCCATTAACTCAATGTGCATGATGTTAGTTAATGTGAGTTTCTGAGAAATCTTATTCTATGCTCCTGGCCCTGTATCCTCATCTACTGCTGTGCAAAGCCTTTTTACTGAAGCAAAAGACAAAAACAATATTTGCACGAGTTACAGATTTATTTACCCACACATTTCTTCTTAAAGTGTGAAACAGACATATTATGTGATGGCTTGTGAAATAAATTGCTAGTCTGACAGCCAGATTAAAAATAAGAGTAATTGCATGCTTATAGATTCAGAATTAGACAGACGGATTTACAAAACCACTTAAGCAAGCCAGGTTCCCAAGTTTTCTCTGGTACTTCCCAGATGCAGCCAGCTTTAGAGTGACTCTGAATGATAATTTGGTCTTTCAGTTTATTTTCTGACTGTAACACTCGGTCAAAAGAAGGTAGCAACTTGCCAGTATGGGAATCCACGACCTGGGGCTGGACCAGCCTCCCACTACCTGCTCTGCTCAAAGACTTCGGCTGAGGGGCACACAGCACTTCTGAAAACAAAAGCCTCCTTTCTTAAGTATCTCAACTCAGCTTGATAAATTAAAAATGTATATCGTTAAACTTTCTGAACCATTACGGGCTATTTTTGTCCAATGTGAGGAACATACGCCTAATTCCAAAACCAATACAGTTACTCCTCTTCCAGGGCACATCTTCTCTTTCACTCTGTGTTCTGTTCCCTATTCCTCCTCCTTCCTCACCCTCTGAAATTTCCTTATCACTGCAATGAGATACGGCAACTTAAATATGACGATCGAGTAATGACACTTTGATTGCTCATGGCACAAGGCCAGACAGCTCCTAAGGCAAGTCATTATTAGACTGCAATAGACACCAAGTCAAGTTTCACCGCTGAAATGGATGATGGAAAGGAACACAGTAAAATGAAAGCAGAGGCACTAATTTAAAACTGCCATTTAAAGCAGCTAGGAATCCTGCAGCACACAAGAGAACATGTGTCTCACTATCTCGGACCCTTAAACACACGGATGGTGGAGCAGAAGAGATACTGAAAAACTACCCTCTTACAAATATACGGTATAAGTCAACTACACATGCACGTCAGTCACGTGGAAGTGGAGTACAAGAAATGCATCTTCTTAAAAAGCATTGATTCACAGCGTATTTATTGCCAAAAAAACCCCAACAAAACCCAACAAAAAAAATGCAGGAAATGCAGATTCTGATGAACGTAAATCTGATATTTAAAACAGTCACTAGAGCACACCTGACTAATGCTTTAGGTTTAACTGTCACTGAGAATTTCCTTGATTTAACATTATTTCATTGTCATTTATTTTAAATTTCAATATATTATCTCAAGGGTGCAACAATGTAAGTCTCATTTCTTGACAATTATTCTTTCACATAAAGACAGAAATTCTTCAATATACGCTATCTGAGAGAATGGGATTATCTCACAACTCTGTCTTCCACAATCCCATAAATTACATGGCAGTTACGAAAAAAAATGCATGGAAAAGGTCAAACAAATAATTTGCTGTCACACCAAGCTCTTTTACCTCCAGTCACTGTAAATTCAGTAAGTCAAAGTTGAGGCAAAACTCTCAGAAAAAGAAAACTTAATTTTTATCCTTTCCCTAAGTGTGATGATACTTGCAGGGTTTTTTTTAAGCTTCAGTTTTGATAGTGAGGTGACAGAGGAAACCTGGCAACTCACTACTCATTTGCTGACCTTCCTCCAAGCTATTTGTAGTGAAGTTTTTTATGAAACAAACAATAAAATACTCCTAGTGACCCCTGGTTTCAGAATGAGGTCTTTATAGAAAAAAAAAAAAAGAAAGAATCAAATGTTGTAAAAATTTTCGATAAAATCATAAGAACTGGAAGCCATGAGGAAAAGCTGAGATTTAATTTTCTGTCCCAGACAGACTACAGAAATTAGAGGCTCTGAAACCTGCGTGTATGTGAGCAGAGCAAATCACTTATAATTGTAAGTTATTGTTAATAAGTTACTGTCCGGTATTGTTTGTTGTGAGACTACTGTTTCCTAAACTTAAACTTTCTATGTACAGTGTAAAGAGCCTAAATGGTACAAACACAAGGTGGGAGAAAAAAGGAAAGCAAGCAACAAATGACACATGATGGGGGAGCAACACACAGGATGCATCTCCAGCCTTTTGTCACCTTTAACTTCTGGTAGGAATTCTTCCCCTTCTTCTAATTCTGTTATTCCAAGGAAAGGCAAGGAGGTAAAGAAGAGAAGCAGAAATTTGAGGAACGCTAAGAAGTGATTTCACAGTCAAATTTTACCTTAAGCCAAAAAAGCCATTAGTTTTCAATGACGAGTGAATTTGAGCCATTTAAATGGAAAAACCTGCCTTACCTTCTTCTTAAAGGGCTGAGCAAAGTTTTCAGCAGCTGATGTTTCAAAGTTTCTAAACGTGTGCAGATCACTTTTTGGATCTAACTGTTGAGAGTACAGACATGCAACATGGGAGAGTTTACTTGGTAAGGGAGACTTCAGGTATCAATTAACAATTTTGCACCTCTTAAGCGGTAAACATAGCGGTCATTTCACAATTCATAACTCACTATGGCCGCCCCATTTAAATTAAATATATCCCCAAATCCTGCCTCAGGAAATAAGTTGCGAGTTCAGTTACTTTCTGAACAGCTTAAATATATCATTAGTATGAAAATGATCCCTTTTTATGAGGTACCATTATTTCATAGGATATACTTAATGTTTAGGAATGCGTATATCATATACTGAAATTATGTACAACATATAATGAAACACATATAAAATTGCAGTAGCACTGGACGCAACACTGCAGTTCAGACTCTGACAGACTCTCCTTTGTAAACTTGTATTTTAATAATACAGAATTCCAAGACGAAATCTGAAAAAAAACCACACAAAATCAAACCCAAAACATTTGGAGGATACGGGCTACAATTTGCGTTTTCTTCATACAGAAGCAAAGAAATGCAAACAAAATTTCTGTCCTTATTTTGTGGCACATTTTCTTGTTGGAGGGCCAAAAAAAAGTGCTTTGCAGATTACAAGGTTTCCAGTTCCTCGATTTGAAAATTTATTTATTTATTTAGTATATTTCCTCCCCCACCTCCTCTTTTTTTTTCCCCCCAGTGAAACTCAGCAAATTTACCATCTGCCATAAACAAAAGCCTGCTTGTCGCTGTGCTTCCTGGAGAGAAGACCTTGTAGGTAAGTATGACTATAATTCCCTATAACTCCAAAAGCAAATGCTTCCGCTTTTCACTAGACCAGTAGAGATAAGCAACTTAATCAACAAAAAGGATGTCTATGAATATACTTAAATCATATCATGTGTGTGCATGAGTTTAAAAAAAAAATAAAAATCATAGCGCACACACTTTAAAATTGAATAGTTTGAGTAACTACTTGATTAATTATACTAATTTCTAAATGCATTTTTTTATGACCAAAAGCAGGATGCAAAGTACATAATCTAAGGTGGCAAAGAATGTTTAGAATCTGTCTGCATGCCTACAGGGATAGATATTTCTCTTTTCATGTGGTCATTGAACAAACATCTCTGTTACTTTCAAAGATATGGCTCAAGTCACCTTAACTAAATCATACAGAGTTGCATCTTCTAGTGCCCAGAGAGAAGTGAATACAGAAAATAACCAACCACCTTGGAATAATGATAAAAAAGTCTCCTGGGAAAAAGTTAGTGAAGATTTTTGTGCACTGACTTTAATAAATGCATTTGCTCCAGAAACAGGTAACCTGAAAAAACTCTTGCATGTCCGATGTCAAAACCAAGGCTATTTATGCCTTAGTACATTGGAGAAATTGTTCAGGCCTACGTAAAGATTGCCCCCGTGATGTTTCCAGGGTCAGTAATTTGCATGGAATCTGCATCAGAACTCAAAAATGCCTGTGGGAAAAAAACAGACTACTTTCTCCCTATTTTATGATGAAGTTCAATACTCACAATATTTTTTTTCCAAGTTATACTTTCAAGTATAGACCAATGCTAAAAGCCAAAGAGATTTTACACTGTCCTGTTCCAGATAACACTTCTGTTAATTTTAGAGAAAACTGTTTATGTACCACTGTACCATGTGTCTAACAAACTCCAAGGCTTCACGTCATCCTTCGGTAAGAAGTTAGGCAGCAGAACCGTGTTCCACCTGTCCATATCTTTTTCAAGAACCAGATTTCCTGTCCCTTACTCAACCAGAAATCAGCCATCAAGGACAAAGGCCCTCAATTAAGAAACCTCTTAAAGTCCAACCATGTATACAAAAGCAAGCACATGCTTAAAACTTTTGCTGAATCAGCTGAATGGAGAGAAGCAGTCTATGCTGCATTTACAAAGGGAGAACTTTCTTAAAAGCAAGCCCTATATTGTTCATTTTCTCCAGACGTTTACTAAAATATATCTACCCATATGAGCTACGAAGTGAAATATTTAGCATACTTTCTAATTAAAAATAGAGTAGTGATCTATAAGTCTCTTAAAATTCAAGGGAGGAGGGGAGTCTAGCCTTGCACATTGTAAACCATTGGATCATTTTCAGAAAAAGAGTATTTTTCAAATTAGACATATGTTATCACTCTTCCTTGGTAACAACCCTAATTTTAATAATTCATTCAGTCTTACAAAATGTTCTACATCTGAATCTTTGAATTTCCAAACAAAAATTCCCACTTGTCTTGCCTATTGATAAGCTAAATTTCAGAGACTTGAAATGGAAAGTTCTGGGTAAATAATGATATACCATCTAGAAAAGTATTTAAAGTGTTATATTAAACCATGTTATACTTGAATGCAAAGTTGCTTACAAGACTCAGAAGATTTCCAGAATCTAATAGTGGAAGTCAGTGTTTTGTTCCAACTGTTTCTCTTTTGATTATAATACTTACGCAGCACTCAGCAGTAGGCAAAAATAAACTGTGTGTTTAACGCTCTCCACAGCTTTTGAAACAGGGAAAAAGCGTGTTTCTGATGTTATAAAAGGATGAAAAGAGCCTACATCAAACCAGTTCTAGCTAACTGAAAGGCAGATCCTTGAAACAGTTAGTCCTAAGCAATCATCCTCTTGATGGCATTAGCTCCAGGCAGGCCAGCTGGGCTCCCTGTGTTTCTTATAGGTGGGGAAAGAGCAGCCACACTCCCAGCTAATCCAGTGAAACGGTCTGAGTGTCTGTTGGACAGAATGGACATGTTCTCCTGTGGTCCACAAAGAGAAATGGTCATGCTCTTGCTCAGCGTTAACAACAAAACCAGAAAGTAATCGCTGGTCCATTGATTTAACAAGGGAAAGCCTTAGTTTTTCTCATGTCCCAAAATATTATTGCATGACAAATTCCACCAAGCTTCAAACAGTGTAAGAAACTGGAGAGCCCAACAGGTAATTATCTTTCAGATATTCTTACAAGTATTAATTACAATACAGATATTCTTACAAGTTACATCACTGGTGACTTCCCAGCCCTTAAATGCGCGCTCAGGCTGTATTTCACAAGAAGGAGACCAAACCCGGTGCCAGAATACGAAGCAAAGAATCCTAAAAAAGCAATTGCGGACAAGCTGAAAACGTAGCCAAAAAATGTCAGGGAAAAAACATAGAACAAATCAAAACATGTCTTAGATGTTAATAAGTCAACAATGCCTCAAAGGTATCATATCAAAATTACGAGACGGTCCTACACATCTAAAAACAGGTCTAGTATTTCACAGTGAAAATTAATGCAACAGGTTGTATGCTATACAGTTTTAAGAGAAATTTGTTTTCCATTTTCTGGCTACTGGACAAAGCTACTTCTACATCCAAATGTAAAAGCCAATACTCTATCACCAAATTTTTCTTTCTCTCTTTCGTTGTGGTCTACAAAGCACCCTGGAGGAGCCCCAAAAGCAATGTTTGCCCTTACTGCTGTGGTTCTTTATGTTGTGCGCTCTGCAATTATTTAGATGGTTTAAAAAAGGAGAGGGAGAACAACTGTGAAACGCATTGTGCAACCGCAGATGACTTCATGTTAACCCCTGTTACTGGGTTCCACCCTCAGGTCAAATGCCTATGAGTCAGTGTCTAGCACAGATGAATGATGTCATCCTCACACCACCTCTTTAGCAAGAAAATGTGGTGGAGCCTTTCATTGTCTGATCTTAAGAGACCCTGGGTTACTAAATGAAGTTCCCAAGATAAAAAAGAATGTGCCTGAACTTAAAAAGACAGGAAATGAGCACATCACTCCAACACTTTTGAAATATGTTCTAAGAAAAGGACGGTGACAGATCATATACAGCAAAAATGACCAACAGGAAGCATGTGTTAAAAGTCAAAAAAAGATTTGCATACCCCACCTCCCAAAAGCCAACATGCAAGGGCTGTATCTCATCTATCCATTCTAACCTAGGCAAACAACCTAAAAAAAAAATAAAAATCTTTGAGAAGAGAATCTTCAGATGCAGAATTACTGCTTCTGAAACCATCAACTAATTAATCACTTTTTTTTTTTTTAAATACAGGAAAGTATAGAAAGAAGTGGAAGGGGTAAGGGTACAATAAGATGTACTCCTGGATGAAGAACACATAAAATGACTCAGAAAATATTTAAGGTGGTATCAGGTGGAATTCGATGTGACTTTAAACATGTTCTGCAGTGCCTTCCTGGTTGTGAAAGCTCGGCTGTATGAGGGCTAGTATGACACGTCTTTGCAGGAATTGAGACCTGCACGAAGGGCATCCTAATCTCAACTCCAAAAGCAGAGTTTCACAGGGGAAGGAGGAGGATGCACCAAGTAAAGCCATGAAGAGGAACCTTCGTATCATGACTTTATAAAGCCTGACTGAGTCTCCAGAAGTATGGATTTGACAAAGGTTTTTATTATACAGATCCAAGGTGATCCAGCTGCACAGGGAAAGAAACAACAGCAACTACTGCTGTCCTACTATCACAACTTTACAGAAAGACTTTTTATTTTTTTTTCTAAATGTAAAAATCTATGTTACTTCCCAAATGTACTTTTAAAAAATGCGACAGTTTGTATCGGTACTGACAGACTGGTGTCTCCGTGAGGCTCTACCAACTGTTAATGTAACGCTGGTTAGGACACTTGCTCTCTCTGCTAATGGAAATATCTTTTCGTCTTTTACTCTGTGCTCTGCTTTCTGAAAACAATCAAACATTAAACCAGACCAACATTCAAACAAACCATCTTTCAGAGGAATTCCAGTAGGAGTGAAATACGTATAACTAGGAATATAAAGTATCAAATTCCATTTCTGTTTGACAACGTTGGCAGCTAATAAATTCAAATATATACATACATACAGGTCTGCCCTTATTTACATTTTCTTTTCTTTTTTGTCCAGCTGCCATTTTTTGGCATATAGAAAACAATCCTCCTCTTTTGAGTTAGATTCCACTGTAACAGTGCCCTTTCTTGGTAGTCCTCCCTCCCACCCTACACCCACAAATCATGATACAAAGCTGCTCAAAAATCAATCTACACTTGAGCAAACACAAGCCTGTTGTCTTTGGTTTTTTCACTCTTGTCTTTTTTCATACTAGGTTTTTCTCCCCCCAAACCCAATCAATTGCTTTAAAGAAAAAAAAAATCTATGCAATTTGCCTGGACTTGCAGCTTTCCCTTCCCATTGTCATGACAATACCTACTCCCTTGTTTCCCCATCCACCTTCCGTGGATCCACATCTGTGGTTATATGGTCTTTCTCTACTTCCACAGCTCCTGCAGTTTGCTACAGTCTGTCATTCTGATGGTCTTTCCTAGGTCTTTCATGCTATACTGAAAGCCTGCCCTCATCCTTCAGATGCTAGATCCTAATTTTCACATTCCTTGAGCTCACTGCCCTCCATAAGCCTTGGTAGCTACCAAAATCGTAGGCCTCGATTTGGTAGCCAGAATCTCTCGTGCATCTTCTCCAAACTGAAGGCTTCTTCCAGTCCATAAGGATAATTTCCTTCCCTCTCTCTGCAGAGTCTGTTTTAAAAGATGAGCTGTACTAATAAACAGAGAAAGGTTATTTAGAACCAAGGTTGACATTAAAAATAAGCCGGACGTAGCTCAGCCTCCACACTATAGAAAGTGGTCCCTGATGAATCCGCTAGAGCTTGGTACATGTGTTGTATGTAAAGAAAAAGAGGACTATTGTGGTTGCTGCACCAGATTATTGTAATTTTAAAGTGACTGGTATTATATGAAAAAGACGGTGGTTATGTAATGCAAATTATTACTCTAGTCTAAATCACTCAGACCATTTAATTTTTATGTGTATTATTTACACAGCATGAAGAACCATCTTTCCTCCCTCCAATGGTGGACCTCTGTGCACAGACAAGATCAACACAGGACTAAGTGCATGGGCTGTTTGAAGACATAATTGTGTACTCATGTCTAATTTTAATATAATGCCAGGTGACCTGAGTGTGCAAAATTTCATTACTAATGAAATTACACTATCACCAATAATATTTCTTTTGTTCACGTATCAGCTTACACAAGTGTGTTATCAAAGCAAAATGCAGTAGTTCTGGATTTGACTTAAAAAGATTAGCAATAATTTCTTATACATAAACAAGTTCAAGTAGAAAAGATCTCTATTTCCAGAATTAAATACAAAGATCTGAGGTAGCAGTTTCAGGTGTAGTTTCTGCATCATCCCTGTGGTAATTTCATCTTTCTCCCCAACTCTAGCAGATTATACTTCCACTTCTTGAAAATCAGTTTTGTTAAATTATAATCATTGACATGCTAGGTGGGGAAGGAAGGGTTTCAAGCTTCCTTCTTATTCTTAAATCAAAAAAGCAGGAACACAACAAAATACATCTATGCTCTGCTCAGTTCATACATTCAGTGCTTAAGTATTCCCATAATCTGCAAGATCCTCAGTGCACAGCTCAACTTAAACAGCTGAAAATAGCATAACAACAATAATACAAACTTAGTATGCCAAAGTTCTGACTGTTAGGCTTCCAGTACCAAATGTTCACCTTTGAGAAGAGGTTATTTTGAGGTCTCGTAAATTTGATCTTCTTGGATGATTTTGGGATCGGTAAGAAATTTGGTGCATCCAGTGCCCTTACCCTTGGCAACCATATGAAACGCTGAAAGAGGGCTTGTGCAGTCTGGCACAAAAAGGAGGAGGGTTTAGCCTGTGATGTCTCAAATCTCAGTACACCTCTCAGATGAATTACCAAATACAGCTAGCAGTTCTAGGGCTCAGCTTTTTTTTACTGTAAACTTCAGATGACAGTCAGGCTGAAAAATTCCACTTGCTTTTTTCTGCATGTTGGTATAGAACTGAACTCTTCAAGCACTGAAAACGTTAATGGGTGCTTTCAACCTAATAGGAAGCCAGAAAATGTAATGTTGCTTTAGAGGCAGACAGGGATGTATAAATAAGACTATTGTTTCTACGGAGTAAAGCTTAAATATTGTTATATGGTAGTTAAAGTAGAATATAATAGTCTATTGTTTCTATGAATAGGTTTCTCCCAAGCACCAATCAACACCTTATCGTTAACATTAATCACTGGGATATCTTCTCCAAGATCGAACAAACACTTCTTGAGAGTTCAAACTTTAACTTCAGAAAAGTTTCGGTGTAATAACAGATTAGATTTCAATATCAGCAACTATATCCTTATTCAATGAATCTTATTTTAGTGCTTAAATGTTACATAAAGTTATTTGAAAAGGTTTAGGAAGATTGACAGTAAATGTGCAAAAAAATAAATAATATTCCAGCAACCAAAAGTCTACATTAGCTAAAGTATCATTGGTTCCCCTTAAAATCTGGTATGTGGAACCATAATCCCATTTCTATAAGGTAAGATTTTTAGAATTACTCAGATTAATAGTATCAGCAGCTAACAATATTATCTTATTAACATACCAAGTTATTTCATTTTACTATATTTGTAAATATGTTTTAATCTTCTCTTGTCATTAGCAATGTACAGGCTTTTATTTTTAGAAAGAGAAATGTAATTCTGGATCAAAGTAGTCTGCAGGGTAGCCAGGGCCAGATGCTTCAAAAAGAAATCCGATTTCCAGGCAGTTTTGACAAAACATTTCCCAAGAGCTCATATACTCCAAGGCTCAACAGTTGTCTGCAAATTGGTATTCCTTCTCAGATACTACAGTCTTCTATTCTTCTAAAAGTACAAGTCAACCTCTTCTACACAATGCAAAATTTCATAATTCAAACTGTTGCACATAATTTACAATTTTGGTAACTTCCACTCAAAAATTCTCTACTTAATTTTTCTTACTTATTTATGTTGCCAATGTTGTTGCACTTTGATTTTTCCCTAAAAGGGAACGTCAGTGTAATACTGCTTCCATCTGCAGTTTTTTCTATAGAGCTGAATGGGATCACATGAAGGTCAATGCCAAG
Source organism: Fratercula arctica (assembly GCA_947846985.1). Taxonomy (NCBI): domain Eukaryota; kingdom Metazoa; phylum Chordata; class Aves; order Charadriiformes; family Alcidae; genus Fratercula; species Fratercula arctica. The sequence continues at coordinate 17,717,151 of CANTUZ010000005.1, forward strand.
TACTTCCAAAGAGTTATTTTTGTAATAGTTTTGTTCCTCTGTCTTTTCATTATTCTGCGTTGAGGAGCTTTTTCACATTCAGTGCAGTACAGAATCAGTAGGAAAGAATAACTCTGTATTAGTAAGGGCTGCATCTGTTTGCAGAGGTAGAATACCTACTCCCAAACTAGCCCAATCTTCCTGTTACTTTTATTCACCTCAACCAGACAAAACATGTTAACGGGTATTTCCCCGTTAATGCTGGCTTCAGTACTGTCCTTGAGGCTCCGGGCAGCTGACATATACTGGAGAGCAGCCCAGCTCTGCCCCCCACTGTGTTAAAAGCATCTAACCTCATATAAAAGATACCAACTGGTATGACCAGCCATACTGGCTGGTCATCAGCGCGCTTTGAAGAATACGGGTCACAGCAGGATAGGGCACAAAAGGCTGCCGTCCCAACAGCCCTGCTTAGCTCCTGGGCATAAGCCAGGGACTAACCCAAAGAGAGCACCAGCACCGCCTCCTCCACTCAAGCCAGCTTTTGCAAAAGTCAAACAGTGCATGCTTTAGCACTCCAGTCTTGCATGAAAAGGGGAGAATATGATCAATTATTCCATAACATCATTCCAAGGGCATACTTCAAACTGATGCAAGACAATGTTGCAAGTTCCATTTTATTGCAATAAAATCCAGGTATCTTGATTTCACTGAGTTTTCTTCTCGAAAAGTTTCTCTACATCAGTAACCCTCGGGTAAACCCCCCCCAGCTTCATGTTATTTTTTTTGTGTCTGGGCATACTTGGAGGTCAACTGCACAAAAAAATTAATTAACCTTCTTTCAGAAATACCTTTTCCTGAGATAACAGTCACAAAACCCATTCAATAAATATTTAGTCCATCCACCCATAGCAACGGAGTACAAAATTTGTTTGCAGTTCCCCATACTTCCCCACAGAAATGAAATAATTTGAGAAATTCTTGAAGACTACAACTATACTGAGGTTTAAGCCAGGGAAGAACAAACTTTCTGCTAGAAAACAGGTCATATAGTCCTCCATTTCTGCAAGATGTCCTGTATGCTTAGGAATGAACATTTTTATGCAACTGAATGACAAGCTTATTTAATGGTTTTGTGCTACTATTCAAATTAGCAACCAAATCCTTATCTTGGAGTGGTCCAGTGGACTCTACAGAGGAGCGGGCTGACTAGGACCATACTCCTCCCAGTTAGTTTTCTTTCCAAAGGGAAGGTTTTGTGATTCAGCTTTTTTCAATTTATCAACCTGACCACATATACTGTGAGAAAGAAAAATGAGCAGCATTTTCAGATCTGCTATACATAATATACCAATCACAATTTATAGAAAAAAAAAAAAAGAGGGAGAGTTCCAAAGTGAAAATGAGGATGAGTAGCTGAGAAAAAAAAAAAAAAAAAAAAAAAAGACATAAACAAGCACCAAACAGTGCAGGGAAACAACAAAAGACACAAAGCTGATAACAACCAACAATAATTCTGTTTTGTTGACAGTGGTTTTCACTGATGAAAACAATATAAAGAGATGGTCTGTAACCAACAGGAGGTAAGCTCAGTTAGACAAATCTTGAAGACAAACTGTTGCTACAGTAAGGAAAAATAAGTTGTGGAAATGAAGTATTCGTAAAAGAAAGGAACCTGTTAAGAACACACCATCATGCTTCTGGGTTAGGCAGTTTCTGCATTCGATTTTGGCTAATAGAATGAACAGCTCAACAGGACACAACTATTTCTTTAGAAGTTGCTTTAAACTTTTAAAGCTCTCTAAGTTTAAAAAAGAAAACAGAAAAAAGAGAAAAGTCCTCCTTTCCCACATTCGCAGTTCACAAGAGAGCCGCCAGCACCAACTCCATCAATTCCTTGCTGATCTTTCTTTCATGCCCTAGGAAACTGGGTGAGGTGATAGCAGCCTTCCAGCTAAAAGTTGGCCAGGATCCTTTCAAGAATCCACCAGATGAGACACAGCAAACTTCCATCTTCACAGGAAGAACTATAATATGGACATGAAAATCCAATAGTCTCCTATGATGAAATAAGTCTTGGTTTTCTCCTCCTTCCGAAGGATGAGGAGGGAAATGAGTGTTGTGGGTCAGCAAAACACTGTACAAAATAAGTAACAAACGATCCAATCTAAAAGGCTCTCAGGTAGGATGGCAGACTCATCCCATACAGAATATTTTAAGTTTTCTGACAGAAAAACCATTAACCTTATTACGATCTTACATAAAGTTTTACTTTTGCTGAGAGTGCATTTTCCACTGATGGAAATTTAGCAGGAAGTTTCCAACAGGATCATTTTTAGGATGTATGCCAGCACAATTTGATGTCCGTGATCTCATTTGGGTTGATTAGTCCAAATGTGTCAAACAAAACTGAAAATGAATCCAGTCTTCAGGAAGAAGTATCAGTTGCCTGCTGTAGCTAAACCAAACCAATGTTTGTATCAAAACAAAACCACCATAAGCCTCATGTAGTTGAGACAGAGAATAAGGGCACTTGGGGCTCTGAAGCTTTCTCACTGGCTTCTTCATGTCCTTACACTTACCCTGTGCTGTCCTGCCAAGAATTTAGTACACTCTTTTTTCTTTTTAGAGACCTCATTCTCAAACCTTAGAAGCTTTTTCCTTGTCTACTACCTGTTATCCATATAAAACCAAGCATTAAAAATATTAACAGTCTGTTCCCTCAGGGTCTGGACTGAGGATCCTTGTTTTTTATGGAAATGCCTCAGCCAGTCACTTAATCCAGCAAGATTTTAAGTAAAGAAACTCATTCAAAAGATGTCATATCATCCAGCTCCCATGATGGCAATGAGGTCTTTATGTTTGTTTTCCTTCCTCCCCAACAGCTGAGAAGAAATATTTTGGTCTGAAAGTCCACAGAAAGTAACACACATTGCTGCTAGAGAAGTTCAAAACTGCAGGACAGTGAATCCATCAAGACACACCTGGCACGCAAACATGTTTGAGACTTCGTGCCACGAACAAACATGATTTGAGGTAATCAGCTGCTTTTCTCTCATTCTCATCAGGCTTCTCTAAATTGTGAGAAACAAGCTACTAGAGACACATGTTTCTACATCGCTGAGTGAGTTTCTATTTTTGGAATTGCCAAGTGAGCAGACGTATCTAAGCAGACAGACAAAAGAAACAATGCCAATAGTTTTGGGATCAATGGAGATCAGGTTTGGCCTCAGTTAGGTAAAGTGGCAACTATTTAGTAGTTGTCTTGTCTGAACTTAGAGCAAATGGTGATTTATGAGTTCCAGCCACGCACTGGATGCTAACGGTTGGGGTGATGCATCAAGCAGTTGTACGACTGCAGCCTCTCACAGCAAAGATCATTTTGTTACCACCAAATCGCCATTACAAGTGTTTTATAAGCCTTAACTGCATTTATATGTGCACGTGAAGATATTCCAAACATTTCCTGATTCACATAGTACCTGCTGCTGAAGTAAGGAAGACTAACAGGATTAAAACCTTACAGAAGGAACACATTGACCAAAGGAATGATTTAAGGTGCTACTATTAAGTTGAAATACAGGACACAGCATTTAGCTCTGCCTCTGTTGAAAACCACCTCTGACATTTCTAAAGCTTGTAAGCTGTCTAAATTTCACTTAATGCTTCACACAATGATGAGACATGAAGTAGCATAGTGCCTTTTCCTACACATCCGAGCAGGAGCTTAAACAGCATGGGATTTAGATGCAAGCACAGAGGCATGGAGTGCTATTTTAGGCACTTCTGTAGTATCCAAGACACCTGCATGGGGTTGGCAGATACGACATCACACCTGTGCCCTTCTGGAGAGGTAGTTGTAGAACAGGCAAGGTAAATTAGGTCACCTAAAATGGCAGTAGATGTTGACACTTGAATCTCTTCTAGTAGAGCCACCTTCTACAAAGCCACTGAGACTGCTACTAAATTCTCTGAAGTGTAAATCCTGATTTGAGTTTTGCTTTTAAAATCTGAAGAGATTTCCATGAGGATGATTGGCTGCCGCTCATAGAAAGTTTGCCGCACCTATTTATTGGTTAAAATGAGATATTTGCTTTGAAAGTATTTTGAAAGCCTGAAAGGTTAATCCCTTCACATGAAGGGCAGCTTGCTATAACTCTACATTCCTTGCTATTTTCTGCAGAGACTTTGTTAAATATAGTTTTTCTTGAAGTACTGAGTCTTGAGTTTATAGAAGTAGATGGGCTTGTCACTTCCCTAAATTGGGAGGCATAAGCAAATGGACTGTCATACAGTCCTCTCTGTACCTTGCAGCGGGGAAGAAGGGGGGGCAGGGGCTGAAGCAGAGAATGCATTGAAATGAGCCCGACCCCAGAAGGAAGCTGAAAGGTGCTGGCAGCAGTGGGGGTAAGGTGACTTCCTTCATTTTGAAGGAATTAAAATGTATAAAAAATATGGAACGAAGTTTATTCTCAAGGGAAAACAGCGCACAGGCTTTATTCACAAAGCATGCATGCGTTATGCCCGATGCCAAGTCACTCGTTAGCATCAGTATACTCACATGAAAGGGTCAAAGCCCACGCATTTCAGTGTGACCGAATGCTTCTCAGTTTCTCCTCTTTGGGAAATCATTACAGGACACCGGCTGCCAAGAAAGGGGAATCTCTTCAAACAGTGGGCAAACAGACATTCTGGGGTAAGGAATGACCGTATCAGAGGGTGGTGGGAGCTATCCTGAGGGAAAGGATGGAGGTTTAAGTGAAAGGGGGTGAAGCAGCACTGAAAAATACAAAGGGAGCCTGCTGACAGCATGTGTTGAATATAGGCCTGCCCTTTCCTTACACAAGCTATTGGCCGGGGATCTGCTCACCTTTCATCTTGCAAAGTCCTAGCTGAAGTGTTTGAGGTGCCCTCACTTCCTACTTGTGCACCAGTCTCCCTTTTGTCTACTTAAGAAATCGAGCAGTTTCTCTGAAGGTGCTCTGTAACTCTTCTCCTGCGTGATGGCTTATTTCAATGTAGCCTATAAATTTCCCTCTGTTCCAGGGGCTTTGCTGAGCTGTGACCAGACTATCGAAGATCGCTGATCAGAAAAGAAGGTTTGCGTTTAAAACTGTGAAGGTAAGAGGCTGTGGCAGCTTGCAGGCTTGCTGCAGGCTCCTACAACTTTAAACCACGTTGGAATGATTGCATGAGCCCGTCAAAACACCATTTGTCAACTTTACCTAAACTTTCTGCTCCTCTGTGGTCATGGTTTTTTTTTTCCCTCAGTTAGTTTTGTCCTTTTTCTGTGAGCACTGTTTAGAAGGCATAAAAAATTACACCAATTTTACACCTATGATTATTCTTGGGTCAAAAGAATTTTACAGCAAACAATGGTCATCAGAAATCTTACTCCAGGAATAGAGCCACACAACAGATAGATGGGTACCTAAGTAACATCACTTGAGTCTACTGGAATGCCAATTTCTGGGAGAAAAAAAATAAGTGCTCTTAGTAACAACAAATTCTAAGTGCTTTTAAATGTGATGGTTATTCCCCATTTTGCACGAATAAACTGAAACTTGGAAAATTGCTTTTCTGATGTTTGACAGTGTCTCTTACCGAATGCAACTTAAATAGGAGAGAGATACAGACAGAAAGGACTGTATGACAGTCCGTTCACACACAACGCTAATCACACTTGACACGTTTGTTTAGAGATCTACTTGTATACTTCAGAGATTGGATACACACAGTTTTAGAAGTTTTAACTATAATTATTTATCCATGGTACCACAGCTATGTGTGTGAAGCAGAAATCTGACCTGGTAAATTATAGATATATTTTGTTCCTCTGTATTTGTTCCAAGCCAGGCTACTCTTTGCTAAAATGCTTCGAATGAGAACATACCCTTTCATATCCTTTTAGTTACACAAGCAGGAGTTTCTATTTCCTTGTTTATCCTCAATGAAAGGGTGAGCAGTCAAGTCAAGCATTGGGCAATGCAGCAGATGTGCACAAAGCACCCATCTGACAATGGCCAGGGTTCCCACTGAGACTTTTGAGTAGAGAATAATTGTACTTTCTTTTGGCATGAACCAAGGGTACAAAATCACATTTACGTGTGCAAGCCTTTGCCCTCTCAACATGTGTTCTCAGCTGCATTAGAGTAGCTGGCAAAGGTCAGTTTGATTTTCAGTCCTAAAAGCAAAGGGTGACGGTAGGAATGTGGGTGATGGTAGGAATGTGGCAGATACATTTTAAAATATAGTATTTCCTCTCCCTCCAATTACACTTAGGTTTTATTAATTAGGATTTGCAGGAAAAACTCTTTTAGAAATATCACTCAATAATAAACAAGGTCAGGTTTTTCAAAACACAGAAAGAAAAAAAAGAAAAAATCTGATATTGCAGAGAATTACATCTTTTACACTATCGTTTTCAAAAAGTCTCTCAAATTGACACAAAAGCTCAGTATTTAGTTTTAGGCTATGTGCTGTTTTCATATGATGACTCCTCCTGTGGGTTTTTTTGATGTTATTTCCCTTTCTGCATCTCAGTTCTTTTTAAGAATAAAGGACTCTCAATCTAATCTTCCATCTGTTACGTTGTCTACCCTCTTTTTCCTTTCCATTTTTCCCTCCCTTGAGCTACCTTTTTTGTCTTATCTTTTTTTCCCAGCCCCTGAATTCTCTACTTTCGGGCCCTTCCCATTCGGGCCTCCAGTTCTTGGAGTACTTGGCTTTTTTTCCATCCATTAGCAGCACAAAAAATTTTACCTGAATCTCACCTCTTGAAATAGAACCACATTTTGATTTGCTCCATTTTGTTTAAGAATTAAGCTGCAAACCAAGAACAACAACAAAAACAACAACAAAAAAAAAACAACAAAGAAAAAACCCAAAAACCAACCAAACAAAAAAACCCCAACCAAACACCACCAAATGTTCTGCAGACACCCATACACACAATACTCTGGAAATAACAATTCCTAACATATTTATGACGCAGCAAAGAGTTCATCCTTCAAGGTAAATGTGCGTGCGAGTTCCACATCTGAGTAGCTACAGATTCAAAAGCAGTACTCAGTCAGAAACAAAGTGAAATTTGTGTAACTAAGTTCTTCAATATCTAATGTATGATTAGTTCACTTACGTTAAAATTAACAGCAGGAAATAACCTGCTTTTCATACCTTTATAAAGGCACAGAACTTCTGACTTCCAAAGGTATGCTTAATTTTCATGCTGTTTTGATTTCTTATAGATATAATTTTGAGAAGAGTAGCAGATATCCCATCAAAATACCAACTTAAATGATCTTATCAAAACAGAAACCCATAGAGTGCTTATAGGTTCATACAACCCATCAAACCCAAGGCAGAGAAAACAGATACATTTCTTGAAAAGTAGATGAGAAGACCAATTAGAGGGGAACCCTTTGACTATCCAGCACCTCTGCCCACTCTGCAAACTTCTTAAAAGTTCACAAACTAGATACTTGAGACCAATCTACCAATTTTCTGTCCTTTTAGTGAAGAATGCCCAACCCTTTAATAACAGGATTTTGCCTCAGCTCACTAGTAAACTGTTAGTACTTCATACTTCATTCAGCCTAACTTTCTCTTGCACAAGACCCTTCCCTTGATCTCTGAGTAACACGCTACCCCATGCTACCCTCGCCTACTTCTTTCCTGTGTTGTTAACGCTGGAAATGCGCCCACACAAATGCAACCATTGCTCAGTGAGATATGCAGCGCCACCACTTCATTTAAACAACTTCTAACAGAATCTGTAACTGCTTTAATCTCACTTGAAAAAGATGTGACTTGCAGGGACATTTAAAATTGTTAGGTGAGTGTTTAGAGTAAAATCCTAAACAAAGCAAGTTGGGGAACCTTTGCTTGGAACCTTTGCTTTGTCTTTGCCTTTGTCTTTTGCTTTGCCTCTAGACATGATCATACCGATATTTGCCAGGGCAGCTGTTCTGAAGTCAAGGTGCATTGAATGTGCGTGTCCACTGCTCCCGGATCACTCAGCACTGGCCATCCTAGGAGAGGGGCAGTTTAAGGGTTAAGGAGCAGAGGGCACAGAACACCACCACCTGCACAGCCCTGGCCACCGTCACAGGCATGAGACTGTTTCCCACTGGAAGAGGGGAGAACCCACTTCTTCCCTCCATCATTCTCTAAGCTCTGTCTAGGTGCAAAGGCAGTACACAGTACCATGCTGGGCTGGCAGGGCTGGAACCGGCCCATTGCGGTTGCTCCCCCAGTGTCAGACCTCATGGACTGCAAAATTAACTGAACATCCCCCTCAAACCATCTCTTGCCAAATCTGTAATCTGCCAAGTGCAAATTACTTGGTATTTACAAGTTCAGGTACCATATTTTGATCCCATCTGGAAAAGCAGGAGTGGAAACGATAGGCAGACAAACAAGTTACTAATGATCAGTCACATAAATTGGGGACTGGGAGGGAAGGAGATGGATCAGCCGAACCTCAAACTGTGTAGAATAATGTGTCCTCATGAACAGTCCGGAAGATCTGACACAGATTCATATGGGTAAATGTGTCCTCGCATCTGTAAGATGCTTTAAGAGGGAAAAAGACGTGCACTCAGAAAGACAGACAGAAAGACAGCAGTAACCATCAAAACTCTCAGCGCCTGAAATGCTTCTGGTGACTTCTATGCTTTGACAAAAAAATGCCAAGCAGGGTGTTATGAAGCTGGTACATTTATAAACTCACGCAATGACTGAAAAAGCTCAAATGCGAGCTAGATACACCATGTATTTAAGAAAAAACAACTCACAAAGACAGGGAAACCAAAGCTGATGGAAGCTGAACTGAAGGTGAATTAAGAGTGAACTCAAAGCTTCACAGCATGGGATGGTTTATTAGCAGCCTGAAGACAAAGGCCACAAAGCAGTTTTACTCCCTTAGAGAGAGGAGCCCTATTATGGAGCCTTTCAACTCCCCAAGAATTGCCTTTTAACTCTCCCTCCACAGTAGGACAAACAGGGGAAAGAAATTAGTCTTGGATGATGTTAGCTGTTTTGTAACTTGTAGTGCTAGTCTCACTGGAGCTCTTCTGACTCCTGTCAGATTTATCCTCTTGACATTCAAAATGGATTAACCTAAGGTATCTTTTTATAAGTAAAATAAAAACCCCAAACCAAACCAAACCCCATAGCATTTTCTCCATCTCCGAAAATATGGAGATTAGTTAGATGGCCAAATGATATTTCCTGGATTTAGTAGTAATCTCTCCTTGACTGTAGTACTCCTATTAAAGGAAATGCTATACGCTAACACAGAATCTGTCCAATCAACTATGTCATGCTGTCACCTACCTACAGTATAACATAAAAACATCCAAAACTCCTGCTTTTAGAGATCTCGAAGTCATCGAGCCTGAAACGCTATCTGTAGCAAAACACATATACATCAGTATATCCCGCTCATCTTAAATTAGTGCACTCTTACCAAGAAGTGAGAAAGCTAATATTTTTCTAACAATTTAAGACGAACTCAGACAAATTACTCAACCTTATTCTGGCTACCCAGTATTGCTTACTGAAAAGAATTTTCTTTAGACGTGCCCAAATTCTGCCTTCCTGAAAACATCTCATCCTTAGGTCTTTTGCTCTGATGACTAACATACAGCTAAGTCATATGGTTTGTTGTCTTACATTATTTTGTAGGATTGTTTGGGGGGGGGGGAAAAAGGCAATGTGCTAACTTGAGCATCAGTTCAGAGCAAAAGTAATAAATACATATATATCTTTACTCCTGTAAGAAATGGATATGTCTTATAAAGTGGTGTAACTTGGGAGTGAATTTGCTTCATCTAGGCGGGTAAAGGTCAAAGCAGAATTTGGCCCATACCATTCGGAAAAATACATTTACTGGTGTGGAAAATAAAGGTCCCTGTTAGAGGAAAAAGAAAATACACATGACTTATAGTGGACTCAGCTGTTACATAATGATCACGTAAAGAACTTGAATCTGCTCTCACAAGACAAATTTTATGATCTTGTGTTGCTGGTCATAGGCTGTAATGCCCCACATGAGGTGCCACATTGCTTTAGGAATATTTTCCATAAAAGCCTCTGACAGTATAACACTTTTTACACCTGTAGGGCACCAACTAAACATCTCAAAACAACTCGCTTTTTTGCATTGTCACAATTGATTCTCATGGGGCTGACATGCTGAAAAAATAATCCGACACCACAAAAAGCCTTCAGAGGCAGGGCTAACTGATAAACTTTCCAACTTTTATCGTGCTCCTCTTTTTATAGCATGGCCAGCACTGTGACCAGCATCTGCAAATGGTAACTGTGAAAATGGACTATGTGGATTTTTCCATGTGATTAGCAACTATTGGATTCATGTAACTAAACCACTGCACGATGCCCTAAATATCTAAGGTATCAAGATAAGTTCTAGCAAGACAATAGTATCTTTCTTATTCAAAAGCGGAGCATAATCATTTAAGCACTGAGCAAATATAGTGGATTTATATTTTAATAAGAAATGCCTCGTATTTCAAACATCCAAATTTGAGGTGCCTCTTGCAAGAGACACCCTGAATCACTATACTTTCAGCTGTCGTAAGGTGGTCTAGTCTGAGAGTCTTGTCAATAGTCTTAGAAGAAGGATTGAAGAACAGAAATTGAAACAGCACAGAAAAATGTGAATGAGGGGAGAATGGAGGAAAGAAAACTTGCACTGGCAAACGTTGTTTCATAGTTAAACAGTATTGTGCAGAGCTAATATGAGCTTGTCATCACAACTATTCATACGAAAAACAGTATGAATAAGCAAAAAGTAAAAAAAAAAAATAAAATTGTCAAACAGCGTAAATAAAAGCTCACTATGGTCTTTACACTAATGCACATGCGTCCCTATATACATCCATACACAGCGAGGACAGGAAAACACGTCTGTCACTTAGGCAACATCTCTTTAAAGACAGAGATGCTACTTTCTGAACCTTCAATGCACATGTTGCAGCTGTATTGAACCTGTGAGGATTTAGGTCAAGAATACACACTAGCAAGGACTCCCCTCCAGGATCATGGCATGCTAAGATGGAGAGGTTAAACAAGTCCTATGCAGTAGTCCATGGGAGTATTTAGGCCTCCACAGCTGGCCGCACACCTTTTGAGTTTTGCTAGCAGGATATGAAATTTGTTTTCCAACAGCATCTCCTCTCAGTGTCTCATTTGTTGTCCCTGACAATGGATCTGTTCACACAGTTATACTCCAGCAACCTCACAAAATAACAAGCATCAGTTTTGCTGATTTGGAGCCCTGTTTACGCTAACCTCCAGATTCACATTAACAATTACTGTTCAAGTCTGACACTCATCGTTCACACCAGCATTTATGCATTACTTTGCTGAAACTTTTTCATGTGTATCCATACTGTTACTTGAAAGCACGCAGAATAATCTTTTTAACAGTCTCTGCTGAACAGTTAAGCACGTACTTCATGTTTTGATCAGGAGTCATTACACAAAGTGTAGCAGAACATTGAAAAGGGTGCAGGTCATTTGGTCATGCACAAAAACACCCTCCAAATCATCTATATGAGAAGTGGAGAGTTTTTAAACTGGATTTAATTTCTTAAAATGTGGGGTCTTCCATTTTTAGAACTTACTATAATTGCTTCTCTCTTCAAACTGGTGATTTTGTCTAGTAATGTAGCAGTGGAACCGATCAGTTAAATGAAGCATGAACTGCAGCCTGCAGAGAGCTGGATTAAAAACTGCTGAGTTTTCAACATGATCCTTAATCAGAAAGGGTTTCTTTTAGAGGAAAGAAAATGTAAAACACAGGGGGCAGGGAGAAAAGGGGTAAGGATGGGATGGTAGTGTTCTTTTTAGAATAGCAATGCTTTTTAATTTTTGTACAATACGTAAACCCACAGCACTACAGTTCATAAACACGTACTTCCATTAATAATTATTAAAGACTACAGTCATGGCTTATTTCTGGCTTTTTATACGATCACACTGCAACTTGTCACACAGGCTGCCCACAAGACTTACGCAAGGAAAATAATTTAACAGCAGTAGTGGCTTTTGCCTGTTTTCACCCGTTCTAGCTATAGCCATCCTATACATTCACAGACAACCCCAAGATGCTAAACTCACAATGCGTATTTTAGTGCTGCATTGCCCTGCAATGAATAACCTTAAAGGATCGGGAGGCATCTGTAAACTGGGCCTTTTGTGCAGATGAATAAAGTCCATTTCTCGAATAGTTAGCAGAGTGAAAAGAATGGGTCAAGGAATGAAATGAAGAAAAAAGAAAAAAAAAAGAAGAGAGGAAACCTCACGTTGCTTGCCCGCAAGTGCTGCCAAATGGACATACTTGGAGAGCAACCCATTTCTCCAGTTAATGTTGAGGCCATTTTCACTACTCTGGAGCTCCTTTTTCTTTTTGTTAATCTTGTGCCTTGCAAGGTTCATTAACCCTGTTTACACAGAAATGTTGGGTCAGTCTGACATGCTAACAAAACGCACATATATCTGCACATTCGCATATATACTTCAGTTTCTTTTTAACAACCTTTCCAACTTAAAAAAACCCCACACAACTGGAATGTATGTGGGTTTTTTTCCCCAATTCCTATATATATATATATATATATATAAAAAGAGTAATCTAGCAAATGTATCACTTTTACAGAGAGAACTAAGCAGGAAGCATGAACCCACAAGAAACTTTTCACTGATACTTGGTCCCTTCGTTCTCTGAAGTTTTAAGGAAGCATCACATTACTCCAACAGGATGGCAGCTAGAGATGGACCAGAACACTACTTCATCCCAAGAAGCCCTGGCTCACGGTATTAAATCCAAAGACCAGTGCAACCCCAAAGCAAACACTGAACTGTGATTTGCTGGTTTACCCGGGCCAGAAAAGGGATGCTGCAGCAATTTTCAAATTGAATGCCTCTAAACCAGTACTGGTATCTGGGCTAATGCAAAACAATGTTTGGAACATTTCTGATTTAACAGAAGTATGTGAAAGCCTGAGATTACCTCAAACAAAATCCTGACACGGGGCTTAACAGAGATTTTTCCCTCATGGTCTATACTAAATTACATGTAATCTTGTTTATTGTAAGGGCACTTGGTAGGTGCCTTCCACTGGGTCTGGAAGAACCGGGTGGACATTTTATGAGAACTGCGCACAAACAGAAAGGGATGCAGCCCCAGATCTAAACCGACTTTAAATTGCAGATCTTAACGCTTCTGGCTTGAGGGAGGGTGAAAGCTCAGAGGTCTGCTTCTCGGGAAGCAGATGACAAAAAGAAGTGATACAAAGCAGTTCCCCCAGCAGAGAAGCATCTTTCCCTAGAAAGTAGATAGGTAGCACTGACTTTTCACTTTAAAAACAGAGCATTTTTCTTTCATTTTCCTGACAGAATTCTCCTGATTTTTCAGAGAGACTGTAAGCAACCTGATCAACAGGTCTATCAACGTGTCTGCTGTACTCTATGAGCCTGCCTGGCAACACCCAAAAAGCAGCCAGCAGTACGACTGTTGTGATCAATATGCATTTGATGGAGGTATAAATAAGAGACTTCTAACACAAGCCTGTTGGCTTTGTTACCCAAAATTCCAGTTTTATGAGATTTGCAGGCTCCTTCACGTGGAGAAATAAACTTACCATGATTTTAAACAACCTAAAGGCTGTTGAACAAGAGCTGGGTATCAGACCTACCATGGTCCCATGTCGTACACGCTCAGTGTCCCATGAAAAGTAGCACATGGGGTTTTTTTGTAAGTCCCTTCCCGCTGCTCATTCAATAGTTCACGGTTATACAGTAATATATAGAAAAATTGTGCCTAAACATCAGCACAGCAACAAACTCACTGTTTATTCATCAAGTCTCCTACACTGAATTACCTCAACCCGGTAAGGAGTCTACTGGTAGTCTGCAAAAAGGTATTTGGAGAATCTAGAGAAATCCCGTTTATGACTTTGCAATAATACTGTCTGCATGTCTTGATCTTGCCAAAGTTCACTTGAGTTTCCGGGTGGAAAACTGCAGTCAAATTCTTCTTAGCCAGCGCCATTATGATAAAGAGAGAAAAGAATAGGATGCTGATAGGCAAATCAGGTACAATTCTGCTCCACATTAGCCTTGTTTTAATTAAGTCAGCTATGATCTCATGGCAGGATAATTTTTTAACGTTGGTGTTTAGGAGAAAGGCTTACATTGAAGGCTAGTTTGGCTGCCTTTAGTTAAGAATGTGATTCATGTGAGTGGGAGAAAACAACGCAGCAAAATCTAGATTTTTGTGTGCACACAGAAAAAAGGAGATTTGTATGCCAGAGAAAGAAAGCAAAAAATAGAGCATACATCTTTTGTTTACTTACACTGTAAGGAAATTCATTACAGGAAGCGATGGCTTGTCCCAACAGCACCATCGCTATTAATACAATACTAGGTCCACAGTGAGTATTCATGTGCCATATGCATTTGCTGCTTGTTTAAACATCTCTCCCTCATCTGAATCGTGCACCTTTGTTTCCCTGCTCTGAATTAACAATAGTATACCATGCTGTACAATTACATTTGTGAATACAAAAATAACTCTGACCCAGAACGTTGTTTTTTTTTTTAAAAAAACAACATAGTCTGAACTTCTTACCAATTACTATACAGCACCTTTCATTCTTTACAGTAAATCTCTTTATAGAGAAATTCTGAATATGTTGTTACTGAGGTTCATTCATTTTTAATAAGAACAGATAATCTGATGGTTTCCCAAAATATGTGTTTTAAATTCTGAATCTTCTTATGCAATCCATTTTCAGGGCAATAACACGTCTCCTCAAGTAGCCAAGCTGAACACAGTGTACTGTGAGCTCTGCAGATTTCCACTGGTAACTTATAGAAGTGAAGTGGATAAATGCAATAGGGCACAGTTTGTAGTTAAGTAGAACGTAAGTGCTGAGTTTCACTGGCCTGAAACTCCTGATTGTAACGAATTTCCATGTACCTATTTAATACAGGGAAAAAATCCCCTCATTATAAAAAGCAAGTTTCACTGTAAGGCAAACAGTATCATTTACAATATTATTCTGTCACTGCTGAAACAGAATTTCTTGTCTTAATCTTTAAAAACAACCAGATGTAGAACTGATAGGCAAAAAACCTTAAAGCAATAATCATCTCTCTCAAGCCACTTTCTTAGTAAAGATACTCCAGAACTGTTCAGACTAGTCTCTTCATTTGAGTTGTATTAAAAATTGCTATTTTGCTGTACGCTTTTCTTATTTTGCATCGTATTACCTGAAAAAAAGATAGATAGCCCTTATCCAGCCTACAACTTCCAAGACCAGCTGGGAGTTAAATGTTTTTTTCAAAACAATACTTTTCATAAAAATATTTAGATTGTCCCTTAATAACACAGGAAACTAAGCCATGTTTTCAGAAATGACTTAAGAACTTGCTAGATTAAAGGACTGTCTGCACAGGGAATTATTTAGTAATGACTGCTCAAGAACAACTATTCCCGAATAAATCCACGTGTAGACACACTTATTCCAGAATAAGGTTGCCTTATTTCTGTTTAATTTAGCCCATCAAAGTGTGTTAAGCTAAACAGAAACAAGAGTGTCAGCACATGGAGTTATTCAAGAATTGCTGTTCCTAAATAATTCCATGTGTAGACAAGTGCTTGCAAAAACTGAAGATCAGCTCTGTTATCCCCAACCACGTTATCTCTGGTATCACAATTAACACAAGGCTCTTTCTGGTATATCAACTGCTGCTTATTCTGTTGCTTTCATTATTTCAGTTCAAGAAAAAACCCCCATCTTTTTAAATTCAATGTTCATTGTTAAATATGAGCCGACCAAATACAATTATACAGTGACTCAAATACAATTCTTGTAGAGATTAAGTAAACACTTTGGCATATTTTGTTTTCTGAACAAACACATCTTTAAGGATAGCATTTATTCTTGTAAACTGACCGTGCACAAAAAGGCAGCTCTTTATGAGCTACTAGGGACAACTGAAAGTAATTGGGATTTGGTTTTCCTGAGATGGAACTGATACGGCGCCAATTGCTGAATTAACATTTGGATAGCCGTTCTGTTTTGTTTCAGGTAATAAAATAAAGAATTTGTTCAACTTGTTAGAGAGACTCACTACCAGGTAATCAATCACAGCATGTGCTTAAAATCACATTTTCAGCAAGGCACAAATCGGTCAAAGAGTGTAATTACTACTAAAATTTTTTTCACAAATATCTATAATTACTGGACCTAATAGCAACATGTTAGGCCTGGCTGGAATATGTATTAGTGACCTCTAGGCTTTTACCTCTGGAGACCAAAGTTGAAATCCAAAGTGGTAAGAAGTGAAAATGGATTTTCATAGTCCTACAGCACCCAGCAGATGAAATGACAAAACCACAACCCAGCCGGGTGTTACTGGAAGCCTATGGTGAGGAGAGACCCCTTGCACCTCCAACAAGGTTACTATTAGGTCCAGTAATCGTTATGCCCATGATTTGCCATAAATAGACTTTAATAAGAGAGAATCTCAAAAGGGAATAAATAGTTAACAGCAGAAAGAAACCCTAACATTCTAATTGTTATAATATTTTTATCTAAAATTGAAATTAACGACTTACTTTTTTTTTACTGAGAAAGTTTCAGAGAATCACAGAATGGTTCGGGTTGGAAAGGACCTTAAAGATCATCTAGTTCCAACCCCCTGTCATGGGCAGGGACACCTCCCACTACAGTGAAAACAGTGCTAGAAAAGTATATGCATAGAGGGTTATTATATATAATCTCTTATTGCTGAGACACGCACTCAGAAGCTGAAAAGCACATAGTACTAGTCTTCTTTCATTTAGCGTTATCACCCAGACTTTAACTAAATGTTCACTCCCAGCTTTTATGCAACAGCCCTGGAAACCTGAGTTCACAGAGGGGACCGCTCATTCTGTAAGCATTTTGTTTTCTCCTACTCATGAATTGTGAGATGCCTTCTTTATTTGCTTCAACACTCTCCAACCCTTATGATGAATATAGAATGATTAATTACTTCAAGGTCCTTTCCATGAGTGAATATAAATACTTTAGAAATATCAATACATTTAGCTTCAAAACACTCCTGGCAGCTGACTGGTATGACAACACTCTCACTTTGCAGATCAAAACTAGAAAGGCAGTGTGATTATGGCCAAAAACATCAACCAACTGTACATGAGTAAAAGCTGGATATTTCAAAACAAAGGTACCTCTCAGCTTCCATGACCTGATCAACTCAGAACAACTGCAGATACTCGAGACAGTTCTACTGGATTCAGCACCAGAACCCACTGAACGTCTATGTTGAGCCCCTTGCATGTCTTCGCAGCGTCTTTTTCAGTGTCACCTTACAGTATATCTGCATTTTTGGTCGTGAAAATGAAGATTCGATTGCAGTTAGCATCACATGACAGTTGATAGAGTCAAGTACAGCTTCCATTGATTTCAGCTGCAACTATTAACATCAACCTTTCTCAAATTCAGATCTTTAGATCTCACATTCCACCTCCAGAAAATGGGAGTCGTTTATATTTAAAAGAGTTCAGATCACAAAAGAATTCAGTAACAGAGAAGAGATAAAAACCAGTCAATGCTCCCCTGGGGAACTGGAATATCAGTGTTTAACTTTTTACCCTAGCATTATCCTAATACCAAAAAAATGAGTGTAAAAATGTTATAAAAGCCACATGTGCAATATTTTGTTACAAAATCTGAAAACAGTGTTGGTGTTTCCAAAAAGTTAACTAAGCTTACACAAGAAGATACCAGAGAAAACGTGATGGCATTGTAAGCACTATTTTAGGAGGAATCACATAAAGCAACGGGCAAATAACAAGCATAGAACTCATTTTTTCTAGTTAGCATTGTGACTTAATACATGCTTTCTAAAAGCTGAACAAACAGAAGATAAAGGACTAACTGGGGGGATTTCCACGAAATGCAAGCCTGTATTTACTTTTTCAGCCTAGGTATTCATTTAAAATAGACTTCTGCAGTGCAAAGTGCCATTAACATGCTGCTAATTTCAAAACACACTTAGATCCATGCTTAGTGTAAAACACCTTATATACCGGATCTTTTACACAGTCATTATTGTCACTGAATCCAAAAGGGATGCAGAATAATGGTTTAGAAGGTTTTTTTAAACGAAAAACTAAGTACAATTTTTGCAGTTTAATGAAATCTATTCACTACCAGAGATGCTTAACATGGTTTTTAGTAGAACTGCCATTTCTGTGCTTTAAAAAGTACATTTATAGCTCTCCACTTCTGAGATCTGGGTCTGGATTTTACATTTATGATTTGTTGGGTTTTTTTTTTCCAGTCAAGAGCGCTTACTCTGAATGGATGCCTATAAAAACAGAGATGAATTTAGATTATCTGCCTTGTAATTATAAATCAGAACTACCTCCTCAACTTAGCCTTTGAGTAAATTCCAAGAGATAATATCTGAATAAACTGCCAAGATTTTCTTATGGCAGTATTCATAAAAAAAGTCAGCATTAAGCAATTTTGACTTAAAAACTTTCATAGGCCACTGTGGCACAGCAATGCCCAAGCCAAAGGATCCTTTGTTAAATCTGAGAAAAAAAAAAAAAAAAAAAACAAAAAAAAAAACCCCAAACCAAACCAAAACAAAAAAACCAAAAAACCCCCAAGCCCCCAAAAAACCTCAACAACAAAAAAGAATGAGGCTCCCTACTTTGGTATCTGATTGAAGCCAGGATTAAAAACAAAACCTCAAAAAAACACACACAAAAAAATAATTTTCTGCATTTGATATGCCCATTCTGCTAGTGAGAGCTCATCTGTTACAGAAGCCTGGCATGTCATGAAATAAAACATGCTACTTATACAAATGGAATAAAATTGAAAGAGATAACGCTTGTCATTGTAAAAAGAAAAGAAAAGAAAAAAACAATATCAAATTTTTACAGGTAAGGATCTCAAACCTGGGTGCTTATAGTCAAATTCCCGTATTCATAGATTGGTATTAAAAAAGCTCAAGCGACTTCATTTGAGACCCAACCATATATGAATCCTAAATGTGTTGGGAAAAAGAATAACTTTTAGCAGTCAGATTATTTTTATTCAATATCTACTGAGAAGTTTAATTAATTGACTCTGCCCTCCAGGTTGCAAATCACTGTCTCATTTATTCCCTGAGCAGCTCTAGGTAATATTTCCAAATTCTACACTTGTAACACCCGAACAGGTCACCCTAGTGCGGCAACAGACAACGCTAGCTAAGAACCAAATGTTTGTTATATTGTTTGCTCTGATCTTTTATGATTCTTCTCCATTAGCCTAAGAGCAGCTTACTACCCAACCTCTCATCCTACCACATCTGGCCAAAACCATCCCATTCTCACATCACTGCATGGAAAAGTTGATGGTACAGCCTGTTCTCAATACCCCACTCCTCCAAAACACGTCCCTTTCTCCTCCTTCCAACACCACCAAGGCTTATTCCGTAGCCTTCAAGGAGCGAAGAGCTCTGCGCAACATGCCCCTCTATCAATGTATTGCACTTACCTTTATAATGGATAAACTTTCTTATATTGCTCTCACCTTTATAGTGGATAAACTTTCATATATTGCTCTCTGACAATATTATTAAAAAGCTTGAAAACTTCTATTGTCAGTAGAAAAGTGCAAAAACATAGAAAGGAACACAATTTAATTTAAATACAGGACTTTCAAAGTTCAAGTGAAACGTGCAGGAAAGCCAGATCTGTAAAAATTGGTTTTAAAATTTAATAGCGTCGTGTTGATACCACTCTTCCTCCTTTTTTAAAGTCCCTGCCTTTTTTCCTAATAAGCAGGCATGCCTTTCTTGTGAGTGTTTCAGGCGTGGCTGGTACAGTAAACTGAAAGTAGCAGGGCAAGGACATTCTGTCCTATTGCCACGCTCATCTCTAAAAATTAGGTATCAATTGATTAGATTTCAGATATCAGCAGAAGTCTAATGGATTTATCTGTCAACTTTATCTACTCAAGTAAGTTCAACACTGATTTTTAGGTCAAAACAAAGAGCAAGCAAAAGAAGCAGCAGGTAAATGCTTCTATCAAACTGTTACAAGCGGGAACTCCTCTCCTCCGTATCTAAATTAGGAAAAGAACATTTACTTCAGGAACAGGCTGCTTCTATCAGTTTGTAAGTAGACAATGTAAATTATTTCTAAAGAACACTGAAAGAGAAAGAATGCCGGAGCGAAATGTTTTTTTCTACCTTTGAATTAATTCAATGTCCAAATTTTACCTTCATTCTGAAACTTGCAAGGCTATGTCTACCATTCACTGTAGCTATTTCCCAACATGTTATTAAGATGAAATTTCCACCTCAGCTGCTACCCTTCATTCTCCCCTTCAGAATCCAAAGAAGTGAAAGCACATGACTCACTCCCACTACTGCTTAGCATTTCTATATTAAATCAGAGTCCTCTGCATTACCTCTTCTGTCAGACATGCTTTGGTCTTGTTGGGGTTGGGGTTTTTTTGCATATAAAGCATGCCATAAATTCTTACTTAATCTACTAGACTATATCTATAATTTACCAGTAAATCAAACAAAAACTAACATAAGGGTGAATTTGAAGTGTAACTATTTTGTTTCACTGTTTTCCCTCTAAGTGTAACAACCACTGGATTTAGAAGCAGTTCCACAGCCAAAACTAAAGGCATTATCTTTGGAGTCAATGAAGTCTGCAGCTGCTGGAATCTGGAATGGAATGCATCTTTTCATCAGGCTGGTGCCAAATTAGAAATGCCTGCTCATCCAAATGAACCATGAATGCAGTACTTTAGAAATATCTGCTCTTCGCATGTAACTCAGCATGCTAGAGAATGTGACAAGCCTAGTAACGCTCCGTCTTTGGCACTTCTGAGAGAATGAAAAATGTCACTGCCAGTGTCCTTGACTGAGCACTCGCACTGGTGCCCTCCCTGTCCTAGAGGTTCAAAACCAGACGAAAACTCAGTCTCCATTTTCAGCTCCACGCTGCTGCTCAAAATAGAGGATTTTATTGTTGGATTACTTACACGGAGAGAAGATCACAAAGCCCCAGATAACTAAAAGCAGAGCTGGAAATCACAGTAAGAACCAACAAGCTGTTACCCTGCTTAATTAAAGAGCACGGAAATATGACTTGCTTTACATCATGGTACAAACACATCTCTCTCAGCTAACGCAGTGATGCTTGCCTGCTGCCCTAGGACTGTCTCTGCTCTTTCTGTCTCTCTGAGCGTGTTAGCCCAGAATCACAGGCTGCAGAAGGATTCAGGGTATCTAATTCTGTCCTCTTTTTTTTTTTTTTAATCTTTTTTTCCCCTCCAAACAGACTAGAACTTGCTGCCTTTGCTGGCATTTTGTACTAGCTGAAATTTCTCAAGCAGTGAAGATTTCAGTGAGTCCAGGTACCTTTACATGGGCACAGTCAGGAACTGGCAGCAACTTGCTTTAAAAATAATAAAAAATAATAGGGGGGAAAATGAAATTAATCAAAGTCTTTTGTCTGTCTGTCAGCCAATGCTCAACGTAGATTATCCATGAGCACTTTAGAGCATTCAATTTTAAAAGCCTCTAAGCACAGTGATTTCAAAGACTGCTCTGGGGACATCATTCCATAGCTTAAGTGCCCTAACGAAAAAGTCTTTCTGAACTCCTGAATTGCAAAGAGATCCTTTAATTTTTATCACGTATATCTCAGTGGATCAAAACTTGGAGTTTGTATACTCTGGACCGTATCCATGTAACTACAATAAATTAAAAATAAAAGGGTTATTTAACACAAACTTTCTTGCACGCAATTCTGATGATATTTTACTGATTATATCTAGGCTTATTATTAAGTATTAGTCACAGAGTATGGTTAAATTTCTCTGACACTTGCACATATAAAATACTCTCATTAGCCAATACAAGAAATGGTAAGGGCCAGAGCATGCAAACATTTATTATACAGGCTCATGATGTTTATTATCACAAGCAGTACCACTGAATGTCACAATTCATAATATTCATTAAAAAAGAAAGTGCTACAGTAGTGAACATTACAGCCGCTTTGACAACCCTCGTTTGCAACAAGAAGCCATTAGAGCAAGTCTGGGCTTTGAACAACTAAGTCTTTAGTCATCTTTTGTTATTGCACATATATGACAACTCCTACTATGAAACAGAATTTGTTCAGTTATTCCCAGAATGACTGAGGATTGACTGTACATGGTATACCACACTGCTTAGAGGGGAAAAAAACCCAGCAAAATAAAGGCAAGGAACCTGCCAGCACTTTCAACAGACACCTACAAAAAGTCAAACAAATATTTCCCATACCTGTGGTTGACAGAACCAAGACATGGCGTGGCCTGCTCTCAAGAAACAGCAGAAATACAACCTTGCGAGTTTTTCACGTTTCATGTCACAGTCAGCTTTAAACAGCCAAACCTATTGATGCTACTTTTCCAATATTTTAAATATTTATTGTAATGAGAAATTGAAGGAGAATTCAGCGTGCTCCTTCCTTTGATTTTACACACATACACACAGAGACAGATGTATTAAACAGTGACTCAGACCAAGAGGCCTGTTCTGATGTTCCTGATGCCGCCAGTGGAAGGAAGCACACTAAGAGATGCACAGAAAGTACCAAGTGAGCAGTTACTACTTGGCAAACATCCTTTAGAGTTTAGCAAACTCACGATAGCTAACAGTAAGCGTTGCTATTACTTACCTCTAATACAGAGCTTTCAATCAGTAGGTCAAAAGCACTTTCCAAAAAAGATGCATCACTTCCACTTACTCAAACAGCCAAGTGAAAGTTGCCCGTCGCTATTTCTTAATGGCAATTAACACGCAAAACTAGTGTTACAACTAACAAAATCTTATCCTAACTGGAACCAACAAAAACACTGGGTATTGCCAAAGAGAGAATATGCAAGGCACGCAAGCACTAAATAGGGAAGTGGAAAGAGAAGATCTAAGAAAAATCTGAACACATAAGAAGATCAAACCCAAATCCCCGGTTTGCTGCAGACACTGAATTAAGAGTCAGTGCACCTGCGCTCTGCAGTGCCTGGGATGAGGGCACTCTCATCATGCCCTCTGTCACTGTCAGGAGCTCCAGAGACAATTTAGGAAAGAAACATTCTTTCCATTTAGGAAGGAAGTATTTTGTAGAAGAACAAACATAAAGAAATACCACTCTTGTTATTCCCATAGTGCCCCAATGAGCGGTGAAGCATGGGAATCCGTCCACAGCACACAGAAAGTACCTCCCTCCTGTACTACAATACAGGGGAATCTCTCCTCCGTTTTGGCCATGCAGTGAAACCCAGAAATCACCCAGAAAGGCGTGCACAAAATTTCTGTTCTTGATAGAAAGCCAGACACTTCAGAATGTGCTACAGGGTCTCTGTAGCATGAGACTAAAATAAGGAAAAACAATTACAAATGTAATTAATTCATTTTCAATTCCACTAATCACGAGCCTTCAGATTTGCTAGTTAATTATCATACAGTATTATAAAATAATGATAGTTATGATATCTTGTAACTATGATTACCAATAAAAGACCACATATTGCTATTTAAATTTTAAGAGACTAAGAAATGGACTTCTTGAGGTAGGTATGTGATTTAGCAGGTGATAAATCTTAGCTTTTTTAATGGCTGCATAATCAACCAGAATTCAAGAAACGTTAGTTCATTTACGTCCAATAAGTTTTACCCTTAAGTGTAAAATTATTATAATAGACATCATTCCAATCAGCTATGAGCTATGAAGACATTACAGAAAAGAAGTTACAGTCTATACAAATATATAACAGCTCCACTAGGCATAAAGATTAGATCCACATGCGACTTTACTAAATGTTTCAAACGTTACATCACTAATTATGTGATACTGTCACTTCTAGTAAACCACAGATGTAACATGAAAAATATTCAGCTTGGTCTCATGTAGATCTTATCTCAATGTGCAGGTTCCAAAAAAAACTGAACCAACCCTTTTGATCTCTGCACTGTATGAGCTGTTAGCCTAAGAGCGAGCTTGCTGAGCTGAGGAATTTTTGCAAGACTTGCTTCAAATCTCCACACGATACAGGCAAGAGGTTGCACTTAAAAATATGAAATGCTAACTTTCATTTAAATCACATATTGTAGCATTTATGTAAATCATCAAGGTTACCTTATGTTTTTGATATGAGATACAATGTCCCTTAGAGAAGTCCTTGTCTCATTCCTCTGGATTTTGCATAAACAAAAGCAAAGTTCAGTTCAACAGCTTGCTGTCATGTAAATAGCTTAAAATTAAAATTTCCTCAAAGGTTTCAAAGTTCAATAGCCATAAAAGCACTACAACAAAACACTTGATTGGAAAAACCCGCAAGTAGAGGTAATACTGAATTAGCTGTTCCTCCTTTCAGTAACAAAAGTCAACACTTCATCTAGGTTAGTATTTAATTCTTCTGTGTGCCAGCACCATTGGCCTCCAAGGTTTCATTTGCAGTGCACACAAATGAGGTTTCAATGGACAACAAGATTTAATTCGGACACGGCAGGTCCCGAAGCAGACACTAATGCAGCACGTGGAGTGTGGCTGCTGGGTGGGGAAATGGACAGCCCAAGAAATAAAAAATGTCCCAATAAGGGTGCAGGAAAGGAAGTCGGTGTTCAGCAGAAGGAGAAAAACATCAAAAGAGCAGCACCGGGGGAGAGAAAAGGAAAGGGGAAACAAACATCAAACTGAATGAAACTACAGGAAGATGAACCAAAATTCTCAAGTTTTATGTCCAGCGATTAAGAAGCCCATTTCTAACAACTACAAAGCTTCTACTCTTTGCCTTTTTGATGGTTCAGAGTAGTTGACGCAGACAGTACTTGGTACCAAGATTTTATTACTCCTTCAGGTACAATAAATTTCCTATGCAGGCCCCTTGGCAGCCGAGGGGCTTCACACGACACCGTGAGAGCTGTTTGCTATCTCTGCCTGTCCCAGCGCGTGGTTTCCTGCCCGCCGAGATAAGAGCTCCCACTGGCCCCTGACCCCTTCTGCTCAGTGGACAAGAAGACATCTGAGGCACCGAAGGAAGTGGCTTTGCAGGGAGAAAGCTTGCTTCTGGTGGTCATATAACGCCAACAGCCCACAGCGATGAGCAAGACCCAGAAAGGTTTTCTTTTTCTCTCTGTTATCCTCCTCCATCTTACCAATTCTATTTTAACGTGCAACCGACTACGACGCAAATGCTGAGAAATCTCTACAGCAGCCGCTACCATCATGCCAGCCCCACTCTGAGACAGGACACCATACCCGATGGATCAGTAATTTGGATCAAACATGGTGTCGGAGTAGCTTCATCCTGCAGCCTGCTGTACCTGAATCTTCCTAAAGAAAGGATGATGGGGGGAAAAGGGAGTCCTGGCTTTCTCACATCTAATACCTACAGAGTGAAAATTCAGTCTCCATCATAGCCAGCACACATTTCCCCATGAATTCAACAGCGCCGGAGTGGTGTAAACAGGTTTTCATCTCCTTGGCCGCTGGCTATAAACACATAGAGGGGAAGAACAGTAAAGAGAGCCCATAAAGCAGGGTGCCAATATTTTCTTCTATACTGGAGAATAAAGTAAACAACATTCAGCAGTTACTCTGTTTGGGGTCTTCAACCCTTTTGTAAAACAAAGCAA
This sequence comes from Fratercula arctica, assembly GCA_947846985.1. Classification (NCBI taxonomy): domain Eukaryota; kingdom Metazoa; phylum Chordata; class Aves; order Charadriiformes; family Alcidae; genus Fratercula; species Fratercula arctica. The sequence goes on from CANTUZ010000005.1 coordinate 17,742,876, forward strand.
AAAGGACTAGTGCCAAGGTGTTGGTCAGGCAGTGCAGAAATTCTCCTGAGAACAGTAACCTGTAGAAGAAACAACCAGGGACAGTTTTGCAAGGCTGAGGTGATTTTTGCCAGGGGTTTAGTGAGTGTGCTATGTCCTCTACAGCAATGAGAGGAATAAACACAAGGAAGAATAATCACCAAAAAAAAGGAGGAATAAGAAGGTGCATAACAGCAGGCAAAGAAGCAAAGAAATCAGAAAAAAAAATATATTTATGAAGTTTCCCCTCTTCCTCTTCTGTTGCAATATATATTAATCAGGGCTCCTGTCTCTTGTTGGGACCTTGATGAAGATGAGGTGAAACCAAATATGTCTAACGATGTCTGAAATGAGGCATGAAATTGAACTATTGTTTGATTTTGTGTTGCCTTTGCTTTCATAAGCGAGGCAGCTCTTTAAGCCTGGGTGGTACACCAGCGTCCACTGCGAGACTGCCGAAGGGAAATATATTTTGCTTTCATATATTGTTCTTTTTTCTCTTTCTTTTCTAAAGCTTAAACTGACCAACTTGTTTATATACACCATCTGAACCTGTTACATAGATGACAAAATGTAGTATTTAGGATATGTAGCTAAGGACAAAGAAGTGTCACAATTTCATAACCTGACAGTAAAATTGGAGAAAAGAAAGACTATAAACAAAGAAAGGGTATCTAGGAAAAACTCACCATGAAGTGATCTAGAATAGAAAAATTGTAAATGCACTAGAAAATTTTGGAATTAAGGTATTTTTAAAATAGTTTTCATGCCATTAAAATACTGCTCTGATATACAAAATTAAATTGGGGGACTTACACTCTAAGTTTATATTCATTTTCCTCATACTTGACTTGGTACCTAAAGATATCGACATGATAGGCCTGGAGCTACTAGTTTATATCAACCTCAGCACTGGGATTAATACCAATACGATGGGATCAATAGCAAGAATCAGATATGAGTCTGGATTTGGTATACCTTGCACTGGAAAAGAAAGCAACAATTGCCATTTTAACAAAGAACTGTGTGGTGAGGGAGGTGAGGACAGAGCAAGGTGTTCAGAGGATGGGAGCAGACTTGGAGCTTTCTGCCGTGGTGGCTGAAGTCAGGCCTGCGATTCTGTGAGGGGACAGTAAGCCTTATATAAGAAGGATGCGTACACTTAAAGAGTAACAATTATTAATTCAAATGTTTTGTTCCCATCTTTTTTACTTTAAGACATGCTAATAGCACCATAGGTTACCAACAGGAAGGCTCGTCTTGGTTCCTACCTCCATTTGAAGCTTTTGGGGAAGCATAGGTGATACACGGGGTATCGTGTCCCTGAACCTGATAAAACATACACCAGAGGGAACGACCACTTTGTCCTTCCCATCAAGAACCATATCACAGAATTCCTCTACCAATTGACTCAAGAGCCACCCAAGGATCAGTTTGGTTCCTGCTGTTCAAATTCCTGTTGGAGGGAAACTCAAGAACCTCACCTTCTTGTAGTCAGATTTTTTTTCTCCTTTTCACCTCAATATCACCTGATACCCATTTGTGCTTTTACTAGCAGTTCACTCTGCAAGCCCCTTCACTTTTGGTTGTGTTTTCCAGCTATTATTAACAGACCATAGCTACGGGTTGAGTTTCTCCATATATTCTTCGGGTTTGAGTCCTAACACTTCGAAGGACAGCTCTCCCGTTTCTGGCTGACAAACGGGCAAGAGGTACGTACAGTTCAGCTCACTGTATAAACCACACGGGACTGATTACTGCCCGCTTAGAAAAACAGCCCGAAAAAATAAATGTTGTAGAGTTTTGGATATAAATAGTAGCAGCAATGTCAACTGTCTGAGAATGTTTTCAAACAAGCTTTCCATCCCTGCTTAGCCACAGAGTACACACATCAGGCATAAACATCAGATATGTAAGAAATGCATGTTACGTTCACCCTGTCTTTTTTAAATTTTTATTTAATGTACATATTTACATTAACTGAGTACATATAGATGTACACATATTTTAATATTAATTTTCCCTGTTTGAAACCCTGCATATTTATGCATGCAAATGCAGCAAATTTTCCCATGGATCACAGCAGTTAAATTTGTAGAACTCAAGTACTGTGTGTTTGCATGCAAATGAAAGCAAAACAGAGAAACACAGCAGGAACTGGCATCTTCCATACAAATGATGTGTTGTGCGTATTAACAAATGAACAGCACACTCCCAAGGGAGTTAAAGCGCATGGACCAGAAGTTCACTTCCTTGCCAATTTCTTTCAAATATTTCACTTGTTCTTGCTGCAAAGGGGACACAAATACTTTTGATGTCCAATCAAATCTCTTCAGTTTTTAAACAGTTTGCATTCTATTTTTAGAAAAAAACACTCCCTAGAGAAATAAACAGAACATTAAAAATTAATTATTCCATGTTCTGTGGCAGCATAACATGCATGCGCCTTTGATTAGCTGATATAAGTGAAGTTAAATGTATCAAAAGCCTATATTATGGTTGCAATTAATTCATAAAAATGGATTTGAATAGTTACACAAAGCAATGGCAGTCACAACCAAATGTAATAAAGCTATTCCAAAAGTAATTTGCATGCATAGTTTATAAAAGTCCTAGAACTCTTTTAAACATATTTCTTTGATTATGAACAGCTGACGTACAACAGTATACTCAATTTTTCCAGCTATACTTCCAAAAAAATATTCCATTCACAGCATACGGTGAACTAAGTCATACTATAAACGCAGGCTTTGTGCATGATTTTAGCAAATCACGGTCCAGCTGATTTTAACAACCCAAAACATATCAGTATCAAAAAGCTCAATATCCAAGAAGCTATTGTAACATTTCCCAAGCAAGTTCAATTATACCAGCTTTCCTTAAATGACAAGCCTGCTGGATTCTACCAAGGTTTTGAGAGTCAGTAGGATGTAAAATATATGCAAAGCTACCAATGCTAAGCCTCCACTTTGCCCACTGTCCTCTCTTCAGAAGAGGACTACTCCCGAAAGGACCAGTCTCTCAGTAAAAGCACAACTGAAACAGATCCACTGCAACTCAGAAGTTTTTTGAGAACATCCTCTAAGGTGTCAGAATACGTACTTTTGCCATTGAATGAAAAGATAATAAGCTCCTCTTTGCAATATGATTTGAAAGTCAATATAACGTTGAACTCCACATAAACTAAACCTTTCAAATGCAAGATATGTTCTCTTACCAAAATAACATTAAAAAAAGAAAAAAGCATGTGTGGCTGAACAGGGGGTGGAGAGAAAGACTACATTTTCCTGCAGCTTTTAATCCTTAAAATAAAGCAGCATAACATCAGTGAATTCTTCTACATCTGGCCCAAACGTATGGTAAGTAGGGATTTTTAAAAATTTCAGTATCTATTTACGCTGATGAAGACTTTCCTCCATGAATAGTTTCTGTGAAATCGGTGTGACTCCTAGGCAGCACAAGGCACTAGTTCAGCGTGAGTGCGGACATCAGAATGTGACCCTACATCTCTGCTTCCTTTGAAAGTGATATAGCCAACCCACACTTCAACAGAATATCAGGTTAACGCTTCAAGGGGCTCAGAGAACTGTATGGGGTAGATCCTCAGCTAGTGAACAGATTCAAGAGCTGAGCAAGAAAGAGTCTTTTTGTTCTGTGAAAACATAGATGATTTCAGAAATCGTTCCCATCCCAGAAGACGGGGGTAGGGAAAAAAAAAAAATCAAAAGAGGATTTTCAAATAAAAATGTAACAATGCTCCAGTTTTGGTCAATCAAAGCACTTTAAAAGTTGGTTTTCAAATTCCAAGATAGAGTTGCTTGTACTTCATTACAAAGTGCTGCCTGAACATCAAAGATCTTTATATTTAAAAAAAATGTCGACAGGGACATTTTAACTATCTCAGATCTTTTTTTCTCAGTTGGTTTTTTTTTTTTGAGTTCAGCCATAGATCAAAACAGACTGTGTTGTAAAAGCTTTTTTGAAGATAAGCCAGATTTCTTTTTTGATAGCTCTCCCTTCTCAGAAATTCACAACAAATTGCTGACTAGTTCTAACAATTGAACTCCCCTGCAAAAATTTTTCCAAATCTATAGTTGAAGCCAACCTTCATCAAGAGTCATCCACGAGGAAGTCAAAAGTCTCTAAGTAATCTAAATGACATTCTGTGAATAGTAGGGGATTATTATCATTGCCAGGAGAAGAGAGATGTTCTTTCCTGGAAAGTCCTGACCAAGTTTCTAAAGAGCTCTCTGTACTGAGAAGTCTAGACCTCAGACTAAGTCAATGGGATTATCTTCTTCAGGGCTTTTACAACATGGAATGTTGTATGGAATGTGTATTTCAAAATGATTTAGGTAGTTTTTCAAATAATACATCTCCAAATTTCAAAGCTTCTGAAGAAGGACATATATGCAGATACTAAGAGACAACGTCTCCAGGCTTTCTGACTACTGAGGAAGGAAGTTGAAGGTGCAGGATGAGCACTGAGTTGAGAGCAGTCCTCCTGGAACACAAGGATGAACAGCAGATGACAAGTTGGTGTTACACTTCATAAAAGGATGAGAGCACTAGTGTTGTGCCTAAGCTAATAAGCCATCTGATGCTGTTACAAGAATGTAAAGACATCAGAGACGCTTGAAAGAAACAGCCTCATGTTCAGCAGTGCCTATACTCACAACAGCCAATAAACCTCACTAGAAATAAGGTCACTGTATAGTCAAATAATTGTACAGCCCTGCCTCCTGTGGGTTAACCAGAATCTTTTAGCTCATATTATTCCAGATATTAGGGGTTCAGCAGTTAACAGTTCTACTGATCTACCCTCTAAAATACTTGCAGCAGGAAGGACACAGGGATGAACAATTCCTGACCATGCATGAACTCACCGGACCTGTTCACTACTATCTATTCTATGAGACAGGGAAATACAGAAGAAGGGAAAACCTTACGCTTGAGGCAGGGGTATATATTCATCCAATAAAACTCAATTCCCTCTTTACCTTTGCAACACTGAGCACAACATTTCAATTCAATTTTTGATTTACAGTCCTTTAATTGTGGATGCACAAATTGAGACATCTGGGATCTAGTAAAGTCCTCCAGTGGAAGTCAGTAGGACTTGTAGACACTCAACATTTGCAGTAAGGAAGTGTAAGCTGGAGAGGGTCTTACATAGACTTCAAAAGATCTTAAATTTTAAGTCTGGATTTGTTATTGATGCACTTTGCTATTTTTGAAAGCACTCTTCCTGCTAGGGTGACAATATTAATGGAGACAAAGCCGGTAATACATGGATGGTGCTCAGTGAAGAGGCCTACAAACCAGAACAAGAGTATGTCCTCTGGATTCAGTATACACTGAATATTGATGAAAAACACAGTTAAGCAGCTGTCCTACTAATTAAGTCCTGATTCTCAAAAGCACTGAAATCTGTGCATCCAGTAAACTGCTAATCAATGTTCTGCCTTAATGGAGCTTTTGCATTCAACCCCAGCCCTTCTACCTCTGCCTATGTAGCCACTGAAACTACAACAGCCTCTGTATATCACAAAGACCTCTGGTCCCTTCAGCTCCAATTCATGAGCCAAACAACTTCCTCAACACTGTGCCTCACCGGCCAGCACCGTTTCTATAGATTTTCATCTATTTTGAAAAGACAACTGGTAAGAAAATAAACGTCACTGACACTGGCTTACTGTTAGGCAGAATACCTGCTCTCAGACAAGCCACCTGAGCAAGAAACAAAGCCCTTGAGTTGGAACGCCATCAAAGGAAGGTCTGTTACACTAGAGAAGAGCCTGCTACGCAGACTGTCAGCTAAAACCCACGATGCATTTGTCAAGTATGCTGTCTCTGGATACTTCATCTTGTCCAACTTGTCTGTTTCTCTTTTTGCTTGCTTATTTTTTTCCCTTTTACTGTTTCATGACACAGGTTCTAGTTACACAATTTCTTTGAAAATTGCAGGGAAGGGAGGAACAGGTGAAGCATAACCTTTCATAACCCATTTAGCGCTTTAATAATCCCCAACACAAGTTAAGTCAGGACATTATATGTTTTAGCAGAGCATCTGGTACAAAAGCGTGTGTTTAGAGATGGTCCCTGTGCCTGAATCAAACTCCGAATAGTCATCATTCACCACAGAGATGATCTACACAATTGTGTTTCTGGCTGGCATTCACAGGATTCTCCTATAAACATTTTTGACATGCTGCTGTATGTCAGGCCAAACTCCAAGGGTGACAGATCGTGGTCTAGAATTCTTGATTCACATGTACTGAAGCAGAAAAGCAGATATTTCTTGACCTAACCAAATTGTCCTAGAAAAGGTATGTCATGATTAATCCCATTTTTTGCTGATTTATTTTAGATATTTGGCTGAAATTACTTTGCTTCATCACCGAAGAAAAATGATGTTTAAAGGGACGCTCACTTGAGTCAAAAAATATCTGACACATTTTTCCCCCAAACCAATTTCCTTAAAAAAACAACCACACCAAAACACCAGAGTTTCTTACATGACCATCACCCCCCCAAAAAAACCCCAAACCCTAAATGAATGTGAAATACTGGAAAAAAAAAAGTAGAAAAAAGGCCTCACTGGAATCAAGGTGGGATGAAGAATATTACTGAGTTTAGCAGCAATTTAAAAGCTGCAGTTCAAATCTCTACTCTAGAAATATGTGCTACTGCTGTCAAACCAATTACTGAAACCTACTTGAAGAAGAATTATGCTAAATATTTTATTACTCTATAAAGCATAGATATGCAAAATTTTATAGTCTAATACTTGGAAAAACTGTAGTAGGCCAATTCTGAAAAGTGACATGATAGAATGAAAGATGGTACCTCCTGTACTCACGTACTTCTGTACCTGTGCTATGATGCTGATTCACAGTGTTGTGTTGATGTTTCCCTGTATTGGTAAAGCCTTTTGCAGTACTGCAAAGTTGTATTTCAATGGAGAAGTACGAGACCGGCATATTATTGAGGTCTGTTTGATATACTCTCGATATGAAAATTAACAGAGAAACTCAATCTCTGGGCTCAGCTTGCAGATTTTGATTGCTTTTCAGAAAGATTTTTAAGTTTAAAATTTTATAAAACAAAGTGAATGATGAAAGCAAAAAAAAATGACGTTAAACATTGTAGCCCTAGGGCACTGTGGCCTACGGAAACGCACAACTTGGTTTCTGCTGCAGATGATCTGTGATGTCCCTTCTATGCTTTATTATGAAGCTGATAAATGACTCGCTAGAAACATGGTGAAAGCTTTTGGAATTCATTGTGCTATGGAAAACAAATTAGAAACTTAACTTGTTGCATGAGGGATTACCCTTCACAGCATGGCCTTTACAATGTGAAACTAATTATTGCAGGGAAGATTTATGGTGTTTACAGTCAAGAATTCAGGGTCAGTTTCACCAAATTCATGTAACTTTAAACCTCAGGCTTGTCTGACTCTACATAAAATGACGACTTCAACAAATTTAAAGATAAAAATGATACTTTTTTTTTCTATTGAATTGCTTAGCAAGAAGTGGAGAAATGAAGGCTAAACAAATCTAGGTTTAAGTATTTACTCTGAAAGCTTTTTCTTTCTGAATAGGCAGATAATGCAGTGTGTCAGAAAAATGTATTTTAATTTCTGTAGTTAATTTTACAGGAAACCACCAGAGTGTTAAACCCTGGAACTCTCCAAGTGTTTTCATACAATCATTCAAATTATGATCAAAATATGCACTACTGATCTGGCAATATGGCTGGCTGCATAATGGAGGGGCCAAGCTGTTTATCTTAAGCGGATCATTATAAGTGACTTAAATTTTAGAAAAATTAAAAGAGCTATCATTTAATACACAATATCTAACAAGGAAATTGGTTTCTCCTATATTAGAAAGCAAAACAAACACTTAACAGAATAGCAAGTGATTTGTGTGTCAAGGAATTATTTCTAGCAGATAAATATTTATTTCTGTTTAAGTGTAGGACTTAACTGCATTATATTTTGTTCTTGAAAGACATCAAATGTTTTCTACCCAATTTATCATCCCTTGAAAATTATTTATTGTTTTTCTAACGGCAGAACTCCTAGCTTATGAGCACAACTAGAATGTGCTTGAAACAAGTGTCTTGTATGAAAGGGCATCCTGTACCATCCGACTGTAGCTGATCTGCCACATACTTTTCCCAGACCCTCACACATTCAGAAAAGCATTTAAGCTTGCACTGAATTTGAATGATACAGTAGCTCCTTCAACATGATTTAAGAACTTCCTTGAGGTTTGCTGAACTAGGGCTGCTGTGTCTGAACCTGCAGACGCTGGCTACATCCAGTGGAATATCTTCAGCTTCTGTGAACGCTCATGGGAGTTCAGCAGCTGTATGAATAATACTAAAGGCAATAGAGAACTGTGATTTCAGTTATGCTTCCAGTCACGTTAAGAACTTGACAATTGGTGGTGAAAGCAGATAACCTCTGAAGTAAAACGCAGATAAGCCTACCAAAATCAGGCCATTTTCAGATACAATGTCTTACCTTGCTACTGTTGATACAAAGACACATCACTGTTCATGAAAGATTGAATTCAGTCAAACCACTCTGGCTTATATCTATCCAGAAGAAATGCAGGAAAGTGAATCTTTCAGACTGAAGAGCTGATGCATAGCCAATCCAATTTAATTAACTGTGTGTCTAATAACATTTCCCTTTTAAAATACAATTTACAACATTTTTCTTGGAAAACACTAGCTCATAGATTTAGCAATGGCCTAAGTATGACCTGAGCTTTTCCTGTACCCTACCAGGAAACAATACCCACTAAGTTAAGAATTTGGAAGAAAGCTGCTCAAAACTAAGAACAAAATACTGACTCCAAAACCAACACACAGAAGAGAGTTACAATGGGACCATACTCTCATAGTCCTTAAAGTGATGATAAAGACCTTCTGCTGATTCTAAAACTCAAATTTTACAAGCTTACAGTAATAGTTATTACTGTGATAGGTTTCATTTATCATAACTTATATCCATGTTATTGCAGGCTGCCTGGAACCGTATTGTGGTCCATCGAAGTAAGATCCTAGTTATAATTTCTTATTTATCACCAGCAATGACACAGGAGCAAAGAAACAACTCTTGACTTTTGGATTCCTGGATAAGTTTGCAATATTGACAGTACACATAGTCATTTAGAAAGCAAATCATTCGACAGGTAGTGAACTGATGCCCTTTCTATACTTTCTCAGTAATACAATTACTTTAAATCAGCCACTTTCAACAAAAAAATGACTCATATATATTATCTGTTATCTATATTAGCAGCTAATGATAAACAGAAAAATCAAGGGGAAATTGGTTTTGGTTTTTTTGTTTTGTTTGTGTTTGTTTGTTTCGGAGTTTTTTTGTCATTGTTTGGTTGGTTATTTGGGTGGTTGGTTGTTTTTTGTTTTTGTTTGTGGTTTGGGTTTTTTTTTTTTTGTTTGTTTGTTTGTTTGTTTTTTTTAAAGAGGTCCAGAGGGGTAAAAGATTCTCTGGTTTCCCTCAAGGATCCCACCCTGTCCCAAACCAGTTCCTCCGCCTCTATCAGGAGTAGTGCTGTTGTATGTCCACAGATTTCAGTAAAGGCAGCTCCTTTCCGGGCTCCTGGAATCCTGGTCAGAAACAAGATCAAGACCTCAGTACCGCACTGATGGCCAATGCATGGACAGACCCCAGCAGACAAGAGAACATTGTGCCAGTGACAACAGGGAATTTGAGCACTGGGTCTAAAATTTGGTGCTATGGGGACAACACAGCAGGCGACATTAACAGCAATCAACTTTCATGAAAAGCGTGGGGCAGAGAGACAGGAAAACTCCAGGGATCTGGGGCAGACCAGAGGTGCCAGGGTGATCTGATAAGGAATGAGAGAATAAATAAATTTGTGGTAAGAGGGATGAAAGGAAAGTGTACAGCTTGGGGCTTGTAGATACTTTAGGACAAGACAGAGGAGGACAGGAGCTCTACAGTGGAAGGAGGTCTGGATTAAGGAGGGAGGTCTACTACAAGAGAGTTGGTAGGAATGCGGTGGCTTGGAGCCTCACACATGTACCTACTGCTCAAACAAAAGTGCTGCCTCTCCCCCAACACACGTATGTTGTGTCCTGCTTTTGATGCTAGGGAATATGGTAGCCTGATCCATAAGTATCCTAGGTCACTAAACTAATAACGGCACCTTGACCATAAAACATTCAATGGTCCCATGAACTGAAAGTTGAAAGAATTCTCATTGTTATTTTCCCTATTACTTGTGTTGAACTTCATGTTGGTGTGTTTAAGATTTAGTTACTATTAGAAACATCCTTATTTATATAATGCTAACTTGGCTATTGTAATGAATTGAAATAATTTATTTTTATATACAAAAGCTATCGTCATTTCTTAAGAGAGCTTATCAACTATCTTGCAGGTAAGATTCTAGCACATATTAAAAAATAATCCCAAATTTGGCATAATTTTAGAATAGCTGTCACAGTTCGGTTCAAGAAGCTCATAAACAACGTATTCAAATCCAACATACAATTTAAGCAGACAGTACTCCACAGACCTGAAATGGAAACGCTTATTATACTTTAAGTGCTTTCATAAGGGAATAATGTTATCAAACTATTCTTGCTGTTCTCCAGAATACACAGAGCTACACCAGAACTGCATTTTAAATGAAACCACAGACACAAGAGTAATGCATTCAAGCCATTTGTTATAAAATAATAAAAAAATCTAATTAAAATTTCAAAGTATGTAAGAAAAAAAAATATCTGCCAACTGACTTTTTTCTTCCGTACACAAATTCCTTTGAAGGAACACTATTTTTAATCTACCAATTGAAACAAATATTTCATAGGTGAAACCCCCTAGAATGGACACTCTTCTGAGTAAGGTGTTCCAACACATATTTCCAACACGCTGCAAGTTCAAGAGACTCAATACCCTCTCCCAGTATGCACAAATATTTCTCAGTTATTCAGTCTCAGAAAAAAAGACAGCAGAAGAACTAATGCTGTAACATTTTCTAATTTTAAAAAAGCTATAAATCAAAGCCTCTGTCTCATTCAGTTTTTACCTAATTATTTGTAGAACTTATTAAGCAACACAAACTTCGCATTTCAAAGATATGACTTCCCCTTTCCCCCGCTTCTTATGTACACATATAATTAAAATTATACTTGCAAATACAATGTCAGTAAACCTGACAGGCCACATACTGGCTACTCCTGCTTTGCGTGGCATCACACATTTGGGTTATGAATCACCACAGTCAGGTTGATGAACAAGCATCGGGCTATTCATCCGAGAACCAGACACTTCGCAGCAAATTTCCTATTCGAATGGAAGGAACAATGCTGGCAGAAGTCCCAGAACTGCTCACACCACGAAAGGAACAATGTGACAACAGCATGGCAGGTTTATGATAAATATTTCAGAAATGTGTCCTTTAGCAAGAAAGGATTAATATAGACCTTGGGGACAAAAATATTCCCAGTAGCGTCTAGCTGGCATCTCTTTTATGCAAAATAAAAAACACAGTGCAGAGGGCAATTTCTGTTTGTTTGAATGCAAATTCGTGACTATTAGGACCAAAATAAATCGTAATTAATTTTATGGTCTTTCACTGGGAAAATCTGAAGAAAATTGTGTCATTTAATTTATTGTTCTGAAAAGCTCATCTGCGCATTCTTTTCCAGGATTTTTAATGTGCATCTAGTGCCAACGAGCAAGAAGGAAAATCATCTTTACAGGCCATGGATGAACAGTTCACCATCACCATTTCCACCATTTCATTTCCATATATGACCTAGCAGTTTTCACCTAATGGGGAACAGGGGTTATACACAAGACGCTGAAATGCAGAGGAACCTCGCAAACCCAAAAGACACTCCATTCAAGTCTGTTTTGCTAGTCACCATCGTGAACTTGTGTCCCCAGGTAAATAACAAATAAACTCCTCAATGAAACAACAGATAAAAGAATATTTACAACACTTGGGTACAGTAAAACAAGCTACTGCCAAAAGCTACTGCTGCTGTGTGTATGGAGGGAACATTGCTTAACGTAAGCCCCCTCTCTGTCAAACTGGTAATAAACATAAGATCGTACTATTCGGCTGTACATCAAGAACAGCTGTCTGAAAAGTAAAACCACCACAAAATAGATCTAGTTACAATCTGGGGGAGGTAAACTGAACATACCATACAGATTATTTTTTTCCTTTATATAAAATGAAGGCCCTGTACTGCTAATTCAGGCTCACTGATATCTCTGCTAGCACTTCAGAGGAATTACATTAAAAGTACAGCCAAAGAAGAAGCTGCCCTTCACAGCGAAGTTGTACTTGAAACAAAGTCACACAACTCCAGTGTGGTTTTTTTTCCTTTTCTCTATAATTAAAGTCAACATTCACTCAATGTTAGGCAATGTAAAAAGACATACTAGAGAGAGCGAGCTGGTGAACAGCTTCCTCTGACAAAAGCACAGGTATTTTGGTAACAAAGATGCTTTACAATGAAGTTCTAAGAGCAGTATTTATGAACAACGTTGTAATTATCAAAATTTAGTCTCTTAATATTTATTGTAGTTTTAAGGCAACATTGCTAGTAATGAATTTGTGTTACTTCTTTGCTTGGGGCAGGGGAAAGAAAGAGAGGTCTTTAAAGGGGAAAAAAAAAAACCAACCCAAATATTTTAACATAAGCTTTTGCTATCCAGTAAGGTTCAAGCAGAATTAGTTGCTAAGACACTGAACACTATCTACACGCTGCTCTCTGTTGTTCGAATAAATAAAATACTGCAGACTGATTTTTGTGTTTTGGACTATTTCATGCACCACAGCTCCGGGTGACTCTTTTTTGGCTAACCTTTTTTAACTAAACCTGGTAAAGCTTTTCATTGCTACTACATTTAATTTGTCATAAGGATAGCCCTTCCTGGTGAGCACTGGAACTATTCTCTCTCATCTGCCCTCTTCCTCCAAAAATGCTCCAATTCCTTTGTACGACAGTAATACATGAAATGTTGGTTGAATTTCACACTTTTTCTAAGCTAGCTATTTCTTCGTTTACTTGTTTTTCTACAGGTGATTTTTATTTTTTTTAAAAACTTAATTATTAGATATTTAATGAGAATTCCACTACCGCCCTAACAAGAGCGCATAACACACAGTGAGAAGGCGGTAGTTTGACAGGAAAGCTAGTGATCCAGATCTTTACCTAAATTTACTCAGCTATTGACTCTAAGAGAGCTGTGCCTGTTACACTGATGATAACCTTGGTCTGTGTCCAAAACAGTAGCACTACACCAAAAAAGAAGCTAGCTAAGAGCTCTGACTTCACCACCAAGTGAAATCAAGGACTTATTAGCCCAAGCAGAGCACCCGAAAGGGAGAAGCTGACAGAGGACACCCCTGTAACTCAGGAGCCAATGCAACTGTTGACAAACCCGTTTTGCTCTTTTGTCAACCACCATCACTTGCCCATAGATCACAGCTTAAGGAAATTCTTGGTCCCTTCTGTAACCTCACCTAGACACCACTCAAACACACCTGGTGGGTCGATGGAGACAGATGCACAAACCAATGAACAAGGTGGTTGTTATTTTTGCATGCCTCTCCACTACTGACACCCAAAACATCACAGAAATAATGTGATTTACAGTCGCAGCAGAAAAGCTGCTTGCAATGTTCATGAAAATACATATTAGCTATGCACACAAGTAGAGTACAGCACTGTGCAAACAAAATGCCCTTAGCCTTCTTGATCATATTGTTGAAACAAGAGATGGAGTAATACGCCATTAACCACTTTAATCTACCTTATGTTCCAAAAATAACACATTCTACAACCGATCATTTTAAGTTACAAGTGTGTTGCAAGCACAGTATTACTGGTTCTGCTATTCTGCACCTATATATATATATATATAGTCAAATTAATTTTTTTGTCACACTGATTCAAATCTGGATTATTTCCCCAGCTTTCAGTGAATTGGCCTGGATTTTGTCAGCATGATATAATGAAGGTTTAGTTTCTCCTAATTTAGTGATCACATGTTTTCTGATAATTTTCTAATTATCATCTGAAAGTAAAGTTTAAACAATGCTTTGGATTGACCCACTGACAGCTGGGTAATACACAATAGTGAAGAGACACAAAAATGATGGGGCAATCTTCATAGCATTGCAGATGGCGTTAAAGTACGCTGGCACAATTATATTTCAAAGAGACGCATCTTCCTGACCCTGAAATTTTCATGTAGTCAAAAATCCTATGATACATCACACACTTTGGGGACCCAACACAAAACAGAGCTTTGAGAAAGGTTCACATACAGGGAACAACTGCAACTCCACCACCACGGTGCCATCCTGCACCATCTCAGCAGTCTCTCTCATTTGGTCCTGCTTTTGCTGGTAATAGATGTACCCCCAGTGTAAGAGCCACATGCATGTCAAGTATTTTCTCATATCACATGCTGATCACTGATATATTTAGTATGAAGGGACTATGTAGTGAAGAGAACGTAAGGCAAGAAACCCTGTGCTTGTAATATGCATGAGTAAACACGTTTGGAATATGACTTGGGTAACCACTCACATCAAAGCGATCACTTAATTTTGCAAAATTACGCTAAAACCCTTCAGCAATAAAACAATAACATAAGCCCAAAATATTTAGGAGACACTTGGCTCTATATGCACCTGTAATCTTTTCTTCTTTAACATGAGTCATGGTGGGAAAGCACTCTCTTAATTTCTTCAGGTTTCTCCATTCTGAAGTGTTTTGCCACATCAAAACACACAATTGTACAACATCCCAGTCACATAACCACAGCAATCAACTGCCTTGACCTAAAAGCAGGGCTGGACATTTATGGAAGACTGCCCTTTATACAGCAATTAAGCAATTATACAGTAATTAAAGACATAAGACCTATTCAATGCACGGAATATTAGTAATTTTTGTCTGCCTTTGTTTTGTACAAATGTCCTAACAAGTATTTGCACTGACAGGAAACAAAGGCAGGAACAAGAGAGCAAACACAGACCTTAACACCAGGATTATGTAAGTGAGAATTTCTTTTGTTAAATTATCTCCAGTTCCAAAATAATCTGGAATAAGGGTGGAGACTTGATTTACAGAGTGACGAATCTATAAAATGAAGACATACGTGAATGCATAATTGGAAAGGCATCGGATGAGAAGTCAGTTTGAGTTTAGTGAATAAGTGCTGCTTATTGCCTATTGCTGATTTATGCCAGATTTAAACCACTATTATCGGCCTCCTGACTAAGAACGCCACTGCCATATTCCATGGATAAAGCACTTCTAGAATGGCTTAGTATGCAAAAGAAACCCCTCTCCGGTTCCAACCGCAATTATTAATATTCTAATACTGAAGCAGCTAGACTCGGTGTAGTCAATGCACAGGGAAGGAAGGACAATGTGATAACGAATGCCTTAATGAGAAGTGACTATTGTTGAACTCCAGATTACCGGCCAGTTAAGCAAACATAATGACCCTTGATGGAAGCAGTAGGTGAAGCGTTGCAACATAGAGGGTACTCTGCCATTGCCTAAGACAGGGTTTTGAATACTCCAGTAACTAAAAGTCCTAAAATAAAAACAAGACACTTTCTAAGCAGATGATTTACTGATTAAACAAATAAACAAGTTATATATGAAAAGTAATACTGCAGTTGCCCATTCACAGATATATTTTTTTATTTCGGTTATTTTTAAAAAAAAAATATATATATACCAAAAAATTATTCCTTTTATATTTTCTAAAATACTTCCCTGTTTTTAAAACTATAAAGGCAAAACAAAGTATCTAGCAATAGCCTATCACAGAATGACTAGTCAGCTGCTCCAGATGCAAGCAGCTCTCCATCACACATTATGAGTAAGTATTTGTCCTCAAGTTAACATTTAGAGTATTTTTTTTAAAGACTTAAAGGAAAGAGAAGATATGGACAAATATGTAATTTTTCCTCTCAAGGGGATGGAATTGAAAGCAAAGACAGAAAGAAGGTGCGTATGTTCTGCTGAGGATACCTGAAGAGGTGAGGCATAGGAAGATAAATATTCATAATTGCTTTTAAAGTACTAAATATCATGCATTCCACTGGAGTTGTCTGCCTAGAAAAAGCAACCACAGGGAGTCAAATAAGAGGCTGTCTGAACTTTTGACAAAGCCTGAAAGTGAAATTATTTTCTTTTTAATGGTTAACAAGTCATGTTAAACAAAATAAAAGGAGAAGTTTTATCCTTACCCTGCTCCTCCCCACAGGGACGGGAGGAAGAAAGGACTGACGTATCTGTAACACACCCCTCATACGCTTCAGAATCCCTGTATACAACACTTAAATAGACTGATACTTGAAAACTTCTGTATTCAGGAGTTTGGTGATTGAAACCATCACAAGTTAATTAAAAGCACCAACTGAGAATGGAAGGAGAGATCAACACCTTCCAACTAATAATGAAAAATTGTAAGCACTGTTTCTTTACTAGTTCTGCACATTCACATGTAGAAAAGGCAGCTGAGAACGAGGGCTGGTGACAAAGGTCAACCCTGACGCAGGCAGCATGAATAAGGATTTCACATTTCTGATTTGGAGGCAGATGTGTTCTGACCATATCTTTTACTCACTCATTAAAAACATGAGTATACACTTAGCTAAATGTCTGTCACGCACCTTCATATATATCAATACTAGTACTTAGACAAAGTTTTGATTACACCATAATAAACTGGGAGACAGATTTGTGTCTGTTTACAAATTTGGTATGATTTCATCAAAGCCTTTTCGCATTTCAACATCCAGGTCAATTGTTACCATTAATGTGGCTTTGAGCATTTATTCCGTTTCAGGAATTCAAGAATGCCTGGAAAGCTGGGGCAGAGCAGCCTCAGTGCAGCTTCGCCCCAGAACAGCAATGGGATTGCTACTGACAGTGCCGCTACCTTGGAGAAATTCTCTGGCCAGAAGCTAAAAGCGATTCCAGCCTGGACATTCCATGCACAAACACAGGGACAAGAGGTATGCGAGAGATTTAGATGAGGAATGTCCTCTCAAGGCAAGCAGATCATCGCACCATTGCAAGACAACAGTCAGGCCAAAGGAGGCTTGAAAAGCTTGTTTAGCTTAAAAAAATTCATCTCACACCTAGGACTCTGGAGGGATTGCTCAGAAGAGTTCAATGGTTTTCAGACACACAATTCACACAGATTTTATCCTGTTTGTAAGAATGAAGTATGGGCTTATACATGCTAAATTTGCATTTCCCTCTTTTACTGACACATCGCTTCTGAAAGATGTATGTAGAAATCAGAATTATGAACAGCTGGAAGGGGCAGGGAACCTGTGAGAAGTATGCACAACTGGTAGGGATGCTTGCAGCACTAGTTTTATAAGGCACAGGTTGCTGGATTATTCCTCTGCCCCTGAAAAGTGTTTGCTCCTAGGAGTTTACTTGAGATAGAAAAGACTATTTCAGTTGGAAGGGACCTAAAATGATCATCTAGTCCAACTACCTGACCACTTCAGGGGTGACCAAATGTTAAAGCATATTATTGAGGGCATTGTCCAAATGCCTCAAACACTGACAGGTTTCGGGCACTGAACACCTCCCTAGGAAGCCTGTTCCAGTGTTTGACCACGCTCTCGGTAACAAAATGCTTCCTAATGTCAAGTCTAAAACTCCCCTGCTGCAGCTTTGAACCACTCCCACGTGTCCTACCACTGGATCCCAGGGAGAAGAGTTCAGCACCTCTGTCTCCACGTCCTCTCCTCAGGACTCTGTAGAGAGCAATGAGTTTGCCCCTCAGACTCCTTTTCTCTAAACTAGACAAACCCAGAGTCCTTAGCTGCTCCTCACAGGATGCTGCTTCCAACCCTTTCACCAGGTGTGTTGTCCTCCTCTGGATGTATTCCAGGACCTTCACATCCTTCCTAAGTTGTGGGGCCCAGAACTGCTCACAGTACTCAAGGTGAGGCTGCACCAACGCTGAATACAGCGGGATAATCACCTCTTTTGACCACCTGGTTATATTGTGTTCGATGCACCCCAGGATGCGGTTCGCCCTCTCGGCTGCCAGAGCACACTGCTGGCTCTTACTGAGCCTACTGTCAACCAGGACCCCCAGAGCCCTTTCTACAGGGCTGCTCTCCAGCCGCTCCTCTCCCAACTTACACTTGTGCCCAGCATTACTCCATCCCAGGTGTAGAATCCAGCATTTGGACTTGTTAAATTTCATCCCATTAATCACTGTCCAATGCTCCAATCTACCTAGACCCCTCTACAAGGCCTCTCATCCCTTAAGAGAATCAACAGCACCTCCCAGTTTGGTATCATCAGCAAACTTACTAATGGTGCATTCAACTCCTGCATCCAGATTGTTGATAAATATATTGAACAGAACTGGCCCTAGAATTGAGCCCCGAGAAACTTTGTTGGTGACCAGTTGCTGGCCAGATGCAGCCCCATTCATTACAACTCTTTGAGCCCTGCTCTTCAGCCAGTTCTTCACCCAGCATAACATGAACCTGCTCATCCCACAGTTGGACAACTTGTCCAGAAGAATGATGTGAGGGACAGTATCAAAAGCCTCACTAAAATCCAGGAAAACTACATCCACTGCTTTTCCCTTCATCCAATAGGCAGGTGACCTTATCATAGAAGGATATCAAATTAGTTAAACAAGACCTTCCTTTTGTGAACCCATGCTGACTGTGCCTGATGATTTCATTATTCTTTAAATGCCTTTCAATAGTACCCATTATGATCTTCTCCATAATTTTTCCATGAACTGAGGTTAGTCTAACAGGTCTGTAGTTTCTCGGGTCTTCCCTCGTGCCCTTCTTGTAAACTGGAGTAATGTTGGCTAGCTGCCAGGCAGCAGGGACCTCCTCAGGCTCCCAAGACCTTTGGGAGATGGACTGAGAGGAGTAATGCCGTAACATCCACTAAGTCCTTCAATACTCTGGGATGAATCTCATCCCATCCCCGTGGACTTGTGAACATTCAGCTGATACAGCTGGTCCCTTAAAGTTTCAGTGTCCACAAATGGAAAGTCACTGTTCCCACACTTGTCGTAGTCAGTCACAGGCCTGGGCAGCCCAAGGTCTATCCATATTATTAAACACTGAGGCAAAACCCGCATTGAATACCTCCGCTTTCTCTTCATACTTATTAGTCAGATGACCATCTTCAACAAGTATCTGTCCAATGTTTTCTTTAGACCTCCTCTTGCTATTAACGTACTTAAAAAAGCCTTTCTTGTTATCTGAAACAAGACTGGCCAGTTTCAACTCTAACTGAGCTTTGGCCTTTCGTGTCTTCTCCCTGTATATATGAACCATGGCTCTGTACCCTTCCTGCGAAGCTTCTAGAGGTACCCAGAGTTAAGAGTTATTACCCGTACCCAGGAGTTATTAATATGATCAGTATAGACTAGTGTTTTTCCAGGAAGCCAAACCAGGTTGCGACATCAACTTTACAACTTTTTATTCTCTACCAAACAGAACAAAACCTAGAACTCATTTGATTTTTTTCCAAAATACAATACTCAAACATAAATTGAGTATTTCTGAAGGCAACATTCTAAATGGAAGAAAGGACACTGCCGACAAAAATTGTGTTCTTTGGAAGAAAATAATAAAAGGATCTGATCCTACTGCACTGCCTACCTGTTGCCAGCTGAATTTAAACAAAAGGTTGGCCCAAAAGTAAGTGTCAAGTCTGTACATCCTCTAAACCTGTGGGAGGAGAGCGTAAGATTTGGATCCAAATTCTGCAGCACAAGCCCATCTCTAATTAAAATGAAGTAGATTTAAGAAGGAGAAGATAATAAATACATAACTTAAGACTCCTATGTTGATAGCAGTCTGTGTGCCAAGTTCCTGCTGAGGGCAAATTTCTATGGTCAAGCTGTAAGGCTATAAAAATAAGGGTTTATAATAAAAGTACTCACAGATGCTTAACCTTGAAAAGAGAAGGTCCACAGTCCATTCACTGTATGGACTGCATTTAATCGCAATCCTGATTCAACCTTCCTCTTCCCAAAGAAATCAACTCTAATGCCTCAAATGTAGTACATTCCAGCAATTCCACGATGTTGTTCTACTTATTGATCAGCTGCAAGAAGCTTTCTGAACTGACTTTCTTTAATCTAAAGATAATGTACATAAAGCATGGGTATAAATCACCTCTTGCAACGTCAAATACCTAAATGAAGCACAATGATTCCACAAGAAGTACTGGATAAACACATAGCAAAAAGGAAAGCAAAAGGTTCAGCCAAAGACATTTCAGAATATGGAGTGTAAACTCTTTATAAGCCTAATTTTGGAAGACAAAGCTTTTCATTTTGTAATGAGACACATTGTTTATAATAGACTAGAGAGCCAGAGGTAATAAAAATGAGGCACTGCAACCTTGAAGGTTATCCACAGCTGCCAGGAGGCTTCTAATTAAGATGAGCCATTTCAACCAGTAATCAGAGGGAAGGCAGTAAGGACACACTAGCACACTGGCCTTCCTTCTCCAGGGCTCTTATCAGGCCCTAATTCTCTCTTCCTGACTCCATAATAATCACCTCTCCCTTCTCTACCAAAGAAACACAATGCTGGGTCTGTATTAAGCATAAAGGTATATATTTAATAAACACCACCCACAGCCAAAGTAAGCCAGAGATGTGGTTTCAAGAGCATTCAAACTTTGCAGGAGTTCTAGAAAGCAGCTACGAAATACGACTGCAGACACCTTTATCTACTCACAGTCATGCCACATCATGCAACAGGGTACCTGCTAAAGAGAAGCTGCCAGGCCAGGCCCAGCCATACATCTGGGTAACTTGCCCAGGCAAATAAGCCTTGCTCGTGGGGGCTAACACAAGCACTGTGAGTCCTGTCCTTGTGTCTATCACTTTAGATCTGTGTCTTAGAGATCTGTCAGACCTCACAGAATCATTTCCCATTTTGCATTCTCCTGCAGCCGAGGGCTGAACCTAACACAGTCTGGGAATTGCACTTTGGTCTCTTAGCCCGTGTACCCCTGTGTCCTAGGATAAAGCTAGGTAGTAAGGCTCATGGTTCAAGGATATCTGCTGGATTCCTACTGAGTTGATAGCAGTATCAACAATTGCTTGTTTTGCCCCTTTTTTCTACACTTCTTCCATACCTACAGGTCAGAGATGCTGCAGAGTCTATATAGATCTCCCTAAACTGGGAATATGCCAAACAGTCTGTTTTATGGCCCTTTTAAGTTACCAGGCTATTATAAAGAGGCTGCAATTTCTTTTAACATCTGGATGAAAACTGAACAGTCCCATGTGTGATTCAAAAAAAACAAACCAGCAACAGAAACCACACAAACCAAACCACCCCTGCGTGCGGCTTCATGTGTCTTCTGTATTTCTGACCCTGTGTACGCTGTTACCTTTAAACCAAATATATAACACAGGCTACATAGCTGAGCCACAAGTGCTGTTATAAACACGGGGTTGAATTTCATCACAAACTTTTACGTAGTTACAATGGAAAAACACCAGGTTGATGCACACTCAACTGGTATTGTGGGGTTTTTTTTTGTTATTGTTTGGTTTTTTTCCACAGTGAAAAAACGTATGCAGTAGCATTGTTTCTTTAACAGCACAATTATGAGACTTACAGGTACCTGAATGGTGTAAACTGCCAAGGACAGTGATGGGAATTACTTAGCTTAAGATCCTGGAGATTTGTCTCACAGTAATGGTCTGAATTTAAACGAAGTTAAATTTAGTTTACAGAGCAACAGAAAATTTCCTAACAGTAAAATATATTAGACTGCGAAACGGTCTCTTAGGGAATGCATTATCACTTGAGTCAGATAAAAACGGACAGCCTGCCACCAGAGGAAAATACAGTAGGACACAATCCTGCATTGGCAAGAGTATTAGCCAAGATGATCTAAATGGTTTTACTTCCTTCTTTGATTTCTGGGAAGTGTGAATTGTTCATAATGTGATTGCAGTGGAATATGTTAAAATAAAGTATTCAGGACCCCCCACACACATTGGCTACCAGTCGTTCCCTTTCAGATTTCCACAATCTTCTTCCTACCAAATATAACAGTACCTTTTAGCCAGTCCAAAAGGAACAGAGCCTTTCTGCAAGGCTGCAACATCACCCTTTCAAAGGCTGTGCACCCTGGAGTCACTGCATCCTACCGAGTACGCACACTTTGAACTTTTCAACAATTCTTAACACCTACTGTGTCTCTGCTTGGTCTCTTGTAGTAGGATTAACACAAGTATGTGTGACAGGAAAAGCGGCTTTGATTTGCTTGTCTTCAATTCAACGGTCAGTGCACTATTTCTGAACTGCTCAGACTGCAAACTAGCAGTGAACTAGTTCAGAATAACCATCCAAATTTATTTATTTCGCCAGCATCACAGACGTCTTTTGGTCGATTTCAAGTCAGCATTTGAATTAAACCTGAATTTTTATCTTTTCAAAACAACAACAAAAGAGGCAAACTGCAACAAACCTGGTTTCTCCTTTGCAAGGAAAACATTTTTAATCTGTTCTAAACCGGGTAGATACTGTTCATCCATCTCCTTCATGCAGAAGGGTTTACCATGGTTATGAGATATTTACAGCAACAGATTGTTTATTCCATTCTGCTTGCACAACAGACTAAAATACTAGCTCAAAGGAGTAAAGTCTCAGTTCAGAGAAATATTCAAGAATGTGCTTAATTCTAAGCATATCAACAATCCCATTAACGTTAATTAGATTTAAGGAGATGCGTAAGTTGTTTGCTCGGTAAGGATACAATTTGTAATGCACTTAACATTAAGCATATACCTATACATTCTATGCTTCAGAAGTTTTCCCAGAAAGCATGATGGTGGTAAATACTAGCAAAAAGTATGTAAAGATGCCACAGAGAAAACCTTTTCATAGAAATAAGATTTTCAAAAAAAGCCTATTCCTGCTTTACTTGAGGATACTGATTTGAAAAACTTTTGCAGATGTAGGAAAAGTCCAGGCACTGGAGTTCCCAGGCAGAGGTGACTCAACAATTCTTTCATACTCAGAGGAAAGAGAGAAACAGCAAAACAGTTCAGGTACAGTTCTCTGCCTGAGGCCACAAAATATAATTCTACTACAAAACAAATGGTAAACATCAAACATGGTTCATCAAAGCACACCGTAGAACAGTCCAGGACAGTTTTTGGCTTTGCTGTCAGCTCCTTCTCAGGGTCTACTGTACTTCAATAATCTGTACAATACTTTTCACTAGCAGAACATAAAATCTTAGTAAAAGTTGGTATTCTCCTTAAAATTAGCCAAGGGCATCAGACACAATTTCCTATCCTGAGGCTTTCATTCTATATTTAAGGAAAATGTCAATCAAATTTCTCTTTAAAGCTTACTCTAACATTTGCTAAATTAAGATTTTAACTAGAAGGTTAAAAACAAGTTCCTTTTCATCATTATCTTGATTGTCTTCTGCACATGTTCCAAATGGATGGTTATATTAAATTTCTTCAATTACAGTTCAATTTTACATCTTCATTCTGAAGTGCTAGAAAACTCTGCACTGCTTAACAACTGGAATGAATGCTCTGTGCGTGGTCAGTACTGCAGTGCAAACTTCTCACATAACTTTGCGTTTAGCAGGCATATATCATTTATGAAGTCTCCCCTATGAAGTAGTTTGTTTTTTTTTTAAAAAAAAAAAAAACAAAAAAACAACAAAAACCCACCCACTTTAAATCTATTATTAGCTTAGAATACTATTTAGGTATCATAAGAACAAATGATGCTACGACTGCTGTAAATGGCAAATAAGTTGTGGCAAACCAATACTGTCAGAATTACTAAGAATAAAACCTGTACTTTATTTCTTAGTTCGTGTATGTTCCTAATTTAGCATGAAGTGTTTATTTTATTGAAGTTTTGTTGAATAGAGACTTCTGTACAAGAGGGACATTGAAGTGCTGGAGCGTGTCCAGAGGAGAGCTACCAAGCTGGTGAGGGGTCTGGAGACCAAGCCATATGAGGAGAGGCTGAGGGAACCGGGCATGTTTAGTTTGGAGAAGAGGAGGCTGAGGGGAGACCTCATTGCCCTCTACAACTACCTGAAAGGAGGTTGTAGGGAGGTGGCTGTTGGCCTCTTCTCCCAGGTGAATAATGACAGGACCAGAGGAAATGGTCTGAAGCTGTGGCAGGGGAGGTTTAGATTAGATCTTAGGAAGAATTACTTTACTGAAAGAGTGGTCAGGCACTGGAACAGGCTGCCCAGGGAGGTGGTTGAGTCACCATCCCTAGAGGTATTTCAGAAACGTGTAGATTTGGCACTTCAGGGCATGCTCTAGCGACAGAGATTGTAAGGGGTTTTTTTTGAGCGTGTATGGTTGGACTCGATCTCAAAAGTCCTTTCCAACCATGAAGATTCTATGATTCTGTGATTATATGTTTGAACTGCTCTGTTCTGATGCTTCTATGAGCTCCAGAGCATGTGTCTGCCCTGCACGGAACTGCACCATGCCAAGTACTGATTCAGAAAACTGGATATGTTAGATGTTTCTAATGTCCCTAAGGAGAGTATATGAAACTTTTTATTTTGGTCTGTATCTTTATAGCCAACTTTCTGCAGGGCTGGTTTCTAAGAAACACATCCATCATGCTTACCTGCACTTCTGCCCCACTAATCAGCCCCCTCCCTTCCCGCAGCACCATTCATTATCTCGTGACAGCTGTTGGGTTGTTTTCTGGTACATTCAACTTCAATTCCAGCTTTGGTACTGAAGTACTTCACAGTGCATTGCTTTCAGGTCAGTTTAAAAAACGTAATCAGAAGCACACGGATCCTGTTTAGCTTAGCACCATTTCTACTGTAGCAGTGCCCTAGACCCTCAGACAAGCGCTACATTTTGATTATGCCATCCCTACACTGCACAAAGCAGCTACTAAAGACAGCCCCAGCACCTAAGGTTACAGTTCAGGACAAATCCTGGAAACAAAACAACACTGAATACTGCGGATAAAATCTAAGGCCAGCTCAAATTTCTGGCAAAACCCCCGCTGACTTCCATGAAGTCAGGAACTACCCACCTCCTATCTCACAACAAAGGAATGCTATCATTGAATATGAATTTAAAGTGCCGTGGCCGTTTTTGTGCAGCACACAAAACACACAGCGCTGCTCTGCAGCACCGAGCTACCAGCTCCCAGGGCTGCCCCATCTGCCGAGGCCACTGATGCCGTTGAACTAAACCCAAGGTAAACAAGCGTCAGCCAAACTTTTCTTTTCTCCTTCACTTCCCCGAGTGCTCTATTCCAAACACTGGGAGAAGAAGAGGGGGAGGAGGCACAGATTATGTTCCAAATAAAAATAAATGCAGTTGTTCCCAAACCAGTCTCCAGCTGCCGTTTGTCGTCTTCTCAGAGCCACGATACAGGTTGTCACTACTTGGAGCCACTGAATGCCAGCTCAGAGGAGTTCAAGGACAGGAACACGCAGGTTACACCACCAAGATACAGAAAAGCTGAGGGTGGGAAGCCTGTACCAGCCACCTGCACCACTCACTTGGCATTTCCTCAGCATCTTCTAATTAAATTACATTAATGAACCAAAATAAGAAAAGCTGAGGAGGGAGAAGCAAAGACAAGACAGTCAAAAATATATCCACCAATGGGGAAGAAACAAAAAGGAATTATAAATTATTTCCACATTTTTTAAAGAATTTATTGGTAAAAGAAATGCTTTAAAAGCTCTTTAAGCCGATTTTTTTTGTTAAAGACAGTCTGTGTTAAATACATTATTTCTCAATGGAATGCCTTCTACCAGATTTTGCTCTAGCATGTAATGCTGATCATCTCATTCCTGGTCCAAGACTGCTGACTTCCCATCAACATTTACCACCAGGATTATCATCTTTAGAAACTGCAGAAATAATTGTATAATAAATAATGGTCAATGAATCAGGCATGACTTCACTGCATAATTATGCAGCTTCCCTGACAGTTGCCTACACTCACAAAACTAAGGTTTAGCAACAGAGTTTAGAAGTGTCACTGGTAATGGAAGACACATTTGGGAAATTAAAAAGCTTTCAAGCCATTACTTTAGTTTGCTTCGAATCCCAGACAAAGGAATGGAAAAGGAGGCAACTTTTCCCTGTGAAAATAAAACTGAAAGATTCTTACATTTTTTTACCAAACTCCCAAACTAGAGTTGCGCTATTTATAGTAAAATTGCTTTCAAGGTCACAACATTTTTGAGAACTGCGATGAAAACTGACAGCAGTGTGGATCTGCACTTTGTAAGCGAGGCTGTGTGGTTACATCTTTAATAATTCAAGAGAAAGAAGAAAAAAAAAGGAAGCAATTTGATGAAAACGTTGACACGCAATTCCATGTAGGTCTGATTTCCC
This sequence comes from Fratercula arctica, assembly GCA_947846985.1. Taxonomy (NCBI): domain Eukaryota; kingdom Metazoa; phylum Chordata; class Aves; order Charadriiformes; family Alcidae; genus Fratercula; species Fratercula arctica. The sequence continues at coordinate 17,769,361 of CANTUZ010000005.1, forward strand.
ACACAATGTTCCTATTGTTGAGCTACTGCTTCAGCCAAAGCTGATGGCACAAGGTACAGCTACACACGCACACAAACAAAAACATAAACACACCAATTAATTATTGTGAATTCTTTAGAAACACGCATCACTGCGAGCAGTGCCAATATACAAATGCCCTACCTGAAATGCAAGTTGCAAAGTGCCTTTGCTTTCATCATAGCTCCATACTAAAGAGTCAACAACATTACTTCAGGAAAGTTTTTTTAAAAAGAAATGGGTGGTAATTTATTAATTGTTTTGCACTACTGTTTTTCTCTTTTGTGAACGTTGCTTTGGCTGGTTTGCAATGGTAGGGAGTAAGGAGAAACTTGCTGAACATAAACTGTCTGATTTGAAAGTTTGCATCTCTCGACTTCTGAGACAGCCTGAAGGAGGAAGTGATAATTCAGTATCTTATAATAGCAGGCAGCATAGAGATCAAAGAGAAGGAAGACTTGGCTGAAACTAACTATGACTACTTGACTGTGTGAGGTACTAGTAAAAATAAGATACTTTTGATGCCTAAGGAAGACTGTCTGAACTGCAGCCCCATACACCTTCCACTTTTCATGCTGTTTTGGGCTTTGTTGCAGCCACGCTGCAGTAAGAGGCTCCCACTGACATACACGTCTTTGATAAAAGTTTGGACTGGATGCGAAGGCTTGCTATCGCTACGCTTGTGCAGGCTTTTAGTTGAAAATACAGTTTTGTGTACAATTCAAAGTTGGGGCTTTTTTTCCAGCATACAAAGGCAGAAGCTAGGAAATGATGGAAACTCAAGCTCCTTGTGGTACAGGCACAGACTGTCTCACTGTGTAACTCAGCGATGGGTTCCTATGCACCATTCAATGTACGGACTAAAGTCCTAGTATCGAACACCGACTTTTACTAAAAAGTCAAAGCAGACTGCTTCACGAATTCTGTGTTCCATTTGGGTGGAGTTTTTTGCTGATGTTCGTTAATTATGCCAGACTGCAAGCCTCAGGATGTGATTTTGTATGTCTCTGGGAAGACTGAGGGCTGGCTGACCTACACACTACTGCTTTCTGTAAACCTCAGACAATTTTGTGTCTGGCAGCGCACATCTTTATCCAAATGCCATTTAAAACTTTGTCCTGCAAATTTTCAGGGCATGCGATTGCTAAAGAGTGGGTAGACTGCTGGACTTCAGCTTTCCATCTACATCCTATCACAACGGCAAAACAGCAAGTGATGCAACCCAAAGTGATGCATCCCAAGATCAGAGAAACATACTCAGGTAGCAGACACAGGTTCGGGATGCCCATTCAATTTCATACACGTATTATGCTCCTCCTTTTTATTCACAAAATATCCAGAAGGATTAGGGTCTGATTGCCTCGAGGCTCTCCTTTTTTCACACCCTGCTGCATTGCACAACGGTGCTATTATAGGATGCGCAGATCTTGGAATGATGTAGGGGTGTCTCACAAATGTAAAAGTGACCTTTGATGTAATTCATGTCCAACTTGTTATAAGTGTGAACCCGGGGGGGGGGAAGAAAAAAAAAAGGCATTTAAGGCATTTGCTTATCCATAAGCTACAAAATCACTTGATGCTCCAAAAAGCACTTAAGATAGTGCTTAAATCCTACCCAAGCCAATTGCTGCCTAACATCCACTTTAAGCAAGCACGTGGAAGCATTTTGCTGAACTATGGCTTTGGAAAACAATGCAAGGCCCATTGAATTCCATGGGCATGACCTCAGTGAGGGGAAAAATAAAACAAGAAAAAAATTCCTCCCCCCAAAATAAATGGGAGTATGACAGAGGCAGAAGGAGTGACGTCACCATATACTTGTGCCAATTGTGGCCTAGGTGCTAAAATCACACCACCATTAAAAATAGCTATGAAAAAGTGATACCACATTACACTGATATGTTGGGGAAAAATAAGGCAAAAAGGGTTTTTCATCCTATATCAAGACATCTGATGTTGTTACTGACAGTTAAACCATTTGCAATTCAGATTACAACACCACCTCAAGGGTCCATGCAAATAAAAAAAAAATTATCTATGAAAAAGCATTTACTAGTTAATATGCTGATAAATAGGTTCTTTAAAAAAGCATTTCTGATTTTTCCCCAGATTTTTCAATATGTATTCTGAAGCAAGATTGCATGTTTCAGATCAGTGACGCTATTTTCTGCTCTCCTTTTTTTTGTTTGCTTCAAAGATGCTGATTAATCTGAATTACTACATGTCAGACTTTTTAACTGTGAATGTTTTCAAGTCAGCGTCTGCCTTACATCTGCATTCCCATTTAATATATAAATATTACCACAGAAAATATTTTGTATATAAAGCATTGGGGGAAAAAAAAAAAAAAAACAAACAACAAAACATCACACAGAGAAGAATAGCCTGTGTTGTATATATACGGCAGACAAACAAAATTCCATGGAAAAACACACACTGTAAACATCAATGCCTTCCCATTGAGGACAGCTGCTGTAACACAATCCAGGGTGCCTGCTGCCAGGATTTTCCGCATGAGTGCATCTTCTTTTAACCGCTGCTCAAACACTGGCTGAAAGAGGAGCTGCTAGACTGAACATGTGTCTGCGCTCGGACAACAAACACACGGCACAGCAGTGGAATGCAGAGCAAACCTCGGGATTTGGGCGGGAAATGAGCTACCCGCTGTCTACCTTTGGGTCGAGCTCAGAAACGCTTTCGCTCTGGTCTTCAGAAATGCATTTTATACTTCCCGATGAGAACTAAGCGTGCGTGTTTGTGAGAATGCACGCAGTCGCAGAGATTTCAAGTAGAAACTGTCAATAAATGAATCACAATTTATGACAAGAGTATGAAATACACAGCTTGCATTGGCAGCTGAACAGAAAGGAAGAATAACCCTATTGGACACATAGTCATTTTCTTAGATTAAAGAAAATAGATATTAGCAGAATTATGAACAGAGAATCTGCAAAACAAGTCAGATTAGATAGCAAACAGAATCGGGTTGCCCTGCACAAAAGGCACCTCGGCTGCCAAAAGTACAAGAGCAATTAAGGAGCACAAATCAGCTTAAAAGCAGAGAGGAATAAACGGTGTAGAAAAAGGGAAGTGCTCACTTGAATTAATGAGTTTGTAAATGAACATACACACACACATTTATACATACACACACCCACAGCCTTCCACACCATCAGGGTAAAGCGTCCTCGCTGGACACACGCCAGGCTGATGGGTCTGCTCCACACTGGGCTGGATGCTCTCTAGTTGCCCCCAGCTCAAAGGGCTGAGGCCATGGATTTTTCCTTGACTCCTGCTGCATGCTTCCTGCTACACCATTGCAAAAATGGAAGCCTTTTACCCAGGTATCCTAGGCAATAAAAAAAAACGTTGTCCATTCTTGACACATTTCCCATAGGTCAAGCTCATAAACATTCTAGATTTAAAATTCTAGATGCGCACCAGCCAAAGCAGACACAAAATCATAGTAAAAATTGTTTTAACCAGTGAAATAGTAAAGGTTTCCTTTTTCTCTGTGCCTCAGTTTCTTCACTATCCTTTAGTCTATTTTGTGCATAGATGAGAATCCTCCAGGGAGCTGGAACCCTCCTCCCCCTCCAAAGCCATCAACTGATCTGCTTCTCTGGGTGACGAAAAGAAACAAAGACATAGGAGGTATGTGTGTGTGAGAAAGGGGATACACAGACCAAGAGAGAGAATACAAGAAGAAACCTGAAGGATTGAAACTTCAAGGATTTATGTGAACATCTTCACTTTAAGTGTATTTCTAGCTTTACAAAAGGGCTTGAAACTATGCGTAGGCTAAGTGTTAAAGAAACAAAAGTTTAAAAAGAGATGCCAGTACTTCCTTAAGTGTTGTGATTCAGCAGGGCCTAGCTCACAATTTATGACCTTTTGGAGGCTGGCAATGCTATGATTACTCAACCTGGCTCATAGTTGGCAGACACAGTCCAAACAAGAGAATCACAGAATCTCAATTCTAATCCCTGATCTTTTACAGGGATTCAGCTGGATCTCATTCAGCAACGCATGCAGGCACATGCTGTATGTTAAACAAAACGTTACCTCCATTGAAGCTATTAAGACTCAGAAAGTACTCAAAGCACACGCTTAACCAATTACCTAAATCAGGGTCTACATGTTCACAAGACAGCTACTCCCAAAAGTTGTGTATTCTTCCTTTGGCTTAATTATCAACTCAGCTGAGAGGGTTTGGCATTCTGTGGGAAGCGTGGGATGGTCAATACAAGAATTACTGTCCAACAAAATGCATGGTACAATATTTAGTCGTAGCAATGAACAAAATTATCAGTGCAGGTACTCAGGCAGAAGAAGCAGAAAGCACAGCCTGACAGCTTTCTGCAACCTTAGAACAGCCCTTTTAGTTCCACTATACCTTGTCTATAAAAATGTTTCCCAAAACTTCCAGCTCTAGTCATTCTGGTCTTTGACTAACCCTGCTAAGCCTAGTGGCTTCAGTCTTTGTATAATTTAGTCCTGCCACCTCTCAGCTTCAACAAGTGCAGAAAAAAACATGAAAACAAACTGTTCACAATCTAAACAGAAGCCAGAAGGAGCCCCACATTGATCTTAAGATTCTTTTGGCCATAAATGGCATCAACAAGTGGGTAGAGCTAAGAAATACATGAGCTTCATTTTAGAAATCTTGATGAAATTTCATTGAAGAAGAAACTGAAATGGAACTATGATGTTGAAAAATAAAAATCTGAATACAGGAGATGGACAAAGTGATATAACACAGAACAGAATAAGTACAGGATGTAAGGTCACAGATTCCAAATATACGAGTTGTTAAGCACCCCTTGAAATACTAAAAATCTATGCTTTCCTTTAACGTTAGAATTGCTCGTGATTCCCTCAGTGACATGGTGGTGTGTGCAGTAGGCCAGTAAATATGGGTACTTTTAAAAATAGAATCAGGTACAGCTGGAGATTAAAAAGCCCCCACTTTCTGGATCTTTTAGAAGATCACCTAAGAAAATGGAAGAGCCTCAAACAATTAAACAGAAAAGTCGTACGAGGCAAGTATGTGTACAGGACCACATTCGATTCTGCTGTGAAGCCACACCATTTAGAGACCAAATTCCTTTTGCATTTCACATAAAAAAAGTGAACCCCTGCCTACAAAGTGAAAGGGATCATGGCATGCTTTACTGGGAGGAGGACCGGTGAAGTCTGCATCCCTGTAAATGAATATCCACAATATCAACCAGAGATGAGAAGGTGGCTGGCGGGGGGAAAGCTCAGCATGAGCACCAAGGGTCAGACATGGCTATGCACAATCAGACATTTAATGAATTTCTGCAGACAGCTGCTTACATAACTGTCAAGCTGCCCTACCAGCCCTTCAAAAGCACTGAGGCATTTCCCCTTCTTTAAGGAGGGGAAAAAAAACCCCAAACATCCTGCTCCGAAAGATAAGAAAAGCAAAATTCATAAGCTGCAATAGTCACAATTACTTATAATAGGTTATGACTACATGGGTTAAGCTTTAATTATTACACTGTTGCTATTTGTCTACTATTGGATGTGCAGAGAAACCAGTTCTAACCTGTCAGATATGACGGACTCGTGTTTTCTAATGTTTAAAGGGTTATAGTATGCCCTTGCCTTTTGCCAGCAGTATATTTCCACAATTAAAGGAAGTTATTTTATACTATTTTAAACAAAGGTTGAAGAAATTTGCCGTAGGAACAAACTTCCTGAGTTTCATTATCCAAAGCTTTAAAATGACTGGCAAGCTTCACTTTTGAGTCATATAAGTTAATTGATGACACCATAATCATGAGGAGTAATGCTAGTCTAGTCAGGTATTCTTTCTTCCTGGTAAATACAATCCAGGATACCCTGAGGGATTCTGCTAAGCACAGACGTAGAGAAAAGCACACAGAAGAGGAGGACAGGAACACATTTTTCAACATGTCTTTTCCCCTTATTCAACTGTCGAAGAGAACAAACGCATTGTCCAACGGGGATTATAAATGAGCCTCTGCCCAAAGTTAAAACTGAACTTCCGAAAATATACATGCTACCACTTTGAATTTCATCCTTCGGATATTGACAACTTTTATCCTATGGCAATGATTTACAAGACAGAAAGGTATTTTTTTTTAAATCATTTAAATCCACATAACAGATTATGAAATTATATACTTTGTCTTTCCAGTGAAAAGAAGGGACAAAAGGACAAAGGAATCTGGCCACCAATTTATCCACGGATTTGCAAACTCCCATGACAAGCTGATGAACAAACTTTTAACTTTATTTCCATTTGATAAAAACCTGTACTTTAACAATCTTATAGGAAGGCCCATAAGAACATATTCACCTACTTCTAATTAACCAAGATTAATTAGCACACTCTGTAGCTTACTTCCCTGCAATGCAGCAGCACTTTCCCTCTCAGGGATGCATCAAAAACGGGGTTAAGATGCAACAGCTTAGAGGAAAAAGTATTAGAGAAAAGTCAGTGATGGACTCCTACACAATCCTTATGAGATGTAATTTCACAAAAAAGGAAATTCTTCAAGCCCTATCAGAGAACATGGATATTTTTTGGCACGTACACCTCGTGTGTTTTGTCCTTTCATGGAGATAAATAGAACATATTGCTGTCAGAAAAATGAATTACTTTGACTGATACTCTAGGCCTTACATTGTCAAAGAACCGCTGCAGCATGGTCTTTCTCCCCATCTGTCCCAAACAGAGCTGCTTTATCTACTTTTCCCTCTATAACCTGGAGCAGAATATACACAGTTTCACATTGTGAGCAGATAGATGCTGGAATTGAAAACACCTAGTTCAGGGTTAGTATAATCTCACTGGTTGGGCTTTGAGTGAGAGTGAAATATTCATTCCCTGAATCGAAACATCCATTGAAGTGTTGTATGAAATCAGTCTGAGCCTACTTGTCAAGAAGAACAGAAGAATTATGGGGCATATGGGGGCTGTCCTCAGGTGTCAACCATTTAACAGCTGTAAAGATACCCACTTACTACAAGAAGTGTAAACATAGTTGAGGAAACAGCCTATTGCAGCAATCTTCCCTAACGATTTCATTGCTCATGTGGTGTACGCGTGTACACTTACTGTAGGACTTCACTTCATTGAATTATAGGCATTTCCCAACTTTCAAGCTTAGATATTATCTCATCCTCTCTCTAATAGAAGAAATAGTTGTATGCACAGGAGAATTTACAAAACGTGGTTTCTTGTGGCTCTCTGTGTGGATTGTGCCTTGTCTAACAGTAAGATTGAATACAGACTAAAACCTTTCACTTGGGTGGAGGAACCACCTGTGAGCTTTCCCTCTTCCTCCTCCTCTCCTACACAACTGCTTATTTCATGAAATTGAGTATCATTTAGACTTAACTCCTATGAAATTAAGGTAAGACCAGACAACCTGTTCAAAACCTACCTGGGGATTGGTGACGTGCTGGCAACAGGATCACAGTGGCCTTGCTTCCTTGCAAAAAAAGCAATGTTGATTTATACATCAGTGCATGCATGTCTGTGTATTTTTTTTTCTTGCTAATTTTACCTGGCTAAGGAGGTTAAAATAAGGGAACACACGAAGGAGAAGTAATCCAAATCTTTTTTTTTTTTTTCTTTCCTAGCAGCAAAGTATGCCCTACATGATGAAACTAATACTCAGCCCAAAAAAAGTATATATAACAAAATGCCGTGATAAAGAAACCATTAAAAAATGCAACTTCCCAAGTACTGTAGTTTTCCAAGTAAAAGCCCACATTCTACAATAATGACCTCAAGTGAGACACACTAGGAGATGGCAACATAAACTTTAGGATTATCACCCATCTGAGTTACTTACACCCTGTTTATGTCTAGTCAAAGGCTCAGTGGTTCCAGCACTATTTATAACATTTTGTCTCACCTTTCAAGGGCTTTTCCTCCTTCTATCAATAGTTTCCAGAAACCAGGGAGATTTCTGACATGCTAAAGTGACAGAATGCTACCAGTAACCCTGTTCAGCAGCAGAATACTACAGCAACTAATGATCAGGTCGATCAGCTTTTAAATATGTGATCTCTCTTAATAGGAAACAGGTTCCAAACTTAGAGTTAGATAACATGCTAAGCTGCTAACTATTTTTCCTCCCTCCATTCTCCTCTGAGACCTATTCTCACCATGGACCTATGCTTGAAACTTGTTTGCAAGGCTATGTTTGAGACCTATGCCGCAAGGCTTGTTCGTGATTTGTCATGAGAGATTAGGATTAAAATCACTTTACTTTAAAACTATAGTTCTGGAACTCTGCACTCATGCAACCTCACCTACAAAGCAAATCAATCAGATTCAGTTTCATGTTGAGAGTAGTTGGATCTTTCAATCAAAAAGCAGAAGAGGACCATGACCCAGGTAAAACACTATCACAATCTGCCAAAGTTAAATTTTAATGCTTCCCAACAAGCATGGAACGCAGTAATTGTACTGAGTCTTCACTAATTGTATTGAACATCACTCAACTGGCCTTTCCAGGACTGCAACGAGCAGGGATGCAAAGGAAGGAAACGAGGCTTCTCGAGTGCTATCCTATCTCCCATCCAAAACAAATTTGGAGAGATCTACTCAATCCCTCTCACAGAATCAACAATCTTTAAACCAAGTCCACTTTCCAACTAAAATCCTTTGTATCCAGAGTTTTTAAAAGATATATTATGTTTAGATATCCTTTTATTCCCCAGTCCTGAGGAGATACTAACACTTGAGTGAGATGCCTGTAGGTGACACATGTGGAAAGTACTGCAGTCATCTCATCTATAACCTACATTATCATATAAATATATATAAAAATGTATGTAACCTTTAGGAATAAAACACTCATTTTATCATATACACACAGGCTTTTTTGTCTTCAAAAAGAGATTACAAATAAATCTTTCCTAAAAATCTGGCAGCCATTCTACTTGGCGCACCGGTGAATCTTCCTAATGTAAGACTGCACTCATGCCACCCTACAACACTATTTTTGTCATCCAGTTGACTATTAACCCATGGTTGAATAACTTAAAAGTAGGCGTAAGTTCATACATAACATGACTGCCCCCTTGTGTCAAACTAGATCCCCTTCCTTTACCAGAGGGATTTCTCAGAACATCTCTACTTGTCTTTTCCTAACATGAAAAAAAAAATAATTAAGCTAGTTTCTTGAGTATGAAACTAGAGTTCTACAGCTCTTGAAACTATGACAAAACAAAACGTAGGGTATGGATGATAGAAAGCAATTCAGAAAATAGCAACATGTATTTCCAGAGTGATACAATCCTAAATCACTGACAGGTTTATTAACAACAACTAAAAAGGAAAAAGCTGTTTCCCTTTCAAAGCTATTTTCTTTACATAATCCCTTTTTTTCTTATAGGTCAGTTATAAAATTAATTATATGACATCATATAGCAAGATTATTAGCTAACTCCACTAAGTTAGACATACAGTGTCATTCACTAGTAGCTCTGAATACAGAAGCCTATGTCAACATGAGCAACACACTATACTACAAGGGGAAAATTCACAAAGGACATCAGAGGTCCAAGAGGGCACATAGACATATACAGGATATACACTTACATTTAAAATTATTTGCTCAAACAAAGCAACACCTTTGCTGAACACATTCAGTTTCCAAGTTCTGAGGGATTCATAAGGGCTGTAATAGTTTTCTAATGAGAATTCGGTTCCGTGCATAATTTACATATATTAACATACCACGCATGTGTTTGGAAACTTGGAAATTATTTCAAGTGTGTTACGAAACATTATAATCTGTCCTTTAGCACAAGAGGCCAAAGACAGGTATGTGGGTTTATGCAGGTATCAGTAACCTGTGTGGCACCTGTGAAGTGCTAAGCAGGGCTCTGGACTCGGGCCAGACAGGAGAGCACCGACATCAAGGAAACATGGACAGACTGTTAGGCTCTTTTTTGACACACACACACACCACACCCCCCCCCTGCCCGGCGATGACGCTGGCAGATGGCAGTCGGGCAGAGCGAGATTAGATGTTTGCCATCAAGAACCAAGGGAAGAACTGGGTGTCTTTCTTTATGACTAGGGTAAAGAAAATTAAAAAAAAAAAAAAAAAAAAAAAAAAAAAAAAAAAAAAGAGGCCCTCTGGCCAAGGAAGACAACCATCCATAAAAAGTGAGACAGAAGACTGAAGTAGAAGTCTTCTGCCTCAAAAACACAGGCTACAATACAGCCACAGAAAATGCTTCATTTTTGCTCATTTCACACAGCTTCGGCAAAGCTAAACCAAAAAGCACTGTTATATGAATTGTTATCAAAACTACCAGTCTGCTTGCCCTTTGGCCTTCAGCGCTGACTTCAGGTCTCACCCCCCTTCAGTTTTTCCTTGGCGCTCTCTCAAGTTTGTGGAGCCATCAGGGACTCACCTCCTTTCGTCTAAGGAGGCAGCCATCTCTCTGTCCTACTGCCACACGCCCTGTGGGACCACACGCACTAGTTAGGAGTGACGGTAGGGAAGATGAACAGGGAATAAATAAATAATTTCCTAGCTGCAGAACTGCAATGTCTTCTCTACGTAGAGGCCTGGAGGCAGGACGAAGCACTGGCATGGGGAGAAATGCTGGGCCAAGGTGTTCCACTGAACCTTGGAAAAGGGGAACACTGAGGGGAAAAAGTAGAGAACTGAAACTGAGCAGGTAAGAACTGAGTTGAACTGATGGAAACAAGCAGCATATTCTAAAAGATCGGTTTTGTTCACAGCAGATCTCACAGTTCTGTATCAGGAAACTGAAAGCTTTTGGATAGAAAGGTAGGAGGAAAAAATGACAAAGTTAATTTCCTGGAAGTTGTTTCTTCTGAACACACATCCATTCTGCATAGTTCCTAGAGGAGCACCAAGCACCAAGGTGTCTAGAATGCAGCATCACAAATTTAATATCTGAAAAATATGAAGCCATCAGGACAACTTTAATAATCCGAGTCTCTGAAATACACCAATGCCAACAGAATTAAAGGCACCACATTCCAAGCATAAATGTGTCCAATGGTATCACCAAGATCAGCCACATTTTCTCCCATATCCTCAGCTCGTTTCCTCCCACTGTCACTGCTGATTTGTCTGTCCTTCCTGTTCACTGGAGCTTGCATCCTTCAATTACTCTCTTTCCTCCTCTCTCCTTCCCCCAGAATCCATCTGCTTCATCACAGCATCTCCAACACTTCCCCCCTTCCTCTCCAACCCTTCCCCCCCAAAAAATTCATTTAGGCATTTGTAATGCTCTAGCTTTTCAATCAAATGACCAGAGGAAGTTCAGGTGGGACAAGGGTAAGCCAGTAATTAAAGTACAGCTTTCCAACTCATTTTGCTTGCCTACTCTTTCTCTTTTTTCAGTCTTCGTGCTAGGTCTGTCACTGCTGCCACATGCACTTTGAATGTTTCCTCCATCACATGTAACTCTGTATAGCTATCGATCTCATTTCTTTACTGCATGTTTTATATGTTCTGCATTCTACACAAATATCGTGCTTAATCAGAGAAGAACTCAAAAGCTTGCAATTCAGATGTGAATATTCCCAAACTTCAGACTCTTGGATTGCTTTTACCCTTTCCTCCTTTTCTCTCTCTTCTCCTCCCTCCCCCCCCCCTCCCCTTTCAGTTCTTTCTGACACAGGGACACCTTGCATAAATAAAAAAATCATTAACAAATTACAGACTCCTGCCATCCAAATATTTCTAATAATTCATACGCAGGGAATCTGCAAACTATGAATACAGCTCCATTAATTATGATTTATATTGAACCACTTTTTTGAAGTTCATACCTTTAAGCTGTACTTCCATCAGAAAAAGAGGGTCCCTAGATGTACTGTGACTTCAATAGGCCATTTGTGGTAATGCTACAAGCCTACAGTATACATTATTTGCAAGCTCATAATTCACAGTAACATACCAAAAGCCTTCACACAAAAAGACAGAAGCAATTAAGAGCTCTAATAATCTGATCCTGCTGTTTGCAGCGCACAAGGATTTAAAATTATTCATGTGTTCCAATGTGGAAGTGATTTAACATAATTTAGCAAACCTGAGACCTACATTAAGATGTAATAATGATGAATGGATGAGACACAGCACACACACTTACAGAAATCCTCAGAGCCCTGCAGAATAAAGGAAGTATCCCTGAAGACCTGGCAGGTGCCCCCAGTGTGGGTGGCCAAGAGGAAAAAAAAAAAAAAAAAAGGAAGATGCAAATAGCCTTTAAAAAAAAAAAAAAAAATCAAGATTCTAGAGTGTAACAAAGGGTGTGGATAAGAACGCATTCCAAATTAGTATCTGAAAATTTTACATAGACAGGACTGGATTAGGTTTCTAAAATAAAAAGCAGATGGACTGAGAACACTTACTAAAGTCACTAAAGAACAAATCCACTGTGGTTGCATCTCTCCGTTATTTATTATCCCAGCAGCCATTTTAGGCCTTAAAGACTGGTACCGTACTTCCCATGTCCATGGTTCTCAGCACAGGCTCTGCACACACCAGCAGCAAGCACAGTGCAAATCCTCTACCACACAGCACATATGCAAATCTTTAGCTTTCCCTCTAAATAAAGACATTGCTCACAAAGCCTAAGCATTTTGAGGTACTATGTAATTAAACAACAAGAAGAATAATGACTGGCATTTCAACTGTTTGGTGTATTTATTGCAGCTAGAACACGGATGAAGTTCTATAACATCTGTTTAATGATGCACCTGACTTCATATTTCCCCTGTGTTACCCATTCTATGGAATAGGTAATAACAAGAACTATTAAATGTTGCACAGTTTGAAAAATAGCTAAGAGTATAGGGTGGAAAGAGAAGAAAGGAGAAATTAACATTTGTGCTGCTGAACCAGAACTTATTAATATCAGAGTGTGACTTTTTTCTAAAAACAGATGAGTACAGGAGAACAGCAGCACATGACACAGTCTATTAATCCCGGTTTGCCCAATTTTCCTCAATAATGTGCTAATATAGAGTAGTGCTTTCAAACTGAGCTTTGTCAGTCTCTTTTCAGGAGGAACAGGTATAGCATAACATCTCCAGACAGGACTCGTTTTTGTTGTTTGTATGCATACTGCCAACCACAGTAGGACTCTAAATCCAGAGCGGGGTTTCTGGAAAACAATGCAATGAAAGCACACACGCACGGCAGCTCAGCATCCTAGAGACTTTAGGTAGGACAGAAGAAAAGGATGCATTTCACCTCTGCAACCTCCCTGTGCTCCCAACACAAAAGTCCTGGACGCTTCACATTCAACAAGAGAGAGAATTTGACCCCTGACTTGCAGACTTCGGTGAATAAACGAATGCTTCATACAGAGCTTGTGTCTTTGGTTTTCCAGCCCCGACTGTGGTCAGCTGAGCACTGCCGCCAGCTCATGCCGCTAACAAAAGGGAAACTGACATCCCGCACCGCTCTGGTGCTGCCCTGCATGTCCCACCATCTGCGGGACGGCCCAAGACAAGCTTCCGTTTTGTGTTAAAAATCAACTTTAAAATAATGGATTGCGAGGAGTTTCAAACCATTCACCACTGCCTAACACCTGTGAAGTCCACCAGACCAAACCTACAGCTGGAGAAGAATTATGCTCAGTTCAAGCACTTCTGGATCTCACTCCTGCTGCAGAATGTTCTTTAAAGCAGCAAGGTAGGGCTCAGCAGCCATCGAACAGAGGCTGACTTGCATGGAGAAAGCCTGTACGGCAAACCTGAGTATAAACTGGCTGTCCTGGCACTCAGTGCTTTTCTTTACACAGTATTAAGGAATGTTGTGGTATTTTGGGGTTCTCCCATCAAACAAAAAAATGAGGAAATAATTTTTAAATACTAGACTTATTTCTGTATTAAAATAATACCCTTAAAAAACCCCCAAACCTCTTTATTCACAAATTTTTGTTTGCTTTCATTAAAAAAAAAATATATATATTAAAAATCAGATCCCATGCATTTGGGGGTCAAATTTTCAGCAGCACTGGTATGACTTTGGTGTCTATGACGTGTTCTTAAATTCTGGCCTATGTCTAAATAGGTATTGATTTAAAAAAAAAAAAAAAAGGCAGCTACAAAGGTTCAAATGCTTTCCAGATTAATAGCTGCACTACAGCTATTTAAAAAAATAATCAACCACGAGGATCATTCAAATAAGTTTCACTGCCTGTATGTTAAAGGTTTCATTGACGTGGATTTACTGTCAGCTGTAGATAAACAAGTAATTTCCAAATGCGTGATCTCACCAGATGCAGCTCTCTGTTCTCTGCCCTTTATATTCCTGCATGTAAACTAAACTTTGGTAGTGACCGCAAAATATTTTTGGCATCCCCTGGTCTCTTCCATTCATACAGATCCTGTATTATGGATGCAGCCTGCCTGAAAGTGCCATCCCTCAAAAAAACACCCTGCCCCTACAAAACGCAGCATGGCAACCTCTCGTAAACCAGTAATCGCGTAAAGGGTGTTGTTTCTGCTGTGCTCTGCTCACATTGTCGTCTCTCTGCAGGACATCACATCACACTGAACATGCCTTTATTTTCAAGGCTCTAATTCACACGGGCCCAAAATCCCTAAAAGATCAAGTCTCTGGGATCCCCAGCACTCCCAATAACTCCCCTTTTCAGGAGCAGTGACATTTCTGTACCAATGAGGCTTGGCTGCACAGGTGATGGGACCCGGTTACAGGGCAGATCCCTGACCAAAGGGACATGAAGACAGACTGACAACAACAGTTACCACTTTCTGATCCATTTCCCTTTTGACATTCTATTAATGCATTTTCCATGGGGAGAAAAAGGGAAAAAACTGAACACAAACACATCAGTTTACCCTGGGAAAGAAAGACATAGAGGAGCAACCGGACATAGCGATGACTAGCTTCTGTATTTACTTTCATTCCAAGAGGCACTCAGTAACCACAGAAAGGGGAGTGATACAGGAACCTGAGAAAAACACAGACCAAAACACAACCATGAGCAGCAGGTCAGGTGCCTAGCTTTCGTTTGCTAACAGACTGACAACTACTGTAAGGTATTTAAGGCATTTTGTCTGCAACACAATGAAAACGCTTTAGCTTTTCCCAGCTTAACTTCCTGTGGTGAGTAAAGCCAAACATACAGTTCTAAACATGGGAATGACAAAGTCCCTGAGACACTGAGTGAAATCACAACTATTTCCAGTCCTTGCAGTCAGATGAGGAAAGTAAATTTGAGTCAACAGCTCCATGACCTGCCATGGGCTCTCTGTCCAAGGCCCAAGGCCAGGCATGCCGCACTTCACGCATCCAGCATCCCAGCTGACGCGCAGAGCTCCCCACTTTACAGATCTGCCTGGGATTTTGCACGTTTCAAACAAAACCTTCCATCGCAGTAAGCAAGCATTCTCCAGCAAAGCTTTGCTTCATCAGTAGGGTGTTAAGCATACTTGACCATGTTTTTTAACTTTGGAAAAAAAAAAAAAAATCATCAATAGTGATCAGAAACATCAGCTGCAGAAGGAACTCTTTCATGTGTCAGTGCTGTAAAAGGATTTCCAGAGAAGTACAGCAAGAGGAAAATACCACATTAATTCTGAACTGGGCCCGGGTCACACTGGCAGCAGCGTTTACTTGTGAAAAAACCTGCAACTGCAATACTTATCTTTGTAAAACACTCAAATTTAATTATTAGGAAAAATCAACTTGTATTGATAATATGTTGGAGTAATTTTCAGATCAGTTTTACCCACAGAATGTACAGCATGCAATTTCCTGCACAATTACAGTATTACAGCAGGTAAACTATCCCATATACACATTTTGCAATTGCTTCCCTGTGCGTTAATACTGTTACAAAAAGGTATTTTCCTTCAGCATTGCTGTCCTGTTGCACTGTTCAGCAATATTTAAACCAGCTGTTGATTTCCACTTTTCCAACGTGATGCACTTTACTACAAAAGATGCTCTCACAAGACCTTATTAGAAATTAAATGTTATCCAAGTATTACAATACAAAGGTCCCTAAGGTCACATGTGCTATTTGTTTTTAATACCGTGATGTTCCACACCTGGATTTGATAGTTGTGCCTGGAATTAGATCATGGAATCACGGAATTTTCAGAGTTGGAAGGGACCTCTAGAGATCATCTAGTCCAACTCCGCTGCTAAAGCAGGATTGCCCAGAGCACATTACTCAGGACTGCATCCAGGCGGGTCTTGAGAGTCTCCAGAGAAGGGGACTCCACAACCGCCCTGGGCAGCCTGTTCCAGTGCTCTGTCACCCTCACCGTAAAGAAGTTTTTTCTCATATTTGATCGGAACTTCCTATGTTCCAGCTTGTGCCCGTTACCCCTCGTCCTCTTACTGGGAACCACTGAAAAGAGTCTGGCTCCATCCTTCTTAAACCCACCCTTTAGATACTTGTAAACATTAAGAAGGTCTCCCCTCAGCTTTCTCTTCTCCAGGATAAAGAGTCCCAGCTCTCTCAGCCTTTCCTCATAAGGAAGGTGCTCCAATCCCTCAATCATCTTTGTTGCCCTACGCTGGACCCTCTCCAGTAGTTCCCTGTCTCTCTTGAACTGGGGAGCCCAGAACTGGACACGGTATTCCAGTTGTGGCCTCACCAGTGCAGAGTAGAGGGGGAGAATGACCTCCCTTGACCTGCTGGCCACACTCTTCCCTATGCAGCCCAGAATTCCATTGGCCTTCTTGGCGACAAGGGCACATTGCTTGCTCAGGGATAATTTACTGTCTACCAAAACCCCTAGATCCTTTTCTTCAGAGTTGATTTCCAGCAGGTCCACCCCTAACCTATACTGGTGCCTGACATTCTTCAGGTCAAAAATACATTAGACAAACTATTTGCTTGTTACGCTGTGTTGGTTTCCATCTCCATCTGCCCCAAACAGAGGCACAGAGATCTGTCACTACGCTCTCATCTACAGCCATCATTTCACTAATGAAAAGAAATATTTACAAACGCTAACATTTTCACCAATGTTAGAATTATAATTTTGCTGAAAATGTTCATTTACTAGTTTGTGCGCCTGCACGTGGAATAAGTCTCAGGGGTCAACTACGTCTCTTGGTTGGCACATACTGATCTTGACGGGCATTCCGACAACCTTGTACCGTTATCAAATTGATTCTTGCTCGAGAGCCGTGATGCCAAATCCAGATATGTTTCCGACACCAATTTAGCATAGTATATGCAGCATGTGTAGGCATAATGCTGCCCACAGTTTTCAAAGTATGCTAATTTAACTGCTATTTAACAGTATTAAATTTTACAACTTCATAATGAGTATTTTGTTACCACATTGGTAGAAAACTATTATTTGTCATACAATTAATAAACCATTAAACAAAATATATATCCTGTATATTGGTTAAAATAATGCCCACCAAAAGAAGTGCGCATATTATGAACTACTCAAGTTTTTAACTTCTTTTGGTGTATCCACCCCATATAAACAAAAAGTAAAGCTATCTTCCATCCTCTTGAAATAAAAGACAATGTTTATTTATGCTTTGAATTTTAATTCTGGAATTAACTTCAGATGATAATAAATATAACTTTTTAAAATGCTAGATAGAAGTGGGACATTTTTCTCGTCTCCTCCCCATCAAAAAAAAAAAAGCTTTTGTACTTATTATTCTGCATGGTGCCCAAACTAAACAATGATAAAAGTTAGTAAGTGGGGAGTTGCTTCTTGTTTTTACAGCACAGGAGCCCTGTACTTCTGAATCACTAAGCAGCTGGAGTCTGGTTTAATTACTTAACATCAATCAAGATGTAAACCAGCACTTGGAGACCAAGGAATGCAACGTTCATCTACAACACAAAAGAAATAGCTCAGCTATCTTAGCTTCTGCCTAGACGGTTTGTACACTAGGAAAAGTCAACACATTACTTTTATACTCTGTCAGTAACATAAAATAGCCAAATAGTAATTTTACCCTGTACTTGAATACATCAGTGACAATTTATAGGAAGGGAGAAAAGATCATGAGAATATTATTTCATAAAGGCTTGTAACCTCCAACACAGAACATATTTGTCCAGTACTGCCTTCGGGCAAATAGCAGCACCAGTATATGATAGCACTTCCCTCTCCAATAAATAAATAGATAGAAAGTTAAAATAAAATAAAAGGAGAAATGAAAGTGCAAACTTTAGGTTCCTACCTGAATTTTTCACCTGTTCACTCCCTAAGCTTGTGAAATACAATTCTTTTATTATGTTTTTGCTAATATTAAGAACACAGCACAGCAATGCTGCTTTCAACTCGATGAAGCGCTACAGCCTGTCTTTTACAAGATCAAAGGAGATGATCTAATTATCCCTTCTGCTCTTCAGATCTATAGATGTAAACTACACACTATCTAATCTATGCAAAAAGCAGCCACCCACCACAGTACACAAGAACTTCTCCCTGGAGATAAAAGAAACAAGTAACCACATGGGACAGATGTTAGCCACATTACTTATTGCACTGTCGGAAGCAGCTGAGTTAGTACAGCGTTGAGGGTGAAATGAGACACCATGAAGATCTGCCCAAGTCTTCAGCACATCTCAGGTAATCCATCTATAAAAATTAAGATTATAAATAACTGCCTATGTCATGGAAGACACTCCATCAGTCAACTTTAGCCAACTCTGTAGCGGACATCGGATGCAGAACACAGAAACTGTTGATGTGCTGGGATCCCCACCTATCAGATATTATACAAAGACAGAACAAAAACAGTCTTCAACTCAGAACTTCCAATAGGATGACAGATTAAATATATATAGACAGATGCAACAGTACCTGGAAACAAGGTACCGCATTTGTCTCAGCACGGCAGTGGTCACAGCACTCTTCAGGTGCAGGGAGGATTTTACAGTGATTTTGAATCAAGGCAGCTGCAGAAGGAGATGCACAACACTGGTACGATTAGCTCATTGCCACAGTGGGAATGCCATAGCTATTTTGGCAGCACTTCTAGCTGTTATCAATACCCACAAGCCAGAAATAAAATTCTTATAAAGTATGATGAACATACTAAAACACACCCATTTGCCTTTCTACATTTAAGAGACAAGTTTGTTTATGTCCTGCTCTCCTACAACCACCTAGCTCTTGAGCTGCAACAAGCTCTGCAGCCCCCTAAAACTAGGACTCCCCAGCAAACTAATGATTTCTTAACTTGAATCAGAGACACTCTGAGTCCTTTTTGATGACTATACTGTGTTGATCATTGCTAATTTAAGGGATTAGCCACATTTAGGACTGGATTGCCACAGCTCTTTTCCCCTCCCATGCAACCAGCAACGAGAAACCAGAATGGGATGATGACACCAAAGTCATTACAGTGTCTCATTTACCACCATTCTGGGGTTTCCTTCTGAAAAAGGAACTTTCCTGATTGCTTGTTAAACCAGCTTTAGGGACAATTCATATTCTCCAGTGGCTCAAATCAGCTGAACAGATGAGGAAATCAGATTCTTGATATGTCCAGAGTTCTAGGGTCGATTTCTATGGCCAAGTTTATGTCCAATTTGTAACAAAAGCACAGGGTATAAAATGATGCTTTTTCCATACCAAAGGGAATAACCAGGGAAACAGCCCTCCTCTTTTTTCTCAAACTATTAAATCAGCAGAGATAGCAAGCAGAATTTCTAAGGGAGTTTGAGTACATAATGAAACATGCCAAATGAAAAAGGGATGCTGCCCAGCGTACAGCAAGCACTGAAGACTTTCCTGTTGCAAAAGAAGTAAATTACCAGGATAACAGCACATAACAGTAACCAGAGATGTTTGAACATTAGGCTCTGGTCTCCACTCAAGCATGTTCTTACATACAGTTGCTATCACTGCTATTCTTCTGACATGCCCTGTCATTAATGATAAAATGGACCCCATGCAAATCATGGTTTAAATATTGTTAGCAGCGTTTCAGAGAGAATTCTTGTGACAGCAGAAGTCAGCCGTCACATCTGCCCACTCGAGAGTGAAAAAAAATATTTGCTCAGACTTCAGATGGTCATTTTGGAACAGAAGAGGAAGATAAAAGCAGGAATCTTTTACAATATGAGCTAGCAAATCAAAGCAAATAGGAATTCCACTTGCTGGTAATCCGACAGAAAAGAGACAATTATAAAACACATTCAGCACTTTGTTCTAGGCAATGTGGTTATATCTCATGCCAACAGATTATATGCTGGTAATTAAAGCATACAACACTTAATAAAAATCTTAAAAGAAAACATTATTTCCAAGAAAGCCCGTGGTAACTGCAGCACCATGGACACTGCACTCAGCGTTTACCAGCACACTTTATTTCCATTATTTCAATTATATTTCAAAGTGTCCAAAATTCATTTTAATCTTTCAGAAAGATCCATGCATTATCATCTCCTCTTAATCTGGAAATTATTAAAAAGCACTACTTTTTTCTATTGTGCTGCTTAACAAAGAAGGGTTTATTTTTAAAATCTCCTTCACCATTGGAGCCTGCAATTTACTCTTAATACAATGCCTAAAAGGCTCTCTACCACACCCAAGATGCTGATGGAGATAGTACAGAAGATAAAGCTGATGTCAGAATTTTTTGGGGATAGAAATACGCTTAACAGAAAGTCCTTTTTTTTTTTTTAATCTAATGCTTTATTTTAGAGTAAACTTACTATATTAAATCTAAAATCACAACAGTATGCCATTGCAAGATAGCCTCCATTGAAAAATTATTTGTATACTGACAAAACTAATCCTTAACTAATGAAATGTATTTTCATCACCCCAATAAAGAGATATATGAATAACATGGGGAAGAGTCATTAAAACATCAAGAATTATTGTTACTTTGACCATATAGACAACAGCAGGATCTCAAATGTGCAATATTAGCAACCGCTTTCACCGAGCAATATGTTTCCTGAAGTCAGCTGGATCCACTGTAATTCTTTCAAAAAAAAAATCAAGAGAAAGATGTATATGAAGTGATACCATACTCACAATTCAAAGATCAAGAATTTTTCCAGCAATTTGCATAGTTAGAGTGTATATTGGTTTACATAGTCTTACGACAGCAAGTATTCATTTGGTATGATACTTAAGGGGATAGAACTAGGTTTGGGTTGTTCAAAAGATCTTACCAGTTTCTTTAAACTTTGTGAAAAATCAAGCTACTT
The DNA here is from genome assembly GCA_947846985.1 of Fratercula arctica. Lineage (NCBI taxonomy): Eukaryota > Metazoa > Chordata > Aves > Charadriiformes > Alcidae > Fratercula > Fratercula arctica. The sequence goes on from CANTUZ010000005.1 coordinate 17,790,574, forward strand.
TTTATATAAAAAGAGTTTAAATACAGTATTCAGAGACAACCTTTGATTTATGTTTCTGCAGTAAATTTACAATACATTCAGAGATAGTATTTCCTTAAAAGATTACTCTTCTTCAGAAGCAGAAAGAAATACTAAACATTTATACATCAGAACTGATTAAACAAACCACTGTCTAATGACCTGCTGAACACTGAGAACAGGGAACTAAGACATAACAGACATCAACTTATTTTTCGTTCAGTAGCATTTCTGAAAGATTCATGCAGAATGTGGAGCTCTTTTTAAACTTGTTTAAAGATGTGAGAAATATTCGTATAAATATATATTAGACTGATTGTTCTTCGTTATTTTCTTCCCTTTTCAGCTCAATTGCACAAACTTCTCCCTCTCCCTCCCTTTTGTGTCCTTAGGAGCTTGGTGCATTTCTTTTTGCTACTGCAGCTACTGCCAAATGTAAAGTTAAAAAAGATGCTGAAATTAAACAATTATACTAACCCATGGAAAGGACTCTTGGTAGCTGAGGCTCAGCTACAAGTAGCATCGATTTTCCACTGCTTTAAAATGCAAATAGAACAAAAGACCCAATGAAGTGAAACAGGGAACAGGAGACAATATGGGAACACACTGATTAGAGAAAAAGAAAACAGTGAGAAGTCCAAACGAGAGGTGTGGTATTGCTACAGTACAGTTTCCTATTTCACTTTTACAACAGAACCGATCACAAGCATTAAACAAACTACTGAAAAGCCAAGTCTCATCTCAAACAACCCCCTGTGTACTGCATTCTTCTAACTGTTACAGTTCATTTTATAGGTGGGATCCACAATAGCTAATTACACAGATTGCTCTGCTTGAGTCTGCATCTTCTGCTTAGAAAACTTCTCACACAGAAGGAAAAGTGCCGTCACTCTTCCACGCACTCCTATCTTACTCAACATTTCTGCGTGCACCTTCTGCAAATCTGTTTTTTCTCTGACATTTCTCTCTCCCTCTCCTGTTTGAACATCAGGTCACAAAGTGCTTCTATTATTAATTTTGTTTCCTCAAAGTGGTAATGGCAAATGATTAACTGGTACAGTAATCTTTCCACATGAAACATTTCCCATTTCTAATTCCCCAGAAACAGGGCTACACTTAGTACAATATTTATTTCAAAACAGATTTAACATACAGCCAGGAGTATGTCCTGCAAAAAAAACCCACTCCTGCATTTTTATTATTAGACACAAAACCAGTCCTATTAAATTCAGTGGGAATATGCACCTACATTTATAAAAAGAGAGAAATTTTCACATAAACAAGTAGGGCACTGAAATTCAATTTAAAGGGGACTTCAGGCCTAGAAGCCTAAAGCCCTTTGTCATAAGAGGTGAAAGATGGCATTTTGTTTCCATGACCTAATGCAAGTGAGGAAAACAAATTTAGCCCCATTCTTTTTTTAGGGCACAATGATGCCAAGTGTTTGCCTGTCAGTAACAGCAGGTCCCACACACTTTTGCCAGATTTACATTACCTGTCAAAGGAAGTATTTTTCATACTGTCAACTAAAAGTCACTTTCCAGTTGCATGTCTCCAATTAGCAGTGTAATACTTACTCATGCATTTATAACTTTCAAAAATTAATGTTTATTCTGGAGTCACTTTCTGTGGTTTATGGATAAGCTAATTCATATGTTCCAATAAATATATAATTGACCAGGAAATAGTTCTATGAATCTCAAATCCAAGCATCCTTAGACCAAGAGTTTTATATTATGCTTCTGCTTCTGAAACTGTCTTCATGCTTCTGTTCCTCTGACAAAGTATGAATTGCTTTTCAGACCTGAAACTAGACACATTTGCACTTAATTTGACTTTTCCATACTGATTTGTTTTCATAGCTGGTGCTGTATTTTTGTTAAGTACTTGAGTTTAGATTTGCAAATGGTTGCTTATTTCCTTATCACGGAATCTGGAGCAATTATTCTGTATATATGATGGCTTTAAGGAAACAAAATGCTTCACAACTGGGGACATCAAAACAAAATAATTCATCCTTCATTATCCCAGGCATAGCATAGCTTTCAAGCCTGAATTAAAAACACACACCAACACGGATCTGAAATGACTAACCACTTTTATTACCCAGAAAATTAGTATGTGGTTTTGCACACAGAGATCTACCTATTACACAATTCTAAATTTGATCCTTAATTCTATGCCCACGTGTCTAACGCAGCTCACACTAACTTGTGTAACCCGTTGATAAACTTTTGTTCCCTAGGACTTTGAAATGAAGAATTGAAAAGAAGCATTTGTCTAAATAATTCATGGCCATTGATTGCTCTTCAGCATCCAGCAGCTTAGGTACCCAGTGAAACGCAGCACAGCAGTTTGCTTCTCAGCCGCCTCAGATGCAAGCAGAACGCACAACCCCGCAGTAAAACAAACAGTAGAATATTTTCCATTTCAAAATATTTGGGAATATCTGTTACCTGAATGCCAATACTCCACCTGACATTACCAAACACAGGATTTTCACTAACTTTTTGCTGATCTAGCATTGTTTCAGGCCTTTTAATAATCTGCCTACAAAGTAAATGCACTTTTAGGTGAACAGTTCTCAGGCTCCACAACATTTGGGCACCCATGCTTCAAAAAACACATTTCAATTAATATTTTATCCAGTTTTGCATTTAATCCAGTTTATCCAGTTTTGAATCTAAAACCAAAGTCTTAAAAGAAACAATGACTTCCATTTTCTTCAACCCTAGCAGAGACTCAATTGAAGCCGTATATCGGGACATGTTTTGTAGCATCCCATCATTTATGACCTACAGCAATCTAGGGAGATTTCAATAGCAGTTACAACCAAAAACTAAGGAAGTAAAGGAGAAATAAATAGGTTACTAAAAGACTAGGGTGTTAATTTTGTAAGGTTCTTCAGCTGATACACATTACCTATATGCTAAGGTCTCCCACAAGTAGTTAATAGAAAAAAAAAAGCCTCAGATGTTACACAAGTTGGACTTAAAAAAGTGATGGAGCACCTTATTATTTGCAATTTATCAATTAAGGTGACAATGAGAAATAACTAAATCATTTCCAAATGCAAAAAGGATAATGAAAACTCCTAGCACCAAAGCTTATTTCTCTTAAAGAAAGCCTGCAATGTTGTGGTAAAGTTTTAAAAAAGCTACATAAAGGAAACTTCTAGATCTGTTTTTTCTGCTCTGTTGGTTCTTGTCTAAGGCTTGAGGAAATTTATGACTTCCTCCTCCTGCTAGTACCACTAAGAAATCTTCCAGAATACAAGTCTCCTAAATCCTCTGCCTACAAATACATGCACATACAGGTGATTCAGCTGAAAGTGCAAGTCCTTTTGTTTGGGGGCAGGGAAGACCCTCCCCAAACCTACTTTTTTAAAAAAATGCCTTTCTTAAGTGCCTATAAAAAAAGTACATTCATGCCTCTCTGGCATGTAGAATGTATAGGAGGAAGGCCTGAAAACTGGCAGCAGGCATTTCTGCGTGTTTTGTACTTCAGAAATATAAGTATGCCAAGAATTTTCATCTGCTGCTTCACTGCAGAAATCCTCAGGTTTCTAGGAATAGGAGGGGAAAAAATTGTCTCATTCCTCTGCTAGAGGACATACCATCACACATCTACTATGGTAAATAATAAGCATTTGACCGGAGTTTGAATTAAACAATTACAGAAGATTTTTTTTTTTAATCATTTGAATAAAAATCTTTTGCAATTCTAAATTTTTTAGAATAATCTGAGAACTGGAGATAAAATTTTAGCATAAGAGACATGGAAAATCTCCTTTTAAAAAGAAAAAAAAACAACCAGAACCCAAAGTAAAAAATAGAGGCTTATTTAAAATCATTTTTATATACCACGAAGAAGTAATAAAGATCAAAACAGATCTTTTCTTCCAATGAAGATCATCGTTTGACTGTTAGAGAAGGTGCTGCTGAAATGGAAAGGCTGGTATTTCATAAGTAGTATTTCAAAATTTGCACTTCACAGCTATACCACTGGAAAATGGTTGAGGGAGTCATATAATTCTCAACAGGCAAGTACTCCCACACATTGTCTCCACGTGAAAATCTTGAGGCTATCAACCACCAGCTGCCCAGAGACATTAGCTAAAACCTAAAGCCTGGTGTCACAGCCAAGTGAACTTTTCCTTAGGTCAAAACGAAGATTTACTGGCACTCAGAACAGTATACACCAACTTCAAGGTAAAAAGGGTTTGACGCAAATATCTGAGATAGCCCTATCAGCTCCATATTTCAGCTCCTCCCACATAAACTGGCTTCTCTCGTCTAAGTCAACTAATGCACAATTCAACAGCCTTCACTTACTGTGAGATGTGAGTTATTGGGGTCAACAGTGTCTCACCCTCCAGGTCAAGCTCATCGGCAAAGCTGTTGGTCCTGATGAAGGGTCCTGTGTTCACATCTAAAAACGTCGGGCTTTTTTTCACTGTGAGGAAACATGCAGGTAACAGTTAAAGCCATAACATTCAGCTTTTTCAATAAAGGTCTACCACTCATTTGGACCTCTGAAATTTTGACAGAATACTGAAAACAGAAGTTACTGCAAAAAGTTGCATATACTGCAGAGTTCATGAAAAGTAAAACTCTAACTCTTCTTCTACCCGAAGAATATCAACTTCTGCTGGACTTAAAGCTAATAATTTTTTTTCCTTTTTTTGTGTGTTCATACTCCTCATACACTACAATGTAGAGTATCTATATCACAGGCAACTTCATGCATTATAAAACTTATTGTACGATACTCAGCCATACCATGGACCACCACTCTACAACAACAGTGCATTCAGTGACAAGACCAGATCCTTTTCTTATCATCTCTATTTCGTGTTTTAGTTTATAATACCAGTTACTGGGGTGTAATTACTGCAGCTAAGATCAAGAAACCAGGTGGGTACTTCCACGGTGAGCAATCAGCTCTTGGTAAGCACTGTCTGAGCCGGTCTACTGGTTTCCAAACCCTCTCACATGCTTAGGCATAAGGATCCCTCATCTTTGAGTCCAGACACGAGACAGGTGGCAAGATGTTCAGTTCATCCAAGATGGGAAGATCGTTTCACAAAACTTCAGACATTGAAAGTTTTGAGTGGCAAAGTTACTCATTATCCAAAACTTTCATGCATCCAAGAAATTAGGCAGAGTAATACAGATTTCATTTTTAAAGTAAGGCTCCTAAATTCTGCCAGACTTGAACATTAAGAACCCTAAGTGCTTTTTCCAGCATGGTCCTAACATTTGTTAGAGAAGCCACAAAATTTGCATATAAATAAAACCATAAATATTGTATTTGTACATTGCTGTAAATTAATTTTATAGAGAATAAAAACAAGTGAAATTCTTTAGAAATCATAGGTAGACTGTGACACCTCCACAGAAATCTTTATCTGTGGAGGCTGGATCATTCAATGAAATAATTATAATATTGTTATTTATGAAGTCTCTACTGTATTAAAGAAAATACTTGATAATATAACAGTAAATAATGTCATTCCAAAATGCAACATGAAAGCTAAAGGAATACAGCAGAAATAGCTAACAAATATAGTTGAATTTAATGAGAATAGAAGTGGGGATATCAGGAAACAATTTTTTTTTAAAAAATGCAATCATTTTAGTCAAGTAAGTAGATATCTTCGTACAGTAGAAATGGACTTGAACTTTTATAAATAATCAGAAGAAAAATGTTATTATATCATCAGGCACATGGTCATTCAAAATTACGACGGGAAAGTCTGCTCTCCAGAAATTGTAACAGGAGAGGAAGACCTCTGAAATCACAGTTAAAAAACAGAAGAGACAACTGCTAAGAGACAAAATTGTATTTTAAAGACAAATTAAAAGAATGAGACACTTGCACTTAAAAATGAAAATTCTATAGAAAGTTTTAACAAATGTTAGCTTCCTATTTTTGCTTTTAGTATAATTTTTTTAATCACTTTGCTGTAGCCATCATCCAAGATAGTGGCTGTGAGACAAGCAAAATAGTTCAGATATGCAGCAAAAGGTCTTTAAAACAGAGTCCTTTTGGCTTTCACTAGATTAATTTTCACTGTTTTCATTTCTACAAACGGAACTTTCCCAGTGCCTAGGAAAGGAGGACTCACAGCCTTTTTCCTGGTGAAAAGTGATAAAACTGCTGAACCTAAAGCCACGTGAAGTGTTTGCTGAACACTCACTAAACTGTGCTTATGAGATACAACACAGTACACAAGTGGATTTGCAGAAACAGCTATTCTTGGATCATTCACAGTTATTGCTTTTCAGTTCCATGGGAAGGGAGAGGAGTGGCACAAAGAAAAAGGAACAAGAAATCAAGACTGTACCTCAGCCTATTTGAAAGTGCTGTTACCTGAGAATACAGGGGTGAAGGCAAACATGGTACCTCCCTCCCTCTTTTTATTTTAAAATCATAGCCATTTGACTTTGGAGGAGTCTTTCTCACAAAGCAATGGTAAAAAAAAAAGTATGTTAAAAAGAGAGACTAAATAAAGTAAAAAAATGAAGCTTTAAAAACTCATTTTCAATGGATAATAATGAGTGGAAAGAAACAGGGGACAGATGTAGCAAGGGATCTTTATGACAATTTAGGGGTCTCCAAGCTCATTGCAGGGGGGCTGTACCAGATGATCTTTATAGGTCCCTTCTAACCCAAACCATTCTATGAACTTTCCATCAAGGATTATAATCACAATAGCAAGAAATTACTGATGGGTTTTCTATATTACCAGCACAACAATTTTATATAGAACGTGGTATGTATGCAGATGCTTTCCTGGTAGTGAAGTATTTGGCTAGCAAGACAGAAAATATCTTATGCTTCCTCTTTTGCAAGCACAGGCAAAAAATTTAAAACTCTTTATAGCATTTTTCACAGAAAATCTGAGTTTTCATTAATACATTTAGAAAATACCTCTGTTCTGCAGAAGATTTCCCTTTTTTTAATTTAAACACTTGCAATTTACAATCTGAAAACCTTTCCAAACTCAAAATTCTACTGACATGCCTACACTTTCTTTAAAAACCAGCACTATAATTTTCTGTGCCACAGCAGGCAACTCCAGACAGAGCACTGCAAAGATTTAGTAATTAACAAAGGTGATGGAGCAATGAAATATTATGAGCTTTACCTGGAGAGGAAGGAGCGCTGGAAGACTGCTGGTCTGTGGAAAAGGATGGCCAGGAGCGCTGACAATCTGAGTCAGAGTAAAGATGCACATAAAACAAAGAGAGATAGGAGAAGGGGGGGGGGGGGGAAGGAAAAAAAAAAAAAAAGAAAAAAGCTCCAGACAAGCAGCTGAGGAGATGCAGACATACCTGAAATACACTACATTGTACCTGACATCTTTAAAAACAAAATAAAAAAATACTGTGGAAAAGAATTCGCATGAAACTCTTCTGGTGTGTATTATGTGTTAGCAGAATATCAAACCACCACTAGGGGAGGCATCGTGTCTCTTCAAACCCATTCTTCATGACAGTGTCACCTGCTGCATGTCACCTCCCTACATGCCAGTCCCATTTGGAGGAAAGTAATCTCTATCTTTGCCCCTGCTTTCCTGACTTTAGGGTTTCCTCAAGTGTTTCCCTTTCTAAAGCGTACAATCTCATACGGGTCAGACCCCTCTTGCTCTGGTTCACACCATTCATGGTGTAGGTAGCTCCTGGTCAGATGTCAGTGCTGCCAGGTGGACAGACCAGTACTGCCACCCACGCTTGAAGCTGCCTGACACATCCTGTAAAAAGCATTTGAAGCTGCCCACTTCAACCATTTAAGCCAAGTGCCTGCCTCAAGCTGAATTTCTTGGGGAAAAATTTCAGGCAAGCAAGAGGAGTCAATGATGAGAAAGAGACGCAGCAAGCATTTATGCTATGTTTAGTTCTTTTGAATAGCGTTATCCTTTTAATAATTATTTCATTAAGAAAAGCCTGTGGACTCACACACTGGGACAGAGTGATATTTTTCAGAAGTGTTGCCTTACTTTTACACAAAGAGAAAAACTCTCAAAATATAAATGCATTTGAGTTAAAAAAAAAAATTCTCAAAAAACCCTCATTTTGCAAGTGTTCTGCCAGTGCTAGGCATGCTCCAGCCACAGCTTTTGGGTCTTTGCTGAGCCGATGATGCCAGGAGAAAAGAGGAGGGGAGAAAAGGAGGTGGAAATCTCTGGCTGCATGAGGATACTGGCCGGGAAGCCAGATGGCAGATCCAGGAACGTGAAGACTTGAATGTAAGTGGGCAGCCCAAAGAGAGAACCAGAATACATTGAATACGAGAAAGCAGCATATGGATATGCAATTAGAGGCTTTCTGAGGACCAAATTAAAGCTGAATGAGCATCCTTTTTCCATGTACTTCCTAATTTCTTGTATCTGAGCTTTTGAATTGGCAGCTTCAGTTTTCTGTGTAGGTAATCTTATTAACAGTAAGTACAAATACACTCTTCCCTCTCATTTCTTTGAGTCTCTGTGAGAACAGTGTTAGGTAACCTCTCAGGTTCACTGAGCTCATGCTGCCTGGCAAGGAAATAGAAACTGAACCTACGGTAGCTGGAAAAGGTCCTCTGATACTTCCCCAAGATGAAAAAAAATTCTTGTTCATGTAAAACAGGTGATTTCATGGCTCTTGCTGCTCTCCTGCGCTTGTTCCACCACGTTCACCCCCAACAGAGATGTACTGCTTGGGATACAGCAGAAAAGTGGAAACCAGAAAATGGGCAAATCAAGGATTGGTCGGGGGGGGGTGTCAAGGAGATGCAGTTTGTTTTCTGCTTTTTACCACCTGAATTGCACCTGTGTTCCACAGGGGTTCAGAGGAGAAACTGAACCTTGTATTTTCAGACAATTTAATCCAAGCCTGAGCATCCTTGCACTCAGTTACTGAAAAGAAGCCTCTGTTGTCTTTAGTGGATACAGAGCAGACAACTTACAGGTGGCTCACAGCACCCTCACTAAATCACAGAGGTTTTTTGCCCAGCCCTAGCTCTAATCCTAGAGCCTTTGGGGAACACTGAATTGTTAAGAAAGTTCCTAAGCAAGCACATTAGAAACATCACAGGACTACAAGGCTGCTTAAGTGATCACAGAATCCAGGCAAACAGTAAAATAAATTATTTAATTTATGGGCCCGTATCTGTTCACAAATATCTACACAGCATTTTTACAGGAACAGATGCATGTATTTCAGAATGCACAATACTGGAGGTCAAATCTGGAAATTTTTCTTCCACCCCAATCTATTTGTTTAGAAATTAATTCTCAGCTATATGCTCAGATAACTTATACTTTATTTATATGTAGATTATCTTTTTCTATTGGTTATATATACATGAGCATTTTTTCTTAATTATATATAAAAAAGAGAGCATCTATTTATATTTTTGTCTTTGTAATGAAACTGTGGGTGCAATTGTGATTACAAGTGTGAGAATGTACATTTTTGCCTGTCTAGATCTCCTTGGCTGCAAAAGATGTCTTAGAAACTATATGGCACTAGACACACACGAAAAGCACTGCAAACATTACATTGTCATAAGCTGGCATGCCATAGATAGAATTATTTTCCTTAACTTACCAAGCAATTTTAACATTCCTGTTTGTCCTGTATACTTGTAACAGTTTAGAGAGCAGAACACAGATAAAAAAGAAAAAAGATAAGTGTCAGAAGAAATTAGAGAAAAATCTTTTATTGAAAGCTATAGAGCTGATTTTTGAAGTGGCAGTAGTAGGCTGCCTGCAAATCATATCGTCCTTTAATCAACTTAGAAACTTAGTGATAAAAGGTGGAACTTTGCAAATCAAACTTTTACAATTCATTCATTGGATTGTTTTGAAGAAAGGTATCTATACACAAAGCCCGAGACACAGACTAAACTTAGTACTCATCCACCTTTTAACAGCTATGTCATTTCTACCACCAGATACAATACGCAATCATTCCATAACAGAGGCCAAGGAAGAGTAGAAAAGCATGGATGTTACAGAACAAGGCAAGACAGAAGCGTACCGAAAAAGTAAATGGAAGGTGAGACTTTCTGCTTAAATTGAAATATGCCTGGTGCCAGCCCACATTGCTATCTTATTTTAAAGGTCATTAAATCTAATCAGGTCAGCCAAATTTTTGAGGAGTAAAAACGTAAGTACTTAAGGTACCTATAATCAATAAAACACACTGTAAAAATGAAACCTCATTCTTGCTGCCAGAATTTGAGCAATACAGGTTAAAAACTTCTAATAAAAGTACATTTGTAAGAGAGCCACATTGTAAATTCAGAGTTATTTTGCAAGTTCATTAAAGCTAAAGGTACTATAACTAAGCTATTAATTATAAGGTGACTATCAAAGTCCCGTCTTCTTTTTCCTCATACTGTACCATTTTGAAAAATGACAGTCAATATAGATGGATCCACATCTATCTTAAGTACTTCTGTTTTCAAAATTTGATTCACAGCCTACTCCACTGAGCAGAGGGCAGGAGCACGTAACGGTTTCACATAGCAGTCTCTGTTCAGTGCAGCCAAGATGTGTCAATCCTTTTTGGTTGAGGTACAAGCACAATAGTAATACATCTTGGGTAAATTTCACGTGGAAAAGCTGACAGCTAATCCCTGTAGTTTCAATCAATTGCAGAATTGGGGAATGTATGCACCAGCCTCAGAAACAGTAGCTCTTCTGGCAGGTACAAATGACAAATAATCTTAGTTTGTCTGCAGTGGAGCATGCTCATTAAAGGAACAGCTGAATTTCATCCAGAAAAGCCAGCAACCAAAGTCAAAAAGCAAAGTATTCATGCTTTAGAATAACAAGAGCTTCTTCTGTCCTCGTCCTCTCTCCTACAGATATTACAGAGGACCAGTGTGTAAATCACCAATAGAAGCCATTACAGTTACTGGCATTTTATAATGGAATTTCTTACCAGAATTTTCATATGCTTCAAAACTGAAATCAGGTTTCCTGTCCTCCGTCACGTGGTCGTAAGTGATGTGTGGAACAGTTAACATCCTATCTGGAGAAGAAGGCCCATTGTCCTTGTCTAGCTTAAATTTCTTCTTTTTAACCTAAAAATACACATAAATTACTCAAACCAGGCAACATTTAGTTGTCTCTTCAGTAACAATGCAGTCCCCAATGAGCTATAACCAGTCAAAAGAGTGCCTGACCAATTAAATTTTCATGATGCTACACTGTGCGTTTCTCAATAAGATTGCCCCCCACACCACTAAACTGGTTAATCGCTACAATTCTGCACATTGTCATCATCCCTTGCCTGCAGGAAAAAAATTTGCTAGCTCTGCAACAGTTTATATAAATCAAACTATTTTTGAATATCTTTACCATTTTATTCATGCAATAAATCATACCTTCAGCAAAAAGGAAACTGATATATTGGTACTGAACTCAGACGAACGTGGGATACTAGGTAAGATTTTTGCACAACATCCTCTCCTTCCAACTTGAGACTACTCTGCAATACTATTACAATAGAGAGGATGAAGTATTACTTATTCTACAGATTCTGACACAGGGGGTTTGTTGCTGTTTTTTTAAACAAAAAAATTCTTAACTTATGGAATCAGTTGATATGAAAATGCTGCTGTATGTAGGCACAAGATGCCTTCACCATAGAAGTTCAGAAAGCCACAAAATCAATAGCTGAGAGAAGCAGCAGTTTTGTTGTTATTTTTAAAAACCAACCAAAAGTTACTGTTCTGGAAATAGTAATTTTATTTTTTTCCTTTGCTTATAGTTTTCCAAACAACAACAGTAAGTTACTGATCGGTGTGCCTGAGTTAGGTTATTATTGCTCTTTTCCAAACCCATAGATCCATTAAAAAAGTCAAACTTGGGAAATGAAGCAAATTAAGTTATAGTTTAAAATGTTTGCATATAGAATTTAAAATGAAACTCTGAAACCAAGCAACAATCTATAGAACAAACACAAGACATAGCCTCTAGAGAGTAATAAAATTATGAAATGTTAGTTACTGATACCATTACTGATTTCTTCGGTTTTGGACTCGGTGACAGCAAATGATAATTTCTGGCAGGTTTTCGAATATATATTTTCCATGTAGAAGAGTCTGGGTTTTCTGCTGCATAGCATCTCCATGCAGTCTAGAACAAATGTTTTAAGCAACAGAACAATTAATGCAATCATATTTGTAGCTATCTGAACTACAAAGTAATTTCCAAGTAGCATGTCAGTCATTCTTTATTTAATAGTATTAATAGTAATCTTGAACTTCCCCCCTGGAAACATGAACTCAGCACGGTTTAGAATCCTTATTTAGTAAACAGAAACAATCTGGTTTGAACTGGGCAAACCAGAAAGGAAGATCAATCTTTTCAAGTCCAACTTTTGCTCGCATAGCAACAAACAAATAATAAGAGACAATTCTAGACTGGACTCAGAAGGCTGGGGTTGAATTTTTTGCTCTGCCCCAGCTTCCCTCCCTGACTTTGCTGCCTGTTGCATCCTGTTTCAGGCTCCTACTCAGAAAACAAAAATTGTTCTTCCCTACCTCACGAGAGTACTACCAGGAAAAAAGCCATTGTGGTGTGGTCAGTAGGGCTATATTCATACAAAGAAATAAGACCAAGAGCATGAGGGAACAGCACCAATGGTTAACCAGGAGTGAAAACCCCAAACCAATCCTCCCTGCTGCCAGCCACCAATGATTAAAGTAGCACATTCTCAGACAAAAAGGAAGAAAAATAGGGCTGGGAAACAAGACCAACCACAGACAAAACACTACTGCATTCTCTCTTAATTGTGTAAATATATCGCCAGAGTTGATTAATAATTAGTCTCCAAATTACAATGGCAAAGCCTCACACATGCACTACATGAAAAAAAAGGACACACACATATACACAAAATCTAAAGTGGAAAAGGCGAGAAAACACTAGATGAAAGAAACAAAACAAGGCACAATGACAGAGGAAAACAGGCAGCAGTTAGAAGGTAAAGGATCAGACAATCGCTGTGTAATTCTCATCATGGTTAATAGGATACTGGAAGAAACAACTGGACTCTAGAAGAAAACAAGGAGGAATATAGGAAAAAAATATCACTCATTTCAGCTGTTGTCTTGTACTTACAAAATAAGCTTCTTGGTTTAAGAATAATCTTTTGCAAGTTACTTGTAAAGCACTTATGAAATTAGGCCTTTAGAAGTCCGAGACTACTAGTAAATCATAATTATCACTATTAATAACAGATAGTCAGCAACTCATTGTCTATCCTCCAACTCCTCCTTAACATTTCAGATGGAGCCAAACACAACATTCTGAACTTGCAATCACAGGCTTCCCAATAATTTGGGGTTGATTTCCCCAAAGAACCAGTGGGAACACTAAAAATCCATTCTTTGTAAAACCATACCTTTTTCTGACCATGCAATCCAAATGAAACACACCGAGTCTCAAGATTTTTGGCTAATCTCTGGCTAGGACCAGAGCCCTAAATTTAAACCATTTTCACATTAACTCTGGGACTGTTTAGTTTCAAGCATAAACTTTACAGTTAGCTACTGTTTCCATAAAGAGCCTGACCTGGAAACCCACATTCACTCATGAAGCTGGAGAAATAAGTCATGTGAGAATGCAAAAACGATACAGCTTAGGTGTACATCTACATTTCTTTTAAATTCCATCCCTGTGCTTCTAAAGCTACATGCAGATACTGCGTGAGGGAAGAAAAGCCGGAAAAACCTAGAATGAAACAATATTAATACTTCTCCAGAGTGAAATGCTGGCTCCACTGAAGTAAAGGATAAAATCTCATTGGCATTACTGACACTGAACTGCAACTGTATTTTTAAGAGAAGTGATCAAATTTTTTCTCCCTATATGTTATCCTACACGAAAGGACCGATTTTGCAGAATCCCAGTGGTTCCCAGCAACCTGCCCTGGAGGTGAAAAGTTCAGGCAAGATTTTCCTATTTAACATTCTGACTTAATTCTCCTAAGCTTGAGATTTTCAAGAATTTATTTGTCCCAAGGAAAATGAAGAATATCTGACATTAGTCTTTACAAGCAACAGTGTATTTTTCAAAAGCACAATTTTACATGAAGCCAACATAGTATTTAATAACATTTTCCCCAGGTAAACTGTTCAATAGCTATGGGATAGCCTTCAGTTTTTATTTTAACCAGCTGAATTAAACAGTTTGCACTGATTTGGGAGTGAACTTTTCCACTCATTGGTTTACATTAAAGGTGGGATTTCCAAAACCATTTAAAAGACTTGCATCTGTAACTCCTATACAATTTTTAATGGGAATCAGCACGGAAATATTGCTAACAGTTTTGAAAAAAAAAGCTATAAATGGAAAGAAATGATAGTATGCAAAATGCAGGAACTCAATACCTGTATGAGAGAGGCAGCAGCTGGAATTTGACGGTTGAAATGCTTCTGTCTTTGTTTCTGTTGTACCTTTAGGGCAAAGCCTGAACCAAGAATTCCCTGTAGGAAGAAAGAAAACACAGATCTATTTTTTTTTTTTTTAGGGGGAAAAAACACACATAAGCTTGCCAAATTATGTTGTATTAATAAACTTCTATTCAGCATCATAAAACCCAACTAATTATTTAGAGGAAATGACTTAATACTGTTAAGTTTTAGACTCAGTTAGTATTACTTTTTGAAACAAACTATGAATGCTATCATGCCCTGATCCAAAGCCCATTTAAGTCAGCTGGACTCAAATGCTAAAGAGGGAGCAGAAATGGTATTTCATACCCTCTAAAAGCCTCATAAATGCTCGTGCAGGGGAATGAGAGAATAGGGAGAAATATTAACCTGATGTGCTTAACTTCATTTTTATGAGAAATAAAGCTTTGGCATGGCAGGATTGAGGTCACAAGGAAGCCCTTTCGACTGTAGTATTGTAATTTCTATTTCCGTATGTTAACCCATGCTGGGAGGGGAGGACAAAGAAGAGGAAAAGGAACATTACAAAATAGTCAGGACTTCAGTGAGTTCAACACAAGGCCATTTAATCCACTCTCAGGAAAAGGGACATGGACTAACGGCAATGGATGGTGTACAACCCAAAATAGCCTCCAAACACAGCCCAATTAAGTTCAAAATTAAGTATAGAGCAAGTAATTTATGTAGTCATTTACATAGACATATTTAACAGAGGTTTTAGTAACACAGATAAAAATGAGATCTTCTATAAATTAGCTAACATGACTACACCTATTCAACAAAAGCATAATTCATTTTCTACGTATGGTGTCAGTCAGTGATCTTAGCTCAATCTCTAAGAACTGTATTAATCATCAAGTGTTTTGAAAGGAATAGAAAAGGCCCTTTCTGTTATGTTCATTTAGCAAAGATCAAAGAGTTAATGACGCTCAAACGTCACTTATTTGGGAAATGAAGGACTGTTGCTAGATCCAGAACCCATAGCAGTTGTGTTTAGACACAACAATTACTTCTGACTGCGATTCTCCGCCAGCTCCCCTCTTTTAAAACAGCAACAAGGCAGCGTGCAATAGTTACTGCTGGAGCTTCAAATCCTAGTTTCTCCCTGAGGCCAACTCACAAGAACAACTTAATTAAAGAACAAAAACATACTGATAAAGGGGCATTTGTTATTGTTTTACTTGTACAAAGGACTAGGGAAATCTGACAGGTAAACATGAAAGCATTGCTGTGAAGGTGGGGTTGCTACACAATTATTTATAAAACATCTTTGCCAGCATTCAAGTCTCAGGGAAAAAACCCAACTCTTCAGCCAAAATAGTAGTTACTGGCATTTTTCTTACAGATCATTTCATTTACCAGATCCCTCTTCTGAACAAGGAACAAATATGAAAGATATTACAATGTGGGGGGGGGGGGGGGGGGGGGGGAACATGCTTTAAAGGCAAACTGATTATGGAGAGTCTACAAATCAACATTTAATTACCCTCCTCTGCAAAACCATAGAACCATAGAACCATAGGGTTGGAAGGGACCTCTGGAGATCATCTAGTCCAACCCCCCTGCCAGAGCAGGGTCACCTAGAGCAGGTTACACAGGAACACGTCCAGGCGGGTTTTGAATGTCTCCAGAGATGGAGACTCCACCACCTCTCTGGGCAGCCTGTTCCAGTGCTCTGCCACCCTCAGGGTAAAGAAGTTCCTCCTCATGTTTAGGTGGAACTTCTTGTGCTCCAGTTTGTGCCCATTGCCTCTTGTCCTGTCCCCGGGCACTACTGAAAAGAGCCTGGTCCCATCCTCCTGACACCCACCCTTTAAGTATTTATAAGTGTTGATAAGATCCCCCCTCAGCCGTCTTTTTTCCAGACTGAAGAGACCCAAATCCCTCAGCCTTTCCTCATAAGAGAGGTGTTCCAGTCCCCTAATCATCTTGGTAGCCCTCTGCTGCACCCTTTCCAGCAGTTCCCTGTCCTTCTGGAACCGGGGAGCCCAGAACTGGACACAGCACTCCAGGTGTGGCCTCACCAAGGCAGAGTAGAGGGGGAGGATGACCTCCCTTGACCTGCTGGCCACACTCTTTTTGATGCACCCCAGGATGTCATTGGCCTTCTTGGCCACAAGGGCACATTGCTGGCTCATAGTCATCCTGTTGTCCACCAGGACTCCCAGATCTCTTTCCACAGAGCTGCTCTCCAGCAGGTCAGCCCCCAACCTGTACTGGTGCATGGGGTTGTTCCTCCCCAGGTGCAGCACCCTACACTTGCCCTTGTTGAATTTCATAAGGTTTCTCTCTGCCCAGATCTCCAACCTGTCCAGGTCTCTCTGTATGGCAGCACAGCCCTCCGGTGTGTCAGCCGCCCCCCCCAGCTTTGTGTCATCAGCAAACTTGCTGAGGGTGCACTCTATCCCCTCATCCAGGTCATTGATGAATATATTGAAGAGGACTGGACCCAGTACTGACCCCTGGGGAACACCACTCATCACTGGTCTCCAACTAGATTCTGTGCCCCTAATCACAACCCTCTGAGCTCTATCTTTCAGCCAGTTTTCTATCCACCTTACTGTCCATTCATCTAACCCACACTTCCTAAGCTTCCCTATGAGGATGCTGTGGGAGACCGTGTCAAACGCTTTGCTTAAGTCAAGATAGACCACATCTACCGCCCTCCCCTCATCTATCCATCCAGTCATGCCATCGTAGAAGGCTATCAGATTAGTCAGACATGATTTCCCCTTGGTGAATCCATGCTGAGTACTTCTGATAGCTTTCTTTTCCTCCACGTGCCTTGAGATGACGCCCAGAACAAGCTGTTCCATCATCTTCCCAGGGATGGAGGTGAGGCTGACCGGCCTGTAGTTCCCTGGCTCCTCCTTCTTGCCTTTTTGAAGACTGGGGTGACATTGGCTTTCCTCCAGTCCTCAGGCACCTCACCTGTTCTCCAGGACCTTTCAAAGATGATGGAGAGCGGCCCAGCAATGACTTCTGCCAGCTCCCTCAGCACTCTCGGGTGCATCCCATCGGGGCCCATGGACTTGTGAATATCTAAATGATCTAATTGATCCCTCACTCGCTCCTCCTCAACCCAAGGGAAGTCTTCTTCTTTCCCTGTTACTTTATTCAATGCCTGGGACTTCTGAGGGCTGGGCCGAGCAGAAAAGACCGAAGCAAAGAAGGCATTCAGTAACTCTGCCTTCTCCGCATCCTCCGTCACCATGACTCCTGTCTCATTCAACAGTGGGCCCACAACTTCTCTGGTCTTCCTTTTGCTTCCAATATACTTGTAGAAGCTCTTTTTGTTGTGCTTAACATCCCTAGCCAGGTCTAATTCCAAGGCGGCCTTGGCTTTCCTTGTTTCATCCCTGCACGCTCTGGTGGCATTCTTGTAATCCTCCCAAGGGGTCAGTCCCTTCTTCCACTTATTATAAACTTCCTTCTTCCACTTGAGCTTTTTCTGAAGCTCCCTGCTTAACCATGCAGGTCTCCTGCGTCCCTTGGCCGATTTCTTTCTCTTCGGGATGCACCAATCCTGAGCTTGGAGGAAGTGGTCTTTGAATATCAACCAGCTTTCTTGAGCCCCTTTGCCTTCCATAGCCCTAGCCCACGGGATCTCTCCAAGCAGTTTCTTGAAGAGGCCAAAGTTAGCCCTCCTGAAATCCAAGGTTGTAATTTTACTTCTTGTTGTTTTGTGGATAGTGCCCACGATCCTGAACTCAATCATTTCATGATCACTAAGTTGTATAACTTTAAAGTAAGCAACTAATTTAAAAAAGCTACTGGAGTTTTAATAGTTACTATTTCATGTTGTGAAGGATTTGTGTGACGGTACTGGCATAAAAATATTCTTATCTATTCTGTACTTATCCCTACTACACTAACATCTGCTAACACAACTACTCGTATCACTGAACTGGGACACCTGCAGGAAAATAAACATTTTATCAGCACAATTCAGGTTACACAAACATTTTAACAACACAATTCAGGAGTATTGCTACATTTGTGAAAAAAATGCCCTTAACTACCCTTGGCACTGAACGTTTTGGGTTTTCAAATCAGAGTCCAGATTTCACTGACCTTGAATTTACCTTTGTTAATCAAGTGCCTCGTTTCTTGTTAGGAAGTACTTGGGAACCTGTTTTCAGTGCAAACAAAGTGCCGTAACACCTTTAAAAGCTCAGCCCTAGGTCACTTTTGAAAATGGTACTTTGGTAATGGACAGATGCTAATTTGTCCAAGAGCTGCATCAGCGTCCCTGGCTGCTTGTCGTTGTCTCTCTGACAGTGGCGCCTTTTCTGCAGCTTTGCTAGAAGAAGGATGTGTATGAGAACTCTACAGTTCAGTCTGGACCTAATCACTTGAGTAAACTATGAGTAAATGCCTTAAAAAGCCAAAGCATCACTAAGCCCCCGCATCCAGAAATAATTAGCATGAGAAATAATTTCCTTTACACTTCTGAGACGGGCAGAAAAAGTATTTTGAATTAAACATCTCTTTCTCAAATACATACCAATTCTAGCGTTGCATACAATAAACACTGCATATTTACTTTTTTTAGCTACTTTTAGAAGTTCTTTTTCTTCTACAAGCTACATATATCTTAATACAATGTAAAAGTTGAATACAAAGCTTTTGTAATATCGTGTTAAATGAAAGGTTAAAGAATCAATAACAAAAGTTTTCTCTGACAACTAATGAATCAACACCAAATTGCCAGCCAAAGCACAAGATAACCTACCGCAGGTAGGGCAAAAAATGAAATTGCGAACACTGAAAAACAAGATGCAATGGTCTTTCCTATCCAGGTCTGAGGCACTTTATCGCCATAGCCAATAGTTGTAACAGTCACCTGTAAAGAGAAAAACATAAAGCATTACAACAAGTATTGATGTGGCAGTTTTGGGTTCTTCTTTCTTCCTTTTTTAGTTATTTTAAAGAAACATCAGTTGCATTCCTGACTCTCTCAATGACAGTCTGTGTGACATTAATGAAGGTAACTCTCCTCCCCAGGTTTGCTTCCCTATCTTTCATAGATGGGAAAAGGTACAGGAAATTGAATCACAATAAAATACATGTTTAAAATCTTGTAAAGTAAAACCATTAATTTAAGTCTTCATGGCTGAGGCAACTTTACAGCGTATGAAGTTACTGGGATATGGGCTGCCTGCCCACGTCATACACTTTCCTTAGGGGGAGGCTGCCAACAGTTCGGAACTGCTGCTTTTCTTTATGGGCAGGAGATGTTTGCTGAGGGTATTACAGGGCTGTTGCATAGAAAGAGTATATACATACTGTAACCATGGACTATGACTGAGGTCAGACATGAAGTATTCTAGAGAATAATATTGGTATAAATAGCAAGAGAAGCTGAAAAGTTTCCATGCAGTAAAGATCCTGAAAACATAGTCTAACGAATCACTAATTCATATACTACATCAAGAGCAAGAACAGATAATTTAATGCACACACACAGGAAACATCTGTTGAGTGTGGGTTTCAAAACACTGAAGTAAAGATTACCACCACCGTGATGTAGCATAACAAGGCTTAATAAGTCATTATTTGCATGAGCTCAAGGAAAGAATGGATTTGTTTGAAGCAGAAGGATACATTTGGCATCTGAGAACCATTTAAATTCACCTATGTCACAAGCTCTTTCTGAATTTGGAAATTTGAGAGATTTTTATCTGTGACTTTGAAGAAGGCTAACCAAATGAGCCTGTGAAATCACATGAAACTTTCAAGCAGCTGAAGCACACAGTCAATCGCTGGATGTCCAGATTTTCTTCTAACAGGGTGGGCTTCAGCTGCCCAGGACACAGAGGATGCTAGTCCCAGACAATAATATACACAGGCCATCCCCACCTTGTACTGCAGCTGCTCCTAGTTCACCTGTGTGCTGTAATGCAGGCTACCCAGCGACTGCAGGAATGTAGGCAACGCCCAGGGCAGCATCTCCAAGGGAGGAGAGAAGGGAAGGGCAGATTTATAGAGGCAAGATGTTTGGTAAGAGGGTGAAGGGATGGAGAACCTGGGTTTGGGGAAATAAAAAGTTGCCACAAGTGCTTCAGGAAAAGTGTGGTTGTCTGCCACTAGTAATTGTCCATTCCTACTAAAACATGAGGGAAATCCTGTGGATGTAAGTTCCAACCTTAGCTGTACTTCAGAAACAGACGAAGCAAGCCACCCGTACTCAAACTGTCCACCTTCTAAGCAACATCATTACGTGTCTGTCAAACACATGACAAAGAGTCAGCTCCAGCTGCTTGAAGTGCTGATGTTACAAGCTTTTTTGCAAGTTACTGATATTCAAAACGTTCAAGTATTAGCATTTAATTTTTAATACAAATTTTTAAAATGTGGCTTATTTACAAAACTGTTTCCTATCCTACAAAAGTATTTTAAGAATTAGTAAATTGAATTAAGAAGCTTGGCCTGTATTCCTGAAATTATTAGTGAAATACTACCTTAAATTCAGGACCTGATGAGGAACTGAAGGGATGACTATCTCCTTACCTACATAAGAGGGTAGTTTAAAAAAAAATAAATATATATATCCTAAATTCTAATTGCAAGTTTCTATTAAAAAAAAATGCTATAGAAAAGGAACTATAATTATGGGAAAGTCATGGCCTCTAATACCTTCTTACATAGAAGATTATGAATGAAGATAGTGGTTTATGCCTCAGTTTTTTTAAGATTTACAAATCCTTATCATTGAAAAGTTTTATCAACTACTCTGTGTTACAATCTTAATGTCATGTTTAAATATACACACTAACTAGAAACGTGAAAAGAAATAGGTGCTTCTAAGCTGACTGAAGCATAACTGAAGAAAAGTTCATACACAACTAAGAAGTATTTGTCTTCCCTTTCCCACCACCCATCTCTTCTGAATTGGTCTATATGAAGCACCAGTGACATAAGAAAAGCATTTTCTGTGCTGTTTGGGAGGTGGATGGGGTTTTTTAGGGGGAAAAAAACCAAACCACCAAAAAAAACATTTTAGGAATTGGGTTGCAAATCAAAGTGTGTGTTTATGTTAACATTTTTCTCTGCCCTAATAACTCTAATCCATCTACAAATGCATTGTATTTCAAAATTACATTTTCTTTTTTCCCCAAGATATATGCTGTTGAAAACTTACATGCCAAGTTTCTGCCCTAAATGAATTTTTATAGCGAGATTATAACCCCCTAAAGAGTACAATACTAATTTTACAGTTGTAAAATAGGATCTTATAATGGAAATAGTGACTCAACTTCTACTCTAGCATAGTAAATATCTTGGAATAATGAAATTAAATTGATCCAAGAGCTCACACATTAAATTTTCATTGCAAAGCAGCATGGAAAACTAATTGTTTTAATTAGGAAAAAAAGTCATATTCATCCATTGACTATTTCAGAACTTTGATCTGATGTACATCACCACAGGCTTTGGTATTAAGACTAATCTTGTTCCTATTAAATATACATGAATAGTCTGAAAGAGGAAATATAAAGCAAAAATCCCCACCGCAAGAAGAAATAGTAATGTTCATCAGTGCTGACTAGGGAAGGGATTTTATTCAAGGCTGTCATGCTAAAGTGAGCACAGCAAACCGATCAGGTGAGTAACAATGCTCTGTTGATTAAATCCTTGCTGTGTGCCTTGCAAAAATTTGGATAAACAGCTACAAAATAAAAGAATGCATGATTCAGGGGCATTAAAAAGGCAGACATCACAGGACTGAGGGAGCAAACATAAGGTAAAAGATTAGAAAGTCAAGCATTAAAGCAAATAATGTAAAGTCACCTCTTAGAAAATACCTTAACTACTTTTTTTTCCTGTATTTGCAGCACTGTGACTTCAAAATCAATTGCACTAGGTATTGTTTTGCATACCAAATACTACTCAAAATTTTCTGACCCACTCGCAATACCCATCCTGATTAAATCACGTAATATAAGAACAACACCCTGTGATACACCAGAAACATCAACCAGCTCCAATAGTAAATTGCAAATAGTCTGAATGCTCTCCTGTATGCCTAAGTGTAAGGGACACATTAGAAGCCTTTCTACTGCTTGACATCTTGCTCAGTCAACTGCATACATTCATGCAAGTTGAATATAAAGTAGAATCTTTCCAAATTGCTGAAATCCAGGCAGCACAAGCGCAAACTCATGCTTTTACTTCACTGCAAAGTATGCGATCCGTATAAAGCTCAAAACCCCCCCTAGCAATCTTTTGATATTTTGAATTTTCCAAATGACAATATTTTTCTTCCTTGTGCATATAAGGATGTTAGCAATAAGAACCGATTCACACGACAGAAATTCCACTTTCTGCTCCCAATCACCTCTACAAACATTGCAGCACTCCGAGAAGATTCAAGTTACATCCTTCAGATGAACAAGATAAGAGACTATGTTCTACAGGACACAAATGTTTTGAAACATTGGAATTAAAGTGTCATCCAAAGCTGAAGAAAGAACTTCCTGGCCACTACTATTATACAAACATTTAAAGGGGATGTTTGGATTCTTTTTCTTCTAAAATTTCAGAGTCATTTTCATACAGTCATCATTGCAGGCTCACACCACCATTTTTCAGCCAGCTGAAGTACATAACTGAGACACAACGACATCTGAAACACTTCTAATAACTTAGGATATGAAATGAAATGGAACTACACATCCAATTGAAAACAAAACAAAGAGAATATATTAACTTCAGGGTCATATCTCTTAAATAATAGATCCTCAGTGCTGCTGAGCCATCGTTTTTGGATTTTAGTTTAATACCTCCTCAAGGTGTTATTTTCAGCCATCAGCCTGTTCCAACCAAATTACTGGCCACTCTAAACCTCCTAATCAAATGGTGGCCCAAACTAAACCACCTCCACTTGTGAGATCTCAGAAACAAAACTAGAAGAGTCTTAAAAAAATAAACCAAACAACTGATGAAAATTAAGTTGGAGCATTGAGCTCACCTAAATTGGCAAAGCTTGTTCTATGCAATGATAAAAGGGACTACAGCAGCTTTAACCAAGTCAGTAAGAATACAAGGAAGACAGGAAAACCAGAGCCAAGTTAGTTTCAGCCTCCTACAGGCTCATTTCAGCAGGAGTATAATTTGTGCTAATTATTGAAATTTAAATGAAAGCTAAAATCCATAATTATAATTATTTTTTCTAGATCTTCACATAGAAAATTGCCTATATTTTGAAATGCTTTACTTTTGTTTCATCAAAGGGAAAACAATTGTTGAAAATTTCTGGATCCTTCTAGATATATTATTTTTCCTAGCTCCTTGATATCTTTTGATAGGGGCTTAAAGATTTGGGAATTAAGAAACAAGCCCCAAGAGTGTTCTTTAAATGTAAGAATATCTACATCTGTACTTTGTAAGAAGAATTTTAAAAGGTTTCTCCACATCTACCCAACAGATCTTTAATCTTTATTAAATGAGAACAAAATGTATTTCGAACTGCTCATGGAGTTAAAAGCTCAGAGATGAGAAGGCAGCTGCAAGATGCAGAGGCTGCACGCAAAAAGCATTTAAAAATACTAACCCTTACATCTTTCATCCCCCTCTCCAAAAATTCTTAAAATAACCAACTTCCTCCAAAAATACCCAAACCCTTTGGGCCCAAATTAGGAGTGGGGGGTGGGGAGGGGAAGGATATAACAGGCCTATAGTTGGTATTCTTGACTTGTAAACCACAAAAGGAATAAAAATGAAGTGTCTCCTTCTGTCTAACATTGAAGTCAGTGTACAGTCCTCAACAGCTTTTTTAATTTAGATGGGGGGTAGGGGTGGTCAAAAGGGTTCCGAATAACACAAAATCCCTTTTATGTGGAAATTTTTCAACATTTATGTTCAACTGTTTATAAATTAAGGCAGATTTGTTCAAATTTAGCAGAAGTCCTACGCACATGTAGTTTCAAGTGGTATTTCCAGCAACTTTTCAGCAAAGCCTTCCCACGATTTTGACTTTCAGTTTACATTAAGTACATACTGATAGGCTTTGCTAAATAGGAACATGGTTTTATGTATGCTTAGAAGTAAACAAACTTATCAATGATTTGTTGAATTCGGTCCTTGGTGAGAAAGCACAGATCGATGAATTAAAGGAACAAGAAACTCTTAACTAAAGCTGGTACTTGCAGGTAATTGCTCAATCCGTTTCAAACCAATTCAAAGGAAGAGGCACAGTGTAACATCCATGCATGGCTATATTCAATAATTCCTGGTGGCAAATAATGTTCGTGATCAAAGAGACTCTTAGCACAATCCATATAATGGTTTTCCTGAAGGATATTTGTTCAGATGTGAGGGTTGGAAATTGTGTACCAATTCAGAGGATATGAAAATGAGAGCTGCCCCCAACTCTGCCTGAGGCATGATTGAATTTAATGCTTAAGGAGAGAGGAAAAAAAAAGGAAAAAGAAAAAAAAAAACCAAACCACAAATAAAACAGAAACAGTGAGCTGATAACATTCCCTGAGGGTGGTCATCATTGACAGATTTGGTAAGAGTGTTTCACATCTTAACTTTTTTTTTTTTTTTAATTCTTTTTTTTATTGTCCAGAATCTATACCAGGTCTTTAAGACTATAAGTCTGAAGCAGAGTAATTTTGAAAATGTGCACTGGGGAGCTGAAAGATGCATCATGTTACTTGTATTTAACTTTCAAATACTAAACCTGTCTTTTGAAAGACATACAGATATGCAGGCATTGGCAGAATTATTTATACAACATGCGCTCCATTCAAAACCAGCAATAAATAATACAGACAAATCTTTATGTCACAAGGTAACCTTAGGTTTCTTCAAGAAACCCATAAACTGGAATCGTGAATAGCTACAGCCAGAGTTCTCAAGGAAATTCAAATAAAGCCCAGGAGACCAATTTACATATGGAAATGGAAAAGCAATATAGATTTATAAATAACAACAATGACAATGAAGACATTTAATTAAAAGTTATGCACCCTATGGGTATGTCTAGAAGTCAGCAAAGCACAGTAATATAACAGTACCCAATTCCAGATGCAGTTTAGTTGTGGTAACACAGACCTTTTATATGGTTTACTTTATGCTATGCTACATATTTTATTGTTTGTACCCAAAGAACTTGTTTAGCAGTGTAGGCATACGCTGAGGTGACAAAAAAAAGTGCAATGTGGTAAAGAGAGAAAGGGGATGGGAAAATGTTATCAAGTACTTTTATTATATTCTCTGCTACATAAGGTAAGTGCACTTTCAGAGGTGAGATCAGCTACGTTGCCAGACACATCACATATCTATGACGGTGTTTGAGACAGGAGCTGTGAACGGTCCCCTTCTGCGTATCCAGTTCAAAACAGACTGAGAGAGATTTTCAGTGACCAGAATTTGTGGCATTCAACCAATCCTGAAAATTCTGGCTAACACATAACCAAAACTTTTGAGACCTAACACTTTGAGAAGGTTTTTGTATGAGTTTGAGACCTTCATTAGGAAACATCCTGATACTTAAGGACCTCACGGTTATCGTCCTAACTTTACAGGGCTTTTTCCTAGCAGAAAGCATGGAGAATATTACAGTATCAAAACACCAGAAATGGACCGACCCGAATCCATTTCAGTATCGTTTTGCTAAATCCTTTTAGCAGTTAGCAGAAGTACAGCATCTGCGTTTAGAGCAGAACAAGGACACTAAACGCTATTTTTAATATTGAAGAAATTACATTATGGGCTCGTTG
This sequence comes from Fratercula arctica, assembly GCA_947846985.1. Taxonomy (NCBI): domain Eukaryota; kingdom Metazoa; phylum Chordata; class Aves; order Charadriiformes; family Alcidae; genus Fratercula; species Fratercula arctica. Next base: position 17,816,781 of record CANTUZ010000005.1, read on the forward strand.
AAAGCAGTCTCACATTTCAAGTGGCATGCTGCAATATAATAGAAGTTATAACAGAGAAAGAATATTATTATAATTAAACTTACTGATTAAATAAGTTTATTGTAATTACAAAGACAAAATGACTGGCATGCTTATTAACTGAGCAAGAAATCCCTGAAAGGAGAATATTTCAATATCCTGACAGATCGTATTGCTTTTATGGAAGGCTTTACTGTATTTTCAGTAAGCCAATCTGGTCTGTCACATACTCAGTTTTTAATGCCAGTGCCAATGACAGCATGTGTTTTTAAATGCAGCTACATCTGCCACTGTTAATTACCGAGTCATCTGACCGCTGTACTGGAAAATACAGAACGACGTGATGACATGAAAGCATTGAAAAAACTACTTGCCATAAAGCCACTTCCTTGTGCGACACAGCAAGTTTTCTGATACTAAGAGAGGCTGTATTTAACCAGGGCAGAGAGCAAGAAGAAAGAATTCTGCGGCAGATCTTCGAAGCAATCTAAACAAAACCCATTTGATACAAAAAAGGCTACGTATTCATTTCAGCACCAGGAAACCTGCAATAGACTTGCTCATCAATAGATCTTTCCTTCCTGAAACAGCAAGTGGTACTGTTTGTAGAGAGAAGACTATATAAATCCACACATGCAGAGGTTTATTAAAAATACTTTTTTTAAAAAATACCTGTTTTATTAGTGAAATGGAGGTGTTAGTCCTATCGTTCTTTTACGTAAGACTTATTAGTAGTCTCATTTTTAACAAAAAAAAAAAAAGAAACAATGCCTTTTGATTTAAAGCAGCAAAGAGAAAACTCTGGAAGATCAGCACATTTTGAAAATGCAAGCATGGAATCATTAAGTAATTTTAAAGTGCATTTTAAAGATCTGTAGCACTTAATGATAACAGTTTGTTTTATTAAGCTACATACAGTTAAAGCAGATAAAAACAAGTCAGTGCTTGAATGCTAATGATAAGGAAAAACAAATTCCGAAAAGTACTTTTCTTTGAACTGTAATAGGAAAAGGAAAGGGAAACAATTACAGATGGGAAATCCCAGAACAGAGCAGCCAACCTAATATTTGCATATCATGCTAGAAAAGAAAGAGGGAATTGTTACTAGCAGAAGCAACAAAATTAAAGTGTTTACAAAAATATAACCCCAGAATAGAGCTGCCAAACTAGTAAGTACATATAATAAACGAAGAGAGAGACAGACAACTGTCACTAGCAACAGCAAGAAAGCAGAACTTTATTAGCAGAACTAAAGATACAGCTACACCACTAAGTGTGGCAGCACCTTAGAGAAACATGAGAAATCTCTGAGCAAGATGGTATGTCAACAGAGCACAGGCGAATGCCACATAAGGATACTAAGTGGATTCCAGTGCAACATAATCACTTTAAAACAGTACTATGCCTGGATTTCTGAAGTATCTCAGATGGTCCTTGTTCTGGAATTAGTTCATTCTGAATAAACAAGGAGTTACTGTCCCAGGCTGAATTGCAAACCATAGATATCTGTTTTGTGGGTGGCTTTTTTCTTCCCCTCCCCCCCCCCAAAAAGGGATGCCCCCACCCCCAAACAAACCCAAAAACACTAGCCCTGATTTCTCAAGACTCTTACCGCCCTAGAAGGTTGAACACTACCATGAGAAAGGTAGGAAGAAGTAATCACTATAACAGAAGGGAAGACAGGATAAAGAAATAAGAACAGATGTTTCTACATCTTGTATACATAATTTGATCGCTTCAGATCACATAAGACTATAAACACCAAATAAAACTACTGACCATCTATAGTGTTTTCTTAGTTTCATAGGATTACAAAACCAGAAACTGTACTGAAGCAATAAGAGGTCATTTCAAAGTGCTGTTCTTACTCCATGCTTGCTTGAACTGTACTCCACATTTGAAGGTGTTAACTACTTTTAGTACATGTGAAATTGCTTTACTTACTACTCCCCACCACAGGGCATCTGCATAGCTGCCAAACTCTGTTTCTCCAGAATCATTTACAGCATCTTTTTCAGCAAGGTACACAAAATACGATGAAAAAATCAGGCCCAGAAATCCAATGTAGAGTGTAGTTATCAGTTCCTGCAAAGAGAATAAAAATAACAGCATTATGATATTTTTGAGACACTTAAATTACCTATCACTGATGTTTTTTGAAGGGTGATTGGAACAGAAGAACATAATTTCAGCAATTAATAAACATTGACTGTTGTCTGTGCAAATTAACAAAAATCCACTGAACTCAATGGTGAAAGAATTTACACCATAGCTGATGACTTGGTCCAGCATCCACATTTCAAACAGAGTCAAAAAACTCCTCACTTGCAAGCGTGATTCATGAACCTTTTGGTCACCAAAAAATAGTCGGCCAATTTTTTCAAACAGTGCCACATTCAAAACAACTTTGGAATTTAGATATGTATTTTTAGGAATCTTCAGACTACTTTTCAGAAGTCACGTTTTCTGTGGTTAAGTTCAACTACAAGTCAAAAGTGTGGCAAAGTGGAGGTGAGTATTTTAAATATTTTTGGAACTTTTTGTCCCTTGAACAAGGGAAAACAACCACACTTGGTTAAAATAAATGACTGCCTGCCTCCACATTAAATATATTTGACATCACCAGCATGTCTGCATACATGCTGTTCTGAATATAAGGACTTTTGCATCAATTATTATGCCATTCCTTAGAGTACTCAAACTTACTTGTCTGTGTATGAACACTACTGATCCCAGCAGCCTCCACGTACCACCCTGACGGTCAACATGCAGCATTCGTAAAATCTGCAGGAAACGGATGCCCCTGAAACACAATTTTTAAATAAAGAGACTAAAGATACAAGAAAATAAATAAGAGGTGGAGAGGAGAATTCTGTCTCTTCCAAAGGACTGTTTTAAGGCAGAGACATCGTATTTTATGTTAGACTTAGCAGCCTGTCTCTTTTCACTCTATTCCCCCATCTTTCATCTCGTTTGTTATGAAAACGGCATGGGAAGATTGCACAAGAGAAAGACAGATCTTTGTACACATGGCTAGTAAGGACAACTCAAGGATTCAGGAATTTTGGACACAAACTTTGAACGCTCTAGAAATCATTCATCCACTCATATTTGACCTGCTCACCAGGATGGGAACCAACATACAGAAACACCTAACTAAAGATCTGAATTCTTCACCTTTGAGCAATTTGAACTAGGCAGTCCAATAATATTTTAAAATATTCTTTTTATGAGAGCCACTGCAATCCTAGTACACTGCAGCTAGTGCACAGAGCACAGTACACTGCCCTGTACTCTCTCATTCAAGAAAACCAAGCAGTGTGACCTTCCTGAGCACAAGGTGGATTCAGGCCATTAGGAATTCACAACCACCAACCTCAGGCATTTTATGAAGAAGCACCTTGAAGACATCAGGGACACGAAGCATGAAAGATTTGCTATAAATCAGAGCCAAGAAACTAAAACAGGATTTGGGGAAAACCCACCTAGTTGAGGAAAGGGAGCAGGGGTATGCGCACCTCTATCCCCACCAGACATAAATGCATTACAACCAGACAACACGTGCTAAATTTTGTTTCCCCTACGCTTAATGGGATCACTGTTTCACAACCATATATGATTGGTGATCTGCTCTGTTACATGATTCTGAGCAGTGACTTGTTTTCTCCTGGAAGAACTGAAATAGGAGGTAAAAAAAGAAAAAAAACCAAACACCTTACTCAGAAAGCAATATTTTCTTTATTGCATATAATTACCTGATAGCTGAGGTTGCAAAGACTTGACCTTTAGAGCCCACACAAAGAACTATCATGGAAGCAACAACTACAATTAAATCTGGAAAATAAAAGTCAATGAAAAAAAGTTAGCAGCATCTTGCAATACTTCTGCAAGGCTCTTACTAGAACCAATGCCAACATTACTTTAACAATTTGAACAGTCACACCAAATTAAGATTTTTGTTTATACATCAAGAGACCTCTACTGCAACATATAGAGAAAATGTAATTCTGTGATATGAAAAAGGTTTTACTGGGATAAGTCCAAGAGGACCCTGTTCTAGATGAATGACAAGATTAATATGAGTTACTGTAAAGCAGCCTGAGCAGCCCATGAGGAATTTCAGCAGTTTCTACCAATTATCTCTTCTGTGTATCTTATTTTCTCTGCTGTTTTAGACAGTATTTTATTCATTGACAGAAGTTTCGGGGTTTATTTCATATATAAGACAACCACCTTATTATCATTTCATCTGTCCAGGTCTAAAAGGGAGAGAAAAATTGAAATTACTGCATGAGTCTAATTTAGTTCAGTCAGTCATTACCCTAGAACTGTACTCTAAATCTGTGTGCCTCAGGCCTAGTTCATTTTGGAAAGGAACCCTGTATTTTGGAGAATGAAATAGTTCTTGATACATATCAGGGAAAGTGGAACTTTGTTTTGTTTTTCTGAGCTGAAATAAATCAAATTATATTTCAGATACCCTAGTGTTCTAGGTCTCAAGAGAAATGGATTGTGGATAGAGTGCAAAGATGCAGTCAAAACCGTTTTATAGTTGCAATCACACCTGAGATACAGTTGTTATTTATATATGTGCACAGAGAAGCTAAACTAAACTATTTTATGGTTGCAAAAATACCTAGGTACAAAATTTTGTAACTTACATTCAGCAAAAGTGTAGATAGTTTATGAAAAACTATATCCTCTCCTCAATAACAAATAATGTTTCCGAGTGGTGGAAAGAACTATGCCACAGAACAAGAATTACTATGCTTCTACAACAATACTCCTTTTCCAAAATCTGGTTTGTTTGATCCATTTGTATTTTAAGTGCTCCAGGGAAAGGGTCTTTACATAGTTCTCTCAATACTGGCTAACAAAATGCAGACTGATTTTGCATTATTATGTTTCTTTCATTGAAATTGTTAAATGCATGACAAGCATTCAAAAAAACAATGGCTTGTGACATTTATGGAATATATGGATGTAATTTCTAAGAACGCTGAAGTCACATTAGGAAGCCAATTGCAGTAAATATCAAGGAAAGTCAGGTCCCCAGTTCCAAACGCATCAGTGAAAACCATAATTGAATTCAATAGATACCCAAAGTAACTACAGTGCATCTAACATGCTCCACCATGCAGTACGTAGTTCAATTAGAGTGCAAAATAAATTCATAATAAATTATTCAAAAGGCTACTGGGGGGGGGGGGGGGAAAGGCTGTTCAGTATCTTTAAAAAAATACAGTTGTAACTATTGTACAGTGTCTGGGATCCTGAGGACACAGGACTATGGCCAAGACTTATTTCTGGCAAAGCTTCAGATCACTTGTGAAAAGAAAACACTCTGCTCTTCTGGAAAAACAAATCAAGCTACATTTGTTCTCAAATGACAGTCCCATGGATTCCTGAAAGGAAATTCAGATCTACGTTAACACAAATGACAAAAGCTCTTGCTCTAACTTGGCTACAACTGCTGCAGAAATTCCACTTCTCAAAACTTTCAAGGACAGCTTTTCCTTGTTGTTTATGTCACCTGTGCAAGTTGTGCATACTCACCAATGATTGAAATAGGCTTCCTAGCAAAACGAAGCCTTCCCCATATTCCAACATATTTACTGCGGCATCCTGCTGACCATAACCGAACCACGTATTCTGTTCCAAAGAATACCACTAATACAATTTCCTAAAAGAAACAGACAGGGAACAAGGTTAATTCTCTACTGTATGTCTTTCATCGTTTTTCAGAATGTATTAGGAAACACTAAGATAAAATGGAAAATTTGGAAGGTGAAAAAAATGCCAGCTATACCAAAATGATCTAAAGTAACAGAAAAACCCATAAGAGTAAAGAAATAAGAGATTAAGAGCAAGTTTAAATACTTTAATTGCATGCAGTTTGGCTTGTCTACACATATGAAAACTGAAAACCATTCTGTGCAATTCGCTTGGTCTAATTCAAACAAAAGGTTTCCTGAATGAGCCAAAGAAAACAAGCACAGTCTGTATTGAGAAGATGAGTATTTTGCTGGTGTGTTTCAGAGGTGTGCCTCACAGTCCATTTACCATATCAGCTTAACCTCCCACTTGTTTTCACTTTTTTAGCCTTCCTTTAATTTCATGTGGATTGAGAAAGATGTCTAGTACTGGTTACCAACGTGTCCATCTCCAGGTGCACTGAAAACACAGTGAGACCACAAGCACGCTTCTCCCATCCTCTTGGCAACAGTTAGAGACCTCAGCAGAAACAGAAGTCCAGCCTGAAGCACTGCTGGGATCAAGCTACACGTTAACCACAGACCTGCGCTGAAGTATGACTTTGGAAATGCCTACAGCGTGATAGATGTCAAAGACACCTGACATTCTTGTGGATTAGACAGAGGTACAATCATGTCATATTTGGAACTTAGTCAATGTGCAGATAAACCTTGCTTTTCTATAGGCTGGCTGAGCACGGCATACTCAGTTTCCTTGAGTGCCAGGGAACTGCAATACTTCCTTATCAGCCAACTCCATTAACAACTGGTCACATTCTCTGTCAGAGCCAACAACAAAATCTACCAATTGGAACGGTAACAGTGGTTTGTAATTGAAAACACATAGCACGTGGCACACGGAAAGAGTAAAGCAGAGAAACCAGTCCTAAGGTATCACAGTTACACAGGATAATGCAGATTAAGAGAACGAGCTGCTTATTTCATAGAGTGATTTAATAGAAAGAGGAACTACAGAGAAGATGATATGCTGCTGAATATTTTATCCAGCCTCCTCACATTTTTGCAGAGCTCCCTGCTATTTTTCATAACAGATTGGCAAATGGGACTCGAGATGGTACCTATGATTATTTTCTAAATTAACTGAAACAACGAGGATACAATCCTAGTCCACTCAAGATGAATGGGAGTCACATTACCAGCTTCAAAAATGCATGAGACATCGCCCTGAATACTGAGGGAAATAATAGGTATGTGTACAGCAAGAAGCAGGGGGGGAAATGTTATGCATCGGTTGCCTTTGCTATAATCTTTTTGTGGCTCTAAAATGCCAGTCTTCTGATGGCATAACACAGTGCTTATCTCAGGACACTACAGTGTTGAAGTTCGGCTCTGTGACACTTCTAGACAAGGTAGGAGAACATTATCCAGGAGTCCTTCACTTAGTTTTGACAATCTCATAACCCGTGCAAGATGTCAGGTGCAGCAGAAGAGCTATCACAATTGTTTGTAGTCACTTGTATTCCAGTTAGATTTTCAAGATATAATGAAACTGTCCAGATCGTTGGTTGTAATAAACATGAACCTCAGACCCTTAGACCAAGCCAAGAATCTCTCCTACAGCTTTGTTCTGAAAGGATCCACCAGAACCCTTCACCTTTTTTCTTTTAAATTGGACTATTATTAAATATTTTTCAATAAAATAAAGTAATAATGAACATCATAAATCTAAAGGAACAGCATCTGCAGCAGATGGTTTAAGGAAAGCCTGTGTCTTATGACAGAAGCTTCAAAATACAATGAAACTCTCCCTTTGTCCAATTTCACCTAATGTCATTTATGAACCTGCAGCGAATGGCAAAATTATGAGCCATGCTTTACATAAGGTAACATGTCACAGCAAAATAAAGCACCATAGGCTGTCTTTTCTGATCAGGTGATTGTATTCATTTCACAGACATAGTCAATAAACTCTAATATCCAAGTACTTTTCTGTATGCAGAAGGCTCATATATCTCCTTTCATCACTACCATGAAGGCAACTCCCTTAACAAAAGACAATAGCAACCACACAGAGAGTGAAAACTGCCCTTTATTCAAAATAACTAATTTGAGGAAGGGATAGATGGCCTCGCATCATATGTGTTAGCACAGACAATACTGTTCAGATATCCCCAAAAGCAATTACCAAAAGCAAAAGAACAACAGCAACAACAAATTGTCTTGGTAGGCAAAGAAAAACACAGAGAAAAGTTAATGTTTTAGCACAATAAAGCCGCAAACAATGCTCTGAGTGGGCACCGTGGCCTTGTCAGGATCCCAGTTTCAGTTTTATAGCAAGAAGGTAGGAAGTGAAAGCCCGGATTGTGCTTTAAAGAAGCGTGTATTCTCTGCATAGGAAATTTGCATGGGAGTTGTGCACGGATGTTTTTTAAAGGCCCTCCATGGTTCATTGGCTAACAGGCACACCGGCAAGTATGCAAATGGGGGCTGTCCCAAAGACAATGCGACAGACACGCAGTCAATGGTTACTGTCATCCAGCTCTTTGCATGACATGCAGACAAGCTTAGAGAACATTGATTGTCCTATAGACTCCGGTGACTGGAGGGAACGACCAGTCGGCTTACACCAAGACACATTTTTCACTCCTGACGTTTTGATAAAGGCTTATTGACCTAAATGAGACCCAAGTTATTCAGGGAACATCGGGGGTGAAAGTGCACAAGCTGTTCTTCATGGTCATACACAAAAAACTCCAGGTATCCATTAGCAACTGGCAAATTCCCCCTCCCCTGCCCGTGGCTGTGTGACAGACAAAAGTGTTTTTAATATCTTGCATTGCATAAGTCTAAAAAGTAGTCTCCTGAGGGTGGGGGAGGCTGATGAATTTCTGTTGGCACACACTTATATTAGCGTCCAGAAACTTGCAGGCAACAAGGAAAAAATACATTAGAAAATTATTCCTTCCTGAGCTACTAAAACATTGCCTATATTTTCCCAATTAACAGCTTAACATGAAACTTCACATTAACTAGAAGGATGCCAACCTGGTCCTTAGTTCATTTATGGTGGTGGTAATTATGGCTAATTCCACTGAATAGGAGTTATCCTGGCAGAGAGCAGCAATGCCTCACACCTGAGAATTTCAGCAAACCTGTGTTGTACTACAAATTAATTTGGTCTACTGTTTCTTCAACACTTTGTTCTAATTGCCTGCTTAACACTTTCCTACTAAGTGCACTGTATAAAAGTTTGTGCTTCTCACAAGGAATCGGGTAGACTGAAACATGGCTTTGAGAAGCTGATACAGGAAAATGGAAGGGTAAGTGCTGAGCAGACAGAGAGGATGTAAGGAATGAGTGAAATAAGAAACAAAGCAACTTTCAGCACAAGTGAAAAATTAAAATACAGAAAAAATAACTGCCTGCAAAACACTAGTGGGAGTGGGGATTAAAGCTCAGCGGAGGAGTTTTCTTGGTTAAAATTACAGACACACGATAACAACAGCACTGTGCAAGGACCCACTCAACCCCATGTTGCTTAATTGTGATTTTTTGAAAACGTGAAAACAGAAATGCAACACTGAGATAAAAACCTTATACTGACATGGTAAAAAAGAGCCCTCTGAGATGTGATAGTCATGTACCTTTGCACTGTGGGCATATAGAAGCCCTCTTGCTTAAGAGGAGAGACTTTTTTTCCTTTTAATTATTGATTTGTACATGGTACCCTCACTTCTGCCATCCTTCCTGCTCAGCCCAAGCATACACTTAATGCCATCTTCATGCCTTCTCACACACATAATCCCAACACAGCCCAGTACCACATTAACTCTGGATACAGAGGTAGAGCAGATGAACATGAGAAACAAGTGTAGATCACTTTTCTTGAAGAACTCTACCGGTGTTGGTAACTCTCCAGCTGCGAGCAACTTCTCACATGTAAATTCACAACATTTCAACTAGAAGGAACAAGTAGACAAGACTAGTGTAACAAGCCTTGGGCATTTCTACAATGGCACAGTGCTTAGTGAAACTACAATAGATCTCCAAGTAGCCATTTAGCAGATGCCAGGGAACGAAAAATCTCCCATAAAGACCAGTAAAGGAACTTCAGTCCTCACTGGTGCATTGGTGCAGAAGTGGGGTCAGCGTGTGGGATCCATTTCAGGAGTCTTACAACAGATTTTTCAGTGCATCTCGCTACTCACTTTCATGGTTTTTGACATGGAAAAAGAAGTTCCTTTGAGCTGATCAGATATAATATGAACAGCTTTGGGAATTGCTTCAAGTAGAATGAAAGAGCCATTAAAACATAAAAAGTTATACTCAGCTGAGACATATGTCATAACTTAATCACCTGGCTAAAGAACAGCTCTCACCACCTGATGAAGGAACTTAGGCAGGATCCATAAAAACACAGTCCCCTGACAAACATCCCCATGCTGTCTGTCATTGCAATCTGTATCTCCACAGTTCCCATGGATTAATCACGGTTTCATAATAAGCCCACAAAGCAAACATACAGGGAAGGGCTCAAAGAACAGATGTGATGAAAAGTCCGCGTATTAGCTTTGACTCTACACTGAAGAACTCAACTTGCTACGGGTAAGGACACTTTAACTATCACCTTGACAAACTTTGGGATGCCATTAGGCAAAAGAACAAAAAAGTCCTTTCCATCAGAGGACAAGAGGGAAGAGTTACTTATGACTATGACCTAATTGAAGGAGGAACCAGACTGCTTCAGCTGTGTGCCTTGAAGAGTCAGATCTATGAAAACAAATACACACAAGTATATTAGCAAAATATCTGCTTTATTTTGCTGATAAATGCATCTTGAAGTGCCTTTCTTTTACTACTCCACCCCCACTGGATTGGAAGAGCTACAATCCAATATTGGGAGGCATCCAACATCCACACTGCGAGATAAAGTGCAGTAGCAACTCCAAAAGGAAGGACAGAGTCCCTAAACTTAGCTGAAGGAGATGTTTTTAAGCAATTAGAAAAATTAATAGCTTGGAGGAAAAAAAACAACCCACAACAAAGCCCTGACACAGGATGGATCATGACACCATAACAACAGCTACTTAACAGATAAAGAAATTGTCTCTGGAGGCTGAGAAAGCATCTGCATAAAGAATATATTGCCTGAGGCTCTGCCTGTAGACCTCAAAGCTGCAAGTGGTCACGGAGCATCACAGATGTTCCTGCAGCCATTTGATGTGGGAGGACTAGATGAGGTCATCTGAAACCTGTTATGATAAAAAATGCCTTTACTCTGAGTCTAGAGTTTTTTTTCTATGAACTCCATAAACATCAGAGAAGTAAAATATATGTTTTAGGATCAAGGGGGCAAAGTATACCACTATGTTATTCTGATTGCCTACCGAAGACCTAAAATCAAAGACAACATACAGCTTATTCCATCTGCCATAGAGATGGCTGCCCTAAGAGGAAAGGGAGGTAACAAGCACAGGAAAACAAGAGGCATTGATAAGAGGGATGATTTTAAGTCTCAGAAGCACAAAATTCTTGTAATGTAAGCATTCCCTCCCACCCCAATATTTTACTGGGAATACTACTCCTACCCATCTCTGCCATATCACAAGCTCTATTACATTACCCTCATTGGAGGGATCAAGTACATTATTCCCATGATTCTTTCAAATCTGGCTTCTTTCAGATTCTAGCTTCAGAGATGATGAAGTTCCCAGGAATTCCTTTAAACAAGGAAGTAAGTTCTCCCATAGCTTATATAGGGACTGCATGCCAACCAGCATTACCTCAGCTATAAGATTCCTGTGGCACTACTTGCACCGATACCTATTTGTAAGGCAGTGGAAGAGCTCTGCTACAGAGCTAGTGTGCCAACAGGAAAGTGGAACGGTAACCTCTTCACAATCTCAGGCAGCAGCAGTGGAGAAAGGACACTGCCAAAAGTTTTGTTCAGAAGTCGTGACCTGAAGGAGCCAAGAGAGGGGACAACAGATCTACTGATGCTAATGCAAAGTGACGACTGGGGCAAGAATGGGGCATTTGCCATCAGCCAAGGGCTGTGGAGCTGGATTGGGCAACAGAGAAACAGGCCCAGCATCTTCACAAGCAGGGATGCAGCGCATCCTCTACAGCCACCAAAAGGTCAAAAAAAAGCAGGAATGCATCTCATGTAGAGCAATAGGTTGCATTTACACTCAGAGAAGGGTAGCAGGCAAAAACCAAACCATTGCAGGCTCCGCGTTAGTTCAGAGAGAGCCAGAGTCCCCTTCACAGCACACTGTTCACCTGACACATCAGGGCTTGCAAAATGCTTCAGACAGCACTTGTGTACAGCCCAAGCAGGGTATGCAAATTAACAGCAGCGAAGGCAACTGTTTCTTCTAATCTCACTCACTTTGTATAGAGAGGCCCCTCTTTGTTCCGTTGAGAAAGGCAGGATTTTTTTCCTGAAAGCTGTACTGTGTTTTCTAAGATACACAGAACAGCAAAATCAGATGGCCTAGGCAAACAGACAAAGACAGACACCACGCTCAATAAAGTAAGAATCCCAACTTGATGAAGTACAGATCAAAAATAAAAAGATAAATGGTTTTTCATATATATAAACACTTACTGAGCAACAGCAAGTGCCAAAAGCGCTATTTAGGATTGGGGATTTTTCTTCCCCTGCTTAATGCTCATTTCCAAAGATCTTGTAAATTGCATCTTTTCAAGTGAGAAACAGTACTGATAAGTTTAAAAAAACAATAAAAATGTTTAAAGCCAGAACACTTGGTACTCCTTCCTTTAAAAAAGCCTAGTATCATTTGCTAAAATTCTGTATCTAGCATATTTGGCACCAAATGATCAAACAGGCAATAGGAAACAAAAACCATGGTATCGGTATCACGTTTCTATCTTCACAGGCCTATAATTAATCTTAAGTTGTAACTGGACATCATTAAAGTCCTCTTATTAATGTTTTTAATTAAGATGAAATAATATTTATGTAAATGCTGATGTTCTGAAAAAAAAAAGGGACACTTACTAGGAGACAGAGTTAGAACAGTTGATTGTGCCGAAGCTTTTCTATTTTCCCCTTAATCGGTGCTGAGACACAGAACAATGGCACTGGGACCAATAAAGAATACTGCAGGCCTGCAATTTTAGGTTGAGATTTTCCAAAGGCTCCGAGCAACTAAATCCTATTGAATTTCAATTGGAGCTGGGCACCTAACTCCCTTAGGTGCATTTAAAAAGCCTTTAATTGATTTCCTTAGCTCTCTTCTCACTCGAGGCTCCAGCCAAATCCAAAACGCAGGCAGTTGACGTTTTTCCACCGACTACAAAAGGCCTCGGATGTCAGTGGGGTGAGTTTGCACACGAAGGCACGGTGTCAGAGCACGGCTGCCTCAGAACAACTTTCCACACCGTCACCCCTGCACAAGTCTCTTTGTAACACAGTTGTCTTTAGCTTTTGAACTTCGTTGCCGATGATATTCCCCAGGAATTTACAGAAGTAAATTAAGCTGGGCTTGCACATTCAGTTTACGATACTTGTTTTAGCGTGAAGCTCTCCCCCCATCACAAAGTATGCTCGAGAACTAGACTTTAAACCCAAAGTATTTGGCAAGAGAAAGGAAGTGTCAACATGCTAACACTGGCGCAAAAATGATTAAAAACCCTGCTCCTTTTTGTTTATTTCATGAAGCTCTTATTCAAGGCTGCATAAAAGTCTCTAGAAGGAATTCATACAGGACTCCCTCCTTCAAAGTGAAAAATGCTCTGGCTTCTACCCAGTGCAGCATATGCTTAATTTTATATCTCCCTGAATTCAAAAGAACTATTCACCTACTTAAGATTAAGCACACATGCACACAGTTCACAGAGATGCATACTCATTCATTGGTACATACAATATGCTAATAGGAGTAGAAAGGAACTGTTACAGACTATTTAAAAAAAAAAAATCAGTCTAAGCCAAGTAGTCTATTTTTATGTTACAGAGAACTTTTCCTATTAACACTATTTACACAGCGGCTGCTTTCCCTGATCTGATTATTTTTATCCTGTCAAGTATCTTGTTGCACGCTTTTTATTAAATAACCTTCCTCGCTCATTTTTGAAAAAGCTACTTCATATCCACCGCGTCCTACGCTGAGCAGTTCCATAAGTCTTCCCTCTGCTCCACAGCTAACATGGCATTTATTGGGGGACCTCATGAAAAGACTGCGTGCCTGGTTTTTTGGTAGCTATAAATGACAGGGCAATAAAAGCTATTGTGTCTTCCAGCAAGCCATGTTTCTCTTATACCCTTAGACTATCACTCTTACAACACTACTCCTTCCTGAGAGAAAATAAATTTTGCACACTATTTCTCACCTGAAAGCAGAGTCACACAAAAGGAAGAATCCGGCTATTATCAGCCCAGCTTAACCTGCAATAGCTTCACTTTGTATACTTACAAGGGAATGTAACAGTAGATGGCATTTTTAAGATGTAATGACCAAGCTCTGGTCACCTCCTATACAGTTCGGTAACAGCAACACCTGAAATCTAGTGGTTTCAGGCATATTAATGTACTTTTTTGTTTGAGGCCACACTGTGATAGTAGCCAGGAAGCAGCAATACATTTTAAAACAGCAATTAGAAAGGTTATTGATGAAAAAATACTTTTGTTCCACTGGTTTTGAAAAGGGGAAAAACAGACTTTCTGTGATTTTTCCTCCTTACTCATCTCTTTTCATTCTACTAGAAAAGGGCAGAAGAAAAGATGAAAAAGACCAGTAGGGATGGGAAGTTAGAAACCTCTAGTTTTCAATTATCTTTTACATTAAATGAATGTTTGCTCTTGAAAAATTCGGAGTCATATTTTACACAAACTGCAGACAGGTTTCATTTTATATTTAAATTTTAGTGATTGTTAGTGATAGCCCTGCCCTCCCTCCAAGAAAGGGGTTACAAAACGGTACTGTGTGCTAGACAGCCTTGCTTCAGGATTCTCAGCTCCTCTACATCATGTTCGGCTTTATGGGACCCTCTCTGGGATGTGATGTGTGTTCCCCAAGTAAGACATTTCCAGAAGAGTGAGATGTCACCAAAAGCAGGGCGTGACCTCTCCTTCTACACATAGTCATGATATCCTCTTTTTCTAGAAGCAACATGTTTTCAAAATTCCTCCTCCAAAAGTAAGATTTCTGGCCTGAGCAATGACCGTGCTCTTCAATAACAGTTTAACAAGAACTACATTTCAGATGGACTAACTCTTGTTTCAACCACCTCCAGGTAACAAAGGGAAAAAGAAAATTTTCCTTTTTTCCAGGCTGGCAGGCCAGCGTTGCAGGATAGAGCTGTCAAGTTCTGAAACAAAATCCTGTGTGGTTAGAAGAGGGGCATTCCTTTCACACACCTGGGCGACCGCTGCTCAGTTAACCGGTATCAGGCTCAGCGTTGATAAGAGTTCAAGTGCCATATTTCTGTTTGACATTCCCATAAACACAACCTGCCTTTGCCTCAACATACTTGAGCTCTCTCCCAGGCCTGCTCCAGGGAATACGCATCATGCTCTTCCACACAGCTGCAAAAACAGTCACACACTAAACCTGTAGTCCAGGCACTTAATACTCCTCACAGGAAAACACGTGTGCTAGTTTAAGCTAATAAAAAGCCCTCTCAGATGCCATATGTACACAGCCCATTCAGTCAGCATTTTACAGTTGCCTCTAAAATTTGTGAAGGAGGAGAGGAGAATTATTTGACATGCAAAATAAACCTAACCGAAGGCAACAAAGTCAGCATTTTCAGCTAAGTGGCAAATACATTTCACATACTGAAGGCAAGTAGTTTCCTCCTCGTGCCAATTTCCTGCGCTCGTTCCAATCAGCGAGCATTAAACAGTTGGGGCTATCATTCAGCGCATCAGGATTGTAGCATACCAAAATGGGAAGTTAATTTACATCAACCAAAGCACATGATTAACTTGGTGCAAACTCTCCCTAGAGCTTTGATAATGTTCCAAACGGACCAAACTAAACTTACATTTGTGAAGTGAAGATATAAGCCAGATCTCTCTGAAGTCGCATATGCCATTAACCAAGCTACCGTTATGTGCAAAGACTTATATTTGTACTCGGATTCATGTTTCTATCAGTTTTGGGTCCAACATAAATAAATGGTGCAACAGAGGCAGCTCTTTGCAGAATTCAAAGTTACGAAAGGAGAACTCCAGCTCTGTGAAACTCCCTTCACTCACTATCACCTTTCCCCTGCTCCCTTTACAAATAAAGGACAAGTGCACTATTCATTATGGGGGGGGGAGGGCGGGGAAATCTTTAAAAAGCCACAGCCTTCTCAGTGGCAGCTGGTCTGAGCTTCAAGACATCAAATACCTCAGGAAACTAATAGGCATTATATGGAATGAATTTAACAAACAAAAAAAAACCCACAAAAAAACACCAACCCCAAACTGATATTTGGCAGAATTCAGCAACTCTGTACTCCAAAACCCTTTGGAAAAGGAGAGACTTTATAAAAGCAATGCCTAGGACATGTCAAGAATAAACTAAAGGCTCTGCAACAGTACATAGGCTAGCAGGCAGCTGATGTAGCTAGCAAAAGCCACCTGAGCAGAGAAATCCCTCTGTGGAATGGTACTTGAGGGAAAAACAATTGCAACTTGAAGGAAGAGGCACAAAAAGCATGGTTTAGAGACAGATGAGCTTCTTCTGTGCTGAAACATCGGGCAATGCAGGACAGATCTAGGGCCTACTTGAAAATACACATTATTGGAACAACCAAGCATTGGTTACATATTTTAAATGCATTAATATATCAGAACATCCAACTGGTAGCAGTGGAGCAGGACTTCATATTATTGCATTACTATTGTGCTCATTTTTCTAAAACTTGAGGCATATCTGCTCTTTACGTGAGTTATACTTCCAGGTGATTTGTGGTATGATTTTTTTTTTCCTAGGAACAGCTGAATTTTCTAGGGCCTTCTCGCTGATCTGTTTTACTGTTGTTTAAATTAGGAATTAAACTAAACACGTGTTTGGAAATGCCCAATTTCCAAACATTTTTTTTCCCAGTACCTTATGTGATAAAGTAAATGGCGGTCTTACTCCACAGCTAGATGAATTCTGGCACTAATTTTTTTTTTTTTTAATGTCAAAAGATCATATGATTTTTAATCTTTCCCTTTACATCTTCTCTGCAGTTCTCAATATTCACTGTTTCAAAAAGTTGGGTTTAGGATGTCAGTCTTGCTTAAGCCTCTCAAGATCCCATTGTGTTAGATGTAAGTCTAGTCTGGACACCGAAGGTCTTACTGCCAAACCAGAGCGCTAAGATTACCCGCTAGAACCAAAGATGCTCATCCCACCCAAAAGATACTTGTTCAGCAACAGAACTCGTAAAAACTGATACTTGTACTAGTTGTCTTAACAGAAACGAAGCAAGAGGTTACATTCAAGAAAGGCGAGTCCTTGCTTTAAAGCTACTCAACCTTAGTATTTACTAAACCCAACACGCAAACCACCAATCTATGTGGCAAACAACTGAAACGTGACATTTTTTGCATCATGTCACTACTGAGAGGCAATAATGTTCTTTCCACTGTAAAACGTTCTTTTAAAGCAATTTTCTCAGGATGCAAAATAAACAATTATCAAGCTAAATTCTTTTCTAGGACTAAGGGGGGGGAAAAAAGGGAGTCATGATGCACAGCACCCAATTACTGACACATGAATAGTGCACGTAATGAGTTTGGGTTGCATCCTTTTTTAATGGCTTTACAAAAGAAATAGTATCTCAAGTGCCCAAGACCTCTAGAAATGATCGAAATTCAAAGGCTTTAGCCAGCCTTAGAGGAGGAAGAGGCTACTTAAACTGAAGTTCAGTTTGGGTAGTTTTCCAGTTTTCTTAAAGCCTGAGTAAAGGTGGCTAAAACATGGAAGCCAGGGTCAGAGGCCTGTCCTCCTCTGCCGAAGGGAGCAGTTACAAGGCAGCAAAACCAAACTCACCTTTTCGGCAAGTTCCTTCCCGGTGGATGAAACAAGTGGGTCTGCCGCACTCGGATCTGCATCCTATTTCCAGCTCTGCTAAAAATGGCTTTAATGACAACCTCGTGTTTCCCCTTTCCTGAACACATAACGCGTTGCACATTTAACTTTGTAGGGAAGTGTCAATTAATAGTACTGTTCAGGGTGTAATTAATAACAATTATGTTAAACTACAAAAGCACATAAGAGACTGCTTTGTGTACAACGTGCATTTCCTTCTAAGCTGGATGGCCAAAGGAAACCTACTAGACATGAAAGTATAGCACAGCTGTGTTCCATAACTGGGTATTTCAATATTTATAAGCTATTGCACTTGTGATACCAAAGCTGATGACATGAATACATGTTTTAATAAGTCCATCAATAAAGCTTTCCTCATTAGAAGTCTGCCCTGAGCATATTACATCAGAGAACTCTGTTATCGTGAACCATATTACTTGTCCCAAATGGCATACTGCTGGAACCAGAAACACTGTGCCTATTTAAACATCCTGCTTTACGGTACTCAAAAAGTGGTAGAACTCTCTGGTAATACTTACTATCTGTGGTTTCACACCTTTTGAGTAATAGCAATGAATATTTTAAGCTATAAAGACATGAAGTGTGTTCATCTCAGGTGCTAAATCACCCTGAAAAATGCTACGAAAGTCCTCTTTATAAACACTTTGTGAATGATTTGCAGGCTGTGGGAATTATCTTTTCAATGAATTTGATTATTTTTTATGTTTAAAAAGGTAGCAAACAGTGGCTGTAGAATAAGCAATCAGTTCTCAGCACAACACCGAGTAGTTACCACCATGTGACTCCTAGTATTGCTGTGAGAAGTCACATTTGACTATTTCAATCTTAAACGTGGATATGTTCTCTTTTAACATGTAGAACAGTGTGAACAATCTTGGGGGGGGGGGGCAGGGGGGGACACGGACGGACACTGGAATCTATTGCAAACTGGAGGTATTTGTGTACTAACTGGCTACTGCACTGATGTTTTCCATGGAAATTTCAGCCACATTAGTTTTGGCAGCAATTAAAGACTACTTTTGGAATCCTTCACAACATTCAAGGAGTTCCTTTTAGCTTTACTTCATGTTCTGTAGTTCTTTCTGCTCTTTAAAGCAGGGAAAGTAGGAGGTTTTTTTTTTTTTCAACCTTCAACTTGTTTTACTGTTAAAATAAATACAAAGATAAGTCAGGCAGAATTTCAGGCTCAAAGGAACCCCGCTGAAGTATTTATTCCTCTTTGAGAGCCGAGAAGCTCCGCTTTTGCTCAGGTTGTACCTTTTACTGCTGCTCAGTACATTGCGCAACTCTGCCTGTGAGCCAACACCATCATAGGACTCAATGATAAAAGAAGCTATTCAGAGTTTTGGCAGGAAGAATACTTCTGACATTTTGTTTCATCTGGATCACAGGATTAGACTTCGGCTCAGGGCTTTAACACTAAGCTGCCCGTGCTACATCACACAGAGCTGATTTCGGACACCTCATCTGCTGTATATCACTTGATTCTTGATTATTCCCATCCAAGTCAATGGGGTGACCCTTGAGGCAAGCTACAATCCATAACAAACAAGCACAGTTGATCCTATCTGTTGAAAAGGGAAAATTATGCCCTTATACTACAGATAACTAAGTACTGAGCCACATAATCAGCGATTTCTGCTTCTTGAAAGGAAAACACAAACAAAAGCCAGCATGTATCCAGGCATCAGAAATGTAATTGTATCGTATTTCAAATACCAGCTAAACTGTTAAAAGCCTCTGTGACCACATGTGATGTATTCTGAGCTTGTTCATGACTACAAAAAGATTATACAAACAATGTTAGTATTAATACTGATTAACTAAGTTAATATTAACTGCCTGACTAGAAAGTGACTTCACGGAGAATGAAAACTCCGCATACTTGAATGGGGTAAACATGCATAGCTTTTTCCTAAATCAACGGAGAGAAATAGGCACATACAAAGGGAAAATCATCTCAAGTGTCCTAGGCACCTAGAACTGCTTTGAGGAGTATCTGTCCTTTTCCATGAAGGGAAAGCCTGTGTGATTGGCTTATACTACCTAACCTAACTTCTAGACAGCTAAAAGCTGCAAAAAAAATCAGTTAGCCTAGAAGAATTGCTTTGAATTATCCCATAAAGTATTCTCAGCTTGGAGCAATGGTATAAACAGTGGGGGAAATTTACTGTTTGTTCTCATTTGAAAGAGACGTTTATGAGGGGTTTCTATTTTTGGGCTGGTCTCTCCCAAGAAAGGTCCACGTGATTACTTTGTCTACCTCCAGTTTCCCTCTCAAAACTCCCAAATCCACTTGATGATCTGGACAGATCAGAAGGTCAGGCATGTCAGAAGAGATTTAAACTCCCTGAAAGTGTAGTGAAAATAAGGAGCCTGGCAGAAAAGAAATGCCCTGTCTACAGACTGAGAGAAAAGATTTCACATTATTAATCACACTCATTGGGATTCTCTCATCTTTATCAACATCCAGCTTCAGGAAGGCTGATTGCAAGTTTCAACTAAAGTCATTTGGCTTCAGAAAGCATAAACAAAAAAACAGAAAGGAAAAGAACCATCCACCTCAAGATCCCCAAAGCCCCCTAGCATCATAAGTTTGTCTATAATAATATAGTTTTTCTATGATTAAGTAGAATTTTTCCTATTGATTTCTGTAACCTATGTTTACCAAAAAAGGGACTAAACACAAATAACTTTCATAAAGAAATTTTTTAGAACTATGTAACCAAGAGGTTTCTTTTTCAGTTTCAAGGATAGTTCATTTGCCATGAAATTCGATATGAAGAGTGAAAGAGGAAAAACTTCCTCGATGTCCTCTCTACCAGCACCCACCCACCCACGTACTTCTTCACATTGTTACATGACTGTTTCCAGGTAGGAAAGAGAACCATTTGGGGAAAAAAATCTGCCACCTAGTTTCAATGGTTTAACTCCAGAGAGATGTAACTCTTGTTTTGTCAGAGCATGAGCCCAGCAGAGAAAGCAAACCAATGACTCCTCATTCAATAAGGAATATGTATTCATCCTTTAGGCACTTCTTGAATCAACTCAAGACTGATTAAACTTCTTTCATTAGCTGATTTCAGCTCATCTGGTTTATTAACATCTATATAACCCACCTGGGGCCCTCAAACATCTGCTGCACTTGTCTGACTAGGTTTTGGAAGCTCAGGCCCCTTTGTTTATTATAAGCATTTTTCAGATTTCCATTAAGACCTTTAGATTCCCCTGATCTTTCTTAACTACGGCAGCTAGCAGCTCTTATTCTCCATATAATTTATTGCCGTTGTCCAGCAGAGCTGATCATGCTTCTCTCATTCAGCTACAAATGCTCAGACAGAAATCATGGGTAGAGCTTCTCAAAGATTGACAGCTCCACTGGTCTTCCATAAACAGAGGTATATGGTTCAGGCTTGTGCCTGTCCATGCTTTTTCATTTGCTAGTTCATGATGGTCACAACAACCCACTGACTTAAAATATTTACAACCAGGAGTAGGTGTCAGTAGTGGGCAGGGGGTGTTGGAAGATCAAGCATTTATTTGTGCCCCACATACTTTGGATGTTCCCCCTGGGCCTCTTACAAGACATTTGTCTACATGTATTGTACTTACAGAAAAGCTGTTGTGCACAACATTCAGTTATTGGCATATGAAAACTATATAATGTTGTCTTCGCATGCAAATGGAAAAAAAAAGTTTCCATTCTTCAATTTCCTCCAAATTTCTGAATGTTACACAGGAGAGAATGAGCTGATAAATTTTATGGTAAACAGAAAAAAACAGCAGCATACCCAACCACCATGTCCTCAGTAGAGTCTCTGCACACCGGATGAGGAATTTGTTCTGCAAGAATCAACTGGGAATTTTCCTGTATTGTACACAAAAATAAGATCTTTAACTGATTTCACTGATGTTAAATAGCTCAAGACTTTTACACATATTCACAAGTTATTTTGAAGGTTTATTTGTAGCCATTTGAGCTATTCAGAATATTTCTTTTGAAACTAGTTAAGAGTTAATTGACTCAAGATTACGGGGGCAGGGGGTGAACTTTCTAGAGTACAAGCCATAGTATGTTAACACAGGCAGTATCTCACACTATATTGAGCTCCACTAAGATGAAAGGATTAGAGGGTTCACGGTATAATAAAAAGAGCTCATGGAAGCAAAAGAAAAACATTTACGAAGAGAAAACTGCCTTTAAATTCCGAAAACCCACCCCACAATGAAGAATCACCATCATATTGGTCAGAAACATCACCATGGGGAAGAGCAGGGTCTGGGGGAATGAGCACAAGCAATAGCCTTCCTTAAAAAAATATTTATCTAAAAATAGTTAGATAATCTTTGACTTTCGAAACTGCTGAACCAGTCAGCTCTATCTCATGTTCAGCATCATACTATTGAACTAAGTCAAAAGTTTCTGTGGTTACTATCAGATGAAATGAGCTAATTTCCCCTGAGAATTGGCTACACTGACCAGATGTCTTCAGCCAGCTACTCCCCAGATCGAGCAGGAGCAGCACATGCAATGCCTTCTCTGTTACTATGGAGATAGGTTTTCCCATCCACTATGCAGCCGGGCGTATAGTAGCTACCAGCTGTTGTCTCGACTCGTACTCCATCAGGAGAGACTGAGGAAAGAAAGTGGGAGATGTGGGGCTGAGCTTCTCCCAGCCCTGAACCTCATAAACTTTAACCACAGCATCCAACCCTCAATCTTCTTAGCTGCCGTTTGGGCTCGTTGCTATTGTTTAAAGCCGCCTTACAGTGCTTCCTCCGCTGGTTTTACGGACTCGTAATAGGTCAGGGGAAGCACACAACAGCTTGGTATAACATGTTTGATTGCTGGGCTGGAAATTTAAGGCTTCCCCAACTCACGCTTCCAGCCCAACATTCCCATCTAAATGGTTTTATGAGCTTAAATCTAAATCTCCAGCAGCAACCCATTTCAGGTTCCTGACATTATTCTCGCTCCATACTTTCAAAGAAAAACTTTGTGGATTAATGGCTCCCTATCCTTCCTGCAAGGCTGGTTAATGCCTTCAATTCCCATTGCTTTTTAACTCCTGTGGAACTTTAATCCGTCTCTGACCATGCTGATGAGCTGCAGAGAAACAGCGCTGGTTAGGATTTTCATTCTTGCGTTTTCTTTTTGAATGCAGCCAAGTTCAAATGTCTAATTATAACATTGCACAGTTAATGATCAATTTAACTAAGGCTTTAGAGTATCTTTGAAGTCATAACAACAAGCCAAAGGGGGGTTTAAAAACGTTAACTGCACAGGGAGCCTACGTAGAGAGCTTTCTTAGGATTATCTCTCTCACTTAACAACAAAGTTGAGCCATTTCAGAATACTTCCAGCAACCCCATGGCTCGATCTGGTTGCCACATAGCACAGAGCTCTAGCTAGTGTTTATTTTATAGCTCTGAGCAGCACCAATCATTACCCTATTAATTCAAGCATGTTTAATTCAATGTCCTTCAACTACTCAGTCATGCCTATTTGTAACTTTTAAGCAACTACAGAAAGGTACAGCTTGTCACCACATTTATACCTAACAGGCACTAAGCACTAAGGTTAGATATACAATGTAAGTAGGGTATATATGAAGACAACTACAAGTGATGTTCACTTAAATCTATGACATGCAGCCTCTGCTCCTTTTGCTTAAGGCACGTTTTTTTCCACTTACCACGCAGGCTGCATTTGCCTTCAGATGTATGGAGCTCCTGCTGTTGTCGGTGAGCTATAAATACACATCAGAGGACACACTCTGACCTGTTTACTTTTTAATCTGACATATGTAGCCACTCATATTTTGTATATATTAGGCACCATTGCAATGCTGAATCAGCACGTCCAGACATAACAATAAGGGCATGCTGGGCTGGAGCTGCACACAGACAAAGCAGCCAGGCTCCTCCTCGCTGTCCTTTTACAGCAATCCTGCCACTCAGCATCACCGCACACATTTTGCAGAGGTTTTTTTGTGTTCCCTTTCAGGTATCGGACAAGGGCGAAGGTGAAAGGCATTAACCTGTTGATAAAAGGTTAAGCAAGGAGATTCTTAGGACAGCAAAGTAGTTATAGATGAGGGGGCAGCCACTGCTGGTCCTCCAAAGTGAGCTGAGGGGAAAAAAACCCTAAACCTCAAGCTGCCTCCAAGATCTCCACCAAGTCTGTCCTTTGCACTATACTGAAGAATGGGGCTGGGCATTTTTCCCCTTTAAAATCACAAGTGAGGAAAACTTCCATAGCAAGAAGCAGAGACAGTCTCTAGAGCTGGGCACTGCGAGAGGAACATTTCACAGGTTTGACCAATCAATTTAATGGCCACCCTGTGGTTTGTGCAGAGTGACAGGGCTGTAATGAACTTCTAGGCACACAGGGAATTATATGGGGCGTTATCAAAGAAAATTTATATATCTTCTTTCCCTGGTGCTGCAGTTATAGACCACAATAATTGTATGGTGACACGTCAGATAAGTAAAAGCTGGATACACTACATCAGTGAAAATCAGTGTTTCCTCTCTAAATCAGCCAGTGAAATCAGATTTCCTTTCAGATCTCCTGGGAGATTACATCTTACTGCTTTCTTCATTTAAACCCAACTTCCCTAGACCTTATGTGGCAATTTCCACTTCACGGTGAGTTTGTTCATTACATTCAGATACTTACACTTACAGCCCTGCCACAGCAAAGGATTACGGATGCTTGACTCCAAAGATCAGTTAAGCTCTGATAAAATGTAAAGCAATAAAGCAGTGAGAGCAGTCAGTCCGCATCATGCTAAAAAAAGGCTTTCAATGAAAACCTGAGTACAACACTGGTCCAAAAAAACCATGGAATTGGCTTCCTATTTTGGGGGTAGTTCACTTAAACTCCAAAGAATGCTAGGGCATTCTTTGGAGTTTATCAGGGCAGTTATATTTCACAGAAGAGATTGTTTTTTTGTTCTATTTTTAAAGCAATTTTGCTAGGAATAAAGAAAAAAAATCACACGATGAAATGATATTTGGACATTATACCACAACCATCCCTACCATTCTTTTAAAGTGTGTAACACAAACATTGCACTGTTATACAGCAGTACAGAACCGTGTATTTTTAATAAAATACAACCGCATCCAAAAGAGAATGAGGTATCAAAGTTGTTTGCTTCTTCATGCTTTGAAAGCATAAGGTCTTTGTTTAAATTGGAAAAACAAACAAGCCTCTCATGAGGATGTATGACCTTGAAATCAGGGGGTACATCACAAGGCACAACATTTTTCATTGATACAGCTACACAACAGCTATAAATATACATTATATCCTGAGATGAAGTCTTCACAAGTGTATCAGTGGTTTAGTAACCCCTATCATGTCTTCCAAAGTGATGTAAGCACTAGGAGCAAAATCTGCACACCTGTAAAGAAAGCTGGATTCTTTAAGCATAAGCTGTGCCAGAGACATGATGGTGACAGGATATCTGTCAACTGGAACTTCTTCACTTACATCAGGAAGATTCACTGATGCTTTTTAGAAATTTTAGAAGCTTGTGTTTCATTTCAGAAATGCAATTAGGCCTGCATTCATCCCACCTCACTTTCTGCTCTTAGCTGGAAAGCCCATGACTCCATCCATAAATCAGTGCAAGAGAGTGGCACCTCCAGAAACACGCTGAGACCCTAACTTTGACATCTTAGCCTCAGGTTAGATGGCACGTGTTCATACTTGAGCCTCAAGCAAAAGTAGCACTCAGGTTCCTGAAAGCTATGGAGTACAAACCAAAAAACCCACCCAAACAAAAAAAGAGCTTTGCCATATCACAGTGAGGTAAATGCACGGATTTTCTGCTAGATTCAACAGCAGGGATAAAAGTGAGTGCATGCCAGCTCTTCAGTAAGCCATAAAATTCTCATTCTATCATATTAAGTTAATCTGAGACCAACAAAAGTTTACACCAGTGATTCAGACTGCAACCAACTGCAGCAGCAAAGGAGCCACTGCAGATGAGTCTGTGTCCCACCTCTTATGTGAGTAACTTGCACCCCGGAGGACACACAGGTGAACTTTTGCATCTGTTGATAAAAAATTCAACAGAAGCCATCTCATAGATGCTGGCTCAAAAGTTTCTTTTTCATTTACAACCACTGCAGTGCAATGCAACATCCCACAGTTCTTTCTCATTGTTTCTGCAGCTCGGATTTTGAACACTTAAAAAATTCAGGGAGAGAGATTCTTCATTTTCAGGCATTATTTTTTCTGGTGCAATATGTATTGAAAAAGCTGTTTCTGTTAACTTGTCACTTTTTGTGCCAATTTATCAAGTGGTTTGTATCTAGCAGATCATAGCTTTAAGTTTTTCGCACAAGAAAGTTCCTTAACATATTTACATGATGGCAAAGGCCTCTCCCTGATTAAAATCAACAGTTATGTCTCTGTCAAAAAGGGACACTGTTTTCAATCATAATCACTGCAGACCCTAAAAGTGCAAAAGAAGTGGCAGGCAGCATGACAGTATCTCATAAATACTAAGAAAGAGGAAAAAACTCAGTATAAGGCTCTTGTAGCTGCAGTCATTAATAGTTCCCTCCAGAAGGTTGCCATGTACAGGTGTTAAGGACAGTATAAACACTATCAAAAGCTGAAATCTCTCTCCAAAACAGGAGTACGTAGCTAGGTTCAATATACATGTGAGAGGTTAGACAACATCACCATTTCTCTTAACCTTTTCCTTAAATTAATGGTTTGGTTACGTAACTAAATGATGGCTTTATTGCCAAATGTGTTTTTAAACGCACTTACTAAACGACATGCAGATTGCACTACTATAATTCTTGATTAATCATACCAATTTCTAAAACAGACAGATATGTAACTTTTAGAATCCACCTGTTTTGATTCATCTAATGCCATACACTACAGCAAGATAGAAATAAAACGCGTTATTTAAAGCTTTCCATAACAGTACATTTGTCAATGATACCTGATCAAAGCGTTTGCTTAGACCGTGCCATATTTGCTTAACTGCTACTACTGCTTATTTTAGCCCATACTAAAGAGTTCTGAAGAACATAACCTGGGCAGATGCCAGAAGAATGTAGCTTTTAAACATAACCTTATACTCAAAGAGCAAAATCGAGCTTTAACAACATAAGCAAGCAAAATTCTGTCATGTAGACAAACCATTCCTGTGTGTTTTTTCTTTTTCAGGAGATTTAGTGGCAAAAACAGGATTTAAGTAGTTTTTCTTATAAATATTTCAGAAGACAGTAGAGAAATTCATGCATGGCTCTTGCTATTGCAAGAGCTATTTGAACAAATGTGGGAGTTTTACCTTAGTATTTTAATAACCAGAAAACAAAGCATTTTCCACCAGAATAGATTTCACTGACTTCTATTTAGTTTGTTTTCTTGAGGTCAAGCCTTTTGGGAGGGATTGGTTGGTTTGTTTTTTAATCTGTTGTGTTTATCTGTTTACCAGAATGACATTCTCACATTTGAAGGTGTTTTGTGACTTCATGACATAACCAGCAATTAATTGCCATAATTTTTCATTTGATAACGGTCATCGATTCTGGCACATTGCTTAGAATAAATACAATATCTTTCTACACTCAATGTTCTCAATTACTCTTTACTGTTCTTTCTAAACTGTAGGGTACACTAACACAAACAACTGCAGAACAAGAATCACATGTGATTTAACAAATCACATTCACAGATACACAGACCCTTCTGTACACATAGACTTAAACTGAAGGGCAAAGATTAACATTTACAGCAAATCACTAGGTTATAGGAAAGTCTTTTTACACATTTATTGTGTAGAAAGATGTAAGCATATTTCTTTACTCTGAGTTGATGTTAACCCTACTCTGAATCAGACAGTCCCGATACTTCTCTGAACCCCAAAGCTCCACAAAAGGCCACAACTTGATTTCAAGTGCACTGAAAAATGTAACAGGTAGTCACCAAACCCGAATCTAAAATCCCACCTCTGTGCACATTAGCATCTGTAGCTCACCATTTTAAATTACAAATGAAACCTTTGCTTCTAATAAAGCTTAACAGCAGCGCTGCAGGCATTGACATTTTGGGCTTACAAATGTATTTTCAGATCTGGTCCGTATATATTCACAGTGCAGCTGTCAGGGAAGGTCAAAGCAAAATGCAGCTGAAAATGCCACTTTTCATCTGACTTCAAGGATTGTCGTGTTTCACTGGGTTTCCATCGCTAATAATAAATCTGTCCCTGCCAGCCGAATTAATTACACCAGCTGAACACAGATTTCACAGTGCAGGACCACTGAAGGTTTCAAAAAAATTCAGGTGGTGACAAAAACACAGGAGACTTTCGGGGACAGTTTCTGACCCACAGTGGTCGTTACCCTGTTTCAGCTCCTGAGGGCAACCTCTCTAAACAGCCCCTACATCAAGACCGCTGTTAGCGCCAACCCGAACAGCAGCACTACAGGGAAAGAGACCAAAACAAATAATACCCATAATTCTTGAAAGCAGCCACTGAAAGAAAGATTTTAATGTAGCCACCCTAGATCATCCCACAAGCAGTCTGTCTCTCCTTTGCACTGATACTAAACTGATTAAACTGATGGTTTTTACAATTCCACTTCACACAGACGGGGACTCCTGGGCAATCCAGGAGTCAAAAGCAAGCTCACAAATATTTTTGTTTCTTCTAGACAAAAACAAACCTCCTCAAACCAGACTGCAAAGAGCCTTTGCAAACATAGTAAATGCCTTCAGCTACTTAAAATACAATGTTTATTTTACTTCAAAGATTTTTAGACTAAATTACCTTAAAGCAAAAAGTGCTCTTTTTGTCTTTTCTTTCCCAAACTCTTAAAACATCCTGGTTGGTCTAGACCTACCTATCACAGGCTAACGTAAATAAGTGCATCTTTCATAAAATTTATTCCACAAACAGGAGCTAGGCCACTGGACAGATGCAGCAGCTATATTTTAAATATTTTGGCATCCTTTTTCACCCCTGTTTCCTTTTCCCTGCACCTACCTTTTGATCTGGCCCCACCCCAGGAGTCAGTCACCTTCCCTTGGGGGTGGAGGCACTGGCACAGCTCAGCTCTGCCAGATATTTTGAGGGAAGTTCGATTCCCTCCCTCTACTTGCTCAAGAGATAGAAGAGGTACTGCTCTGGGCTGAGCTTCCCCCTCACTGGCTCTGGTCAAGCTTTCCAGCTTGTGAATTAATACCTAAAATAAGAAGCCAATTCATTGAAGAAAACAGAGGGACAGCATATGAGAAAAGACACCCTATTTATTTGATGGTTCAGATGTCTGTCATTAGTGCAAACGAGTACTTCACTACCTACAAAACAGAGAACACATTTGGGAAAGGGTGTCCTTCAGTCCAGCCCACCTGCTGCTTTTATTCTTCAATACTTAAGTCTCCATATTATGTTTGAGACCAAAGCACAAAGGGGCCCTCATTTACAGCCCAGTCCCAGGCACCGTAAGTAGCACATGAAATTGCAGCAGCAATCACAGAAGCATGTTCTTGGAAGATCACAGGAAGCCCAGGGTGGAAATCTGTGAATTTTTCTCATGCTCAATGCTTGCCTGCTTTCCTCTAAGGTCTTCCCTAGCTAGGAAAGCATGGAATACCTACAGGCACATTCCCAGAAAAGCCTGACAGCCATAAAGGTACTAGAGGAGGTAGAAGGCAGGTGGTAAATTTTAATAGTATTTAGTACTTTAACTATTGCAGATTTTTCTTTCAAGAACTCACTTTGCAGGGAGGTTGAGAACCCAACTATAGATTCTAACTCTTGTTCTTAGTCTTTCCTGCAATCACACTTTATCATTCCATGGAAACATTAGCTTTCATTTTGCAAAGTGTTAAAGGATACTGATGAACCACTTTTTTAGAATTGGTCCATGAAATAAAAAGCTATGTATTCATCTCAGAGACATGCTGAAGGATAAGCCCACAATTTTCTGCTTCATTATGAATTTTCTGGCTTTTGAGGTGAAGAAAACAAGTCTACTAGTCTAATAGAGATTAACAAGTGATACAGTTAAAAAAAAATTCTCTTGGGAAAAGGCTTGTCTGGTGACATTGGCAGCACTGGTGACTGACCCCTAGGGAAGTGGGACAGTCATACACAGATGGGAAATAGCTGGGAAGGAACTACATGGAAGCACTGAAACATTAGACCTACCTAGTGGCTGAAAACTCAAGTGTGAGGTCCAGATGCTAAAGTCTGAATGTGTTAGCATCATTGTTAGGGAACTGATACTAAGTGACAGATAGATTATATTACATAAAGTTCAATTTCTGGCTGCCCGCAACGGCTCCTAATTCAAACAAAGGCCTGACAAGCTACCGACAACAAATAAATCAAAGTAAAAAGCACATTGCTTTGAAACTTTAGCCTTATAGCTGGGAACATTACAGTAAGCTCTTTTGTAAAAAGGACTGCTTGATTTTGACCTAGTACTACTTTGGTAAAGCAACTGAAAATTATTGATTTCCTGCGTTATGAATTGAGATGAATAAAAACCCAAGAGATTACAAATAAAAAGCCTTCTTTGTTCTGTATATCACTTCCGCTATGCTGGTCAGTCAGATGCCATTGTTTTTCCTCCTGGTCCCACGGCACATGAAAGTTATCTTACTGGGAAACAAAACAAAATGAAAAGAGAGAAACAAAAATATTTTCCAACTTTTTACTGTTTGTTTTCATCCTTACATGCAAAATTAAGAATAAACAAGGAAAACAGTAGCAGTTTTAAAGAATGCCCCACACTATTCAGTTTCCATTTTTGTTTTAAAATGTTCACAATTCTTTTGTTCCTGAAGCCTCTTGGGATAGAGGCTGCGATTAATTTCTGCGATTAAAAGACATTTTAATTCAAAAAAGCTGACATGCTTCATTAGCTGCCTTTTCCATGCAGAGTTTGTTCCAACTCTTAATCAACGATATCTAGACAGAGCTCTAGACCCAATAAATGTTTCTGCATTGGCCTTCAGCCATGGAACGCTGTAGGTTGTGGGCAGCACGGATCAAGTAAGCCAGAAGAGAACAAAAGGATACTCCACCATGCAAAAGGCAAGCTGGAGTGATCTCTGTCACAGCCCTGGCCTGTTGTAGATGGCAGGCAAGGGACTCAGTGCAAGCAAAGCAATACTGTGCATGAAAGCCTAAATGCACATTCAGGAAGGCAACGCAAGTCACTTACAACTGCAAGAGGGCAGAAGCCCCCCCGGATTTTAATCAACATTGGCTTTCTGTGTGTTTGAATTCTCCACGTCTTGTAGACTGCTTCAGTTGTTAACAATTTTTAAGCTCAAGCTAGGGAAGGAATGACAGAAGATACAGTTCCATGATGACTGATATCTGCAATTCATTAAGGAATTACGATACTCAAGAAGCCCCTGTTCCAAGACAGAAAACCAGAAATTACAAGAAGCATCTGATCATGCACTTCATTCCTCATCCAAGCCACTTAGCATTTCTTCCTCCACCTCTTACAGCTTCAAACAAAAGGTTTCACTGACAGTCACCATCATCTTGCTTCAGCTCTCTAAATCAACTTGGTTTTGCTAGTGAAAAAGCTCTAGCTCAACATCTCCTTTAAATATCAAGAAAAAAGAAATACCCAGTAGCAACTTTGTCAATGCCACACCAAATTTAAGAGCAAGGAGAAAGACAGCAGTTTCAAGGAACAGACAACTCAGAGTGAGGTAGCAGTCATCAGGAAGAAGAGATGTTTCTCTTCCCTGTCTGCTTGTTTGTTCTGCTTGTAACAAATGGTCCTCTAACACTATTCATGATGCTGTCCTGCATTTTTATGCCATTCTATGCTTAAAGAGGCACAGCAGCAGAATCTCCCATATCTCATCTGCTGTTTTCCAGATGATCAACCTACCAGATGCAAGTAGCAATAATCTACATCTTTGTGGGAAATCTACAGGAGCTATAGCGCTGAAGAGATCTTATATTAAGATTTATATTAAGAGATCTCATATAAGAGATCTTAATATATCTTATATATCTAGGCCCCTGTTACCTGACTCTACTTAATGGAGATTTAAAGTGCCAGAGGATATTTGTCTGAGTTAGCATTGATTCCCTCTCCCTAGCAAAGAGTGCAACACTGCAGTGAGAAAAGGACCAAAAGAAAATGCCTTACATACACGTTACCCTATGTTTACAAACAGCAGTCTCTTCCAAATGAAAGTGAATTGCAGACACAAAACCAGAAGAAATCAGCAATTTGGATACAGATCACAGAGCTCATTACATATCTATGAAGATAGGATTTGGTTTTAAAGACAAACACCCCTGCACATAAGCTACGAAACAAATGAAGCTGCCTGGGATGTGCAACCTAATGGTCTCTTCTGTCCAAACACTTAGAAACCAGAGTTCTGATGCTTTCCAAAAGTGGAACCAACTCCTGAAACAGCTTTCTCTTAATGGCTTCACTAGCATTTCAGAACCACGGTTTGTTGACCTTGAGAAAGTAAAGATTGCCAGGCTGCCTGTTTGATTTGGGATTTGTCATTTGACAAAATGGCCACAGTGTGCGTTTTTGTGCAACTTGATGCATGGCTGAGCTTCTCACCTCTGACTACCACTGGCCATTGGCCCGGCATAAGCAACTAAGAAAAGAAAAGGAAATTTCATGTTATTGCCCTACTACTTGAAAGCAATTTTTCAACATTTTAGCATGGAGTTTCCTAGTTTTGTTACCAAAATATAAAAGTAGGGCTTTGTTTACAAACAGGTATTCATTTTGATTACTGCTGCAAACCTTGTTCTGCTTTCAAGGTCTACAAGATCCCAGATCTATTCCCTCCACCTACCCACCGTATCACAAATGTATTCATAAGCACATACCAGTGGAAAGTTGGACTTCAATACAGTCAGTATACTGCCCCTAATTTTCTTGCATTTTTTTCATTGCAGATGAGATGGCAACTTGCTAAAGTTCCAGTTAAGAATTGGGAGTAAAGAATTTTTTCTTTGCATCCTTTTTAAATCTGCTTGCTTTATAAAGGCACAAATCTCATAGTGGTTAAATATTTAACTGTCTCACTAATGAGCTGGATCCTAACATGCAAGTATAAAAAGAGACCTCATTATGTCTGAAAAAGCCCACTCACATCCAAGCAGCTTTTTTTATTATTTTTTTTATATATATAGATACACACACACGCGCTAAGAATCTATAAGGTAAATTACTATCTCAAGACTAGTCTACACACACATTTAGTACTGGTGTTCTGCGCAGAGATATGTGGGGGCTGGGGCTTGGTTGTAGGTTTTGGTTTTTTCTTTCTTTTTATCAAAATAGTTGCAGTAATTCAAACCCAAATGTGCCTGTTATTGTATTAATAATAACGATGACATAATAGTACAATTATACCCTATGGGACTAGGCCATACTGACGCGTGCAACCACGTGCTCACAATCACTTCAAAGACAGTAAGAGATTGAAGATATTACCACACCCAGGTCCTCATTACTGCACCTCTCATCTTGGAGATTACCACCCACAAAGCTGAAGAGCAGTAACTCGTTGTGGAATGGCTCTTAGTCCTCTCCAGTCTAACCAAATTAAGTTTTCACCGTCCTTGGTGGTAAACAAAGCTTTCTGAGGCAGCTAGGCACTGCAGCACGCTATGAAAGCAAATGCAGGACAATCCAATTCTGGGCAGAGTAAAATCCCGTTGAGGGGCAGAAGTGAAGAGCTAGCAGATGACTGCTTCTTAAGCTTTTCCAGAGCGACATGCTTCTGCAACCCTATCTACACCCTGCCTGTTCTAGCCCAGTTTGAACAAAACAGCTTTTGTTTGTAGAGACCTCCTAGCTGCCAATTCGAGTTCAATAACTGGCTCTGGATTACAGTAGGCATGCCTAGACCTATAGGATAAAATTAATTTCACTCAAGTTGGTCTCAGTCAGCTGTCAGGCTGATATCCTGCTGTCCTGCAGCAAAACAGATGCAAAGTAAACAAAATGCTACTTAATTCGTTATTCAGTCAAATCAATACAAGAGAGGCACAAACAGAGCTAAGTATGTAAAATAAGGGCCAAAATCTCAGCTTTCATATAAAAAAAAAAAAGCTTTCAAAGATTTAAATTAAAAACGAGATGAGAAATTAAATACGTTTCTGTTTTCAGTGTTACAATTGCTGAGGCCCATTAATGAATTTGAACGTGTGGAGCAGGCCAAAGCTGGGACTTCTGTAAATTATGTTCTTTCTCTGCATGAGTGTCTGTCTGCACAAGAGGTTACTCGCTCTTCCTTCTGCTCACCTTGTCACCACATCATCTGTTTAGGCTGCAAGGTCTATGGAGGTAGGAACTATCTTTTAGAGCGTGTAGCCTGTGCTCTACTAGGTCTTGTACTTAGTCTTACAGGCAGGGCCCTTTGAATGGGCTGTAATGTAAACAACAACAATAATATCCCATCTCAGAAGGCTAGCACACGAGTTTGCTTGTAAATTGTGTTGCAGATTAAGTTTCCATCACACTTTTAACTATCAAAAGCTAACAAATCTTACTCTACAGTTCCACAAACACTTTAAGTCAGCACTGCTGCCAAGAGAAGCAATCTCATCTAGCCAAAAAAAAAAAAAAGTTAGTTTGAACCCATCTGAGTTCTCCAAAGCAGTTTACAACATAGCTGCACAAATGCTTGTGTTGGCACAAGGAATGGGGCAGCAGGACCATTTCTTCAGGTGGCAGTGACAGTTTATGCAGGCTGAAACCCATTCTTGAAAGTACAGCCCATGTTCTCTGAAAGATTTATCTCACAAAGCCAAGTTAGGGTAGAAAAGCTATGGGTCACCCAATTTTACTTGTAAAATTGCTAATACACACATCCCAAGAATGTTGTGAGGTTAAGTACATTCATGTTTGTAAGGCATTACAGAAGTAAGATTAGTAAATATTTAATTTTCTCTCCTCCCTTTTCCCCTGCCCTGGCCACTAAGTATAACTCGTTCCGAGTTTCATATACTGAATCAGTGACTTGGAGCAGCTCCTAGAAGGTAGTTGTCAAGCTCCCTGCCTGTAGGCCAGATGGAGGTCAGTCATCGTACATATGTATTCCAATTTAAAACTGTTCTGCAACATTGCAGCCAAAACAGCATCCGAAGACATTGTCCCTGCCCTGCTGCAGGGAAGCATGGAATAGTCAGATAACCTCCATAGCAGACATCCTTTCTCACCTTGATCTGGGGAACAGCTGCAGAGGGATAAAGGACAAGTAAATCAACTCCTGCATGCATTCTACATGTAAACACATCCTGTCAAGCTGACAGAAACAACAATGAAAAGAAGTGTTTCTGAAAGGTACCTTAATAAGGATGTTAATGGCATGTTGGAGGAAAAAGAAACGGTCAGACTCAGTGTCATTAGCATAAGGAAAATCATTGAAGTGAGGCAGTCATAGCTTGCTTCCTCAGACTGGCGGTGAAAACAGGCATTTTGGTTATTTTATTGGGTCTTAAAAGTCCTACTGCTTCTGAGAGCCAATACCAATTCTTGACTCCCCATCATCTCTAAAAATATGCTAATGTTCGATGGGTTAGGTGGAAATACCTGATGTTAAACAATACACTAAGATACAGGTCCCTGAAATCAATGAACAACTGGCATAGCTGAGCAGTGCAGAAGTTTTAGGGCACCTGTCCCAATGATTGGTCCCTAGAGGCAGCTCAGAGAAACCTACAGAACTTACTCCGTGTCACAGCCTCTGACACTGTCACTACCAGGGCACATGGGCACCCACCCTTGTTTGCCACCAAGGCACAGGACATGCCAAGAGTGCCGAACAGAAAATGCAGTACACAGCAGCTCCCTGGGCTATCAAGACTTCTCCAGCAGCTCAGGACAAACATCAAGTTCTAAGCTCTACAACAAAATTAATTTATTTTATAAGCTGAGAACGTGTAAGTGCCCATGCTACATACTACTAGCTACTGAATCAACAGCGCTAGTAAACTCTTTCAAAAGACCTTTCTGATTACTGTGATAAAATAGGTCTGGGCCCCATATTACAACACGAACAACCCTAGAAACCCTTTGTGCAAGACAAGTTTAAGAGAACTGATGCTTCAGGCATTTTGACATTTTTCATACTAACAAAATAAAAGTGAATTAAGTAAAATTTAAAACAAGAGATACATATAGCTTGTAGTTATGTAAATCAGACTCTCGTGCTTCCTAGGTTATCCCTAAGTACAAGCAGACACTGTTCAAGAAACCTTTCCCATTACGTCCCAATGCTGTTAATATTTATGCACACAGGAAGCTCTGCTGAAGTCATGATGACTGCTCATATGCTCAAAGTTAAACATACTGCATAATTGCAAGTCTCATACCATAAAAACTTCACTTATAAATGTAAAACCCAATTTGGTCACCTATAGCCATATACATAAAAAACCCAGCATAGAGTCTTGACTTTTTTTTTTTCCACTCCTAAAACCATGGAATAAACTCTCCGTTGGGTGGAGTTGACAGAGGCTTTACTCAATACAAATGAAATCCAGCTAGAAGTATTTTTTCTAATCATTACTAAAAATAGAAATATGTTCTATATATACAAATACATGTATGTAAAGAAGCATACATATAAATACATATGAAGAAATAGCAGGGTGATCTCTATACCTTCTTGTTCCTTCTTTGTCCACAAAGTCAGGTATTTGTCACTTTTTTCATGGCGTGACAAGTTTCTAACAGGATGTTCATTTACTCATTCCTTTCCCAAGAGTAGTTAGCGCTCAATGCTGAGATGCACTTTCCTACCATCAAACACAGAAGTCAAGACATGAAATAATTAAGTTTTTAGAACATGACCTCATAGAAGCTTACTTTAGAAACTGCTGAGAAAGAGAAAGCCACCAAGAAGTCCAGTAGATTTTGGGTTTTAGACAGTTTAATTGAACCCACTTAATCCAACACCACAAAATAAATTCTTAATGCATTCAATTTAAGTTATTTTCTCTCTGCTAACTCCTGGAACCTCCTTTCTTCTAAGACATTGGCACTCACTGCTCTACTGCACAGAATTACACCACACCTGCAGAGTTTATTCCAGTTTTGCCTACCAAGGGCCACTTAAAGCCATTCAAGAGCCACCAGCTAGTGACAGCTGGCAAACTCAAACCTGTCTCAGTAGTCTATCATATGTAATCAATTGCAAATAGAACTTCAACAGACTCATCCCATTATTTCCTAGCTAATTCCCCCTGGGAGAACAAGCCAGCAAGCTTCCACTTTGAATCATGAAGCTAGTTTTGCCCCTGTCCCTCCCTCCCAACTTCTCCCTTTCCCCTCTCTTTGCATCAGTTCACCGCACTGTTTCAGCTTTTCAGCTTGATATCCGTTATGTTATGTCAGCTGTTACATTACGCTTAAAACAATAGACTCCAGCTGGCTGAGGTCAGATGTGAAAACAAGGACCTAACAAAGCCATAGACCCTCCAGTTATACTGAAATTGAGATACACACTAAATGTAGCACTTAATGACAAACTACTTTCCAGACATTTGGGCAAAGCATAAAGGAAACACCTGTCACTGCAAACATTACACACTAATCCAGATAAATCCTAAATTTAAAAATCTTTCTTTTCACTACTTGGCTCTACTATGCACCAGTATTTCGCAGTTTTAAATTTTTTTCCAGGATGAAATTTGTATTACTCTGCTTGTTTACTAACATATTAAATAGTGAAAAATGTGTATAATTTCAAAGAAAATATGTTTACCATGTTTCTATTAGAGTTACCAAGCAAATGCTCTGAGCTTGACATGGATTTATACCCCAGAAGAGTTTAGTCAAACTTTAACCCTTAAGTAGAAAGCTGAGCAAAAGCAAACAAAAGATGTAACAGTGAACACAACGTACTTTTTTCAGTGATGGTATTTTCCTGGACAGACCTTTGAACAGAATTTATTGGAGTGCAGCTATACTAAACAATAAAGAAACAAAACACCAGTATACTAGGTCAGTCAGGAGAGCAAACACAAGCTCTTGAGGACAGGTGAACTACTAAAAACTCTGGAGCATGTATCCCCCTATTTTTAAAAACACTGCATACAATATAAAAGCAATGTTTTCTGGGAACCATCACGCTACTGTAGTTGATCTACGAGAAGCTGGGAAGCTTGCTCAGCACTAACGGACAACCTGGCACTGTGCTCATTTCAGTCTTTGGCCAACACCCCCACGCCGCCACCAAGGGAGATCACCGTGTCAGATCATGTAGGCCACCAAGCAGCCAGCAGACGGCACCAGTCTATCACCAGTGGTTCGTGCTGGCCTGCAATCTGTCACCAGCTCCACCCTGAGCTTGTGGAAGGTCGCTCTTCCCAGAGCCAGTCTTAGTCTTCAGAGTTTGAGCCTTCATAAATGCTTGGTGCCATCTCATCCCAATGTACTGTGGAGATAAACGCTAAATTCTGATTCCTTTGCTCACAGTGACTTAGTTGCAGACTTCATTTTAAATTCTAGCATGCAGATATGCCACCACAGAACTCTAGCTACAAAAAATCCAAGCAGAGGGATTATTTTTTTCCATATTTCTCAGAAAAGGCAGAAATGGAAGTAACCAGTTTTCTGCATCCACACTCATCTTTATCAAATACGCACTCCAGTGTAGCAGACTAAAATTAGAATTCAAACCCAGAACATTTTGAACCTGCTAGACAAAATGTATGCAATACAGGTAAAAAGGTTTTTTTTATTAAAAAAAAAAAAACCAGTGCTTATTCTTATCATATGTATCTAAAAGTCATTTTTGGTGGTAATGTTAGAGAAGTTTAGCCAAATAAACTACTACTTTTTTCCCCCCACTGAAAAGGAAACATTTAAGACACTAGCAAGAACATACCTGGAATGACATAACATACTGGAAATCTTTCAGTGTGTTAACAAGTTTAGTACCTTTTTCTTTCTCCTCCATGCAAATACTTGTCCAAATAATTTCACTGAAAGCTTTAATTGTTCTCATTTTTTTCTAAAAGCCATCCACACGATGAGAAATCAGGCAGGCCAAACAGCACGAATTTTGTGGCTACAACCACAAAGTGGCTAGAGTTGTCTCTGGTAGCAAGGTTTACCTAGACCTTTTCTTCCACCCCTCTCTCCCAGGATTATTTTTGATTATTCGTATAAAATTCCCCAAGCCCATGTGAAAAAACATCTCTTTATTAATAGTTCACTTCTTCCAGAAGGTATTTTTATCCACTTCAGGACACCATCCAAGGTCTGGAGCCAGCCACTCCAAAGACACAGCGTGGTGCAATGCTGCCCTCTACAGATTTTAAGGAGAAACTACAGCTCCCTTTGCAAGTGTTTGATTTTTGGCACACGTGAAAACAAAATGCAGCTCATCTTTCCCTTACTGGTCTTAGCATACTTTCCCTTCCATATCACCTTTTCATTCTTTGCTGGCATTCCTCTTCAGCTCAGACTTCATTTACACCAGAAAATAACAACAGGCTTGTCTGTCTTTTTTTTTTTTAAACCCCATTTCATTAAATTGGGTCAGCTGTCCCTAACAAGCAATTTTATTTCCACTTTAGAAGCATCTGATTTGGCTCCCTCAGACCTGTTCAGAATGGACATAAAGCAGAATTTAAGCTGTACTAAAAGCATGTTCACACAACCTTCTGAACCAAATTAATTAAATCTCTTTAACATCACATTTACATTAAACACATAATTCTCCTATACAGACCAGAGGAGTTGACAGGGGATCGCTTTGTGAACAGCTGGAATAAGTTAAGATGTTACTACCAGCAGCATTTCCAACCAACACAGCTGATTTTGCAGTGGAGCAGATTAGAAGGTTATCTGCCAGCACAGCTCAGCTACAAACATCAGAACCACCAACTGAGGCACAGCAAGAAACACCTGGGTTCAGATCCAGAGGAAGCTCCTTGTTCCAGCTACTAGCCATACTGTCACCTTATTTAAAGGTGAGAGAGGGGAGGGGGAAATTTTCATTTCTATTCACATTTCTTGAGCCTTCGAATCACTCACATTTGGCCTTTTTACTACAAACTAAAACACACAGAAGCTGACTTTAAATGAAAGCTAGGATTCTCAACTTCAGCTATCAATGGAGTGTCAGAAAGGAAATGCTGCTCTGAGTGATTCCCTGGGCAGGTTTGTCTGCAGGTCCAGCAAAGGAAAAGGATTAAAATGCAGGAGTCCACCACAGACACACATCTTCTACACCAGCTGACCTCGCTCTGCATCAGACCAGGGGACATGGCTGAGGCTGCAAAGACAAATTTTTTCACTTTCTCACCTATGGTTGTTCTTCACAGAGAGTCTGTAGACTGGATCAGTCTGTAGAGCTAAAACTAGGCATCCTTTACAGACATTAATCCCATTTAATTTTTCAAAAGGATGAAAATGCACCAATGTCCAGATCGTAAGTCTCTGGCCTTCTTAACCAAGGAAGATAATCATAAACACAAAACACTGGAACCACTTTGAACTCTTTGAGCCGTTTGTTCTCTGTGAAGAGTGTCTTCAGAATGAAAAGCTGTAAGTATTTTTCTCTTTCTTTCTCACAAGACCCACAAAACACTGCAGCAAACAAAAGCCAAGGCTTATACTCAAAAGATTAAAAGAAATAAAATCTAGATTTCTCATAGGTTTAGACTCTGTGCCACTTTCTCTTAATTGTAGAAATAATTTCAATGCCCATAACAAATGTTAACCACCCAGAACTATTACCTTTTATCTTAATTGATAGTCTTTTTAATATTTAAAAATTGTTTAATTTCTTCAGTAAGAAGTATGCTCAAGTAGAAAAGGAACTCAGAAAACAGAAAGCTGGAAAGAACTTACACTTTCATCATAAAAACATACCCTTTCTTTTTTTTTTTTTTTTTGGTTGGAATCAATATTGAAATGAGATTCCTACAAGAAAATAGCTTTTTCAGGCACACTAAATATCCCTTGGTTCAGCAGAATATTTAATCCCCTTGGATCAGGCACTTGGATTTTCTTAGATCATGCTGAGATAACAGCATTCTGCTGTGTTCTGGCACCATAAAATCCTTGCTTATGAAAATAAAAGAAAAATACGGCCTCTCTGGGAACACACATCTCTGAATTACTTTTTTCCATAGTTTAAATATTGTAGTCTCAAAATCAATTTTTACACAGATATACCACATTCTCTTTATGAGTCATGGTAAAAGCTCTCCCGCACCACTATTTTAAATGGGCCAAGTGTACATATACCCTCCAAAATGATGATCCTTTCACAGTCTTGGCCCAGACTCCAGCTAACGCTGGGCAAGTGCCAACGAGTAACTGGAGTCAAACCCCTCCAACAGCACCATCTAGTGAAAAAAAAGATAAAATAAACGCATGCAAATTTAAACAGTTTTCACTGCATTCTGGAAACTAACAAAAGGCCAATTCTCTCCTAATCTCCCATTACAACTGCATTTAGGTATAGCTTTCATCAAGGCTCTTTGCCTTGTGAAGTGTAGTGACAAGTAGAGAAAGATTCAGCAGCTAATTGTAAGCTTTTTGTCTAAAATTGGAACACCACTTGAAACACATATAAACTTTCCCTTGTTTATTTTTTCCAGTGTTAAGCTTGCATTTTTCTCATTGTTATGAAAAATAGAAGCATTTTTAAATGCTTTAAAATTACTGGTGACGTAACATCTTCTATTTCCTCCTCTGGTAGTGGGAAGTGATATTTATAAGACAAACAGCTCCAGAATAAAAAGGAAATAATATATACATAATAGTAGCAATCTTTTCAGATCTTATTTTCATATACTTGTAATATCTTATATGACTATATTATTGAAGCATGAAAGTCTTGATCATGAAAATGGGCACACTCAGCTTCCATCTGTAACTTTAATGTAACAAGTCTCACTGGTTTCAAAAAGACAATCTGCTGAAGTTGTGTAGGTGCTTAGATCTTTCACAGGCTCAGAGCAAAAAAACCTTTGGCTACATGGAAGAAATTGAGCATTTTAGCTCTTAATTGCAAGTGGTTTACAGGGTTCATTTGAATGATTTTTCACAGTCAGGAGGAACAGATTCTGTACTTTTCCCAGTGCGAATCTTCAATGCCATGCAACTCACAAGCGGGCTGCAGAAGGGATTCTGTAACAACAGTAGTTTACAGATAACAGACACATACACGTGCTTTATGCAGTTATTCCATCTCATTTTCAAGATGAATCAGATTAGCAGTGCCCACACTGTAAGCTCATCTAATCAGACTTGCTCCATGGGGCTGTTCAGCTCAGCATACCCACACACTAACTCTGAGCGCTCATTTCCAGACATGCAGCGCGATACAGTCATTTCTTGCATTTCCAGACCTCTGGCTGCTTGGTCAAAGCTTCCTCCCTGCTCAAATCAGTAAGTCCATAAATTTCAGGTACACAAAATTTCAGAGGATGACACTGCATATTTCGTAGCACTATCTCAACCTTATATATGATGCACTACAAAGCAAAATTCATTTAGAGAGAATTCTACCCTACATAGGAAATTATGTCTAAATAAAAGGCAATCTGCTCTTGACAAAGCTTCAGTAATTTTCCCTTTGGAACACAGATAGGGAAAGGTGGACTCAATTTTATAATTTTCAGAAGAAATAATTAAAGGTCTATAAGTGGTACTTTAATTATTTTAATCTCACAGAGCGTGCACACACAAGCAGTGTAACTCGACTTTCATGGAATGACTTGAGGTCTCATAAACGTCAAATTCCACATGTCCAAACGTTCCCTCCCTCTCACCGTCCCAGTTAAGCCCAAGCAGAAAAGCCTTCTTCAAGATTCCCATACTGTTTCTGGTAGGTTGTTGCTACACCGCTGCTCCTTTAAAGGTCTCTCTCACTCAGTATTAGTTTGTAAATCAACTTGTTTGCCTTTCTTTGCTTTACCTACAATGACAACGTTACCTACTTTCATTGTCTGGCTCCAAATTAAAACTATTATTGTGATATAACTAAAAGTCCCTCTACCAACACAAAAGAGAAATTAATTCCTACTGCAAAACAGTAGAAAGAAAGTGCTCTCCTAAGCTTCAATAAGTCTCCTTACATCTCTGTTTGGGTTGGAAGCTCATACTGTATTTTTTCCTGTTTTGAAAATTTTAATTCCTGTATGGCGTTATACTTTCTTCTACTTCTTTCTTTTCATTTTACAGTTTCTCTTCAACCTGTCAGCTGTGATTAACTCCCCCCTTAAGAATTCAGTTACATCTAATTTTGACAGCTTGTAATGATATATTAGCTTGAAAGTAAAATCTTAAGTAAGAACAGAATGGGAAATTTTACTGGGTAGACCCTAACAGGAACAAGACTCTGACATTTATATTTGTGTTGCAAGGTGCCACAACTCCTTCAGAAGTCCCACCAAAACTGGATAAAGCAGAGAGCACATTGGCCTATCTACTGCTTTGGACTGATGGATCAATGTAGTCCTTAAGTTTCTTGAACATTACCACAGCTAATCCTTTAGGAAAACAATATCAGAATATGCCAATACTGAACAAACAAACAGCTGCTGAATTCCCAAGAAACCATGATAACAGGATCTCAATGTTAAAAATTAACCATAATTTTTCTCATGATGTAGAGCAGGAACACTGAGATGGAAAGTAAGATAATACAGAATAATATGAACACCCAATACATACTGGATATTGCACGCACTGTATGTAATCCTGATTGCATTGCATACATATTACACTGACTATATTACAGACATACAGACAATACGTACTGCATACAGTGTGAATGCACTAAATCAGTTCCATGACTTCACCGGGGCGGGAAAGAAACATGACTCGTTCTGTTGTCATCATAAGGTATTTTACTGAAACAACACACTGTGTCCATGTAAAATACTAAGATATATCGCAAAGATGAGTGAGATATTATCACAAGTGAAATTCATCACAGAAATTGGCAGAAGTAAAAAAAAAAAAAAAAGGCAAAAACAAACAACAAAAAAATCTTAAATCTATAAAGAAAGAACACCCCAAACCACAAAAGGTACTGGAATGCAGAAATACACATACAGACTCACTTAGCTGGCAACTAATTATAAAGTTACATCTACAGTTCAAATGTCTGAGAAAATAGTTAAAAATAATACGCCAGGCATGAAGATATCTTACATAGAAATAGTGTAATTGACACTAAATTTAATATACTATATTCTTAGAGTATTCATATTAGGTATAAAAACTTAGCATATTGAATAAATTGATAAGATTTATTATAATTGATGAAGTTTAAGTATTTTCATGTTAATAATGATAACATACATGACAATGACATTACTCGTGCACAGCTACAAGAACTATTTTGAACAAACATTTAAATTGCTAGTTAGTATTTTCTCTACACAGTGACAGTGTTATCATAAGTAAAATAATGGTCATTTATTTACAAATACAGAGAATCAATGATTTATCAGGGGGTACCCCACCACTGAGGTACTACAAATTTATAAATTTTTTGTACATTTAAAATCATGCCTCTCTGACTTCAAAACTAAGGCTCTTGAATGAAAACTAAGCTGGCAGGACAGTAATACTCTTGGAATATTTCTTCATACCTATCTGTTGCAGCACTAGTGTACTATAAACAAAAGGTAACTACATCTTCTCTACTGACAGGAAAGTGCGTAAGACAGGTAGAGCAAATTGTCTTAACTCTAAAGTCAATGATGAAAATACATGAGTTTT
Organism: Fratercula arctica; assembly: GCA_947846985.1. Lineage (NCBI taxonomy): Eukaryota > Metazoa > Chordata > Aves > Charadriiformes > Alcidae > Fratercula > Fratercula arctica. Next base: position 17,861,326 of record CANTUZ010000005.1, read on the forward strand.
CCACTTATGAAAGAAAGCTGCACCTGACATCAACTAAAGGAAAGGACTTATGGCCCCCACCGCCCATGGTCAGGTGTCTGGTCTTCAGTATGACTGTAAAATGGATAAAGTTGAGCAATATGAGGGATTCAAGCTTAGTTAGAACAGCTTTGTGTATTGGACACAATATAGATGCGCTCAGTATATACCACATAGGATAAGACTTGGGTTTTGTGCTGCCATGACATGCATCAATCGCATTAACATCCACATACATACCATCCAAAATAACGTCCCTGTAGCAAGAGCTGCATACTGTTCAATTGTAGAAAGCACACTGAAGATAAGGCATATCAGCACAATAAGGAAGCTGTAAATAAAAAAAATAAAAAAATAATGTAATGCAACCTAGTAAGAACCTAGAGGGAGGACAGATAATTATGCCATTACAAGTTATCTGTACACACAGAAATGTCATTGGTATTGGACTATCTTGAAACACAGCTGGTAACTTTTGAGTAACCCTGCTTCATATTGGATAATTTATTTCTCTTCAGAGACTGAGTTTTTGGGTTTGACATTGTCAAATGAAACCACACAATAACATTAGCTTTAGCCTACCTCTAAGACTTGCTGTTTCCTAGCCCCTCAGGACAACAGCATTCCTTGTTCTTTCCCATTGCAAGGGGCTACTTACAACAGCTGACTCACCACCACACAGCCCCCCCAAAATGTGTTTCAATATTTGCCTTTTTGCTGCTCCAAATTCTAATAAACTGCAGAGATAAATACCAACTAAACCAGAGATTAACAGGCTTTGCCCACACTGTCTTTTATAACCAATCCCCCAAAGGCCCTAGATAAATAAAATCTTTAACTGTTGGTATCTGAAATACAACCTAGGACTGATTCAATTTTTAAATAAAATAAAATTTCAAAGCAACTATCAGAGAGAGAGAGTGGGAATATGAGAGTTTCTTCCCCGGTACCTACCCCCTGCCTGAGTGAGTCCTTAAGGAGGGCATCCTGTCACCCAAGGTAAGACTCGGGACAGCCAGGGAGTTGCAGCAAACTCAGCCCAGCTGCCTGTAGCCCCCAGGAAGCCTCTTTCCCCAGCTGCCCAGCCCCACAGCTTCTGTCTTTAGATCCCTTCCCTGAGAAGCTTCAGCTGTGCCCACCACCCCGGAGGACTGACTGCTACTTGCCTTAACAGAACGTAATTCCTTTAGAAGCAAAACATTTAAGACCCAAACTGGATGCTGTCCCACTACAGCTATAGGCAACACAGCTGTTATCTATAGGGCAACAAGGCATAAGCAGCTTCCAGTTCCCAAAGAACTGCATGTTTCTTTTTAAAACATGACATGAGCAATGAAAATGACTTAAAACATTCACTTATTAAACACAGAGCTAGTTGTTAGGGGTATTTTTCACAATTTTGTTGAGACAAGCAACACCAATCCTTTGCACTTGACAGAGACTTGCTGCAAAATCCAGTAAACTAAATCACTGCCCACCTTGTTACACATCTCCAAAATGGTTAATCAGTTCTTTTTCCTCATTTAAAAAAAAAAAAAAAAAAAAAAACACAAAAACAAACCACCAGAAAAAAGAATTTACATAATGAATAAAACTGAACTCAAGAGGAAAAATACTAAAACAGGACATCACTGGTTGCAAATTGGCATGGCTCAGCTGAAGTCACATCTTTTTTTTTTTCACATAAGTGAGAACTTCATTGGGTGAATCTTTTGAAAGGTCAAGCACTCAAGAAAATAAAAATATGTCAGGCTTGACATTATAAGGTAGATTGCCCAAAAATTGCTTCAAAATACAGCACATGTAAGTCTAACGCACACACAAATTACACGCTAAACATATTACAAAATTGTGGAGAAGAAGTTTGTAGGAATAGGTACAAAAATCAAATTAGTAAGTGATAACTAGTTGAAGTTTATAGCATAGGGATTATCACATATATGGACACAAACACACAAATGAGAATATACTTTTACCTAGACAAAGTATAAATGTGTGGGTTTTTCTGATTTATCTCTAAAATCTTCTCATTTTACCTCCTATCTCTAACTTTGGCCATTCTTAAGTAGAAGGTGTGCAGACAAGAGAAGGGAATGCAAAAATGAGCCAGTCATTTGAAACATAACATAAATGTTCCCCAAGCGTCCAGCCCTTCTATCTGCAATGTTCTCACTGTCGCTTAAGACCAATATATATGACAACATGAACATAAATGGGTTCAGTTACACAGAGGTAGCTAATGGTCTCTGGATAAAAAGTCCAACATACACAGAAGTACTAGTTCAAAGCAAACAACGAATTGCATGGGATGGTGTAAGCTGTCTGAATACACCTTGAGCAGTAACGATTAGTACTTATTATATCCCTTGATAATAGCAGGCTTGTTAAAACTGCAACCCGGCCAATACATGAAACCACAAGAGGGCACCAAAGCAAAGACTATCCCATTTCTGTACTTTTCCTGAACAAACCCAACTAAAGAGAACCCAATAAGGATTAAAGGTGAAAGTTTGTGTGCCTAAGTGACAGGAAGACCAACTTAGAGTGAATTGTTTGCCAAATCTGATTTCTTGTTACTATTACAGAAATTGAAGTCTGACATAAGAATTCCATCAAGTGCCAGTCACCGTGCTACCTACTTCTATGGGTTTTCACGCACATGGATCTATTTCAGTCTTACTAATTATTTTTTTCTCACCCCCAGAAAAACTCTTGAAATTTATTGTTGTGCTCTTTCCAGGCTGAAGCATGAGACACCTTCATACCCACAAATGCACACTATCCCAAGCAAAACAAAGATGTTTGGTCTGATATTGTTGCTTCTTATCTGTTCCTATGACACTAAAGGGAAGATGCCCACAAGTCCCACCAGTACAGCTGTGCCAGTGGAGCACCACAGCTAAGCTGCTAACCCTGTCACACTGGCATCCCTATTTTGCTTCTGAAACTACATTAATTGCACATAAGGAAGAGAGGGTACAATATTAAGAGATAAAAAAAAAAAAAAAACCACACAACAAAACAAACCATGGTCCTCCTCTGACATCAGCCTGCTGTTTGTTTCCTTCCAACACTCAGCTCTTACCCTGTTTTTGTTTCAGTACTAGTGACTTCCTCCTCCAGTTCTGAAGCATGTGGGGAGTGAGGCACCAGGAAAATGGAAAACAGGAAAAAAGTTTGCCACTTTTTTTTTTGTTGTTGTTTTTCCCCTGACAGCTACCTCCCCTCTCTTCAGCCAGAAGTGGAGCACAGAGTCTCGGTTACTGCCTGCTTTCACTTGTTGACAGCAGACAAGTTCACAGCAGTTAAATAGTTACAAACAGCAATTGCAAGGCTCTGCCTCAAACCTGGATTTGCTCTATGTGAAAATCATCCTGGGGAAGCTTCACTGTCCACTACTCATATGAGAGCTATGATATTTTTTCCCAAATATTTAGAATGTAAATGAACTTGCGTGAATTTTCAAAGGGAAAAATCAAAGGTACAACCTTGATAACAGAAGATAAAATTTCAAAGCCCCCGAATTGGTGTATTTTTTCAAAGCAAGTGTTACAATTTTCCCATGCCCAAAATAACCTTATCACTCTTAATATCACTTTACTGTGATCACTTATACTACATTTTCCCAAGGAAGTACTCACCTTGCTACAGATGCTAAGCATGTAAACTGTTAGTCTAACGAGTTAATATGAGACAAACTAAAGGGCAACTGGCAACATTAAGAAGCATTAGACAAATTACTACCCTAATCAACCCTAATTACCCTACCCTAATCAACCACAGAATTCCAGATAGCTAAGTTAAGAGAGATTTTTTTTCAGACAAACTAAGCCTCACCTGCACGTCAAAGCTCTGTTACTGGTGGAAAGACACTAGACATCTTCAGAGAGCGATTGTGAAACAAGTTACTGTGCAAATGTTTAGTTATTTCAACTGTTGAGGGGGTGAAGGCGCTACACATGGACATTTAAATTAGGCAAACTGGATGTGGGCTATCCAGTGTACATGCGAGCCCTCAAACACTTATTACACTTCACAGAACAATCATTTACTCTTCACTGGGTGGTAGCCAAGCTGCTTTACTGTACCATGACAAGTGGAAAAGCACGTTAGTTAGCCAACCTTGCTTATCTGTCTCACAGTAAAAAATTAAAAATACCTAAACTCCCATGTAATATCACTCAGGGTCTTCAAGATCTAAGACAGATGAATAGCTTAACCAGTAGCATCAGCCACTCTGGAACACTTTGCTAAGTGTTCAGACCCACGCTGATTTCACCAGTTGTACATGGGGTAGCAGTACAAATATTCATCATTGTATCTGCCCTAATGACTCCAGTGTAGTACCTTTTTTCTCTAAAGCAGGGGCAGACGGCAGAACACTGGAATTTTGTTAAATCTAGCAGTCAGAAGAAGCAGTCTCTTGAAAAACACAGATCTTCTAGCTCCTGAAACCCATTGCTCGTTTACGTTCTATGCACAAATGTGACCATCTTCAAGAAAGGAAGCAGAGCGATGAGGAGTTCAGGCTTTCATCAGCTCTGATCTAACTCCTAGATTGTGGGGCCAAGAAACATTAGAGATGAGGCGATAGTATGTGAAGTCTTTCATATTGCCTGTCCCAGGTTACAAAATAAACTCTGCCTGCATGTAGATAAATCACAGATACTGCATCAGTAGATGTACTCAAAAATACTTAGATATGAGTTAACCACAATGCTAACAGTGCCACATTTCTTTTAACCGCAAGAATTTTGCAAATGTCAAATCCCCTCTGTACTTCTGGATGTGAAACCACGAAACCACTATGAAAGCAACATGGACACTAACACTTACAAAGCAGTAGGCTTTTTCTTTCATGAACTCCCTTTTTTTTTCAGGAGACCCTTACAAGGCAACCCATTTCCTCTCAGGCAGCCAGCACTGTTTTATTAGAAGCCAGATACTGTGCTTGTCTTTGCAACTCAGTTTTTACAGGCACTGCATACCTGGTGGAGTCATAGCTCCATTTCTGAGTATCTCAGCATGCATGAAACAATGTCAGCGTGCAGCACTCTGGTAACACTTGGAGCTTATGTATATCCAAGCCTGTATGTAGACTTGGGATGTGCGTCTGTTACACTACCCATTAAAGAGGAAAGCATGTACATAGACACAGATGTATATAGACTTAGGTGAGACAGTGTGTGCATGTGGGCAAACATATAATAAATAACAAAATTTGGCTTACTCCATGAAGTCAGCTAGACCATTTAGGTAACGTTTTGTCTCAAGCAGGTTTGAGAAGTCAGAGCATTTCCAGGAAAGACTTGTACAGCTGAGAGGTAAAAATGACCAGCTACTATATGCACTATGTTTAGCAATACACAGGAAATATATTAAGAGCTGAAGATGGATGTAATTGTTTCTGACTATTTGAGGATACAATATTTGTCAAGTGGGATAGAATACATGTCAGCTTTCAGAACAGATCCAGATTGCAGCCTTTTTCACTGACCTCAGCGGCAGCTGCAGGAACTCAACACATTACAGGTAGCTATCAGTACTTTGCAGCCTCCAGCACTGAGCTGCTGCTTTTTTTCTGCATTTAACTGCTTTGAGAACATTAGCATGTCTTTTTTGTGGCTTGAAACAATGTGTGGAATGATCAAAGGAACAATTAACCACTTACTGAGAAATAACAATGTTCATTTAGTAAATGTCACAGGTAGGAGAACTGATAACGGTCTATAAAATATATTTAGTGATATAACTTGGAACATTTAAAAAAATGCACATGAGACAAGCTGGAAGTACTTACTCACCAGATTAATAGTCTCATGCACACGCAGCTGTAATCATCAAATCCAGTATTAAAATGTAGGTAAATTTTACTCCTCCTTTCAGTGTTTCTTACATACTCTCAGTGGGATTCTTTCCATTAACGTGGAAAAAGTTGGCATTAGGCCCTAAATTAAGCTGAAACCTCAAAAACCATTTAATAGATGAAAAGCGAGATGAAAGTGCAGTTCAATTTATATAAATCTTGAGTTCTAACCCTCCAGGAAGACAGCCAGTTTTTCTTTGTTCAATGTAACATAGGAGCTGGCTTAAGTCTGCTCTTTAGTTTTGAAGAGCTTTTATTCATTACCACTATCAATCTTGAAGGTATCCAACTACAAGTGCCCTCGCATACAAGGAATACTATTTTAGCTTATACCCACTGGATCTGTTCTCTTTTTTTGGCATGAGGTCAATGGCTAGTTGTAGTTCATCCTCTCTGTCTACTGGAGAAAATGACTGGAACTAAAAAGAAATGTTCTGTAAATGAAAAAAGTGTCTTTTGAGTCCTTCTACATCTTTGGTAATATTCTACCTAAGCCTCCTTCTTGAACCTCTCTGCATCGTGTTTTTGGGTAACTGGATTGCCTTTGTTTAAATGTACAGCTTTGCTGAGTCACATGCATGATCAGCCACCAACTGTGCAGCTTCCTCACTAACCCTGCAACTCAGGGGATGGGTTGGTTTGTTAGTTTTTTACAGAGTAAATAAGTTTTTTGCTATTTAGCTTTTAACTGTGACAGGTTTCACTTGTAAACAAAGGAATACAAAGTTTAACCTCCTCTAAGCATACAGCTTCAGAAGAACTGGAAGGATGACATTGAGAATGAACGACACGAGCGCACAGATTAAATATGGGCAGATTCTTATCTTGATCTTTGTAATTTGCAAACTATAATGCTGCTGCATATCCAGTTCATATCAGTTCATTAAAACACGACAGCATCATTACTTCATCTTTCATCTCCATGGCTTACACACACTGACATTTTTCAGATTGTAAACACAAAGGTCAATGGTATCATAAAAGGACATTTTCAGGCAGCTTTCCAGGAAACAAAGAGTTACTGCAATGAGGATTTAGACAGACAACTGCAGCTGAAACACACACTGAAGATGGGTTCACTCTTTCACTTTGTCGATGTTCTGTCCCATTCCAGGCCAGAGAATTCATTCCTTACTTAATTTTCCATCAGGAAAATCTGTATTACTGTATTACTACAAGCCAACATAAATCCCTAACCACCTCACGCAGTACTGCACACTGATTTCCATGGTGCAACTAGGTAAACATTATTAATCCGTATCAAGTAATTTCTTACTGCAGCTAGGCACTAGCTCTTTCTTATTCTTTCATTCAAGGCATTTTGGGATTGCTTGAGGAAAATAATTCTAATAAAAGGTAGAAGTCAGAAGGGGAATAGAACTTGTCAAATGGAGGACAGCTGACAATAAGAGAGAGTCATAAACAGCACTGCCAGGAAGCTAATACGGGATAGCAATTTATTTTATGGGAGGCACATCATCAAGGTACAGTGTCAAGTGCAAATACCAACTGGTGCTTTTAAAAGTGAGAAGTTCACTTTTGAGATAGGGTTGTTGTTTTAAAAAGAAACAGGATTTCACCATCCAAAGAAAACTTTCATCCTTTATGAAATTCACACACATGAATATCCTGTACGCATAGGTCTTACGCCAAACTCTCCAGCAAGTCTGAACCAAATACTGGAAAGACACCAATTCTGTCATGACCATAAACTACCAGAGTACTGTGCCAGTCTACTCACAAAAGATTAACAAGCATTCAATTATACAACTGGTGGATGTCAGAGGTCCTCCATCAGTTTGTCCATTAAACAAAAAGTGTTTGCTGTTAAGAGAATGGTCTGGTGAAGGTACATGATTAGAATCAAGAGCCCTGAACTTCAATTCATCTTTGCCCATACCTTTGGCCAACTTTGAAATTTTTATTAACACATGTATTTTTCTTCCAGAGTATGGTTGTGAACTCTAATCCTTGAATGAAAATTGTGAATAACTGCATCAGCTGTGCTGCCTAACCAGTTCAGCTAACTTGCTTAGGAAAGAATAATTTAACTCCTGAAAATATAGAAATTTTAATTAGGGTCTAGATCAATTAAATAGGGCAAAGTATGGGGAAAAAAAAGAAAAAAAAAATAAAAATCACTGTATCAAGGAGTTAAGAGAGACCAGCAACCTACACAAACCATAGCTGAAGATTAAACAAGTTTATAAAATAAACACAACAAAAACCAAAAAAGTACCTTACTCCTGATAACAAAAAAAAAGAAAGGTGGGGATTTAAATCTCTGGCTACGCAGGCTCTTCGCATGGTTTTCCTCTAAGGATTTGTCTTATCTTTTTCTGTTTTGTTTTCGAGGCAGGGGAAGGAAGGAGGGGTACAGCCCCTTCCCATCTTCCAGACTCTCTGCAGCATGAGGATGCCCAGCAGAAGGGGAAGTATACTTGCATTCATGCAGAGAAGCATGATTCCCTCCAGGAACTGGCTACAACAGTTTCCTGTACAACGCACGCTTCCTCTCTGTTATGTCCTACACAGGTCAAGCCAGTAGACAGATCACTATTCTCAGCTGTCACTTGCCATCAAAAAAACCTTCAACAGACAAAGTGCAAATGCTCTGTTTGTGTTAGCTTAGGTCTATCAGATGGAGCTTCCTGTTAATATGTATTTGTTCCAACTGTAAGGCAAAGTATAGTTGGTGCTTCCTGAAGGAAACAATGGCATATTTTTTAACCAGCTCCTTGACTCCTTGTCAAAGAAATACTGTCTTCTAGCTCCCATGTGAGAAAACGGCTTTATTGTACAATAAATATCATATATAATACAGGGTAGTCTGATATAAAAGAAAGCCAGGTTAGCTATACAGCTAAACAAGCAGGGCTTCTGTCACACTTACGTGGCTCTTCTGGAAGATTAGAGTCTGTAAAAATAATTTAAATTATGGGCAGTGTACCAAAGCACAAAGCACACAATGAATCAAAAGTCATTTAGGATACAGCACCAGAATTATTGCAGGAAAGGCCCTTAAGGTCTTGGCAAAGGGTATGATTGCAGTAGAAATGCAAACCAGACGTCAAGATGCTTCAAGAGGAAAGGTTAACTGCTCACAAAAAGCAATGTTATTGCATCCTGCAACGAGGTCTTGGTTCCTTTGAGAATAGCCATGGTTGAACAGGAAATAGATGATGGGTATGTGTAAGAAACTGGAAAAAGTATATGCTAAGTTTAAAACAAGTGCATGAGCCAAAAGATGTGAAGCACTGGACTGCAGAAGATTCATCAGGGCTCCTCAGATGGTTCCTAACGAGCTTTCAATGTACCTGATCATTAACATGAAACCCCGACATTGCAACATGACAGCCATGGAAGGAGTAAGTGCACATGCTAAATGGGGAAAGGATGGCACCCAATACTATAAACCAAAAGAATTTTTGCAGTTCTTTTCACATGCACCTCAAGCTTAGCAAGTGAAAAATGTCATTAGTACTCTTACTTGAAGACTATCTGTTAATATAATAATATAATATAATAATATAATAAAATAATATAATAATATAATATAATCTGTTAATATGTTAATAACTCAAAAAGTACAGTGAATATGCTGTAAAACAAGGAAAGATTTTCTCTTATTCTCATGGTTTGATGACATCCTAAAAAGCAGGGGAGAAAGTGTAATTTTGCTTAGAATATCTTGTCACGTTTTTTCAGTCTGAAGTGCCATTAGGAAGCCAGTACAGTCCTGTGTATGTCCTCATCCTCTCCATTCCGCATTCAGATTTGCCCAAGTCCTGTAGCAGCCCAACATTCAAAGCAAAACCCATCATCCAGCAGCATGTTCCAAAAGACATCCACTGCTGCACACCCATTGCCTGCAGCTCTAACGCACTGCCCACCTCAAGGTGAGCACCAATGCCAAGTTCAGCCTATACTTGGTTTTAAGCACACATGCATGCGTAAGCAGAGCTGAACTACAGCTTTTCAGCTGTCCAGGCCAAGTCACTTGGTGGTGGCATCACCAGCAAGAGAACAGGTAGCATCCCTCAAAAGGATTTGAGATTAAATCACCCTTATACTGTGCTGCAGTCAGGGTGGGGGTAGACATCTGCCTTATTTTATACAACACACAGATTTAGGCAAAAAAAAACCAACCCACAAGTTACAAATAGAGGCTTAGGACAATACACCAGTTGCACATCATCGCTGAAAGCAAACAGTTTGCTCATATTGCAATAGAGGACTTCCTTTTTTTATCAGCCAATTCTGAATAAGTTGTCATTTTAATGAGAGGGGGAAAAAGATAGGAGAGGTATGTTCTAGAAACTGAGTGCCATAATACCAGTAAAACTTGTTTTCTAGGTGAAGTTTTATACAGTCAGAGGGCCCACTACATCACTCTTCCACTTTTCTTGTAACAGCAGATACAAAGCACCAGTTTAAAATAGTTTAGTATCCAAATATTAAAAGAAAAATACTAAAACCTCTCTGAGACTTTGTAAAACCCAGCTTCTGAAAAATTGCCAAGCCTAGACTATTGCTCTGCTGTTATCAAGCCTAAATTAAATCTTTCTAAATAAAATACTGTACTTTTTTTAAAAAAATAAACTTGGAGTTACTTTCCTTAAATGCACAATATTTCTTTAAACAAGCAACAATATTTACTCCTAATGGCTTCTCTTGTTTGGCCAGACACTATTCTGATAACATTATCTGAGAGAGCATTTTCAAGAGCTGTATGTATCACTCCTCTTTTTTTTTTTCCTATTTACTTTCATCCCAGCGGTACTGCTACAAATCACTTTCCCTCCCCAATTAAAGATCAAAGGACATTGTATTATGCCTCCTAAAGCATATTCATCTTATAATACTGCAGAAAAACTAGACCTGATCAGCTGCTCAGCTCACAGAATTGCTTGCTTAGTAACCAGCTTCTGAATATTGTATGTAGCAAAGTAAGAATGCTGTCCTGCTCCAAAGTAGCAAAACAAGGCAGAAGAAAGGAAAGATTGTCTCCACACCTAAGGAGACAGGCACTATCCCACAGTATTGTACAACTGATTTACTAGTACCTGTAAACTTGTATCCCAATTTTATTACAGTACAAACCAGGATTTATGCTTCTGTATGTTCTATAGAGAAACACCCACATTGCTAGCTTGCTAGAACTCCTCCACAACAGGAAAACAATATTGACATTTTTGACAGCATCCTTTACCTTTAGTTGTGAATAGAGTGAAACAGTGACAAGGACTAAAACGCCACAGTCAGATAAATGTACAAACGGGGAAGAAGTAATCATACCTTGAGCTACTGACCTGGATAGATGCTTAATTTGATGTATTCCAAATATCACAAAAGTGATACCAGACTTGAGCAACTCTGGCCTATGCCCTCACCTGATCCCCAAAATGCCTTTTTGTGCTCTCTTCTCCTGAAATAACTGTGTCTGAAAGGCACTTTCATCAGTGCTGGCAAGTAAGATGAAGACCGTGAGAAAGATCTGAAGCTGGGACAAGTGCTCTCACCACCATTTCCATTATGATCCTCTGCTTTTATTATCTATAGTTACGGTTGACAGATGCTTTCACAGAAATCAGTATTGCTGCCTTCTTTTGAGCTTTTCCATGCTCAGTTCTCTGCTGCACTTTTCTAGGAGTGCTGGAGAGAGAAACATGGCATCATTAATGCATCACAGCTTAGAAACAAAGAAGAGAAACTATTTGACAAGTTAACACTCCTAAGGTGAATGCAGAGGAAATCAGCAGATAGACATATTTCCATTTCCAGAGAGGAGAAAGTGTTTGCTATGGAAAGACGTAACACTTGGAAGCTATGGCAACTTGACTTTCTTAGTTTGCTTTGCGCATGATGGAAATTCCAAGTACCCCTGGAGGAAAAGAATGAAAAAGAGTCTAGAAATTGACAGGGAGCTTTTACATTTACAGCGACAGAATCTTTCTGTAAATACAAGAATCTCTATAAATATGTGCCATGAAATACAGAAATGCTTATTACTCCTTTTCCTCAAAAATACCTAAATAGATTGAAACTCCCAAAATAGAATCCACACTATGCTTAAAAGGCTTTAGCTTTGTGCCCTCATCACTCAATAGACAGTTTTCCAGTCTGAAAACGACAAGGACAATTAGTTCCAGCATTCCAGCAGTCACGTTGGCTGTTTGTGGAAGTTCCAATTGTCTATCACTGGGCAAAAAGTTCTGCTGTATTATTGAACTTGCATTAAAACCATTCAAGACTGATCTATAAGTTGATTTTTACCTTTTCAGAAATAAATCTTGCAAACCTACACAACATCCCCACAAACACTGGTATATGTGTTAATACCATAAACTTTATGAGTGATAATACAAGAGTCAGCGATAATACAATCGCCAGCAGATGAAACTGAAGCAAAACAAGTTTGGCTGTACCAAAGAAACAAGTGTTTTCCTGAAAGTGCATGACCTGGATCAACTGTTTTTGTTAACTGCCATCATTAATCATTTGTAATCCACAAGCAGGTTGGCAGTGTTAACATATGAGAAAAATGTAAAGTTCAATGCAAAATTATAGGAAACTTAATACTTCAGTATTATCAGTAGCATTCCTCCAATAGCAATCATTTATTTTCTGATCTATGGCAGTAGCTGTGGTGGTGTGACGATGGCAAGCTGAGTACATGAGCAAAGCAGCATCTTTTAAAATGAACTGAGAGAGGTGGAAGAAAATTAGGCAAACTTTAAAGCATTAAAAGGAAGATTCACTTGACTTTGAGCTTACTTGTCTTTTCCGGCCATATCCACCAGCCAATGTATTGAACACAAAAAAAAAAAAAAAGGATGAAATTCTAATAGGATACTAAAGGGAAGCAATAAAATTAAGAAAGAAAGAAGTCCTCTGCTCAAAGAAAACAAAGTAACATTAAAAGAAAATTGTTCAAATTATAATCAGTTTGGAGGTCTGCATCCAAGTAACATTACAAGGTGATTCAGTGTGCAAAATACTTAAGTTTCAAAATGGGACTTCAAACTTGTCCACTCAACTACCGAAGAACTTCCTTGTAAGAGAATTTAAGATGAAGTAATCAAATGTGTGAGATGCTTAATATACTGAATCTTACAGGAAGGGCTCCTATTCAGGAATATAGTGGATCTACATAACATAACAAGAAATCAGCTATTAATTGGACACACAACCTTGCTGTGCTCACAGTAATGCATCACCATTGAAGCTGCCATTCATGCACTTTATATTTCCCTCTTCCACAAACTTTTCTGTAGTTGGAATTTTAAGAGTCTTGCCCACTCTAATGATCCAAAAGTTTGGTTATAAAATATGTATTTTATATTATAAATATTAGTATATTCATTTAGACTGTTTTCCCCAACCAGCACCAATTCAAAGCATACTTACAGTAACATTATACAAGAAAAATACATCAGCATGTGTATACCTAATACCATTGCCAACTTCAGCTGCCCAAACATCGTGCTTCCACCCTAAAAACCATTAGGTATTTAAAAATTTCTGGGAGTTGTCTTTTGATGCTGCAGAAGAAAGCAACCCTATTTATTTTGTAGCAAAGTCTCAAATTCTCAGTCAGGTAACTTCAGAAGCAAGGATTTAATCAAAATTCATTAACAAAAAAAAAAAGACCTGAGAGATGGCAACATTTCATGGCACATCAAAGATGGGCCACAGCCTTAGGAGGGGGAAAGCTAGCACAGTCCCTTTAAAGTCAGGCATACAACATTGACTTATCTCCACAGAGAGCTGGCAAATATTTTGCTATATGTATAAATGTTATTTTTCACTTGCAAATGAGACCTCAGATTCAGAATTCCAATGGATAGTTCCAACAGATAGCTTTTATGTGTTTTCCTAAGATTCCCAACTTCTGTTGCTACTCCTGTGACCTCCAAAGTAGCAGAAAAGCTCAGTGCACTCATGTAGACCAGCTGCTTGGGCTATCCATCATACTAGCTGGGAAGCAATCAAAAGAACAGAGCAAAAAAAGCCTTGGATGGAAACTCCCTCTGAACTTTGTTATGCTATTCTGTCTCTCTGAACTTAAAAAGAATTGTTCCTAAACTGGATTATTTTAAGGCTATAATTTGACACTATCCTTTAACATGTAGTTAGTCTCATCTGAATTCAACTGGACATCGAGCACTTGATTAAATACTTGCTGAATTTGGGTTTCGCTCAGGACAGGTTCCAGCTCAAAAGCGTATCTTTATTGGAAACAGCAGGGGAGCTTAGCTATGAAATTTAGTTTAGGATTATTAAGATCTTCCAATATTTCTGATAATTCTGATAAATAATTGCGAGACAGTACGAGGAAGCAATGGTGCAATGCATGGGAAACAGCACGCTGCATAGTCTACTTTTCCAATGTTAACATGGACGTAAAATGATTTCTATTACAGCTCTTACTAAGGCTTTCAAACTATACATAGCAAGTGCTTGCTAACAGTATGGAACACATTTCTGAAGACAGAGCGATACAAGTCAGAAAAAGGTAAAAAAAATTTGAATTTTTTGGTATATTAGTTGACTTGAATAATAAATGAAATTCCAGTTAATTGTTAACATTGCAAGGCCTAACATTACACATAGAAGTTTGAATATGAGCTCATTTCAATTGCATGAGGACAGCATGCAGTACATCTGCAACATTAAGATATCAAAAATATTAAATTACTCAAATTTAGGACTCAAAAGAATCCCACTTCATTTAAACTTGATAAATACTACAAGTATTAGGGCATTAAACCATAGCACGTATTATTTCAATTCCTGCATGTTTCTTTTTAAAATGCCAATATTTCTAAGTATGTACTTAGTTTTATATGTAGTCCTCTGCAATGAATAATAATCATAAACATAAATTTGTAATACATAAAGCTAAGTACGGGCATGCAAGCCTTTTACGAGAGGCTGACCTTGAAGAGCTCTCTCCGGAAAGTCACTGTTTCATGGCTAAACTACAAGGAAATATAAAATGATGATTTTCTGTCAAAGTTTAATGTCCTTGAGATTAAGCTGCCATTTCGAGTGTATGTTTAGAAAGTGTCAGTAAAACCTATTGATATGATCTGCCAACATGTTAAGAACATCCATTTGAGTAACATATGATCTCATGGCAAAATTGTGCTTTAAGATACTATTCTTGGCCTGAAACTACTAGACATTTTAAACAAATATAAAGAACATTGCAGCAGCATCCAAAACCCCTGGAAAACTACAGGGTCAAGTTCACTCACTTATGTGACACTGCAGTAGATGCATATCCTTCCATGTGCATAACTGGCTGCCAGTCACAATATTCAGTAAGATACTCTCTAGTAGCTATTTGCTTCATGGTATCTATTAATTCTGTCTGCTTAGTTTTCAGTCATAAGAATTTATTGTTTAGAACTACAACCTCTAGATTCTGGTGGCAATGCACTGAAGGCAAAAAGCAGAGATGAAAGCTGAAGAGAGAAACACCGTACCACAGAACCACCCATCAAGAACACTGAACTTTTTGCTTTGGTTTTTAACAAACAAAGACTTATATGGTTATAATGAAAGCTATTAATATTTTGAAGGCACTTTTGGAAGTGCCTCATAAGTAAACCATTACACTTCACATGCATCAAGTAATCCATAAAACTCTTCTATGTAAGGATCAGATTTCCATGTATGTTCATCATCCAGGAGCTCAGTCATGAGCTTTTGACTAGATTTCCTTTGAATACATTAAGTTGAAAAGCTTTTGAATAGATTTTCAACTTACAGCACTGATCCCTTTTGAACATGTGGTTCCAGTTACAGATCCTCATCACTTTTGACCACTCAGTCTCTAGTGAATTTAATAAACTACACTCCATGCTAATTGATAAATTTTACAATGACTACAAAGAAGTAAAAATTACAATATTCAGGACATACAGTGACAAGACAAAGAAAAGAAAGTTACAAAGGAGAAAAATAGTTGACCTTCCTTTTCAAACTGCAGCTTTAATGAAATATTTATTTCTTATTTCCAAATGATTTTAGCAATAGGCTTGCCCAGATTAAAGCAAAACCTCATTTTAATGGAATTTTTTCAGAACAGGCTAAGTCCTATAGAGTTCAGAATTTCAGGCCAGATGATGAAACCTTAAAAAACAAAAGCTTAAATAGTACCATGCTTTGTTTCCTTGAAGTCTACAGGACCAATTGGAGACAGAGAGGCTACTCTTTCTGTTTATCAATGTCAAAACCCAACCTACAATAATTAATACTGTTTTAAAAGATGCAAAGCGCTTCAAAAGCTGCAGAAGGCTAAGGAACACCAGTAGTGCCAAACAGCATTAGAAGAAAAGTCATCAGTACAGCATAAGCCTGAAGGACATGGTTTGATTACGGACATTATTGAAATGGCACCTGTGCCATTGGAGAATACTTTTCTATGCAGTTTCACCTTCGTCAGTACAAACAAAAGCATTGTTCTACTTGGAAAGACTTTGGCAGCGGAGTTGGGAAAATAACAAAGTATCTCTAATGTGCATAGCACAAAACACTTGTTTCATAATCTGATGGAGCATAATTAATTTCTTGACCAGCCGACAGGATATGCTTAATTAAAAAAAAAAAAACAAAAAACAAAAAACAAACACAACCAAAAAAAAAAAAACATGGAAGGGAGCTTTCTTAGTCTACATACTCCTTTTTTTTCTTTTCCCAGAAATTGCCTGGGTGGATTCCTACTCTAGGCAGCCTGTATGCGACTATCACATGAAGCAACACTGAATCCCAGAAATCAGATACTAGTGCAATCCTCTGACTTTTACGTTTCTTAGATATTGCTTATATTTTTCTTAATATATCTTAGATGGTGGTGACATAGATTTTACCCATCAGCTGCTCAAAGGGCCACAACCATTAAAAATATAACTAAATATATACCAAGTTCCCATGCCTAAGGTGTCTACCCCATAAAATAATCAATTTTAGGAAAGAGGGTCTTACAACTGGCCTCCAAAAAAAAAAAGAGCCTAAGGACAACTAATTTATAAACTTCACACTTCTAGATTTCCTCTTATATACTGTTTCCCATTACTCAACAAATACCAAAAGAACACCATGCTACTGTCAGATAGCCTAAGAAATTCTGTTGATGTCAATTCTTAATTGGGAAGAAGGGAGCAATTTCACATCATCCATCTCTGACATAGATTTATGGAAGAATAGTATTTTATAATAAAAATATTTTTTTTTCAGTAGAATTCTGGCTCCAGAGCTTAATTTGAGCTCAGAAAAACCTAGCATTGCACAAAGAAATAAGTGGGGCACATGATAATAATAATAAGCAAACAAAATAATTATGTTTGAGGAATGAAGTCATCAACTCCCTCAGCAATAGGTTTTTAAACAAAAGAAAACAATTATTCTGAACAGTAAGAAGCTTTTCTGAAACAATAATCCCTGAACTTTTAAAACTGGTCCATGAAGTTTTTGTGCCATGCTCATGTTGGTACAGAGACATGTTTCTCATTCACCTCAGCCTCTTAAGCATAAGTTAAAATATTATCACTCCCACAGTAAAGACAACTTCCAGAAACAGGCTCCTTTTTAACCAGTAAAAATCACCTGTTCAAAAGATACTTTTTTCTTGAGACGGACTCCTTTACATAAAGGTAAATTGTCAGATAAATTGTTGCTGTTCCCCATCATGATTAAGAGATAGGAGCACAGGAACAGCCTGGGGATGGAAAGCGTCAGAAGTCAAGCATTCATAAGAGTCGGGGAAAAAAAGGTTCAGTGAAGAAAGAAAGTCTGTCTGGAGTAACACAGGCATGAGAGAAACGAAGCTCCTGAGGGAGGACTCCAGCAGGTGGCCCTAAAGCAGCAGCAAGTTTTCTCAGAACAGATCATGGACCATGGAGTGACATTTCCAGCAGTGTTCTGTACACAATGCAAAGGCAAGCTGAAGTCCCAACTCCAGTCTGGTCTGCTGGTATTTATGCATTTGAGAAGGCACTCTTGTTTTATTAAAATGAGTGAAAGCTTTATTTTATTTAGGTATTGATTTTTTTTTAAGAACATAAATTAATACACAAAACTGAATCTGGCCAGAAGTGATCACTTAAAATGGACTTTACTTTTTAAACTTCAGGTTTCTATGCACACTGTTTCTGATTTTTTATCCTTCTTTCTTTCTGGCTTAGGCAATAAAAGCAAGCCATTGATTATAAGAAGAGAGCCTTTTCCCCTCCCTTTTGTCCATAAAAATGGAAATTTTACATTTCAGAGAAAAATGAGAATTATCTACAGTAACTTTTCTTTTGAGACAAATGGTTTTACATTGAAACGTTTTTCAATGGATACCCTGATACTGCCCTTCATAAGCCATTAAATATCATTTCAATGTGATTAAAAAAAAAATCACATGGTTAGAATGCTGCGTGGCTTTTCAAAAGCTTCTTCCATTGTGATTAAAAAACATCAAATCATTGTAGAAAGTATTTTAGGTGGACATTTTCCAGGAATAACGGGTCAGAAAGGGTACTGCACATATTTCATTACATGTCATTACTCACACGTTTCCAAGGTTAGTTGTGTCAAAGCCTTTTTAAGAAACTTTGGAATGGTTTCTCCTTCAAGAACATCTAAAAGGCACATGCTCAAAACCAATGCATTCTGGTTAAAAATCACTGCATTCCAAAATGGGACTTTCAGGCCTTCCTTAAACCTATTCCTTCAGAAAATTTCTTTCATTAATCACAGCTGAAAACCAAACTGCCCTTCCTCTGCGTTCAGGAAGGCATGCTTGGCCACAACACAGCTGATTAATGAACTTGCTGTCTAAGAAAATAAAAAAAGATTAAAAAGAAAGAAGCTTTCAATTTTTCAAATTTTTTTTCAGTGTAACAATGGGATTAAGAGCAGCAGATGCTAGCATATGTCTGGTTCATCACCAAATATCCTTTAGGCAGACAAGTCTGTCACAGGGTGAACAACACTGTACAGAGGCAATTGTAGCACTGCATCAGCTAAAACACTGTCCCTAAGAATCTTTTAGAAGTATTGGAAAGCTTCTTTTCTGGGGTGGTTGGGGTTTTTTTTTTTGTTGTTAATGTTTACTCAGACTGGTATTCCCACTTATGCTATAGCCGCCACCAGTTTTATTATTGTTGCATCATGAGAAGGCTTGGAAGAGAATTTTGTTTTCACCATTAACAATAAGCCTGCAGTTCATTAAAAATGGAAAAACCTATTCATAAAGAGCCATTCACAGCTCACCTCTCTATCTGTAGTAAACACATGCACACTAATGATTATAAAAAACCCTAGAGCTACCAAAGTAATTAACATAAATTAAGGATGGTTATCCTTTCCATGCTTTGCAATATACACTGTGACAAGATAGGTCTAGTTCTAGGTAAATTAATTTACATTAAGAGATCTCCCATTCCATGGCCTTCCCTACTTAGTATTTTAAAGAAATTCAGTCATATCTAGTTCTCTTACCCTACTTTTTCCTAAAATTTCACCAGCTTCTTATTTGCCAGCTATCAACTATTCATGCATTAAAGTTGGACACTTCAAAAGTATGTTAAAAACCAAAAATTAAAGTTCAGCATAATTTCTACTCCAATATATTTCCTGATCTCAGGTAGTTCCCTTACTCTTACAGACTGACTTTTACTGAAAGCATACTGCATACTATATATTGCAAGTTTGCAGGTACAGAGCACATTCTTTGCTCAGGTTAACACTGAGAGAAAAAAAAAAAGGGGGATGCGAACTACTTCCTAAGCGCATGCAAACTTCCACCGCAGTGACCTATGTAGCGATTATTGTCTTCATTTGCTAGCAAAGAAAAACGAACAGCAGAGAGATTAAGTGACTTGTACAAGGTCATAGAGCAAGTCTAATACAGAGCTGAAGATAGATCCCCAAGGACTTGGCTTCTAATAGGGAGTTTCACAGAGTTGAATTTCCACGTGCTGGAATTTCCACAACTACGCAGCACTGTAGACAGGTGATTTTTACTTACTAAATATTTTGAGATTTAGCTAACAAAAGGCTGAAACACACCGTTCTCTGAAGAAGCCTTTCCCATTCTGCTAATATCCCAAATACCAAGGGTGCATTAATTTTGCTCGTCAGTTGTCTGATTCAGGATTTTGTGTAAGCAAAGAAGAGATCTCTACTTACACAGAGATGAAGAGTGACACCCCTGCAGCAGGCACAGACACAGAGCCCTTTGCACCACTCAGTCTCTGAGTCTCTGCAGCAAGACGAGTCCTTGCATGTGTATTGGGATAAATTAATTTCTACCTCTTACATGAAAGCCAACATCTTTTGGGGTTTTCATTTGCTGTCTTCCCCCCCCCCCCCCCCCCCCGCCTTCTTTCTGGCCTTGTTAACACTGTAACAGGTTGTGAAACCGTGAATGAAGAAAGGAGCAGTGGTCAAGCCTATCAGAGAGATACAGAGTACCAAGATCTTCAAAGCTGTATCAGGTACACAAGAAATCAAGGGTAGGTGTGAAATATGAGAGGTGTTTTACTGCAAGTAAGTGACAGGAAGATTTGGGGTTTCTGATTATATTTTGGGAGAAGAGGAACAAACAAGGAGAAAAGCTAAAGCAGTGACTTGACTTCAGGTATTTTATCCAAGTCAGCAATAAAGCCATCTCTAATTCAAAGCCAGAGTAATACAAATACAGATTTAGCAGTATTTGTGCACATCATACAGACAGAAAGAGAGAGCAGCTGACTTGCAGTCATTTCAGTGTATGATACAGCATGCTGAATTGTTACAATACCACGCAATACTAATACAGAATAATTAGCCACTGCCTTGTCTTCCCTCAGAATGAAGTTTAAGGCTTAGATTCATTAGGTGTTTAAGGACAGAAGGAAAGCAGGATTAAAGACTTTCTCCATTTCATTTGTTCCATTGAAGATTAAGTTTTACAGGAAATTACTGTATACCTCTAAAATCATAGTTCAATTTATGTTAAAGTCAACTTTTTTCAGTTCCATGAACCAGCATTTATGGATCAGTGTTCCCAAGTCAAAATTTATCTTTCCTCAGCTACACACCTCCAGTTTAGAAGGTGAAAGACAGCTTGGTTGCTGGAACTGCACGGAGCCTGAAAGGGAAACCACAGCATACCTATATACAAGCACACACTTATATTTTATATCACTTTTCCTTCCCAACAAGCTGAGGTATTATCTTACTCTCTGAAATTGCAGAATGTTCTTCAAGTTTTATCTTTTGTGGTCTACCATCACATCACCCTGAACACACTTGCTATCACCCATCTTGGAAACTAGACAGGGTCAGACCTGGTTACTGCTTGGACCAGAGACAGCTTGTGAACATTAAGTACCATAGGCTCCCAAAGCTTAGCTGGAGTTGACACTTGGATGCAATGTCAAGGGCATCCAGAAGACCTTCTACTGCTACATTAGTGGTAAAAGACTAAACAAGGGAAATACAGGCTTATTGCTGGATGGAGTGGGTGATTTAGTGGCAGCTGAGACAGATAAGGCTAAGGCACTCAATGACCTCTTTGCCTCAGTCTCCAGCAGCAAGGTCTCCCTGACCTCTCTGCTTAGATGCAAGGTTCAAGGAGGAGATAAACTACCAGGAAGAAGTCACAATTGAGTTAGGGATGACCTGAGAGAATGCATCCTCTACAAGGTCATGGGACCAGACATGTTGTGTCTGAGGATGCCAAGAGAGATGGACTATGTCACTGTGATTTGTCTCTCTGAGGGTAATACATGTGGGGTGAAGAGTCCCCTGACAACTGGAGGAAGGTAAATGTTGCACCCATCTTCAAAATAGCCACAAAAAGAATACAGCAGAGACCTTTCTCCATGCAACAGCTAGATCTGAAGAAGTCACAGCCCACACCACTATTTTCAGTGTCCTGCTGTAGCTAAGACTGCCACAAACTGTAAGCACTCTCATTCAACTCTACTGGAAGTTCATCCTCAAAAGCTATACCCACCGAGCCACAGACACAAGGGCAAGAAGCCAACAATGGAGCAATCCGGAAAAAGGAAATCCCTTGCATCACAAGATTCATCTGCCTGAAACCATCTGGAAATTGACTCTTCAGGATATAAAGTTCACAGCACAATTTCTAAAGAAATTCAAGCAAAAAAAGATTCACAAGTTTCCTGGGCTTTGACCCAGAATAGATTCGAACATCCTTCTCTAGCTCGATATAGTTCAGAGGAAGATTTAAGTGAAAGGTAAAAATTTTCCACACCAAGACAGACAGCCCCTTCCTCATCTTTCTCCAACAAGTCCCACTTAATCTACTTATTTCCAAAAGGATGAAATCCTGTTGTTTCATATCTCTGGGGTGATATAGTGAACAACGGAACTCCACAAACCCAAAAAAATCAGGGAGAAAGACACAACAGCTACTCCCTTCAAATTAGAGGTTTGAAGGAAATATTATCAGACAGTACGCAATCCGGAAGACTGTCTGCCTGGAGTAAGCCTGATGCAATTTTGCGACTTCTAAACTTTTTTTAGCATGAAAGACACAGAGGAGTCGTGGTGCAAGACTGACAATGCTAGTAGAGTCCCACAAAATCCTAACAATCTTTTTGCATAGGTTTTTGGGAATTTGTTTCCACCAGCAGAGAAATCCTTGCATGAACAGGTCCATTAGATGTAGTATAAGAATAAAGCCATCGGTACTTTTACCTTCGTCCACAAGCCCAACACAAATATAGCAGGAAGTCATAGTCACTCCCCTGTTCTTCATGTGTGAAACAGTATTTGTCAGTCCTCATAGAAACCAGAAAAGAAAAAATATGCATTAATTTTGTAGGAAATGGCTTGATATTTTTCTTAAGAAAGGCATAATTTGTTGACAGCAACCCATGACAACAGCTGCTACACTGAAGTTTAAGAGTAAAAAAAAAAAAAAAAAAGTATGCTAGAAATTAAACCTCACTTCAGACCAAAGAAAATGGTCAACATAATGTGCTTTAATCAGGGGGCATCACAAAACGCCTTGAGGGTAGACAGGACAGAACTGGCAGGTAGCATGCAGGGGTTAAAAAAATTGCATGAAGTGTTTCCTAACTACCAGTTATTCTTCTAGAGAAGATCAGCCTGGTATACTGTCAGGTCACAAACATTCAAACACACTCCTTTAGCAGCAGAAGTTACCAAAAGGTCTTAAATGGTAGGCTTCCAGGGACTGCCTCTATCATGTTTTGAGGGACCCTACCATACACTGTGACCAAATCCTACCCAAGAGATTCAGGACATTTTCCAAAAAGCTATGGGATCTAAATCCTCTCTCTGTGATGACTTTAGGGGAAAATCATTGGTGATAATTTTCTTTTCTCCCTCACTCATTTTCTTAGTCCTCTAAACTCACTGTTTTCCTCTTTTTCTCCTGCTTTTTTACTGCTGTGGAGGGAACAATGAAGGATGGAAAAGTGACCAACTGAAAGTATTTTTCATGGCCCACTTTCAGAAATTTTAATTTTAAAGTGAGAAGCAGAAATTTTCATAAAAAGAATGTTCAACAAGAAGGTGTTTGCAGTATGTTGTGAACTTTAATTAGCTCTCTAACAGCATTTTTTAGAGTCAAGAAGTCTTCAAGACAGGTTAAAAAAATGCAGATATAGTGCAAGGGGGTGTTCTCAAACATTCATTGTTTGGTATCTCTGCAAACAATATCCAATGTATCTGGGTAATTAATGGAACTTTTGAGCAATCAAAAATAATTGATTTAGTTTTGGCTCTTTCAAGTGCTGTTGTTTATTCAGTCTCTCAAAGTAAACTAACTTCATTGCACTTTTGACTCTAGGTGAAACAGGTAACCAAATGCTCAACCAGATTCACCAGTTCACAGCGAGTTCCTCTTTTACACAGTTAATCAGCTGCAAAGACACTGCACACACAATGGCTCAGAGAAGAATGGGCTCGAGTACACACGGATACACCATAGTCACAAACCGAAAAAGACAGCAACCATGGATGACTCTGCTGCACGTGGGCAGCTGTAGTAGGCTCTTAAGTTTGCGGATGCAAATGGCGAATAGCTAAGGACACGCCATACTTTATTGGGGCCAAAGGTAAAAAGTCCTCCAAGCCCACAGAGCAGTGCAATGCAAGAGGATGTCCACGTGCAGAATGCCACACATATTTATTCCTCTCAGGTATGTTGGCAGCACTCAGTAACAATCCAGTCTAGATGAACACACACCAGATGAACAACCTGTCCTATCATCATGTGCTATTGTTCACACACAAGACTTCTTCCTAATACCATTTAAATACACAACATGGAAACTCTTGACGCAAACAGCCTTTGTTTCTTCTGCAAAAGATTTGTAACATTAACCATAAATATTTAAAGTGCGGCTCATAACATTGTTTCCCCTAGACCACTACACTGCTGTTATTAAGGTGCCGCTTTCAAATTTGTTTTATCTGAATGGCTTTTTACCAGCGGTTCCCAAATAAGGCAAGGAAGCAAGTCCAACACGTTCAAGGTCACTGTTTGCATGTCAGATTGCACTGATGGTTATAACTGTTGCAGTTTTCCACCTTGAGAGGGCAGGAAACTAAAGGTCTTCTGGGTAATCAAATGCACATGGAGAAACAATAAAATACAGCCATAAGAAGATGAGTGCCAAGCTTAATTATCTAGTCTGCTTTGCCAGAAATGACAGCCAGCTCTAAGTGTTCTTAGACACCTTTTGCCTGATTTTTTTTTTTTTTGTAACTACAGAGGTGCAAACAAACAATGCCCCTTGCAGCCACGACAGCAAAAAGCAGAAAAAGGACATATGAAATTTTCAACAAGTGACTGTTAGCTGCATGTACTGCATTTTTCCTCATTCCTGGAATATTGTGTTTAACACAACACAAGATGGATAACTCTTCCTTGTTGTTTCTGCGTAACACTTGTTAAACAAAAGGTGTTATGAACAGGTTATTCTGAACAACAGACGTGCCAAACCAAGCAGAAGAAAGCAGAATCTTTTTGAAGGAGAATTTATCAATTTCTTGTGTAGCTGCTTTTCCAATACACCATCTCCTCGTTGCTTTCATTTGAAAAGAAACTTATAAACTACAATAAATTATTTGCAACCAGAAAGGTTAATAAGGAAGCACAGGCACTCTACTTATTATCTTACAGTTTCAGTCATCTAATGAAACAGTTTGGGGAGTTTTGAGGTCTTAAATTAATTTTCAATCCTCCTTTTACAAGTGTCACTTGTTTCATTAATAGGGAAAAGTTCATGATTGCTTGAACTGAGTGTATTGTTTTTGGAGTTCTGATCACGAGACACAAGTTGCTACCGTTTCTGCTTGCTTTCTCTTTTCTCTTCCAAAGTATCCTCCCTCAAAGAAAAATGGACACTGAAAATAGAGAACAAGATGTAGGCCAAACATAATTTAGTTTCGCTGGCCCTAGTTTTATGTTACTGTAGAGAAATAAAACCAAAAAACACTTTAGCACATTTTGAGTCAGTTTTCATCATCAGCAAGACTGTCTTTACAAGAGACTCATGGAATTTTTCAGAGTTGGAAGGGACCTCTAGAGATCACCTAGTCCAACTCTGCTGCTAAAGCAGGATTGACCAGAGCACGTTACTCAGGACTGCATCCAGGTGGGTCTTGAGAGTCTCCAGAGAAGGGGACTCCACAACCGCCCTGGGCAGCCTGTTCCAGTGCTCTGTCACCCTCACCGTAAAGAAGTTTTTTCTCATATTTGATCGGAACTTCCTACGTTCCAGCTTGTGCCCGTTACCCCTCGTCCTCTTACTGGGAACCACTGAAAAGAGTCTGGCTCCATCCTTCTTAAACCCACCCTTTAGATACTTGTAAACATTAAGAAGGTCTCCCCTCAGCTTTCTCTTCTCCAGGCTAAAGAGTCCCAGCTCTCTCAGCCTTTCCTCATAACGAAGGTGCTCCAATCCCTCAGTCATCTTTGTTGCCCTACGCTGGACTCTCTCCAGTAGTTCCCCATCTCTCTTGAACTGGGGAGCCCAGAACTGGACACGGTATTCCAGTTGTGGCCTCACCAGTGCAGAATAGAGGGGGAGAATGACCTCCCTTGACCTGCTGGCCACACTCTTCCCTATGCAGCCCAGAATTCCGTTGGCCTTCTTGGCGACAAGGGCACATTGCTTGCTCAGGGATAGTTTACTGTCTACCAAAACCCCCAGATCCTTTTCTTCAGAGCTGCTTTCCAGCAGGTCCACCCCTAACCTATACTGGTGCCTGACATTCTTCCTCCCCAGGTGCAGGACCCTACACTTGTCCTTGTTGAACTTCATTAGGTTCTTCTCTGCCCAGCTCTCCAGCCTGTCTAGGTCACGCTGGATGGCAGCACGGCCCTCTGGGGTGTCAGCCACCCCACGCAGTTTGGTATCATCAGCGAACTTGCTGAGCATACACTCTGTCCCCTTGTCCAGGTCGTTGATGAATATGTTAAACAGTACTGGTCCAAGTATTGACCCCTAGGGGACACCACTGGTTACAGTCCTCCAACTCAACCCTACTCCATTAATCACAATCCTCTGAGTCCTGTCACACAGCCAGCTCTCAATTCACCTCACTGTCCCCTCATCTAGTCCACAGTTTCCTAAGGAGGATGTTATGAGAGACAGCATCAAAAGCCTTGCTGAAGTCAAGGTAGATGACATCCGCTGCTCTGCCTTCGTCTAGCCAACCAGTTATAACATCATAGAAGGTTACAAGATTGGTCAAGCATGATTTGTCCTTGGTAAATCCATGTTGACCACTTCCAATAACTTCCTGCTCTTGAACGTGCTTGGATATGACATCCAGAACAAGTCGCTCCATTACCTTCCCAGGGACGGAGGTAAGACTAACCGGTCTGTAGTTCCCTGGGTCCTCCTTCCTGCCCTTTTTGAAGACTGGAGTGATATTGGCCTTCCTCCAGTCCTCAGGCACCTCTCCTGTCCTCCATGACCTTTCAAAGATGATGGAGAGTGGCCAAGCAATAACATCTGCCAGCTCTCTCAGCACTCGCGAGTGCATCTCATCAGGGCCCATGGACTTATGGATGTCCAGATTGGCCAAGTGGTCTCTAACCTGATCTGCCTCTACTGGGGAAAACTCTTCCTCTCCAGACCTTCCCCCTTGCCTTCAGGGCCTGGGATTCATGAGGGACAGCTTTAGCAGTGAAGACTGAAGCAAAGAAGGCATTCAGTAGCTCTGCCTTCTCTGTGTCTTCCACCACTAGGGCGCCCATCGCATTTGTTAGTGGACCTACATTTTCCCTAGTCTTCCTTTTTCTATTGATATACTGAAAGAACCTCTTCTTGTTATCTTTAACCATGGTGGCCAAGACGAGTTCTGCTTGAGCTTTGGCCCTTCTAATTTTTGCCCTGCGTAGCTTCACTACATCTTGGTATTTTTCATAAGTAGCCAACCCCCTTTTCCAAAGATCATAAACTTTCTTTTTTTTCCTGAGGCCCAGACAAAGCTCTCTGTTTAGCCAGGCTGGTCTTCTTCCCTGTCTGCTTGTTTTTTGGGACTTGGGGATGGCCTTCTCCTGAGCTTTTAAGAGTTCCTCCTTGAAGTAAGACCAGCCTTCCTGGGCACCTTTGCCCTTCAAGACTGTTCCCCAAGGGACACTCTCAACCATGCTCCTAAGCAGGCCAAAGTTTGCCCTTCGGAAATCTAAGGTGGCAGTTCTGCTGGCTCCCCGCCTTGCTTCACCAAGAATCGAAAATTCTATCATTTCATGGTCACTCTGCCCAAGACAACCTCCAATCTTTACATCCCCTACAAGATCTTCTCTGTTAACAAGCAGCAGGTCCAGTAGGGCACTTTCCCTAGTTGGCTCCTTCACCACATGTGTTAGGAAGTTGTCTTCCACACACTCCAGGAACCTCCGGGACTGTTCCCTCTCTGCTGTGTTACATTTCCAGCAGACATCTGGGAAGTTGAAGTCCCCCACAAGAACAAGGGCAAGCGATCGTGAGACCTCTGCCAGCTGCTTGTAGAATATTTCATCAGCCTCTACATCCTGGCTGGGGGGTCTATAACAAACTCCCACCACAATGTCTGGCTTATTGGCCTTCCCCTTGATTCTTATCCATAAACACTCAACAACGTCATGATGCACATTGTTAAGTTCTTGGTATTCAAAACTGCTCCTGACATAGAGGGCCACCCCACCACCTCTCCTTCCTTGCCTATCCCTTCTGAATAGTTGGTAGCCATCAATCACCGCACTCCAGTTGTGCGTGTCTTCCCACCACGTTTCTGTGATGGCAGCTATGTCATAGTTTCCCCTGCTGTACAATGGCCTCCAACTCTTCCTGTTTGTTGCCCATGCTGCATGCATTTGTGTAGATGCACTTCAGCTGGGCTAATTGCCTTGTCACTTTATTGCGGGGACAAGCCCTTATTCCCACCTGTCCACGCTCAGACATTTCTGTAGTTGCCAATAGAATACCCTACTCAATAGAGTACTCTAGTTCCAAGTACCTGAAAAATACATAGCCATACCTCTTCATCCTAGATTATTTCAATGTAATTTTTCTGCCCCTTTCAACTTTGTCACCTCAGCTATTGTAGGCCCTGGAATTAGATTCAAACATAACTATATCCCATCACCCCAAACAAATGAGAAAAATAAATTAAGCCTGAAGATTATGCAATGACAGGTAACTTTCAATATCTTAACTGTCAAGATTTAGAACAACAACATGAGTGATTTGAGTCCCAGTACAGCCTGGCAAGAAATATCAATATGTGGTAATATTAGAACATTCTAAATATTTATTATATACACTAGAGAAGTCATTAATAATTCTAACATATTGGTACTTTCCTGTATCTGCTGTAATGTTAAGCAGTGAATACAAAAGTGAGGGGTTTAGGGGTTTGGCTTCTTGTTGTTTTCTTCAGTATTTTGGATTCATTTTTAAGTTATTTGGGATGGTGTTTTTTTCCAAACTCCTAAGTACACAGATCCCTTGAATTGCCAGCAGAACCGCGTTGTCTAAGCAGCAATGAAAATGGCACCCACAGCTTATAAAAATCAACTAAAAATCTGTCCATTACACATAATGTATTATTTGTACTCTAGATACAGAAGTACAGCTTCCTGTAGCAAATGAAATTACTTAAAGTTCATTTGCTATCACCACCTGAATCTTTGCTGATCCAAAAGCATACCAGAAACTGAACCACTGGCCAGCCTGGTTCCCACAAAGGATACAGCCTTAAGAACGACAGATTTCTGGATCTGATCTTTGCCTCAGTTGATATGTTCTCAAGTAAAATATTTGGAGATTATCTCTAAGTTAACAGTAAAACATATGCATATCGAGTTCCAAAACCATTTTTAGTTTGACCCAAAAGGAAGCACAGCGTTTTCTTCTGTTTCCAGGCACTTTCTTTCAAGCAAAGCAAAGGATAGGTTCACACCGGGACTCAAACACTGTTTACACACAGGAGGAACTGGTGATAGTACTATCAGTATTTAAGAGGTTCATAGACTGATTGGTGATTTAGGCTGAGGTTCTGCAACTGCAATAATCCATGAGTGAGAACTACAGTTCTCATTCAAATACCTCAAGAATTTGGAATAAAGATGCCTTTGGATTTTAAGGTGCAGTGATGCAGACAGCAAAGTATATTTTAGCTTAGGATGCCTTCAAATGCATGTAACAAGAAAGAAGGGAAGATGATGATAACTTTATTAAGAGTTTCACTGCAATTAGTTAAAAGTTGCATGCATATGCAAATCTGTTTGCCAGGTAGCACAGAAATTTACAGCACTAAATTCAATTTGAGTTAAGGAAACTATTCCAGCCAGCAAGAAGTTAGCCATACGACTATGCATGCTGGCTTCTCAGTAAACAATACAGACACCCTACTGCAGTATTACAGCTGTACACACACAATACCTAATCACCACCAAGTAAATAAACAGTTACTCTACTATAGGGACACTGTTGTTTTAAAGAGATTTGAGAAAATGTACAAGCAAAAATTAATGACGGGTTCTGGGCTTCTTTAGACTTAACCTTGGCAGAATATTTTTCTTGGAGGAGGGGTTAGTTTGACTTTTAGGGCCTCTTATTTACTGAAACTTTAGATTTAGCAGAGAGATGGTCCTTGCCAGCTGCCTGAAAACCACATAGTGATAGTAGACTCATAAAAACCTTTGTCACACACCCGAAATCACAGCTTTTAAATGGCTTGAAAGCTAGAGGATTATAAAAGAATGCAGACAGCTGTCTTCAAGCGTGGTAGCTCCATTTAGCAAACACCAAGCAGGCTTTCCAAGCTTTAATACCCCTGCCTCAGCCTCTAGCCCCATGCTAGAACCAGCTTTCTATGGTGTGGAAACACATATCAAGATGGTAAAGGAACAGGGATAAACAAGTACCCCGCAGTGTGTTACTGCGGTTATCTGGCCAACAATGTTTGAGAGTGCTTCAAGTGCTCTTCAAACAAGGATATCTAGACTTAATAACTTTCCTGTTGGGTTAACTTTGCCACCACACCAAAAACATATATTTAACTTCACTGCTTTAGCTGGTATTACATAAACCTCTGCCCCTTCTTCACTCTGTATTTCTCCTCAGCTTTCTATCTCCTCTTGTTTTTCCCAAGATATGTATCATACAATGATAGAGCACACATGCCTTTAGCAGGCCCACGTGGAAGGCCCACAGGTCAAGAAGACTGAAAACAAAGGAGAGTGCATCTCATCAGAGGATGAAGTATGTTTGAGTACTCTCTGAATGAACACTTATACACTGTCTTTTGATTACTTTTTTTTTTTAAATACTCAACATTTCAAATATTATATCACACTGAAATCACCAAGAGTCCCACCTACAGGAGAGAACTAAAACTGAAATACAAGTTACCACAAGAGGGAAAAAAAGTATATATATTATAAAAAAAAAGTATCACTGAACGCAAAACAGATTGTCATGCATAACTCCCTGGCAGAACTCAGAAACCGAGTTATTCAGTAGCCTGTAACCCTCATCCCACTGGTTGGGCTGCAGGGCTCCACATTCCCCAGGATGCAGGCTTCAGCTCACAGGACTGGCTCCAAGCAAGGTCCCTTTCATAAACATATGCCACTAACATCTTCTGGTTGCTTATAGCACCTTTCATTCCATGCACTGCACTCTGTTTTGAACAGGATGTGTCCCAGCCTTAGAGGAGACAGCTGTACTTGAGGATAGCAAAAAAAAAAAAGGAGGCTAATGGAGGCTGTCCCATGCTACACCTCATCAGGAGACTCCAGCATGATCCCTATTATTTGTTGTTTGCATCACTCTAGCGCCTAGCAACCTCTCCCATGAAGTAGTGTGGTTTGGTGGTAAACACCACACACATACAAAGGAGAAAAAAAAAAAGAAAAAAAAAAAAAGATGGCAACTTGACAGTAAAGTTGTTTAAAAGATCAGCTGTGCTCAAAACAGATTACAGAACATCTAATATCAGCACAGGCCTGAGACAGTAAAGACTTGGTGCCTTTCAGAAGGTGCCTACATTTAGCCAATTAATCTTCAAAATATACACTCAGATATTCATTATGTGTACCATACCTTCTGCAGAGCTCTTATTCCTTGAACTCCCAGCAAGTCTCCTGGCTAACACAATTGGGTATGTAAATGCATTTGTATTACGTATTGGGTTAGGGAGAGATTTTCCAATCTAGAAAGAGGGCATATGTTAAAGTTTGCTCTTCAGAGTTTATTTCTACACCAGAGCTCCCAAGCAGTTCAGAAAGCATTTGGTTGCCAACCTGCTGACACTACAGAATTGCTGTACTGTTTATTTTATGGTAATTACATAGCAGAGATCCGGCATCTTTATTAAAAAGCCACTCCTGTTTCATGAGTAACAGGAACTGCTTGCTCCAAATAAAAATGCAAATCAATTCCCTGGCTAGAATTGTGAATGTTTAGAAAGATTTTGCTCAAAAGGTAAACATTCGCTATTTCATGTCAGAAAAATAAAAGCTAACAAATACAAGGGAACAGTAAAAGAAAAATCAATATGAGAAGCAAAAAAATACACCCCTCCTATCCATTTAAGCAAAGGGAGCAGTGTAGTAATGCTGCCAGGGTACTCTGAACTAACAGACTTGAAACGGTGACCACTTGAAAAATGACTGATTCCACCTCCTGCTTCTGTTTAATCACTCACCAGTAGCCAGCCAGCAATAGCTTGGCTATGTATTATTCCAGTAGGAGTGTTCCTCCCCATAATATAACTAAAGAGACAGTAGCAGTTCAGCATTTCATAAGCCAAGGCAGTTTCAACTATGAAATTCCTCATGCTTGAGGAAAAAAAAAAAAACAACAACCCACAACACTAAAATCCTGGCAACTGGCAGTCACAAGGAAAAGCAGCTTCCTTCCACCTTAAGCATGGACAGAGTTTAACACAGTAAGTAAACAACTGCTCTAGCTTCTCATTGCTGCTTTTTCTAATCTAATACACAATTGCTCTCCCAAGAGTCCAAAGAAGTTGAGACACATACACACACACAAAAAAAAGGAGGAAAAAACCCATGAAGATATCTTCATATCAATGAAGACATTGATGTACCTTCGTATCAAATGAAGACAGATATACATGCAAAGAAAGGAAGTAGAGAAATAACGTTTGCATGCTACTTCAAATACCGGACATCAAAACAGCATGTTAACAGGCATACACATTTGTAGGAAAGGTAATGGCATCTATTCTCCACATGTACATGTGTGGCACCAAAATGAAGACACCCTTGTCATCACCTCTTTTAGGTGCCAACAGGATTCTTCTACACATTATTTTCTTCCCCTTCCCCAATTCATCTACATGTCTTTGGGCAATAGACTGTTGCAAACAAATTGATCATCAAAATGACCAGCTTCCTTGAACATCTCAACAAAAAGGATGGAGCATTAAATCCAAACATCCATAGAATTTGTGGCTAGAAGTGGTTACTATTATCACACGCCTGGAATTGGTTATTTCTGGTCAAGTCTCATTTAAAGACTTTCAAAGCTGCTTTGGAGAGCCAGTGAATGCAGCTCTCATTTCAAGTCAGTGAGGGACATTCCAACATATCTTCCTTAGCCACATGTGAAAATCCCACTTACATACCACACTGATTACTCTGGGACACAGCTGCTATTTAAGGGGTAGAGCTGAGATCAGAGAAGTGGCTTCCATCGCAGCTACTCCTGATTAACTAACTGCTGTCAATCTGCTCCTTGGCAACTGACATAAAGTACACTTTTTTTTCTTTCACATCAGCTTCTTGTTTGAAAGTTGCAGTTCCACAGTAATTTTCAAACTAAAATCTAAGGGGTTTTCTTATTACTAGTTTGCTTAAAAGTAGGTCAGATGTACTTTTAATTGCATTTAAAATGCTTGCTTGGCATTTTAAACACAAAAGACATGGCTTAGTGATGGTTTTTGTCAGAGTTGGGTTGATGGTTGGACTAGATGATCTGAAAGGTCCCTTCCAACCTAGGCAATTCTATGATTCTGTCATTTCAAAAACCTGCACATCTAGCAGTTTCTTCTTGATTCAGCTGTAGACCCATGTGGAATTTGATGCCTGCTCAAATCCAGCAATCTGACTTAAAAAAAAAACCGTAAAGATATCTCACAGACAAACCCATCTGCAAACATTGATGCAACTGTTCAAAGTGACTTTATCTCTGGCCCAGTTCCCCAAATATGGCATGAATTTTGGTTTTAAGTGTGTGGCGCAAATATAGGACCATTCAGTGAACATTAACTTTGAAGTTTCTATTTTTCATAGATGCATAAGCATTAATGCAATGTTTAAAATGCAATCTAAAAAGATAAGGTAATACGGAACTTAGTTTCAGCAGCAATGCAAAGTAATCACAACATAGCAGCATCTATAGTTCAAAAAACTTCCTAAAATTCAACATCTTGACATTGCACTATGCACCTCAAGTCAATCTCTTCTTAAGACTCCATTTTGCATTTCTTTACCTGTTGAATTCAACTGTTCAACCTGAGTTCTTCCTGAAAACAAAGTATTTCCGTTGAATTTAATTTTACATTCAGCAGAGTATTGCTTGCCAGAAACATCTAGCACACAGTATAAAACAGAGTTGCTAATACCAGATGACATTAATCAAATGGCAACTCTCCACTGCCCAGCAATTAAAATTGATAAGAAGTCTGTGTTCTTCAGGACTTCTTTTCAAGTCTAACAGTAGGCTCTGGAATTGCCAGCCACTGAAGGTTTTTATGACTTTGCTTTTTATGAATGCATGGCCTAACAGGAGATAAGCGCTTTTGTGCACTTGGCTGGTGTTTGCCCATGATCAAGACTGTTGACTGGGGGTTTATTGCTGTGAAAGATGCCAACAGCACTCCAAGGACAGACTGGGACATTCCAGCACTTGTCAGAGAGGTGCCAATTTGCCCCTAAATCAAACACCACAGAGCCACAGCAGTGCTGATAACGGCTTTAGACTTGGATGCCAGGGGAGAGAGCAGTCAGATTGTGTAATTCACTACAGCTAGAACAAACAGTCTACAACTTCACTTTAACTTGTGGGTCAGGGAGGAAGAAGGATCGCACCTTATCTATGATACCATTGTCGGTCAGTCCCTGCGGTCAGTCCCTGATGTCGCTGCATTAACATATACCTTGGGGGACTGAAAGAAAAGTGCTCTAAGGTACTAGTGCAGTAATCAGGGCAGGGTGAACCTATTTGTATTGTCACTTTACCTTAGAGCCATGTATACTCAGACAGTACTAGATGCTGTAAAGACATACAAGGTGTGAAGACCCCTGCCCTAGAAGATTATGCTAAAGTACATAGCGGCAATGTCTATACAGTTAACTGTAGTCAGCTACCTCTGTCAGGTTCAGTGCCAACTTTGGCCCCAACACCAGCTAGAACTGTTAGTGCCAGCCTTAATAAGCCCTGCCTTTCAGAGGCTTTGCTGGAACAGGTGCAACCCTACGCTGTTGCGGATATCTAGCTTTTGGGCCAGAACCAACTCACACCCTGCCTGTCAGCACAGGTGCAGGGTTTGCATGTACATTCCCTCTACATTCATGCTTAACATAGCTTTATTCAGCCTGATCAAGCAGTCGCAGCTCGATTATAATCCACATTTAGGTCTAGGGGACCAGTGGAGACACTTAAATCTTCTAAAACCATCTGGACTAGTATCAAAGTTCTTAGAGATATGAAGTGGAGAGAAAGCTACAGCCAGTAAATCTCATCATTTCATTCAGGTCCATGGGGTGTTGATAGAGCTAGTCTCTTCCTCTCCTCTTCTGTAAACAAAGTGAAACGAAACAACCAGTAAAGCTGACACAGAGGAGTTGTGAAGAAGAAGTAAATTTACAGGCAGTCCTTATTCCTTAGTGTCTAGGCTATTTTTCTCCATTTCATTCCATGTATTCAAATTTATTTCAGCTCATTAATATAAAGAAGTCACGTTTACGCTTTGGGAATGAAAGCATACATTGTCTGGCTTTCCCATGGCTATTACCTTTCTTGCATTGCAACAGCAACACTTTCCTTACGAGTATCCTGTAAAAAACACTTCATCCTTCCCTGTGCTTATCATAAGATAAATGGAAGAACAGGGAAAAGTGAAGAAACTACTTTACCACCATGGCCTCTCCTAACTATACAGGAAAACTACTTATTCAAAGCAGAGATCAATTACTAAATACCTTTTAAAAGACGTGTCCGATAATACTAGTTTTATTTTACAAGGTAGGTGCTAATCTCAGTGGTGCAACTGAATTTTATTCTGGTTAATCATTTACCGCCTATGGGACACTTTACTCCAGTTCCTGTCCTAAACTCACATGATTTTCCCATGCCACTGGTGGCTAAAATTCAGCAGAATACAAAGTCCCTTCTACACACCACATGGCTTGAACATTTGGGAGGGCTGGGAGGGTGGGGAGCAGGAAAAAAGAGGCACCATATAAGAAGGATGACAACAATGAAGTCCACTTAGCAAACAAATGTTGTGCTCGAGAGGCAGAGACTGTAATTTCAATGAACACACAGAGCATTTCATTTTAGCCGCCAGAAAGAAGCATCATCAGATTGCATTTGTTATGGGGGACGGAGGAAACCTAAAATACACATGGTTGTTATTTTCTTAACATCGCAAGACTGCTTTTCTTCCTTCCTTCTGAAACAGCATTTGTCCTGAAGCCAGGTGCAACCAGTACACCTCACAGCTAATGGCAGCTGATGGATTGGATGTAGCTCCCTATTACTGAGTTTTGGATCATTAAGTAGACAATTTTAAATTAAGCTGTATTGATTTTTTTTTTTTTCCCCTCTAAGCAGGTGTCTGTTGACATATGAGGAGCTCATAAAAAGATCCCTTTTAGCAGAGGAGATATAATTGATAAAAACAAACAGAAGGCATGACTAAATAATTGTTTAAATATTTAAGATACATTGAACTACCACCAAACAGGGTAAAACTTGAGTTCAGACTTATGCCTCGAGTTCCCACTTGTAGAAAAAGACAGAATGATGGCCTCGATCTCCATTATAATGATTTTTGTAAAGTGCTTGGTAGCACTCTGAGAACTATGTACACATATGTGCACACATAGGTGTACAGATACACACACAAACTTGAACATCATTTAGCTTATTACACATCAGAGACTTACCTGACAAAGAACCGGAACAAAATTCCCTTGTTATTTCTTGATTCAGCTGTGGCAACAGACTTCTTTTTCTTTTATTAAGAATCTGGATGACATTTTTGCCTCTGCCTCCCCAAGTTTTCATTGATAAAATTATCAATTCAGTATAGGCAAGCACCAGTTAAAAACATCTATAAAGTTTCAGTGTGGTGAGGAGGAATTACAAAGTTAAAATCCACTTAAAATTCTTACTTTATTATTTCCTTTACATCAGAACAAAAAATTACTTAAAAAAATACTTAGAACATGCATTTGTGGATTCCCCCCCCCCCCCCCCCCCCCCCAAATTTACACAGAAATGAAAACAGGTTACTAAGCAGTAATCAGAGCTTTTAGAAATACATAAGTTACACATACAATCCATCCACTGTAGATACACAGGCACCTCAACATAAGCTGAGTAACACTGCAGCTTTGTCGTATTTGGCAAGCAAGCCCATGTGGTGTTCCCTCTACTCAGGACACAAGTATATCTGATGAAAGGTTTATCTTTCCTTTCAACTCCCTATCAAACACAGAATTCAGCACAAACAAACTTTTGTGGGAAAGGGAGTGGACACAGTGGAATTTCAGCATCTCAGAAGTCTTCAGCTGACAGTAGATAACGTTATTACTCATTGTTGCAAATGGTTCTCCATAAACACTTTCAACTAGCAACTTCACATACTGATTCCTACCCATAGGCAAAACTCAGCGCCCTTCAGACCACCAACAACCACAGAACCACCTGTGGCTCTAAACATAGGTGCAACAACACTGAACTTGATAAAGGTAAGGACACTGCTCCAGGTCACCACTTGACAGGTCACAAAAGGAGATGTTAAGATAATCAGGTATGTTGTATTCTGGTGAATTTCAACATCAGAAGCATAGTTCATGTCTGCAGTCTTGTGAAAAATCTTAACATACTGCATTAACTCATACCCTGCAGAGAGATTACTACGTTCTTTGATCTTTCAGCTTCACACAAATGACCGTGAAGATTATTGAGAAGGCCTGAGTTTATCTGCCGTGGAGCATCACACAAGTGCATGCCACCACATGTC
The DNA here is from genome assembly GCA_947846985.1 of Fratercula arctica. Lineage (NCBI taxonomy): Eukaryota > Metazoa > Chordata > Aves > Charadriiformes > Alcidae > Fratercula > Fratercula arctica. The sequence goes on from CANTUZ010000005.1 coordinate 17,898,977, forward strand.
TGTGACAACCAGGCAGTACCTGGTTAAAGCAACTCCTGCACATAGGTACATCTCAGCTGGAGAAGGACTGGCCACTAGTGAGTCAAAGGTCCTGTCAGTGAACCCTAGTGACTGAGCAAGGGACAGGGTGATTTTGTCACCTGTTCACCTATTACAACGCAACTCTTGATGCTAGGTAACCTGTCTCAATGATCCCATTAACTAGCTGAATTTCAGGGACAAAATCACTACTGTTAATACCTTAGAGATGGCTCATGGACTAAGGAAAAGCTTAAAAAAAGCCTCAAAAATAGTCACAGGCCATGAGGAAACAAGTACTGCTCGTTAAATAATCTGCTGGTAAAATGAGACTCAAAGGCTGAGAAACACAGAATGCCCTTCTTACAGATTTTCAAGGGTACAGCTATCACCCATCACTTGTGGATGAAATCATTCAGCTCTGTTAAGTCCTAGGTGGGTTGCCACCTCCTTTCATGCTGAAACTAGAAAGTTCTTGCAACAAAACCCATCAGCCCTGAGATACAGGAGAATCTATTGAACAACATGCTCGGTTGTGAGTCTATCTAGCTCTTACAAAGAGGTGTACCAGAAAAGGGGTAGGAGTAAACATAACACACACAAATAAAAAATAAAAAAAAAAAAAGAGAAGGAAAGAGAAGGAAAGAGAAGGAAAGAGAAGGAAAGAGAAGGAAAGAGAAGGAAAGAGAAGGAAAGAGAAGGAAAGAGAAGGAAAGAGAAGGAAAGAGAAGGAAAGAGAAGGAAAGAGAAGGAAAGAGAAGGAAAGAGAAGGAAAGAGAAGGAAAGAGAAGGAAAGAGAAGGAAAGAGAAGGAAAGAGAAGGAAAGAGAAGGAAAGAGAAGGAAAGAGAAGGAAAGAGAAGGAAAGAGAAGGAAAGAGAAGGAAAGAGAAGGAAAGAGAAGGAAAGAGAAAGAAAGAGGAGAAGAAAGAGGAGAAGAAAGAGGAGAAGAAAGAGGAGAAGAAAGAGGAGAAGAAAGAGGAGAAGAAAGAGGAGAAGAAAGAGGAGAAGAAAGAGGAGAAGAAAGAGGAGAAGAAAGAGGAGAAGAAAGAGGAGAAGAAAGAGGAGAAGAAAGAGGAGAAGAAAGAGGAGAAGAAAGAGGAGAAGAAAGAGGAGAAGAAAGAGGAGAAGAAAGAGGAGAAGAAAGAGGAGAAGAAAGAGGAGAAGAAAGAGGAGAAGAAAGAGGAGAAGAAAGAGGAGAAGAAAGAGGAGAAGAAAGAGGAGAAGAAAGAGGAGAAGAAAGAGGAGAAGAAAGAGGAGAAGAAAGAGGAGAAGAAAGAGGAGAAGAAAGAGGAGAAGAAAGAGGAGAAGAAAGAGGAGAAGAAAGAGGAGAAGAAAGAGGAGAAGAAAGAGGAGAAGAAAGAGGAGAAGAAAGAGGAGAAGAAAGAGGAGAAGAAAGAGGAGAAGAAAGAGGAGAAGAAAGAGGAGAAGAAAGAGGAGAAGAAAGAGGAGAAGAAAGAGGAGAAGAAAGAGGAGAAGAAAGAGGAGAAGAAAGAGGAGAAGAAAGAGGAGAAGAAAGAGGAGAAGAAAGAGGAGAAGAAAGAGGAGAAGAAAGAGGAGAAGAAAGAGGAGAAGAAAGAGGAGAAGAAAGAGGAGAAGAAAGAGGAGAAGAAAGAGGAGAAGAAAGAGGAGAAGAAAGAGGAGAAGAAAGAGGAGAAGAAAGAGGAGAAGAAAGAGGAGAAGAAAGAGGAGAAGAAAGAGGAGAAGAAAGAGGAGAAGAAAGAGGAGAAGAAAGAGGAGAAGAAAGAGGAGAAGAAAGAGGAGAAGAAAGAGGAGAAGAAAGAGGAGAAGAAAGAGGAGAAGAAAGAGGAGAAGAAAGAGGAGAAGAAAGAGGAGAAGAAAGAGGAGAAGAAAGAGGAGAAGAAAGAGGAGAAGAAAGAGGAGAAGAAAGAGGAGAAGAAAGAGGAGAAGAAAGAGGAGAAGAAAGAGGAGAAGAAAGAGGAGAAGAAAGAGGAGAAGAAAGAGGAGAAGAAAGAGGAGAAGAAAGAGGAGAAGAAAGAGGAGAAGAAAGAGGAGAAGAAAGAGGAGAAGAAAGAGGAGAAGAAAAAGGAGAAGAAAAAGGAGAAGAAAAGGGAGAAGAAAAAGGAGAAGAAAAAGGAGAAGAAAAAGGAGAAGAAAAAGGAGAAGAAAAAGGAGAAGAGAAGAGAAGAGAAGAGAAGAGAAGAGAAGAGAAGAGAAGAGAAGAGAAGAGAAGAGAAGAGAAGAGAAGAGAAGAGAAGAGAAGAGAAGAGAAGAGAAGAGAAGAGAAGAGAAGAGAAGAGAAGAGAAGAGAAGAGAAGAAAGAAGCACTCTGCAGAACGACAGAAATTAAGCTAATTATTTCTGGTAACTGTCCGAGATCCAGGCATCTCATATTTGTTATCAAGGATAATAAACATACTCAAAAAGCTGAGTAACTACTTTGAGATGGAAAAAAACAAAGTAGGAAACAGTAGTGAACAATGTAGACCCAACTTCATGCATGCTACCAGATGGGGGAGAGCTCTAACAATCAAGATGCTCTCTAAACTTGCCCATAGTAAGACTAAGGTGTAGATCCGCTTCTCACGAGATAACCAAAGCATGCAAGTCTTCGCTTCAGCAGCAAGGCTGTCACTGCTAAGGATTATAATGCCAAGAGAGTAAACAGAAAGGAGACATTTCCTTTGAAACCCTGATACAACTGTCACTTTTCTTAGCTATGCGAGAAGAGCCACCCACCCACCACAATCTGCTAGATCTCCATCAGCCACTCACTGTTAAATCAGTCTGTAAATTCAGATATGGTGGATTCGGCTAACAATCTATGATACATAATATTTCATCCCAAAGATCTTTGCCACTTTCAATAGCAAGACAGAACAACCTGGACAAGAAAGGAGCAATTCTTGTTATCACAGCAGCAATGCATTGAAAAGTCTTAAAATTTGGCTCCATCTTGCTGTAAGTGCATTGGAAGGATCAATAGAGAAAGAACTTAAACCTATCCTTTGTGTATCCATGCAGGTAAAGCCCCCAGAGTCAAAGGAATCTGGCCATCACAGGTAGCATAAAGGCCAGAAGATTACCTGCAGAGATGCCATCAACAGCAAAGAAGCAGGGATGTGTGACAAACCTGTCCTCAAAAAACTCATAGCAGGTTTTGGATTGAACTAACATGAAAGGAGCAAAGGTACTTCACAGGAAGAAACATAAAGGCTGGGGACAGAAAGAGCCCCAACCCTCCAGCTTACACACACACGCCAAATGCAGGAAAATTCAAGTGCCACAAGATTCAGAAATTGCCCAGCTCCCAGGATCTGCATATATTCCTTTCACAGCATGAGTGCAGAATCCTGAACACCTGTCCCACAGCAGGATCAATTACACCTAGATGAACCCTGACAAGCATTTGTCTAGCTTGCGCTTAAAGCTTTACGGGGAGGATGTTCTGCAGCCTTTCAAGGCAATGCAATGCAGTTCATTGCTCCACTATCCTTCCCATTTGACAGGAGAAATTCAGAATATGCTTTAAAGACCTTTACTATTTATCTAATTCATCTGAAAATGAAGAACAGATTTTTTCCTCCTACCTAGGGCAGTCTCTTTTTGAAGACTTCAAGTCATCCACCTTCCACTCTCCCACTGTTACTCTTTATGCTAAGCTACCTTTCCTCAGATCACAATATAATGTTTTCTAGTCCTTGGTTGGCTCTTATTCTCCCATTTTCCTCCCATTATTCTCCTGTTTTCAGTTGGTCTACACCTTTGTTGAAATACAGTGCTGAAAATTTCCATTTTCCATCCACACAGTACCAATTTCATCAACAAACCATGTTCATAAGGGAAGCATCAAGAGTCTGATAAAAGATATACAGAGAGATAGATATATATATAGGGCAACATCTGGTTTTCCTCTAGCCACAAACCTATTTATTCCATCACAGTCTGAGTTTAAATTGATGGATTATTGGGGTTATGACAAATCCATGTTGACTGCTAACATATGTTGTATAAACAGACCAATTTCCTCCAAGTGCTTATAAATAGGCTGATTACTTGGTAGGTAGTTTCCAGCAGGATCCCTCAAGAGAAGCACAGGTCACTTTGCATATATTATTTCAATAATGAAAAACATAGACCACATACAGGTTTCCTGAAATGAACGCTGTTTGGCTGAAGAGAAAGGCATTTGATATAAAACTTTTCTCAGAAAAAGGAGACCACCTCAGTAGAGGCTAATGGCTAGTATCAAAACGTGCTTGAATGTTACCTACACTATTTTGTAAAAGATATATAGGCTAGTGTCCCTTTACTCTTACAGATACTATCTACTGAAAATTTCTAGAGATTATGCTGTGCTCATAGTACATGGCATTTTTGCACAGTCTGCTCAGTTTCCCAGTCCCACTTTACAGTGAGACTTGGTGAATGTATAACGTTTTATATTAAAGTCACACAAAAAAACCTGCCACAGAAGTCATCAAGAGATAACCTCAGTGTTTGACAGAGTGCAACAAGCAATTCACATGCCCAAGAAGGACTAGCATTAACACAGTACAGCTACAGCCTCGCATTTGCTGCAAAACCTGCAGAATCCGAAAGACTTGTTTCCTCCCTCATTCTTGTAGCATTTTTCTCATTTTCATGGTTCAAACACATAGTTGTCTGAATGAGATCATGTCATAATAGTAAATAAAAGCTACAAAGAGCTGTCTTGAATGAACAGAACTATGAAGGCATACAACTAACGTGACTGTGTAAGATTTAGATGTCTGTGCCTGTCACACTTTACATACTGTTAGAACAGGGAACTCAGATTGTTTAGCACCAGGATGCTGGACGACCTGTTGACATAGAAAACATGAAGCGAGCAGGTTTATTTTGTGTGAAGTGCTGAGATAATCCATTATCAATACTTTCTGAGTCACAGATAAGATAACAGCATACAATCACATGAAGTTTACTCACACCGTGGGTAAAGCAATACACATTTATTTATTTACTCATCATCAGGTTTGACTGCATTTCAGTGTCTTCTAAGACAGGATTGAAAAACAAACAAATAAAATAATCTCAGCTAGATCTACTTAGGAAGAATATGAAGGAAAAAAAAAAATTTAATTATTTGCCAAAGATTGTAAAGGACAGATAAAGCCCTTGTTCTACAGAATACAAACACCACTGATTCTTAACACCATCAGCACGAGGCGGTCTCTTTTTTTGAAGCCACAGGATGGAAGATCTTTCCACTTGTCTCTGTTCGCTATCTCCATTGCCCTGCACAGATAATTGGGCAGAGGCATCTGAAGGGTATACAAATGAGATTAGCAGCAGCAACTATTTCCTGCATCCATTCTCCTTTGCTCTACTTGTCAACATCCCTACAGGAGATGAAGGACCTTTCCTTCAGCTCCGAGTTGGACTGTGGTGCCCTCAAGGATTATTATGCAAAAGAGTCTAGCAAATTCCAGCCCATTTTAAAATGATACAGTTTCACTGGCAAGGGTATAGCTGCTGCAGGAATAAACATATTCTTTGAACGTAATTCCTTACTTCACAGAAGAAAGATACTTTCACTACAAAGACTGCAGCCTTTATTGTACTAGCGATGAGCAAGGGTTCTGTAATCTTTGCCACCAGTACCATGCCTCTGCTATTAAATCTAGTGTCTTTGGAGGGAATCCAGGGAACTAACCTGATGGATGATTTACATTCTGTTCTCATACTGTGACTCAATTTTCTTCCCTATCCAACCCATATAAAATAACGTAATATTAACATTGCAATGAAAAAATATTTTTAAAAATTGAAAATAGTTAAATGTATCCCCAGAACTTCAGGGAATACATTTGCACAGGAGGCTAGTGACTTCTGAGCATGGGAGCTATACATATCCGAGATGGTGCTATTTTCTTCTGACAGTTCAAGACTGCTGCCTGACAGTGAGCAGCTTATGGCCACTGCGAGCACTCTGTGGTCTAACAGAGGGGACAAGTCTGTGTTCTTGCCCAGTCTAGAACACACGCAAGAAGGGAAGGACAGAGAGAGGACCATTTATTTTGAGAAGTCTACAACAAAACTACTGGTGAGATAGTGAAAAACCTGGGTATATATGTTATGTAATTTAACTTATTTACTACAGGCGAGAGACAACAGCCATATGGACAAAGTAAAAGTTCATATAGAATTATCACCGTAAGATGCTTGGTCTTTCAGAAGAAAATTATTTTATTTAAAATAAGGTATTTCAACTGAGTTCTGCGCATCCTGTGAACAATGTCTGGCAAGTAATTTTAATTGCCCTAACTTTGGAGATGTGTATACAAGTTTTTGTCTTTACTAATTGGTCCTTACCTTTTATCTTTACCAGTTGCTCCCACTGGAAAGCAAATATCTATTCGCATAGTGAAGTTAGACACATGATGATCATTTCTTGCAGAGTCAAAACAGATATTACTACTTTCCTTTTATTGCAAAAGAAAATGTATGCTGTATTTTTTTCACAGTGTGATAAAAGTAAAGCTAATAGATGATAAACAAGATCACAACGTGTTAGGATAAAAAAAAAAGTAAAGATTTTCTACTATTTCAAGATCTTAGTTCACCAAGAACTGTATATTTCTCATTGGAAGTAAGCACTAGTCAAGTTATATAACAAAGCATTTACTTTTTAAATAACCCTTACAGAAAGAGGTATGCAAAAGAAAAGGGATTTTATAGTTAGGAGTAAAATCTTTCAGTTTTCTATTACAAATATGACAAAGCTGTATTGTCAAATGACATTAAGTCCATTGGCATTACTGAAATGTGTGAGATTTCTCTTCCTATTGAAAAATTTAAAATGAAATTTGAACATCAGGCTCAATATTTGCAGAAGCAGAAGCTTAGAAAGACGCAGAATCCCTGTCCTAGGTTTATTTTGGTTTTGGTTAACCTTTTTCATAAAATATTAAAACACCACATTGATTGTGAAGAATATATGAGAAAAACTAGAAATACCTACTCTAGGCACATTGCTAGGAATATCTAAAGGCCACCTAATGATTAGCAATATAATTTCCTATTTCTGGTAGCTTATAGCTTTCAAAAGGATGAAATTCCAAGGCTGCAGTTTTAGTAACTCCTTGCATAAAGTCCCGCGTACAGACACGTTCTTTTCTTAAACTCAAAAAGGATTCAGCCATTTTTGATAAAACGTGTGTTCATTCAGTTACACCACTGGCACTTCTGACACTAAAGCAGTTCAGAGTAACAACTTGCTTTTCTCATAGTCATTGTTCTAAGCTTTAAGAAATCATTGGCTTCCCTGTGCGTGTCTATTTTTTATTGTAATTTTTCCAGGTGTTGTAAAGTGTGGGTGTTAAGGAAGGAAACCGCCATCTAAGAAATGTGGGACAGTACTTTTGGTTTTCTGTGGGTTTTTTGTTGTTGGTGGTGGTTTTGGGTAGTGTTTTTTTTAATAAAAAAACAAAACCCAAGTACTTACACTATACCTACACACTTACCCAAGTCCTGCTTTGCACTCCATCTAATTTCTTACAGCTCCTTGAACACAGAAAACAGCTGCTACTTCACTATTCTGTACCATGAAGTGGGGAAAAGAGGAAGATGAAAATCCACGTGTCCTCAAAAATTGATCATGCCAGACAAGGGAAAAGTTCACACCAAGCACTTCTATTTCTCCAGGTGTGCACAAACTGGTGGCCAAAGAAAACTATTTGATTTAGAGCAGCTTTAGAGTTTCCTATTAAGAAAAAACCGAACAAACAAAAAAATTGCTGTCTAAAAACATACAGGAAAATTAATATTAAGTTTGACTACTTAAGGCGCTGAACACTTCCTCTGTTATTAAATATATATATACAAACAAATATATCTTTCTGGAAGAAGGTGAAATACAGTAGCTACTAACACAGTAGAAGCTTGCAAATATATGCACTCTCCCATTATCATTACTAGCATTATAATAATTCTTACAGGCCATTATGCCAGATGAAGCATGACTGTATGAGGAGAGCTAGTACCTTACCTAGAAACTCACTAATCTACACATTCTTCTTCTGTAACTCAGCCTACCCATCAGGCTTATTTGCAACTGGCAACTTTCCAACGCATTTGAAACTTGTGTTGGACCTCTTGGTTACAGGCAGAAAACACCTTGCCCCCAACAAGACATTATTTTCCATCTGGAATTGAATGAGCAAGCGTTCACTGCCTTTGTGTTCACCACTAATGCACATTAAGCGATCTATTAACACACAAAATTAATGAGGTACTGCCAAGTTTAAAGTCAGCAAAGCACTGTGCCTGTGCATAGTTCACTACAGCATATGTTGGCACCGTTGTGTGTAATACATCCAGCACTCGGGCATTTGGAGCTCAGCCTAATTAGTTCACTGCAATTGAATCTCAACTCTAGCCTTGATTCAGCTGCAATGGAAGTTTTGAAAGAGGCCTATCTACACAGCCTTGCACGTTTTTTCCCTGGCACTCAAAAAGCCAGGGCACGGAAGTGCACCAGAATTGCCCAACCAACCATTTGACAGATATACAGGAATGTGAATACTGCACTTACTGGTTTTCTTAAGATCATTCATGTGCAACTTTTAAAGGTAGAATAATTCTTTTCCTGGAGGAAAGCAAACACCAGAGAAGGACCTGAAATGTTACACTGGAAGGATGACAGGAAAAGAGAGAAAGCCTATCCCCAGGAAAGCCTGCCCAAATCTAATACATTTATACCTTTTATGTGTGTGCATTCCACAGAGTTGTTTCTCTACTGCATGCAGACCGTCTCCACTGAGCATTAGTGTTCAGAAGTTTACAGCTTTCTGCTTCTACCAGTTACTCGAAAACCTAAACATCAGTACAATTACCAAGTCTTTTTTGCCCCACTGAACTCCCTCCCCTTACGCAGATTCTGTGTCTGCCTCCGGGCCACAGGTCAAGATGAGACTCCACAAGGTTTTTTTCAAGTAGACGAACATATCACGCTATCTATCTCAGGAAATAAACTGAATTTTCATAATTATTGCTAGACATACTATGTGCCTTCAAAAGGCATTTTAACTAGAAGATACCTAGCTTTTCACCTTCCTTCCCCTTCAACAATCAAAATACATTTGTACAGTGATTATCATGCAGCAATCATTTAACGTGACAGATGATACAAAGATAGTAGTTTAGTCAAAGTGACTTCCAGGAATTAATTACTAGTGGTTAACATTGAGAAGATCTGGTTTCCAATACTGCTTTTCTTTCTGATGACAGTCAATTCCTAAATAAACCTGGATAATTTTTTTCTTTTCATTTTTAGTCAATTATGCAGTTATTAGTATCTGCATTTCTTATCCTGAGAACTTCCACTGTCCCACTGTCACTCCTGAGGTATTCTTGGCATAGACTCGGATTGGTCTCAGTCACAGGACAGCCAGAGAGACCTCAGCAAAAAATGAAGCTTCTGTCACATTACAGATTGGGAAACACAGCACAAGGTAAAAGTGTAAAGCTGTATATTGGCCAACCCAAATACTATCTCAGTCACACAAGTCCCAAAGAAGCACCTTCATGCCATATTGTAGCTAAGAGGCTGCACTGTGGCATGCAGCAGGGAAGGAAGGAGCAGCAAAGCCTTTATGTCACTTCACCTCACCTGTATCAAGATCTGCCAAGACTCAACACTTCATTTACCTGGCTGATCAGCAAACAGGGCTGACCCTGCAACAGCAGCTCCTAAATATTACTGCACTGTCTTACATGTACCACCAGCTACAATAAGGGACAGGGTCTTCCCTCTTCTCTGGGAATATGTGAAGTTGGCTTTCCAATACCTTTTTATCTCAGATAAAAGTGTTACCAGGCATATTGATAGATACACAGTGCTAGGTTGCAATGATGTCCACTCTGCTGCTGTGGAGTAGGTCTGAGAAAAAAAAAAAAAAAAAAGGAAATAACCCAAAACCTTACAAATATCACCTTGTTTCCACTTCATTTTTCCCAATTGTAGTCCTTGAGCATGTGTGCAACCTCAAAGATCTATGTAAGCCATTGCACAGCGTAACATACCATGCTCTTGAAAACACAAAGGGACAAAGTGGCAGATTCCTATTATTACAATTGTATCTGGTATGAAGGAATGGGAGTACCGGGCTCCAGTAGTACAAATAAATACTAAATGATAGTTGCAAGCAACAGGAGCTCATAGACAATGGCCATATAGAAATAAAACAAACATTTGTTCACACCAGCCTCTGCATGACAAGAAGCATAATGTCGCTCTCAAACATGCCAAAATGAGGAGGCCATTTTGACAGCAATTAGACTACCTCAGTCTTGACAAGACAAAAAAAACCCTGGGTCTTCCTGAAATTGACTGCAGTAGAAAGAACACGACCGTGATTTAGTAATTTTTCTTTCCTTCCTCTTAGACAAGCCATGCTTATTTTGGAGGATTTAAATCTCCTTTTTAAAATAGAATAATCTGGAAGTCTGACTCCAAGCCACAAAAATCTCTAAACATCCCAATGTTCACTTCCAAAACATACTACTATGTATCTTTTGCCCCTTTTTTCACTCAGTTTAGTCAGTCTTAAAGAAAACTTAGTCATGTGTGAGCACATGCGCGCACTCATTATTTTATGGATCTTTTTCCCCCTCCTCAACAGTTTACACATCAAGTATGAACCAGCAGGTTTAGAAGTATGTTTGCAGTACATTTGGAAACATGACAGAAATGGCATTTTAAGTTGGAGTTATGCTTCTTCCTCACAGTATTGTATGTAAAGAGCACTATGTAAACACTGCATTGCCTTTAATAATTGATTACTGTAAGTCCTGATGCACACACAACTCGAATATTCTATCTACCCTTGCTTCTTATCTTTGCATGCGTACACAAGCAGCCACACTTCTGAGACTTTGCCTGTTTCTAGAGACCAGTCTCCCAAATCTCAACCACTGGCCAGTCCAAGCTTATGTAAACATCTTGAGATTCAAACAAACTCAATAACAATCATTGCCGATTAAACCAAACATATACAAAGGCAAAGTAAATTGAACCAGGAACACTCATGCAAAGATAAGATAGAAGCTGATTATCTTGCATGGCAACAAAGGAGAGCTGCCATACTGAAACAGACCAATGGCCTATTGGTTTCCGAACTGTTCCCTCTGGTAACAGCCAACACTTCAAACAATGTGGGGAGTCAACACGCAGCATACGTTGCTGAAGTCATTATTTGCCATACCGAGAACAAGAAAAATCACCAGAAAGCACATAAAATACGCCTGAAGGAACTTAAGTTAAGATGGTTTATTTCAAACTACTTAAAGAGGGTGAGAAGAAGCTCTTCCCTCATGCACTTAAATCTAAAGGTTTTTTTTAAATATCTGAAGATTTCACTTATACTTTACGGTCATTTCCAACACTGGGACAGT